>BSBM01000798.1:3718750-4958333 GCA_027924585.1 Larix kaempferi | reverse complement strand
GGATTGATTTAGCTACTCAGACTATCAACAAACTGGAACTTCCATTAACTTGAGAGAATTACAGAACTTTCTCCAACTGCAATTTCTTAACGACTGCGAACTATCTCTAAACTGAAAGACTGAAAAACTAACCAGACTAACTCGTCTCTATCATGGAGACAACTATTTATAAGTTACAAATAGGTGAGAGGGTCGACATAGTCGACCTCTCTAATAATAGAGGTGTTTAAATGACTATAATTGTTGATTGAATGGTGCATGCCAACGTAGGGAGCATCTACCCAGCTTACACGAGGTTGGTTTCTTCACGCAGGTGTTGTAGCGTCGATCTACCCTTGACGTGGGAAGAGAGGTAGAAAGCTATCGAACTGAACGAACGAAGGAGAGGCTATTGGAGAACTGTCATGGCAAGGCGTTGTGTTGGCAGGTTGAACGTGTGCGACCTAGACTCCTTCCAGAACAATGTCGTAAAAAGGCAACACAATTCTAGGCTAAATGTGAGGCTGAATCGGCATGTTGGAGTGTTGATGTAGACGCAGAAGTTATGTCAGAAAATCGAGCGTGGGCAAGCTGGACTCCTTCCAGAATGATGGTGTGCAAGTGCGTGAGTAGACGTATGTGATTTCCAACTGAGAAAACAAGAGAATCGACGTTTGGAGCATTTTCATGGGCATGGTGATGCATCGGCTAGCTCAACGATCTTGGGGATGGATCTTCTAGAGAAACAACTCATTAACCATTAGCTCCACATGGCAAACAGAACCCATGTGCTCATTTTTGCATTTAAAAGTCTAGGATATGCCAACCATGGATTTCGGGGGCTGAACGCGGGGCTGAATGATGAGCTGAATGCGTTTAAGCTTTAACACGGAGCACATATTCTGAACAAAGGGTCATTCAAAAAATACAGTATGTCAATAAAAACATAAATGTCAATAATGTCCAAAAATGGTCATTTGAACATAAACAAACCATAATATAACAAAATATAAACAAGATTTGTGTAGAAGGTAAATATATGTATACCTGTGCTGTCTGATGGGCTGAATGATAAGAAAACAACCTAATATAGCAAAAAATGATAGAAATAACACCATCTTGAGTAGATTGAATGATAAAAAATAGTGACAAATTGGACACCAACAGGTATGAACACCCCTTGTGTATTTTGTCGTTATTTTTTATCCATCAGATTGTAATCATTTAATGGTGACGAGCTTACTCTTTGTTCTTTCTCGTGCTCTTAAAACAATGAGAATAAGTTACCGAGTTACGATTTATCACTTTTCCAGGCTCGTTAAACTCCTATGGAAAAGGACCCCCTCGGAGTTTATCTCTAAGCTCTTTTCAGGCTCTCGAAATACGAAAAGATTGCCAAGAGAACTTGTTGCATTCATGCTTATTAAATTATTTGAATGGTCATCTCCCTAGTGATAGTTTACCCCTTTTTCGGACTAGGGGGGCAATTTACTTACAGAAAAGGAATACTCCAGCCAATCATGACTGGAAGAGTCCTCTCCCGCATTGTTTTACCCTTTTTCGGGCAATGAGGCTAACTTTACGAAAAAGGACCGTTGGAGTCTTCTTTAGTTCTTTTCAGACTCTCTAAACATGAAATGATGACCAAGTTTTACCTTCTATGGACTCATTAAACTTTCACATTGAAGGGCCCATAATGGGACGAACCCCTCCTATCCCAGGTTCGAAAAATATTTGGGATTGCACTCATCTATGAGATGAGCTATACTGAGCATCTGGTTACCCTCATCAAGCTTGTAAAAAAACACATGAGGCACTCATCATTCATGATGGGGAAAAAGGAAAGATCTTATGTTACACCCTTTATCTGTGGTAGTACCTAGTCGTTCTTGAACATGGCACTCATTTGAATTTGCATACAGTACTTGGATCATCCATTTGTCTTCGAGTCTTACCTACTTCCTAAGTCTTGTCACTCCTTTGAAACATTAGAAGAATGATTCCATCATCAGTAGCATTAGGAGTCAGTATCATACTCGTCATGTCAATACTGCTAAGTCATGCCATGCCCATGTTCAAGAATACTCTCACCATTCATTATCTGTAGTCAGTACACCTACTATCATGTCAGTCTACTCTGAGTGAGTCTTGCATGTTACTGTACCATCCGTTCTACTTCAAAACATCATTTGTCAAGTTTCGTGTCAATGATGGGGGATACATCATGGCCCTCCTTCGACGGATTCATCCTTGTCGACTTCAACACATCATCCGAGGATTGAATCTAGAAACCAACCAAGTACCTTGGGCCTGCATGCCTCAATGGCAGGTTACCTCGATTTCAACATGAGTTTACATCATTGACTCTTGATTGAAAGATTTCATCATGCGTTCGACTTCAACTCATTTATTCACGTACAATGATATGTATTATGATACCTTGGGAATCATTAACATTAATTGTGATTTACCTTGCGCTTGTTAATGGTATACATCAATGACCAGTAATCAAGTGGTTTCTACCATGTTCGACGTCAAGACATTGTAATCACATGGATAGATTCGTATCATTGCGGGTTCGGCTTGAATACCCTGGAGAGTCATGTTTTACCCAGGTTGCGATGGAGATTGTTTTGAGTCATATTACATGGATCCACATTTGTATTGGTCATGGCTGTGTTATCATCTCATCATGGATCCACACTTGTGTCTAGTAGCCATGATTGTGTTCAGTCGATTATTTACTACCATGGATCTGCATTGTATTAGTCGGCAGCCATGTTGTATGTCATATGAGACTGTGCGCTCAGAGTCAATTGTACTACAACAACATCCTTCATCCGATGATCCATTTCCATTTCCTTCTGTCAAAGCATTTCACCTGTCCAATTTCAACAGCTTCGTGCTTTGGGGGGCATTCTGTTACACCTAAATCTTACCATCATGAGACTCAGTGTAAACATACCTAAAGTTTCCTTGACTAAGTTATTAACCTGTAAGAGATGCAAACCCAATCATATTAGGTTTTGAGAGTTCGTCGCAGTTTGTCCTCATGCAACATGCGACATCGCAGCTTGGCCTCTTGTAGACTATGACGATGTCAATTAATGGACAAAAATAGCTTCTTTGAGCCCATTCTCGAAGCCTGCTGACATGGATCCTTATCCTTGACCATTTGGGAGAGTTGGCATCTGGTTCCTAACTTCTTGGAAGGATCCCCTATCTCTCTCCTACCATATCTCAACCTACCCTATCCACTTAGTCCTATATAAGTGAGGTTCATTTCCATACCAGAGGGAGGAAGTCTATAGAATCTACATGCTAGTGAAATTACCTTAGGAGAGATCTCTACTCATCTATTGGGAGACTCACACTTCCTTGGGAGGCTTTGGCATTGGCTTGGTCAGAAGAGGATTGCTATGTTAAGTCATTGGTCATAATCTTCTCATCCTATGTACTTCTCTTTTCAATACAGTAATATAAGTGCTTTCCACCAATCTCGTTGTATTAATAATGTATTGTGTAGTTTGCCTACTTAACTTCTTACTTAGATCTATTATTGTATAGATACATTTTACTTGTTTTGTTGTTTTGTTATTTTGACAGGTTTTGCAGCTTGGATCTGAAGATCGTCAAGCTTGGAGTAGCATTCAAGGAGAAAAGGATTAGCAATCTATACAGTAAACGTATCTAGTTCCTTGATCCTTAATTAGATCTAGGAGAGTGATTTATATTCTATCCTATTTTTTCTAGACTCGTGTTGAGCTAGGGAGATCAAGCCTCGAGTTCTCTCTTGGTAGATTGTCCGTCAAACAACGTGCCACCCCAAATACTAACTCAGCATAAAGGTATCGGAAGACACCTAAAGTGGATAGTCCTACTTGGGAAGCCAAGGAAATACTTTTTGGAATCCATTTAGGGGGAACCATAGAGACATCAGAGAAGTTTGTTCATAAAGAAATACCATTAGAATAACCTCAAGCTCGTATTGAGACTGAACTTATACAAGAGGAAATTCAAAAGGATAAAAAATCAGGACCTCTCAACACTACCTTTTCAATAGTAGGTGGTCAAAACCTAGTAGACTTTGTTGATCCTGCACAAGTAGACTCTCTTTTTGAAAATTCTATGAACATAGTTGTCTCACAGATTGAAACAACAACTGTAGGACCTTCAAAACTGAGCTCCCACATAGCTGGTAATTCTTCTCCTAAAAAGAGGAATACTCTCCCTGAAATAGAGCATTGGGACATCCCATATTCACCAAAGAAAGGAACCACCTAGGTACACTCTCTTTGAAAATCAAGTCTTCATGGAGGATGAAAATGAAGATCATTTTCGACAAGATGAAGAAGAGGGAGAGGTTAGAACTGAAGGTACTTTTGGATTCCCAATCTTAGACACTGCACAAGATGTAACCATGAAAAAAATCCCTCCCTCCTCACTATCAATTTTTTATGGGAAGAGTAGTGAGGATCTGGATACATTCTTATTCGAATTTGACATTTTGTGTAGGAGCTATAACTATCTACAAGATGGCAAAAAAATAAAACTTTTTCCTACCACATTAAAAGATTCTGCTCTTCGATGGTTTATGGGGTTAGGATAATCTAGTATTAGAACTTGGGAAGACAGGAAGAATGCATTTCTATGGAAATATCGGGATTACTGTAAACCTAAGGACTCTCGAAATGATATTTTCAAAATACAACAACTTGAAGATGAGAGCCTAGAAGACTATCTTGAAATATTTAACTATGTGTTACATAAATCCAAATATAGTGATCTTCAGGAAGATGCAGTAAGAACACTCTTCCTCAAAGGAATCTCAAAAGAATTCTTAGAAAATATTAATATCATGGTAGCAGGAGACATCTCTCATAAGCCTTTTTCACAAATCTGTGAACTGTGTAGGAATTAATCCGGGAGTAGAGGGAAGAATGGGAGACACTTTTGAGAATCTTATGCTAGGAACCTAAAAGGAAATGCATCCGGTCCTGGTGGAGTTACAAGGGTAGAGTTGGGAAACCTATTAGAAAATTTCAAAACAGATATCTTAGGAGCCATGGGCTCTCAATTAGATGCATTACAAGCTAAAAAGATACAGAATGAAGAGTGTGCAGCAATGAGTGTTTTCTTTCCTTAGTGTAGAACTAAACAAACCCAACGGGAATGTCCATTAAATAATGTTCCAGTTTGTCACCTTTGTACATAAGAACATCCAACTGATAATTGTCCATCGTTGCCTGGGTTGCAATTCGTATATAAGAGTGGAAACTTTGGTGAAACATCTAGGAGGCCTTGGAAACCTAGAGATCAACCATCATATCAGGATCCATCATCACAATTTCCACCCTATTACTATCCTTATCAACCTCCTCAACAATGGAACACTTCAAGTTGGAAAAATTGGCCACCTCAGTATCCTCCTCAGAATGCTCAACAACAGTAACGGCCGCATGGATGGAGAGGACACGCCTATGCTCAACCACCTCCTTCTATGCCCAACTATCCTTACCCACCTAATATCCAGTAACTCTTGCTTGGATTTGTACCTCCTTCACTATCCCCTATCACAAATCAACCTCACCATTTCTAGAATATGAATCCCCCAAGACCCACAATATTACCTGCACAACCGATACCAAATCCCAACAACAAGCCAAATCAAGCTATTAATAGCATTGGGTTGCTACCTCTTCCATCATATGCCATTTCAACCACACCAATGCATGAGATCCAATTGCGATATGGAAGATTTTTGCAAGATCAAACCAATTCATCAGTTATTATCCCAGAAGAAAATGAAGAAGAAGATATACCTAATGAAATTTTGAATGATGCCATTTTTGAAGATGTGGTTATTCCTAAATATTCAACACACAACCATCCTCATGAAGAAGTAATTAGAGGATAAAAATCACCCCCATATCTGGAGCGTCTAGTAATAGAAAAACCTGTAACTTATCCAGAGTATGATATCATTAACGAATTGAAAAATATTTGTATCAAGATCCCTTTGTTACGAGCCATTAAAGATATACCAATCTATAGTAAAGTGATAAAGGAACTCTGTATTAAAAGACTAGGTAAAAAGAAAAAATACCCTCCGATGATTCATGTCATAGGTGTAATGTCAGATTACATAGCAAACCAACCTAGAATTCCAAAGTATACAAATCTAGGAAATCATGTGGTTATGTTATCATCAATAACACTGCCATAGGAAACACACTGATTGATCTAGGAGCTACTATTAACCTGATTACTACCACAATTTTAGAAACTCTCCATTTAGGACAGTTCCTCCGCCCTACCCCAACAATGCTAGAATTAGTAGATCGCACTATGGTGCAGCCTGCTAGGATCTTAGATGACATCATTGTATCAGTGGCTTCATGGGAATATCCCATGGACTTTATGGTCATAGAATCAAAGGACACCCCATTATTCTGGGAAGACCTTGGTTAGCCACTGCTAATGCTTTTATAGGATGTAGGGATGGAGAGATGATTTTATCTTATGGGTTGTCAGAAGAAAACTAGCTTTATAACCACCAGCACAACCAGTAATTGAAAACCTGTTTTGGTTAGATTGTTCTTTTGGGGATGAGAACTTGGAATAACTTTCCCTTCTTAGTGATTTCTCCTGGGCACTTCAAGAACAAAATACCGATAATGTGTTGAACCAATTTATCTCTTCCACAACATGTATAGACTTTCCTCAGTCTTTTTACCAACTTGACCAAATCTTTGGAGACGAATTCTAAGAAAACATGAGCCTCTCAACATTTACAAGTACACCCTGTGTCTTCACAATCGAAGAACATATAGGATCCTATACCATACTCTATGAGGTTAGTTCCGAAAATTGTCTACATATAAATGCAAGTTTAGATGAGAGTCAACAAAAACAATTACTAAAAGTTCTCAAAACTCAAACTGGAGCATTTGCATGGGAATACACCAATATGAAGGGTATACACCCAAACACTTGTATTCACCACATTTACATAGACTCAAACATACCTCCTGTCAGGCAACCCCAAAGAAGAATAAACCCATCCCTAAAGGATATAGTTAAAGATGAATTAAAAAAACTCCTTAATGCTGGTTTCATTTATCCAATTTCTAATAGTAAATGGGTGTCTCCTCTGGTAGTAGTTCCAAAACAAGTTATACGGAAATGGCATATTTGTGTTGACTTTCGAGAATTGAACAAGGCCACTCTTAAGGACTACTTCCCTTTACCTTTCATTGA
The DNA here is from genome assembly GCA_027924585.1 of Larix kaempferi. NCBI lineage: Eukaryota > Viridiplantae > Streptophyta > Pinopsida > Pinales > Pinaceae > Larix > Larix kaempferi. The sequence continues at coordinate 4,951,094 of BSBM01000798.1, read as the reverse complement.
CCAGGTGTTAGATACCTTGGCAGGGAAACAATACTTCTCCTTCCTTTATGGGTATAATGGATACAACCAGATATTAATAGCACCTAAGGATCAAGACAAGACAACCTTTACTTGTTCTTGGGGGACATATGCCTATAGAGTGTTGCCATTTGGCTTGTGTAATGCACCTACCACCTTCCCACGTGAAGTCCTAGGATTTTTTTCCGACCTTATACATGACTGTGTAGAAGTTTACATGGATGATTTTACAGTTTATGGTAATGCCTTCCAAGAAGCCCTTGATAACCTTGAAACAATTCTTATTTGGTGCCAAGAAACGAACTTAGCCCTTAGTCATGAAAAATGTAAGATGTTACTAACCGAGGGCATGGTTTTGGGACATCATGTCTCTCTTCAAAGTATCAAGGTGGATCCTGCCAAGATAAAAATAATTGTTAATCTCCCTCCTCCAAGAACTCCAGAGGAGGTAAGAAGCTTTCTTGGCCATGAGGCTATTATAGACGTTTTATTGAAAACTTCACTAAGATAGCCGCACCTATGTTTAAGTTACTCATGAAAGACACAAAATTTCAATGGACTGAACCTTGTCAACATGCCTTTGCAACTTTGAAGGCAAAGCTATCAGTGGCACCAATACTTAGGGGCCCCAATTAGTCCCTTCCCTTCCATATATCCACTGATGCTTCTGACATAGCTATAGGAGTAGGCTTAGGCCAAACAGAGGGACAAACATCACATGCCATCTATTTTTCTAGTAAAAATTTGACTCCTGCAGAATCGAAATACACTGTTACTAAAAAAGATTTTTTAGCAGTAGTTTATGCCATCAACAAGTTTCGTCATTATATCACAGGATATGAAGTTTTCGTACACACATACCACTCCGCCATTAGATTTTTAATTAATAAACCAATCACCAATGGCAGGGTGACTCAGTGGCTTCTTTTGTTACAAGAATTTAACATTACTATTATTGATTGTCCCAGTCGAGAGAATGTGGTAGCATATTTTCTCTCTCGAATTCAAATTGACGATAATTACAGTCCTGTCGATGATAGTTTTCCAGATGAACATTTGTTCGTTGTATCTATTTGAACCCCATGGTTTGCAGACATAGCCAATTATTTATCAACTGGAAAGCTACCAAACCATCTCTCCCCACCGGAGAAATGTAGGATTATAGTCCAAAGTTCTAATTATTCTTGGGTTGACAATGATCTTTTTTGTACTGGTCCTGATCTTATTATTAGACGATGTGTACGAGAGGATGAGATGGAGGAGATCCTTCATGCATGTCATGGTGGACCTTGTGGAGGGCATTTTTCTGAAAAGATAACAACATACAAAGTGTTGAACTCTGGGTATTATTGGCCAAGCATTTTTAAGGATGCTTCCAAGTATGTCAAGGGATGTGACAGTTGCCAAAGAATGGGTAGACCTACGCCATCCGATGAGATGCCCTTACAACCCCAAGTGATGATTGAGCCTTTTGAAAAATGGGCTCTAGATTTCGTTGGACCAATTTCCCCTATGTCTTGCAAGAAGAAGTACATCCTAGTCTGCACAGATTATGTCACAAAGTGGGTAGAATCTAAATCCTTATTTCGAGCCACAGAGAAATCTGTGGTAGAGTTTATATATGAAGAAATATTTACCCGATCTGGTGTACCAAGGGAAATTGTAAATGATCAAGGATCCCAGTTTACCTCCAAGTTAATGAAAGAGCTTACTGACAAATATGGTATTAGACATTGTAAATATTCATCATATCACCCGCAATCCAATGGTCAGGTAGAGTCTACCAATAAAGTATTAGAAGCCATCCTAACTAAGACTATCTAGTTACACCACAGAGATTGGGCAAATAGGATTCTAGAAGCCTTGTGGGATTATAGAATAACTTGGAGGAATGCCACTGGCCACACACCTTATGAGCTTGTCTATGGTAAACAAGTTCTTCTACCCATTCTGTTGAAAAAAATAAGTAAAACAAGTAAGTGAAGAGATTAAGGTTAGAGATATGTGCATCTATTCAAAAGGTTGATCCTAGCCTTCCTCTTCCTTTCTCTTCAATGCCATTCAGTGTTGCAATGGCCATACCTGCAAAACAACTTGATACCTTTCTCAAATACATTTGACTACATATATAAGACTGATATCCATGACATAATAAGACATCAAACTATAATCAGACAATAATCAAATCTAAGACACACATAAATAGGTCATCTTTGGAAAGGAAAGAATATCTAATATTTATTAATGAATGAATCAAGTACATCAAATTATACCTTCCTTCAATCTTGGCACTTCACGAAACCTAGATTCAAGGTCTCTTGCTTCTGTTGTCCAAGGATCCCGACATCTAATCAGTTGTGCTAGGGTTTATCAGAAACTAAGACACAAGAGAGGGGGATGAGGGTCTCCATTCCTCTAGCATAACATTGTTATAGGCTTGGTTCCCTCACATGGCCCTTCTACCTTCCTTATATAGTCAATGAAGGAGAGAAAAAAAAGTTATAACCGATCAGAAGGTTTCCAAACCAACTTATTTTAACCAAAATTTGAGATTTTGACTAGTACAGGAAAGTGCCCTACTCTTCCTACTGCAAACCAGCGCATTTTTCAAGGTGTGCACTACTCTAGTGAAGCAAAGTTGCATATTTCTCTAGGTGTGTGCTACTCTATAGGCGTGATAGTCTCGCACATGCCCTACTCCATAGGCATAAGAGTCACGCACACATCCTAGTATGCCCTACTCTATGCATAGGATACCAGCGTTTTTGGGGGAAAATGGCCAAAAATAGGGTGTTGTGATGATTTTCAGGAGATGGTTTGGTCTGGAAAAGTGTTCCTAAGGGTTATGTCCATCAAATGGACCAGGAGTGAGGTAATTTCAACCATTTTTAATGTCCCAACTGACCCTTCAATCCACAAGTGTCCTGTTGTGTGACTAAACTTGATCTCAAGAAGTGTCGTCATGCGACCAAGGGATGCAAGTGTCGTCACAAACGGAGAAGTGTCATTTTAAGCTATAATAGATGCCCCCTAATGTGTGAGGTCAGAGGGAGTAAGGGAAATGATGGCAGAAATACATTATAAATAACAAAGAGTGGAATCATGGAAGCGGGGTAATCGGAGAAACCAAGAATCATAGGCTCAAATGAAGTACCTGAAAGCAAAGGCAATGTCAGACAAACTCATCCTTGGGGTAACTTTCCATGTTCAAATAGTGGAACATGACCTCCAAGTGGATACACTAATAATCCAAATACTGAGGCATATATCATGGCCACTAGAATACAAGCATGGATCCATGAGGAACATAAGTGTAAACATAGCCACATAAATACAAGGTGGATCTATGTCAAAATTGGAGAACATAGCCATAGAGAACAAGCTGGATCTATGTCAAAATTGGAGAACATAGCCATAGAGAACAAGCTGGATCTATGTCAAAATTGGAGAACATAGCCATAGAGAACAAGATGGATCTATGTCTCATCAAGAGCCAAAAAGAGTGTGGTTCAGTCTTGCGCAACTTGGGCGATAACATAAATGAGGCGATGCTATCGAGGATCCCAAGGTCTTCATCCAAAAACAACCCAAGGTACAAACCTATCCATGCGAATAAATGATTTGATGTCGAACATGGGAGGAATCGTTTGATTACCGGTCATTGATTTATACCGTTAACAAATGTGAGGGTGTCCACTAATAATGAAAATGGAACCCAAGGTACCTAGTACATTCAAGCAAGTGCGAATAAATGGTCTTGCCATCGAACACTTGAAGAATCCATTGGATAGGAGACATTGATGTATTCCCATCTATCCAATAGCAAGGGAAACTGCCACTAATGACTGCAATCCCCAAGGTACTAACTAAAAATCTAAACTTCATTCCCATAGCACAATGAGTTGAAGTCAATGGGAAGAAGTCCATTGGAAGGGAGGCCTTAAGGCATCCTCCATCATCCAAGACGAGGGACACTAAAAAATTATGAGTTGATTTGGAGTAGGATTGAACACATGATGAAACATACTGACACCAAGGAATGGCTGATGTGTGAGGTCAACGAAACTATAGAATGGCCGACACAGGTTATATCCTTGAACAGTGAGCACGACACAAGAGTGACTTAGGCAACTTTTAACACAAAGAGACCACGATACAAATCTGTAATGTAGGAGACATTAACAGATTCTCCGTATGATTGGAAGACTAACCAAATGGAGGAGTAAGAAATCTGAGATCAGGCTTATCCTAAGGCCAATACTAGAACCCAACTTGTTTGATAAACTCAAAACAGGTGCTCTGTTCAAGGAAGTAGTTGACTTGCTGCCATCATATTGAAAGATATTTTAACATTCTTCCCTTCCCTTTCTTTTTTCAATTTTTAACGAGCTTGACAAAGAACTAAAGCATGCTCGATGGTATTTTCATATTTAAGGAGTCTGAAAAACCTAGAATAAAACTCCATACACCTATCCATGGATTTTATATCAAGCCCGGATTGGTCTGTGCTCGGTGGTGTTTTCTTGCTTATAGAGTTGAAAAACTTAAATAGTCCTCTATCAACCATCTCGTGCATTTCACATCGAGCCCGAGTAGGTGAATGCTCGCTTGGTGTTTTCACATTTCGAGAGTCTGAAAACCCTAAAGACGACTCCAAAGGTCCTTTTTCGTAAAGTTAGTCTCCTTCCCCAAAAAAGTGTAAAATAATGAAAGAAGAACTCTTCTAGCGCATATCAGAGTATACCTAGAGTATACCTTTTCCGTAAAGTATCCACCAAGGCATGGAAAAGGGGTAATTCTATACCTAAGTGGATGTCAGTTCAGTTATTTTAATGAGCCCAAAAAGAAAACTATGCTCGGCAAAATTTTTTGATTTAAGAAGTCTGAAAAGGGCTTATGAATAACTCCATAGGGATCTTTTTCGTAAAGGTTTAACGATTCCAGAAAAGTAAACTCATGACCTCCTTACTGTTTTTAATGAGCTCAAAGGAGATACAGGAAAAATGCTCATAACTTCCTTGCTATTTTTAATGAGCTCGAAGTGAAGATGGAAGAAATGCTCAAAGCCTCCTTACTGTTTTTAACGAGCTTGAAGGAAAGGTGGAAGACTGCTTGTAACCTACTTACTGTTCTTAACAAGCTCGAAGTAAAGGTAAAATAATGCTCGAAATGGGAGGAGACAAGTGTCAGGGACATGCGAAACTAGCTCCAAGCGCATGGAACAAAGCTATGCCTAATGCAAGGAACACGAGCAAGATAAGGACACTCAGGGTGTGTATCCTCCAGGTAAAAGGTGTCAAATTGCGAAGGCAAAATGATACAAGGCTTAACAGAAATGAGATCAAAGATGGAATCTTATACAACGAGCTAAAAATTTGGAAGCTAGCATCAAGCTCATTAGCGCAAGTGGGATCATAACAGATGCATATGCAACTTGAACACAAAGATGGGAGCCATATCAAGGATGGCCAGAAATATATGAGGAAGAAAGATATGAGGCTTCTTCTCAAAGTCATGGTAAATCTAAAAAGGCTCTCGAGCCTATGAGAAAAACTCAGCATGGGTACCAAAATGGCATAAGGGTGCTGGCTAGGGTGACCCATGTTTGGTAGGCTCTGTTGTTGGACTGGTGCACAATGCATAAAGAGATGTCTAACACACCAATATCCAACAGGTTCGACCCTATGGCGAATTCGGATGGCAAAAGGTTCAAATGCAACATAACAGCGGGGAAGCCTAAACCTATATGCAAGATTCTGAATATACCTAACATGGTCGCACAAGGTGTCGAAAATGACCAGTAAGCAAGTATAAATCCAGCTAAGAATCCTGTCTCCAAGAAACATTAATACCAAGATCATATCTAAAACATATGTAAACAAAGACCCGATACAAGTCACTGTGGTATAAATAATTTCAACTTCACTATCATCAATAGCAGGCATAAACAAGAAAGATTTTTCAAATGAAGACTCTATGGTACCCAAGCTCGAGGACTTACAATCAACAAGATCAACTTCAGGATGAAGACCAGAGTTGAAGGACATGATGGAATCTGCAGAAACAAATTCATCATCACGGGAGTTGAAAATTCTAGAAGCATAATCAAACTCAGCAGGAACACTGATTTGCGGGTCTATAGGAGAGTCCAAAGACTCAACAGTAGGAAGATCAGACTTTAAGGTCAAACCAGGGCTGGATATAACTGCGACTAAATCAACATCCAAATGAATGGCAGACTGTACTATGGACTCTAGGAAAACTTCATCGGAAGGAAGTATATCATCCCAGATAGAACACATATCTAAACATTCAAATGGAGCTGTCACTTGGTCAAAAGCTAGGACTAAGTCCCAAGAAGGTAAGCATGAACTTAGTGACTTCTTCTCAGTAGCAGTTGAACTCAAGGAACAATATGCCACATAAGCTCCATGTGACATAGTAGTGCCTAATGACAAGGGATCTGACTGGTCTACAGTTGGGTAATAAGGAGGATCAACGAATGCAAGTTGGTTGATAGTGACGATGCTTTCATTATGAAGAAAATGCATCACATGAAAGAGAATAGACACCACAGCATGCATAACATAAACATAATCACGCCCGAGGATCATATCAAAGTCCACAGGGTCCTTTAAAACCATAAAATCAACTAAGATTGTTTTTACACCCAAAGTAATAGGTGCCTGACGAAGGAATCTGAACGGTTCACTAGATATTTTATCAAAGGTCAATGGCCAATTAATAGCTAGAATAACATCAAGGAAACCCAAATCTCTCCAAGCATAAGAGGACAAGATACTAACGGAAGCTCCTTCATCTACAATGCATCGATCAACTGTGTGGTTCCCGATATCAACCTTTATCTGGAAAGGTGTTGAGGAAGGAAGACGAGGCTCGACTAGACTATTCCAATCAAAGGAAACGATCCTAGGGCTTGGTAGGGGTTCACATGGCATAGTTGAAGTACCCCCTTTGTCAAGAACATCCGAATTGGTAATGCAAAAGACTTCAGGGACAGGTGCATCAGTCTCCAAAGGACTGATGGGATCGGTTGAAGATTGCATCGATTCGATCACTTCACTTTCTGAAGGAAGAGTGGGGTCGACCAAATATTGCATTGGTTCAACCACTTTATCAAACAAAGGTTGATCTGACTGTAGGGAATCTATAGACAACTCAGGAACATATGTTCCTTTAGACATCGACCACACTCTTCGTGCCTCTAGAATGGCAAGGCATCAGTGAGTAAGGTGATCTCCCTTACAAAGTTTAAAAGGGAACTTTGGTTTTAGTCCTATAGGTCGAGACTCTTTTACAATGTCAGTACTCACAGCATGACTAGCATTGGTTGACAGCTTGCCCCCAGCATGACTTACAGTGGCTGGTTGCTCAAAAACAAAAGACTTTTGAACTATGGACCACACTTTTTTGCACTTCTGGAAGTACAGGGCACAAGTAAGTAAGGTGGTCTCCCTCACAAAACTTGCAAGGGAACTTATACTTTTGTTTATTGGATTTGTCGACAATGTCAACTCCCTCAGCATGAATTGCAGTGGCTGATCTAGTGTCTCCAGTATGACTCACAGGAACTGGTGACTTGTCATTAATATGAATAGTAGTGATCAATGACGTGTCCTCCATGTGACTGACAGTGGTTGAAGACAAACTTTCAGTGTGATTTTCAGTGACTAAAATTTTTCTCCCAACATGACCTCCAGAGGCTAGGTAGGTGCCCCCTGCATGATTTGCAGAGGTAGGGTGCTTGCCCCCAACATGACTTGCAGAGGCTAGGTTGCTTCCCCCTTGTTTTGGCATCTTCTTCCTATTCTTCCCCTATCTATTCATTTTAGACTGTAGGTTACTAGTATTTCTACTTTTGCCACATGAGGTAGAAGGAGGAGGAGAAGATGTTACTGGAAAAGAAGGCATACGGTTTTGATGCTCTTGATTTGAGGTGCTTACAAAAGAAGAATCAGGAGCATGCAAGGCATTCGGAGTGGAGAACCACCAAACCAGAAGCCCTATAGTGAATCCAAGAAGATTCAGAGTAGCCATTAAGGGAATACCAATGTTTCCAATGAATGGAACAACACAAGGATCCCTCGGAACAGGGGTAGCTTGATTGACGCTCACCGAAATGCTAGACATAGTTTCCTGCTCAAATGAGCAAGAAATTCTCTAAGGAAAACTAAGACAAGTAGCACAAAGAGCACACCACTAAAAAAGGTCCTAGGTAAATCAAACCAGGCAAATAGATGCCTTCTAGAGAAGAGTCTAGGATGATGAGGGCCCAGAACAGATCATTGAAGGAAGAAGAACAGTTACTCGGGGTCCATAATACAATGACTAAGGATGCAAGCGCTGGAATCACCCAACCGCCCTCCCAAAGACCTGCAAGGGATTTCCTCCCACGTTTGTCCTAGGTACAGCAGATATAACCCTCCACCGTCACCTGTGTATGATCCTATGGTCAGATACTAAGGATACCACCACACTGAAAACTCCTTTGGGAACAGTCTTTCGTGGAATCAGAAGGCATGGGCATGGTAACTGAGCCTGAAACTCAAAAGAGTCCCCAAATGCAATCCGATCCTGGTATATGCTCGAAACAGAAAGTAGGAGGTTTATTCCCAACCATTTGATCTCACAAGACCTATTGCATAGATCCAGGGCAAGTTTTGAATGAGGTGGGTTTACCTGTGATAGTCGAACTACATTTTTTGTGTAATGTGTGATCTTGGGTGGTTTAAGGTGTTTTAAACCCAAGATCCTAACCAAGACTAGTTGGTGAGTAGTGTAACCTAGAAAAGAAAATGTTACTAGTACATTTTATTAGGGTTCATTTTAAAGGCTACTTGCTTACTCAAAAAGGTAGTGGGTGTGTGAGAGTGGTTATAACAGAAATAAAATACTGAAATGAAATGTTTACCACTAAAAAAACCTTTTCTTACTCAAAACCTAAGAATGCAGCTACTCAAACAAATAAGTATGCAAAAGAACACTTCTTCTTTTTTATGCAAAGCACTCTTAAATCTTGTAAGCCACTTACAAGGTACTCTATTCAGAAAATAAATCAAAATGTTTTATGCTTTCAAAGGTGAGAAGCAAAACTGAATTTGAAGGTAACCTACTATCAAAGCAAAAGCAAAGAACTTTCAAGTTTCCTTATTGAAACAGTAAAAGCTACCAATATGACTTTCATATTCTTATTGATGTAAGCATTCCAACCATTGGGAAAAGAGTACAAAACCTACTTTTAGAACCAAACAAAGAAAATGACCTACAAATAAGTATGGTTTGGTAAAGTCAGGCCTACACATAAACAATGCAGTCAAGGTCCTGAATAGCAGCAAAGACACTTGAGCTTTCACTACAAAAAGAAAACTAAAAGCATAAGGGAGGATAAGAAACCAATCTAAAGCGAAATTTCACTCAAATAGATACAAACAGGGTAAAGTAGACTCAGTAGGTTTCAATCCAGTGGAAATGGAGCAAGCAACTTCAGTCAGACTCAAATTAGGGTACAAAACACCAAACTGGTCCACAACCCCCCAACTTGGGTCCACAAGCCCCAAAACTTTCCAAACAAGCCCAAATTGATCAAAAGAGGTTCAAATCATGAACATAGGATTAGTACAAGGATGGGAGATGACTTACAATGGTTTAACTCAGACCTAGGGTCATCGGGGACCCCAAAAAATGCAACCACAACCCCCCCAAAACAAGTCAAAACCCAAAAAAATCACTCCCAGCATGTGTGCACTACTGTATATGAGGAAGACCAGCACACACAATAGGGGAATGCGCTACTGTGATTCACAATAGTAGCGCACATGTGGGAAAAGCTCAAAAAATAAAGCAAACACCCCCCAACTTGGGTCCACAAGGGTTTGCAAGGGCTGGGAAGGGTCTCTAAGAGCCAAGGAGGGTCAAACAAAACCTAATAACTGATTCTAATCAAGAAATTGAACAAAGACCTTCAAACAACACTAGATAAATGACCTTGGATACCCCTAAGCAAATAGGCTTTCCCCAGCGGATTCGCCATTCTGTTGTGAGCAAAATACATCTATAGTTCAGGGGAGAAACTACCAACTTACAGGTATGAAAGACAGACCTACAAATGTTCTGCAAGTAAAACAATTAAGTGAAAAGATTAAGGTTAGATATATGTGCACCTTATTCAGAAGGTTGATCCTAGCCTTCCTCTTCCTTGCTCTTCAATGCCATTCAGTGTCGCAATGCCCACACCTGCAAAACAACTTGAATCCTTTCTCAAATACATTTGACTACAGATATAAGACTGATATCCATGACATAATAAGACATCAAACTATAATTAGACAGTATTCAAATCTAAGACACACATAAATAGGTCATCTTTGGAAAGGAAAGAACGCCTAATCTTTATTAATGAATGAAGCAAGTACATCAAATTGTACCTTCCTTCAAGTTTGGCACTTCACGAAACCTAGATTCAAGGTCTCCTGCTTCTGTTCTCCAAGGATCCCAACCTCTAATCAGTTGTGCTAGGGTTTATCAGAAACTAAGGCACAAGAGAGGGGGATGAGGGTCTCCATTCCTCCAGCATAACATTGTTATAAGCTTGGTTCCCTCACATGGCCCTTCTACCTTCCTTATATAGTCAATGAAGAAGAGGAAAAGCAGTTATAACCGATCAGGAGGTTTCCAAACCAACTTATTTTAACCAAAATTCGAGATTTTGACTAGTACAGGAAAGTTCCCTACTCTTCCTATTGCAAACCATCGCATTTTTCAAGGTGTGCACTACTCTAGTGAAGCAGAGTTGCATATTTTTCTAGGTGTGCGCTACTCTATAGGCATGATAGTCATGCACATGCCCTACTCCACAAGCATAAGAGTCGCGCACACATCCTATTATGCCCTACTCTATGCATAGGATACTAGTGTTTTTGGGGGAAATGGCCAAAAACAGGGTTTTGTGATGATTTTCAGGAGATGGTTTGGTCTGGAAAAGTGTTCCCAAGGGTTATTTAAACCATTTTTAGTGTCCCAAATGACCCTTCAATCCACAAGTGTCCTGTTTTGTAACTAAACTTGATCTCAAGAAGTGTCATCATGCGACCAAGGGATGCAAGTCTCGTCACGGACGGAGAAGTGTCATTTTAAGCTATAACATGTTCAAGTAAAAACCTTTCATATGGCTGCACAGTTAGGGATGGATCTAGAAGAAGCACGGAGACAATGAATCCTGCAGATAAATAAATTAGACGAGAATAGGCAAGATGCCATTCAACGCACAATTCCAATGCAAAACCAACGCAAAAAGTGGCATAATAAATATATTAAACAAAAACAATTCAAAATTGGATACTGGGCATTACGTTTTGATTCAAGGTACAAAAAATTTAAAGGTAAACTAACTACTCGATGGATGGGTCCATATGAAATTGTTACAGCTTTTGATAATGGATCTGTTAAGATTAAGACAATTGATGATTCGCAAATTTCCTTTGTTGTAAATGGACATAGACTTAGACTTTATCATCAACCAATATCTAAACAAGATTTTGTGCATAATGCCTTACAATAGGAGGAGATGGACCTGGTAGAAGAGGAAGTCATCCCTCCTTCTCCTGGTTCTTGAAATTATTTTGGGTTATCTTCATTTGTATATATGTAAATATATTTTTGTTTCTTTATAAATAAATAAGAGTCATTTCTGATAACTGGTTGCATTTATACAGGAAATTCAATCTTATGATCAGCTTATGAAATTTTGTCAATTAAAACAGGAAGAGTCTTCTCCTTTTCTTAATTTCATATGACTTTTCTTTGTACATATGTTTTTGTTTTAAATAAATTTGAATCATATAACAAGTGGTTTTGCAGTTGATTACAAAAACCTTATCTCTATAATCATCTCATGAGATATTATTTGAAAAAGGGAAGTGCTCTAAATAACTATAATGCATCTTAACTCCTTCTCTTTTGATTATTGTTAAAAATTGAAAATTTATAGTGAAAAGTTAAAGTGTTCTTTATATCGTTTCTAACCACTTTCTTCTATGATTCTTTTTTATTAATTTCATTTTTGTGTTTTTGTATATGGTATTTGATTCAGATATGCATATTCCTGACGTATCATTAGAACAGTTGCTTAAGACCTAATTTAATCATCATGATTTTCAAAGTTCTATCTTACACCTATGGACTACTAGTTCATCCTAGACTCATTATCAAAACTTGTCTCTTAAGCACTTTTAAAAAAGGTAGCCCAAGAGTAAGTGATATTTTCTACTTGTGGGGAACATTACTGATCTTTTATGAAGAAGATAAACTGAGAGGTCAAAGAACAGCTTTAGGTTATTCTCTTTTGACATGATCTATAATCCAGGCTATTATAAATAAAGTTACTCATAAGGTTCGCTCTAAAAAATTGAATTATGTGTTTAGCAAGCTTAATACACTCTAGTGCCAACCGGATTCCTCATACTAAAAATCATTATACAAAGCAAACCCATCGAGGTACTGAACAGGCTCGCTGGCACCAAGTCCATGCTATGTAAAATCTTAAACAAGGAAGCTAAGTAAATGCAAGTAAACCTATCGGGGTACTGAACAGGCTCACTGGCAACGGGGATATGCTTGCATGGTACCAAGATAAACCCGTCGGGGTATTGAACAGGCATGCTGGCAGCGGGGCAATATCGGGTAAAAGAGATATGGTTAATGCATCACTATGCACATGGATCATCTAAAAAACCTGAGTATACGAATACATGTTAGACCAATTATTTATACTGTCATTAGAGAAGGGTTGTAAGTTGGACTTGGACCCTTTCATCTAATTCAAACAATACCTGGGATATGATTATCCTAGAAATGGGACCCATAACTATAGAAATCTCACAAACTCCAGGGTGAAATTTATCTATATTCTTTGCAGGACAAGAAATCTTTAAGATGAGTCATGGATGACTGGTTTTCCTATGGAATTTTTCGCATCAATTGTACTATCATTATTCATATGGTATTCCTAAGCACTGTTATTTTTTTTATGAATATGCATATACGAATCATCTCCATTATCAGTTAGTATCTCTTTTTCTTACAAAACAATAACAACATTTTAGAGCTATTGGATAAACTATTAATTGAAAACATTTGAATACTAATCATTTTTCTTTGATGGCTTAAAGACACGCCATATTTTTGGTTTGGGGGAGGTTTAGAACTGTTTTTACTTTCTAAATATTTATAAAAAGTTCATTTATCTCTGACAAAATGATAGGTGTTTTCAGGAATAATGCAAGTAGCAGAAGATTGTTCTAATCCATGATAAATAAAGAAGAGCACGACTGAAGTTCAGAAAAGCAGGCTTATGTCATCCTTTTGTGTGCTGACAGCCCCAGAAAAATTCTCTACATAATTAGCAGCAGTCAGATCCAGCAAAGCACATTTTGTACAGAAGGTCCGTATGAAGGATCGAATAAAGGGTCGAATGACGATCCGAATGAAGTGACGAATGAGGCGAATGAATGACGATCTAAATGAAGTGTCGAATGGTGATCCGAATGAAACCATAGCTTATAACAGCATGATTAAGTATGTTAAGGAATTTAATTTTTTAATTATGCTGGTAAATCCAAATTGACTAACCATACCAGGGATCAATCAAATGACATATTCGATCTCATTCCCTTACTCATCTCGACTTCATCAAATTAATTGATCAATCATGCATTATTGCGATTTTTTTAGAATTATTATATGGCTATCATATGGTTTTAACCTTTCATTAAGCTACATGCAACATTATCATGCGATTTCACATTGTATTAATTAAACTCATCATGTTTTTATGTACCTATGCTTATACTCTCATGATGAAAATTACATTCAACCTATCCAAAGTTTACTTTGGACATGGTTGAATATATCATAACCATATGAATTCACCAATGCACGCATTTTTATGATGGCACACGATTCAATATTTTTGCATGATAGCGTGATCATTCGAGCATGCTAAATCTCTACCTCACGATCATTCAACCGTTCAAATGGATCCCATTTTAAACCAACCCCTGCATGAATTTTGCTTCATTCTGCTCGCTCTCCATCTTTCCTGAGTCTATCGAGCTGCACCTATTTCAATTTCTTGAATCCCCTATATCCATTTGCATCCCTCGTCCTCTCTTCAAAAATGCCAATCCACCATGATCTTGGAAGCTACCAAGACCTCCTCTGTATCCTTAAATTTAAGGCATGTTGTGAAGTGTTTCTTCCAGCCAGTTGGGGTCCATTCCTCTGTATTCTCCAGGGCCACGACCATGAGATCTCACTCCTTTTTGCTAAAGGATTCGATGGTAAGACGACTAAAGTTGGACATATTACTTTTCCTGTGACGGAAGAGTCCATTGCATTGGCCACGAAGCTTCCCAGGGAAAGTGCCTGTTGGAAACACCTTTTCCTTCTGCCGACAGCTCATGAATTCGCTCTCAGGGCCGAATACCAAAACGTTGCATGCACAAAAGGGTTCCACGGGGAGTGGATTAAGCTAGAATATCTTGATCCCTTGACTATCATCATCCGGTTGATCACTTGTGGGGGTAAGTACACCATTTTCAAAGCCTGACACCTTAGATTATTAGCACATTTCGTTAATAATCAAGCCCTTAATTTCCCATTTTATTTTCTAAAGAGCCTAGAAAAAATGTCGAGCCAGGTTAGGAAAAATACCACTAACCACTCTGGTAGCTCATATCACCATTGTCTCATAAAAATCCTTATCATTCACCAGTTGGAAGAAAAGGGGTAGACCTGGGAACGTTTTGTCTTTGAAGTATTGAATCCCCACTTGGTTAAGAAGCCCACTGTTAAATCCTCTGCTTCTTGTAAGCATCATCATTTTCAAACCCGTGCTGATGAGCCTACTCAAACCTCTACTCAAGCAAAAAGGGATACTAGGTCTGTGCGTTTTGATGAATATGCCATAGGATAAATGCACCTTGTCCATTCATCTTCCTCTCTTGAACTTTTCCACAAGGACACGACCATGGAACCCCCACTCTTTTCACCAATACCCACTAAGTCTAGGAGGGAAAATCATGCTCATACTGTCGCTCAGCCCATCGTTCAGCCCGTCATTCATCCGGTGCGTTCAGACAGTCCTGATGACCAGTCAAATGACCCTACCTCTAAAACACCCCTTCTCGAGTTAGCTAATATATATGCCTATTTGCTTGAGGCCCCTGCCTTTGAACCTGATCCTACACACATTGAAGATGAGGACCCTGAAGAATACACTACCTCTATTGATCTCGAACCATTTCTAAAGGGATCAATCCCTCAAAAATATTTTGAACATCATGCAGAACAATCCACTTTGATCCATCAGACCGTGGAAAAATTGACCCAAGACATAGCACAGTTAACAAACCAAAATCAGAGGTATGCCCGAAACAATCTCCGAGCTTCGTGAAGAGAACAAAGAATTGCGTTTACAAGTGAAGAGCGTTGAAGATTTGAACAATGCCAAAACAGCTTCCTACACTTCTCTCTACTTCCTCTTTCAAGTCGAAGGCAGCTGCTACCGTAGCTCAGCCTTCTTCCTAATTTCTTCTCTGTTTGCTCAGTGGAACCTTGCATATATCCGGTTTGGGGGAATGTTGGTGTCCATTTTTGTCACCATTTTTTATTAGTAAACATGCTCTGATTGGCATTATTTTCACTATTTTTATATGATAAGTCATTCTCCTTCCCATTCAAACCATCAATTAGACCCAGGTATGAACGTATTTTCATATCACATGAATCTTGGTTAAATATCATCATTTTTATGGTTTATTGACAATTATCTCACATTTCTATACGTGCTTGGCATTTAGTTTTTGTTCTATAGGTTGTGGTTTTCATTCGGACCTTCATTCATTCATGCATTCAAACTGAAGATGCCCAGTCACATTCGAACCGTCGTTCAGCCCTCCGTTTGCACAATTGGATTCATTGGTTGGAATATTCTAGGGCATTAAAGACAAAAACAGTGACATGGGTTATGTTGGGGATGTGTCCCTCATGGTTCATGAGCCTCCATTCTAGAAGATCCACTCTCTTGTCTTCCTAGCTTGACATCGCATCATCTTACCACGTGAAGGATAACCAACGTACAACTCCCAGCGTGAAGTAAACCAACACCCATGGAATCAGGAAGATGGCCTATGAGCTGTCATAAACCGTCCTAAAACCATCTACAACCATTAATGTTGGAATATTCACACCATCATTTTTATATTTTTC
This sequence comes from Larix kaempferi, assembly GCA_027924585.1. Lineage (NCBI taxonomy): Eukaryota > Viridiplantae > Streptophyta > Pinopsida > Pinales > Pinaceae > Larix > Larix kaempferi. The sequence goes on along the minus strand of BSBM01000798.1, from coordinate 4,934,789 downwards.
ATGCTGCATGCATTTGCATGCAACTGCATGCATCCAGTCATCATCATGGTTGTCTCCCCAACACCTAGATCTCCAGATCCTGTCTTTAGCCCTTGTTTGGCCTCCTACCTACCTAATGTGCCCTCTTTGACTTATCTTCTTAGAAAGTGCGCCTTTCTCACCTACCACTATCAGTTAGAGTGCCTTCACTCACCTATCGGGAGTTATCATTCAGCTAGTGCATTAATTGAGTAGTTCTTCCACTGATTGCTCATGCTGACTACTTGTAGCTTCTAGTTTCCTAGTTCTGGAGTTCCACTTGACTATATGATAGCCTCATGTGCCCCCCTTGGAGTCTCCATTCCCTAATTTATGCCTAGATGGTTCTGTTAGACTCAGTTAGACACACTTGACTGACTATTACCATTTATGACTAATACTGTTTACTAGATGATGTCTCCATTGTTATCCATGCTAGAGTTTGAGTTAGACAGCCTCATGCACTCCACATAGAGTCTCCATTCCTTGATTTATGGTCGAATGGCTCTATTAGACTCAGTTAGACACACTTGACTGACTCTTACCACTTATGACTTATACTACTGACTAGTTGATGTCTCCATACTTATTCATGCTAGACTCCGAGATCAGAGATTCGAATACCCTACTTGGCTAATTCAAATCCTATATCATGCTGCTTTGCAGTCCATTGAAACACATTCTCTACATTCATTATTCATTGTATGATATTGACATTGTCCAGTATTCTGTGTTTATGAGTAATTATTGAATGCATGCTTCTTCTTCTTTGCAAATAATCTTGAGAGTTAGATTGTAATTTTGTTACAGTTGCTAGATCCCTACAGATTATCACATGGTATCATAGCAGTAAGCAGCTATTCGAATTGCAGCCATTGCAGTAGTTGCAGCATTTCTTTGAGCAGTTATCTTTTCGCTTGTGCACCAGAAGCCTCTGAGTTTCCACAGCAAATACTGGTGCTATTACTTGAAGTCATTGGATAAATCTAGTGAGTTCTAGATAGGTGTGAAGGACTTCATATATGTGCCAAGTGTCCTTAAGGTAGTGTTCAGTCGAAGTGTAGCATTCTCCATCAGCAAAAAATCTCTTGTTTTGCAGGTTTATTCACTCGTTCAGAATCTTCTTCAACTATTTGACCTTCTCTGTTTCAGATGGATCTAAAGCTTACATCTTCCAACTATCTATGTTGAGTGGAATCCCAAGATGACTCTCTTCATAAGATCAAAGAGCTTCACCCGAATACTCAATGGAACGATGGTAGAACCTATTAGTGCAGTTGAAAATTCCAAGTCCTTGGATAGGCTTGATGAAGCAATTGGCCTGCTCCTTCTCTCAATTTCTGAATATCTTCACTTCCATGTCATCGATCTTACATCTCCTAAAGAGGTTTGGGACAAGCTCGAATCTCTTTTTGGACCGAAAGATGATATGCAAGGACACAAATTGGAGAATGAGCTCATATGTTTGAGTCTATACAGCTTCGAATCTATCAATGCCTTCCTCACCAAGTTCAAAATCTTGAAATCACAGTTGAAAAGATATGAGATAGTGAAAGAAGACAAGCAGCTTATACTTTCCATTCTCTCAAAGTTGGGGGCAAAATTCTCAGTTTTTGTCTCTACTTTCCAGTCAGCTAGATTGTCCATTCCAAAATGGAAGTTTTCCTCATTTGATGATTTCACCCAATCTCTTACTCAAGAGGAAGAGAAGTTGATCTCTATGGGAATGATCAAATCCAAATTGGATTCATCCCTTACAGTTGTAGAGAGAGCGAATGGTAAATGCAAGCAAAAGATTTCTAACAAGAGATCAAATGATACAAGGCCTATAGATAGCACATACTAGTCAAATGGGGCTTCGAACTCAAGGAAGACTAAGAATTATCAGAAGGGAAATACCATGTGCACCTATTGTTCTAGAGGTTATCATCCTGAGAGTTCTTGCATGAGGAAGACTATAGATTTGATGGCTCAGTTACTTGAGAAGAAAAATATTCCTATACCAGCTTGTGCAAGGAAGAAAGATCTTGATGCCGAATCTTCTAGATCCAAATGAAAAGAAAAATGTAATTCTTTCGTAGCAAGTGCATCAACTGGTTCTTATTTCATCATAGATTCAGGAGCATCAAGTCACATGGCCTCCTCCAAATATCTCTTCTCTAGCTTCGAAATCTCTGTTGGCCCTTCCATCAATTTAGGAAATGATTCAGAAATCTCCTCTCAGGGGATTGGAAGATTTGATCTTGATCATGGTCACTTTTCTGATGTGCTTTATGTTCCTTCTCTTGCAGCTAATGTCCTTTCAATATTTCAATTGACTCATACTGGAGAGCCCAAAAGAGTGATCTTTACTCCATATGAAGTCGAGATACAACACATGATTTCAGGGGAAGTCATTGCAAAAGGAGTTACCAATCATGAAACAAAACTCTATGAGTTTTCACACTTCTTACCTCTCTCAAAGGAGTCTTCTCTTCTCTCTCATACTCATGAAGAGAGCAGACTAACTCATCTCAACTACAAGCTAGCTCAGACTGTGGTTGATGGTATCCTAAGTGGAAAGTTTTCTCATGGCACTTTCAAAAGTTGCCTAAAGGGAAAGAATACACCAAAAGAGATTGAGAAAAAGAGAACTCTTGAAGAAGTGTGAATGCTAGATCCAGATCCACAAGAACCTGAAGATATAGCACCTATTGGTTCAACTCCTATCTCAAAAAGGGCCTCTACTACTGCTTCCTCCCTTGGTCTTAATGAATATCCATCATCATCTAGTTCTTCTATTGGCTCAGATAAGGACTACATGCATATTCTGGAGAAGTTTCATGACATCAACATTTTTGGATATGTTCCTTCTTCAAGTGATGATGAGCATGAGCCAGTTTTACTTGCTTCTCCTCATGAGATTTCAGATTCAGAGTTTTCACATGATGATGAGCCAGTTTTACTTGAGATTTCAGATTCAGAGTTTGCATGTGATGATGAGCAAGTTTTACTTGCTTCAGATTCAGAGTTTGGATGTGATGATACATCTTCACATGATATTTCAGATGGAGATGATGATGAGGGAATGCTAGACCTAGATCCATGAGAACCTGGTGGTCTAGCAACTGATGATTAAGATAAGCTAATGTGAGATTCAGATCCACAAGAACCTAAAGATCTCTCACCTGGTTGGCCTCCTCCTCGATGGACATCCACCGCTCCAAGATCAGCCATATCAGAGTTTCAGCATGGGAGGTTTCATCCTTCTTTCTTTATTGATCCTCTTCTTTGATGGGAAACCACTGCTCCCCCGACCTGACATATCAAAGTTTTCACATGTAAGGATTCATCCTTGTGAGATTCCTGATCCATTTTGGATCTATCGATCCTTCTTTGAGAAAGAAGGACACTTACCTCCTTTAGGGGTGAGTGATGACATGCTATATTACCATCCTTCAGTCTATTTTGAGGGAGGGATTTCTTCCCACTAGGTTTTCCCTCTTTCCTCACTTAGTTTATTTAGATTGATTGTGCGGGGTGACCTTGGGTCTTAGTCACTAGGGCCCTATTTTTGTTTTTCAGTTATTTCCTCATAGTATAGCTTACGGGGGTGTTGGAATATTCACACCATCATTTTTATATTTTGCATACTTGCATGCAAATGTGCATGCATCCAGTCATCATCATGGTTGTCTCCCCAACACCTAGAGCTTGCTTATAGCTCTCCAGAGCCTGTATTTATCCCTTGTTTGGCCTCCTACCTACCTAATGTGCCCTCTTTGACTTATCTACTTAGCAAGTGCACCTTTCTCACCTACCACTATGTTGGGCCTGGCCCAAGTTGGGGCAATTTTTGATAGCACAAGGAGGTTGAGCTACGGAGTTGAGCACAGCTCAACAAAAGATATGATTTTGTACAAGTATGGGGGATGCTGCGAAGTTGCACGCAACAACCAAATTTTGGAAGTATCGCGAAGGTCAGCACTGCGAGGAAGCAGTGCTACGAAGTGATCAGGCCACGTGGAGCCAGCAAAGCAGATTGACGGACGAAAGACAGATACAGGTATCGGATAGACCAACGTGGGTCTAATTTTGGCAAGTATGCTCCAGGATGCCGAGATGCGGGCATGAGCATATCAGGAAGGCGGCTAGCTGTACGAGTTTGTTAAGTGGAGAACAACGCAGGGAACGTGACAGCTGAGCGTGCTTAGTGGTACGAGACCCTTAAGTGGAGAACGGTGCTGAGAAAGTGACTGGAGGCCGAGCCAGTTGTACGAAGCCGTTAAGAGGACGAACGGTCTGCAGAGAAAGAAACTAGGAGTTGAGCCAGTCGTACGAGTCCATTAGTGGAAGGGAAGCTCAATGAAGATGACCTGTTGGTGTGCGCACACCAGGAAGGCCGAAAGCGACAGAACAAAGGCATGGAGGACTGCCACGATAGCACACTCGCTACCAATGGCCAGTAGGACGGTTTAGAGAAACCGTAGTAGTTTTGGAAACCCTAAGGGTTTTGGTCTTCAGCATTGTAAATACATGACGTTCAGTCATGGTCTGTAAAAGAAGACATTTTTGTAAGGGAAGCGGTTGGTTGGTTATGTTGTTACGTTGGTTTCTTTTTGGGGTTCTCTCATTACTTTTGTTGTTAATGTATTGTAATATCTTTTCGGAGTGAGAAGCCATTGTAAAGGCTCTACAGCTGTGTGTGCAAAGACCTAGCTAAAAGAGAGAGAGAGAGATTATGTAGCTGGTTGCACAGACCAAGAGCAGTTGTCCCCTTCCCATTAAAGATATATATATAACAACCGTTCTTGTGGACGTAGCTTCCCACCTGGGCGAGTGAACCACGTTAAATATTGTGTTGTGTCATTGAGTGGAACAATGTTGTGTGTGACTACATTTACCTATTTTATATAGATGAATGTCTGAATATTTCCTTGCATTCTGTTATGTGAAGAATTTTCTATGCATTTGCCATCAGGAGAATATGGGGATGATATGTTAAGTCTGCATGAATAGATGAATGGTTAATACTTAGCTTTGCTTCTGAAAGCAGTGAATCAGTTATTTGTTCAAGTGTTAAGAGATTGCTTAAGTACTTTCCTATGTGCAGCAGATGAATGAATGATAAGTGATTTACATCTACTGTAGACGCTTAAACAGTAAACATTCTAAGTGTATAAACGAATGTTAGAGTAATAGTCATTTCGGTGCATAAATGAGTGGATGAGTGATACTCAGTTCAGCGTCTTAAAAATTTTCATGTGCTCCAAGTATAAGGTTGAACTGGATTGTTCACAGTCTCAGTAGAAGTCCTACAGTAGAAGGACTTAGTGGTGCGGACCACAGCATTTTCCATCACCGCGCAGTCTCACCTTGCAACGCATACCCCCTGTTGCACTGCGCAGTACATCTATCCAAATAACTCATCACATAATGTGGAAACCTGATTCCGCAGTACCCCATAGATAAACCTTAGGTGAGACCTCAACCTGCTCGCATGTTGTTCCCGAAAGGGCCAGTGCGAAGGGGTTTTCTTGGTCAAAGGGAAACCGCAAAGAACCTGGGTCTTATTGAAAACCCTATGGGTCAGCATCAGTCAAGCCAAAAAATGGTTTTGATGCCGCGCTAGAATCCATGATGATTTGCAATCATGATGTGTGACGAAGAATATCACTTCCTAGAAGGCTCCGATAACTGGCATCCTGAAAAGACAAAGATCAAGCTTGGTGGGACAAGACCATAAGAGACTTTGCAAGGCAAGAGAATAGACATCCATGCCTATCTAACAAATAGTGATCAGATAGATATCTGTGGAAAGATATTCATGAGATTTTCTGGGCATCATTTCCAAACGAGCTGTAAGGGTGGATCTCGCGGCTCGCAGAAAAGAAAACCTGTTTTCAAGGAGGAGTTCCTACAGAGTGGACTCCCGATCTCACAGCGGAGCTCAAAGTGATAGACAGCCCATTGACACGCGCAGTTGACTTTTGGGTCGATCATATGCTAGAAGGCTTCGTAATAGAATTTGTTGTAGACACACTCAAATCCTATAGCCAAGCAGAAGCATATTTTTTCCAAGGATGCCAAGGTAAGTACCTGAAAAATCTCAATCTATACATTAAGATGTTGTTAGCTAAGAAAGGTGTTTTAAGAATGCAGTAATACCCTCAAGTTTGTCATGGTAAACAGTATATATAGTGATTCTGACGAAGACACCCATAGTCTTAGAATTGGGAAGAGATATAAATTTAATAAGAATATTGGAGGCCCTAGACTCCACATAGATACCGAGATTCCTTGTGACCTTGAAAATGAATCCGCACCACCATTTACCCCTCAAGACCCATCAGCTGCAGAGACCGCGCCACCCTTATCTAAGAACCCACCTGCTACGCAGCCCACCCCGCAAAATATTTAGCCTAGTACATCTACCCCGACAAGCCCATTTGTTTTCACTGCACGAAGCCCTTTGCAGCAGCCAGGCACTAGTCTGAGCGCTACACCACCTAAAAAGACAATGACAAACACTGATATGAAGCTACCGATCTTCAAAGGAACTGGTCTAGAAGAACCTGACTAGCATTGTTTCCTTTGCGAAGCCATATGGAGTGTAAGACAAATCCAGGATGATGCCGTGAAGAGAGCACAGCTCATCACCACCTTTAGAGATAGATATTTACATTGGTTTATGAAGTAATCTCAGGCATAGCCAAGAACCCTTGCAAAAATTAAAGATGCTCTTGTGGCATATTTTAAGAAACCCAAATTTGAATCTCAGTGTATAACCGAGTTGAAAGAAATAAAGCAGAAACCGAATGAAATGGTCTGGGAGTTTGATCAGAAGTTTAAGACACTTTTGGACCAAGTGAGCTTTGTTATAGCTCCACAACAACACAAGGAATGGTTCATTACTGCACTGTTGCCCCACATCAAATTACCATTAATCCAGTAGAAGGTTGCGTCGCAGGCAGAGGCCTTGGAGATTGCAATGAATCTAGAGGCTTCGCCGATTTTTGAGACTAGTTCTAGGATGTCTCAGATCCAAAACCAGCTGACCACCCTAACACTAGAGCTGCAAAGCATGAAAAATGGCAAAGAACAAAGGTATGAACCTAGACATGAGGTCTAGTGTACAAGTTGTAAAGGAGAAGGCCATGACCGGGAGCATTGTCCAGTATACCATGATTATCTTAACAACGATGCGCCCAACCTAAATCAGAATCAGGCCCCATGGTGTGAAATTTATAGAACCACAGGACACAGACCTGAAGACTGCTATCTCATACAGAAATATGTGAAAACACCTAAAAATTTATACTGTGCTTTTTGTAAATTAGTTGGACATGATGAATCCAACTGCTGCGCATATGAGCTAATGAATGAGAGAAAACGAGATATGGACTCAATGAGAGGCACAGGCTTGTACCGCGTACAAGAAGAAAACTAGCCAAAACAAGAAAATGCACAATATGACCAAGGAGGATACAGAGGTCGTGGTGGTGGATACCGCGGCAGAGGAAGAAATGCTGACCCGGCGCATGGAAGAGGCCGCGGCCAAGTCATTTGTTACAATTGTGGCTAGCCAGTTCATGTATCTAGAGATTGTGTTAACCCATGCACTACATGCAACTATTGTAAATCATTTGAGCATGTTATTGAATACTGCTCAGTGCTAGAGGTGGAAATGTAGAAAAGAAGATGCACAGAGACACCAAATCCAAACATCCAGTGGATAGCAGCAGAGAACAAACTAGTGGTCCCGAGCATCAATGTGGTCATGCGCAGTGGTGCTGAGATAGGCTGTGATAGGGGAGCAGAAGCTTCCACATCAGGAGAGGCTCACATAAAGCAGACCCTTCTTAAGACAGTATGGATAAGGAAAGCCCCAGGAAAAATACTTTCTCTCGACCTATGAAAGAACAAGGAAATCTTCATCGACATGTGGGATACCTTCATAGAACTGGCAACAGAATCACAGAGAATCCTATTGCGCAGTGAAACACCGTATGTTGAAGACATGCCAGCCGCTTATGATAAAACAAGTACCGCAATGAATGTCAGCACCTCTGTTGCACAGTTCCTGCGAAGCTGCATGAAGTTACTAAAAAGTGAAAATTCCATAGTAGAGCTACATAAGCTCATAAACCAATAGGAACCACATACAGGAATAGAAACTTCTAATAGCGTCGTACATCACATAAGGAAGCATAAAAGAACAGGCCGAGAAATGAGGCTTACTGCACATATAGGAGATTTTAAAATGGATGAAGTCATTTTTGATCTAGGATCTGAAGTGAATGTCTTGACTAAGCAGACATGGCAGTAGATGGGTCAACCAAAGTTTTCATGGTCACCTATCCAGTTGAGAATGGCTAACCAAGAGAAATTCATACCTTTTGGTCGGTTAGCTGATGTGGTAGTCAACATCGATGGAGTCCAAATTCATGCAGACTTTGAAGTTATCGAGATTGTGGATGATAGTCATACTTTTCATGCATTGCCAGGAATTGACAGTGCTATTGATAACTTTGCTATCATAAACCTAAAGACAAAGAAGATGATATTTGAAGGAAATCATCTTAGGATCATCGCACCGTTGGATCCTACAGATGCTGACAGATACAGCGAGCCGATTCAAGAGGAATCCAAGGCTCAAGACTTGGACAGACTATACCATCTCACAGCAAACCAGGAATATTACATTAATCCTACTGCAGATGGTACACTCAGGTGGAGATGTGACAGCTCCTGCGTCTCTGACTCATAGGTAGGACTGGAAAATTGGCAAAGCCTCATGCATGAAGTATCAACAAGAAGGTGCGCGCAGGTTACGAAATCACTGCACTGGATTGGAAAGGAGGTAAGTCCCATCCCCACATATGATGGTTCCGCTAATGTTTACACTTTCATCTAGGAAAAGACTACAGCAGTTCCATATGAGCATAAGTTACCCGCATTGGATATCGCATTGCATGACACACCAGCCAGATGGTGGGCTACGCACAAGCAGACATTGACCACTTGGGATCAGTGCAGGATTAAGATGCAGATTCGATTTGCCGATAGGGTTACTTTACCCTTTGAGAAGTTTAATGGCCAGACAGATCCTAGTCAGCACATTGAAGTCTGTTCGCAGGCATGGCTGCAAAGGCCACATGAAGAACGAGTGCACCTATTTGTGCATACCCTGGAGGACGACATTCCAAATAAATTGTACCTAGACCTGGAGTTGCGTAGGGAAACCACAGATTCAGAGATGTTGACTGCTAAATTCCAGAAGGACTTCAGTTTCGAGGACGAGAATCCGCTGATCCATGAGGCATTGCAGATAATTAAGGAACACATATTCATGAAAGACTATCCTCATGAAAGTATGACCTTGGAGAAATTTTTCAGGGTAGATCGTGTACCTGCGCACCTATAGTCAGAATGGGAAGAACATGAAGAACATACCATAGAGTGTTATAACCTAGCTAAAGAAAATGGGGATAGAAATGAAGACAATGAGGATGATCTACGCAACATAAACATACCAGAGTTAGAGGGTGCACGTGATGTAGAAGGACCTCCATTGGAAATCCCAGATATGAGCGGACCGGTAAAGACACAGAAGGTGAATATTGGCACAAGTAAAGAGCTGAACTTCGCATCAATCGGAGACTATTGGGACGAGCAGGCTGTTGCGGAGATCGTAGACACTTTACATGAGTATCAGGAGTTGTTTCCAACAAAATTTATAGAAATGAAAGGAATTTTGGGAGACCTAGGAGTCATGAAGATCCCCTTGAAGCCGGGCGTTAAGCCTGTGAAGCAGAGGCCATACATATTGAACCCACGGTATAAATAAAGAGTCCGCGCATAGATGGATAAGATGCTAGAAGCAGGAATCATTGAACCTATCGAGGAATACGAGTGGATTAGTCCCATGGTCATTCAGGATAAGAAAATGAAGGGTGAGATCAGGATTTGTGTGGATCTCAGAAAACTGAATGATGCTTCTATGCATGACCCATTCCCCACTCCTTTCATAGATGAAGTGCTTGACAATGTTGGAGGGAATGAGGCCTATTCCTTTACTAATGGTTTCTCTGGATATCATCATATCAGAATTGATCCTGCGAATAGGCATAAGATGATGTTTTCTACAGAATGGGGGTCATTCCAGTACACAGCAATGCCTTTTGGGCTGAAGAATGCACCTGCCATATTTTTCCGAGTCGTCATCGCAGCATTTAAATATTTTATGCATAAGTTTCTGGAAGCCTATTTTGATGATTGGACTGTGTTTGGTCTATTGAAGAACCATTGCGCAAATCTCAGAATGATGCTTGAGAAGTGTAGACAGCATCATATCTCATTGAATCTGAAGAAGTGCATCTTCTGTGTTCCATACGGAATTTCACTCGGACACATTGTCTGTAAGCAGGGATTGATGGTGGACCCTGCGAAGATTGCCATTATTGTAAATTTTCCCACACCAACTTCCGTTAAGATGTTGCACTCTACCTTAGGCCATACTGGATATTACATGAAGTTCATAAAGGGTTATGCGTAGATAACCGCAGCAATGGAAAAGATACTAAAGAAAGACGCACCATTCATTTGGAATGCGGAATGTGGACAGGGTTTTGACACACTTAAAGAAAAGATGGTTGTTGCGCCAATCCTAGTCTTCCCAGACTGGTAAAAGCCATTCCATGTTCATGTTGATGCATCATGCATTTCCCTGGGAATTGTATTAGCTCAGCCAGGAGAAGGAGGTATTGACCATCCCATTGCATTTTCAAGCAGAAAGCTCTTGACAGTGGAGAAAAATTACACTACTACTGAGAGGGAAGGCCTTGCGATGGTATATGCGCTCCATACATTTAGACACTACTTGCTTGGTGCGCACTTCCTTATGTTCACTGACCATTCTGCATTGAAATACTTGATCAATAAGCCATTGTTAGGGGGGCTGTTAACACCTAAAAAGTGCTCACTACCTCATCTACCCCATTACATGACTCATTTGGTCCATATTTCCTACCATATTTGCCTTCAAAACCCTCAAATCCCATTAAAAAGCCTCCAAAAGGCCACAAAACCATCAAAAAGGCTAAAAAATCCCTTTTCCCTCCAAAAATATCCAAAATTCCTCCAAAATAGCAAAAACCCTCTAAAAAGGGAATAAAAAATATAAAATAATGAGGAAAAAGAGGAAAAAGGAGGAAAAAACCCTATACAGCTGACCTAAACCATATGGTTCCCAAAACCATGGGCCAGCATTCCACCACCAAAAACCTATAAATAGGTGATGGAGACCCCTCATTTCATATCCACAATCAAGTATACCCTTACTCTGCCAAAATCTCTCTTGAAACCCTAGCTCACCCTTGAGCTACTTTCACCATTGAGAGCCCCTTTTGCCCCATTTCCACCATTGGATAAAGAGAAGGAGAAAAGTTGTAGTTTGGAGCAACCCTCTTGGATCATTGCAAGAACTTCACCAACCTCTACACTTGAGGTAAAATTTTAATTAAAGAAAACCATTTATTATTTCTTGTCTCTTATGTTCCATGCACATGTTTAAAATAATTTCCATTTCAATGTATTGTCTTTTAATTACTGTTTATTGAACTACTACTAAGGAGTCCCTTCTCCTTAGTAGGTGCTCATTTGCACAAGCTACGGTGAAAACCCTAGCTACAGTTTTGGTGACTCCGCTAGGGTTTTTCATAATTTCTAGTTATAATTTTTTAAGTTTTAGACGTTTTTCTGCAATATTTTTCTATTCGGTTGTCCCTTTCGGCTGCTGTAAACCGCATCTTTTACCCCTGCAGTTGCGTTCCGACCACGTCTTTTAGGCGTTTACCTGTGATTTGACCGTGGCTCTGAGACTGTTTCTGGCGACATGCCGGCCGTTTTCAGTCTATTACCTGTGATCCGACCGCGGCTATTACCTTATTTGGGACGGTCCGACTGCGGCTATTAACCCTTTTTCTGCGCCCCGCCTGCGGCTTTCGGCCATTTTCCTGCAACCCGCCATCGCCTTTCGGCATTTTTCCTGCATCATGCCTGCGGCTTTCAGCCATTTTCCCGCAAACCGCCGGCGCCTTTCGGCATTTTTCCTGCGTCCCACCTGCGGATTTCGGCCATTTTCCCGCAACCCACCTACGAATTTCAGCGTTTTTCCTGCGTCCCAACTGCGTTTTTCAGCCTAAAACCCGCAACCCGACTGCGACTGTTGAGCTGTTTTCCGCGGTCCGACTACACAGATTTGCCAAAAACCCGCGGTCTGTTTTCTACATTTTTTCTTGTTTTGAACCCAGCACTTTGCCGCACTATTTTCTGCACCAGCACAGCCATTTGTCCTACCTGCAGCCACACTTCCTTACATCCTTTTTCTACATTTTTATTTATGTTCCATTTACATAATAGTTTTTAAATTTTCAGCATTTTAAATTGAAAAAAGAAAATTGTGCATTTCAAAGGTTAATTTCTATCTTGTTATTGCTAGTTAGAAAGTTTCCCACCTTAGTGGCACTTTTTACTTGGGTTCATCATCATCCCACACGCACACACTCTGTCACCTAATTCAAGTGAGCCTTAAAAAGTACTTAACACAACCAACATTCTAACCCCACTTGGGGAACACATAAGAATTTTTGTAGTTAGGTAGGATCGGGGGGATAGGCATCCAAATAACACCCCTCGGTTGCTTACACTTGAGACATAGTTGTTGTCCATTAGGGAACCAAAATCCCCTAGTATTTTTTGGCACGGTCACAACCAGTTTATCAGAGGGCCTCTCCCCTAAGAGGGTTGAAGTCACCAGACTGGTTCCGGAGGCCTGAGTGGAATACCGCAATCCATTCAGTAACCGAAGGCTACCTTTCGCAGTTCTCAGGGTATCCCTGTATGGGGGTACTACGGTAAAAGGAACAAACAGCAGATTCACCTTTTCTGGACGTGTCATGAACAGGGTATCTTAGTTTCTTTTCTTCTAGGATTGACTACCTGGTGTCCCTCCCGGTAGGGGGATATCTTTAGCCACTTGGCTCTCCTATCCATATTGTCTGACTTGGATTTCATCACCTTGCAGAGGATATGTCTAGTTGAGTCAGAATACTATTTAGTTAGGTGTTTGCATGCTCCCTTACCTCCTTTTGGTCTAGTGAGTCCACTATTTTTATTTTTTAGGAAACCTGCTGCTTGTTGGTATTCTGACCATTTTTATTGATACTCCACTTATTGTAGCACAGCTGTTACAGTGGGTGTTTTGAGTTGGTTGTTGGCCTAAGTGCCATATTTTTTGAGCTCTCCTTCTGCACACTCGGTTGCATTAGGGTTTTTGAGCTATTTTTCACTCAACACAACCCCCAGATATTTGACACCATCTGTCACCATTGAGTCCCCGAGACATTCTCGGCGCCTCGGGGGTGAGCCCCCACAGCATGGTTCACTTGACACCACCCGTAATAGACTTAGGTCATCATCACTTGATACCACTCATCATAGATCTCGAGCTTTGTCACTTGACTCCACTCGTCAACGCCATAGAACCCCGTCACCCGATCTAGATGCCCCCTATTTTACCTCTGATTCTGAGGCAGAGTCTGAGAACCCCATTTACACTGCACCAACCAGCCCCATGGCTGGCGTGACTTCCACCCCTTTCTCTATAGGGACCATTGGTGGAGCATCCACCACTGCACCAACTACTACACCTCCTTTGGGTATGCCCTCGATGGGGCCCCCCTCTACCATTCTGATCACTATACCCATTCCAGCAGCTAACATTCCGTTAGCCACTCCATCAGTGACTCACACTACACTTGGCGGTGCAAGACCGTCCCATACCACTTTCGTTACTCTACTTGGGGGCAACATCCCGAACTTTTCCCCTCCACTTGGGGGCATTGGCCCCAACATGGTCACACCCACTAGTATGTCACATCCTTCTACTAGTTTTCCATTCATGGCTAGCCTCAACCTTCCTGACCTAACTAGACTGACTAACGATCCCATTAGACACGACCCTGCGTGGCCTCACATGCCTACCAAGCTCCCCTCTGACATCCCTAAGTTTGAGGGAAAGGCAGGTGAGGACCCCCAGAACCATATTATGTCCTTCCATCTATGGTGTTCCTCCAACTCCATCATGGATGACTCTGTCCACCTCCATCTGTTACAGCGCACCTTCACTTGCTCTACAGCTAAGTGGTATATCGAGCAACCTCATGGGACCCATGCCACCTTTACTTCCCTTGACTCGACCTTCCTGCAGTTCTTTCAATTACATGTCCGCTATGACGCGGGAGTTGAGATCCTACTGTCTTGCAGACAGAACACGGCTACCCACATCACTGACCACATTCATGAGTGGCGTCAACATCGTAGCCTCTTTAAAATCAATTTAGACGACCGTATCTGCCTAGATTGGTTCCTAAACTCCCTCCTTCCTGTCATTTCCAAGGATGTGGCATACGAACGACCCCAGTCTAAAGAAGAGGCCATCCTCAAAGCCCAGCAATTTGACCTCATATACGCCCAGTCGGGTTATCTCTATACCATTATACCTGACGCCCCTCGCGGTGATTCCTCCCAACACGATGCACCGGGGGCATCCCATGCCACAGACGGCATCATTGGTTGTATTGCCTCGCATCCCCAACCCTTTTCCATAACACGTCCTAGCCATGGCCCAGACCTTTCGCGAGCTACATCACAGTCCGGTGCGACCAATTCGTATGCTCCCATGGCACATCACCACCATTCCCATGGACCCTCATGGCCACCTCAGTGCTTTGGGCACGCATCCCCCACCTATGCCCCCCCGGTCGCACCTCAATTGTATTACCATCCACAGGCTACACCAGCTCCTGTGACCTCTCAAGCCCAACCTGCTTATTACCCACCACAGGCAGCCCCTGCGGCCAACCCACAACCCGCTCCGCAGACATATCAGCAACCCCCACAAGTTTCAGCACCTGCGCAGCCTCCACCTACATATTATCCTTCGCAGACTGCTCCAGCACCTGCGCAACCCCAGAACCCACCTGCTGCCCAAGGGCAAGTATACGCCCAACAAAATCAGCAGCAAAACCAAAACAACCAGCGCCAACAGGGCCAACAAAATCATGGCAAAGGCCGTAACCGTGCGAACAACCCTCCTCCAGACCAAGGTGGTCAACCTCCCAATCCCCGAGACAACAATAATGCGGCACCTGCCAACCAAAACCCTGATCGGCCACCCAAGCAGGCCAAAAACCCTAACTTGCGAACTAACGATCCTTGTTCTATTTGTGGGGTCTATGGCCACTACACACATGCTTTCCCACATTTGGAGTGAGCTCGGCAACTCTGGGTTGATGATGCCCATCGCCAAGGGCATGCAGTTCCTTAGGTGCCGCCCAATCCCCCACCCCCTCAGCAGCCACCCTTGGTACTGCAAAACCCCTTACCAACTCAAGGCGTAGTGAACACTCAGCCATTGGCTCCCCCTCAAGTCAACGCGCCACCACAACAACAACAGATCACTTATGCCGCTCCTGATCAACCCATGTTCGACTCAGGTACCCACCACTTGTTGATGATGTCATCCGCTGATGTCAACCTCCAAACCCATCGGAACCAATATGGCTCCACCCTTGACGCCCCTCCCGTCGACAAAAACACTAACGCTCATCCCACTGATCAGACGTTATGTATACCTCCAGATCCCCTCGATGGCGCTTCCAAAGCACCTCGTTTCCCACTTCGTTGGATCAACAATAACCCCAATGCTCGCACTGCGTCCAATTACAACATTGTAGATGACTTAGCCCAATCTCCCGCAGCCATGTCTGCGTTGGAAGTCTTAAAAAACTGTCCTTCATAGTGTAAGACTTTGCTCTCCGCCATTGGTGCTATTGACCCAAACGATTCACAACTGGTGGCATTCGATTTGGACCAATCCGAACCATGCCTGCCTTCCACTTTAACGTTCCAAGTTTCTGTTTCCGTTCGGAATCTTGTCATCCATCGGTGTATTATCGATGAAGGTGCCTCTACATGCGTTATATCCACATTCGTTTGGCAGAAGTTGGGATCCCCTACTCTCCAGTAGTCCACCGCTGCGTTGCGAGCCTATGACGGTCATTCGGCTCAACCCCAAGGCCTATTAGCTAACATCCCCATCCAGCTGGCTGGTAAAACCGTACTCATTGATATAGAGGTCATCAATGCCCAACTTGATTATAACCTCTTACTTGGTCGCAGCAACATGTATGCCATGAAGGCGGTTGCCTCCTCCGTTTTTTTTACCATGATGTTCCCCCATGACGGACGCATGGTCAAGGTCGACCAACTCACCTACTACGATCCAAATGCCTCTGCTGCACCCGAAAATGTTCTCTCCATGGTTGAACAACCTGTTAGTGGTGCCGCTACCTCGTTTGTTTCCTCTGTGGGACCTGGATTTTACTCAGATCCGCTGATGACATCAACATTCCAATCCATTCCTCCCCCATCATCTACACCCGAAATATATGACCTATGTACCCTTTACCACAATACACAAACACCTAACAATCAACCGCCCTTGTTGCCTAAACCACCATTGGTACCTAGTCACATTGGTGTTACACCCATCCACACAATCCCCTTCCTAGTCCCTCCCTCAGGAGTAGTAAGTGCCCCCGTTATGGCTACCCTTAGCCTCCCTGGGTTAAACTTGGGATTACGCGTGTGGTATCTTTCGCCTCCCATTCCCCCTCCGACACCAAATGTCGTCCTACAACCGGTGCAACCCATGGCTACTACTAGTCAACCACCTCCCGGTGTCACTACCCCCTTCATCCTCTATGAATCCCCCTCCTCTTATCAAGCCCACTGGGGGCAGAGGCCCACAACCATACACTGCTGTACCCCCCCCCCCCCATTGTCGAACTTGACCCAACCCCTAAGCCTAGTGATAAATCACTACGTACCAACCACCCTTGTGCCATATGCGATATTTACGGCCACTACTCACATCACTGTCCCGATCTCCCAGATTACAGAGCAACTCTCTACGAGATGAATAATTTGGACCTTGAGACGGTCCCCCCCACAATTGAGGAGATCCACCCCCCGGTATCATCCCCATCTAGAGAGATTAATACCATTTATATGATCTCTTCGACTACCACTCCCTCATCAACCGATTTGACAACTCAAACTTTCCGCAATGATGAGGAGATTCTCGAGGCTCTCATTGCCCTGGATTATCCCTAGGATGACATGCACCATCGTTCCTGTTTCCTCCCAGAAGAATCCTCCTCTACCACAGCTACCCAACTCGCGGTTGAGTCCAAATATTTCCTTCCCACTAAAGTTGACTAGTTTAAGGATCCTATTCCTGCTCCTAATGCCTTTCAGGAAGGTAACATGGCCAACATCTCACCCGTCATCCACATCGATATCTCTGACCCACCTGGTGCTCTTGAAATCATTACCTTAGGAGCCTCCTGTAGTGAGCATGAGATTGGAGCATACAAACAACTCTTCCAAGAATTCCGTGATGTCTTTGCCTGGTCCTATGCCGAAATGCCCGGTCTTGACCCCGCCATTATAGAGCACCACATTGACACATGGCCTGATGTACCCCCCGTTCACCAAAAAGAGCACCACCTTGACACCTCTGAGTCCAGGGGCATAATAGATTACCTATACCCTGGGATAGGGGGCATGATCAATCATTTTGAACCTTCCCCATCACATCTATCTCAGCACGTCAATGAACCCATCGTTCAAACCTCCACATATGCAGATGGTTGTTGCTATTCCAGAAGTATGATTTTGAAATTGTTGTTAAGCGCGGCAGGCTGAACTTGGGACCTGACCATCTCTCTAGGATTGAGTCAGGAGAAGATTCGATGAACATTGAAGACAGTCTGCCTGATGCGCAGTTATTTGCTATACAGATTGCCAATGCTTATTATAAGAACATCATCGAATTTTTAACAACAGGATTGGCACCGCAGGAGTTCTCCGTCCAGCAGAAGAAGGAGCTAGTAGTGCGGGCCGCAGACTTCACTATTATTCTAGGTCAGTTATACAAACTTGGACTGGATGAAGTCTTGCACAATTGTGTTCTAGACCATGAGAGAACATTCATCTTAGCAGATGCGTACTCAGGGATCGCAGGAGAACATTATGCAGGAAGAGCTACCACGCAGAAGATACTACGCACAGGGCTATGGTGGCCTACGATCCATAAAGACTCTAAAGAACACTGTCGGAACTGCAATGTATGTCATAGGACAGGAAAACCTTAGTGCAGGGATGATATGCCATTGAATCCGCAGTTGACCTTGCAGGCATTTGAAAAATGGGCCATTGATTTTGTGGGACCTATAAACCCACCAAGGGAAAGAGCTGGTGCGAGGTATATCATTACTGCTACTGACTACCTCACCAAATGGGCAGAAGCAAAACCAGTGAAGGACTGTAGTGCAGGCACTGCCACGTAGTTCATTTTTGAAGAAATATTGTCAAGATTCGGGTGCCCAAATATTTTGATGAGTGATCAAGGCACTCACTTTTTAAACAAGACTATTGAAGCTCTCATAGAGGAATTCCATATCCATCATCAGCGCAGTACACCATATCACCCGCAGGCGAATGGCACTGTTGAGGCTTTCAATAAAATACTAGAGAATGCACTGACTAAAGTTTGCAATGTGAATAGAGATGATTGGGACCTGCACATCTCATCTGTGTTATGGGCATATAGGACCACTTGCAAGAAATTGACGGGGCACACACCCTTTCGGTTGGCTTACGGACAGGAAGCTATAATGCCAATGCAGTACATTGTCCCCAGCTTAAGAATCGCTACATTCACAAGGATGGCAGACCCCGCAACACTAGAAGAAAGGTTGCTACACCTAGTTGGGTTAGAGGAAGATCGCGCCATCGCTGGCTTCCACCAGCAAGTCCAGAAAGACGGTGATAAAGCATGACATGATCGCCATATAAAGAACAAGTTCTTTCAGGTAGGTGACCTATTCCTCTTGTATGATAGCAAATTCATGAAGTTTCTTGGTAAATTTAAGATGCATTGGCTTGGTCCATATATTGTGATACATGTTACTAACACCGATGCAGTCCAGTTAGCCAATTTAGCTGGCAATACCCTACCAACTTTGATAAATGGAAGCAGGCTAAAGCTGTACCATGACAGCACTGCTTCGCAGGATCCTGAATGATAAGCAGAGGGAGAAATTTCTAAGTGTCAAGTACAGTTGAAATTGGACACTAGAAATGTAAAGGAGTTTGTGCATGTATGATAAGTAGAACAATGTGTGTACCGCGCAGCACTGCTGAAGCTGGGCTACAAAAAAAAAAGAGAAGAAGTAGGGAAAGAAAAAGGGATCCGCGCAGAATCAACACTGCGAAGCAACTGCATAGGATCAGAGATGCACTACCGCACAGCTCGGTGTAGTGCTCAAAAAAATAGTCGTTACCATGATTTTGAGAAAAATATAGTCGCTAGGTGACCGTTGCAAGCACTTGCTTGATCATTTAACGAAAAGATAACCGTTCTAAACACGCTGACGATGGAAGAGACTGAAGGATTCGTTCAAATTGGCCAATGGACACCTCATTAAATGCTCATCTAGTCGTTGGAAGGCGTGGAGGGACTCAGTTGCGCCTATAAATAACACTAAATAAGGACTTGCAGGTGTTACCAAACACTTAGAATTTTCATGCGAGTCACTCTTGGGTTAGCAATCCTTAGCCATATTCCTTAAACAGTTGCCTACTCTCGCTAGTGAATGTCCAAATCAACAGACAGAGAAGAAGAGCTTACACTTCAAGAAGCAATCTGAGTCTTTCAGTACAGGGGGATTGCAGAGTTAATAAAAACCCCTTCCAAGAAGGTTGTACTCAAACCCGGTCAAGCATCTAGAAGGTCACCTCGACATAATCCAGCCATGCAGGACAAAGGGAAAGCCACAGCTGGACCACGAAGAAAGACTACCAAGACAAGCAAGACGGCACCAAGATCACCAGTATTTTAGAAGGAACCCTTGAAGTTGACACCGGAGTACATATCACCTCGGGCGTTGGATGCCCCTGTTTTCAATCTGGTCAAGAGTGCCCATTATGAAATCCCCTTGTCGCCAATTTTGAAGCACATAGAGGTTGCCCAGAACCTACTAGGAAAGATACCAGAGTGTAAATGGGAAGACTATGACCTCCTGGGGGTGCAGAAGGAAGAGCCCCATGATCCCAAGTACCCACAGTTCCATCCTAACCAGTACATGTGCTGGAAGAAAGAAGCTAAGGGCATATTTAACTTGGTCGCCGAAAGCTGGTTGACGCCGGTAGTGGAGTCTGGATTGCTGAACCTACTCTGACTACCTCATTTTGATCATTCACCAGAACTTAATGTAGTGGTTCACACTTTGATGGTGTGAATTCACCAGGAATACCTATGGATGAATCGAAATGTGGATTTGAACATTGACTTAATCCACCGCAAAACAAGATTAAGTAAGCGCAGCAAGGACCCCAAGCAGTTCTTCCAAGGGAAGAGTAAGGAAAAAGAAGCTGTCGCAAAAATGAAGTAGAGCCATGCACTGGTAAAGGGAAAAAGAGGGTTTCCAACAGAAGAAATCAAAGATAGAGATGCAAGATGTGTCACATAGTTGCTCGCAGGAAAAATCATAAGAACAACCAGGCCTCCGGAGGTGCCCATGGGCGTAATACTACTCGGTGCTACAGCGGCTAAACGGACTCAATTCAATTGGTGTCAGTACCCTCTAAATGAGTTCCTGGATGAACTCAATGATACTCAGGAGAATGGACGTCAATTCCACTTCATGTGGTTGATTATCCTCATTGCATTCGTAGGATGGAAGGAACCGGGAAAATATGTCGGTGTAATTACAAAAAGCAATGATCCCAGAGGATTCCGCTATGCAAACCTTTGGTAAAATATGAACACAGAGCGGCAACACGCGACAACTGAAGTATTCTATCAGTATTACACCCAGCTGCACTAGGCGATCACCTATACGTCACACATTACAAGGCAGGTAACGTCGAAGTACATTCGCGTTATTGATTTTTAGGCTAACATGCGATGTATTTTTATTTCATCCAAGGCAAAGATGAAGAAGCCAGAATGGTATGCGGGTAATTACCATATGTACGAGGAAGACATTGACATCCTCATGAAGGACTGGCCAGCTGACTTCCGTGTCGAAGTCATGGATGTAGAGACTGATTCAGAAGAAGATGAACCAATCCCGTTGTCATGCCCTATTGTTGAAGAAAAAGGAAAGAGGAAAGAACCTGAAACCCCGCAGAAGCCAAAGGCGTGGAGGAAGATGAAAGCAATAAAGAGTCAATCTGAGACAGTGTTGAACAAAGAAGACTTCGACATGATTGCAGAAAAGGTTTCAGAACAGATGGAAGGCCTCATGACAGAAAAAGACAAGAAGGACAAGGTCATACAGGATGACCTACAAAGGACTAGACTCACACTGCAAGGGCTTATGAAAAAGATCGACAATGTCCAGAAGAGCCTACCCTTGCCACGCGAAACAGGAGTTGAAGGGAGGTCAGCAGGAACCTCGTAGAAAGCACTGCCGTAGCTAGCCATAACGCTACCTTCAAAGACCAGGGTTGTTCATCTAGACCCATTGACCATAGCGTTACCAATGGAAAAATAGATCATTCTGGACATAAAGGGTGTCGAGCGGGTAGAGCTCGACCTGGCCAAGATTCCTTTGCTTGGATTACACTTTCTGCAAACGTAGATCATCGAGGAGATGCATGAAAGAACAGTAGATTCATTGAAGACACAGGCGGAGCTGCAAGCCATAAACAGGTAGCTCGAGGACTCTAGTTCACGCACACAGATACAATTTTATGATGAACAGGACCGTCTGTTGGATGCTTTTTGGACAGACCCAGGTTTTAATGGAGCGCAGCAACAAAACCCCTTGGCACACTGGCCCTCTCGGCAATGAGCTGCGCAGCAGCTCGAGGTCTCACCCGAAGTGGCTATGGGGGGCTAAGGAATCAGGTTTCCTTAACCTAGGCGATGCAGAGACTGCTCTCAACTCTTCCGTGACGATTCCTCAAAGTGGAATGTCTTACTCTTCCGCAGACCTCTCAGCGCAACTGCGCTGAAGCTCTCACTTCCAGCCTCGCAGTGCGGTATCTCCACTCCAGTGCATGAGGCGATTATCCTCTGCGTCGATACTCTATGTATCATTTCTGCCTACGCGCCCAGCGTAGTAACGCATTCCTTTATCGCTGCAGCGACAGCGTTCTATAGATTCCTTCGACACTTAGCGATTATAGTTACCAAGGAAGCTTTGAGAACTTACTTAACATACTCATAAAGATAACGCAATATCCATGTATACACAGATAGTGAACTAAAACATGCAATCACTCAACACAACATCATAACAACGAGAATTATGAAGTTCACCTCCACGGGGAAACCACATCCACGGGAGTCTCTTATATTAACCAGAAAAGGATAGAATTACACAATATGCTGCGCACACAGCTGCAGCCTTAGATCTTTCCAGGAAACTCCACGCACACAGCTGGGAGCCCTTCTCTCGATCTAGTCTCTTCCTCTACAGAGATTACAATAGTTTAGACGTCGACTCAGACTGTCTGCAACTCAGGGATTAGCTTCACGGCTATCCAGTTCTAACTCTTGTCTTCTAACAACACAGTAGAAGACTTACTAACTAGCTAGCCTATCTCAAACAGCTAACCTACGTCTCAACATCTAATGGCTAGCTAACTAACTAACGTCTAACCTTTACAATTACACATATATATAGGTGGCCATGATGGTCACACCTTTACAAAGTTGTGGGCCTTTCCCAACAGTAATCCCCAAAAGCCCTAACCACGGACATGGCTAGGTGTACTGTAGGCGCCGCTTGCAGTCACGTCGCCGTTTCCTGCAGGTTCCGTGACTTCTGATGCAGATTGCGGGCATGGGTGTCGCTTCATCATTCACTGCTCCTTGTCCTTCGTCTTCAATGCTTTGGTTCGTTGCTCTTCCTTGATCAGAACAACCATAACTTCTGTACTTAGCCTTAAATGAGGGTAGCTGAGCCCTCTACTCTGTCGCTTCATTTATTGTGGTAGTTGAGATTTCTACTCAGCCACATTCATTCTCCTTTGACGTGTGCGAGCAAGCTCTGTGAATTCCGGTCCGTAATCTGTGCTAAGCTCATCCATCTGGCACCGTACTGCGCACCGTCTACTTCTGCACAAAATTTGGTACTTACTCAAAATTAGCACTTTCCCTTCAATACTTGTGCTTTTTCCTCAAAATTCACAGCTTTACCGTAGCTGCGGCCTAGGCTCCAACACCGTCGGCTACGACTGGAGAACACCATCACTGATGTCACAAAAGATATTGAAGATTTAGAACTCCAGGCCAATCCTGCGGACACTATTCTGAGGATCGGAGAAAGGGTGAAATCTTTGAAGATGGAATTATAGGATAAAGAGATTCTTTATGAGGACGATCTTACCGTGTTGAAGGAAAATCTCAATATGCATACACCATTAACTGAGAAACAGTTAAGAGAGCAAGCAGTTAGCGTCGTGGCATAGAACATAACCAACGAGATGGCTAAGTGCCGAGATTTGTTGGAGAAGGTTTCAAAGGCATTCACTACCCTTTAAGAGGATCAAGGGCTATAGACCGTGGTAAAAGAAAAACAGACCGCGCTGGAACAATTGGATGCAGAGGTCAAGGCTCTGCCACCGAGAGATTGGCTACCAAGGTATAAGGAGATCTCAACCTTGAAGAAGGAGGTCCATGCGCTAAGAGAAAAAGAGACTGAGATGCATAATTAGGCGCATCAACTCCTGGAGGATGCTACAGCAGTATCGTAGCATATCGAAAACAAGCTGAAAGATATGCGCGACAACCAGGACAAGGTATAGGAACAGATTGGAGAAGAGATAGCTTCGACACTACTGGACATAGTAAAGCAAGTCGAGCAAGACACCAAGGAAGCAGTGGAATAGTTGATCGGAACTTATAATGAGTTCGCAGCCAAGCTAGCTCCACAGGTCGTGGAGCAAATCCAGAAGGCCGAAGCAAAAGGTGCCACGGGGACGAGCCACATGTAAGTGTTAGGGGCATGTTGGGCCTGGCCCAAGTTGGGGAAATTTTGGATAGCACAAGGAGGTTGAGCTGCGGAGTTGAGCACAACTCAACAAAAGATATGATTTTGTACAAGTATGAGGGATGCTGCGAAGTTGCATGCAGCAACCAAATTTTGGTAGTACCGCGAAGGTCAGCGCTACGAGGAAGCAGTGCTGTGAAGTGTTCACGCCACGTGGAGCCAGCAAAGCGAATTGATGGATGAAGGACAGATACAGGTATCGGATAGACCAACGGTGGTCTAATTTTGGCAACTATGCTCCAGGATGCCGAGCTGCGGGCATGAGCATATCAGGAAGGCGGCCAACTGTACCAGTTCGTTAAGTGGAGAATGACTCAGGGAAAGCGACAGCTGAACGTGCTTAGTGGTACGAGACTGTTAAGTGGAGAACGGCACTGAGAAAGTGACTGGAGGCCGAGCCAGTTGTACGAGGCCGTTAAGAGGATGAATAGTCTGCAAAGAAAGCGACTGGGAGCTGATCCAGTCGTACGAGTCTGTTAGTGGAAGGGCAGCTCGATGAAGATGACTTGTTGGTGTGCACACAATAGGAAGGCCAAAAGAGACAGAACAAAGGCATGGAGGACTTCCATGAAAGCACACTTGCTACCAAAGGCCAGCAGGATGGTTTAGAGAAACCATAGCAGTTTTTGAAACCCTAAGGGTTTCGGTCTTCAGCATTGTAAAGACATGACCTTCGGGCATGGTCTATAAAAGAAGACATTTTTTTAAGGGAATGGGTTGGTTGGTTACGTTGTTATGTTGGTTACTTTTTGGGGTTCTCTCATTACTTTTGTTGTTGATGTATTGTAAGATATTTCTGGAGTGAGAAGCCATTGTAAAGGCTCTGCAGCTATGTGCACAGAGACCTAGCTAAAAGAGAGAGAGAGAGAGAGAGTCTGCAGCTGAGTGAGCAGAACAGGAACGGTTGTCCCCTTCCCATTAAAGATATATATATAACAACCATTCTTATGGATGTAGCTTCCCACCCAGGGGAGTGAACCACGTTAAATATTGTGTTGTGTGATTGAGTGGAACAATGTTGTGTGTGATTACATTTACCTATTTTCTGTAGATGAATCTCTAAATATTTCCTTGCATTCTGTTATGTGAAGACTTTTGTATGCATTTTTCATCAGGAGAATATGGGGATGATATGTTAAGTCTGCATGAATAGATGAATGTTTAATACTTAGCTTTGCTTCTGAAAGCAGTGAATTAGTTATTTGTTCAAGTGTTAAGAGATTGCTTAAGTGCTTTCCTATGTGTAGCAGATGAATGAATGATACATGATTTACATTTGCGGTAGATGCTTAAATAGTAAACATTCTAAGTGTATAAACGAATGTTAGAGTAATAGTCATTTCGGTGCATGAATGAGTGGATGAGTGATACTAAGTTCAATGTCTTAAACGTTTTCATGTGCTCCAAGTATAAGGTTGAACTGGATTGTTCGCAGTCTCAGTAGAAGTCCTGCGGTAGAAGGACTTAGTGGTGCAGACCGCGACGTTGTCCCTCGCCGTGCAGTCTCACCTTGCAATGCATACCCCCTGTTGCGCTGCGCAATATGTCTATCCAAACAACTCATCACATACTGTGGAAACCTGATTCCACAATACCCCATAGATACACCTCGGGTGAGACCTCAACCTACTCGCAGGTTGTTTCTGAAAGGGCCAGTGCGAAGGGGTTTTGTTGGTCAAAGGGAAACCGCGAAGAACCTAGTTCTTATTGAAAACCTGTTGGCTCCTTTTGGACAGACCCGGGTTTTCAGGAGGCACAGCAACAAACACCCATTGGTGCACTGGCCCTTTCGGCAATGGGCTACGCAGTAGCCCGAGGTCTCACCCAAAGTGGCTATGGGGGGCTAAGGAATCAGGTTTCCTTAACCGGGGTGGTGTGGAATCCACAGTCTACTCTCTTCCCTTCTTCCGCAGTAACTTCTGAACAGAGCGTCTGATTCTTTCACAGGTCATACAGCGCAACAGTGCTGGAGCTTACTCGCCTTAGCCTAGCTGCGCGACACCTCCGCACCTGCGCATGAGGCATTTACCCGCTACGTTCGCTACACATTGTATTGTTTCTGCGCTCACGCCACAGCGCAGCAACAAACTCCTTACGCTTCGCGGCAATAGTGTTCTTATGGGCTCTATCAACAGTGCACAAGTATAACTTCTAAGGGAGCTTCAAGGACTTACTTTACATACTCATTCATAAAGATAACGAAACATTCATGAAAACATAGATAGCAACACATAGACATGCATTCACACAAAACATCATAACAACAAGAATTATGTGGTTCACCTCCACGGGTAAATCACATCCACGTAAGTTGTATCTTATATTATCTCAAAATAGGAGTTACACAGTTCCGTTGCGCACACAACTGCAGCCTTAGATCTTTCCGGGAAAGTCCACGCACACAGCCGGGAGCACTTCTCTTAGATCTACTCTCTTCTTCTACAGAGATTACAATGACTCAGTCATCAACTTAGACTGTCTGCAAAATCAGTGACTAGCTCTACAGCTATCTGACTCTCTAACTCTTTGGCTTTCTAACCAATCTATCTCTGACCAATCTAACATCTAACCCTTTTCCCTTTATAATTACACATATATATAGGTGGCCCTGAGGGTCGCACCTTTACAAAACTGTGGGCCTTTCCCAACAGTGATCCCCAAAAACCCTAACCACTGACGGCTAGGTGTACTTTTGACGCCTCCTGCAGGTTCTTCGCAGCTTCCTGCAGGTTCCGTGATTTCTAACATAGATGGCGGGTATGGGCGCAGCTTCATCGTTCTCTGCTCCTTGTCCTTTGCCTTCAATGCTTCGGCCCATTGCTCTTCCTTGGTCAGATCAACCATAACTTCTGTACTCTGCTTTAAATGAGGGTAGCTGAGCCCTCTCTTCCATCACTTCCTTCATTTACAATGGTGGTTGAGATTTCTACTCGACCACCTTATTTACTCTTTCCCTTGACGTGCACACGAGCTCTGCGCTTTCTGTTCCGCACTCTGTGGTGAGCTCGTCCATCTGGCACCGTACCGCACACTGTTCTCTTCTGCCAAAAATGGTGCTTTTCCTCAAAATTGGCACTTCTTCTTCAAAACTTAGTACTTTTTCCGCAAAATTGGCAGCTTTTCCATAGCTGCGGCCTATGCTCCAACAAAACCTCTAGGTCAGCATCAGTCAATCCAACACACTATCAGTTAGAGTTCCTTCACTCACCTACTGGGAGTTATCATTCAGCTAGTGCATTTGAGTATTTATTCCACTGATTGCTCGTGCTGACGGCTTGTAGCCAGGGAAATTTTTAGCGGCGAAATTTCGCCAATTGGCTATTTTCGGGACATTTTTTCGAAAAATAAATTCGTTTTTTGGTCATTTCTAGTCTCTAATATCGCCTATATTTGCATAAAGTATGTTTTTTAATCATATTATTCGCCAAAATTCACTAGTTTTAGTAGTAAATTATAGGTTTCATATTTAATATTCGCCTACCAATCTATATTTTTTTTTTCAATAAAAAATAATTGCCTAGAATACTATACTTAAGTATATTTTTATAATCCTTAAAAAATACCCTGCTTGTAGCTTCTAGTTAGCTAGTTCTGGAGTGCCACTTGACTATTTGACAGCCTCTTACACCCCCCTTGGAGTCTCCATTCCCTGATTTATGCCTAGATGGTTCTGTTAGACTCATTTAGACACACTTGACTGACTATTACCATTTATGACTGATACTGTTGACTGGATGATGTCTCCATTGTTATCCAAGCTATACTTTGAGTTAGACAGCCTCATGCACTCCACATAGAGTCTCCATTCCTTGATCTATGGCCGAATGGCTGTGTTAGACTCATTTAGACACACTTGACTGACTCATACCACTTATGATTGATACTACTGACTAGTTGATGTCTCCATACTTATTCATGCTAGACTCTGAGATTAGAGATTCAAATACCCTACTTGGCTAATTCTAATCCTATATCATGCTGCTTTGCATTCCATTGTAACACATTCTCTACATTCATTATTCATTGTATGATATTGACATTTTCCATTATTCTGTGTTTATGAGTGATTATTGAATGCATGCTTCTTCTTCTTTGCAAATAATCTTGAGAGTTAAATTGTGAGTTTGTTACAGTTGCTAGATCCCTGTAAATTATCACAATTAAGACCTCTATTTTTAGAGAGGTCGACCATTGAAAGGGTCAACCTCCTCTCTTATTGTAAAATCTTATATAAAGACGCCTCTTGTGGAGAAACGTAGCACATATCATAGCATGTAATAGAAGTTAGCAGTAGTTGGAAAGAAACGTTGAGTTAGAGAACACTGCGTAATCTTTTTCAATCAATGGAAGTTTCTGGTTTTTAGCTGTTGATGTTCTGTTGGTGAATAATTTGAGTTAGCTTCAATCCCTGATTGCTGAGAAGGGCACCTCAACAACGAAAGGTTTTTATGTATATTTTGTATTTCTTTTTCTGCAAGTAAATAGTTTCCATTTTCAGTATATGCATTTAACTTGTTTTTTCCTGTAAATGTCATTTCTCTGTTTCCTGTAATTTATTTTCTTGTTGCTAATTCAATTTAAATTTTCAGAGGTTAAAGTGACTGATCATGCATAGTTCCTCTTAGTTTGCTTTCAGTCTTTTTGCAACTAGATAAATTTAACTAGTTAATGTTTCAAGTTCAGTCTGTAGTTAGAATTAGTTCTGTTAATTTTTCCTGTAGTTGTAGATTAGTTCCATTTACATTTCAGCCTTGTTTTGTTATGCAATAGAAATATTTCATTTCCTTAGATAATGGTTAGTATAAGTTGGTTCTTGTTATTTCAGTTTTTAATCAGTCTATTTACTGCTTTCCTTGCACTGTAAGTTCATATGCATCGACCAGCTGGCGTTAAGATCATTTAGTCTACTTATTTCTTTAGTTTATATTGTTTTCTGTCATCCGGACTGCCATTCGGACTGTCATCCGGACTGTCATACGAACTTTAATATTTTCTGCATCATTTTTATGCTTGTTTAGAGTTTAATTTCTTAGATCTTTGAATCGTAATATTTCTTGTAATTGATCAGCATTCATACATGCAATTAGGACCTTGCTCTGAATTATATAGAGTTTCAATTTAGTTTTATATCCATTTTTAGTTTCCATTTCATTTCCTTAACTTTGCTTTAGTTTGATTTTCAAATTATGTTTCTCTTATGTCTGATTTCTTAATAATTTAATGTTATAGAACTTATCAATTCCATTCTTAGTTTAGTTTTTTATTAAGTAATTTCATTCTCCAAAGTACATTATTTTTTATGGTTTTTTAGTTCAAACATAGGATTTGTTTTCCTCATTCACATAGTTAATGAAGATGTTCATAGGATAGGATTTGATTCAGAAATAAAATATATTTTTCAAGTTTTCTACTTGCTTCTAGATTAAAATTATTCCCAAGTCATTTGCCTATGGATAAAGAATAGATTACAATGTTTAAGATCAGTTGCAATTGGTCACTTTTTAGCTTGCATCTATTTGTAGAAGTTAAATTAGATTTGCTTCCATTATGTTTCCTTGTCACATTTGAAAGTCATTTTGATGCATTCTCTCCCATTCCTATTACATTTTGATGCATTCTCTCCCGTTAGTATTAGTTAAATGCACGAATAGTCTTACTATTGAATTCATTAAGTAGTTTGTAATTTTTCTTTAAAAATAATAGAGTTTCTTGTTTCCATAGTTAGTTGTCAATTGAATCATTAGATAGGTTTCTGAACTCGTTCATAGTTGTTACTTTCTAATTCCTAGATTAGATTTTGAATCATTAACCAGTAGTTTCCAATTTCATAAAGGTAGTTCTGTTTTTTATTAAGTCTTGTTTCCTAGAATAATATTTGTTGTTTTATCTTCTCAGTTATTGTTCATAGAGTAAAGTAGTATAGATTGATACTATTCTGATCTATTGGTTTAGTTAGGTTTAATTAGTTTAGTAGTTGTATTTTTGAAGTTTGACTCGGTTTTTCATTTTGAAAGATCTTTCGATCTTTTCATTATTAAAAATTTCTAAGCTCGGCCAAGCCAATGTCTTAGGTACCATTATACCTTAGCATATACTATGCCACAACTCTAAGATTACCAACCCTAGTCAATAATTAAATATTTGGTGATTCCTTAAGACAGTAAATACACCCAACACCTTTTGGTTTTACCAATGCTCCAGCAACCTTCCAATCATTCATGAAAAAAATCTTTTGTGTTAAATTTTGAGCATTAATTCACAATAATCTAGGATCTTTACTGAGAGAATAACATGTACAGTATATCAATGCATATCAATCATAACAAGCATGTCAATCATCACAAGAAGAAAAATCATGAGAGACAAGAGACACAAAGTTTCTGTGGGGAAAACCCTAAGGTGAAAACTCCCGCAACTTCCTTAGAGATAGAGAGAGAAATGGCTCAACCAAAGTACAACCCAAGCAAAGAGATAGTCTTCCTCTAGCAGCTACTCCTCCTCTTCAACTAGTGCGCCACTTTCTGAGTGAAGTAGAAATGAGTAATGAGTGATCTAAATAGAGATATCCCGATCTCTATTTATACTTGTCTGACTTGCCTAAAAAACTTATGCGGTCGACTTGTCTCTTTTAGTCTAATAACCCCTTGTTACATTAATTCAGGCTGACACCCACACTAGGTGGTCTAATAACCCATTGGCAAGTTAACACACTTGCGAAACTTGTCAATACACATGATGACACTTCTGTATAGTGGAATGACACATCTCTATAGGAGTACAATAATATATAAATGAAATACATGGATGAAATACATTTCAAAGTTACATATACATCAACACTCCCTCTTAACTAGGAAGGTATTTCTCGACACAGATCTGCTAGCACAAGTCTTCTTCTCTGGATCATCGTCATTAATGCATCGTCATCATCATCGTCACTGCTGCTTCTATCTCAACCAATATATGACTCTACTCGTCATAGGAAGTTCTAGATAGCCAGTCCTTTTTCATACTAGATGTAGGCCCACCACCTGCAAGTCTTCATC
This sequence comes from Larix kaempferi, assembly GCA_027924585.1. Taxonomy (NCBI): domain Eukaryota; kingdom Viridiplantae; phylum Streptophyta; class Pinopsida; order Pinales; family Pinaceae; genus Larix; species Larix kaempferi. The sequence goes on along the minus strand of BSBM01000798.1, from coordinate 4,903,549 downwards.
ACTGGCCATACTATGGAATCCTCAGGACTTATTATGTGCGTCAAAAAACCTGGCAGTAGCATCCCAGGCTGTTACGAGCACATAGCTCTACTTGTCGGATCTCCCAGGAGCACATTACATGTGACCCATTACAAAACCTAGCTGAAGCATCCCAAGCTGTTACAAGCACACAGCTCTACCTGTCGGATCTCCTAGGAGCACATTACATGTGATCTCACCACAAAACCTGGCTGAAGCATCTGAGGCCTTTTTCATCCTATCCAGATCTCCCAGGATCAAATTACATGTGGTTCACCACAAAACCTGGCTGAAGCATCTGAGTCCTTTTTCATCCTGTCCAGATCTCCCAGGAGCAAATTACATGTGGTCATGGCAAATCCTGGCTGAAGCATCTGAGGCCTTTTTCATCCTGTCCAGATCTCCCAAGAGAAAATTACATGCCATAGGACAAAACCTTGAAAGAGAATCCCAAGATGTTACGGGTACACAACTCCGACCTGAAGGATCTCCCAGGGCACAAATTACATGTCCTCCCAGAGCAATGTCTCGAAAAAGTATCCCAGGCTGTTACGGGTACACAACTCTGACCTATAGGATCTCCCAGACATGATCATATGCACAACCTAATCCACGGCCACAAAGTATCAACCTGATACTCACCATACATCATCCTGATGTACACATGATCATCTTGATCATCATCTCTGCATCATCCTGATGCATGTCATCTGGAGAAGCTCATCATCCACGATCATCCTAATCATACAATGCATCTACCTGATGCATACCAAGTATCTACCTTATACGTATCACCATACACAGTGTATCCACCTGATTCATACATAGATACATGATCCACACAATGTATCTACCTGATACATATCAATATACATGATCTACCTTATCATACAATGTATCCAGCTGATACATATACAGATACATGGCCCAAGCATCCAACATGATGCATACATACATAAATGATCCAACTGATCATATCTAGCATCCAACATGATGTGTACATACATAAATGATCCAATTGATCATATCCAACATCCAACATGATGCGTACATACATAAATGATCCAACTGATCATATCCAACATCCAACATGATGCGTACATACATAAATGATCCAACTGATCATATCCAGCATCCAACATGATGTGTACATACATAAATGATCCAACTGATCATATAGAGAAGAAACTAGAATATCATCCTGATGCTCATCATCCAGTGCTTACATCCACAATGTTAAAATTCAATATGCTAAGACAGAAAATAGAAGCATTACATTCCATTTCACAATAATAGCATATACAGGATCACTGAAGAAACAACAAGCACAGCATAAACACAAGAGACAGAGATTTATCCTGGGAAACCCTCATGGGGTAGAAAACCCAGTAAAGCTTCCTCAATATAGATTACCAGCAATATACAAAGATGAAACCCTGAGACATGATCTCCTCCTCCACAATAGCATACCTCTCCTCCACAAGTGCGCTATCCTCAAGTGAGTGAGTGTTTTTAATTAGGAACACACCTCCTCTATTTATACACTACACTGACATATCTTTTACACAAGGACACGTAGGCTCGTATTTAACCAATGGGTTAAATACCCCACTACAACTGACTGGGCCGACCCCCACATGGTGGGTCTAATATCCCTAGTTACCACAACCAACTTGGAGGAATAAACATCTCCGGATTTATAGTATAATCACATCGGATGTATGGAACATCTCCGGAATAAATAATATACAAATATAATATTCTTTGAAGTTACAATATTTCAACACTCCCCCTTAACGAGAAGGATATTATAACAGTATCGGCACGAGCAAGGAGTCATCAACATCATACATGATACATCTATAAATCATTGGAAGCTTTCTTATCATCATCAGTAACTCAACCAGTTACTGGAACATCAACATCTTCAATACTGAGTCTTTATCTTCTACAGCACTCGAACAAATATAGCAACATCAACGTCTGGATCCTCATGATCATCAACATCGTCATCTAGACCATCACGATCAGCATCATCATCATCATACGATCATCAGCATCATCATTACACGATCATCAGCATCGTCATCTCACGATCATCAGCATCGTCATCACACGATCATCAGCATCGTCATCACACGATCATTAGCATCATCATCACACGATCATCAGCATCGTCATATCATGATTAGCAGCATCGTCATCACACAATCAACAGCATCGTCATCACACGATCATCAGCATCATCATCACACGATCAGCAGCATTGTCATCACACAATCAGCAGCATCGTCATCACACGATCATCAGCATCGTCATCACACGATCATTAGCATCGTCATCACACGATCATCAGCATCGTCATATCACGATTAGCAGCATCGTCATCACATGATCAACAGCATCGTCATCACACGATCATCAGCATCATCATCACACGATCAGTAGCATCGTCATCACACGATCAGCAGCATCGTCATCACACGATCAGCAGCATCATCATCACATGATCATCAGCATCGTCATCTATATACATGATCCGTCCTTTCGGAATTACTGGATCAATCTCATCACAATCATATTTAAGACTATCCTTCCTTTCGGAATTACTGGATTTACTGTCTAAGGATGATTAGTCCAACCACAATTATATTTTAAGACTATCCTTCCTTTCAGAATTACTGGATTTACTGTCTAAGGATGATCAATCCAACCACAATCTCATTTAAGACTATCCTTCCTGGATTTACTGTCTAAGGATGATTAATCCAACCACAATCGCATTTAAGACTATCCTTCCTGGATTTACTGTCTAAGGATGATTAATCCAACCACAATCGCATTTAAGACTATCCTTCCTGGATTTACTGTCTAAGGATGATTAATCCAACCACAATCGCATTTAAGACTATCCTTCCTGGATTTACTGTCTAAGGATGATTAATCCAATCACAATCACATTTAAGACTATCCTTCCTGGATTTACTGTCTAAGGATGATTAATCCAATCATGTGCATTTTGAACCAAGGTCCAGGGACGATGCAGTCCTATCCTCTATTCTCGGAGACACCTGTCTACGGCTCACTTTAGAACTTGAGTTCAAGGATGATCCAATCCTCTCAAGTCCACCAAGGACTTCATTCTCGGAGACCTCACGTCTACGGCTCTCTTTAGGACTGAAAGTCCAGGGATGATCCAATCCCCTCAAGTCCACCAAGGACTTCATTCTCGGAGACCTCATGTCTACGGCTCTCTTTAGGACTGAAAGTCCAAGGATGATCCAATCCCCTCAAGTCCACCAAGGACTTCATTCTCGGAGACCTCACGTCTACGGCTCTCTTTAGGACTGAAAGTCCAGGGATGATCCAATCCCCTCAATTCCACCAAGGACTTCATTCTCGGAGACCTCACGTCTACGGCTCTCTTTAGGACTGAAAGTCCAGGGATGATCTAATCCCCTCAAGTCCACCAAGGACTTCATTCTCGGAGACCTTACGTCTACGGCTCTCTTTAGGACTGAAAGTCCAGGGATGATCCAATCCCCTCAAGTCCACCAAGGACTTCATTCTCAGAGACCTCACGTCTACGGCTCTCTTTAGGACTGAAAGTCTAGGGATGATCCAATCCCCTCAACTGTCCACTAAGGACTTCATTTTCAGAGACCTCACGTCTACGGCTCTCTTTAGGACTGAAAGTCCAGGGATGATCCAATCCTCATCTGTATTCACATCTATACAAGTACAAATGTCCAAGAGCATGTATCACATCAAAACATGTATACATTACTAATCAAAACATGTATACATCTAGCATGTATTCTCACTAATACATCTAACATCAAAACATGTATACATCTAGCATGTATCCTCACTAATACATCTAACATCAAAGCATGTATACATCACCTCAAAACATGTATACATCTAGCATGTATTCTCACTAATACATCTAACATCAAAACATGTATACATCACATCAAAACATGTATACATCTAAAATAAAAGATATATAAGAGTTCTAAATCTAAATATTTGTAAGTAGCTAAGTACAACAAAATAAAATTTAAGGGATAGAATTGTTATCAAATACTATACTACTCCCCCTTTCGAGGAGGGTCCTTCTGGACTATACCAAGCTTGTCTTGGAAGTATTCAAACTTTACTCGAGACAAAGGTTTAGTCAGGATATCGGCAATCTGATCCTTAGTGCTTATATACTCGAGCTTGATAGCTCCTCTCTGCACCATATCTCGTATATAGAAGTATCGGATCTCTATGTGTTATTGACTTATCGTGGAATACAAGATTTTCTATCTTGATTCATTTCTAAGTCAAACACTCCATATAATAGCTTCTGAAGCCACACTGCTTCACAGCTGGCAGAGCAGACAGCTATATATATATTCAGCTTCAGCAGTACTGAGAGCCACACTAGATTGTTCCTTGCTGAACCATGAGATCATGGCAGATTCAAGAATATAACATCCACCTGATGTACTCTTTCTGTCTGAGGCACTTCCTGCCCAATCAGAATCTGAGTAACCATGTAAACGGAGTTCATGACCTCCAAGATAATATAGACCAAAATCTAATGTACCTTTTAGGTACCTCACTACATGCTTTGTAGCTATTAAGTGCACCTTTCTAGGTTCTACTAGATACTGACTTAGGGTATTTACAGCAAAGCATATATCTAGCCTAGTATTTGTTAAGTACATCAATGACCCAATGATTTGTCTATATAGGGTTAGGTCCATTAAATACGATGAGTCATTAACTAACAACTTCAAGTTGGAGTCCATGGGAGTGGCCATGGCTTTATATTCCAACATATCAAATCTTTTTAGAAACTTCACAGCATACTTACCTTGATTTAAAAGATTCCTTTTGGATCTTGCCATACTTCTAGACCTAAGAAGTAGTGCATTAATCCGAGATCTTTCATTTTCATTTTTGCAGCCATTTTCATGACCTGTTTCTCATTCCTTGTCAGAAAGAGATCATCGTCATACAATAATGGTATGATAGGTTCATCATCCACAACCTTAAGGTAAGGGTTAGGAACAGTTTTACTTCTGGTAAAGCCCAAGCTTTGTCATGAAGCTATCAATTGTCCATTATTCTCACTCAGCATTGAGTGATCTTCTGCATATCTATCTGTGCCATCTCTCGTCAAATGGGTCTACTAATATGAGTCTCAAAATCATTCGAACTCTGTGGTGAGTTCCTTCTTGCATCCATGTCATATGTGTATAGAACCCATATTCAACCTTGTAGCTAAGGTTGAGATCCACATCACCCATGATGATCATTAAGCTCATCAATTGACTACCGATCCTGGGAACCCATACAGAACCTGATTACATTATTAAGAGAATGGTCAAAACATCTCATCATGATTCTCTTCCTCTTTCTAAGAGAATCTCTTAACCACAAGCTTTCTATAGTGTGTTTGATTTGTAAATCCTTTTGTTGAACATCCATCGCTTGTTCATCATTCATCATGATTTTTCCTACAAATCAAAATTAGGTACATGATTAGTAATACTTCATAATCATCAAATCATATTGACATGATAACCTATTATGCATACAGATATCATTTACATAGTTATGCAACTATCTTGACCAATACTTTGGCACAACACTTTCCCATATCCTGTATGCATACAGTGGCTATCTAGATGCCTTCCCTCTCTACCAGAACATACTATCGAGAGTGTGCACAACTCTCAGCATGTCAGCAAAGAGGTTTCATTCTAGACAAGCAACAACGGAATGTTTGTCCAACTTACCAATCATATGCATATTAGTAGTATACTGTTCAATGTTCTATGAATATTTACACTTAGCATGATATATTATAGGAATACAAATATGCATACAACCTATTACAGGCAATATCATTTACTATTTCAAATAACAACTCAAATACTTATCTTTTATGTTTGTGTGGTTGCCTCCCGCTTGATCTTCTGTATGTCTTTTGAACTTCTATTCATTATGTACCATTGTGCATGTTCAAGTGTCATCCTCATGATCTCATACACAAACATACACCCATTAGTATGTTCTAAATGTTATCAAAACATTATAGTTCTAAATAATCTTGAGAATGTATAGTCATGATTATAGTTAATAAACATTAGTATTCAAGATTTCAGAGAAGTCTTCTTTTACTCATGCATATCATCAATCAAGATAAAAGACATAATATGCATAATCCCTTGATTACTAACTTTATGAATAAGCATAACCAATCATACCAAGTATACTTATATAAGGGATCCTAGCACAAGGTAAGATTCATGGGAAACATACCTGGATTAGTATACCTACTTAGTTATGTACAACATACCTAAACAATCTCTTCAATGATTTAGAGATCCTGAGCTAGAACCTGCATGTCTCATAGGTTAATCATAATATAACAAAGTCATACATACCTCGTAAGTAGAACAAATATTATGGATGAGTCTTTGTCTTCATGTTTTCATGGTCATGGAACCTGATTTGTCTTTTGTGATGTACCTGAGCCTTGTTAGCAGACAACATCAACCTCACACAACATCATAATGCATTAGTACAATCATATAGCCCTAATCAATGAATGTCTTTGATCATTCACATGCATTCATACTGTTACTAGGGTGATAACACAATTCTAACATTAATCAAGATTGTACTAATAAATAATATGAAGACAAACACATCATGAACTTAATCAAGAATTAGATTTCAAGACATACATGAGCCTCCTTAAGTCATACCTGTCGAGACTTCTTGTAGTCTTCTTATGTAAGGCCTTAGCCTCAACTCCCCCTGAAACTTGATCTGGAGCTTGATTAGGGTTTTCTAGATAAACCCTAAAAATTCAATCTTTGACTTTCACACTTCTGAATGGATGAAAGAATATGTCTTGCTGAGCTGATCAAACTAGCATACTTCAATTTTGGAATTTCCAAAATTTGACCCCTCAAAATTGCCTTTGAAACTTCTGGATCTTCTAGACAGGATCCCGAACTAGGGTTTGATGAAGCCCACCCTTCTGCCCAAACAAAAGATTCGATCCAAGGCTCTAAACTCTTATTTTTCTTAGGAGCTTCCAGCCGTGGTTACAGACTTCAAAAATTCCCATTTTTTACAGAAGCCCTAATTTTCCACTTTTCTGATCAAAGTCCCGAACTAGGGTTTGATCAAGCCCGGCCTTTTTCCCAACCAAAAAATCTGATCTTGGTCTCTAAATTTCTATTTTGATGAGTAGCATTCAGCCGTGGTCTCCGTTTACAAAAATTCCAACTTTCTTCAAAGCCCTAAATTCCGGAAGCCATGAATGAAGGTACTCAAAAATAATTCTGTTTTGACAGAAATATGTACCTGATTGTTTCTAGTGTAACTCCAAGCTTTTCAATCCACAGAGTCTGAAAAAGTTTTCTGAGATAGCTTGACCTGTTACCTTTCCATCCTGACAGGTCTGACCTCAATTGGATTCTCTGAGAGAGAGTTATGTTAAATGTCGCAACGTGACCTGTTTTGGGATAAAACAGAATAGCGAACTTGTACGGCGTGCCACATGTCACTGTTTGAACTTTGGCCTCTGAAAAACTTTCCTTAGATATATCGGCCTGTTATCTTTCCATCTTGATGGGTCTGAACTCAATTGGACTCTCTGAGAGATAGTTATTCCAAGTGTCGCAACATGACCTGTTTATGGGATAATACAGGAGAGCGAACTTGTACGGATTTCCACGTGTCACTGGTTCAACTTCGGCCTCTGAAAATGTTTTTTGAGATAGTACAGGCTGTGTACTACCTGTCACTTTTTACGAAATTTCATTTGGAGCTTCCTAGCCCAAGATATGACCTTTTTCCCAAGGTCACCTGATTTTGACTCAGATCTGGAAGAGGCAGAAACCCTATATTGTACAGATCATAAATCACAAAGTACAACGAATTAGAGGTTTTCCTTTGGACACAAGGTACCTGGAGATTTAATATTCGTCCTGTAACAATTTCAGATCCGAAAACTTCGCCAAAACGGATTTATAGTGAAAGTGCTACGATGACTGGTTTTTGCTATGTAAAACCCTATCCTTCAAATTGTCGTAAGTAAAGCAAGTGTCGTTAGTGCCATACCTTGTCTTCCTTCAGGTTAGCTCTGATACCATGTTAAAATTCAATATGCTAAGACAGAAAATAGCAGCATTACATTCCATTTCACAATAATAGCATATACAGGATCACTGAAGAAACAACAAGCACAGCATAAACACAAGAGACAGAGATTTATCCTGGGAAACCCTCATGGGGTAGAAAACCCAGCAAAGCTTCCTCAATATAGATGACCAGCAATATACAAAGATAAAACCCTGAGACATGATCTCCTCCTCCACAATAGCACACCTCTCCTCCACAAGTGCGCTATCCTCAAGTGAGTGAGTGTTTTTAATTAGGAACACACCTCCTCTATTTATACACTACACTGACATATCTTTTACACAAGTACACGTAGGCTCGTATTTAACCAATGGGTTAAATACCCCACTACAACTGACTAGGCCGACCCCCACATGGTGGGTCTAATAACCCTAGTTACCACAACCAACTTGGAGGAATAAACATCTCCGGATTTATAGTATAATCACATCGGAGGTATGGAACATCTCCGGAATAAATAATATACAAATATAATATTCTTTGAAGTTACAATATTTCAACACACAAGCATGTGAAGGATCCCCCTTCCACCATGCTAGGAATGGCTACAGCAAATGCTTCCATCACTTCTTCCTCAAAGTGTCGTAGATCCGAAGAACACCAAGCCTCTTTCTGAAGTACTCGAACTTCACTCTAGCTAGTGGCTTCGTCAGCACATCTGCAATCTGCTCATCTGTCACAACATACATGAGCTTCATTGCTCCCCTCTGCACCATATCCGTGATATAGTGATATTTGATCTCTATGTGTTTCGACCTGTCGTGGAACACTGGGTTCTCAGACAGCTTCACACAACTCTGGTTGTCACAGAAGATACCAGTAGCCTCCAATGGTAGATCAAATAGCTCAGACAGTAGCTTCCTCATCCATACTGGCTCACAACTAGCCAAACATGTTGCAACATACTCTGCCTTAGCTGTACTCAGTGCTACACAGGACTGCTTCCTGCTAAGCCAAGAGATCACACCTGATCCCATACTAAAGTAGCACCCAGATGTGCTCTTCCTATCTGCAGCATTGCCTGCCCAATCTAAATCAACATAACCCTATAGGTTAAACTTTTGATTCACTTCATACTTGAGCCCATAGTCAACTGTACCCTTCAGGTACCTCAGAATATGCTTTGTAGCAACTAGGTGAACACCTCTGGGATCCGTCAAGAACTTGCTCAATGTGTTCACTACAAAGCAAATATATGGTCTCGTGTTCGTCAAGTACATTAAGGACCCAATCATCTGACAATACATAGTGACACCAACCGGTTTAGATGAAGCATCACACAGAAGCTTCAGGTTCGATTTCATAGGTGTGGCCATGGCCTTGTAGTCCATCATCCCGAACTTCTTCAGGATCTCTACTGCATACTTCCCTTGTCCAAGTAAGATTCCATCTACACTCTACCACACCTCCATGCCTAGAAAGTAGTGCATCATCCACAAGTTCTTCATCTCAAACTCAGCAGCAAGCTTCCGCTACGTGTAGGAAATCAATCTACATCTCCTGTTACAAATAGGTCATCCATATACAAAAGTAGTATCACTAGATTGCCTTCCTCAATATTGTAGTAAAGGTTGGCACTCGCTTTACTCTTGGTAAAGCCCAAACTGGATAGAAATCTATCTATCCTACCAAGTTTTGCACATATATGACTCCCTGTCATGTGCCTCAAAACCAAGTGGCTGCTCCACATATACTTCTTATTCAACTACACCATTCAAGAAAGTTGTCTTGAAATCCATCTAGTGTATCTTCCATTTCATCACTTTTATACTTCTCTATGTTGTCATCTACAACATGCCTGATCTTGTAGATACTCTTGGAAGTCACTACAGACTCCAATTCAGGTCTTGGTACTGCATCCCAAACATCATTCTTCATGATCGATGGATCATGCATTCTTCTATTTCTTCATCCTATATCCTAGGAACTTTAATATCTTCAATAGATATCTTTGTTGCTAGAAAAAATGTTGTAGTCCTTCTTTTGTAGGTGAAGGTATACGGTCTTTCCTACAAAACAAGTTAAATTGCATGATTAGAAACATCTCATAATTTTCAGAACAAATTCTTACACATAAGGAAATATGTCATATAGTCATACAATTATCTTAGCCAATGCTTCAATACAACATTTATCCATGTTCCATAACTTTCTAGATGCCTTCTAGTCTCTACCAGAACATTGTTAAGAGTTTGCATAGCTCCCAACATGTCAGCAAAGAGGTTTCATTCTAGATAAGTAGCGATGGAATGTTGTGTAGTTCCATAGGCCTACTTACCCATTAAATGCATATTAGTAGTAAGATGTTCATTAATGCAATCATTCTAATATGCACAATACACATCCTAAATCTAGGAACATAAGCATATACATCATTTGAACAATATTATTTAAACAAACAAATATGCAAGAAATGACAATTAAAAGACTTATCGTTGTTTGTTTGTTGGGTGGACTCCCTCTGAGTCTTTGCTTCCTTGCAGGAGTTGTTGGAGTCCTAATCTGAAGTAGCTTCTTCTACACCTTTCTGTTGTGGAATTTAGAGAGATGGTCAAATCCCTCTGAATATCTGCATCCTTGCAGAAACCACTGGAGTGTGCTCCCTCTTGATCTTTGCTTCCTGGATTACCTGTTCTTGAATTCATTCTTGATCCCTATCCATTCTTATTAGTATCATCACTGTGTTATCCTCGAGGTCTCATACACAATCAAACATTCATTAGTATAATCTTAATATTATCAAAACAAAATAATCTCAAGCATGTATAGTCAGGATCATTTCAAACCGAAATAATAAGCATTCTTATGGTTAGTCATAAACATAATATACCTAAACCCACGATTACTCAAACCTATGACTCTTTTGGTTAGTCATATCACCAATTAAGGTAAGAAACATAATATGCATACACCCATGATTATTCAAACCTATGAATTCATGAATAATCATTATCAATCATGTCATGCATACTTATATAAGAGTTTCTATGATATAAGAAACACATACCTGGTCACCATATTTGCTGGTTATGTCTAGCATTGTTTTCTTGTTCTCTTCAATGACCTGCATAACTCACAATTTAACCTTTGTAAAAACAATTTATACATAGCTCTATGTGATTCATGACTATGGATGAATCTTTGTCTTCATGTCACCATGTCATGTTCAGGTTGTCCCTTCAATTTGTACAATCCTCCCTCTTTCTCTCCAATCACCACTGTATCATTAATAGTTTTACCCTTTGGCCACATTAGGACTTGGCCATCTACAAATGCAACCCTCATACCTTTTGCATCCAATGCAGATATGGAGAGTAGGTTATTCTTGAGCCCAGGTACATAAAGGACTTCTTTCATCATCAAAGACTTTCCAGAGTCTAGGTTGTAGGAGGCCTCACCACTTCCTTTGATAGAGTATTGCTAGTCATCCCCAAGTTTCACCTTGTGGGGTGACTCATGTTCAGATAGATTAGAAAAGGATTCTTTAAACCCAATCATGTGTTTTGAAGCCCCATTGTCAATAAGCCAATCATTAAAACCATGAGAGATAGTACCTGTGAGAGCAGAGATTAGAACATACTCTTCTTCTCTTGATGAGTTATTATCATCACTTTCTGCTCTAGCCTTCTTCTTGGGAGGTACATCATCCTCGGCAGCACAAGCATGATACCTTCTTTTGCTCCCCTTTTTCTTCTTGTTGAAGTTGTTGTTGTTCTTCTTGTTCTTGGGACATTTTATGGAAAAATGTCCCTTTTCGTTACAGGTGAAGCATATTCTCCTTTCTTTATGGTGATGTGAAGATTTCTTGAAGTGAGATGGCTCTCTCTTGGACTTCCCTTTCTTGGTGTGAGTTGTGAGAGCTTGATCTTCATTCCCCATCTTTTCTTCTCGTGCCACAAGCCTTGCTTCTTCTTGTGAGAATTCTTCCCGTAGTCTGTTGAAGGATACCAACTTCTTTCTTGCACAGATTCCTTGAATAAAGGAGTTCCATTATAATGTCCCCATTCAAATAAGTGCATAGTAAGACAATCCCATCAATCCTACTGGTTTCCTAGGTTGGATGGGCACATGTGGGATGATAATAAGGAAGCTAATAAATGATATTTAGACATTAGAGGGGTTCAATCATTTAATAAATATGGTAAATAAATAAATTCAAGTTAAATTCTAAGTGGCAAGTGGTTTTGGAGACATATGGAGGTGGTGGGACCCACACTAGCTTGATTTTTCATAATACATGGTATCTCTCTTTTGAAAATTTGAATTAATGGGAATGTGAACACTCTTGGGTGAGTTGGTAAGTCATAACACATGTCATTGAGCATATTAGGTCGAATTTGGAAGGATTGGTAACCTCCATGGAAGATAAAGAGTCAAAGTAGAAGTTTGTGGACACTTGGGCTAGATTCCCTAGCCCCTATGACACCAATGATGGAGCATCTATGACAACTATGACAAATTGCAGACCTGACCTCTGACATCTGACCACTATGACATGTCAGCACCAAACGTAGGCTCAAAGAAGGCGAATTTGGGAGTTGGAGAAGCCAAAGAGACTCAAAATCGAATTTGGGAGAAGATGGAAGGTTGGAACTAGGAGATAAGTGGCAAATGTGGAATATTTCCTAAATGGAAATATATTGAATCTATTGAGAGGATTTCGACCCTTAGAAGGTTAATGTTGGTTATAAAATGTATAAATGAAGAATGAGAATGGCTTTTGATGATTTGAGAAAAATTGCATTTGTGAAGAGAGAGCTAGTGGATGACTAGTTTCTTGCCTTAACCAACTTCGAGGGTGAAAGATTCCCATCCAAGTTGGTGTTTGGAGAGGCCACTCAGGTATTTCATGGTGCTTTAATGGAGTTTGTATTTGCAGGTAGAAGCTACAGGAAGTTTCATGGTTTGGTTTAGTGCAGCACTTTCTCTCCACCGTTTCCAGTTTTGAAGGCATATTCATGCTCCTTGAGGGAGGGCATTTTTGGTGAGCACTTGTGCTTCTTGAGAGAGCTTCTCATTATATATTTCTGATTGTAATAGCTTAATATCCTCTGTTATTAATATTCAGAAAGCCTCAGGTCGAAATAAACACTGGTTGTATGCAAAACTATTGTTTAATGAGCAAACAATGTCCATTTCCCCAATGCATTGATGTATGACACTATAATGTTGATTATTTCGAATGGATGGATGATTCTCTAATATAGTTGTGATCAATATACTGCCATGGATGTATTTTACAAGTTTCATGAACTATACTTGAGAATTTGAAGCATTTTTACTCAGTTTAGTTGTATTGGGAGGTGAAATAGTGCCATTTCCCCAAGGGTCGAATTGGGGGTTTTTGCTGTTGAATGTGAGAGAGTTAGAACAGTAGTAAAAATCAATTAATGGTGTATATGAGACCTTAATCACATACTTAACACATTATATACCTCTGTTCATAAATTTGTGGGATTTTGGAGGCATTTGGAAGGCCATTTTCAGTGTTACCCGGGGGGGGATTTGATGCACAAATTACTAGTCAAAATTACCTATATTGATCAGAATACAAATCAAGTTTGCAGCAGTATTTGGAGGGCCATAAAACATCCCTGAAACTGATATTCAAGTCTAAATACCATTCATACACTCCTACAGAATATTTGGGAGCATTTGGGTTGATTTGGAGGTCAAAACAATTAAACTAGTCAAAGGTCGAAATTGGGGAAAAAGTGGAAAAATTGGCATTTTAATAGAATTTTAAAAAAAGGTCATTACATCCATGACCTGGGTAGGCCATTTAGAGTGGTCATGACAACTTCACCATTCTCCACCATTTCATCCATTGCTTCTATTTGTTCCTTGATCTGGGAGACCCTAGAAAAATAGGATTGAATGGATTCTCCATTCTGAAGTTTTACCCCTTTAAATTGGTTCCGCAGAGTCATCTTTTGATTTATGTTCTTCCCTTCAAATAGCTTGGATAGTGAATCAAACATTTATTTGGGTGTCTTCAGAGATGACACATGGGGGATGAGATGGTCCTTGATAGAATCAGCAATGATTCTCTTTGCCTTGACCAAGTTCTTCTTATGCAATGTCTTAGCCTCTTCATCCTCTGGGATAGGGATGTCTTCTTTTACATATGAGTCCAACTCATTCTCTTCCAGGATTAATCCAACCCTATACTTCCAAGCACGGAAGTTATCAGCCCCTTCAAGCTTATCCTCAAGCTTGGTGTGGTGAGACATCTTAAAGAGTACTTCAAGTGGAAATATAAAAGATTTAGGTCTTACCACTTGACTTGCTGAAAACTAGATCTAGTCTCGGATTAGGGTTTGTCGGAGAAACCCTAAAAATTCAAAATATGAATTTCAACTTTCTGAAAGGGTAGAAATATGCACCTTGATGATCTTATCAGCTTGGTGTATTCAGAATTTGAGATATGCAAAGCTTCACCCTTCAAAAATGCCTTTTTGTCTTCCCGGGTTCACTAAGGAGGACCCTGAATTAGGGTTTGAGTTTCCCGGAGATCTACCCAACCACAAATCTCGATCCAAATCTCTAAACTTGTATTTTTGCAAGGTGCTTCCAGCTATGTCTTCCGATTCCAGAAATTCCTATTTTTGTGGAAACCCTAATTTTTAAGGCCAAATCTGAAAATGCTCAGAATTGAATTCTGATTGGACAGATAGATTCTCCTTGATGAGTAGAGTCAATCTACTGTACTGCTTTTCCAAAATCTATGGAGAGAAACCCAATAAACAAGAAACCCTAGTTTCTGTCACTGCACAATGTCTTCTTCTCAGGTTAGCTCTGCTACCATGTTAAATTTTGAGCATTAATTCACAATACTCTAGGATATTTACTAAGAGAATAACATGTACAGTATATCAATGCATATCAATCATAACAAGCATGTCAATCATCACAAGAAGAAAAAGCATGAGAGACAAGAGACACAGAGTTTCCGTGGGGAAAACCCTAAGGTGAAAAACCCCACAACTTCCTCAGAGATAGAGAGAGAAATGGCTCAACCAAAGTACAACCCAAGCAAAGAGATAGACTTCCTCTAGCAAATACTCCTCCTCCTCAACTAGTGTGCCACTTTCTGAGTGAAGTAGAGATGAGTAATGAGTGATCTAAATAGAGATATCCCGATCTCTATTTATACTTGTCTAACCTGCCTAAAATCCTTATGGGGCCGACTTGTCTCTTTTAGTCTAATAACCCCTTGTTACATTAATCCGAGCCGACACCCACATCAGGTTGTCTAATAACCCATCGGCAAGTTAACACACTTGTGACACTTGTCAATACACATGACGACACTTCCGTATAGAGGAATGACACATCTCTATAGGAGTACAATAATATATCAATGAAATACATTGATGAAATACATTCCGAAGTTACATATACATCAACATTTTGCAAGAAGCTCCATAAGTTTGTTTTGGTTTTCTTTGATGATACTTTAATTTAGAGTAAGACATGGGAGGAACATTTGCACCATTTAGAAGTTGTATTGAAAATCTTACTTGAACAATCTTTGTTTTCTAAGTTGTCCAAGTATGAGTTTGGGTTGACATAAATTTTGTATCTTGGGAACATCAATGGGCAATATGGGTTAAAGGTTCACTTGGAGAAAATAAAGGCTATTCTTGAATGACCAACACCTAAGAACACCACTGAATTGAGAGGCTTTATTGCGATCTATACTTACTATAGGAAGTTTGTGAAGGGGTTTTCCAAACTAATTGATCCCCTTAATGATTTTACCAAGAAGGATGCTTTCAAATGGGATGAAGAGGCTAAAAAGGATTTCCAAAGAATGAAAGGGGTAATGAGTAGTTGTCCAGTACTTGCATTAACATATTTTTCTAAACCATTTGTTTTGGAATGTGATGCATCAGGGGAAGGCATAGGGGTTGTCTTAAAGCAAAATCAACACCCCATATCTTTTGAGAGAAGAAAATTGCAGCCACATGAGAGGATCTACTCCATATATGACAAGTAAATGCTAGCCATCATGCATTCCTTAGCCAAGTTTAGACAATATCTGGTGGGGAACAAGTTTGTGGTCAAAACTGATCATAACAGTTTAAAGCATTTCCTTACACAAAAAGATCTCAATGAAAGGAAAGAAAAATGGGTAAGGTTCAAGATTTTGATTTTGACATTGAATATGTAAAGGGGAAGAATAATGGTGTAGAAGATTCATTGTCTAGGAGACCTTCATTTCCCCTTATGGACATTTCAAAAGATTGGAAATATGTGCTAATAGTAGAGTATGCCAAATATAGATTTGCTTGTGAATTGTTAGATGGGGTCAAGGGAGATGATAGGTACAAGATATCTAATGGCATAATCTACTATAAATACCAAATATACTTAGTTCATGGTTTGAACTTAAAGCACAAGATCTTGAAGGAACCTCATGATTCCCCTTTAGCAGGCCATCCTGGTTTCTTTAAAACATATAGGTAGTTAAGACAAAGGTTCTCTTGGAAAGGGTTGAAGGAAGATGTTCTAAAGTATGTGAATGAATGCAATATATGTCAGCAAAACAAAGTTGAACACGCCCATCCTGCTAGTCTCTTACAACCATTAACTATTCTAGAACAAAAGTGGGAAAACAACTCCATGGATTTCATCACAAGTTTGCCGAAGGATTTTGGCAAGGATTGTATTTATGTTTTGGTGGATAGACTCA
This sequence comes from Larix kaempferi, assembly GCA_027924585.1. Lineage (NCBI taxonomy): Eukaryota > Viridiplantae > Streptophyta > Pinopsida > Pinales > Pinaceae > Larix > Larix kaempferi. Next base: position 4,886,616 of record BSBM01000798.1, on the reverse strand, counting down.
CCAAACTTGATCATTTATTTGCTATTACATCATATTTTACTGCTGCACAAGTAGTTGAGCTATTCTTTAGTGATATTTTCAGATTGCATGGACTTCCCAAGAACATTGTGAGTGATAGGGATAGTAGATTTATGAGTGCTTTTTGGAAATAAATCTTCAAATTGGTGGGACCTCAATTAAACCCTAGCACAAGATATCATCCTCAAACTGATGGCCAAACAGAAAGGATGAACCAATGGTTGGAGGGGTACTTGAGAAACTATGTAGGTGAGTAGCAAAAATCATGGGTTAAATGGCTACATTTGGGTGAGTTTTGCTACAATACTACTTTCCATATGTCCATTGGCATGTCTCCTTTCAAATCACTTTATGGTTATGAAGAACTCACCTTTGTTGATCACATTTTTGGTGATAGTAGAGATCCAAAAGCTAAATATTGGGTTGAGGAAAGTCAAGTGATTTTTGTTAAAATTTCAGAATTTACTTCAATCTAATCTAGGATCTTAACTGAGAGAACAACATGTACAACAAATCTACAGCATATCATTCATGGACATAATAATGCAAGCACAGAAGAGACACCGAGGTTATTTGGGGAAAACCATAAAGGTGAAAAACCCCAATAACTTCCTCAGAGATAGATAGAGCAATGATACAACCAGAATACAAGAGATAGTCTTCTCCTAGCAGCAGAGCCTCCTCCTCCAAAAGTGCTCCACTCTCCACAGTGTGAGTGAGATGATAGAATGTGTAAAATGAGAGAGACACACTCTCTATTTATACACTAACTTGACTTGACCTTTGCTCAACTAGGTCGGCCTCAACTTAACCACTTAACATAATGCTGACTGGGCCGACCCCCACTAGGGTGGTCTAATAAATTTTTGACCCACATGGCCGACCCTCAATAGGGTGTTCTAATAATCCTTTGACCCAAATGACTTATACAGGGCCTACCCCAACAAGGTGGTCTAATAACCCATCAAGTATAAGTTACGACACTTCCGTATAAAGGAATAATAACATCTCTATAGGAATACAATATACATATATGTGAAATACATTCCGAAGTTACATATACATCAACACTCCCTCTTAACTAGGAAGGTATTTCTCGACACAGGTCTTCTAGCACAAGTCATCTTCTCTAGATCATCATCACTGGATAATCATCATCGAGTCATCATCATCGTAACTGCTACTGCTATCTCAATCAATCTTTGAATCTACTCGTCATAGGAAGTTCTACAAAGCCAGTCCTTTTTCATACTGGATGTAGGCCCACCACCTGCAGGTCTTCGTCATCACTGGCCATACTATGGAATTCTCGGGACTTATTACTTGCGTCACAAAACCTTAAAAGAGTCTCTTGACTAGCAAGAACCCTAAAGAGCATCTGAGGCCTTTTTCATCCTGTCCAGATCTCCAGGACTTATTACATGTGACCCCACCACAAAACCTCGAAAGAGAATCCCAAGACTGATTACGAGCATAAGGCTCAACCTATCGGATCTCCCAGGGCACAAATTACATGTGGTCACCACAAAACCTCGAAAGAGCATCCCAGGACTGATTACGAGCACAAGGCTCAACCTATCGGATCTCCCAGGGCACAAATTACATGTGGTCATGGCAAAACCTTGAAAGAGCATCCCAGGACTGATTACGAGCACACAGCTCAACCTATCGAATCTCCCAGGGCACAAATTACATGCCATAGGACAAAACCTCGAAAGAGCATCTGCCAGATATCCCAGGGCACAAATTACATGCCATATGAAAAACCTAGAAAGACTATCTGCAGATCTCCTAGGGCACAAATTATATGTCCTCCCAAGAAAAACCTCAAAAGAGCATTTGCCAGATATCCCAGGGTACAAATTACATGCCATAGGCAAAACCTCGAAAGACTATCTGCAAATCGCCCAAGGCACAAATTACATGCTTATCTGCACGACCTGTTCCACGGCCACAGAGTATCAACCTAATACTCACCATACATCATCCTGATGTACACATGATCATCCTGATCATCATCACTGCAACATCCTGTTGCATGTCATCTGGAGCAACATCCTGAAGCTCGTCATCCATGATCATCCTGATCATACAATGCATCTACCTGATGCATACCAAGTATCTACCTGATACATATCATCATACATGATCCACCTGATCATACAGTGTATCCACCTGATACAAATACAAATACATGATATATATCACCATACATGATCCACCTAATCATTCAATGCATCTACCTGATGCATACCAAGTATCTACCTGATACATATCATCATACATGATCCAAGCCTCCAACATGATGCTTATACAAAATACATACACATGATCCAACCGATCATATCCAGCATCCAAAATGATGCATACATACATACATAAAAATGATCCAACTGATCATATCCAACATCCAACATGATGTGTACATACGTATACAAAAATGATCCAACTGATCATATCCAAGCAAAAACTAGAACATCATCCTGATGCTCATCATCCAGCGCTTACATCCACAGCCATGTGAAGGATCCTCCTTCCAACATGCTTGGAATGGCTTCAACAAATGTGTCCATCACTTCTTCCTCGAAGTGTCCTCGATCCGAAGAATGCCAAGCCTCTCTCTAAAGTACTTGAACTTCACCCTGGCTAGTGGCTTCGTCAGCACATCTGCAATCTGCTCGTCTGTTGCAACATATAGGAGCTTCACAGCTCCTCTCTGCACCATACCCGTTCGACCTGTCATGAAACACTGGATTCTTGGACAGCTTCACACAACTCTGGTTATCACAGAAGATACCAGTAGCATCCAACAGGAGATCAAATAACTCAAACAGTAGCTTCTGTACCCATACTGCCTCACAACTAGCTGAATAGGTTGTAGCATACCCTGCCTCAGCTGTACTCAGTGCTACGCAGGACTGCTTCCTGCTAAACCAAGAGATCACACCTGATCCCATACTGAAGTAGAACCCAGATGTGCTCTTCCTATCTGCAACACTGCCAGCCCAATCTGAATCAACATAACCCTGTAGGTTAAACTTTTGATTCGCCTCATACTTGAGCCCATAATCCACTATACCCTTCAGGTGCCTCAGAACATGCTTTACAGCAACCAGATGAACACTCCTCGGATCTGTCAAGAACTGACTCAATGTGTTCACTGCAAGGAAAATATCTGGTCTCGTGTTCATCAGGTACATCAAAGACCCAATCATCTGACAATACATAGAGACATCAATCGGCTCAGATGAAGCATCATATAGAAGCTTCAGATTCGATGCCATAGGTGTGCCCATGGCCTTGCATTCCATCATCCCGAACCTCTTCAAGATCTCTACTGCATATTTCCCTTGTCCAAGGAATATTCCATCCGCACTCTGCCACACCTCCATGCCAAAAACAAATAGTGCATCATCCCTAAGTTCTTCACCTCAAACTCGGCAGTAAGCTTCCGCTGCATGTCGGCAATCAATCTATCTTCACCTATAACAAACAGGTTATCCGCATACAAAAGTAGTATCACTGGATTTCCTTCCTCAACCTTGTAATAAAGGTTGGAATCCGCTTTACTCTTGGTAAATCCCAAACTGGATCGAAAGTTGTCTATCCTACCAAGTTCTGCACACATATATGACTACACCATTCAAGAAGGTTGTCTTGAAATTCATCTGGTGTATCTTCTATCTCATCACTTTTATATTTCTCTATGCTGCCATCTGCAGCATGCTTGATCTGATAGTTCCATTTGGAAGTCACAACAAACTTCCCTTCAGCTCTTGGGACCGCATCCCAAACATCGTTCTTCATGATCGATGGATAATGGCATTCTTCCCGTATCCTAGGAACTTCAATATATTCAATAGATAATTTTGTTGCTTGAACAAATGTTGTAGTCCTTCTTTTGTAGATGAAGGTATACGGCCTTTTCTACAAAGCAAGTTAAATTGCATGATTAGAAACATCTCATAATTTTCAAACAAATTCTTACACATAAAGAAATATGTCATACAGTCATGCAATTATCTTAGCCAATGCTTCATTACAACATTTAACCATATCCCGTAACTTTCTAGATGCCTTCCAATCTCTACCAGAACATTGTTAAGAGTGTGCACAACTCCCAACATGTCAGCAAAGAGGTTTCATTCTATATAAGTAGCAATGGAATGTTGTACAGTGCCATAGGCTACTTACTCATGCATATTAGTAGTATACTGTTCATCAATGCAACTATTCTAATATGCATAATACACAACCTAATTCTAGGAACATCAGTATATACATTATTGAACAGTATTATTTAAACAATAAAATATGCAAGTAATGACAATTCAAATACTTATCTTTGTTTGCTTGTTGGTTTGACTCCCTCTCAGTCTTTGCTTCTTTTCTGCAACTCCATTCTTATGTGGATTGTGAGAAGTGGTCAACTCCCTCTGAATATCTGCATCCTTGCAAAAACTACTGAAGTGTGCTCCTTTGCTTTCTTGTAGGAACAACTAGAGTGTGCTCCCTCTTGATCTTTGCTTCCTGGATTACCTATCCTTGAACTTACATCCATCCTTAATCACTATGCATGCTTATTAGTATCATCATTGTGTTATCCTTGAGGTCTCATACATAATCACACATTTATTAGTATAATCTTAATACTATCAAAACACAATAATTTTAAACATGTATATTCATGATCATCCACAGATAATAAACATTAGTATTCAAGGTTTCAGGGAAGTCTTATTTTACTCATACATTTTCTTATTTGATCATAGGACTCTTCTGGTTAGTTGAATCATCAATCAAGATAAGAGATATAATATGCATAAAACCTGTGATAATTCAAACCTGTACCTTCATGATTCTTCTGGTTAGTCATATCATCAATTATGGTAAGAAACATAATATGCATACAACCATGATTATTCAAACCTATGACTTCATGAATAATCATTATCAACAACACAACAATCTAAGATCCTAACATAAGGTAGGATTCTAGCTTGATATAGGAAAAACATACCTGGATTAGCATGCTAGCTAGTTATGTCTAACATACCCGCATAATGTCTTTTGATTCTCTTCAGTGACTTGTGCTAGTAACCTGCATGTCTCATAAGTTAACCATTGTAGAACCAAGTTATAAATACATCGAAAGTAGATCTTCTATGTGATCCATGACAATGGATGAATCCTTGTCTTCATGTCACCATGATCATATGTTCTTGAAGTAGAACATGATTTGTCTTTCTTGGTGTACCTTTTATGTTAGCAGACAGCATAAACCTCATACAACACCATAATGCATTAGTACAATCATAAGTGTCAACACCCTAAGCAATGAATATCTTCTATCATGCATTCATAATTTTGTTAAGGTGATACGATAAATCTAAAATCAAGATTGTACTAACCGTAATAACATGAAGACAAACATACCATAAACTTAATCATGAAAAAATATCGAAACATACCTCGATGAGTCATACCTGTCGAGATCGCGTGTAATATTCTTATGTAAGGCCTTAGCCTCATCTCCCTCTGAAATAGGAACTTCTTCACTTATGCAGGTGACCAATCCATCTTCTTCTAGGATTAACCCAATCCACTTGATTTGCAAGAACTGGACCTGGAGCTAGATATGGGTTTGTCAGAGAAACCCCAAAAATTCAAACTTTGAATTTCAAACTTCCGAAAGGAAAGAAATATGCGCCTTGATGAGCTGATCAAGTTGGTAAATTCAGAATTTGAAAACATCAAAGTTTCACCCTTCAAAATTGCCTTTGAAACTTCTGGATTCACTAGACGTGACCCTGAACTGGGGTTTGATGAATCCCACTCTTCTTCCCAATCAAAAGGTTTGATCCAAAGCTCTAAGCTTGTATTTTTCTGAGGAGCTTCCATCCGTGGTCACAGATTTCAAAAATTCTCATTTATACAGAAGCCCTAATTTTCCACTTTTCTTATCAAAGTCCCAAACTAGAGTCTGATCAAGCCCGGCCTTCTGCCCAACCAAAAATTTTGATCTTGGTCTCTAAATTTTTATTTTGATGACTAGCATTCAGCCTTGGTCTCCGATTACAAAAATTCCAACTTTCTCTGAAGCCCTAAATTCCGGAATCCATGAATGAAGGTACTAAAAAATAATTCTGTTTTGATAGAAATATGTACCTGATTGTTTCTGGTGTAACTCCGAACTTTTCAATCCACAGGGTCTGAAAAATTTTCCTAAGATATCCCGACCTGTTTTATTTCCATCCTGACAGGTCTGACCTCAATTGGATTCTCTGAGACAGAGTTATACCAAGTGTCGCAACATGACCTGTTTATGGGATAATACAGGAGAGAGAACTTGTACGGCATGACACATGTCATTGGTTCAACTTCGGCCTATGAAAACGTTTCCTGAGATAGTGCAGTCTGTGCACTACCTGTCACTTTCATGAAATTTCATTTGGATCTTCCTAGCCCAAGTTATAACCTTTTTCCCAAGGTCACCTGATTTTGACTCAGATCTAGAAGAGGCAGAAACCCTATATTGTACAGATCATAAATCACAAAGTACAATGAATTAGAGGTTGTCCTTTGGAAACAAGGTACATGGGGATTTATTCTTCGACATGTAAAGGTTTCAGATATGAAAACTTCTCCAAAACAGATTTATAGCGAAAGTGCTACGATGACTGGTTTTTGCTATATCAAGCCCTAGCATCGTAAGTGCAACAAGTGTCATACATGCCATATCATGCCTTCTTTCAGGCTAGCTCTGATACCATGTTAAATTTTCAGAATTTACATCAATATAATCTAGGATCTTAACTGAGAGAACAACATGTATAGCAAATCTACAGCATATCATTCATGGACACAATAATGCAAGCACAGAAGAGACACCGAGTTTATTTGGGGAAAACCATAAAGGTGAAAAACCCCAATAACTTCCTCAGATATAAATAGAGCAATGATACAACCAGGATACAAGAGATAGTCTTCTCCTAGTAGCAGAGCCTCCTCCTCCACAAGTGCCCCACTCTCCACAGTGTGAGTGAGAGAATATAATGTGTAAAATGAGAGAGACGCACTCTTTATTTATACACTAAGTTGACTTGACCTTTACTCAACTAGGTCGGCCTCAACTTAACCACTTAACATAATGCTGATTGGGCCGACCCCCACTAGAGTGGTCTAATAACCCTTTGACCCAAATGGATGACCCCCAATAGGGTGGTCTAATAACCCTTTGACCATGACTTACACAGGGTCAACCCCAACAAGGTGGTCTAATAACCCATCAAGTATAAGTTACAACACTTACAATATAAATGACAACACTTCCGTATAGAGGAATAATAACATCTCTATAGGAATACAATATACATATATGTAAAATACATTCCGAAGTTACATATACATCAACAATTTTGAATATTTTAAAAGACCATTTGCAGGTTGCCCAAAATCAACAAAAACAGTATGTGGATCAACATATGAAGGAAAGAAATTTTCAAGCAAATGATTTGGTTTATTTGAGGCTGCAGCCATATAAGCAAACCACCTTAAAAGGAAAAGGAGCAGAAAATATTAAACCAAGGTTCTATGGTCCATATAAGATAATTTGAAAGGTTGGGGAGGTATCTTATGAGATAGAACTTCTGGAAGGTAGCAAAATCTACAATGTGTTTCATGTTTCATGCGTTAAGAAGGCTATTGGTCAGAAAATTTCTATTTCAGAAACACTTCCTCCATAAGATGATGAAGGACAACTCATACTCATTCCAGAAACAAAATTTGAAAACAAGAGAAAGAAAATTGAGTAGAACCATAAGAGAATATTTGGTACAATGGAAATATTTTCTAAGTGAGGATGCCACGTGGGAAGAGGAACAAATTTTGCAGCATCCTAATTTGGAATTGCTTGAGGACAAGCAATCTTGGGTGGGGAGGACTGTAATGTCCCCATCCAAATAAATCACATGAAGGGAAATTTCCACCAATCTAGTAGTTCCCTAGGTTGGGGTGGAAACATTTAGACTTGGAATAAGGGAGATATAAGACCCCAAATGGACATTAGATTGATAAATATACATTAAATGGGATAAGTAAATAATAAGAAGAAGAAAATATGGTGGCACTTGGTCATGAGGGCGCATAGGTGGTGTGGGACCCACACAAGGAAAGAGTCTACATGCCACATGGCATCTTATTCTCACCCATTTGAATCCAAGGTGGATTATAATGTTCTTGGGGGAGTTGGAGAGGCAATATTCATGGCATGAATCAAGGAGGGTCGAATTAGAGTGGAAGAGTAACTCTCGTAGAAGAGAAAGAGGCATATTAGAAGTATTGTGACACTTGGAGTTAGATTCCCTAACCTCTATGACAACAATGATGAAGATTCTATGACACTTACGACAAATATTAGAACTGGTTGTTGAAATATGACCTATATGACATGTTAGAGCTAAAATTATCCTCCAAGAGGGTGCACAAGGGGATTTATGGCAGCAAAGATTCCCCCCATTCGAATTGATGGAAAAGGAAGGCTAGGAAATGTTGGACAAGTGGCAGTCATGGGAATATCTCCCTAATTCGATTTGGGATGAAGCTCTTGGAGGGAATTCAAGCCATGGAGAACTTGGGAGGTTAATAAAATACAATAAGAAATAAGGAGACCATCTTTTGATCATTTCTCATTTGGAAAAATTTGGAGAGCTTAGCTTTTCCTTGCATGGTGGATGCTCATCCTCCTTTCCTTAGAAAAAATTTTGAGGTTGCAAGATTCCCATCCTAGTTGGTTGATGGAGAGTCCATTCAAACCTATCAAAAGATATTCATGGATATGCTTTGATGCAGGTTCAAAACCCAACTAAGTTCTATTGGTCACCCTATATGCTAATTAATTACAACTAACACACGGGATGCTCAATATAAATTGTCAACCCAGGGACATCTTTTATCTCAATGGCAATAAGCACAGTCTATGTATAAACATTTCAAGTAGTTGATTTAAATAAATGGAGATAGTAATCCTACCTATCTGCTCAGCCAAACTCATTCCATAAAGAAAACTAGTCTAACTCATACATATAGGAATTCAAAGTGCGGCTACCTTCCTACAGAAATCAACCTAACAGTTACTGATCTAAGAATAGAAATGAACTAGATTACTTTTGCAAGAAGTTAAATCCTATAAATATCAAACTACAGTATTCAATATTTAACAAAATGATTCATCCAGCAACTACTGTAACCCAATCATAATCTGCCTAATCTATGAATTCAATAAATATACAACAGCAACCAGAATTAGAAAATAAGCTTGAACTCTAAATTGATAAATATTGGAAATCCTAGAAAGCATAAATGACTGAAAGGAATTGGAGATGAGCTTGGTTGTAATAGATAATTCTAACACACATGCATTAATCAAACTAACCTACACAGTCGAATGTCACACCACACAGTTGTAGCTATTTAGGATGCAAATAATAAACTACCAATAACGAATGCAATTGGAAATTCTCTGTTGCAGCTATCAGTAATACGCCTAATGCGATTCCACAACACACAACAATAAATAAATAAATTTAACTACCTACTTAACTCAGCAATCTCTGCGAGAAGGCGGGCCTTGTCCTTTTAACAGAGACGCCGTGAACTACCACAAATTAAGACACAGAAATATGAATAACTCTGCTCTTCATCAAAGATGGTAATCCACAGTCTCATATCTCTGTTACAACCCGTACAAAATGACAACCAACCCCAGACTCTGAAATCCTTCCCATATTTATACATGCAAAATACGGTTTGTGATCCACTAATTTCGTGCAGCAATGAAGATCTCTGATCTTCATGCTATAGAGTTACAGTTAAACTGTTACATCCATAATGAATGAGGTCGTTAAAAATGAAGGATGTTGTTACTCTGGTAGTCAATGGATCAACGGTTTAACCAATTGGGAGGCATCTTGTCTGTTGCAGCAATGCTCTGTTTCAACGAAGACCTGTTACAGCTTCATGTGGAAATATGCATTGTCCCTTGGAATATGAGGAATTAAATCGGAAGAGTAACAGCTGGCACCACGTATGATTATTTCCCAAGGCATTGTGGCTGATACACCTGTGCTTTGATCTTAACTTAATGAAATCAACACAAGTTAGCATAAATCGAAGGCTAGAATTCATAACCATAACAATCTTAGGCATTAATTAAATGAAGCAATAATGAATTATACCTTGTCAGGATTGCTAATTGTTCTGGAAAAATGCATGTATATGGTTTATGAAAGTAGGATGTAACAGGGGAAAATGATGAAATAGGTATGGTAAAAAGGGGACATTTCCAGGGCCCAACATATCCCCCCAACTATCCATTTGCATGTCCTCATGCAACAAATTCCACTAGTCCGAATCAGAATCCAGATTGAACCTATGAATATTGGTAAGATTGTAGGCAAGTTCCGTTGGTTCCCCATGATGCACAAATCCCTGACAGGAAGCCCATTTCTCCCAACACTGCTTCTCCTCCTCTTCAGTCAAAACATAGTTGTTTCTATAAGGACTCACGAGCAGCCATATGAGGGGAAACCTAAATCTTAACCCAAGCCACCTAGCTCCACACTTTTTCATGCACTGCACATACCCAGACACCCTTGTTAAAGCCTGCTTAAAATTCTCAAAGCAATATGGGTCCCCTTCTTTCAAAGCTAGAGAAGAATATAACCATCTGTACTCACTACCCTGTAGGGCATCCTGTTGATTACTGGAAATTATCCCAACACAGGTAGTGATGATTCTATCTTGCATATTTTCCAAGTGTTGAACAATCTCAAGAAACTCGAGAGCCTTTGCATACCTGGATTTGAGTCCTATTGGAAGCCGACGTTCATTTCTAATCCAAAGAGTGGCATTGTCCTCATTCTTTGTGATGGTTTGGAAGGAATCTCGCCATTTTACATGATTGATGACAAAAGAATCAAATGCTCTTATTTGAATATCCCCCAAATGGGGCACAGGATTAGAATGAGAGTCGATATAGCAGGATTTATCATGTATATATAATTCACATAACAAATTTTGCTCCTCATCATTGCTTGCCAGGAAAGTTTTTTAAAATTGGGAGATTGTTGCTAACTCAAATGGCCTTCCTTCTTTTAATGCTCTCATCTTGAATAAAGTTGTCTGTTCGTAAAGAAAGACAGGGTAAGAATGGGATGGAGCCCTACAACTTAGTAATTCCTGGGAAAGAGTATACAATTGATCCTTTTCTTGTTGTATGGACTTGAATTTCCTCAATTCTGCCAATTTCTTTTGAACATTTTCCCACTGGACTTTCTGGAAGAACAATTCCTCAGCCCATTTCTCTCTCAATTATCTGACATCATTTCTATATTCATGGAGGGGGGCCATCCCTTCCCTACATTCAGCAATATATTTCTTCCATTTATATAGCTCAAGATTTGGTGAGAGAAGCTTTTTCTCCAGTCTCTGAATCCTTCTACCCTCCACATCTTTTTCATCATCAGAATCCAAATTAATGGTGCCTTGAGAGGGAAGCACTCTTACCTTGTCACCAGATGTTCTAGCTTCCCTATTTTGGATTGATAGTGTAGTAGCCTCATATTCCATTGGTGTTGTAGTGACCTCTGCTTATGTTGCAATATCAGCAGCTACTTTTGGGGATGCTGGTTCTTGTGTAGTAGCATCTTGTCCTTTCAATTCTACCTCAGCAACATCAGTTTGAGTTGCAGTCTCCACAAATATTTTTAAGGACATTGGTTCTTGTGTAACAGTGTCCTCCCCTTGTTCCCTAACATCGGCAATTGCTATCTGAGTTGCAACTTCACTAAACAATTTCAGGGGTACCAGTTCTTGTGTAACAGCACCCTGTTTAGTTATTTCTTCAAATTGTTGAGGTTGTTCTTGAACTACCTCGATATCCTCTGAAAGATGAGACTGGTCCTGGAGTGTCTCATTATTTACCAATGGATGGGACTGCATTGCTTCATCTTATCCTAAATCCAAATCAGGGATTAGGTTAGCTCCTTCCTCATTTTCCTCCATCAGCTCTACTATAGGTATACTTTCCCTTTCTTGCTTTGCTTGTACAGGCTCTTGTGCTCCCACACCCAGTACTATGACTCTATGTCCTATTGAAAAGAATATGTCCCCACATTCTAGGCAAACCATTTCTCCTTGTTCCTCATTTGACAAAGCAGGAGATGAATTTTCTAGCAAATTTCCAGCTTCTATTAGCATATTCAAATTCTTTTCTTCCTGCTTCCCAGTCACTTCCTTCCATTTCTCCAACTCATCTCGAAGCATTTGCACTTCCTCTTTTAATAGTTCATTTTCACAAAGGAGGTTTTCAACTTGGAGATTGTCCCCAATGAAGGTTCTCTAATTGAACCTCCAAGTTTTTCAACTTGGATTTTGTCCCCCCCAATTCCAATGCAAGTTCTCTAGTTTCCCCAACCCCAGCAAGAAATTGGGCCCAAGTCAAATTCCGGTGTGCAAGGGATCTTAAAATCAACAATTTAATTAAACCATGGTTGGTGAGGGAAGAGACCAGGTGATGGGTTGTTCATGCATATCTAGCCATGTTTTGTAGGGTCTTAAAAAGATAAAATGTCATATTAACTAGGTTGCCATGGCGCAAATGAGATAACAAGGGCAATTTAGAGAAATAGACAATTGGTACCTACCTTCCCAGGAGATATATTTCTTCAGAAAAACTGCCACTTAATCCCAGGGATGAGGCAAGGAATTCAGTGCAATTCCATGGCCTTTTGGACGAACATTCTCCCTGACTTCAAGAAATTCCCTTATTGCAATTGCATTCGGCACTTTCCGTCCAAACAATTTCTTCCCAATCTAGGGTAAGCCACTAACCTCAGATATAATGGCCTCTGTAACCTCAATGCGTACCCCCTTGAATTTAGAATGAGTATCAGTCGAGTTAAACACGAACTATAATGTCGTTTCGATGTGGAAACCATTTAAGCATTGGAAATACTCAGTCCACCCAGCTACTGCAAAAATGGTGAAAACTTCTGCATTGACACGCAAAGCTTCGGTATTCCCAGGTTCATGCCTAACCGGGTTACCCATATCAATCTCCCTCCATAATTCAGGAAATGAATACAGTGATTATCAATTCAGACATGGAAGTTGCATCCCACGGATAGTCATGGAATAGCCGGAATTGGAAATTGAGTAGTTTAGGAAAGAAGGCGTAGTTTTCAACCAACGGTAAGATGATACAGTTAAGGGAAAATGGCATAATTGGGGTATTTTGGTACGAATCGGGTAAGGAAATGGTCAGGTTGTTAATCCAGACACATTCTTTGATGGTGAAGTGTGTACAACATGCTGATGAGGACAAAAGACAAGGCGTGCTCATCATTTCCACATTTAATTTGATGCTTAATCATGTAAAAGGTCAGCATTTGTACCTTCGCGTTATGAGCTCAGCCTTAAATTGCCACCATAACCCGACTTCGTCATTAATTCCATTAAGATATCATCAATACACATGTGCTGAGATGATTTGGCCACCACCAACCAGGCTTATACGTACATCCAAGCTGACAGGTATGCAAGACGGCCCAATAGTTGTCATCGTTCTTGGTAGGCTGCGATTGGAACTGTGGAGTCATCATTTAAATTAGAGCTTGGTCAATTCATTAGCGGCGAGACTATTCTAGGAGGTAGACAATCTAGCGGATTTGCAGTTGATGAATAAGAGGAGCTAAGAATGAAGACTTGAACAGAGTTTGGTGAAATGTGGCAGATTCATAGCTGCAAAAATTGGCAAAAATAGCGGAGTTGCAGCTGCAAAAATCGGCAGAATAGACAAGAATAGTGGAGTTGCAGCTGCGAAGATTGGCAAAATGGTCGAAAATGGTGGAGTCGCAGCTGCTGGAAAAAGAGAAAGGGATAAAAATAGAGGAGTTACAGCTGCGAAACTTGGTAGAATAGGCAAAAATAGCAGAGTCGAAGCTGTCGACAAAAGGCAAAATGGACGAAAATAGCGGAGTCACAGCTGCAAAACTTGGCAGAATGGACAAAAGTAGCAGAGTCGCAACTGCTGGAAAAGTGAAGTGAATGGAAAATAGTGGAGTTACAACTGTGAAAATTGGAAGAATGAGCAAGGTAAGGAGTCGCAGCTGTGCAAAATGAGGTAATAGGCAAGTTTTTCAGCTGGCTGCTAAAATCCAACAAATCATCCATCTTCTTCAAAGAGATTTATTAGATCAGGAAAACAATGTAAGGTGTCTACAATCGTCTGGCCCGATCATGACTGTTGCTCCTCAAATTAATTCCTGCACACAATTCTTCAAAACAAACCCGATCAAATGCAAAGTGAAAAATAGATAAAATACAGAATGAAAAATAAATTATTTATGTACAAATTATGTGTGGACATTGCAGTTCTTAAAAATTCACAAGGGTTGGGAAAAATCCTTTCCCTAGCGTTAACTGATATTCTGGATCAGCTACAACATGTGAAATGAAAGCATTCTTTGAGATCGGTTTGTGATACAGTTGCAGCCGATGAACATTTCCAAATAATGGTGTCTTGTCTTCATCAATGGTGATCAACCGGAATGTTCCATTGTCAAATACTTGATCTATTTGATAAGGTCCCGACCAATGAGTGCGTAGTTTTCCTTTGAAATCCCTCTTGAACCGAGAATCATATAACAGAGCCCAGTATCCTTCTCAGAAGACTTTCTTCTTTATAAATCCATCATGCCATTTCGAGCATTGTTGTTGGATCAAAGTTGTTTGATGCACTGCGGCTATGCACTTCTCATCTAATTCATTGAGTTGATTCAGTCGGTTCCTCTGTGCTTCTGATAAATCAATATTTGCTTCTACAGTTGTTTTCAAAGTTATGATTTCAAATTCAATTGGGAAAACAACATTCTTACCATACACCAATTCATATGGGGAAAAACTAGTGGTGTTGAGCCATGTAGTGCGATAGGCCCACAGTGCCTCTAGAAGTCTCTCAGCCCAATATTTACAATGGCTTTTCACTGTCTTTGTCAAACTAGCCTCGATGACCTTGTTTGAAGTTTCCACTTAGCCATTGGTCTGTGGATGATATGGCGAGGTTATTTTGTGCTGAATGTGAAACTTTTGTAACAGGGCTTCCAATTTGTGAGACATGAACTGTGGTCCACCATTTGTAACTATTTCCTTAGGTACTCCAAACCGAGTAAAAATTTCTTCATATAGGAAATCAATTATAGCCTGATCATTAGCTTTGACTAAGGCTACAGCTTCCACCCATTTGGTCATGTAATCTGTGCAAACCAAGATGTGAACTTTATGTTTTGAGGGAGGGTTGATAGGCCCTACGAAATCCAGAGCCCATCTATCAAATGGTTCAACCACGAGCTGTGGCTAAAGAGGCATTTCATCCAATCTGTTGGGCTGGCCCATCCTTTAGCAGCTATCACATGCCTGAACATACTTCTTTGCGTCCCTGAATAATGTGGGCAAGAAATAACCCATTCTCAAAACCTTATGACCTGTCCTTTTATCAGCAAAGTGTCCCCCACAGGGCTCATTATGGCAAGCTTTAAGGATACTGAAAATTTCATCATCTATGGGACATCTTCTTATTTCTAAATCAAGCCCTGTGTAGAAAAGATGTCCATCAATCCAGCAATACCTAGCACTCTGTTGTATGATCTTTCTTTTTCTCTCTTCGACAGATGTATTGGAAGCTTACCTACAGCCAAAAAGTTAGCAATATCTACATACCATGAAAAATGAGCTGATACTGCAAACAAATGTTCATCAGGGAAGGAATCTTCGACTGGTAAATTTTCATCACTGTTAGTAAGTCGAGATAATAAATCTGCAACAACGTTTTCCTTCCATGGTCTATCAATAATTGTGATGTCAAATTCCTGTAATAGAAACAGCCATCTAGTAACTCTAGCATTCGTGATTGGTTCATTCATTAAATATTTGATGGCAAAATGATCAGTGTGCACAAAAGTGGAGTATCCAGTAATGTAGTGTCTAAATTTGTTGATGGCATAAACTATGTCAAGGAATTCTTTCTTTGTGACAATATAGTTTAGTTCAGCAGGAGATAAGTTCTTACTAATGTAATAAATTGCATATGGGACATTACCTTCCTGTTGTCCTAAAACTGCTCCAATGGCAGTGTCTGAAGCATCTGAATATATATGAAAAGGCAGAGCCCCATTGGGCCCTCGTAAGATGGGCGTTGTAGACATCCTTTTCTTAAGTTCAGTAAACGTTGTTTGGTATGCATCATTGGTATAGTTTGAAATGACATCTCTCTGTCCGTGACGACACTTGCTCTTGGTCGCATGACGACACTTCTTGAGATCAAGTTCAGTCACACAACAGGACATTTGTGGATGGATAAGTCATTTGGGACACTAAAAATGGCTGAAATTACCTCATTCTTGACCCATTTCATGTATATGACCCTTAGGAACATTTTTCCAGACCAAACCATCTCCTGAAAATGAGCAGAAAAGCCTGTTTTTGGCCATTTTTCAATATGAGCGCGACTCTACTATTGAAATAGTAGCATGTGTACACGACTTTGTCTCATTTAAAGTAGCGCACATTTCCATGTGTACGCGACTTTGTCTACTATAGAGTAGCGTACACCCCTGTTTTGGTCAAAATCTCGAAATTCGAGTAAGTTAAGTTGGTTGGGAAACCTCTTGAGCGGTTATAACTTCTTTTCCTCTTCCTCATTGACTATATAAGGAGGGTAGAAGGGTCATGTGAGGGGACCAAGCCCAATTACAAAGTTATGCTGGAGGAATGGAGACCCTCATCCCCTTCTCTTGTGCTTCAGTTTTGGTAAACCCTAGTACAATTGCTTAGAGGCTGGGATCCTTGGAGAATAGAAGCAGGAGACCTTGAATCTAGGTTTCGTGAAGTGCCAAGCTTGAAAGAAGGTATAACTGTATGTACTTGCTTTCATTCATTAATAAAGATCATACATTCTTCTCTCTCCAAATATGACCCATTAATGTGTCTTAGATTTGATTACTGTTTGATTATAGTTTGATGTTTCCTTATATTATGGATATCATTATTATATATGTAGTCAAATGTATTTGAGAAAGGTATCAAGTTGTTTTGCAGGTCTAGGCATTGCGACACTGGATAAGCATTGAAGAGCGAGGGAGGAAAAGCTAGGATCAACCTTCTGAATAAGGTGACTACATCTCTAAACCCTAATCTCTTCATTTATTCGTTGTACTTGCAGAATGCTTGTAAGTCTATCTTTATCACCGTAAGTTGGTAGTTTCTCCCCTAAACTATAGGTGCATTTTCCCCACAATAGAATGGCGACTCCACTGGGGAAAGCCTAACTGCTTAGGGGTATCCAAGGTCATTTCTTCAGTATTGTTTGATGGTATTTGTTCATTTTATTGATTAGGATCAGTTAGTAGGCTCTATTTGACCCTCCTTGGCTCTTACAGACCCTTCCCAGCCCTTGCAAACCCTTGTGGACCAAGGTGTGGTGGTTTTAACCCCATTTTTCCAACTTTTGCCACCTGTACGCTACTGTTTGTACTACACAGTAGCGCCCATACGCTACTTTTATTCTACACAGTAGCGCCCATACTGCTATGGGCGCTAGTTTCCTTCATACACAATAGCGCTCAAAATATGGGTTTGAAATTTTTGAGTTTTTGGTTTGTGGACCCAAATCTGGGGGCTGTGGCTGCATTTTTTGGGGTCCCTAATGACCCTAGGTCAGAGTTAAACCACTGTAAGTGGTCTCCCATCCTTGTACTGATCCTACATTCATGATTTGAACCTCTTTTGATCAATTTGGGCTTGTTTGGAAAGTTTTGGGGTTTGTTGACCCAAGTTGGGGGGTTGTGGACCTGTTTGGTGTTTTGTAACCTAATTTGAGTCTGACTGAACTTGCTTGCCCCATTTCCACTGGATTTGAAACCTCTTGAGTCTTCTTGACCCTGTTTGTATCTATTTGAGTGAAATTTCTCTTTTAGGTTGGTTTCTTATCCTCCCTTATGCTTTTAGCTTTTCTTTTGTAGTGAAAGCTCAAGTGTTTTGGTTGTTGTTCAAGACCTTGTTTGCATTGTTTATGTGCAGACCTGACTTTACCAAACCATACTTCTTTGTAGGTCATTTGCTTCGTTTGGGTCTAAAAGTAGTTTTTGTACTCTTTTCCCAATGGATGGCATGCTTACATCAATAAGAATTTGAAAGTCATATTTGGTAGCTTTTACTGTTTCATAAAGAGAACCTGAAAGTTTCTTTGCTTTTGTTTTGATAGTAGGGTAGTTTCGGTTTTGTTTCCTCCCTTTGAAAAGCATAAAGAATTTTGATTTATCTTCTGAATAGAGTACCTTGCAAGTGGCTTAAAATATTTTAGAGTGCTTTGCATAAAAAAGAACAAGTTTTCTTTTGCATACCTAGTTGCTTGAGTAGATGCATTCTTAGGTTTTGAGTTTAATTTTGTACATTTAGATTTTATTTTTACCTTTTTTGCATTCGAAATATTAAAAATTGCATTTGCACATGCATTCTAGATCAAAATTTTAAGACTTGCATTGAAAAGAAAAGATTTGTTTGGTGGTAAATTTTTCATTTTCAGTACTCTATCTCTATTATAACCACTCTCACACACCCACTACCTTTTTGAGTAAGCAAGTAACCTTTAAAATGAACCCTAATAAAATGAACTAGTAACATTTTCTTTTCTAGGTTACACTACACCAACTAGTCTTGGTTAGGATCTTGGGTTTAAAACACCTTAAACCACCCAATATCACACATTACGCAAAAATCGTAGTTTGACTATCACAGGTAAACCCACTTCATTCAAAGCTTGCCTGGGATCTATGCAATAGGTCATTGTGAGATCAGATTGTTGGGAATACTCCTCCTACTTTCTGTTCGAGCATACACCAGGATTGGATTGCGTATTGGGGACTCTTTCGAGTTCTGGGCTTAGTTACCCTGCCCACGCTTTCTGATTCAACCGGTGACTATTCCCCCAGGAGTTTTTGGTGTTGTGGTATCCTTAGTATCTGACTCTAGGTTCATACACAGGTGACATCAGAGGGTATATCTGCTGTACCTAAGAGAGACGTGGGAGGAAATCCCTTGCAGGTCTTTGGGAGGGCGGTTGGGTGATGCCAGTGCTTGCACCCTTAGTCATTGTATTGTGGACCCCGAGTAATTGTCTTTCTTCCTTCGTTGATCTATTATGGGCCCTCATCATCCCAGACTCTTCTCCGGAAGGCATCTGTTTGCCTGGTTTGATTTACCTAGGACCTTTTTTAGTGGTGTGCTCTATGTGCTACTTGTTTTAGTTTGCCTTAGATAACTTCTTGTTCATTTGAGCGAGACACTATGTCTAGCATTTCGGCGAGTGCCAATTAAGGTACCTTTGTTCCGGGGGATCCTTGTGCTGTTCCATTCATTGGAAACATTGGTACGCCCTTAATGGCTACTCTGAATCTTCCTGGATTCACTATTGGGCTGCCGGTTTGGTTGTTTTACACTCTGAATGCCTTGCATGCTCCTGACGCTTCTTTTGTGAGCACCTCAAATCAAGAGCATCAGAACCCTGTGCCTCCCTTTCCAGTAACATATTCTCCTCCTCCTTCTACATCATGTGGCGAAAGTAGAAATACTAGTAACCAACAGTCTAAAAGGAATAGACAGAGGAAGAATGGGAAGAAGATGCCAAAACAAGGGGGCAAAAACCCAGCCTCTATGATTTATGCTGGGGGCAAGCACCCTGCCTCTGCAAGTCATGTAGGGGGCACCTACCCAGCCTCTGGAGGTCATGCTGGGAGAAAACTTTTAGTCACTGAAAATCATACTGAAAGTTTGTCTTCAACCACTTTCAGTCATGTTGAGGACACGTCATTGATCACTGCTACACATATTAATGACAAGTCACCAGTTCCTGTGAGTCATACTGGAGACACCAGATAGGCCACTGCAAGTCATGCTAAGGGAGTTGGCATTGTCGACAAACCAAACAAACATAAGCTTAAGTTCCCTTGTAAGTTTTGCGAGGGAGATCACCTTACTTACTTGTGCCCTGTACTTCCAGAAGTGCAAAAAGTGTGGTCCTTAGTTCAAAAGTCTTCTGCTTCTGAGCAACCAGCCTCTGTGAGTCATGCTGGGGGCAAGCTGTCAGCCAATGCTAGTCATGCTGAGAGTACTGACATTGTAAAGGAGTCTAAACCTATAGGACGGAAACCAAAGTTCCCTTGTAAACTTTGTAAGGGAGATCACCTTACTCACTGATGCCCTGCCATTCCAGAGGCACGAAGAGTGTGGTCCATGTCTGAAGGACTCTCTTTTCCTGAGTTGTCTATAGATTCCCTGCAGTCAGATCAACCTTTGGTTGATAAAGTGGTTGAACCAATGCAATCTTTGGTCGACCCCACTCTTCCTTCGGAGAGTGAAGTGATCAAATCAATGCAATCTTCGACCGATCCCATCAGTCCTTTGGAGATTGATGCACCTAGTACTGAAGTCTTCTGCATTACCAGTTTGGATGTTCCTGAAAAAGGGGGCACTCCATCTGTGCCATGTGAACCCCTACCAAGCCCTAGGACTGTTTCCTTTGATTGGAATAGTCTAGCCGAGCCTCATCTTCCTTCTTCGACACCTTTCCAAATAAAGGTTGATATCGGGAACCATACGGTTAATCGATGCATTGTTGATGAAGGTGCTTCTGTTAGTATCTTATCCGCTTATGCTTGGAGAGATTTGGGTTTCCCTAATGTTATTCCAGCTGTTAATTGGCCGTTGACCTTCGATAAAAGACCTAGTGAACCGTTTGGATTCCTCCGTCAGGCACCTGTTACTTTGGGTGGAAAAACAGTCTTAGTTGATTTTATGGTTTTAAAGGACCCTATGGATTTTGATATGATCCTTGGGCATGATTACGTTTATGCTATGCATGCTGTGGTGTCTACGCTTTTTCGTGTGATGCATTTCCCTCATAACGAAAACATTGTCACCATCGATCAGCTTGCATTCGTTGATCCTCTTTATTACCCAACTGTGGACCAGTCTGATCCCTCGTCATTAGGCACTACTATGTCACATGGGAATGTTGTGGCATATTGTTCCTTGAGTTCAAACGCTACTGAGAAGAAGTCTCTGAATTCATGCTTACCTTCTCAGGACTTGGTCCCAGCTTTTGACCAAGTGACACCTCCATCTGAATGTTTAGATATGTGTTCTATCTGGGATGATATACTTCCTTCCGATGAAGTTTTCCTAGAGTCCATAGTACAGTCTGCCATTCATTTGGATGTTGATCCAGTCGCAGTTATGTCCAGCCCCGGTTTGACCTTAAATTCTGATCTTCCTACTATTGAGTCTTTGGACTCTCCTATAGATCCACAAATCGGTGTTCCTGCTAAGTTTGATTCTGCTTCTAGAATTTTCAACTCCCGTGATGATGAATTTGTTTCTGCAGATTCCATCATGTCCTTCAACTTTGATCTTCATCCTGAAGTTGATCTCGTTGATTGTAAGTCCTCGGGCTTGGGTACCATAGAGTCTTCATTTGAAAACTCTACCTTGTTTATGCCTGTTGTTGATGATAGTGAAGTTGAAAGTATTTCTACCACAGTGACTTGTATCGGGTCTTTCCTTACATATGTTTTAGATATGATCCTGGTACTAATGTTTCTTGGAGACAGGATTCTTAACTGGATGTATACTTGCTTACTGGTCATTTTTTACACCTTGTGCGACCATGTCAGGTATATTCGGAACCTTGCATATAGGTTTAGGCTTCCCCGCTGTTATGTTGCATTTGAACCTTTTGACATCCGAATTCTCCATAGGGTCGAACCTGTTGGATATTGGTGTGTTAGCCATCTCTTTATGCATTGTACACCAGTTCGAAAGCAGAGCCTACCTAACATGGGTCACCCTAGTCAGCACCCCTATGCCATTCTGGTACCCATGCTGAGTTTTTCTCATAGGCTTGGGAGCCTTTTTAGATTTACCATGACTTTGAGAAGAAGCCTCATATATTTCTTCCTCGTATATTTCTGGCCATCCCTGATAAGGCTCCCATCTTTGTGTTCAAAATGCATATGCATCTGTTATGATCCCGCTTGCGCTAATGAGCCTGAAGCCGGCTTCCACGCTTTTAGCTCGGTATAGAAGCCTCCATCTTTGATCTCATTTCCGCTAAGCCCTGTATCATTTTGCCTTTGCAATTTGACACCTTTTACCTGGAGGAGACACACCCTGAGTGTACTTATCTTGCTCATGTTCCTTGCATTAGGCATAGCCTTGTTCCATGCGCTTGGAGCCAGTTTTGCATGTCCCTGACACTCGTTTCCTCCCATTTTGAGCATTCTTCTTTTACTTCGAGCTCGTTAAAAACAGTAAGTAGGTTTCGAGCATTCTTCTTTTACTTCGAGCTCGTTAAAAACAATAAGTAGGTTTTGAGCATTCTTCTTTTACTTCGAGCTCGTTAAAAATAGTAAGTAGGTTTCGACCATTCTTCTTTTACTTTGAGCTCGTTAAAAACAGTAAGTAGGTTACGAGCATTCTTCTTTTACTTCGAGCTCGTTAAAAACAGTAAGTAGGTTGCGAGCAGTCTTCCACCTTTCATTCAAGCTCGTTAAAAACAGTAAGGAGGCTATTATCATTTCTTTCATCTTCACTTCGATCTCATTAAAAACAGTAAGGAAGTTATGAGCATTTTCCTATCTCCTTTGAGCTCGTTAAAAACAGTAAGGAGGTCATGAGTTTACTTTTTCTGACTCGTTAAACCTTTACGGAAAAGATCCCTATGGAGTTCTTTTAAGCCCTTTTCAGACTCCTTAAATAGGAAAAGTTTGTCGAGCATAGCTGTCTTTTCGGGCTCGTTAAAATAACTGAACTGACATCCACTTAGGTATAGAATTACCCCTTTTACGGGCCTTGGTGGATAATTTACGGAAAAGGTATACTCTAGGTATACTCTTGTATGCGCTAGAAGAGTTCTTCTTCCATCATTTTACACTTTTTCGGGGAAGGAGACTAACTTTACGAAAAGGACCTTTGGAGTCATCTTTAGGGTTTTCAGACTCTCAAAATGTGAAAACACCAAGCGAGCATTCACCTACTCAGGCTCGATGTGAAATCCACGAGATGGTTGATAGAGGACTGTTTAAGTTTTTCAACTCTATAAACAAGAAAACACCGCCGAGCACATACCAATCTGGGCTCAATATAAAATCCATGGATAGGTGTATAGAGGACTGTTTAAGTTTTTCAACTCTATAAGAAAGAAAACACCGCCGAGCACTAAACAATCCGGGCTTGATATAAAATCCACGGATAGGTGTATGGAGTTTTCTTCTAGGTTTTTCAGACTCCTTAAATATGAAAATACCATCGAGCATGCTTTAGTTCTTTGTCAAGCTCGTTAAAAAATGAAAAAGGAAAGGGAAGGGAAGAATGTTAAAATATCTTTCAATATGATGGCAGCAAGTCAACTATCTCCTTGAACAAAGCACCTATTTTGAGTCTATCAAACAAGTTGGGTTCTAGTGTTGTCTTTAGGGTAAACTTGATCTCAGAGTTCTTACTCCTCCGTTTGGTTAGTCTTACAATCATATGGAGAATCTGTTAATGTCTCCTACATTGCAGACTTGCGTCATGGTCCCTTTGTGTTCAAAGCTGCCTAAGTCACTCTTATGCCGTGCTCACTGTTCAAGGATATAACCTGTGTCGGCCATTCTGCAGTTTCCTTGACCTCATGTGTCGGCCATTCCTTGGTGTTAGTATGTTTCATCATGTGTTTAGTCCTACTCCAAATCAGCTCATACCTTTTGAGTGTCCCTCGTGTTGGATGATGGAGGATGCATTAAGGCCTCCCTTCCAATGGACTTCTTCCCATCGACTTCAACTCATTGTACTCTGGGAATGAAGTTTAGAGTTTCGGTTACTACCTTGAGGATTGCAGTCATTAGTGGCAGTTTCCTTTGCTATTGGATAGACGGGAATACATCAATGTCTCCTATCCGATGGATTCTTCAAGTGTTCGACGGCAAGACCACTTATTCGCACTTGCTTGAATGTACTAGGTACCTTGGGTTCCATTTTCATTATTGGTGGACACCCTCACGTTTGTTAACGGTATACATCAATGACCGGTAATCAAACGATTCCTCCCATGTTCGACATCAACTCACTTATTCGCATGGATAGGTTTGTACCTTGGGTTGTTTTTGGATGAAGACCTTGGGATCCTCGATAGCATCACCTCATTTATGTTATCGCCCAAGTTGCGCAAGACTGAGCCACATTCTTTTTGGCTCTTGATGAGACATAGATCCAGCTTGTTCTCTATGGCTATGTTCTTCAGTTTTGACATAGATCCACCTTGTATTTATGTGGCTATGTTTACACTTATGTTCCTCATGGATCCACACTTGTATTCTAGTGGCCATAATATATGCATTAGTATTTTGGATCATTATTGTATCCTCTTGGAGATCATGTTCCACCATTTGAACATGGACATTTACCCCATGGATAAGTTTGTCTAACTTTGCCTTTGCTTTCAGGTACTTCATTTGAGCCTATGATTCTTGGTTTCTCCGTTCCTCCACAATTCAACTCTTTTTTATTTATAATGTATTTCGACCATCGTTTCCCATACTCCCTCTGACCTCATACATTAGGGGGCATCTGTTATAGTTTGAAATGACACCTCTCCGTCCGTGGCGACACTTGCTTCTCTTGGTCGCATGACGACACTTCTTGAGAATAAGTTCAGTCACACAACAGGACATTTGTGGATGGAGGAGTCATTTGGGACACTAACAATGGTTGAAATTAGCTCATTCTTGACCCATTTCATGTATATGACCCTTAAGAACATTTTTCCAGACCAAACCATCTCCTGAAAATGAGCAGAAAAGCCTGTTTTTGGCTATTTTTCAATATGAGCGCGACTCTACTGTTGAAATAGTAGCGTGTGTACATGACTTTGTCTCATTTAAAGTAGCGCCCATTTCCATGTGTACGCGACTTTGTCTACTATAGAGTAGCATACACCCCTGTTTTGGTCAAAATCTCGAAATTCGAGTAAGTTAAGTTGGTTGGGAAACCTCTTGAGCGGTTATAACTTCTTTTCCTCTTCCTCATTGGCTATATAAGGAGGGTAGAAGGGTCATGTGAGGGGACCAAGCCCAATTACAAAGTTATGCTGGAGGAATGGAGACCCTCATCCCCTTCTCTTGTGCTTCAGTTTTGGTAAACCCTAGTACAATTACTTAGAGGTTGGGATCCTTGGAGAACAGAAGCAGGAGACCTTGAATCTAGGTTTCATGAAGTGCCAAGCTTGAAAGAAGGTATAACTGTATGTACTTGCTTTCATTCATTCATAAAGATCAGATGTTCTTCTCTTTCCAAATATGACCCATTAATGTGTCTTAGATTTGATTATTGTTTGATTATAGTTTGATGTTTCCTTATATTATGGATATCAGTATTATATATGTAGTCAAATGTATTTGAGAAAGGTATCAAGTTGTTTTGCAGGTCTAGGCATTGTGACACTAGATAAGCATTGAAGAGTGAGGGAGGCAAAGCTAGGATCAACCTTCTGAATAAGGTGACTACATATCTAAACCCTAATCTCTTCATTTATTCGTTGTACTTGCAGAATGCTTGTAAGTCTATCTTTATCACCGTAAGTTGGTAGTTTCTCCCCTGAACTATAGGTGCATTTTCCCCACAACAATCATTCCAAACAAACTATGCATCCTTCATCAACAAGGTGAACAAAGGAGAAGCTAGTTTGGAAAAAAATTCTATGAATCTTCTGTAATAACCAACATGCCCTAAGAGGCTACATACATCTTTTTGTGTTCCAGGAGTTGGTATATTTTCAATTACCTTAATTTTGGATGGGTCTACCTAGATACCATCAGAAGATATGAAGTGCCCTAGAACTATGCCATCGCTCATCATCATATGGCACTTTTTAGTGCTTAAAGAGAGTTGGCTTTGTTCACAGCGTTTCAAGACCTTTTCTAAATTTTTTAGTGCTTCTTCATAACTACTACCATATGGAGTGAAGTCATCCATAAAAATTTCCATGCAGTCATTTACCATCTCTGAAAAAGATTCCAATCACTGCTCTTTGAAATGTGGTTGGTGTATTGCACAACCCAAAAGGAAGTACCTTGTATGCAAAAGTTCCCCAGGGATAGGTGAAAGTGGTTTTGTCTTGGTATTATGCAGCAATATGGATTTGGTTATAGCCATTAAAGCCATCCAGAAAGGAAAAATACTTCTTCCCATACAAGGTATCAAGGACCTGATTGATAAAAGGTAAGGGAAAGTGGTCCTTCTATGTTGCTTTGTTCAATTCTCTGTAATACACGCAGCCCATCCATTTCCCATTCTTCTTTGGCACAATCACAAGTGGAGAAACCCGCTCACTGTCTGAAATTGGGTATATAAACCCTGCTTCCAGAAGCTTTTGGATCTCCTCTTTCACTACATCCCTTAGGTTCGGGTTCATCCTTCATTGTGGTTGACACACTGGCCTGGAGACGCTCTTAATATAAATGTGATGGGTACACATATTAGAAGGAATACCCTTCATATCTGTGTACTCCCAAGCAAAAGCTCCTTTATGTTGTTTCAGCAGAGTGATTAGCTGTTCCAGCTCACCGGGCGTAAGGTTTGGATTGATGTTCAATGTTTTACCTGACTCAATTGACACTGGGATACTTTTCAAATTGTTTAGAACTAGAATTATACTGGCATCACTGACTAGAGTTTCTTCCGTAAGATTTTCTTGTTCTTTCTCATTAAATGTACTGTCAAGAATCTGGTAAACATGCTTATTAATGGATATGGGCTCATTGATGAAACTATTAATGGTATCGTCCTCTATTTCATCTTTAAAAGTTAAGGCTCTCCCAATCGTTAGTAATGGCTGAACGCTTTCCTCCTCCTCCAAATCTACCCAAAGTGGAGTTTCAACTTCTGTGCTTGGTCGAGCTGGAGGGTATAAGGTTAGGATTTTGATCTCAGCCCCGTCTGAGATAGTCATGGATCCTGACCAATAGATGATACAAGAATCTGCTGTGGCCAACCACGATCTCCCCAGAATCAGCGGGTGTCCCCCCAACTGAGACTTCGGCTATAACACCAAGAAGTTCGCATGGTATTCCCACGAGTCAACAGAGATTACGAGGTCATCTAGGATCCCCTCAGGCTTGATTGTTGATCTATCAGCAAGTTCTAAAATGGTAGGGGTTGGCCGAAGGTTATTAAGTCCAAGTTTCTTCACAGTTTCTATGGTCATAACATTAATAGCCACGCCTAAGTCTACCAAGACGTTGGGGATTTGTGTGTTTCCTATGTGAACTGTCACAGTAGGATTTCCAGGGTCATCGTACTTTTCCACAGGAGTCTTCCCCATTATTAATTCGGAAAGTTTTCCCAATACATGGACAGTGGGAGGATCCCTATGCTTTCTTCCTGGTTTCTTGACACATAAATCTCTAACATCCTTAGCATAAATGGGCACGTCATGGAGGGCTTGTAATAGCGAAATTTTGACATACAAAATTTTCAATTCTCCTAAGAGATTGAATCGAGGTTGTTCCATTGTTTTCTTCAGGGCCAATAGTTTAGGGTATGGCGGTTCTCTCATCAATTGTGTAGGTTGTTCTTCATCATGTGTTCGTTCCTGAGTTTCAGCTACTGTTTCGGTAGGAATTTCAGCATCCTCAATGATGGGGATTACTGAATGAACCATATTCTCATAGTGTTGATTCACTCCAGTTTCAGTCACTGGGGATGGAACATCCTCAGTGATAATGGGTTCCACTACCCTCCCTGATCGTAATTGTATATCATTGCAGGGAACTTGGGAGATGGAATACGCAGGCATGTTGGTAATCTCAAACTGATGAACTGCTTTATTATTCGGGTTTCAGTTAGGTTGTGCAGGTAGCTGTGGTCAAAGTGGTGCATTCATAGGTGTGGCATTGTTTTGGAATTGCAGCTGTGGTTGTTGATATTGTTGGTGAGGATACTGTTGAGGAGGGTATTGTTGATAATGAGTCTGGTGATGAGGAAAGTTATTTCCTTGGTAAGAATTTCTCCAGTTGGAATTCCAGGGAGCTTGATTGTTTGACTATTGTGACCATGGTGTCTAAGAATTAGGATTTTGCATTGGGTTATGAGATGGATGCCACTGATTATTAGAATAATTTGAAGGGAATTGTGTATTCATATTATTCATATTGTTCATACCATTCATATTATTCAAGAAAATTGATGGATCTGGATTCATACCTTGATTGCAAAACTGCCATGGTTTTTTCTGTGCAATAAAGTAAGCCTGTTACACATCTGAAGTGGATGCCTGTAGAACTACTTTGACTTTGGGTAATGAAGGACATCCCTTGGTGTCATGCTCCAATTCACATATCCTACATATCTCTGCCTTGTCCAATGGGCATTCTTTTAGTGAGTGCTTTTTCCTACATTTAGGACAGAATACACTATGTGTAAGATCTTCTACTGCTTGCCTCTATTTTGCTCTCAAAACATCTAACTGTGAGGAAATGGAACTCATCATATCAGTTTTAAAATTCTCCAGCAAGTTGCCTATTTTTGCTTTAGTGGCTCCTCCACTAGATGACTTCTGTGTCCTAGTGAAGACATCCTGATCTCGATCCTTGTCTCACTTGTTAGTTCTAGAGGATCCCCTTGAGTACCTTAGACATAATTCAATGATCTTATCAAATGGTTCCTTTGAGATGTCCCATTTTCCCAACAAATTCAACATATCAAGGCAATCTTCTTTGATTCCTCGTAGCAAGATAATCTTGAGTACATCTTTTCCAATCTCAGTGTGTCCAAACCTTTGTAAATTGTATAACAATCTTTCCACAAAGTCTTCCAAGCTCTCCACTTCCTTTCTATCCCTGGTTCTACAATATTCTTGATATTTAGAAAGAAATGTGTGTTTCATTTAGTCCCAAGTAGTAATAGTCTCATGACCTAGACTCATGAACCAACGCAGATCATTTCCTTTCAAGGTGGCTGGAAATAGTTTCAGGTTTCGAGCACTGGAGGTAGAGTCATAACTGCGACAGAGGATATCAAACTCAAAAAGAAATTCATCAGGATCTTCAGAATATTTACCATGGAAATTCGGGAGAAATGATGGTGAGATGTTTTTCATAGGAGCTGCTCTAGGTGTCTGGAGGATAGGGAATTCTAATGTGGCGACCATGTTACTAGGCTGATTATCTTCCACTTCTTCTTCCTGGTTCTCCCTATGTTCATTCTCCCCTTCATGTTCTCTGTTATCCATGTTGTTCCAAAATTCAATGGACTTATTTATTCCTTCTTCCTTTGCTTTTGCTTCTTCTTCTTTCTTCCTTTATTCTTCTCGCCTTCTTTCTTCCTTTTCTTCTCGGCGATGTTCCAACCACACTTCCTTAGTAACTCTGGTCCCGTTAATATGATAAATCTCCTGTCTATCCGGTGCACCCACAGTGCTTCCCTTGTCCTCAGGAGGTTTCTTTTCTCCACCGAGAGTAGATGGTCCCGTTGTTTTCTCCACTGTTGATTTTGAATTCTCAAGATTGGGAGGAACAAAATTTCCTCTTCTTGTAGACGTCCATGGTGGTCTGGTGGAAGAATCATCTTTAGCAATTATATCGTCGATAAATGTTTGTCTTCCCATACCCGCGTTACGACCTCGACCTCTTCCACCTGTAGTGTTAGTGTTCAAAGGGGGTTCCCGATTTGTTTTTCCTGTATTCATGCATGTTGTAAATGATTAAACCAAAATGAAATCAATAAAACCAACTAATAACTATGTATATCAATTACCATCCTTGGCAATGGCACCAAAATGTTGGTCACCCTATATGCTAATTAATTACAACTAACACACAAGATGCTCAATATAAATTGTCAACCTAGGGAAGTCTTTTATCTCAATGGAAATAAGCACAATATATGCATAAACATTTCAAGTAGTTGATTTAACTAAATGGAGATAATAATCCTACCTATCTGCTCAGCCAAACTCATTCCATAAAGAAAACTAATCTAACTCATACATCTAGGAATTCAAAGTGCAGCTACGTTTCTACAGAAATCAACCTAGGAGTTACTGATCTAAGAATAGAAATGAACTAGATTACTTTTGCAAGAAGTTAAATCCTATAAATATCAAACTACAATATTCAATCTTTACCAAAATGATTCATCCAGCAGCTACTGTAACCCAATCATAATCTGCCTAATCTATGAATTCAATAAATATACAACAGCAACCAGAATTAGAAAATAAGCTTGAACTCTAAATTGATAAATATTGGAAATCCTAGAAAGCATAAATGAATGAAAGGGATTGGAGTTGAGCTTGGCTGTAATAGCTAATTCTAACACGCATGCATTAATCAAACTAACCTACATAGTCGACTGTCACACCACACAGTTCCAGCTATTCAGGATGCAAATAATAAACTACCAATAAAGAATGCAATTGGAAATTCTTTGTTGTAGCTATCAGTAATACGCCTAATGCGATTCCACAACACACAACAAGAAATAAATAAATTTAACTACCTACTTAACTCGGCAATCTCTGTGAGAAGGCGGGCCCCAGAGATGCCGTGAACTATCACAAATTAAGACACAGAAATATGAATAACTCTACTCTTCATTAAAGATGGTAATCCACAGTCTTTGATATCTGTTACAACCCGTACAAAATGATAATCAACCAACCCCGGACTCTAAAAGCCTTCCCATATTTATACATGCAAAATACAGTTTGTGATCCACTAATTTCATGCAGCAATGAAGATCTTTGATCTTCGTGTTGCAGAGTTACAGCTAAATTGTTATAGCCATAATGAATGAGGCCATTAAATATGAAGGATGTTGTTACTCTTCCAGTCAATGGATCAATGGTTTAATTAATTGGGAGGCATCCTGTATGTTGCAGCAATGCTCTGTTGCAGTGAAGACATGTTACAGCTTCACATGGAAAGATGCGCTGTCCCTTGGAATATGAGGAATCAAATCGGAAGAGTAACAGCTGAAACCATGTATGATTCTTTCCCAAGGCATTGCGGTTGATACACCTATGCTTTGATCTTAACTTAATGAAATCAACAAAAGTTAGCATAAATCGAAGGCTAGAATTCATAATCATAACAATCTTAGGAATTAATTAAATGAAGCAATAATGAATTATACCTTGTCAGGATTGTTGATTGTTCTGGAAAAAGGCATGTATATGGTTTATGAAACTAGGATGTAACAGGGAAAAATGATGAAATAGGTATGGTCAAAAAGGGGCATTTCCAGGGCCCAACAAGTTCGAGTTCATCTTCTCTCATTCTTCTCTATGCATATTCTACTATCTTTCTCTAAATGTCATGTAAATGTGCAAGGGCGCACTTCTTGTTGCATATAGTTAGTGGAGGATTGTTATTTAGAATTAATGGACATGTTAGTTGTGGCATTTATCTATAATAATCATATCATGAGAGCCACATCTCGAAACACCATGTATTTCAAGTGATATTTCCAATCAAGCAAGAGATTCGAGCCATTTTCCCCATAGCATTTGCATAGTGAATTTGGAATGATGTTGTATATGTTTTGTATCAGATTTTTCTGAGATATTTATCCATTTTATGAGATGTATATGAAGTACTTTGATATTGCAAATGATGTTTGTAGACCCATGAAGTGTTATTATGGTTTATGATTAAATTCGAGACTCATTGTCCACCATTTTCACCACAAATCTTAGACTATAGAAGTTGTTGTTCATGGGGTTACCTATTCGACCCTAAAAAAAAATATAATGTTGCACACATGTTGTCCTTAATGTCCTCTAATAGATCCAAGTCCTAGATAAAGAATTATTTAAGTCCTTACAGTGTTTGTAAAAGCATTTAATGGAAGACCTAAGGGAGATTTCCACTTCTCAAATTAACTAGTCTTGTCCCGAAACTTCTTTCCTTGAAAATTGCATACCATGGATTGATATATTAGTTGTTTGGGTGTCCGATAGGTGTGTTAGTGTGTCCTATGCCTCATTAAAACCTTACTCCCCAAATTTGAAATCATTTGGAAGTGTTTGGAACCAGTTGTAACCTACAACCCTAGAGTCGAAACAAGGTGAACCCAAACATTTTCCTTTGGAGGGATATTACACTTCCTGAGGCAAGAATACCCATTCTCAACAGTTAAAAAACATGGCCACGAATAATACATAGTGGATCCATGTCAAAAGTAAATTTTTCCAGAAGTGTAAACATGCACTTTGATGAGTGCTAGAACAAGGTTTCCATCGAACTTTTGACATGGTAGTTTAATCTTGCACAACTCGGGCAGTAAATTGATGAGTGATACAACTATTTTTCCCAAGGTATTCAATGCAAACCTATGATAGTACGAGTTTATATCATGCAAATAAATGAATTGATGTCGAGCATAATAAAACATCATCTGATTATTGGTCATTGATGTATATCATTAACAGATGCGAAGAGACCCACGGATAATGATGATGGACTCTAAGGTACTGAGTACAAACTAGCAAGTGCGAATAGATGTTTTGAAGTTGAACACTTGTAGAATCAAATAATCAGGGGTCATTGATGTATACCCACTGTAATTTGCGAGGAAAACTGCCACTAATGACTGCAAGATCCAAGGTACTCCTAGGTTTCTAGATCCATTACCTAGATGATGATTTGGTGTTGATAGGAATAGATCCATTGGAAGGAGGGAATTAATGCATCCCACATCAACCGATACGAAACAAAGATCAATAGTATGATAGTAGAACTGCGAGATCCAACACCATATACTGACATAAGGAAGGAATACACGATTGGTCAGGAATATTTGAGGAATGGCCGACATAGTTTGAACTTCCCTTGAACAAATAACACGACGTAGAATGGACACTTGGAAACATAGGAATCAAGTAAACGACCTTAATGAAATCTGCCAATGCCAGATGCATTAACAAAAGCTCCATTGGTGATGGGAAGGATAACCCGTCGGTGGAGATCTGTTCAAAATACTAGTACAGTTTCCTAAGGAAAACGTAGATGGTGTATTGACGGAAGATTCCAAATTATGCGCTATGTTCAAGGGAGACAAGGACCGACTGTTGCCATTTTCTTCAAGGATATAATATGAAATTATTCAATTCTCCCTCTTTTTTGAATTTTTGTGTTTTCCAATTTTTAACCTTTTTCATTTATTAGCTTGAAAAAGGAATAAAGCATGCTATGATACATTAGAGGAAACAAGTGTCTCAAGGGCATGCGCCTATATTTTAAGGGCATGGGTCAGGACAAGGAAAAGATACATATTGCAGACAAGGGTTGAGCTAGTAATGTACACTTTTATGGGTGTTTCGTCCATGGGTATGTGTCAAATATACAGAAGCAATGGTTTATAGGCATCATGTAACAAAAAGTAACTGCAAAGGAAAATACGCAACATAAGCAATAAGCAACAAAGCAATTTGCACGGATGTTCAAGTGGATAATTTAACACATGCTTATGTAAAATGAAAAAAAATTGGGATCCCATCAGGATATGGTCAGGAATGTATGAAAGAGAAACATGCGGTCTCAAACTCCAAGTCATGATGGGACTAATAGGGATCCCGGGCCTATGAGAATAACTCAGCATGGGAACCAAAATGGCAATGGGGTGTTGACTAGGGTGTCCCATGTTCGGTAGTCTCTTCTGTCGGAATGGTGGAAAATACAAATATGATGGGGTAACCCACCAATTTCCAACAGGTTCGATCCTAAGGAAAATTTGGGTTTGAAAAGGTTCAAATGCATCTTTACAGAGGGATAATCAAAAACTATATGCAATTTTCCAAATATACCTGATCATATCAAGGAACATGCCAAGATTGTTCCTATGCTTGGGTAGTTTTAAACCAATTATGCTCCCATATTACTTCTTATAAGTTGTTCAAGCCTTTAAGGTAGGGATGTGACTACTCTAAATGGCTATATTACTATGAAGTGGTGAGGTTCAATCATCTGAAATGAACAATTATCTAACATTTCCTAAGATCTTAAACCAATTATATAGCATTTCCTAAGATCTTTACCCCACTATGAATTCAAATTAAACTTGAGAAGAAAAACTTAAACTCGTGAATGGAAGGAAAATTGAATTATTTCATTTGATATCAAAGGAGAAAATAGACATACTTACAATATTGATTGAGATGCCTCCATCCTCCCTTGCTTTGAGTTATCCTTATCCATCCTTACTTTTGATGAAGATGAGATTTCCAATCCTCCAAATATCCCCAACATGCATTTTGTTAACACCCAAAAAAGTGCTCACTAGCTCATTTCCCTATTCACATGACCTATTTGTCCACTTTTTCACCATCTGAGCCTCTGAAACCAACAAAAGGTCACCAAAAGACCTTAGTACACCCCTTTTTCCCACTCAAAAATATTATTTTTCCTGAAAAGCATAAAAAAAACCCTCAAAAAGGGTCCAAATTCCCAAAAATATTAAAAAGGGAATTAAAATATTAATTTTATTCAAAAAAAGGAAAAAGGAGGGAAAAGTACCTAAACCATGTTGGTCAATACCATTTGGTTTCCACAAAACCACAAATGGTATTCCCCACCACCAAAACCTATAAAAAGGTGGTAGGGGCTCCTCATTTCACATCCATCCATTATCTCATCCTCATGCTGCCGAAATCTCCCTTGAGCATTTTGTCCATTATAAGCAACCTTGGAGAAGGAGACCTCTTGGAGCTTGGGGCTACTTATCTTGGGAGTTGCTCTACATCAACCTTCACCATTGAAGGTATTATCGCAAGCA
Source organism: Larix kaempferi (assembly GCA_027924585.1). Classification (NCBI taxonomy): domain Eukaryota; kingdom Viridiplantae; phylum Streptophyta; class Pinopsida; order Pinales; family Pinaceae; genus Larix; species Larix kaempferi. The sequence goes on along the minus strand of BSBM01000798.1, from coordinate 4,851,678 downwards.
CTTGCTTGCCCCCCACTTTTCAATACAAATTCATTCTTTAATATTTTCTTGTTCTTGTTTTTTAAATGTTTACACTATTTGCTTATATTCTTGCATAGATCCATGATTAGTTTAGTTTAGATTAGTTTCTTGTTTAATTCTATTGAAATTGCTGCTACTAGTTAGCAGGTGCCCATAGCACTAAGCCTAGTTGCAAAATCGGGCTAACAGTTTTTGGCGACTCCGCTGGGTTTGAACAATAGATCTCTAGTTTTGTTTTTTAATCTTAGTTTTTTATTAGTTTTAACCTTTAAATCCATAGATTTACCATCTTAGACAGCAGATCCATTGCTGCTCTAAGTTTTGTTGAGATATTGTAACTTCAAAGAATATTATATTTGTACTTTATTATTCCGGAGATGATTCATTCCTCCGTGAAGATCTTATTGTATATCCGGAGATGTTTATTCCTCCGTCGGAATGTGGTAACTCGGGTTATTAGACTTCCCTAGTGGGGGTCGGCCCTAAATGTGTTATGTGGGTCAAAGGGTTATTAGACCACCCTAGAGGGGTCGGCCCAGTCAGTTATAATGGGGTATTTAACCTAATGGTTAAATACGAGCCTACATGTACTTGTGTAAAATACATATCAGAGAAGTGTATAAATAGAGGAGGTGTGTTCCTCATTATACACACACTCACTCACTTGAGAAAGGCGCATTTGTGGAGGAGAGGTCTGCTATGGAGGAGAAGGAGCTTATGCTCAGGGTTTGCATCTTTGTATATTGCTGGTCATCTATATTGAGGAAGCTTTGCTGGGTTTTCTACCCCATGAGGGTTTCCCAGGATAAATCTCTGTCTCTTGTGTTTATGCTATGCTTGTTGTTTCTTCAGTGATCCTGTATATGCTATTATTGTGAAATGGAATGTAATGCTGCTATTTTCTGTCTTAGCATATTGAATTTTAACATGGTATCAGAGCTAACCTGAAGGAAGACAAGGTATGGCACTAAAGACACTTGCTTTACTTACGACAATTTGAAGGCTAGGGTTTTATATAGCAAAAACCAGTCATCGTAGCACTTTCGCTATAAATCCGTTTTGGCGAAGCTTTCGGATCTGAAATTGTTACAGGACGAAGATTAAATCTCCAGGTACCTTGTGTCCAAAGGAAAACCTCTAATTCGTTGTACTTTGTGATTCATGATCTGTACAATATAGGGTTTCTGCCTCTTCCAGATCTGAGTCAAAATCAGGTGACCTTGGGAAAAAGTTCATATCTTGGGCTAGGAAGCTCCAAATGAAATTTCGTAAAAAGTGACAGGAAGTACACAGTCTGTACTATCTCAAAAAACTTTTTCAGAGGCCGAAGTTGAACCAGTGACACGTGGCACTCCGTACAAGTGCGCTCTCCTGTATTATCCCATGAACAGGTCATGTTGCGACATTTGGCATAACTCTCTCTCAGAGAGTCCAATTGAGGTCAGACCTGTCAGGATGGAAAGGTAACAGGCCGAGATATCTCAGGAAGCGTTTTCAGAGGCCGAAGTTAAAATAGTGACACGTGGCATGCCGTACAAGTTCGCTCTCCTGTTTTATCCCAAAACAGGTCACATTGCGACATTTGGCATAACTCTCTCTCAGAGAATCCAATTGAGGTCAGACCTGTCAGGATGGAAATCTAACAGGTCAGGCTATCTCAGAAAACTTTTTCAGACCCTGTGGATAAAAAATTTAGGAGTTACACCAGAAACAATCAGGTACATATTTCTGTCAAAACAGAATTATTTTTTGGTACCTTCATTCATGGCTTCCGGAATTTAGGGCTTTGAAGAAAGTTAGAATTTTTGTAATCGGAGGCCACGGCTGGATGCTACTCATCAAAATAGAAATTTAGAGACCAAGATCAGAATTTTTGGTTGGGCAGAAGGACGGGCTTGATTAGACCCTAGTTCGGGACTTTGATCAGAAAAGCGGAAAATTAGGGCTTCTGTAAAAATGGGAATTTTTGAAATTTGTGACCACGGCTGGAAGCTCCTCAGAAAAATAGAGGCTTAGAGCTTTGGATCAAACTTTTTGATGGGGCAAAAGAGTGGGCTTCATCAAACCCCAGTTCAGGGTCACGTCCAGTGAATTCGAAAGTTTCAAAGGCAAAATTGAGGAGTAAAACTTTGCAGTTTTCAAATTCTGAATATATCAGTTTGATCAGCTCATCAAGGCGCATATCTCTATCCTTTCGGAAGTTTGAAATTCAAAGTTTGAATTTTTGGGGTTTCTCTGACAAACCCATATCCAGCTCCAGGTCCAGTTCTTGCAAATCAAGTGGATAGGGTTAATCCTAGAAGAAGATGGATTGGTCACCTACTTAAGTGAAGGAGTTCATGTTTCAGAGGGGGATGAGGCTAAGGCTTTACATAAGGAGATTACAAGCGATCTCGATAGGTATGACTCATCGAGGTATGTTTTGAGATTTGTTCATGATTAATTTTATGGTATGTTTGTCTTCATGTTATTACAGTTAGTACAATCTTGATTTTAGATTTGTTGTATCACCTTAAAAAAATTATGAATGCATGATAGAAGATATTCATTGGTTAGGGTATTGACACTTATGATTGTACTAATGCATTATGGTGTTGTGTGAGGTTGATGTTGTCTGCTAACAAGATACAGGTACATCACAAAAGACAAATCAGGCTCCATGACCATGAAAACATTAAGACAAAGACTCATCCATAATCTTTGTTCTACTTACGAGGTATGTATGACTTTGTTATATTATGCTTAACCTATGAGACATGCAGGTTCTAGCTCAGGATCTCTAAATCATTGAAGAGATTGTTTAGGTATGTTGTACATAACCAAGTAGGTATACTAATCCAGGTATGTTTCCCATAAATCTTACCTTGTGTTAGGATCCCTTATATAAGTATACTTGGAATTATTGGTTATGCTTATTCATAAAGTTAGTAATCAAGGGATTATGCATATTATATCTTTTATCAATGATATGCATGAGTAAAAGAAGACTTCCCTGAAATCTTGAATACTAATGTTTATTAACTATAATCATGACTATACATTTTCAAGATTATTTAGTACTATAATGTTTTGATAGCATTTAGAATATACTAATGAATGTATGTTTGTGTATGAGATCATGAGGATGACTCTTGAGCATGCACAGTGGTACAGAATGAATAGAAGTTCAAAAGACATACAGAAGATCAAGCGGGAGGCAGCCACACAAACATAAAAGATAAGTATTTGAGTTGCTATTTGAAATAGTAATGATATTGCCTGTAATAGGTTTTATGCATATTTGTATTCCTAGAATATATAATGCTGAGTGTAAACATTCATAGAGCATTGAACAATATACAACTAATGTGCATATGTTTGGACAAACATTCCATTGTTGCTTGTCTAGAATGAAACCTCTTTGCCGACATGCTGAGAGTTGTGCACACTCTCGATAGTATGTTCTGGTAGAGATGGAAGGCATCTAGATAGCCACTGTATGCATACAGGATATGGGAAAGTGTTGTGCCAAAGTATTGGTCAAAATAGTTGCATCACTATGTAAATGATATCTGTATGCATAATAGGTTATCTTTTGATGATTATGAAGTATTACTAATCATGTACTTAATTTTGATTTGTAGGAAAGGTCATGAAGAATGATGGACACCGTACAAGTGGTGGATGTTCAAACAAGAAGATTTACAAATCAAGGCTCATGGCAAGAAGATTCTCTTAGAAAGGGGAAGAGAATCACGACAAGATGTTTGCTCCAAGTATGGTGTAATTAAAGAAGAAGTATGAATCAGGTTCTGTATAGGTACCTAGGATCGATAATAAATTGATAAGCTTAATGATCACCATGGGTGATGTGGATCTCAACCTTTGCTACAAGGTTGAATATGATACACATATGACATGGATGCAAGAAGGAACTCACCAAAGAGTTCGAATGATATTGAGGCTCATATCAGTAGACCCATCTAACGAGAGATGGCACAGATAGATATGCAGAAGATCATTCATTGCAGAAATGAAAAATGAAAGATCTCAAATTGATGCTTTACCTCCTAGGTCTGGAAGTATGGCAAGGCTCAGAAGGAATATTTCTCAACCAGGGAAAAGTATGATGAGAAATATGACTTGAGGTGTTGGAATGGCCACTCTTATGGATTCCAACTTGAAGCTGTTAGGGGTTAACTCATCAGAGTTAGTGGATATAACTCTGTACAGTCAAATCATTGGGTCTTTGATATATCTAACATATACTAGGTTAGATATATGCTTTGTTATGAACACCTTGAGTTAGTATCTAGTGGAAACTAGATGTGTTTACCTGATAGTTGCAAAGTATGTGATGAGGCACATAAAGGACACGATAGAATTTGATCTATGCTATCTTGAAGATCATGACTTCAGATGGCTATTCAGATTCTGATTGGGCAGGAAGTGTTTCAGACAAGAAGAACACATCGAGAGGATGTTATTGTCTGGGTTTAGACATGATCTCGTGGTTTAGCTGGAAGCAGTCTAGTGTGGCTCTCAGCACAAGCGGAATATATGGCTGCTTGCTCTGCTAGTTGTGAAGAAGTTTGGATTTAGGATTGTTTGACTTAGAGATAGAACCAACTGAGATCCTATGTGATAATTAGAGTTGTATCAAGATGACATAGAATCTAGTGTTCCATGATAAGTCAAAGAACATAGGAAACTAACAAGATATGACGCAGAAAGGAACTCTAAAAGTTTGAATTTGTAACAGGTTACCGTTGTACTAACCAAACCTCTACGTCAAGTGAAGAAGTTACCAACCAAACCTCTGTCTCGAGTGAAGTTTGAATACTTTCCGAGACAAGCTTGGTGTAGTTTAAAAGGACCCTCCTCGAAAGGGGGAGTAGTATAGTCACTACTGATGAGATTTTCTCATCGACCAACAAGGTCGTTGATGAGGTAACCTGTTCTCTACACCCAGTTACTTAGAATGATTTAGATTTAGGACTCTTATACTTAGAATACTTAGCTTTACTTATACATGCTAGTTGTGATGTATACATGTTTTGATGTTAGATGTATTAGTAAGAATACATGCTAGATGTGATGTATACATGTTTTGATGTGTTAGTAAGAATACATGCTAGTTGTGATGTATACATGTTTTGGTGTGATGTATACATGTTTTGATGTATTGGTGAGAATACATGCTAATGTGATAACTGCTCTTGTATAGATGAGAATACAGAAGGGGATTGGATCATCCCTGGACTTTCAGTCCTAAAGAGAGCCGTAGACGTAAGGTCTCCGAGAATGAAGTCCTTAGTGGACAGTTGAGGGGATTGGATCATCCCTGGACTTTCAGTCCTAAAGAGAGCCGTAGACGTGAGGTCTCCGAGAATGAAGTCCTTGGTGGACTTGAGGGGATTGGATCATCCCTGGACTTTCAGTCCTAAAGAGAGCCGTAGACGTGAGGTCTCCGAGAATGAAGTCCTTGGTGGACTTGAGGGGATTGGATCATCCCTGGACTTTCAGTCCTAAAGAGAGCCGTAGACGTAAGGTCTCCGAGAATGAAGTCCTTAGTGGACAGTTGAGGGGATTGGATCATCCCTGGACTTTCAGTCCTAAAGAGAGCCGTAGACGTGAGGTCTCCGAGAATGAAGTCCTTGGTGGACTTGAGGGGATTGGATCATCCCTGGACTTTCAGTCCTAAAGAGAGCCGTAGACGTGAGGTCTCCGAGAATGAAGTCCTTGGTGGACTTGAGGGGATTGGATCATCCCTGGACTTTCAGTCCTAAAGAGAGCCGTAGACGTGAGGTCTCCGAGAATGAAGTCTTTGGTGGACTTGAGGGGATTGGATCATCCCTGGACTTTCAGTCCTAAAGAGAGCCGTAGACGTGAGGTCTCCGAGAATGAAGTCCTTGATGGACTTGAGGGGATTGGATCATCCCTGGACTCTCAGTCCTAAAGAGAGCCGTAGACGTGAGGTCTCCGAGAATAGAGGATAGGACTGCATCGTCCCTGAACTGATAGTTCAAAATGTACGGGATGGGGATTGCATCATCCCAGAACTGATAGTTCAAAATGTACGTGATGGGGATTGCATCATCCCGGAACTGATAGTTCAAAATGTACGTGATGGGGATTGCATCATCCTGGAACTGATAGTTCAAAATGTACGTGATGGGGATTGCATCATCCCGAAACTGATAGTTCAAAATGTACGTGATGGGGATTGCATCATCCCGGAACTGATAGTTCAAAATGTACGTGATGGGGATTGCATCATCCCGGAACTGATAGTTCGAAATGTACGTGATGGGGATTACATCATCCCGGAACTGATAGTTCAAAATGTACGTGATGGGATTGCATCATCCCGGAACTGCTATTTCAAAATGTACGTGATAGGGATTGCATCATCCTGGAACTGCTAGTTCAAAATGTACGTGATGGGGATTGCATCATCCCGAAACTGCTAGTTCAAAATGTACGTGATGGGGATTGTATCATCCCCAGACTTCGGTCCCTGAATTGATCCGTAGATGAATGGTCTCCGAGAAAGTGATTTTATTGATGATGTGGTTACTTGTATCGGTAGGATACTTGTATTGATGATGTGGTTACTTGTATCGGTAGGATACTTGTATTGATGATGTGGTTACTTGTATCGGTAGGATACTTGTATTGATGATGTGGTTACTTGTATCGGTAGGATACTTGTATTGATGATGTGATTACTTGTATCAGTATGGATACTTGTATTGATGATGTGGTTACTTGTATTGGCATGAATACTTGTACTGATGATCGTGTGATGACGATGCTGATGATCGTGAGATGACGATGCTGATGATCGTGTGATGACGATGCTGATGATCGTGAGATGACGATGCTGATGATCGTGAGATGACGATGTTGATGATCGTGTGATGACGATGCTGATGATCGTGTGATGACGATGCTGATGATCGTGTGATGACGATGCTGATGATCGTGTGATGACGATGCTGATGATCGTGAGATGACGATGCTGATGATCGTGTGATGACGATGCTGATGATCGTGTGATGACGATGCTAATGATCGTGAGATGACGATGCTGATGATCGTGTGATGACGATAATCGTGAGGATCCAGATGATGATATTGTTGTAGCTGTTCAAGTGCTACAGAAGATAAAGACTCAATACTGAAGATGTCGATGTTCCAGTATTGAAGATGTTCCAGTAACTGCTTGAGTTACTGATGATGTTGAGAAAGCTTCCAATGATTTATAGATGTATCATGTATGATGTTGATGACTCCTTGCTCGGGCAGATGCTGTTATAATATCCTTCTCGTTAAGGGGGAGTGTTGAGATATTGTAACTTCAAAGAATATTATATTTGTACTTTATTATTCCGGAGATGATTCATTCCTCCGTGAAGATCTTATTGTATATCCGGAGATGTTTATTCCTCCGTCGGAATGTGGTAACTCGGGTTATTAGACTTCCCTAGTGGGGGTCGGCCCTAAATGTGTTATGTGGGTCAAAGGGTTATTAGACCACCCTAGAGGGGTCGGCCCAGTCAGTTATAATGGGGTATTTAACCTAATGGTTAAATACGAGCCTACATGTACTTGTGTAAAATACATATCAGAGAAGTGTATAAATAGAGGAGGTGTGTTCCTCATTATACACACACTCACTCACTTGAGAAAGGCGCATTTGTGGAGGAGAGGTCTGCTATGGAGGAGAAGGAGCTTATGCTCAGGGTTTGCATCTTTGTATATTGCTGGTCATCTATATTGAGGAAGCTTTGCTGGGTTTTCTACCCCATGAGGGTTTCCCAGGATAAATCTCTGTCTCTTGTGTTTATGCTATGCTTGTTGTTTCTTCAGTGATCCTGTATATGCTATTATTGTGAAATGGAATGTAATGCTGCTATTTTCTGTCTTAGCATATTGAATTTTAACAAGTTTTGGCCCCATCTATTGCCATTAACAGCCCAGAATTCTCAATTTTTGGGTTCATTTTTCGGCTTCCGTGCACGGCTTTCGCCTCGCGGTTTTTAGCCTGACAATCACGCGGTCCATCGCGGCTTTTGGTATTTTTTCCGCGCGGTTCACCACGGCTTCTCGGCCTGTTTCCGAGCTGCACATCGCGGCTTCGCGGTCATTTACCGCGCTGCACATCGCGACTGCGTGCCCCTTTTCCACGCGGCTTCGCGGCCTATTTGCGCGCTGCACATCGCGGCTTCGCGGATTTTTTCCGCGCTGCTCATCGTGACTGTTTGCTGGAATCCCACGCGGTCCACCGCGACTTTGCGACAGAAACCCGCGCAGTCCATCGCGGTTTTTCTGTCAGAACCCGCACTGCTAATTTTTTCATTCGGCCATTACGATTTAAAAATTTTAATTTTTACTGTATTTTCTGGGTACATAGCACATTTTTACAGTATTAAAAGTCTACATATTTTACAGCCATAGAAAAAAAAATTTACTATTTAAATGCACATTTAGAAGTCTTTATAAAAAATTTCAAGAAAGTGAAAGAAAGACTTATTTTGCAGTTTATCTAGGTTAAAAATCTTTTCCTGTTTACTTCTTCAAAATCTTACCCTTAGCAATTTCCTTGAAAAAGAAACCCATTTATTTCTTTTAGAAGTAATATTATTTGCTTTTATATTTCAAGAAATCCTTTGTTTTTTGAATAAGTCATTGAAAAGCATTTAATTTCCATTTATTGAAAAAAGTCATAAATTTGCTTTTTTATTTTCGAAAGATCCTTTATTTTTTGAAATTTTCAGTAAAGCATTTACTTCTTTCAAGTTCAGTTTACAATACCACATGTGCACCCACTCGATCACTTAATTGAACTGAGCCTTAAAACTTACCCTAATTTCAACACACTTTTAATCCCACTTGGGGAACACTAAAAGAACTTGGTAGCTAGGTAGTATTGGGGGGATAGGTGTTCCAATAACACCCCTCAGTTATTACATCTGAGACATAGTTGTTGTCCTTTAGGGAGCTAAAACCTCTTAGTATTTATTAGCGCGGTCACAACCAGTTTGTGGGAAGGCCTCTCCCCTAGGAGGGTTGAAGTCACGAGGATGGTTCTGGAAGCCTGAGTGGAATACCGAAATCCATTCAGTAACCGAAGGGCTACCATTCGCAGTTCTCGGGATATCCCTGTATTGGGATATTGCGATCAAAGGACCAAACGACAGATTTACCTTTTCTTGACGCGTCATGAACGGAGTATCCTAGTAGCCTTTCTTTAGGATTGATTACCCGGTGTCCCTCCCGGTAGGGGGATATCTAGCCGTTGTCTCAACACTCATATTGTCTGACTTGGATTTCATCACCTTGCAGAGGATATCGTTTGTTTGAGTCACAATACTTTTAGTTAGGTGTTTGCATGATTCAACCCACCCTTGGTCTAGTTACACCTATTTTTTCTAGAAACCGTTTGCATGTTGGTACTCTGACCATTTGTTGCATTCCTCCACTTATTGTAGCACAACTGCTAGAATAAGTGCCCTTTTTTGAGGTTGTTTTTTGGCCTGAGAACCTTCTTTTTCACTCCCCTTCTTGCACCCTTGGTTGCATTAGGGTTTTGAGCTTTTTTATATATATCACCACCTGATACTTAAACAGATTTTTTACACAAAAACTTAATTCTCACCATTGAGAATTTTAGATGCTCTCGTCGTCTCCAGGGAGAACTCCCAGAGTTTAGTCCACTTGGCTCTCCACATCACCGATGTAGAGCCTTATCCCTTGACTCGACACATCGTCGGTCAACTAGACAGTCATCTGATTCTGACACGCCTCACTTCACTTCTGATTCTGAGGCAGAATCCAAAAATCCCACTGCGTTATTCCCAACCAACGTTATGTCTGGAACACCATTTGATCCACTATTTACCAGCACCATAGGAGAGACGTCTATAGACCCTTCTACTGCAGTGCCCTCCATGGCAACAACCACCCCCTTGGGTATGCCCAATATGGGCAACACTCCACATTTAGGAATGCCCAACACAGGGCCACCTCCTATTATAGGAATTCCCAACACAGGGCCACCACCTGTTATGGGTATGCCCAACATAGGGGTCACACCCCATCTAGTTTCCACAAACCCTATCCCAGGAATCACCACTACTATTTCGAACCCTAGTGTAACCCATGTTGCACTAGGAAGCGCTGGCCCTTACCAGACCACACCTATTGGAGGACATATACCTTCAATACCTAGCATACCTTTAGGTGCTGCTGGACCCCATACCACCATGACTAGACATGTCCCAGTCCCTACATCTGCTAGCTTACCATATATGGCAAGTCTGAACTTTCCAGATTTAGCCAGGCTCACCAATGACCCTATCAGACATGATCCTGCATGGCCTCACATGCCCACCAAACTCCCCTCCGACATCCCTAAGTTTGAGGGTAAGGCAAGTGAGGACCCCCAGAACCATATGATGTCTTTCCATCTATGGTGTTCCTCCAACTCCATAGTGGACGACTCTGTTCGCCTCCGTCTGTTACAGCGCACTTTCACTGGCTCTGCAGCCAAGTGGTATATCGAGCAGCCCCATGGGACGCATGCCACCTTTACCTCCCTTGCCTCCACCTTCCTGTAGTTCTTTCAGTTACCTGTCCGCTATGATGCGGGCATCGAGATCCTACTGTCTTGCAGACAAAACACGGCCACCCACATCACTGACCACATTCATGAGTGGCGTCGATGTCGAAGCCTCTACAAAATCAAATTAGACGACCGTATCTTCTTAGATTGGTTTCTAAAATCCCTTCTCCCTCTCATTGCAAAGGATGTGGCATCCGAAAGACCCCAGTCTGAAGAAGAGGCCATCCTCAAAGCCCAACAGTTTGATCTCATTTACGCCCAATCGGGTTATCTGTATACCATTATTCCAGATGCCCCTCGGGGCGAGTCATCCCAACATGATGCGCCGGGGGCATCCCATGCCGCTGATGGCATCATTGGTCGTATGGCCTCGCATCCCCAACCCTTTTCCATTACACATCCTAGCCATGGTCCCGACCTTTCGCGGGCTACATCTCAGTCTGGAGCAACCAGTTCATATGCTCCCATGGCACATCACCATCATACCCATGGACCTTCATGTCCACCTCAGTGTTTTGGTCATGCACCACCTGCATACGCCCCCCCAGCTGCACCTCAACCAGTGTACTATCCACAGCATGCTGCGGCAGCTAACCCAACACCTCCAATAGCTCAGGGTTACCAATAACCCCAGCAGGCAACTGGACCACCTCCAGCCCCACAGGCTTATTATCCACCACAACCTGCTCCTGCACCTGCGGTGAACCAAAATCCTCCCACTGCTCAAGGGCAAGTGTATACACAGCACAACCATCCCCAGAACCAAAACAACCAGTGCAACCAAGGTGCGCAACAGAACCGTGGTAGAGGTCGCAACCGCGGTAATAACCAACAACATCAGCAAGGTCCTCCACCTCCCAATCCTCCGCAGAATAACAATGTTTCTCCTCCCAACCGCAATCCAGATCAGAATCCTAAGCAGCCTAGAAATAATAACCTCAGAACAAGCCACCCTTGTTCTATCTGCGGGGTCTATGGTCATTACACGCATTCTTTCCCACATTTGGAGCGAGCTCGGCAACTCTGGACTGACGATGCCCATCGTCAAGGGCAAGCGGCTCCTCAGCCGCCACCCAACCCTCCACCACCTCAACATCAACCCTTGGTGCTGCAAAACCCCTTTCCAAACCAAGGTGTAGTGAACACTCAACCGTTAGCCCCCCCTCAGGGCAACATGCCACCATAGTAGATCACTTATGCTGCCCCTGATCAACCCATGTTCGATTCAGGTACTCACCATTTGTTGATGATGTCGACTGCCGATGCCAACCTCCAAACCCGAAGGAACCAATATGGCTCCACTTCTGAAGCCCCTCCCGTCGACAAGAACACTAACGTTAATCCCACAGATCAAACGTTACGTATACCTCCGGCTCCACTTGATGGCGCTTCCAAAGAACCTCGCTTCCCACTTCGTCGTATCAACAATAATCCCAACGCTCGGGCTGCGTCGAATTACAACATCGTAGACGACTTAGCCCAGTCTCCTGCAGCCATGTATGCTTTAGAAGTTTTGAAAAACTATCCTTCGCAGTGCAAAACTTTTCTCTCTGCCATTGGCGCCATTGACCCCAATGATTCACAGCTGATCGCATTCGATTCAGACCAATCTGAACCACGCCTGCCTTCCTCTTTAGCATTCCAAGTTTTCGTTTCTGTTTGGAATCTTGTTATCCATCGGTGCATTATCGATGAAGGGGCCTCCACATGCGTCATGTCCACATTCGTTTGGCAGAAGTTGGGATCCCCTACTCTCCAGCAATCCACCACTGCGTTGCGAGCCTATGACGGTCGTTCGGCACAACCCCAAGGTCTTTTAGCCAATGTCCCTGTCCAGCTGGTGGGTAAAACCATGCTCATTGACATTGAGGTCATCAATGCCCAACTAGACTATAACCTTTTACTTGGTCGCAGCTACATGTATGCCATGCGGGCTGTTGCCTCATCCGTATTTCGCACCATGCAGTTCCCCCATGAGGGGCACGTGGTCAAGGTCGACCAGCTCACCTATTACGATCCCAAGGCCCCCGCCACACCTGAAAATTTTCTCCCCATGGTTGAACAACCTGTTTGTGGTGCAACTACCTCATTCATTTCCTCGGTAGGACCTGGACTTTACTCCGAGGCGCCGATGACCTCTACATTGCAGGCCATTCCACCACCATCACCGGAGACCCACGTCGCTAACCTCTGCACCCTTTCACAAACACCCGGTAATCAACCCTCCTTGTTACCCAAACCACCATTGGTCCCTAGTCACATTGGGATTACACCCATCCACACAATCCCCTTTCTATTTCCTCCTTCGGGTGTAGTAAGCGCCCCGGTTATGGCTAACCTTAGTCTACCCGGATTAACATTGGGATTACCCGTGTGGTATATTTCACCTCCAATTCCACCGCCGACACCAAATGTCATCCTGCAACCGGTGCAACCCATTGTTACTTCTACCCAACCACCTCCCGGTATCACTACTCCTTCGTCATCGATGAATCCCCCTCCACTCATCAGGCCCACTGGGGGCAGAGGCCCACAACCATACACTGCGGTACCCCCACCCAAGGCAGTTAAACCTCCCCCCATATTCCGTGCTCCTCCAAAGTGCTCGCTGTGTGATGAGTTAGGCCATCCAACCCATCAGTGTCCACAGTTACCTGCATTGCAGGAACACATGCAAATGTTGGACGACGACCCCAACATCCTGGTGGTCAAACTAGATCCAAACCCTATGCCTCATGATAAATCACTGCGTACCAACCACCCATGTGTGATATGCGATATTTACGGCCACTACTCCCACAACTATCCTGACATCACAGACTACAGAGGGGCTCTCTACGAGATGAACAATTTGGACCTAGAGACGGCACCCCCTACTATCGAGGAGATCTACCCTCCCGCATCATCCTCATCCGGAGAGATTAACACCATCTACATGATCTCTTCGACTACCACTACCTCATCACTCGATTTGACCACTCAAAGCTCCCGCAATGATGAAGAGGTTCTCGAGACTCCTACTACCTTTGATTATCACGGGGAAGACATGCACCATCGTCCATACTTCCTCCCAGAAGAGACTTCATCCACCACCGCTACCCAATCTGCGATTGAGTCCAAGGATTTCCTTCCTACTAAAATCGACTGGTTAACGGATCCCATGGCCGATATTTCTCCCATCATCCACATTGACATCTCTGACCCACTTGGTGCCCTTCATACCATCACATTAGGAACCTCCCACAGTGAGCATGAGATCGGAGAATACCAACAACTGTTCCAAGAATTCACTGATGTCTTTACTTTGTTAGATACCGAAATGCCTGGCCTTGACCCTGCCATTTATATGATCTCCATTGGATACCCCTCTGTCCAGTCGGCCCCTTCCATTGATCCCTTTGACACACAGGTTAAACCCTTTCAAATCGACCAGGAAACCACATGTCCACAACATGGGGGCAGGCCCAAAACCTTGCCTACTCATCATCATCGTGATCTTCGTCAGAAGAAGTCAATACAATATATATGATTTCAACAACTTTCAAACCAGAACCCCTTGATTTATGGTCTGACTACTTCAATACTGATGAGTAAATTTTGGAGACACTCACTGCACCCGACTACCCTTGGGATGATATGCATCATCGCTCGTATTTCCTCCCGGAAAAATCTACATCCACCACATCCAACCAGCTATCAGTCAAATCGAAAGGTTTCATACCCACCAAGGTCGATTGGTTAAAGGACCCCATCCCAGCACCGGATGCCTTTGAAGAAGGGAACATGTCCAACATTTCCCCCACTATACAGATAGATATTTCCACAACACCTGGGAAACCTGAGCTCATCTCGATGGGCGCATCTTGCACTCAAGCAGAAACTCAGGCGTACAAAAAGCTCTTTCAAGAGTTCCGTGATGTCTTTGCCTGGTCCTATACCGAGAAGCCTGGTCTCGACCCCGCCATCATAGAACACCACATTGATACATGGCCGGAGGTACCCCCTGTTTGTCAGAAACAGCGACCCATTCATCCTTCCAAACTCCCCGCTGTTAAAGCTGAGGTTGAGAAACTTCACAAAGTAGGATTCATTTATCCTATTCCGTACACCACCTGGGTGTCGAACCCTATTCCCGTCAACAAAAAGCAAGGCACCCTTAGAGTATGCACTGATTTCTGTGACTTAAACCAGGCTTGTCCAAAAGACAATTTCCCCACGCCATTCATTGACCAACTCATTGATGAGTGTGCGAGCCATGAGGTCCTATCATTCATGGATGGGTTTTTTGGATACAACCAGATTCACATACATAAGGAGGATCAGTACAAGACTGCCTTCACCACCCCATGGGGCACCTTTGCCTATCACGTCATGCCATTCGGCCTTAAAAATGCTGGTGCCACTTTCCAGCGAGCCATGACCTATTGCTTTCACAACTTGGTTCATATCCTGTGAATCTACCTTGATGACCTCACAGCTCGTTCCCGAAAACGATCGGACCACCTTAACGACCTCCGACAAGTTTTCCTGCGTTGTCGCAAATATAAAATCCGCTTGAACCCACACAAGTGTGTCTTTTGCGTCCCGGCAAGCCGGTTGTTGGGTTTCATTGTTTCCCAAGACGGAACCACAGTCGATCCCTTGAAAGTCAAAGCCATCTTAGAACTTCCGCCTCCTCGCACGCTTCGGCAGCTCCAGAGTCTACAAGGGCGATCCAATTTCCTTAGGCGCTTCGTTCCTGATTACGCCACCAAAGTCCACGGGTTCTTACGCTTACTTCGTACCCATATACCCTTTGTTTGGGATGAGCAAGCAGACACGGCATTCGAAGCCCTCAAGAAAGCTCTCACACAAACCCCCTTGATATCCCCACCGAATTTCTCTCAAGACTTCACCCTTTATGTCTCGGCATCTGAACATGTCGTGTCCGGAGTCTTGGTCCAAGAAGATGCCTCTCACCAAGAGCATGTGATTTATTACGTCAGCTAGACCTTGTTTGGCCCACCTCTGTGTTATCCATACGAGGAAAGATTAGCCCTAGCTGTAGTCTTTTCCATACAAAAATTGTGACACTACATTCTACTCAGTCATACCACGGTCATGGCCGACTCCAACCCTATGGTCTATCTCCTAACCCGGCGGCTCTTACAAGGTCGTGTTGCTAAATGGGTCATTATCCTCCAGGAATATGACCTCACTTTCAAAACTCCCAAAAGCACTAAAGCCCTCGCGCTTGCTCACCTCATCACTAACCTCCCATCCTCTTCGACATCACCCGTTATCCAAACGGACCTGATTGACGAACAAATTTTCATCATTTCATCTGACGACCCTTGGTACGAAGACATTTTGACTTACCTCCGCACGCAAAAATTTCAACCACACATCGATCGTGACGGACGCCATTGGATACGACACCATGCCCCCAGATACCTCTTGTTAGGGGATGTACTTTACTAACGCGGCGTTGATACCATCCTACGCCGCTGCCTATCCCATAGTGAGGCAGAACAAGTCCTCAATGATTGTCATAGCGGCACCTGCGGAGGCCATTTCTCCGGCATGGCCACCGCCCATAAGATCATTCGGGCAGGTTATTTTTGGCCATCATTATTTACTGATTGCATCACCGCAGTCAAGCACTGCCAGAACTGCCAACTTTTTGCCCCCAAAGCAAGAACCCCCCCGGCCCCCCTTCATCCAGTCATCATTGCTGGACCATTCTGCAAATGGGCCATCGACTTCCTCGACTGCAACCCCACGTCAGTCGGTGGTCACAAACACATCGTTGTGGCCGTAGATTATTTCACCAAGTGGGAAGAAGCCATGCCGACTTACAATTGCAAGGCCGACACTGCCGCACGGTTTTTCTTCAACCATGTTATCACTCGTTTCGGAGTGCCGAAGCAACTATTCTCTGACCACGGCTCTCACTTCGAAGATGCCGTCTGGAAAGAACTATCAACCATGTTGAAATTTGAACACCATTTCTCTTCCGCCTACTATCCCCAAGGAAACGGCCAAGTCGAAGCGATCAATAAAATTTTGAAGACCATCCTCCAACGTACTGTAGACAAACACAAATCCAATTGGCACCACATGCTTTTCCCGGCACTATGGGCTTACCGCACCTCAACCAAAACCGCCACCGGTTTTACACCTTTCCATTTAGTTCACGGTGTCGAATCCGTCCTCCCTATTGAGTGCCAGATTCCAGCCTTGCATATCGCCGTTGAACTCCTACCGGACACTTCCCCGATTGAGCAACGATTACTACTCCTAGAGCAGGCCGATGAAGATCGGCGCACAGCCATTCAAAACATGGAAGCAGCCAAACAACGATCAAAACTAAGTTACGACAAACATGTCCACCCAAGAACCTTTTCTGAGGGAGACCTTGTCCTCACTTACGATCAAGCCCATGATAAAACCGGAAAGGGGAAGTTTGTATCTATGTGGCAAGGCCCTTACATCGTACACACTTGCATCGGGCAGGGGGCATACATTCTGACCGATTCAGAAGGAAATCCCCTACGCAACCCATGTAACGGGTTGTACCTTAAACGATTTTACGCATAGAAAATCTGATGGACACCACCGTCCATTCTAGTATAGGATTACTTTCTTTTCTCACAAAAAATTCGAAAACCTAAATATTTGTTTTTCTCTGCATGACCACAGATGGATCCTCTTCCACTCTGCTATGTCGGTTTCGCTGATGGTGCAAGCCGTTGGTCTCCCAATCTCGCCTCCGCAGCTTGGGTAATATACTCCCCTTCACATGAGTTAATTCACATTGACGGAGTATGTTTAGGTGCCGCCACCAATAACCAAGCTGAATACGATGCCGTGACCGGTCTCCTGGCCGCAGCTCTCCAAATGAGCATCCGTCACCTCAACGTTTTCTTGGACTCACAGCTCCTAGTTTCCCAACTCAACAATGATTACCAGGTACGCGATCCCTGTCTTTTTAGAAAATTCCTGCGCACTAAACAAATGGTTAGACAGTTTAAATCCATTTCGTTCACACATGTCCCAAGACACCTCAATAGTGTATCAGACCATATGGCCAACAATGTCCTCGACTGGCACACCAATCACATCATGTCATAACCAAAATGTACATCCACGTGCATAACATGTGCCTCCACGGGCATATCCATAAATAAAATGCATCCACGTGCATAACATGTGCCCCCACGGGCATATACCAAAACAAAATGTGCACCCACATGCATAACATGTGCCTCCACGGGCATTTACAAAAAACCAAATGTACATCCACGTGCATAACATGTGCCTCCACGGGCATACAGAAAATTAAACATGCCTCCACGGGCAAACATAAAAGACAACAAGTGCATCCACGTGCATACACGACTATATACAAGCATCGAATCTATAAATATATATATATATATCGTATAGTCAGAACATGTCATAGGTGCCCTCAGGACCCGATATACAAAAAATACATCAATCGTACAAAAAATGCTTCCCCATATGCTCATCAGCATTTGGGGGTAGATACAATATCATCTACTCATCAGGATCCCTAGGCTGCTCCGGCTCCTCCTCCGCTGGCCCCGCCAGGTCATGGCAAGCCCGAACTCTGCGCTCCTCTGGCGCCTCCTCCGCTGGCCCTGCTGGGTCACCCCGTAGACGGATCCTCATCTGAGCCGGCTCTGCCGGGACATCCCGAGCACCACCCCTGTGCCCTGCCACAAACACCGCTGTCCTCAACAAGCGCGACCGCCACTCAGGCGGCGCACCGAAGCAACCCTCCAAAATATCCCGATCCAGGTCTCTCCAACCATCCTCGGGGAGTCCAGCTAGGATCCGGTCGAAGGTCTGTTTGACACCCTCTATGGCATCATCTCAAGGGCCAACCCCTCTCCCACGAGCCGCAAATCCTCCACCACGTGGAGGTGGTACCGCTGCAGGTGGATGGGCGACCACCATCGCTCGCCCCTGACGAGCCACGTAGTCGACCGGTGGCACTAGACCCACATCTGCACAATGTAAATAAACCATCATATGCAACTATAATCATAGACTGATAAATCAAACAACACATGATATAATATAAAATAAAACACAAAACATACCGTCTAAACTCCAGGCCTGTCCTGGGGCACGAGGCATCTCGGGGTCGCCTCGGTAGTCCATGCCGGCATAAGGGTAGTCCTCAATCAGCAGGGGCATCTGCGCCCACTGCTCATAAAAATCCACAGTGAAGAAACCACGCACACCACCACCGCCACAAGGCATCATCATCCCCCACCGCATCATACGAGGCTCACTCACCAGACCAGCACGAATGGGTACCTGTGGCCGCAAGGTCGGAAAGCGCTCAAAGAAAAAACAACATAGGAAGGAGGCATAACAGAACTCACCTCCCTCTCGAATGGCCTTGTCCAGATCCCTCCGGACACCAGCCAGAAACATCTGCCCCCAAGCATAATAAGTCCCCCGGAGAACAGATTCCACCATCATCGTTTGTCCCCCAGACATACGATGTCGCGCAGCAGCACCCAATATCCTCAGAACACATGCCCCAACAGCCTGCATATCCCACTCACGTAGGGATCGCAGACTGATAGAGTTGTTCTGCAAAACAGCATCATCAACACAGAAGGTCTATAACAAGTCCTCCATATCTACACCCGGCGGGATCCCCGGTAAGAGATCGCCCACCTCACCCAAACGAGGCAACCCAGTCAAAAAATAGACATCTGTGAGAGTGATCTCCAACCTCTCACCCCCAATAATAAATGCACCCTCCGCCAGCACCCACCAACTCACCAGCTTGTTCAGGAGCCGTCTCACTGAACGAATAGGTGGGATCTGAGCGAACTTCAAAAGTCCGCTCATAGCTAGAGTCTGTCGCACCCCCGGATCAGTCTGAATCTTCTCCATAAGATCATCATCGATCTCCCGCTCTCGCCACGACGACAATGGTCTCCTCAACATCCTGCCATAAAACAGAAGAAATTTTTTAGCCCCAGCACGAAATTTTTTGAAAAAAATCCCATCGCGGCTTTTCCACCAAAAGCCATGATGACCATCGCAGAATTTCCACCAAAAGCCGCGATGACCATCAGGGAATTTCCACCAAAAGCCGCGATGACCATTGCGGCCTCCATGCAAAAACCCGCGATGAACATTGCGAATTTTGGCCAGACAGTCGCGATGAACATCGCGACTATTTCCCATGAACTCGCGATGAACATCGCAGGTTCCAACCTCACAGTCGCGATGAACATCGCGACTGTCAGCCTGAAACCCGCGTGGTTCATCGCGGGGAACAGACCCGAAACCCGTGATATTCCACGTTGGAGGGTCAACATGGAATTTCGCGGCCTTCGGGGGCCCGCCGCCAAACAAAAAAGACATAATTGAAAAGGCTAAGGCAAATAGAGTTACCTGAAACTTGCAGAATCGAAAACCAATGGTGAAATCTCCCGCAAATCAAGAAATAGCTCTGACAGCTCTATCAAACTTGCACGTAACAATGACAAGTCATTTGGGCCCCACGCCCTATTTATAGAAATTCCACCAATTTTCAAACAACCATTGCGGGATCATACGAAGTCCATTTTTCAAACCGTTGGTACCATTGGAATCAGCACAGCGAGAACTTCATGCAGGTTCCTTCCTTTTCCCGTTTTCATGGGGTCTATTTTTTGACCATTTTTTGGCCTCTCTCGTGGCCTCGGTTTACGTGCCACATCGGCTGTTCTCCATTTTCGACATGCCTTATATCGCCGGATTCAGTTTTCCGCGCTCGTGATGATGCTTGAGATCATTTCTTGCTCTCACCTTTACATTTTTTGGGCATTTTTTCCATGCCCCCTCGTCACCTCGGTTTGCGTGCCACATCGGTCGTTCTCCATTTTAGACGTGTCATATATCACCGAATTCAGTTTTCCGCGCTCGTGATGATGCTTGAGATCATTTCTCGCTATCACGTCTCGATTTTCAGGGCATTAGTACACCCCTTTTTTGTTCGATATAATTTTATCCCTTTTTCGGGCCGAGCAACCACTTTTACGAAAAAGGCACTTAGGGAGTTTCTGTTAAGCTCTTTTCTGACTCCTAAAAACAATGAAAAGATTGTCGAGCAACCTTGCTTCCTTTCATGCTCATTAAACGTATCTGAAAAAGCATCTACCTGGTATAAGTTTACCCCTTTTCCGGACCTTGTAGACTAATTACGAAAAAGGTATACTCTAGTCACATCGGCTACAAGAGTTCTCCATCCGCATCATTTTATGCTTTTTCGGGCCTTGGAGACTAAACTTACGAAAAAGAAACACCAATAGATTCCACTTACCATTTTCAGACTCTCTAAACATGAAAGCAACCATGAGCATGAGCCGTCCTGGGCTCACAAAATCCACAGGACCGTACCATTTCAGAGCACACTTTTATCCCTTCTTGGAGCTCATTAAAACTACGAAGAAGGAATCAATGGTGCCTCTTGGCGCCATGACGGATCACATCTACTCATTAGGAAGCTTCCCCATTTTGGTCACCTTTGTTCAGAGTATTCTGCAGTATGTCACCTTGATAATCCCTTGACGGCACCTATCAGCTCGTCCTCCCCTCCAGAGTCAATATATACCATTCAGTCAAAGCAATGATCCCCACACCTACAAGTCAGTTCCCCACGCTGCCAGGTCAACCATGTCATCATGCTCTGAACAAAGGAAGTTTGAGTCTACCCATTTTTTGACCCAGTTATTTCCCATTCCCACAAGTATGTCAGTCCTATCATCAGTACTACAACACTTCAGTTTTACACCTCGTGCTCCTATCAAGGAAACATCATTGCCTTGTTAGTTGTTGGTCTCCCTCTGTCGACGACAACCACATTGATTCCAGAGGATAGACCTAGAGGTCCCTGTGTCTTGGACTCATCACCATTTATGATGAGTGCCTACGAATCATTTCGAGAGGAATCTTCAGTGCCTCTCCAAATGGTTGTTTCTCACATGCTTGACTTCAACACCTTGATCGCATCGTTGAGACTCGCACAGGGTATTCGTCCGTTTCACTTATTAGTCAAAGACCCCGGATACCTCCTGACTCCTCCACATTTGAGAGTCTTCCTATGGATAACACCAGTTGCACTTTTTCTATAGATATCCAGGTTGCGCATGGCGACAGTATTCAGATGTACCCCAATTTCATACTCCCTTGAGTATACAGTTACATTATTTCTCAGAGATGACTCATAGTCTTTGAGTCCCTACAGATGTTGGACACCTTCAGTTTCAGCAGTTCCTCAGTTATTCCAGTGTATCAGTTATTGAGATCCGTTATGATCAGGAGTACATCCCAAAATAATGTCCCCCCTGGACCATCATGGTGTACCAGTAGATTCTCTATGTATTAGATCCCCCTTCTTGGGACTAATTGTTATATATAGGTCTTGATACGAGCATGGGAATGCCCGCCTCGTCCATTATCAGAGATTATACCTCATTCATATTGAGGCCATGTAATATGTTTTGTATTTGCAGCTTCCAAGGGCCGTGGCTCCAGTCTCCAACCGGTCTCTTCTCTCCCCTAAAACCCCAGAAAAAAACAAATGAACTATGATGTCTATCGGCCATACGATGAGCTCCTACCCTCACACATCAGGGGGCAATCTGTTAACACCCAAAAAGTGCTCACTAGCTCATTTCCCTATTCACATGACCCATTTGTCCACTTTTTCACCATCTGAGCCTCTGAAACCAACAAAAGGTCACCAAAAGACCTTAGTACACCCCTTTTTCCCACTCAAAAATATTATTTTTCCTGAAAAGCATAAAAAACGCTCAAAAAGGGTCCAAATTCCCAAAAATATTAAAAAGGGAATTAAAATATTAATTTTATTCAAAAAAAAGGAAAAAGGAGGGAAAAGTACCTAAACCATGTTGGTCAATACCATTTGGTTTTCACAAAACCACAAATGGTATTCCCCACCACCAAAACCTATAAAAAGGTGGTAGGGGCTCCTCATTTCACATCCATCCATTATCTCATCCTCATGCTGCCGAAATCTCCCTTGAGCATTTTGGCCATTATAAGCAACCTTGGAGAAGGAGACCTCTTGGAGCTTGGGGCTACTTATCTTGGGAGTTGCTCTACATCAACCTTCACCATTGAAGGTATTATCGCAAGCACTTGCTTGCCCCCCACTTTTCAATACAAATTCATTCTTTAATATTTTCTTGTTCTTGTTTTTTAAATGTTTACACTATTTGCTTATATTCTTGCATAGATCCATGATTAGTTTAGTTTAGATTAGTTTCTTGTTTAATTCTATTGAAACTGCTGCTACTAGTTAGCAGGTGCCCATAGCACTAAGCCTGGTTGCAAAACCGGGCTAACACATTTTCTCTTCCTTTGTCCTCCTTCACCATGTCCCAAATGCCTTTGTTTTATAGTACTAGGAAATGGGATCTCAAGTTTCATCTTTCAATGTGGGGTAATCCCTTTCTTGGTTTTTTATTCTTTTTACTCAAAAACCCACTTTCCATAGTACTTTTAGTCTTTTGTCACAAATTCAGAATTCTCAAGCACAATTAATGCAATCTTGTGCATTTCTTCTCACTGTTGACTGGTGGAGCTTAGATTTGATCCTTCAATTGAGCAGTTCAATCCTTGAACCTTGTCTCTTTGGGCTACCTCTTTCTCTACTCAATCCTTCTGATCATGGAAGTAGTGATTAGATAAAAGATGACTGTTCTCTTATATACTCATCTTCTAACTTCATGTTGAGGGCACATAGTAAAATATGCTTCTTCCTTACACTTTGTTAAGGGTGTTAATTTGATTGTTAACATATTCCCCCTAATGTGTGAGGTCCGAAGCAGAGCTAAGGGATGAAATACATTATCGAAACTGATACTCTTCATACTAATACTCTTTATTGATCAAAGAAAGGATGATAAAGGATTAGCTCATGGGCGGAGGATTCAGGAGAACACCCACAAGTCAAACATAACAATTTATCAAATATACAATATCTTATTACAAAAACTAAATAGATGTCTATAATTAATTTAATTTTATAATCAATTTAATAAAGCAAAACACTAAACAAACTACACTTAGGGTTAGGTTTTTGGCCGACATCCTGGATTCATTCTTCTCTCAACAAACAAAACACAAATTATTATTAATGATCTGGAAATGCTTTCCTTTACCTTGACTCATTGTCCTGATGATGAACCGTGATTAGGGTTCGAAACGTCGAATTTCATAATGGGTACTGCGTTAATCCCGAGCCTTTCACCAAACCCTCAACGCATAAATCTTAGAGATGAGATACAATATCTTCCTGAGGTGGGCATACCCATGCTCAGCAGTAAACAAGCACGGTCACGAACAATACACAGTGGATCCATGTCTAAAGTAAAATTTTCAAAAGTGTAAACATGCATTTTGATGAGTGCGAGAACAAGGTATTCATCAAACTTATGACATGGTAGTCTAATCTTGCGCAACTCGGGTAGTGCATCGATGAGTGATACAACTGTCTTTCCCAAGGTCTTCAATACAAACCGACGATAGTACGAGTTTATATCATGTGAATAAATGAACTGATGTCGAGCATAATAAAACACCATCCGAACCGGTCATTGATGTATACCGTTAACATATGCGAAGAGACCCACCAATAATTATGATGGACTCTAAGGTACTGAGTACAAACTAGCAAGTGTGAATAGATGTTTTGAATTCAAACACTTGTAGAATCAAATAATCGAGGGTCATTGATGTATACCCACTCTCATTTGCGAGGAAACCTACCACTAATGACTGCAAGATCTAAGGTACTCCTAGGTTTCTAGATCCATTACCTAGATGATGATTTGGTGTCGATAGGAATAGATCCATCGGAAGGAGGGAATTAATGCATCCCACATCAACTGATACGAAACAAATATCAATAGTCTGATATAATTTGGTAGAAATGCGAGATCCAACACTGTATACAAGGAAGTACGACATGATTGGTTATGAATATTTGAGGAATGGCCGACATAGTTTGAGCTAGTTATGTACACTCTTATGGGTGTTTCCTCCATGGGTATGTGTCAAATATACAAAAGCAATGGTTTATGGAATCATGTAACAAAAAGTGACTGCAAAGGAAAATATACAACATAAGCAATAAGCAACGAAGCAGTTGGAACGGATGTTCAAGTGGATATTTTAACACATGCTTATGTAAAATGACAAAAATTTGGGAGCCCATCAGGATATGGTCAGGAATGTATGAAAGAGAAATATGCAGTCTCAAACTCCAAGTCATGACGGGACTAATAGGGCTCTCGAGCCTATGAGAATAACTCAACATGGGCACCAAAATGGAAATGGGGTGTTGACTAGGGTGTCCCATGTTTGGTAGTCTCTTCTCTCGGAATGGTGGAAAATACAGATATGATGGGGTGACCCACCAATTTCCAACATGTTCGATCCTAAGGAAAATTTGGGTTTGAAAAGGTTCAAATGCATCTTTACAGAGGGATAATCTAAAACTGTATGCACTTTTCCAAATATACTTGATCATATCAAGGAACATGCCAATACTGCTCCTATGCTTGGGTAGATTTAAACCAAGTATGCTCCGAGTGGCCCCAAAAAAGATGTCCTTAGGTGGGTGCAACAAAATGTTCATAATTTCAAGGATAGCTTCATCTACTGATAAGATGTAATCCAAGAAATCATGTGAGATGGGAGATATGACATCCCAAATGGGCCAAGTAACCGAATCATATTCCTCCATCAAGGGAAGATTTTGATTCGAATATGCTGAAGATATTTGAGTAGCTTGGTATGAAAATTATATGGCAGATAGGGGTAATCCAAATGCTTTCCAACATTTAAATGACATTACACAAGCTGAGGTCCCTTCATCCACTATGGTTAGACAGATGTTCTTACCATGAGTCGTTACTTTAATCTGAAAAGAAACTTCGGAAAGGATCCTACATACTGAATGGTCTATGTCTGATGTGATCGAAGTCGCATTGGATGAATCAACAGCACCAATTGTAGATGAAGAAAATCGTTGAATGAATTGGTCTAGGACTTCGACCAGATATTTAAAGTGTTGATGGATATGCTATCATTCCATATTCATGAGGAGCAACATAATGAATGGTTCATTGCAGGTTGCTACCACATATACGTGACCCCTTGACACAACAAAAAATAACAATGCAGTTAGATGCACTTGAGATTTATATGAAGTTAGAAGAATCCCCTATAGGAAAGAACAATACAGGGATCGCTCAAGTTCAGTCGCAACTAGTGGCACTGATGATTCAAATGCAAGAGATTTCCAAAGGGAAGGAGAAGCGTGAAGAAATATGGTGCACAACTTGTAGGAAGGAAGGGAATTATAAGAATGAGTGTCCAACATACAGAGAATATTTTGAAATGGGAGCCATGAATCATTGTCCTCTAGCTGGAGGGGCATGGTGTGAGATTTGTAGAGTGAATCATCCCCATGATACTTGTCCATTGCTACAAAAATATGTGAGTGCCCTAGGAAGTTTTTTTGTAAATCAGTAGGATATGATGAGAAGGATTGTTGCACATTAATCCTCATGAGAGAGCACTCTTCAAACACATACATATTTTAAGGGTAAGTTGGACCAGAAGTGGCGGAACAACAAAACAATGCTCCGAGGGACTACAATCAAAGAGGTTGTGGAGGATCCAAAGGCCAAGGTAGAGGAGGAGTTGGTAGAGGTAGAGGACCAATTATCTGCTACAACTATGGTTAATAGGGACATTTTGCATGGGACTGCCAAAAATTGTATAAAACATGCACATGCTGCAAACAATTGGACCATGAGATAGAATATTATCCACTATTGGTCGCAAAATGGTAGCAAAAGAGGAATCAAAATCAAAACCAAAATTAGAATTATAATCAAAATTAAAATCAAAATCAAAACCAGAACCGGATTCCGAACCAGAACCCAAATCAAAATGTGCATATGATTGCAGCAAAAGAGCGCAATGACCAACCAAGGATATCAATTGTTACACACAATGGATTAAGGACATGAGATGATGCGATAGAGTAATAATTTTGCACGAAACAGTGGGTGAGGAGAGTTGCATGAAAAATCCCGATGTTTGATCCTCAAAGGGAGAAATACACATATAAGAAAGCAAGGGAAGAGATCCTGAAACCAAAATTTGGAGCATCATCCAAGCGTGACAAGTGTATGATAGACCACCTATGTATGACATGCATCCAACATATGACTATTCAGTACTAGAAGGTCTAACTGAAAAGGTAAGCACTCAAATATTTTTTTGAAAAGTTCTTTAGAATTGATAAAGGATAAATTTGCTTTGGGTATATTGTGTTGGATGATCGATTGGTGCATGCAGGAGAGGGAAGAACTGGTTGCAGTTAACTAGGTGAAGCGAAATAGAAGGACAAATAGGGAGTTCTTCTTGAGTGTAGAGATAAGAGATTATGATATGGATTATATCATTCTAGATTTGGGCTTGGATGTACATGTTTTACTAAAACAAACATGGGAAATGATGGGTAGGCCAAATCTAATTTGGTCTAACATTCAATTAAGGCTATCCAACCAACACAAAATTGTTCCAATTGGAAGACTAACGAGGGTAACCGTTGATGTGGATGGGGTATGTAGTACAACAAACTTTGAATTTATAGAGATTGTAGATGGCAGTAAACCATATCCTGTATTATCGGGACTTGGATGAGCTTTTGCTAACCAGGCCCTTATAGACATCAAGAAGAGACGATAGTTTTTGAGGGGGATAATTAGTAAGATTCATTGTTCCATTGGATCCAACAAAAGGGAGAAGATACATAGAACCAGTCAAAAATGGAGAAATGAAAAACCTATACAACATGACTGGAAGAATGGAGGACTATGTGAATCATACTATTGATGGTGTGATAAGTTGGCATAGCTTCAGTTCTTGCACGTCAGAATCTGAAGAAGCTCTTGAATATTGGCAGCAAACATGCATGAAGTACATATGAAAAGGTGGGCATGCATCACAAATTCACTACGTTGGATCATAACTGAGGTATGTGATCCTCCTAAGTATGATGGTTTAACAGATGTAGCTTCTTTTGTAACAAGATTTGAAGTCCATATACCAAAACAACAAAGGTTATTAGGAGCAAGCTGGAAAACAATATTTGAATATAATTGAGATTCATGAAAAATCAAAGAAAACTATTGAATTGGGAGAAACCGTACAACCACAACCACAATCTGCTACTTTGTCCAGACTGCCAAATTTCAGAATGAATTTAATTTGTTATTACAGTCCATAAGGCAGTTACATACATAGTTGGGTGAATTCACAGAGCAAATCACACAAGTTTTTCCTTAATTTTAGCAAGTTGTATCTAAATATTGAAGATTGGCTTAATGGAGAGCCAAACATAGTGTTGAGGGCTTATTGGTGCCCAAGTTTTGGAACAAGGGTTCTTTCACCAAAGATTATAGTTGGTTGGATAGAGCGCACCAAGGGAACCAATGCGCAGGAATCTTGTGTCATGCTTTAGTAATAGTCTACGCTTGGCATTTTGCATGCCACCAAGCCACGTGGAGGCCAGTGGCTGGGAAAGGGAACACGTGTCTATTTAAAGGCACACTTTGTAATAGGTTGGGGTTCCTAGTTTTGGTTCTTGTTATTATTAGTATGTTGTTTCGATAGTTAGTAGGGTTGATATTTTGATGGCTATTGTACTCATGCTATAAAATCTAAGCTGTTAAGCAAGATATGGAGCTCTTGGGATTTCCAGCCAAGGGCTGTAGAATGTATTCAATCTATTTTTTAGGATAATGTAAAGTTTGTTTCCCTCTATCTCGCACAAAGTATTTGGTTATCATGCATTGTTTATGAATGTATGCTCTGTATAAGGATATGATCGCTAAGTTTTTTATTATATGTCATAAATGTATGAATGAATGAAGACTTAACTAAATGGAGATAAATCCACCATCCTTCCTTGTGCACCCCGCATGATGGCCCTTGTGATTCCTATGCACGTCTTGGGTGAGACCTTATTCTCTCTTCAAAATATTGAATATGATGGCACTTGTAGGGTACTTGTTGGTGAAGCCTTTCGAACCCTAGGTCTAACTGTCTGCAACCAACATTAATAAATATAATTCATCATATCACACTAAGCATAAGAAAAGAGCACATCATCACAATAAAAGTTGAGAGATACATAAAATGTCAACGGGGACACCATCCCATTAATACTCAGTGTTATTCCAAATCATGCTTAGAACTAATGCATTATGTAAAAAACACACAATATCTATCACCACAAAAAATCCAACCTTAAACAATTGAAGCCTTTACCTATACATAGTTACCTGGGAGGAATAATTCAAAATCTAGGGCATTAGCTTACAAACAGTGCCATTAATTCTATCTATGAGTTAAGTGATTCATGTGCCTTTAGATATCTACAGACTTCTGCCACTATGCTCCTCAAAACTCGGGATCAAACCTTAATACATTCAGGTTCTTAGTTCTTGCAACATCCAATCCTCTTTACAATTGCTAATGGTCTTAAAAAACGACGACACAACTTGAACTAAGTTGTGTACCGAATTTGGGCCACCACTTTTCAATCAAAATGAAGCAACTAAGAAAAACTATTGGGGAATTTGCTTCAGGAACATGATTGCATTAAAGTTGTTATTACACTTGGATCATTTATTGGAGTAAAACTATGGGGGGAATTTGCTTCCTGAACATGATCGATTGCATTAAAGTTGTTATTACAGTTGGATCATTTATTGGAGTAGTGGGTTTGATATTAGTTGAGGTCTCAAGTGGCTCCACCCAATGGTTGACTACACTAGGAGGGTGTATGATTCCTCTTTGATAAAGATGTGGAACTTTCTCCCATACACATGAGGCCACTACATGCTCGTGATCCAAGAAATTCTAAATAAAAAAACAGTGTCCTCATAATCCAAGAGTTGTGTGTGAAATTACGACCTCCACTTTCAAATGCAATCTAAGCCAAAAATGTCTTTACCAAAAGGTGTGGGTGTTGGGACATTATTAATAGTAGAGGATCCATAATGATAACCATACCCAATGTATACCATTAATTATTAGTGTTAGCCCCATGATTAGAAAAAAAAAACTAAGCACTTTGGTCTCTCCATGTCTTTTGAAGTATATATTAAGCACCATAGAAAATTCTAAGTATCCATACATATACAACTCAACAAATCTTATTAATTCATAAAATGTCAAATATAATATATTTGATGATATTTTTGTTAAAAAAATGAAATTAACCTAAACTCGTGTGCATCTTGTAATCGATATATATTTGATTCATTGCGCTACATTCATATAAGAATATCAAATTATGAATATGTTATGTTAAATTTGAAGTATAGCATTTTTTATTTATTTTTAATCCACGTATAAGCTTTTGTTGTCTTACATTGAAAAATGTTTTGACCTTTTTAGACTGTTCTATGAATTTTGGGTTGTATTTTAAAAATGGTTATCTATAAAACATACTATATTTTCGAAGAGCAGAATGCGGTAACGCTTATAGTAATAGAAATGTCTGATGGAGATTTCATTCGAGTATTTCTAGTGTAATCGCACGGAAAGGTTCACTTTGTTGCCATTTATTCAGACAACTGTAATTAGCTGATTGAATGGATTAGCTTTGTTGTGTAAATGTCTTGGGGGTATAATTGGTACCTGTACTGTTAATTGAAAGGAAAGGCTAAGAGAAGGTATTAAATATGATATGCAGGACGGAGAAAATAAATTAAGAGTAGACATGTCCACAAAGAAAAGGGTTCAATGTCGGTTCCTTCATGGTTCACCCAATGTGGATGTGGGTCTGAACACAAGCCGAAAGTATGATGGATAAGTGTATGTATTCTTAGAGAATCAACAAGGGAAAGGAATCGCCAGTTAACAAGTGGAGAAAAGGAGCAAAGTACTTACTTTCGGGTTTCATGCAGAAACTACCATAAAGAGGAAGAATTTATTTATACGTTCAAAGTAAATGTATTTCTAAGAGAGTGCGAGAGCAGGTGCAGATCAGTAAACTGCTGTTCGACTCTAATTGCGATGCGATGGTTGTTGTCGTGGTCGTGGACGAGCATGCATGCATGCACGCATAATTTTATAAGGAAAAGACTCCTACCTGCCTGCCACCACTTCTGAATCGATGTTTAATAGCGCAGAAAGGAGCAGATTCTTCGAGACATAATCATGTTAACGTATCTCTGCCCAGTTATACGGTGAAAGGATCGTTGGGGCTACTTTATGCCGCCGCTCATTTTAATTATTCCGGCTGCGCGTGTAAACAAACGCACCGCATATTCTATATGCACGCATTTAAATAAGAAAATGCCGTCGTTCCGGCGCCGGAGTCCCACTTCACCGTTCGGCGGTAACCACACCCATTTACTTCTTGTACCGGAGCTGCCGAGGCCTGCGCTTGTCCCTGACGGCCTTGGGGAAGGAAGAATAAAGAAGATTCTTTAACTATTTATCTTTTACATTCAATGCAGCGGGGGAAGAGAGAAATGTACAACAGAATAGGTACAAGAACTCTCCAGCTTCGAGCATTCGTTGCCCTGCCACGCTCTCGCCAAACCGAACCCTAAGCGTACTGGTGCCCTCTGCCACCATACCTACTTCCACTTCCACTTCCAGTTGTGTACTTGTGGTTCGGCATAAAATCCATCAACAACTGATTAAGACTTCCACTTGACAAAGTAGTTATAAATATAAATATTGATTTCGATGAGTGGTATTCCATCATTATTGTACGAATCAATGAATGTGTATGTGTATGTCCTTTTCCCTTCCCCACCTCTTCCGTGCGTCAGACGGCCACCCTGCGCCGAAAATCCATCCTGCACTACACTATAATATTTATATGTATATAAATAGGAGTAGTCAGCATGCACGAAATTCTACGAGATGATTGATTGATTGCTTTGCAGACAGATGTTTAATAATGTCCATGTGTTTGAGAGGCTCGAGGGTCACTGCCAGTCTGCCATGCCAATGCCAATGAATGTTTGACCGAATCAAACAAATTAAATAGTAAGTTTTCTGATCTGATCTGCACAAACCGCCGACCATATTCATTCATTCAAATCAGGTCGTTTTCCATCTCTTGCTTTGCTTTTGTCAAATTGCACCAATCCTCCAAGTGCACCAATCTCTTCCTTTGCTTTTGCTTTGAGAAAAAGGACGGAGTTGTTGGTACCAGGATTTTGTAGCCTCCCAAGTCAACCATCAAAATCTATCATAACTTGTCTTTTCATCAAACCCTCTTTTCACTCATGTTTTAATTAACCTAAATTGATCTTCTTAATATATAGAGCCAAATAGCCAGAACAATTAGAGAAAATTACAAATATATTCTATGAAGTAGACATGAGTAAAATTTATTTTAACTCATGGTAGAAAAATAGGTTAGAGACAATTTTAATGGATTTACAACTTTTATTAAATGAATTTATAAATAATTTACGTCAATTTATTATAAAATATAAATTAATACTGACTCTCAAACCGATAAAAATTAAAAATATGTTATATTCACCGTTCAATATAAATGAGGAAGATGGTTAACCATAAATTTATATGTCAATTTTTTTTATGAAATATAAAATAGTATAAGTTTATTTTAGTTTAAAAATTTATGAAAAATAATTATAAATTTATAAATCTTTAAATCATTTTTATTATTTTATAGTTATTTAAAATTAAATTATTAATAATGATGATAAATAATAATAATATAATTAATTTGGAAGTGTTCCAGGCTTTCTATGGAATATAAGTCTCAAGTTAAATTGGATTTCCAATGAAATTGGAGCATGAAGAATCTAAGGTCTCTATAATAGAAGGACTCCTTTGTCTTATGGTCTATTTGTATTGGAGGCATAGTTTGTTACATTAGAAACAACATCTTCCCTCGTGCTAAGTTGTATGAGAAATGGAGATAACATATATTAATGCTAAAAAATCTATATAGCAATTTGTTATTTTGGAACATGATATTTCTAGTTTAAGAAATGAAGGCAATATCCTCTTAATGGTTGACTTTAATGCTCGAACAACTAGTGATCGGGCTAATTCTCTTAAGCAATACTTCCACCCCACCCCTAATACCTCTATGGTTAGATGAAGACCTTGCTTTAGCCAACAAATACAAAAGAAGTTCTAAAGATTTACGGGAAATTTTGTTTGATTATGAGCAAGTTCTGTAGTGCTCAAGATCTAATTATTTGCAACAACCTTGAAAATAGTTTTGTTGCTTATATCATTTTAGTTATCTCTTTAAACTACCAAATAATAAATTTTGACATTTTAAATAGCTATGAACTTTATTATGCATAATAGTCCCATAGAAACAAATTCTAACAATCAAAAGTAATTCATCTTTAACAAAAGTAAAAGTGACCGTAAAAAAAATAGATTCTCCTCTTAAAAATAGATTCTCTAATTTTAATTGACTATAACCTTAAAATATATTATTATAATTATAATTTATTTATTTTTTAAATATCTTTTTCATTTAAACCTATATTTTATTTTTACCTCCATTTCTTACTATCCTTTCACCATTTTATAACTATTTTTATTAATTATTTCTTATTGTTATTTTTTACTCTATTCTTAAGCTTCCTCTACCTAACTTAATATAACTTAACTTAACAGCTATTCCTATATATTATTAGCAAACCGTTTCCATATTCTAAAAAGCTTTATTCAATCCTTCCATGATAATGACAATGTGTGAAGTCCACTTAAAATATTAGACTCTATACTCCAACACAATATGATTAAAAAAAAATTGATATAATAATATAATAAGTTTAATTTACTTATTTTAAATTTTAAAAATTATTTTTTACAATATAAATATAAATAATAATAAAACAATATAAAATCTATAATAAATCAAATAAACATAAAACATAAAATAATTATAAATTTATTACTAGCACAATCACTTAACTTGTGGATATATCACAAGTTAAGAGTTATAAATAATTTACAAAAAATGCATGTTAACAAATTATCAGTCTATTAAAAACCTACTTGTTATCTATGTACCATCATAGCTATTAGTTATTTTTTATATATTTTTTTGATCATTATTTATTTTGAATTTCTAACAACTTCTATAAAATCAATTTAAATAATACACTTATCTCATTTTAATACAATCTTA
Source organism: Larix kaempferi (assembly GCA_027924585.1). NCBI lineage: Eukaryota > Viridiplantae > Streptophyta > Pinopsida > Pinales > Pinaceae > Larix > Larix kaempferi. The sequence continues at coordinate 4,817,773 of BSBM01000798.1, read as the reverse complement.
AAAAACATTAACTCTAATCCACCCCAAATTCTAAAATAAAAATATTTATTTATATAATTAAAAAAATTTAAATAATAATAAAACAACACAAAAATCAATAACAAATTAAAAAAAACCCAAAACTTAAAACAATCGTGAATGATATTGCAAAATATTGTTTTGGCTTTTAGGCAATTATTACTTTATCAGTGTTGTAAAGGAAATTAATTTTGAACAACTCCAAGTCATTAATGTGAATACAAAAATTTATTTACGTCCTTTCCGAATATTTTAAAGCATTCTTTAATAAATGCGTTTCATAGACTTTATGTTCATCCAAAACAATATGTTAAATGGTTTTTTTGATATCATCCAATTGCCAACCGACTTTACTTTCTTTTCTTTTTTTCAAGAAAGAAAAAAACTATACTATGTTGAAGTATATGTTCATATTGACAAATAAAAGTACAAAGTCTTAAAAGGAGTAGTCAACTGACTTATAATAATTTTTATAGTCTGAAATGAATATATCATACTTAGTTTAAAGTAATGCATGTTGGAATCGATTTAATATTAAGAGGGGATGCATAAGTATTAGTACAGTTTTAACTTCTTTAACATATTAGTCTTAACTTAGTTTTGATCTCCAATTATACAATCAACATAAATAAAACATTCATCCACATATGCACCAAGACAAAGAACACAGAACACACTGAATTTTGACATGGAAACCCAGACGAGAGAAAACCACAGAATGCTCTTTTGTAATGAAAAGATTACATTCGAGAAAGCACTGACTTCTTGTCTTTACCAGCACCAACTAGAAGGAGGCACCAACCCCTTGGTTTTACAGGTACGGACCTAAAGAAAGCACCAAATCCCTATGTTCTCCAACACCAAATGGAAGGCGGCTATGACCCCTTGCTCCTTACCCTATCCTGCCGCCTAGATATACAAAATAAGATGTTGCCTTCCTGAACTTCCAACACGCACACACTTCCGATCTTCTGATGTTCATTATGTTGTGCTTACCTTCTGTTTGCAGTCATATTGCTGTCACTTTCCTGCATACATCATTTGACTTCTCATTCCACTCAACACTTCACTTCTGCTGATGACTTACTTCATATATTGTGTGCTACTTTAACTGATCCTACTGTCTGTGCCAAGGTTCACTTTGTCATTATGTTGCTATGCAACTGCACTCACCAATTGATATTGTGCTTCAATTGATAGCTCTGTTAGGAACCCGTGTCAAACCTTCTCTTTACTTTGTTAGTATATTGTATTATCCCACACTGTTAGTATATTGTTGTTGACGCATATGCTTTGTAAGTCGTCCTATGAGTATATTGTATTATCCCACATTCATGGGGAGTAATAGTTGTTTAGCTTAGACTTAGTATATAAGTACGTATTCACACAATGCACTGCCCCATTGAGTAAAAAGTGACCTTAAAAAGAATCTTAATAAAATCAATTAGAAACGATTTTCTTTCTAGGGATACACGACACCAACAAGTCTAGGCTAGAGTTTCGAGCTTAAAACACCTTTAACTGCTCGAAGCTTGTTTCATTACTCAAAAATCGTAGTGCGACTATAATATAGGTAAACCCATATATATCAAATATTCCTGGGAAACTCTACTGAAACCAGAGCTAAGCACGAGGCCATGGAAGATCGGAATCGTTGAGGATACCTCCGTCATGTTCCTTTTGACCATAAACCAGGGTCGATTTGCGTACGGGGATCCATCTAGATTTCGGGCTTTGTTACCTTGCCCATGCATTTTGATCAGGCTGACGACTATCACCCCAGGATATTTCGTATGTATGGTAGCCTTAGTATCTGACCATAGGATCATACACATGTGACAGCGGAGGGTATATCTGCTGTACCTAGGATAGACGTGGGGGGAAATCACTTGCAGGTCTTTGGGAGGGTGGTTGGGTGATTCCAGCGCTTGCACCCTTAGTCATTGTATTGTGGACCCCGGGTAACTGTTCGTCATCCTTCGTTGATCTGTTCTAGGCCCTCATCATCCCAGACTCTTCTCCGGAAGGCATCTTGTTTGACTAGTTTGAATACTTAGGATTTTTTTAGTGGTGTGTTGTTTGCCCCCTAGTCTTAGTGGCCACTAGGTTTTTTCTTAGTTTTTAGTTTTATATATAATCGTGGAAGACCAACAAATTCGTAGGTCTAGGAGGTTGAAAAACCTTCTCCCACTTAGAGTGGAACCACTACCGCCACCCGGATGACAGAGGGTAGATTCCAGTGTTCCTTTGGAAACTACTGATGAAATAGAGGTTCATGAGGAACCACAACCTGCAACAGAAAGACCTGAAATAGAGGTTCCTGAGGAACCACAACCGGGGACTCCAGATCAACAAGCTTTTAACACAGTTGAGATTGCAGATCTGACTTCTAGTGAGTTCAGTACTCCATTTAATCCTCCTCTGACTAATCTTAACAATCCGCTTCTGTTACCCGTTGGTTTCCAAGAACCTGATTATAGTGCATATTTGTTCACACCTAGGCATTTTATGACGAATACAGGAGGCGAGCAGGGAGTTCCACAGACTCCCACAATAGGTATGAACACAAATACTATAAATCCTCCTCCCACTGCTACACTGAGTTCGGCATAGACAACTTATGTTTCGACTCCGTCCTTCAGCTTTAATGTCGGTACCTTAGGCATGCTGAGTTCAACAACTATGGCATCTACCTCTACACCCACTTTTGGACCCAGTAATACAGTGAATCTTGTTCCACCTCCTGCAACTCAACAGCCATATCCTATACCTAGCACTTGGATTTCCACACCAAATGTAGGACGAAACGCCTCTGCAACTATGCCCATCATGAGTACCATGACTGCACCGTCCACCATGATGACCCTTGGCTTTAATGCCTTTGTAGGTTGCAATATCAATCAAGGTAACATACTTGCAGGAAACACCCATTTTTCTTTGTTTTCTGGAGGAGGGGGTAACATCCTTAATCAACAATATGCCGGGGCTAACACCCAGCCTCAGTGGACAAATGTTCAGAGTACTAACCCACTTTCACTTGAATGGGGGAATTTTAACAACACTTTCACACAACATCAAGTGGCTAGGGGCAACCCCTACCAGCAGATGGCTGGGGGAAACCCCTACCAGCAGATGGTTGGGGGCAACCCCTACTAGCGAGTGGCTGGGGGCAACCCCTACCAGCAGTTTACGGGTCAAACTATGGGTGGTTCCCACTTTATGACCCCAGCTTATCAAATGTCATCTTGCAGACCTCGTTTACCTTTTATGGAAACTCTAAACTTGCCAGACCTTTCCAAGTTAACAAATGATCCGATATGCCATAATGCGACTTGGCTACCAGTTCCTAATAAATTACCTTCGGACATTCCAAAATTTGAAGGAAAAACCGGTGAAGACCCTGGTGATCATGTCACCACTTTCCATTTATGGTGTTCTTAGAACTCATTGAACGAAGATTCCGTTAGGTTGAGACTTTTCCAAAGAACCTTAACCGGCGCTATGGCTAAGTAGTACATTGAGTTACCTGTAGCTATGTTTTTAACTTTCAGGATCTCGTGACTGTTTTTCTGAATCACTTCCAGCTTCATGTTCGGTACGATGCCAGGACAGATCTTTTGTCTAGATTTAGACAGAATAAAGCCACTCACTTATCTGATCACATTCAGGAGTGGCGAAGGTGGAAGAGGCTCATTAAAGCCAATATACCTCCATAATTTCTTCTTGAGTGGTATCTGAAATCACTCATTCCTTACATTTCTAAGGAAGTAGCTACTTCTAGAGTATCTACAGAGGAAGAAGCCATTTTACAGACCCAGCAGCTAGACCTTGTCTATGCATAATCCGGGCTACTTTATGAGATTATACCAGACGCACCGCGATCAAACACTGATCTTGGAAGACCTAAACCTGGACCACATGCTGACGGCATAGTGGGTTTAGTAGATTCGGCAGCTTTCGAAGCATTGACCAAGCAAGTTCATGCCTTATCCGTCAAACAATCGACTGTAGAAGTAATCTTCGTCGCAACCTCTCCTTCTACTTCTGAATCTGTTAACCAAGTTTAGAACAATCAAAAGGGCCCTCGGCAGCCCAACAACAAAAATAAGGGCAAGAAAGGAGAGGGGAACCAACAAAATCCCAAGAACAAAGAGAATGCCGAGGAGGGTAACAAAGAGAAGAAGAAGGTTAAGTTCCCATGTAAGCTTTGCAAGCAGGATCACCTCACTCACCAATGCCCTCTACTAGAAGAATCCCAGAAGCTGCTTCAAGAAAAGAAACCTGCCGTACTTAAAGATCCATTTCCTAAGGGGCAGGGTTCAGCTTCTGGCACCTCCAAAGCTGGGGGCACCACTCAGGCTTCAGTTGATCAAACTTTTATTAATATGGTTAGCACGGATGCACTTTTACAAACGCGAGCAAGAAATTATACCCCGAATGTGCAGAACAAGGATAAAGAGATTCCTAGATATTCCATTCCTCTCCACATTCCAGTGGATCCGTTTCCCAAGATCCCAAAAGGTGTATTGAAACAGGCCTCGCACAATCCCAATGGTCAGGCTGCTTCCAACTACAATGTGATTGAAGATCTAGCCCAAACCCCTTATGCTATGTCCACCTTAGAAGTTTTGCAAAGTTGTCCGTTACAATGAAACGCACTTCTGGAAACGATTGGAAGTATGGAATCATCCAACATGACTGCATGCTTTGATATGTCTGATATCAAATATCAGTTGCCGTACCACATTGCCCTACAGATTGAAGTGGTCCATGGTCCTATGACCATTAGACGGGCTGTCATAGATGAGGGCACGTCGACATGCGTGATGTCCATTTCTTGCATTAAAGCTTGAGGCTCTCTCGAGATAGCCCCCTCTAATACGTTGCTTACTGCCTTCGATGGCAGGACTTTCCGTCCACATGGAGTTCTACCATCGTTTGAAATTACACTTGCCGGTAAGACAGTTGCTGTAGAGATCAAAGTTATGGACACTCCGCTTGATTACAATATGTTATTAGGCCGGAGTTGGACGTATGCCATGCGAGCCATTGCATCGGCAGTTTTTTGAGTTGTTATTATCCCTTACGAAGGCAAGATCGTCACGGTCGATCAAGTTTCGTTCTCTCGAAAAAACAACCAGACTTCATCGGATACCACTATTCCTTTAGTTGATCAATCTTCCCCAGTAAGCAAGAGTTTAGGATCAGAGCTTTACGGGTTGTTAATAGGAACTTTCGACCTACCCTCCCCTATTCTTTTTATGCGTTCTGATGTAGGTACTTCTACTGAAACTTTTACGATTGGTCTTAGGATTGATCCGTGGATCCTTCCTACTATATCAGAACCTTTCGTGCCTTTAACCATTGCAGAAATAACATACATGGAAGCACAACATGCTGCAATGGAACATATCATGACTCCGCTAGTCTCTGCTTAGTCGGATATGGACTATGCTCTTGCATGGTCACTGAATTCTACCCACTCTTTCGACTGTTTAGATACGGTCTTACCATCTGATGAAGCCATTTTGGAAGACATGATGGGCCTGGACCAGCCATGGGAACATATGCATCACAGGTCTTACCTACTTCCAAACCTAGACAGGATAGAGAGAGGAGAATTCTCTATGAGACCTGGTGGATGTTGGCTGCTTTTTGGACAGACCCGGGTTTTAATGAAGCGCAGCAACAAAACCCCTTAGCGCACTGGCCCTCTCGGCAACGAGCTGCGTGGTAGCTCGAGGTCTCACCCGAAGTGGCTATGGGGGGCTAAGGAATCAGGTTTCCTTAACCTAGGCGACACGGAGATTGCTCTTTCGTCCTTGACGATTCCTCTAAGGCGACGGTCTGAACTCTCTTCAGACTTAGGAGCGCAACAGCTTTCAAGCTCCTGCGCGGTACTTCCACTCCTGCGCCAGGACCAATAATCCTCTGCACGGATATCCTATACGTAGTTTCACTTGCGAGCTCGTCGCAGCAACTGGTTCTCCTATCGCAACGGCGACGTCGTCTTACCAATACCTTCTACTCTTAACGATTATAGTTCTTAAGGAAGCTTTACTGATTTACTCGACACATTCATAAAGATAATGCAATATTTCTGTATTCACCGTTAGTAAGCTAAAATAGGTAATCATCTCTATCACAACATCATAATAGCGAGAAATATGAAGTCCACCTCCACGGGGAAAACCACGTCCACGGGAGTATCTTATATTAACCAGAAAATGATAGACTTATACAATATGCTGCGCACATAGTTGCAGCCTTAGATCTTTCCAGGAAACTCCACGCACATAGCTGGGAGCCCTTCTCTCGATCTATTCTCTTCCTCTCCAGAGATTACAATAGTTCAGACATCGCCTCGGACTGTCTGCAACTCAAGGATTAGCTTCACTGCTAATCTGCTTACTGACTAGTTAGCTATCTGTCTCACCAACTGACTCTCTATCTCACTAACTAACATCTACCCATTACAATTATTCATATATATAGGTGGCCATGGCGGTCGCACCTTTACAAAACTGTGGGCCTTTCCCAGCAGTAATCCCCAAAAACCCTAACCACGCACATGGCTAGGTGTACTGTAGGCGCCGCTTGCAGTCATGTCGCCGCTTCCTGCAGGCTCCATGAATTCCGGCGCAGCTTACGGGTATGGATGCCTCGTCCTTCGCCTTCAATGCTTTGGTCCGTTGCTCTTCCTTGATCCGAGCAACCATAACTTCTGTACTTAGCCTTAAATGAGGGTAGCTGAGCCCTCTACTCCATTGCTTCATTGATTATGGTAGCTGAGCTTTCCACTCTGCTACCTTCATTCCCTTCTGACGTGCACGCGAGCTCCGCGATTCTCGGTCCGTGATCCACGCTGAGCTCCTCCATCTGGCACCGTACTGCGCACCGTCTTCTTCTGTCCCCAAAATTGGCGCTTATTCAAAACTTAGCACTCTTCCATACTTGTGCTTTTTCCTCAAAATTCGCAGCTTTTACCATAGCTGCGGCCTTGGCTCCAACAGGCCCCTAACACTTACTTGTGGCTCACCCTCGAGCCACTCGCACTAGCGTGTGGTCGCTTTACTTGCGCATCTGCTTTTGCTTGGATCTGCGCGAATGCTTTCTTCCACTACGCAATATCGTGGTCCAATTCATCGACACATTCCACAGCAGTCTGCACCGTTTCTGCAGTGGCCTCTTCTTTAGTGATGGCATCAATCACCTCTTGAGACTCAGCAATCTCTTTGATTTTTTCCTCGACTTGACCAACGATATCAGCATACTCATCCATAAATGGCTGAATGCTGTTGGTGAGCTTCTCATCTTCAGTTCTGAGCTTGTGCAGTTGCTGTTGCATTCTGCGCACTTCACTCATTTTCTTCATTTTTGGTAAGCCTGTTAAGGCCTTAGCTTCTTCAGGCAGAACAGTTAGGGACTGTTCTGCGGCTTGCACCTGTTCCAAAAGACCAACTTTAAAAGGGAGCTTCTCAAGCTCCGTCCAAGCTTCCATAGCTTGGCTCATCAGGTTCTCAGCTTCCCGTATTCTGTCTTTCATCTGTGTGGAAGCTCTGCTCAGCGCTTCAAATTGTACCTGCGCATCATCTGTAAACTGCGCGGCAACACGGGCTTCTAGCTCCGCGATTTGTGTTCTATGGCCCTCTGCCATAGCAACTATTTCATGCTCCAGGGTTTTCACCCTTCCTCCAATAATTTGAACTTTCTCAACCAGAGGGAGGTCTGGTTGAATCTCGCAAGCCGGCAACTCCTGGGCAATCTCATCCACTGCGTTTCTGATGCCGATGTCTTGCGCCTCATAAAGTGCGAGTTTCTCGGAGATATTCCTATGGCTTGCCTTGAGCTCTATCTCCTGTGATTGCAGTCGTTGATTTTCCTGGAATGTAGAGAGCTCTCTAGCTCTCAACTCAAGAGAAACTTTCTCGTGCACTAGCTGTAGAGTCTCTATAGGAATTAGAGACAAATTTATTTCAACGGGCCCAACGGCGCTTACCTGTAGTGCAGCTAGAGGATCCGGAAGTGTCATGCTCGTAGGCGGAATATGCACGACAGTATGCCTTTCTATGAGTTCTTCAACTCGCTCAGTACTTGGAATTTCTTGTGGCACCTGCGAAGTAGATGCTGGCGCATGAGTCTGCGCAATCCTTCCTGCGAGACCTTTTATTTCCACAAACTGCAGGTCTAGAGCACTTCTGATGTGAGCGTGCATGTTCCGCAGCTCGCGAAATTGCTCTTTCAGATACTGGTCGATCCCCGAGGGAATGGCCTCAGAGGGATGCGACACCTTTTGTTTCTTGGTTGCCGGCTCTGTCGAGCCTTCATCACTTCTTTGCTCAGGGGCTTCCTTGCCCTTATCTTTCTCGTGCACAGTGGCGGGTGGCATCGCGGCTGCGATGTCGGCGGCTTCTCTCCATTCGTCTGACCAAGACTTGATAGTTTCTTCGACATCTTCGGTGGTCATCCTGTAAAGGCCTACGGCCCATTTCTCTTCAATGCCACAGGGACGGAGGTAAAGTTGATGTAAGTCGGTAGTAAAGGCCAACTTTCCTTCATATAGCGTCGCTGTCTCCTCACTCAGCCTTGGCATTTCCTAAATGGTATCTCCGAGGAGATAATAGTACTCACAAAATACAGCGCGATTCATCTTGCGCTTCGCGGGATTAGGAGATTCCCAAAGGTTTACATAGCGAATTCCAGCAGGTTCTCCTGCGCGGCGCGGAAGGAACTGAGTGTTCGGGGGCTCCTTCCACCCGACGAGAGCACATAAAATTAAAAGCCAAGAAAAATGGAACGACTGACCGGGGTTATCTTGGACGTTCCGGCAGTCTTCCAAAAAAGAATTGAGGAGGAAGAGGCACCAGTTGTACTGCTCTCCCTCCGTAGCTGCGATGGCAAGTTCCACGACAGCTCCAGTAACTTCCTTCGGTCTGCACTTCGTGAGAAGTCTGCCTGCGAGCAGACTTCCTGTAAATCTGAGTGCTTCGTCTTCTACTATTGTGAGGTCATAAGCCCGACCTCCTCTTGTAAGGTTGTATTTCTGGACCAGCTTTGCAGTCAGTTTTCTATCCTTCTCCTTTCCCATGAAATGGATATTGGGATCCTTACCAACCTTAGACAGGCCAGTAATGCGATGAATCAAATCGACATTTAAATCGATTGGCCTCCCGAGCCAAAGGTAACCTCCATGAGCGCAGGATAGCAGTGTTTTAACAACTGCGTTCACTTCATTGCTACGCCCAAAATGCGGTAGCTTTAACAGGTTCAGGAGTCCAGGGCGCTCCAGATTTGCTGCAAATCCCTTCGGGATGAATTCGTCAACCTTTCTGGTGGGATTATGCACTACCGTCAGATATCGGTCTAGCTGGAACTGAGGATATGTCTTATAGTCTCCCAGGTTGAAATCAGAGAACTTGACCAGTGGAAGGTGTCCGAGCAGGGACCCTTCTATTCGCACGGCAACCGGTAGTGGAGGTAACGGAAGCGGATACTTTGCATTCTTTGGAATATGCACCTCTGGTGCATCGTCTGGTCGCGGTGGAATATAATTCACCATAGTGGCTAGCGGCTCTGGAACGAGCTCTTCTGGCTGTGGCTGAGATGCTCGTGTGGCCGGGGATTGTCTGGGATCCTGATAACCAGGATGTACATAAGTCGAAGCAGTCACGGGAGTAGTCATGCCGAAATCTAGGCCTCGGCGCAGGAATTGACGAACGACTTCTTCAGTCGACAGGTTCTCCGTCGTGAACGGGTATAGGTAACAAGAACTTAGACAGAAACCGTGGAACAGCGTGGGATATGAACACTGACAACAAAGGAAGCACTCTGCACGACTCAGCTCTGAAAACAATGGCTTAGATTCACACAAGACTATGCAGCTCGAGAAAAGTAACCCGAAATTATACAAGTGTTGGGTATTTATAGCTAAGGTGAGAGTAAATACGGGCAAGTGGGGCTACTAGCTGTAGGCGGCTATGCATGAGTTGACAACCCTTCTATTCCCTTCGCCTCTCTGGTGCATTTACTGTGATGGACGGGCTCTGACAGGCTTCCGAGAGAAGCTAAAACTTTCCGTCACCTGGTTTAAATGCAAATCTTACGGAGATCAAGCCGAATCTGTCAGAGCGGCTACACTTAAATGGCGGGTTTATCCTTCATTTATTCAGACGCGGCTACATAACTGCGGTAATTCAAATTTTTCGGCGGGTCATTTCGACTTAGGAAACTGTGCCTATAGGGGTCTACAACAAAACTTTTTCAAGCGGCAAATTATCACAGGGAACTTCGCAAGAGCGATGGTTTGACCATCCGGAAAACTTCGCAAGAGCGCAATTAGGTTCGCTCCATGCAAACTTTATAGACATGCGCGGATGTTTCATGGAACTGCGCGGGAAGCCAGAGACTTAGGGTCTCGCGACTTCCGTGTAGACTGGATGCGATGCCTCTTTCAACTACACTGGGCATCTGCATTCCTTTGAGCAGCTATTTAAGTCGACAGGGCGGAGTGGCCGTCGCGGTAAAGCTTAAGCCGACTCCCGTTGATCATGGTAGGTAGCAATTCTCCGTTCAGCTTCGCAAGCTGAACTGCTCCTCCTTCAGTTATCTTCATCACCTGAAAAGGGCCTAACCAATGTGCACGAAACTTGCCTGGAAACTTGGTAAATTTACTGTCATAGAGGAGTACCAAGTCTCGTTCCTGAAAGACTTTATTCTTAATATGCCTGTCATGCCAAGCTTTCTGTCTTGCCTTCTGTACCTGTTGATGGAATCCGGCTAGGAGTCTGTCTTCTTCTAAGGCAAGCAGTTGTGAGAGTCTTGTGCTCATAGTATCAGGATCTGTCATTTCTGTAATTTGCGCAATTCTGAGACTGGGAATAATGTATTCCATAGGCATAACTGCTTCTTGTCCATACACCAAACTGAAAGGTGTGTGGCCTGTTAATTTCTTGCAGGTAGTTCTGTAAGCCCATAATACAGCTGTGACTCTAAGGTCCCAATCATCTCTTTGTTGGTTACAGATCTTCGTCAGGGCATTCTCAAGAATTTTATTGAATGCCTCCACCGTACCATTAGCTTGAGGATGGTAGGGTGTGCTCTTATGGTGACTAATTTGGAATTATTCAGTAAGGGCTTCTATAGTCTCATTGAGGAAATGTGTACCCTGATCACTCATTAGAATTAGTGGACATCCAAATCTAGTAATAATATTCTCAAAAATGAACTGCGCGACCGTGGCAGCGTCGCAGTTCTTAACTGGCTTAGCCTCAGCCCATCTGGTGAGGTATTCAGTAGCTGTGATGATGTATCTTGCGCCGGTTCTCTTTCCTGGTGGGTTGATAGGACCTACAAAATCAATGGCCCATTTATCAAAAGCGCGTAGTGTTATCTGAGGTCTTAGCGGCATTTCATCTCTTCTTGAAGGTTTTCCTGTTCGCTGGCACACATCGCAACATTTGCAGAATTCCTTGGTATCTTTATGCAATGTCGGCCACCAAAGACCTGCAGCTAAGATCTTCTGAGCAGTCGGCTTTCCTGCGAAATGGCCTCCTGCGGTGCCTGAGTGCGCTTCTGCGATGATAGAGTTCTTTTCATGTGGTAGAATACATCTGCGCAAGACTTCATCGGGGCCCAACTTATAAAGCTGGCCTGCTATCAAAGTGAAGTCTGCGGCTTTGACGACAAGTTGTTTCTTCTGCTGGACTGTAAACTCAACTGGCGCTTGTCCAGTAGTGAGAAACTCAAGGATATCAGAATAATATTCATCTGCTGCTTGAATAGAGAACAACTGCGCGTCAGGAAGATTGTCCTCCAGATTTGTAGGTTCTTCTCCTGACTCAATCCTAGATAAGTGGTCAGGTCCTGCATTCAATCTACCTGGCTTTACAATAACCTGAAAATCATATTCTTGAAAAAGCAGTAGCCATCTGCAAATTCTTCCCCCTAACACTGGCTTATTGACCAAGTATTTCAAAGCAGAATGGTCAGTATACATTTTAAAATGTGCGCCCAGTAAGTAGTGTCTGAACTTCTGTAGGGCGTACACCATAGCTAGTCCTTCTCTCTCTGTAGTAGTGTAGTTTTTCTCTGCTGTGGACAACTTTCGGCTAGAGTAAGCAATGGGGTGATCGATACCTCCTTTTCCTGGTTGTGTAAGTACGATCCCCAATGCTATGGAAGAAGCATCGACATGAACATGAAAGGGTTTATTCCAGTCTGGGAAAACTAGAATTGGCGCAGTGATCATCTTGTCTTTAAGTGTGTCCAAGCTCTGTTGGCATTCTTCTGTCCATTGGAATTTCAAATCCTTTTTCAGCAGTCTTTCCATAGGTGCTGTGATCTTTGCATAACCTTTGATAAATTTTCTGTAGTATCCAGTATGTCCCAATGTAGTGCGCAATTGCTTGACTGAGTTGGGCGCCGGTAAATTAGCAATGATGGCAACCTTCGCAGGATCCATCAGGAGTCCTTGTCTGCATACAATATGACCCAACAAAATACCAAAAGGAGCACAGAAGATACATTTTTTCAAGTTAAGGGAAATCTGGTGCTGTCTACATTTTTCTAACATCATTCGCAGGTTCGCTATATGGTTCTTTAATAAGCCAAATACAGTCCAGTCATCAAAATAGACTTCTAAGAACTTATGGATAAATTCTTTAAAAACAGCAACAACGACTCTAGAGAAGATAGCAGGAGCGTTTTTAAGACCAAAGGGCATTACCGTGTACTGGAATGAGCCCCATTCAGTCGCAAAAGTAGTCTTATGGCGGTCGTCTGGATGAATTCTGATCTGATGGTATCCCGAAAATCCATCAGTGAAGGAGTAAGCCTCTTGTCCTCCAACATTATCAAGCACTTCATCTGTAAAGGGCGTAGGAAATGGATCATGCGCTGATGCGTCATTGAGTTTGCGCAGGTCCACGCAAATTCTTATTTCACCTTTTGTCTTCTTCTCTTGCACAACCATAGGACTAATCCAATCGCTTTCTTCTACTGGCTCAATAATACCTGCTGCGAGCATCTTGTCAATTTCTTCTTTGACTTTTTCTTTATAGCGCGGGTTCAACCTGTATGGGCGCTGCTTTACTGGCTTGGCATCTGGTTTCAGAGGTATGCGCATCACTCCTAAGTCTCCTAGGATGCCTTTCATTTCTGTGAATTTGGTAGGAAAGATATCCTGGTAGTCACGTAATAAATCTGAAATATGCCCAACAGTTTCATCATCCCAATAGTCTCCTATAGAAGCAAACTTGGGTTCGGCTTCTGTACCAATGTTAACCTTTTTAAGCTTGATGTGTTATGTAATGGCAGGGATATCAAGCTGAGGACCTTCAACATTGCGCGTCCCTTCTGATTCTGGAATATTGATGTTGCGAGGATTATCCTCCTCTTCTCTAGTGGTGAAATTATAGCATTCGAGGGCATGTTCTATCTGAACAGCCCAATCCGGCTGGGAATATTCTGGTAATAGACATGGTTCAAATACCTTCTTTTTAATACACTTCAGAGCTTGATCAATACTCGGATGCTCTGACTCAAAACTGAAGGTAAGTTGAAAACTTTCTATCATTAGAGGCCAAGTAAGAGTGCCTCTGCGCAATTCTGTTTCAGTGTACCAGTTCCTTGGAACTGTGTCCAATGTGTGGATGAATAGGTGAACCCACTCATTGTCCGAAATATCTGACCATTGCTGAATGCATGCTTCGATGTGTGACCTGGGGTCACTCTGTCCCTCGTATTTGCGCGACACTTCTGCTGTGGTGTCCTGGAATCTGCGCAGTATCAATCTGCGACAGTCTTGCCATGTGTGAATATTCGCTTTATGCGCACCCCACCATCTTGCTGGTGTAGCGCGCAGTGATACATCTAATGCCTGTATGCGCTGCTGTTCTGGAAGCTGTTGTTCATATTCCTGTATGAATTCACTTACGTTAGTTAGACCATCAAAAATTAGAGTGTCGGTCAATTCTGTTCCAATCCATCGAATGGATTTAGTCATCATGGCGCAACGTCTTGTAGAAACCTCATGTAAGCGATTCTGCCAGTTTTCCAATCCTGCATCTGAGTCTGATGTGCACGAACTATCGCATCGCCAGCTGATATGGCCATCTGCTGTGGGATTGACATAGTCACTCTGACTAGCAGTCATCTGATACAAACTTTCCATGTGGCGCGCTTCTTCTTCTGCCCGAATGGGTTCTATATACCTTGGTCCTTGAATAGGATCAAGCGGTGCAATGACCCTAATCTGGTCGTCCTCGAAGGTCATCTGTCTTTTCTTCAAGTTAATGACAGCTAAATTATCAAATGCCCAGTCTATACCTAAAAGTGCTGGGTAAGGTCTACTATCATCCAGGATTTTGATTACTTCAAAGTCTGCAGAACTTCTTACTCCCTCAATATCAATAGGTACATTGGGTAATCTGCCCAATGGAGAGACTCGTTGCTGGTTCGCGAGTCTTAGCTAGATAGGGGATCTTGTAAGTTGAGGAATTCCCATCTGTTCCCATGTCTGCATGGTGAGAACATTAACTTCTGAGCCCAAATATAAAATGACTTCATCCATCTCAAATGCTCCAATCTGCGCTGTGAGCCTCATCTCTTTTCCAGTTCTAACGTGACTCCCAATCTGGTGAACAGCACACTGCGGCGTGTTGGTCGAAGCAGATTGTTGACATTTATCCAATAGGTGTTGAAGTTCCATAGTTGCTTTTTCATTGCGCAACAACTTTAAGCAGTTCCTTAGAAAATTATGGACAGTACCTAGTGCATCTTCTTCATCGGGCCTTCCGGATGTAGTGGCCTGTTCTTGTACCAGGTTGTCTTGTCTTAGCACTTGCGATCTAATGTCATTATGCGGATTTGTGACAGAACTTGAAGCTCTGGGATCTGAGAAATACTCTTGGGCTTGCTTAAATGCTTCTTTTTGCTTCTGTAGATTAAGTGGGGCTGGTTTAATATTAGCGCGGCGCACCCATTGCGTCGCTTGCTTTCCAGTTCCCGACTCTGGCGCACCAGTGGTTGTTCCACTGCGCGTCACAATGTTAACTGTACGGTCTGGTTCCCTTTTTTCTACTCCAATCAATTGAATATTCTGGTTGACCTATGGCGTCTTTGCTTGCATTTTAGTCATCAATTGGGGGCATTCTTCAATGATATGATCATAAGATTTACAATATCTGCAAAGGGTTGTAGGGTTTTGGCAATCTCTTGCAAAATGACCTTGCGCTCCACAATTATAACAAGTGATCTGGCCTCTTCCGCGGCCAAAGTTTGTTGTGCGTCCACGGCCTCTGTAATTTCCTGTTCGGCCGTCGCGAGTTTGGTCATACTGTGGACCTGCTACGGGTCCTTGTGCTTCTGACTGTACTCTATAAACATCATGTTTCCTTTCCATCATAAGGTCGTATGCTCTGCAATTGTTTTCATCGTGGCCTACTGATTTACAGAAATTACAATATAGGTTCTTTGGAGTTTGTACATATTTCTGAAGTAAGTGACATTCTTGAGGTCTATGACCTCTAGTTCTACAGATTTCACACCAAGACCCTTGTGGCTGTGGTAAAGGATTAGGTGCTCCAGTTGCAATATACTCTATGAAAACAGGACAGTGGTCCTTTGAATGACCTTGTGATTTACATTTTGTACACCATATGTCTTCCTTAACATCCTTGACTTTCTTAATATCATGCACTTGCAGGGTTAAGTTTGCTAACTGGTTCTGCAACTGCGCAACATCGTTGCTTGTTCCAGCAATTGGTGAAGCTTCTAGTTTCATAGCCATCTCTAGAGCTTGTTCCTGAGTAGTGAGATTCTGTTGCATAAGAGGAAGTCTAATGTGTGGAAGCAACGCAGCAATGAACCATTCCTTATGCTGTTGTGGTGCAAACTCAAAGCTTACTTGATCTATCAAGGCTTTGAACTTTTGGTCAAAGTCCCATACTGACTCTGTGGGTAACTGCTTGATGTCTTTGAGCTCTGTTATACACTGTGATTCTGATTTAGGTTTCTTGAATTCTCTAATCATTGCATTTCTTACCTCAGCAAGCGTTCTATTCTGTGCTGCTGAGTATTTCATGAACCAAGTTAAGGCTCTGTCTCTTAGTGTGGTTGCTAACTGCACCAGTTTAACAGCATCATCATTAATTTGCTTAATTGTCCAAATGGCTTCACATAGGAACCAGTGTTGCTCAGGGTCTTCTATCCCTGTCCCTCTAAAAGTTGGTAGTTTCATGTCATCACCCATCTTTCTTGTGCTAGGTTGAGGTGTAGGTGCTGTAGCAGTTCTTCTGGACTGGTCGAACAAAGGTGGTACAGAGGTACTAGAAGTACCGTGTGGGCTACTAGAAGGTGTTACTGCGGGATTATACTGAGCTTTGTCTAGCTTTTGCGGTGTAAAAGGGTGGTAAGGGATATGAACACTCCCTTGTCTTTCTATGTGGCGTGCTCTAGGAACTTGACTGTCTTCTGGGCTTGACTCAAAAGAATGTTGGTCAAGGCCTACTTTATACCATTTTCCACTACGAGTGCAACCAATAACTTCAGGGTCACTATCAGAGTCTACGGACATTACTTGTCTATGCTATTCATCTGAAGCTATACATAGTTTTTCTTTTTCATACAGAAGCATTTTAATCGATAAGTTCAAAGAATTCAGGAACTTACCTCTATGTGCTTGAAAGAAACTCCTCTCAGCTTCACTGAAACTCTTTCTTGTATCCACTGCAAACTCAGTGATGAAACCTTCCAGCAGACTATTCAACCAAAAGTCTACTGCGCGGGACACAGAATTATCTACCCGCTTCAGAATACTGACTAGCTCAGTCGTCCAAGCAACTGGTCGATCAATATACACAGTGGGTCTAGTATCTGCTAACTTGGCTATCCAAGCATGTAACTCAAGTGCAAATGTGACAAAGAAAATTTCATGAAGGTCAGTATAGATATACTTCTGCAACCATTCTTCTGGCTGGAGTCTAGAGCTTTTATTTTCTTGTTCAGCAAACTCTTTAGCCTTTAAATCGAACCACTCCTGAATTTCTGTAGTTGTAGGATTCCAGTAACACATTTGTTAGATGAGCAACAGAACCATTTGTTGGCTCCAGCAACAGTGTTCTTCGTCGCAAAAATAGCAAGTCTCACATCAACAAGTCATAAGGCAACGGAACCATTTGTTGGCTCCCTTCTTTCTCTGGATTTCGCCTCAATCTCGCGTGTCGCTGAAATAACAAGTCTCATTCACGCGGCAACAGAACCATTTGTTGGCTCCCTTCTTTCTCTGGATTTTGCCTCAATCTCGCGTGTCGCTGAAATAACAAGTCTCATTCATGCGGCAACTGAACCATTTGTTGGCTTCTTTTTGGACAGACCCGGGTTTTAATGAAGCGCAGCAACAAAACCCCTTGGCGCACTGGCCCTCTCGGCAACGAGCTGCGCGGCAGCTCGAGGTCTCACCCGAAGTGGCTATGGGGGGCTAAGGAATCAGGTTTCCTTAACCTAGGCGACACGGAGATTGCTCTTTCGTCCTTGACGATTCCTCTAAGGCGACGGTCTGAACTCTCTTCAGACTTAGGAGAGCGACAGCTTTCAAGCTCCTGCGCGGTACTTCCACTCCTGCGCTAGGACCAATAATCCTCTGCGCGGATATCCTATACGTAGTTTCACTTGCGAGCTCGTCGCAGCAACTGGTTCTCCTATCGCAACGGTGACGTCGTCTTACCAATACCTTCTACTCTTAACGATTATAGTTCTTAAGGAAGCTTTACTGATTTACTCGACACATTCATAAAGATAATGCAATATTTCTGTATTCACCGTTAGTAAGCTAAAACAGGTAATCATCTCTATCACAACATCATAATAGCGAGAAATATGAAGTCCACCTCCACGGGGAAAACCACGTCCACGGGAGTATCTTATATTAACCAGAAAATGATAGACTTATACAATATGTTGCGCACACAGTTGCAGCCTTAGATCTTTCCAGGAAACTCCACGCACACAGATGGGAGCCCTTCTCTCGATCTATTCTCTTCCTCTCCAGATATTACAATAGTTCAGACATCGCCTCGGACTGTCTGCAACTCAAGGATTAGCTTCACTGCTAACCCCGCTTACTGACTAGTTAGCTATCTGTCTCACCAACTGACTCTCTATCTAACTAACTAACATCTACCCATTACAATTATTCATATATATAGGTGGCCATGGCGGTCGCACCTTTACAAAACTGTGGGCCTTTCCCAGCAGTAATCCCCAAAAACCCTAACCACGCACATGGCTAGGTGTACTGTAGGCACCGCTTGCAGTCATGTCGCCGCTTCCTCCAGGCTCCATGAATTCCGGCGCAGCTTACGGGTATGGATGCCTTGTCCTTCGCCTTCAATGCTTTGGTCCGTTGCTCTTCCTTGATCTGAGCAACCATAACTTCTGTACTTAGACTTAAATGAGGGTAGCTGAGCCCTCTACTCCATTGCTTCATTGATTATGGTAGCTGAGCTTTCCACTCTGCTACCTTCATTCCCTTCTGACGTGTGCGCGAGCTCCGCGATTCCCGGTCCGTGATCCGCGCTGAGCTCCTCCATCTGGCACCGTACTGCGCACCGTCTTCTTCTGTCCCCAGAATTGGCGCTTATTCAAAACTTAGCACTCTTCCATACTTGTGCTTTTTCCTCAAAATTCGCAGCTTTTACCATAGCTGTGGCCTTGGCTCCAACAGTGGATTTGTTGATTTGTCATCTTTTCCTTCTACTTCAAGAGTTGTTTACGCGGAAGGGAATATGGCTAATATATCAAGTACAATCCTGATTAACATTTCCACCAAACCCAGGGTCGTGGAAAACATTTTTATTGGTGCAGACTGCTCTCCAGAAGAGATAGCTCTGTATACCAAACTTTTTAAAGAATTCCGCAACATATTTTCCTAGTCATATGAGGAGATGCCAGGCATCGATCCAACTATCGTTGAGCATGTCATCACTAAATACCCTAATGAAAAACCTGTGAGACAGAAGCTCTGTCTTGTGAATCCTTGAAAAGCGGACGCCCTTAAGGGAAAAATTGCTTAGAGCTGGATTTATCTACCCGATTGGCATGATGGAATGGATTTCAAACCCCATTCCGGTTGATAAAAAGCAAGGTACCATTCGAGTTTGTACTGAATTCTGGGATTTGAATAAATCTTTCCCGAAAGATAACTATCCCACACCATTTATCGACCAGATCATAGATGCATGTGCGGGAAACGAGATGTTTTCTTTCACAGATGGATTTTCAAGATATAATCAAATCCAAATCAAACCCGAAGACCAACACAAAACAGCTTTCATTTTCCCGTGGGGAACCTTTGCATATCGGAAGATGTCATTTGGCTTAAAGAATGCTGGAGCTACGTTCCAGCGAGCTATGAATTTTTCTTTCCATGATATCAAACACATAGTTGAACCTTACTTGGATGACCTCCCGACGTGATCTCGAAAGATACGGAATCGTCCAGCTCATTTGAGACTTGTGTTTGAAAGATGCAGACAATATAAAATTTGTTTGAATCCTAATAAGTGCATATTCTGCATCAAATTGGGATGTTTACTGGGTTTTATTGTATCCAGTCGTGGTATAAGGGTCGACCCATTAAAAGTTGAGGCGATTGTAAATCTGCCTCCTCCTCGCACCTTGCAACAACTCCAAAGTCTTTAAGGCATGTCTAATTTCTTGCGACGCTTTATCATAAACTATGCTAAGATCACGAAAGGTTTTATGAGACTACTTAAACAAGATACCTACTTCGTGTGGGATGAGGCTGCTCAAGCATCATTTGAGGCCTTGAAGAAGGCACTACTTTCAGCCCCCTTGTTGAGTCCGCCAGACTATGCAAAAGACTTTCTTTTATATCTGGCAGCGTCTCTTAATACAATTGGCATAGTACTAGTTCAGGAGGACAACACGCTCCAAGATCATGTTGTTTACTATCTTTCTCGTGCATTGATAGCTCCTGAGGTTAAATATTCACATGTTGAGAAGTTAGAACTTGCTGTGGTCTATGCAGTACAGAGGCTTCGTCGTTACGTACTTTTACGAACAACTACTGTGATAGCAGAAGTCAATCCTTTTCAATATGTTCTCACTCAACACATCATTGGTGGGAAGTACAACAAATGGATTGTAATCTTACAAGAGTTCGATTTGTTTTTTCAATCGGCCAAGTCGAAGAAATCACTAGTGTTCACTGAGTTAATCTCAGAGTTTCAGAGTGACTTAGAGTGTATCGAGGAAGAATCATCATTCCTGGATGAACATATCTTCCTCATTACTTCCTCTGACCCATGGTACGGGGATATCTTAGTATATCCCCAGAGTTTGAGGTGTCCTACCACTTTTTCTAGAGAAGAACGATGCAAATTGAAAATTCATGCAAAAAACTATCTCATCATCTCAGATACTTTGTATCGACGTGGGATAGATTCCATCTTACGATGTGTTTGAATTTAGAAGAAGCAGAAGCAATATTAAATGATGCTCACAATGGAGCTTTTGGGGGTCATCTTTCTAGGTTAGCAACAGCTCAGAAGATACTGCATGCCGGATATTTTTGGCCCACAATCTTTAAAGATTGTGTGGAAGCGGTGAAACGCTGTCGTCCATGTCAGTTCTTCACCAAGAAAATGAGGGCACATCTAGCTCCTCTTCATCCTGTGATTACAATAGGCCCTTTCACAAAATGGGGGGTTGATTACATGACTTGCAATCCAGTTTCGGCTGGAGGACATCATTATATCATCGTTGCCGTCGACTACTTCACCAAGTCGGCGGAGGCAATTCCTACTGTCAAGGAAGATGGAGAAACTACCGCTTATTTAGTATTTAATCAGATTACTGCAAGGTTCGACATACCTAAAGAGATTGTGACTGATCACATCAGTCATTTTCAGAATAGCATGATGATTGATCTATACACAATGTTAGGTTTTTGGCAAGAACATTCGTCTTCATATTATCCATAGGCGAATGGACAAGTCGAGGCAGTTAACAAAACTTTAAAGGTAATACTGCAAAGAACTGTCAATGCCAGTCGAAATAACTGGCACATCATGCTATACCCTGCTCTTTGGGCCTACTGGGCGAATGTAAAGACTGCTACCGAGTTCTCTCTCTTTCAACTTGTGCATGGGATAGAAGTAGTCGTTATGATTGAATGCGAGATTCCTTCAATAAAATTGGTTGTTCAATTACTACCGTATACTTCAGTATTGGAAGAACGTTTGTTACATTTCGAACATCTAGATGAGCAGCGCTGTGATGCACTCACAACAAATGAAGTTCATAAGAAACGAGTCAAAGCACAATATGACAAGTCTGTCAGACCTAGGGTGTTCCTTGAAGGATATCTTGTTCTACTTTGGGATCAGGACAAGGAACCTCTAGGACCTGGCAAGTTCAATTCCATGTGGCTTGGACCTGTTGATGTATATGTAACTTCGGAATGTATTTCATCTATTTATTTCATCTATATTTATTATACCCTTATTAGAGATGTGTTATTCCTCTATAAGGAAGTGTCGTCATGTGGATTGACAAGTGTCACAAGTGTGTGTACTTGCCGATGGGTTAGTAGACCACCATGTGTGGGGTCGGCCCTGAAATATATATATTATAATGTGGATGTACCTAGCTAGACAAGTCGGCCGCATAAGGTCACTGGGAAAACAGTTCAGTATAAATAGAGATCAGGTGATCTCTATTTAGATCATTCAGAAAAAGTATATCTCTCTCACTCATAAAGTGGCGCACTAGTGAGGAGTAGGATCATCTGCTACTAGGAGACTATCTTAGTGTATTTTGGTTGTACTTTGGTTGAGCCATTTCTCTCTCTATCTCTGAGTAAGTTGTGGGGTTTTTCACCTTAGGGTTTTCCCCATGGAAACTCTATGTCTCTTGTCTCTCATGCTTTTGATTCTTGTGATGCTTGTGATGCTTATTGTGATTGCCATGCATTGATATACTGTATATGTTATTCTTTCAGTGAAGATCCTAGAGTATTGTGAATTAATGCTCAAAATTTAACATGGTATCAGAGCTAACCTGAGAAGAAGACATTTTGCAGTGACGGAAACTTGAGTTTCTTGTTTATTGGGTTTATCTCCACAGATTTTGGAAAAACAATATAGTAGATTGACTCTACTCATCAAGGAGCATCTATCTGTCCAATTAGAATTCAATTCCGAGCATTTTTAGATTTGGCCCTAACAATTAGGGTTTCCATAAAAATAGGAATTTCTGGAATCTGAAGACACGACTGGAAGCTCCTTGCAAAACTCGAAGTTTAGAGCTTTGGATCAAGATTTTTGGCTGGGTAGATCTTCGGGAAACTCAAACCCTAATTCAGGGCTCTCCCTAGTGAACCCGGGAGGACAAAAAGACAAATACGAAGGGTAAAAATTTGCTGATCTCAAATTCTGAATGCACCAGGCTGATCATCTCATCAAGGTGCATCTTTCTATCCTTTCATAAATTTGAAATTCACATTTTGAATTTTTAGGGTTTTTTCGACAAACCCTAATCCGGGACCAGATCCAATTTTCAGCATTTCAAGTGGTAAGATCTAAATCTTTTCTATTTCCATTTGAAGTACTCTTTAAGATGTCTCACCACACCAAGCTTGAGGATAAGCTTGAAGGGGTTGATAACTTCCGAGCTTGGAAGTATAGGATTGGGTTAATCCTGGAAGAGAATGAGTTGGACTCATATATAAAAGAAGACATCCCTATCCCAGAGGATGAAGAGGCCAAGGTATTGCATAAGAAGAACTTGGTCAAGGCAAAGAGAATCATTGTTGATTCTATCAAAGACCATCTCATACCCCATGTGTATTCTCTAAAGACACCCAAGGAGATGTTTGACTCTTTGACCAAGCTATTTGAAGGGAAGAACATAAATCGAAAGATGACTTTGCGGAATCAATTGAAAGGGGTCAAGATGTTGAATGGATAAACCATTCAATATTACTTCTCCAAGGTCTCTCAGATCAAGGAGCAACTTAAAGCTATGGATGAAGTAGTGGACAATGGTGAAGTTGTTATGACTACTCTGAATGGCCTACCTAGGTCATGGGACTCCTTTATTCAAGGAATCTATGCAAGAAAGAAATTGACCTCTTTCAGTAAACTATGGGAGGAATGCTCTCAAGAAGAAGCTAGACTTGTAGCTCATGAGGAAAAGATGGGAGGTGAAGATCAAGCTCTCGCAACTCACACCAAAAGAAGCAAGCCCAAGAAGGAGCACTCTCGCTACAAAAGATCCTATCAAAAGAATAAGAAGGATCTAAGATGCTTCACATGCAATGAGAAGGGTCACTTTGCTTCAGATTGTCCCAAGAACAAAATGGATAATAACAACAACTTCAGCAAGAATAAGAAGGGCAGCAAAAGAAAGTTCCATGCTCATGTTGCCGAGGATGATGAACCTCCAAAGAAGAAGGATAGGGCAGAAAGTGATCATGACTCATCAAGTGAAGAAGAGTATGTTCTAATCTCTGCTCTCACAGGTACTATCTCCCATGGTTGTAATGATTGGTTGATTGATAGTGGGGCTTCCAAACACATGATTGGGTTTAAGGAATCTTTTGTGAATCTATCTGAACATGAATCACCCCATAAGGTGAAACTTGGGGATGATTATCAGTACCCAATCAAAGGAAGTGGTGAAGCCTCCTACAACCTAGATTCTGGAAAATATTTGAAGATAAAAGAAGTCCTTTATGTACCTGGGCTCAAGAAGAACTTACTCTCCATCTCTGCATTGGATGCAAAAGGTATGAGGGTTGCATTTGTGGATGGCCAAGTCCTAATGTGGCCAAAGGGAAAGGCCATAGATGATGTAGTAGTGATTGGAGAGCAAGAGGGAGGATTGTATAAATTGAAGGGACAACCTGAACATGCCATGGTGCATGAATCCATGGAGCCAAGTGAACTTTGGCATAGAAGACTTGCTCATATGCACTATAGGGCACTTCCAATTGCAAAAAGGCTGTAGAAGGTCTTCCTGAAATCAAGAGCAAACATGAAGGTATTTGTAAAGGATGTGCAAAAGGTAAGAAAATTAAGAAGGCTTTCCCAAGCAGTGAAAGCAAGGCCAAAGATATCCTGGAAATCATCCACTCAGATGTATGTGGTCCTATGTCATCCAGTTCTCTTAGTGGGTATGTTTACTATGTCTCATTTATTGATGACTTCTCCAGGAAGACTTGGATATACTTCTTGAAGTACAAAGATGAGGTGTTTGATAAGTTCAAGGAATTCAAAACCTTGATGGAGAATCAAACTGACAAGAAGATCAAAACATTCAGATCCGACAATAGTGGAGAATTCACCTCAGGTGACTTCAAGAAGCTTTGTAGTGATTCAGGGATTAAGAGGGAGTTGATTGCTCCTTATAATCCTCAACAAAATGGAGTTGTAGAAAGGAAGAACAGAACTATCATGGAAGAAGCAAGGGCAATGCTGCATGACCAGAACCTACCTATGCATCTATGGGTAGAAGCAGCTAGAACAGTTGTATATGTGCAGAACATAACACCCCACAAGATATTGGACAAAAAGACACCACAAGAGGTCTTTTCTGGTAAGAAACTTGAAGTCATCCATCTCAGAATATTTGGTTGTCTAGTATACAATCATGTCCCAAAGGAAAAGAGGACTAAACTAGATCCTTCAGGAAAGAAGGGTATCTTTGTGGGTTATAGTGAAAGCTCGAAGGCTTACATAATATACTTTCCAGGGTTCAAGAAGATTGATGTCAGCAGGGATGTAACATTTGATGAAAACTCAGCATTCATCAAATCAAGGAAGGCACCTATCAAAGTTTATGAAGAACCTAAGGAAACTAGATTTCAAGACACTACCATGACTGAAGCAGTTCCAGAAGTTGTTCGTGAGTTTGAAGATCCACAAGAACCTGTAGATCCACCCCGTGAGGATAACTCTCACAAGAGGAAACGTGTATGGGCTAGAGAGCTCATTCAAGATGCAGAAAGATTTGGCATTCCAGAAGAAGAACACAGAGCAAAGAAGAGAACCAGATCACATACCAAATATGCTTCTTTACTTTGTGACATTATGAACAAAGAGCCTTCCAGTTATGAAGAAGCAGTGGAAAAGAAAGAATGGAAGGATGCCATGGTTGAGGAATACCAATCAATAATGAAGAATGATGTTTGGGATGTTGTCCCAAGACCTAAAGAGAAGTCTGTTGTGACTTCCAAATGGATCTACAAAATCAAGCATGCTGCAGATGGCAGTGTAGAGAAATACAAGGAAAGATTCGTAGCTCGTGGCTTCTCTCAGAAAGAGGGAATAGATTATGAAGAAAATTTTGCACCTGTACCCAGGTATACTTCCATCAGAACAGTACTTGCCCTGGCTGCAATAATGAAATGGAAAATACACCAGATGGATGTCAAGACTGCTTTCTTGAATGGTGTAGTTGAAGAGGAAGTATATGTGTAGCAACCACTCGGTTTTGAAATACATGACAGGGAGTCATATGTATGCAGATTGAAGAAAGCCTTGTATGGCTTGAAACAAGCTCCTAGAACTTGGTATGGTAGGATGGACAGTTTCCTATCTAGTTTGGGCTTTACCAAGAGTAAAGCGGATTCCAACCTTTATTACAAGGTTGAGGAAGGGAATCCTGTGATTCTACTCCTGTATGTGGATGACTTATTTGTAACAGGAGATGACAGATTGATTGTAGATACGAAGAGGAAGCTTGCTGCTGAGTTCGATATGAAAGATTTGGGAATGATGCATTATTTCCTAGGTATGGAGGTGTGGCAGAGTGCAGGTGGGATCTTCCTTGGTCAAGGGAAGTACACAGTAGATATCCTGAAGAGATTCGGGATGATGGATTGCAAGGCCATGGCCACACCTATGGCATCGAATCTGAAGCTTCTATGTGATGCTTCATCTGATCCGGTTGATGTCTCTATGTATCGTCAGATGATTGGGTCCTTGATGTACCTGACGAACACGAGACCAGATATTTTCTTTGTGGTGAACACATTGAGTCAGTTCCTAACAAATCCAAGGAGTGTTCATCTAGTTGCTGTAAAGCATGTTCTGAGGTAATTGAAGGGTACAGTGGATTATGGGTTCAAGTATGAAGCGAATCAAAAGTTTAACCTACAGGGTTATGTTGATTCAGATTGGGCTGGCAGTGCTGCAGATAAAAGGAGCACATTTGGGTGTTGCTTCAGTATGGGATCAGGTGTGATCTCTTGGTTTAGTAGGAAGCAGTCCTGCATAGCACTGAGTACAGCTGAGGCAGAGTATGTTGCATCCTGTTCAGCTAGTTGTGAGGCAGTATGGCTACGGAAGCTACTGTATGAGTTATTTGATCTCCCGTTGGATGCTACTGGTATCTTCTGTGATAACCAGAGTTGTGTGAAGCTGTCTGAGAACCCAGTGTTTCATGACAGGTCGAAACACATAGAGATAAAATATCACTATATCAGGGATATGGTGCAGAGAGGAGCTGTGAAGCTCCTGTATGTTGCGATGGACGAGCAAATTGCATATGTGCTGATGAAGCCACTAGCCAGGGTGAAGTTCGAGTACTTCAGAGAGAGGATTGGTGTTCTTCAGATTGATGACACTTTGAGGAAGAAGTGATGGACACATTTGCTGAAGCCATTCCAAGCATGTTGGAAGGAGGATCCTTCACATGGCTGTGGATGTAAGCGCTGGATGATGAGCATCAGGATGATGTTCTGGTTTCTGCTTTGTATGATCAGTTGGATCATTTATATGTATATGAATGTACGCTTCATGTTGGATGCTGGATATGATCAGTTGGATCATTTATATGTATGTATGCATCATGTTGGATGCTGGATATGATCAGTTGGATCATTTATATGTATGTATGCATCATGTTGGATGCTGGATATGATCAGTAGGATCATTTGTATGTATTTTGTATATGCATCATGTTGGATGTGTTGGATCCTAGGCCACAGCTATGGTAAAGCTGCGAATTTTGAGGAAAAAGCACAAGTGTTGAAGGGAAAGTGCTAATTTTGAATAAACACCAATTTTTGGGCAGAAGGAAAAGGTGCGCAGTACGGTGCCAGATGGATGAGCTTAGCGCAGATTATGGACCGAAACTCGTGGAGCTCGCGTGCACACGTCAAAGGAGAATGAATGTGGCCGAGTAGAAAGCTCAGCTACCACAATAAATGAAGCGACGGAGTAGAGGGCTCAGCTACCCTCATTTAAGGCTAAGTACATAAGTTATGGTTGTTCTGATCAAGGAAGAGCAACGGACCAAAGCATTGAAGACGAAGGACAAGGAGCAGTGAACGATGAAGCGGCTCCCATGCCCGCAATCTGCGCGGAAGTCACGGAACCTGCAGGAAGCGGCGATGTGACTGCAAGCGGCGCCTACAGTACACCTAGCCATGTCCGTGGTTAGGGTTTTTGGGGATTACTGCTGGGAAAGGCCCACAGCTTTGTAAAGGTGCGACTGTCATGGCCACCTATATATATGTGTAATTGTAAAGGTTAGACGTTAGTTAGTTAGTTAGTTAGTTAGCTAGCCATTAGATGTTGAGACACAGGTTAGCTGTTTGAGATAAGCTAGCTAGTTAGTAAGTCTTCTACTGTGTTGTTAGGAGACAAGAGTTAGAACTGGATGGCCGTGAAGCTAATCCTTGAGTTGTAGACAGTCTGAGTCGATGTCTGAACTATTGTAATCTCTGTAGAGGAAGAGACTAGATCGAGAGAAGGGCTCCCAGCTGTGTGCGTGGAGTTTCCTGGAAAGATCTAAGGCTGCAGCTGTGTGCGCAGCATATTGTGTAATTCTATCCACTCCTGATTAATATAAGAGACTCCCGTGGACGTGGTTTCCCCGTGGAGGTGAACTTCATAATTCTCATTGTTATGATGCTGTGTTGAGTGATTGCATGTTTTAGTTCACTGTCTGTGTATACATGAATATTGCGTTCTCTTTATGAGTATGTTAAGTAAGTTCTCAAAGCCTCCTTGGTAACTATAATCGTTAAGTGTCGAAGGGATCTGTAGAACGCTGTCGCTGCAGCGATAGAGGAATGCGTTACTGCATTGGGCGTGCAAGCAGAAACGATGGAGTAGCAATGCAGAGGATAATCACCTTGCGTGCAGGAGTGAAGATACCGCGCAGCTAGGCTGTCGCGAGAGAGTTCAGCGCAGTTGCGCTGAGAGGTCTTGTTGGAGCCAAGGCCGCAGCTATGGTAAAAGCTACAAATTTTGAGGAAAAAGCACAAGTATGGAAGAGTGCTAAGTTTTGAATAAGCGCCAATTTTGGGGACAGAAGAAGACGGTGCGCAGTACGGTGCCAGATGAAGGAGCTCAGCACGGATCACGGACCGGGAATCACGGAGCTCGCGCGCACGTCAGAAGGGAATGAAGGTAGCAGAGTGGAAAGCTCAGCTACCATAATCAATGAAGCAATGGAGTAGAGGGCTCAGCTACCCTCATTTAAGGCTAAGTACAGAAGTTATGGTTGCTCGGATCAAGGAAGAGCAACGGACCAAAGCATTGAAGGCGAAGGACGAGGCATCCATACCCGTAAGCTGCGCCGGAATTCATGGAGCCTGCAGGAAGCGGCGACATGACTGCAAGCGGCGCCTACAGTACACCTAGCCATGTGCGTGGTTAGGGTTTTTGGGGATTACTTCTGGGAAAGGCCCACAGTTTTGTAAAGGTGCGACCGCCATGGCCACCTATATATATGAATAATTGTAATGGGTAGATGTTAGTTAGTGAGATAGAGAGTCAGTTGGTGAGACAGATAGCTAACTAGTTAGTAAGCGGGTTAGCAGTGAAGCTAATCCTTGAGTTGCAGACAGTCCGAGGTGATGTCTGAACTATTGTAATCTCTGGAGAGGAAGAGAATAGATCGAGAGAAGGGCTCCCAGCTATGTGCGTGGAGTTTCCTGGAAAGATCTAAGGCTGCAACTGTGTGCGCAGCATATTGTATAAGTCTATCATTTTCTGGTTAATATAAGATACTCCCGTGGACGTGGTTTTCCCCGTGGAGGTGGACTTCATATTTCTCGCTATTATGATGTTGTGATAGAGATGATTACCTGTTTTAGCTTACTAACGGTGAATACAGAAATATTGCATTATCTTTATGAATGTGTCGAGTAAATCAGTAAAGCTTCCTTAAGAACTATAATCGTTAAGAGTAGAAGGTATTGGTAAGACGACGTCGCCGTTGCGATAGGAGAACCAGTTGCTGCGACGAGCTCGCAAGTGAAACTACGTATAGGATATCCGCGCAGAGGATTATTGGTCCTAGCGCAGGAGTGGAAGTACCGCGCAGGAGCTTGAAAGCTGTCGCGCTCCTAAGTCTGAAGAGAGTTCAGACCGTCGCCTTAGAGGAATCGTCAAGGATGAAAGAGCAATCTCCGTGTCGCCTAGGTTATGGAAACCTGATTCCTTAGCCCCCCATAGCCACTTCGGGTGAGACCTCGAGCTGCCGCGCAGCTCGTTGCCGAGAGGGCCAGTGCGCCAAGGGGTTTTGTTGCTGCGCTTCATTAAAACCCGGGTCTGTCCAAAAAGCAGCCAACAAATGGTTCCGTTGCCGCGTGAATGAGACTTGTTATTTCAGCGACACGCGAGATTGAGGCGAAATCCAGAGAAAGAAGGGAGCCAACAAATGGTTCCGTTGCCGCATGAATGAGACTTGTTATTTCAGCGACACGCGAGATTGAGGCGAAATCCAGAGAAAGAAGGGAGCCAACAAATGGTTCCATTGCCTTATGACTTGTTGCTGTGAGACTTGCTATTTTTGCGACGAAGAAGACTGTTGCTGGAGCCAACAAATGGTTCTGTTGCTCAGCTAACAAATGTGTTACTGGAATCCTACAACTACAGAAATTCAGGAGTGGTTCGATTTAAAGGCTAAAGAGTTCGCTGAACAAGAAAATAAAAGCTCTAGACTCCAGCCAGAAGAATGGTTGCAGAAGTATATCTATACCGACCTTCATGAAATTTTCTTTGTCACATTTGCACTTGAGTTACATGCTTGGATAGCCAAGTTAGCAGATACTAGACCCACTGTGTATATTGATCGACCAGTTGCTTGGACGACTGAGCTAGTCAGTATTTTGAAGCGGGTAGATAATTCTGTGTCCCGCGCAGTAGACTTTTGGTTGAATAGTCTGCTGGAAGGTTTCATCACTGAGTTTGCAGTGGATACAAGAAAGAGTTTCAGTGACGCTGAGAGGAGTTTCTTTCAAGCACATAGAGGTAAGTTCCTGAATTCTTTGAACTTATCGATTAAAATGCTTTTGTATGAAAAAGCAAAACTATGTATAGCTTCAGATGAATAGCATAGACACGTAATGTCCGTAGACTCTGATAGTGACCCTGAAGTTATTGGTTGCACTCGTAGTGGAAAACGGTATAAAGTAGGCCTTGACCAACATTCTTTTGAGTCAAGCCCAGAAGACAGTCAAGTTCCTAGAGCACGCCACATAGAAAGACAAGGGAGTGTTCATATCCCTTACCACCCTTTTACACCGCAAAATCCAGACAAATCTCAGTATAATCCCGCAGTAACACCTTCTAGTAGCCCACACGGTACTTCTAGTAGCTCTGTACCACCTTTGTTCGACCAGTCCAGAAGAACTGCTACAGCACCTACACCTCAACCTAGCACAAGAAAGATGGGTGATGACATGAAACTACCAACTTTTAGAGGGACAGGGATAGAAGACCCTGAGCAACACTGGTTCCTATGTGAAGCCATTTGGACAATTAAGCAAATTAATGACGATGCTGTTAAACTGGTTCAGTTAGCAACCACACTAAGAGACAGAGCCTTAACTTGGTTCATGAAATACTCAGCAGCACAGAATAGAACGCTTGCTGAGGTAAGAAATGCAATGATTAGAGAATTCAAGAAACCTAAATCAGAATCACAGTGTATAACAGAGCTCAAAGACATCAAGCAGTTACCCACAGAGTCAGTATGGGACTTTGACCAAAAGTTCAAAGCCTTGATAGATCAAGTAAGCTTTGAGTTTGCACCACAACAGCATAAGGAATGGTTCATTGCTGCGTTGCTTCCACACATTAGACTTCCTCTTATGCAACAGAATCTCACTACTCAGGAACAAGCTCTAGAGATGGCTATGAAACTAGAAGCTTCACCAATTGCTGGAACAAGCAACGATGTTGCGCAGTTGCAGAACCAGTTAGCAAACTTAACCCTGCAAGTGCATGATATTACGAAAGGCAAGGATGTTAAGGAAGACATATGGTGTACAAAATGTAAAGCACAAGGTCATTCAAAGGACCACTGTCCTGTTTTCATAGAGTATATTGCAACTGGAGCACCTAATCCTTTACCACAGCCACAAGGGTCTTGGTGTGAAATCTGTAGAACTAGAGGTCATAGACCTCAAGAATGTCACTTACTTCAGAAATATGTACAAACTCCAAAGAACCTATATTGTAATTTCTGTAAATCAGTAGACCACGATGAAAACAATTGCAGAGCATACGACCTTATGATGGAAAGGAAACATTGTAACGTCCCCTTCCATCATCAAATGCAGGGAAGGAAACATTAACAACACACCGGGGCTTTTGGCAGACTTAGCCCAATATTACATTACTCATAAATTCATAACAATTAAAAACTTCTATATGCAGATCCATCTCAATATAAACACAGCGGAATAAACATACTAATAAGCACACAACCAGTAATGCCTAACATATATATATATATATATATATATATATATATATATATATATATATATATATCACAGCGGGGGATGATTCAGCATATAGAGACTCAATCTCATTACAATACCATGCATGGATTCCAAATTAAGATAATCAACTCATTTCATTAAGCATAGACAATTTAACATATTGCAGAACACAAAATGCAAATAATTTATAATACAAAGAACACTTATCTTGAGAAGTAGATGTCCAACGACTGGCTACGTGAGAGCAACGTTCCACCCAACCATAGATCTCTTTCCAGCCTATATTCTTTCAGCTGAGAGATCACCCCCGAGCTGGGCTATGTATCCACTAAGGAGGAACTAGATGGCTCACTCACGGTCAGGGTTTCACTCAGACAGCCATGCTAAGCCAACACACTGTTGGTTTTTCAAGCATGCAAATGACAAATGAGGAGGATGCCAAGCCAGTGAGCTCAACCACAAATCTACAGGCATCTCAAATGAACTCAACAGTCATGGCACCCACAATACCCACCGCACCCAACACAAGGAAGGTCCCCTTCTCTACTGCACAGTCCCTCAGGCGTCCCTTCCCTCCAGTTCTCTTTAGGGTGGGCATAGAAAGGTCCAGCTGCTAATTCCTTGAGATTCTAGCCTTCACTGGGTTTACCAAGCAAACCAAACCTCTGCTCAGTCATTCACACTTGGATTTCTCACAGTTCTGTTATCCAATAACTCAATCCCGTCACTTCATTTCTGGGTTGTAAAAACTGGGATTTCCAATGGATTTCGGGGTAGATAATGCTCCCAAATTCACCCCAAGGTTCATACCAATGGATCCCCCATTGGATTTCACTGTCCGATGCCAAATCTGGGCATTTTTGGCTCTTCAAAACGCGGGTTCTTTCAAAGTCGCGATTTCTGGTTTTTCACTCTGCTGGCAAATTGTTTTTTTGAATGGAAAATGGTGCTGGTTAGTTTTCCAATGGAATGGGGATGAGGAAGAAGCAACATCCATGAGGTAGAGTGGCTTGTGGTACAAGAAAACAGAGCCCATACTCTGCCATACGAATTTCTGGGCTGCCCATGCTCCATTGAAGCCATGGACTGAAATCCTCAACCACTTCCTTACAACAGAATTAAATGTCATCCAGGAAAGTCAAATGGGTTCTCAAGGTGACATATGGCAGCCTATGGTTCAATCCCATAGCCCCCTCACCACTCCCTAGTGGATACACATGGCCCCTTCTCATTCGTTGCTCCCATAGCCAGTTTTGGTATTTTATTGCATGATGTTTATTTACATCCTATTACAATTTCCATGGCTTAAGAGCACATGGGCATCAAATATCAATGCTTTCCCTTTAAATCAAAATTCAGGCTTTCACTAGCGGGGCCTTGGCCTTGAGCTCCACGCTAGGAAAACATACATCACATGTACACATTATTTACATTAAATGCTAACATATCCTAAGGGTGTCAAAATGGGGTATTCAATCCCCTCCCCCTTAGAATAACACCGTCCTCGGTGTTCCAAGACTTAGGCATATATATACAATTTACACATGTTCAAAACTTCAAAAACTTTGCAAATATGCCCTGCATTCTGTTCTTTACTTTGAACTTTTAGGACCAAGTCCTTTGATTTTCACAAGCTGCTCCTGCTGATTCGGATCTTCCAGCTCATCCATAAGTCTGAAAACTTTATGGCTGCTACCCTCTTGAGGTTCATCTCGTTCTGCTGCTTTTGCATCTTGAAACATCTCTCCAAGATTTTCTTGTGTCTTGGCAATTGTTTGAAGAAGACTTCCAGCCAATTCTAATGGCCTATGGTTTGCTTCCATGGTCATTGTGCACAGCTGGTTCTCACTTGGCTCACAAGCAACACTTGCTCATAACAACTGCAACCAAATGATTTAATTTCCACCTGTGAAATTCATCATTACAATTATCATTAGGCCAAGCATAACCCAAACATAAAAAAAAAATCAGTCAATGGTTTTTCCCCAATTGACATGGAGGTCCATTGCTCTATTCATGAGACTTTCACACTTTCCATGATTTTCCAGCATACACATGAATTCTTTCATGTTCATCCATTCAAATTAAATTAACTACTTCAACATTCACAATTTATTTCAATCAAATAAACACATTCCACTTTCAGCCATACATGCATTCAACAATTTTTTTGTGTTTATAAATGCATCAATAAAAAGGAAAGAGAGAGCAGTAAGAGTTTCTTCTCTTTAGTCTTGTTCCATTCTGGAACCCACACCACCACGGTGGTTTTCATGCTCCTAGTCTCTTTCACCTCAACGTGAATGCTTGACCAGCCCTTCTTGGCTATGACACTTAATGTCTATGGTCTATTTCAGACCTCTCAACCATGGAGTCCTCCACATGGTTTATCTACAACTCTTTGCTGCTAGGACTCACACAGTCCCACTAGCCCCATCTTTCCATTACTGCTCATACTGAGCTCTTTAGGACGGTTACATGTCCACATGCATCCTTAAGATGCTTTCATAGTCATTGCTTCCAGCAATACCTACACTCAAACATTGAATTAATTCACATGTTTAGTTTATTTTCATAGGAAATCATAGCCAAATCGAATACGCATGTATATTCATAAGCAAGAAATTACAAGATAACCAAATACTTATCTGCACTAGATGTCTTCACTTTATTCCATAGGGTCCTTCCTTGCTTTACAAGCCTTGGAATCGCCTATGTATTTGGGTGTTTAGCCAGCGCGCAGGCTGCCCCTCAACATCAAATAGTCTTGTATGTTTGGCTAACACGTAGGCTGCTCCAAATCTCCAATAATCTTGCATGTTTGGCTAGCACATAGGCTGCTCCAAATCATCAACAATCTTGCATGTTTGGCCAGCACACAGGCTGGTCCAAATCATCAATAATCCTGCATGTTTTGCCAGCACTCAGGCTGCTCCAAATCATCAATAATTCTTGCATGTTTGGCCAGCACGTAGGCTGCTCCAAATCATCAATAATCTTTGCATGTTTGGCCAGCACGCAGGCTGCTCCAAATCATCAAAAATCTTTGCATGTTTGGCCAGCACGCAGGCTGCTCCAAATCATAAATAATCTTGCCCAACCAGCCACTCTCTGGATTTACCAAGCAACTTTTAGTTCTTTCAGGGTCCTTGCTTCCTGCATTGACCAAGGTTTCCAACAAAGAAACAATAATGCATCAGCTCACTGTTACAAGCTTTATACTTGAAACCTTCATTATTTCAAATAAGAAATAAATGAAATTGAATACTTATCTGTATTGTGCATTTCTTCTCTGGTCCACAGGGTCCTGCTTTTACTTTATAAGCCTTGGGATCCTCCTGCAGACTAGGATGTTTGGCCAGCACGCAGGCTGCTCCAAATCATCAATTAATTAATGCCCTACCAGTACACCTTCACGCCGACTGGGTTTACCAAGCATTTGGTGGTGCCCAACCAGTCCCATACCTGGTTGGCCCTCTCCATTGCCAAGCCAGCACATACGTCTGGGTCATCGACCAATGGAAGGTAACTGCGCCACCGACCATTACAGGTCAAGGCTCCACTACCCTTTGCCTTAGGCTTGCATCAGCCTTTCACATGTATCACAATCCCTCAATGCGCATAACAATTCTTCACCCACACAAGGGTGGCACTTCTTCTCTTATGTAAGCCGACGGTTCCATTAAGGAATTATTTAGGTGACTTTCTTAACTGCAGGCTATCATGGCCCCATGATACCCACTCACCCTACACAAGGGTTACCACTGCTCATACAGTCCTCTTGAGTATTCTTTTCTTCACTTTTCCCTTTAATGTGCAGCACTGAATTTCATATGTATAATCTGTCAACACCAAATGGATAGAAAGCTCATTAGTATTGCTGCTCTAGAATGGTAAACATATGTCATAACATTCACTATCCAACCTTGAAACACCAGGAATGCATCCATTCCCTTAAGGCGTAGTCAATATTGGCATCCCTAACATAACTCAGCACCAGAAAGGCGTGCACTCCTTACTGATGTGAACTATGAAGGTCCTAATCATACTTCAAGCAGTCTGCTATAATGGAAATAAAATCAAAACATGCTCTGCATATTAACTCTAATAATTAGACATGCATGTGTGTATATATATATATCAATCAGGGTTTATGGAACACTTATCCATTTTGCAGATGTTGTTTCTCTTCTTTAATGAGGAATGGGGGCTCCTTCTCTGAGTTGACAGTCCCTCGGTTTTCCATCCCAATTCCTTTTGATGTTACATGCCTCTCACATGTCTTACTGACATAATCTTCACCATCTCACTCATATTGTTTACCAATCATGTAGTGCAGATGAGACATTAATAATGTCTTATGGCGTTTCACCTGAAACCCACTTTCACATCATGGAGTCCCTTCCCATGAAGTTTGGCTTCTGCAGGACCTCTCTCTCTTGGTCTTACTGCAATGTGTCTCCCTGGCACACTTATTAAATAGCCAAACAGTCAGCAACATTTAATAGTGCCATTCAAATCTGATTGTTACATAACCAATCCATGGCACTAATAATTAAATTTAGCATAAATTTGCAACTCTGTCTACTACAGAAATTGGTTTTCTTATCCATGAGGCTATCCTCATATTGTTTGGCTCTTGTAAGTGACACCAATCTTCCCGTTATGGTCTTATGCCCGCTGCCATACATGAGCATCCACTTACAGCATGTCCTCCTGACACATTTTCATGTAAGCCAAACAGTCATTAGCAATTATTAGCAAAATTTCAAATCCGAAACATTTACAAATCTGAGATTTACAACTGTTCTTACTAACAGAACTTAGAGCTCTCAATCATGAGATTCCTTCTCATAAGCTCTAAATCGAATTCTCAAATCTGCTCCCTACAGAATTAGACTTGCAGCCATGATATTATTCTCATAAACATAAATCAAAACATTTTCAGATCTGTTTCATGCATAAATTAAATTCCACAACCATGAGAACCTTCTCATAACCTTTGGCCTTTGCAAATGGTAGAGCTCAGTCTTTACTATGGTCTTATCCCCATTGCCATACGCAAGACATTTCTACCTGGAGTCTGAAACTTTCAATCAGCAAAACATGTTGTGAGTCCCCATGCATATAATATTTCATTTAACATTATTTCACAGTCATATCATTCATACAACTCTGTCCTTCCACAAAGCATTCTAGCAGTCCATCGATCATGATTGGCTCTTCATGCACTTACTATTATGCATTCATAACAGCCCATGCAATGATCCTAGAATTATCATCAATTCCTTCATTATTTATTTTGCAATAACATATGCATCATCCCTGTGCATTCATACAATGCATCACAAGATTTATAAAATCTCTTAATGCTCATCTACTTAATGCTACCTTGCATTGTTTCATGAGTACTATGCATTCAAGCATATTATGATCGAAACATGACTATCTCATATAACTTGCATTACCATAATCAGGACCACTAGTCCTCACTTGCTTTGTTTATTAAGCACATAACCAACATATACATGGCATGATATAAATTCATATGAATGCATTGAGATTTCTAAACAGTCATAGGGTGTAAGAATCATTTCCTTCACTTACCCACACCTCACCAAGCTTGGTAGGTTAACAGTCCCAATCGGTATTCAATATCACATGCAAACTAACTCATCATAGCTCAAACATAGTTGAAGAGATCTTACCAAATCCTCTTTCGACATTCATGCAATTTGGCACCAATAATCATTACCTGCATGGTTACCATTAACATCATCTGATGTTACCTGATCAGTTGGCCTCTTACCAAGGCTGCTCAGTCATTTTTCCAACTTTATGACCATAGATTTGTTGCACCATCCTTTCTGCATAAGGTTGTTGGCTTCATGCAACAACATCCTCAGCACATTTAGCCATGCTCTTTGTTATCTTTGGTCCTACAACCAATACCAACATCAATAGTGATTATCAACCACAATATTCTCCATTAGTGGTTCATTGCATATGCAGACTTCATTATTCTACCAATATGCAATATCCCATTTATGCACAAGCATTTCCATATGCACTATGCAATGTTTGTTAAGATGCCATCTAGTGCATATACATCTATATAATCCCTTACATTTTTAACATTTTTATGCCATATGACAATTTCATAATTATAAGTATGATAACAAACAGGGGTTTAAAGAATTCTTCCCTTTTCGATCCCTCACTGTAACATGGAATTTCTCTTCCATATCATGCAATTGTAGAAATTGCCCACATTGACAACAAAATTTGTTTGTCAAACAGCCGATGGCACTCTTCTGCACTAAATATCTATGATATATGTAGACCTCATTCAAACTCTGGTCATGCATCATTGCTCCCTGCTGGACAAGCTTTCCAATGCCCGTCTTCATGCTCCATTCCGACATCAGGTGCGGGAACTGCATCTCTTCAAAAATGACAACTTGTACTCCAATTCTGCACATTTTACACAGTTGTATTTTGGTCCAGAATGCCAACTTCAGCCACCTGTGGAAGAAAATCTATGAAGAATCGCAAAAACTTTTATATCGGGCAAAGTTAGTCCATATAACCAGGAACAGTCGGCACTTCATGGATCTCAATTTCGATGCACCATTCATCTTTTATAAAATTCTGGGTTTAACTACTTCTTACTTTTCACATTTTTAACTCCCTTTGCATCCTGTGCTCCACCTGTGCGCCACCTGCGCACAACCTGTGTGCAACCTGCGCGCAATCCGCGCACTATCCGTGCGCAACCTGCACTCAATCCGCGTGCAACCTACGCACAATCCGCGCGCAATCCGCGCACGACCCGCGCACAATCCGCGCACTATCCGCGCGCAACCTGTACGCGATCTGCGCGCAATCCGCGCGCAACCTGTACGCCATTTGTGCGCAATATGTGCGCGACCCGCATGCAATCCGCGCGCAATCTGTGCACAATCTGCGCACGACCCGCGCACTATCCGCGCGCAACCTACGCGCAATCCGCGCGCAATCTGCGCACAATCTGCGCACGACCCGCGCGCAATCCGCGCGCAACCTGTACGCGATCTGCGCGCAATCCGCGCGCAACCTGTACGCCATCTGCG
This sequence comes from Larix kaempferi, assembly GCA_027924585.1. Classification (NCBI taxonomy): domain Eukaryota; kingdom Viridiplantae; phylum Streptophyta; class Pinopsida; order Pinales; family Pinaceae; genus Larix; species Larix kaempferi. The sequence continues at coordinate 4,778,875 of BSBM01000798.1, read as the reverse complement.
CGCAATCTGTGCATGACCCGCACGCAATCCGCGCGCAACTGTGCGCGAAATCCGCGTGCAACTGTGCGCGATCCGCGCGTAATTTGTGCGCGATCCGAGCGCAATCCTCGTACAATCTGTGCGCGATCCGCGCATAATCTGTGTGCAATCCGCACGCAATCTGCGTGCTTGCGGGGGTCATATCTCCCTCGTCCCTTAACCAAATTGGACGAATTTGGTACCGTTGGAAAGCTCTGGAAGACTTCTATGCACCTATGTGATCTTCTTTTGCATCTGAGGAATCTGTCCCTATCATTTTTCCAAATCAAAATTCTGCCCCCAACTTCCCACTTCCACATCAAAACCATTCTGTCTCTTGCCTGCAACTGCAACTTTTCACAACAGTTAGAAAATTTTCTGGAATGTGCCCTTTCATCCCCTTACAGAGGTGAACTACTACATAAAAACTTGCATAAAAACAGTAAGAGAATGGCAAGAACTTGCATTTCTAATAAGGTATTTTATTTTCATTTCACATTCAACAATCCAACCAATGGATTCACAATTAATCTCCAAGCAGCCAACAAGCATGGGTAAGAAAACTCATGAGCATAAGGGCGTAATTTGCAGGCTTTCCTCATTCCTGAAAACCATCAAATGGCCACACAATGTGGATTCATTGTAATTAACAATCATCATTAAGACATGGGGCTGTAACAACTGATTATTCATGCTTTTAAACAAACAGAACTCATTTCCAGCCATGCTCAACATTCAAGTTCATGCATTCAAAGCATCATGGACATTCAAGGAACATGGATTCATCATTAATCAAGGTCTCAAGCACATGATGCATCATCTCCTATGCACAGCAATTAACAACAACAACAACAAAACAATATAAGATGGCAGAGGTTGCCCCTCCTTTCTCTCCTCCATGGAGGCAACAGACAAATACAAACTGAATGCTACAGCATTGGGGACAAATTAGAGCAAGCATTCAACCTAAAAATGAATTTTCTCGCTCCTTCCCCTATTTCATAGAATGCAATCAATGCAAGCATCTTGCAAAAATCCCCAAACAGTCATGGAAATGATTTCCCATTCCAACAAATAGAAGCCATGCAATCTTGAGGTTTCTTTAATGCATTTTAGTCCCAAATACAAAATGCATGTACAAACAATGATTTATATCTCTGTGAAGGGCCCAACAGCCGTAGTGTTGAACCTAGAGCTCTGATACCACTCTGTAACGTCCCCTTCCATCATCAAATGCAGGGAAGGAAACATTAACAACACACCGGGGCTTTTGGCAGACTTAGCCCCAATATTACATTACTCATAAATTCATAACAATTAAAAACTTCTATATGCAGATCCATCTCAATATAAACACAGCGGAATAAACATACTAATAAGCACACAACCAGTAATGCCTAACAGATATATATATATATATATATATATATATCACAGCGGGGGATGATTCAGCATATAGAGACTCAATCTCATTACAATACCATGCATGGATTCCAAATTAAGATAATCAACTCATTTCATTAAGCATAGATAATTTAACATATTGCAGAACACAAAATGCAAATAATTTATAATACACAGAACACTTATCTTGAGAAGTAGATGTCCAACGACTGGATACGTGAGAGCAACGTTCCACCCAACCATAGATCTCTTTCCAGCCTATATTCTTTCAGCTGAGAGATCACCCCCGAGCTGGGCTATGTATCCACTAAGGAGGAACTAGATGACTCACTCATGGTCAGGGTTTCACTCAGACAGCCATGCTAAGCCAACACACAGTTGGTTTTTCAAGCATGCAAATGACAAATGAGGAGGATGCCAAGCCAGTGAGCTCAACCACAAAGCTACAGGCATCTCAAATGAACTCAACAGTCATGGCACCCAGAATACCCACCGCACCCAACACAAGGAAGGTCCCCTTCTCTGCTGCATAGTCCCTCAGGCGTCCCTTCCCTCCAGTTCTCTTTAGGGTGGGCATAGAAAGGTCCAGCTGCTAATTCCTTGAGATTCTAGCCTTCACTGGGTTTACCAAGCAAACCAAACCTCTGCTCAGTCATTCACACTTGGATTTCTCACAGTTCTGTTATCCAATAACTCAATCCCGTCACTTCATTTCTGGGCTGTAAAAACTGGGATTTCCAATGGATTTCGGGGTAGCTAATGCTCCCAAATTCACCCCAAGGTTCATACCAATGGATCCCCCATTGGATTTCACTGTCCGATGCCAAATCTGGGCGTTTTTGGCTCTTCAAAACACGGGTTCTTTCAAAGTCGCGATTTCTGGTTTTTCACTCTGCTGGCAAATCGTTTTTTTGAATGGAAAATGGTGCTGGTTAGTTTTCCAATGGAATGGGGATGAGGAAGAAGCAACATCCATGAGGTAGAGTGGCTTGTGGTACAAGAAAACAGAGCCCATACTCTGCCATACGAATTTCTGGGCTACCCATGCTCCATTGAAGCCATGGACTGAAATCCTCAACCACTTCCTTACAACAGAATTAAATGTCATCCAGGAAAGTCAAATGGGTTCTCAAGGTGACATATGGCAGCCTATGGTTCAATCCCATAGCCCCCTCACCACTCCCTAGTGGATACACATGGCCCCTTCTCATTCGTTGCTCCCATAGCCAGTTTTGGTATTTTATTGCATGATGTTTATTTACATCCTATTACAATTTCCATGGCTTAAGAGCACATGGGCATCAAATATCAATGCTTGCCCTTTAAATCAAAATTCAGGCTTTCACTAGTGGGGCCTTGGCCTTGAGCTCCACGCTAGGAAAACATACATCACATGTACACATTATTTACATTAAATGCTAACATATCCTAAGGGTCAAAATGGGGTATTACAAACATGATGTTTATAGAGTACAGTCAGAAGCACAAGGACCCGTAGCAGGTCCACAGTATGACCAAACTCGCGACGGCCGAACAGGAAATTACAGAGGCCGTGGACGCACAACAAACTTTGGCCGCGGAAGAGGCCAGATCACTTGTTATAATTGTGGAGCGCAAGGTCATTTTGCAAGAGATTGCCAAAACCCTACAACCCTTTGCAGATATTGTAAATCTTATGATCATATCATTGAAGAATGCCCCCAATTGATGACTAAAATGCAAGCAAAGACGCCACAGGTCAATCAGAATATTCAATTGATTGGAGCAGAAAAAAGGGAACCAGACCGTACAGTTAACATTGTGACGCGCAGTGGAACAACCACTGGTGCACCAGTGTCGGGAACTGGAAAGCAAGCGACGCAATGGGTGTGCCGCGCTAATATTAAACCAGCCCCACTTAATCTGCAGAAGCAAAAAGAAGCATTCAAGCAAGCCCAAGAGTATTTCTCAGATCCTAGAGCTTCAAGTTCTGTCACAAATCCGCATAATGACATTAGATCGCAAGTTCTAAGACAAGACAACCTGGTACAAGAACAGGCCACTACATCCGGAAGGCCCGATGAAGAAGATGCACTAGGTACTGTCCATAATTTTCTAAGGAACTGCTTAAAGTTGTTGCGCAATGAAAAAGCAACTATGGAACTTCAACACCTAATGGATAAATGTCAACAATCTGCTTCGACCAACACGCCGCAGCGTGCTGTTCACCAGATTGGGAGTCACGTTAGAACTGGAAAAGAGATGAGGCTCACAGCGCAGATTGGAGCATTTGAGATGGATGAAGTCATTTTAGATTTGGGCTCAGAAGTTAATGTTCTCACCATGCAGACATGGGAACAGATGGGAAGTCCTCAACTTACAAGATCCCCTATCCAGCTAAGACTTGCGAACCAGCAACGAGTCTCTCCATTGGGCAGATTACCCAATGTACCTATTGATATTGAGGGAGTAAGAAGTTCTGCAGACTTTGAAGTAATCAAAATACTGGATGATACTAGACCTTACCCAACACTTTTAGGTATAGACTAGGCATTTGATAATTTAGCTGTCATTAACTTGAAGAAAAGATAGATGACCTTCGAGGACGACCAGATTAGGGTCATTGCACCGCTTGATCCTATTCAAGGACCAAGGTATATAGAACCCATTCGGGCAGAAGAAGAAGTGCGCCACAGGGAAAGTTTGTATCAGATGACTGCTAGTCAGAGTGACTATGTCAATCCCACAGCAGATGGCCATATCAGCTGGCGATGCGATAGTTCGTGCACATCAGACTCAGATGCAGGATTGGAAAACTGGCAGAATCGCTTACATGAGGTTTCTACAAGACGTTGCGCCATGATGACTAAATCCATTCGATGGATTGGAACAGAATTGACCGACACTCTAATTTTTGATGGTCTAACTAACGTAAGTGAATTCATACAGGCATATGAACAACAGCTTCCAGAACAGCAGCGCATACAGGCATTAGATGTATCACTGCGCGCGACACCAGCAAGATGGTGGGGTGCGCATAAAGCGAATATTCACACATGGCAAGACTATCGTAGATTGATACTGCGCAGATTCCAGGACACCACAGCAGAAGTGTCGCGCAAATACGAGGGACAGAGTGACCCCAGGTCACACATCGAAGCATGCATTCAGCAATGGTCAGATATTCCAGACGATGAGTGGGTTCACCTATTCATCCACACATTGGACACAGTTCCAAGGAACTGGTACACTGAAACAGAATTGCGCAGAGGCACTCTTACTTGGCCTCTAATGATAGAAAGTTTTTAACTTACCTTCAGTTTTGAGTCAGAGCATCCGAGTATTGATCAAGCTCTGAAGTGTATTAAAAAGAAGGTATTTGAACCATGTCTATTACCAGAATATTCCCAGACGGATTGGGCTGTTCAGATAGAACATGCCCTCGAATGCTATAATTTCACCACTAGAGAAGAGGAGGATAATCCTCGCAACATCAATATTCCAGAATCAGAAGGGACGCGCAATGTTGAAGGTCCTCAGCTTGATATCCCTGCCATTACAGAACACATCAAGCTTAAAAAGGTTAACATTGGTATAGAAGCCGAACCCAAGTTTGCTTCTATAGGAGACTATTGGGATGATGAAACTGTTGGGCATATTTCAGATTTATTACGTGACTACCAGGATATCTTTCCTACCAAATTCACAGAAATGAAAGGCATCCTAGGAGACTTAGGAGTGATGCGCATACCTCTGAAACCAGATGCCAAGCCAGTAAAGCAGCGCCCATACAGGTTGAACCCGCGCTATAAAGAAAAAGTCAAAGAAGAAATTGACAAGATGCTCGCAGCAGGTATTATTGAGCCAGTAGAAGAAAGTGATTGGATTAGTCCTATGGTTGTGCAAGAGAAGAAGACAAAAGGTGAAATAAGAATTTGCGTGGACCTGCGCAAACTCAATGATGCATCAGCGCATGATCCATTTCCTACGCCCTTTACAGATGAAGTGCTTGATAATGTTGGAGGACAAGAGGCTTACTCCTTCACTGATGGATTTTCGGGATACCATCAGATCAGAATTCATCCAGACGACCGCCATAAGACTACTTTTGCGACTGAATGGGGCTCATTCCAGTACACGATAATTCCCTTTGGTCTTAAAAACGCTCCTGCTATCTTCTCTAGAGTCGTTGTTGCTGTTTTTAAAGAATTTATCCATAAGTTCTTAGAAGTCTATTTTGATGACTGGACTGTATTTGGCTTATTAAAGAACCATATAGCGAACCTGCGAATGATGTTAGAAAAATGTAGACAGCACCAGATTTCCCTTAACTTGAAAAAATGTATCTTCTGTGCTCCTTTTGGTATTTTGTTGGGTCATATTGTATGCAGACAAGGACTCCTGATGGATCCTGCGAAGGTTGCCATCATTGCTAATTTACCGGCGCCCAACTCAGTCAAGCAATTGCGCACTACATTGGGACATACTGGATACTACAGAAAATTTATCAAAGGTTATGCAAAGATCACAGCACCTATGGAAAGACTGCTGAAAAAGGATTCGAAATTCCAATGGACAGAAGAATGCCAACAGAGCTTGGACACACTTAAAGACAAGATGATCACTGCGCCAATTCTAGTTTTCCCAGACTGGAATAAACCCTTTCATGTTCATGTCGATGCTTCTTCCATAGCATTGGGGATCGTACTTACACAACCAGGAAAAGGAGGTATCGATCACCCCATTGCTTACTCTAGCCGAAAGTTGTCCACAGCAGAGAAAAACTACACTACTACAGAGAGAGAAGGACTAGCTATGGTGTACGCCCTACAGAAGTTCAGACACTACTTACTGGGCGCACATTTTAAAATGTATACTGACCATTCTGCTTTGAAATACTTGGTCAATAAGCCAGTGTTAGGGGGAAGAATTTGCAGATGGCTACTGCTTTTTCAAGAATATGATTTTCAGGTTATTGTAAAGCCAGGTAGATTGAATGCAGGACCTGACCACTTATCTAGGATTGAGTTAGGAGAAGAACCTACAAATCTGGAGGACAATCTTCCTGACGCGCAGTTGTTCTCTATTCAAGCAGCAGATGAATATTATTCTGATATCCTTGAGTTTCTCACTACTGGACAAGCGCCAGTTGAGTTTACAGTCCAGCAGAAGAAACAACTTGTCGTCAAAGCCGCAGACTTCACTTTGATAGCAGGCCAGCTTTATAAGTTGGGCCCCGATGAAGTCTTGCGCAGATGTATTCTACCACATGAAAAGAACTCTATCATCGCAGAAGCGCACTCAGGCACCGCAGGAGGCCATTTCGCAGGAAAGCCGACTGCTCAGAAGATCTTAGCTGCAGGTCTTTGGTGGCTGACATTGCATAAAGATACCAAGGAATTCTGCAAATGTTGCGATGTGTGCCAGCGAACAGGAAAACCTTCAAGAAGAGATGAAATGCCGCTAAGACCTCAGATAACACTACGCGCTTTTGATAAATGGGCCATTGATTTTGTAGGTCCTATCAACCCACCAGGAAAGAGAACCGGCGCAAGATACATCATCACAGCTACTGAATACCTCACCAGATGGGCTAAGGCTAATCCAGTTAAGAATTGCGACGCTGCCACGGCCGCGTAGTTCATTTTTGAGAATATTATTACTAGATTTGGATGTCCACTAATTCTAATGAGTGATCAGGGTACACATTTCCTCAATGAGACTATAGAAGCCCTTACTGAAGAATTCCAAATTAGTCACCATAAGAGCACACCCTACCATCCTCAAGCTAATGGTACGGTGGAGGCATTCAATAAAATTCTTGAGAATGCCCTGACGAAGATCTGTAACCAACAAAGAGATGATTGGGACCTTAGAGTCACAGCTGTATTATGGGCTTACAGAACTACCTGCAAGAAATTAACAGGCCACACACCTTTCAGTTTGGTGTATGGACAAGAAGCAGTTATGCCTATGGAATACATTATTCCCAGTCTCAGAATTGCGCAAATTACAGAAATGACAGATCCTAATACTATGAGCGCAAGACTCTCACAACTGCTTGCCTTAGAAGAAGACAGACTCCTAGCCGGATTCCATCAACAGGTACAGAAGGCAAGACAGAAAGCTTGGCATGACAGGCATATTAAGAATAAAGTCTTTCAGGAACGAGACTTGGTACTCCTCTATGACAGTAAATTTACCAAGTTTCTAGGCAAGTTTCGTGCACATTGGTTAGGCCCTTTTCAGGTGATGAAGATAACTGAAGGAGGAGCAATTCAGCTTGCGAAGCTGAACGGAGAATTGCTACCTACCATGATCAACGGGAGTCGGCTTAAGCTTTACCGCGACGGCCACTCCGCCCTGTCGACTTAAATAGCTGATCAAAGGAATGCAGATGCCCAGTGTAGTTGAAAGAGGCATCGCATCCAGTCTACACGGAAGTCGCGAGACCCTCAGTCTCTGGCTTCCCGCGCAGTTCCATGAAACATCCGCGCATGTCTATAAAGTTTGCATGGAGCGAACCTAATTGCGCTCTTGCGAAGTTTTTCGGATGGTCAAACCATCGCTCTTGCGAAGTTCCCTGTGATAATTTGCCGCTTGAAAAAGTTTTGTTGTAGACCCCTATAGGCACAGTTTCCTAAGTCGAAATGACCTGCCGAAAAGTTTGAATTACCGCAGTTATGTAGCCGCATCTGAATAAATGAAGGATAAACCCGCCATTTAAGTGTAGCCGCTCTGACAGATTCGGCTTGATCTCCGTAAGATTTGCATTTAAACCAGGTGACGGAAAGTTTTAGCTTCTCTCGAAAGCCTGTCAGAGCCCGTCCATCACAGTAAATGCACCAGAGAGGTGAAGGGAATAGAAGGGTTGTCAACTCATGCATAGCCGCCTACAGCTAGTAGCCCCACTTGCCCGTATTTACTCTCACCTTAGCTATAAATACCCAACACTTGTATAATTTCGGGTTACTTTTCTCGAGCTGCATAGTCTTGTGTGAATCTAAGCCATTGTTTTCAGAGCCGAGTCGTGCAGAGTGCTTCCTTTGTTGTCAGTGTTCATATCCCATGCTGTTCCACGGTTTCTGTCTAAGTTCTTGTTACCTATACCCGTTAACAACGGAGAACCTGTCGACTGAAGAAGTCGTTCGTCAATTCCTGTGCCGAGGCCTAGATTTCGGCATGAATACTCCCGTGACTGCTTCGACTTATGTACATCTTGGTTATCAGGATCCCATCTTAGCCACAGCCAGAAGAGCCCGTTCCAGAGCCGCTGGCCACTATGGTGAATTATATTCCGCCGCGACCAGACGATGCACCAGAGGTGCATATTCCGAAGAATGCAAAGTATCCGCTTCCGTTACCTCCACTACCGGTTGCCGTGCGAATAGATGGGTCCCTGCTCGGACACCTTCCACCGGTCAAGTTCTCTGATTTCAACCTGGGAGACTATAAGACATATCCTCAGTTCCAGCTAGACCGATATCTAACGGTAGTGCATAATCCCACCAGAAAGGTTGACGAATTCATCCCGAAGGGATTTGCAGCAAATCTGGAGCGCCCTGGACTCCTGAACCTGTTAAAGCTACCGCATTTTGGGCGTAGCAATGAAGTGAACGCAGTTGTTAAAACACTGCTATCCTGCGCTCATGGAGGTTACCTTTGGCTCGGGAGGCCAATCGATTTAAATGTCGATTTGATTCATCGCATTACTGGCCTGTCTAAGGTTGGTAAGGATCCCAATATCCATTTCATGGGAAAGGAGAAGGATAGAAAACTGGCTGCAAAGCTGGTCCAGAAATACAACCTTACAAGAGGAGGTCGGGCTTATGACCTCACAATAGTAGAAGACGAAGCACTCAGATTTACAGGAAGTCTGCTCGCAGGCAGAATTCTCACGAAGTGCAGACCGAAGGAAGTTACTGGAGCTGTCGTGGAACTTGCCATCGCAGGTGCGGAGGGAGAGCAGTACAACTGGTGCCTCTTCCTCCTCAATTCTTTTTTGGAAGACTGCCGAAACGTCCAAGATAACCCCAGTCAGTCGTTCCATTTTTCTTGGCTTTTAATTTTATGTGCTCTCGTCGGGTGGAAGGAGCCCCCGAACACTCAGTTCCTTCTGCGCCGCGCAGGAGAACCTGCTGGAATTCGCTATGTAAACCTTTGGGAATCTCCTAATCCCGCGAAGCGCAAGATGAATCGCGCTGTATTTTGTGAGTACTATTATCTCCTCAGAGATACCATTCAGGAAATGCCAAGGCTGAGTGAGGAGACAGCGACGCTATATGAAGGAAATTTGGCCTTTAATGCCGACTTACATCAACTTTACCTCCGTCCCTGCGGCATTGAAGAGAAATGGGCCGTAGGCCTTTACAGGATGACCGCCGAAGATGTCGAAGAAACTATCAAGTCTTGGTCAGACGAATGGAGAGAAGCCATCGACATCACAGCCGCGATGCCACCCGCCGCTGCGCACGAGAAAGATAAGGGCAAGGAAGCCCCTGAGCAAAGAAGTGATGAAGGCTCGACAGAGCCGGCAACCAAGAAACAAAAGGTGTCGCATCCCTCTGAGGCCATTCCCTCGGGGATCGACCAGTATCTGAAAGAGCAATTTCGCGAGCTGCGGAACACGCACGCTCACATCAGAAGTGCTCTAGACCTACAGTTTGTGGAAATAAAAGGTCTCGCAGGAAGGATTGCGCAGACTCATGCGCCAACATCTACTTCGCAGGCGCCACAAGAAATTCCAAGTACTGAGCGAGTTGAAGAACTCATAGAAAGGCATACTGTCGTGCATATTCCGCCTACGAGCATGACACTTCCGGATCCTCTAGCTGCACTATAGGTAAGCGCCGTTGGGCCCGTTGAAATAAATTTGTCTCTAATTCCTATAGAGACTCTACAGCTAGTGCACGAGAAAGTTTCTCTTGAGTTGAGAGCTAGAGAGCTCTCTACATTCCAGGAAAATCAACGACTGCAATCGCAGGAGATAGAGCTCAAGGCAAGCCATAGGAATATCTCCAAGAAACTCGCACTTTATGAGGCGTAAGACATCGGCATCAGAAACGCAGTGGATGAGATTGCCCAGGAGTTGCCGGCTTGCGAGATTCAACCAGACCTCCCTCTGGTTGAGAAAGTTCAAATTATTGGAGGAAGGGTGAAAACCCTGGAGCATGAAATAGTTGCTATGGCAGAGGGCCATAGAACACAAATCGCGGAGCTAGAAGCCCGTGTTGCCGCACAATTTACAGATGATGCGCAGGTACAATTTGAAGCGCTGAGCAGAGCTTCCACACAGATGAAAGACAGAATACGGGAAGCTGAGAACCTGATGAGCCAAGCTATGGAAGCTTGGATGGAGCTTGAGAAGCTCCCTTTTAAAGTTGGTCTTTTGGAACAGGTGCAAGCCGCAGAACAGTCCCTAACTGTTCTGACTGAAGAAGCTAAGGCCTTAACAGGCTTACCAAAAATGAAGAAAATGAGTGAAGTGCGCAGAATGCAACAGCAACTGCACAAGCTCAGAACTGAAGATGAGAAGCTCACCAACAGCATTCAGCCATTTATGGATGAGTATGCTGATATCGTTGGTCAAGTCGAGGCAAAAATCAAAGAGATTGCTGAATCTCAAGAGGTGATTGATGCCGTCACTAAAGAAGAAGCCATTGCAGAAATGGTGCAGACTGCTGTGGAATGTGTCGATGAATTGGACCACGATATTGCGCAGTGGAAGAAAGCATTCGCACAGATCCAAGCAAAAGTAGATGCGCAAGTAAAGCGACCACACGCTAGTGCGAGTGGCTCGAGGGTGAGCCACAAGTAAGTGTTAGGGGCCTGTTGGATCCAAGGCCGCAGCTATGGTAAAAGCTGCGAATTTTGAGGAAAAAGCACAAGTATGGAAGAGTGCTAAGTTTTGAATAAGCACCAATTTTGGGGACAGAAGAAGACGGTGCGCAGTACGTTGCCAGATGGAGGAGCTCAGCGCGGATCATAGACCAGGAATCGCGGAGCTCGCGCGCACGTCAGAAGGGAATGAAGGTAGCAGAGTGGAAAGCTCAGCTACCATAATCAATGAAGCAATGGAGTAGAGGGCTCAGCTACCCTCATTTAAGGCTAAGTACAGAAGTTATGGTTGCTCGGATCAAGGAAGAGCAACGGACCAAAGCATTGAAGGCGAAGGACGAGGCATCCATACCCGTAAGCTGCACCGGAATTCATGGAGCCTGCAGGAAGCGGCGACATGACTGCAAGCGGCGCCTACAGTACACCTAGCCATGTGCGTGGTTAGGGTTTTTGGGGATTACTGCTGGGAAAGGCCCACAGTTTTGTAAAGGTGCGACCGCCATGGCCACCTATATATATGAATAATTGTAATGGGTAGATGTTAGTTAGTGAGATAGAGAGTCAGTTGGTGAGACAGATAGCTAACTAGTCAGTAAGCGGGGTTAGCAGTGAAGCTAATCCTTGAGTTGCAGACAGTCCGAGGCGATGTCTGAACTATTGTAATCTCTGGAGAGGAAGAGAATAGATCGAGAGAAGGGCTCCCAGCTGTGTGTGTGGAGTTTCCTGGAAAGATCTAAGGCTGCAACTGAGTGCGTAGCATATTGTATAAGTCTATCATTTTCTGGTTAATATAAGATACTCCCGTGGACGTGGTTTTCCCCGTGGAGGTGGACTTCATATTTCTCGCTATTATGATGTTGTGATAGAGATGATTACCTGTTTTAGCTTACTAACGGCGAATACAGAAATATTGCATTATCTTTATGAATGTGTCGAGTAAATCAGTAAAGCTTCCTTAAGAACTATAATCATTAAGAGTAGAAGGTATTGGTAAGACGACGTCGCCGTTGCGATAGGATAACCAGTTGCTGCGACGAGCTCGCAAGTGAAACTACGTATAGGATATCCGCGCAGAGGATTATTGGTCCTAGCGCAGGAGTGGAAGTACCGCGCAGGAGCTTGAAAGCTGTCGCGCTCCTAAGTCTGAAGAGAGTTCAGATCGTCGCCTTAGAGGAATCGTCAAGGATGAAAGAGCAATCTCCGTGTCACCTAGGTTAAGGAAACCTGATTCCTTAGCCCCCCATAGCCACTTCGGGTGAGACCTCGAGCTGCCGCGTAGCTCGTTGCTGAGAGGGCCAGTGCGCCAAGGGGTTTTGTTGCTGCGCTTCATTAAAACCTGGGTCTGTCCAAAAAGCAGCCAATAGGTCTGCGGAAGAGTAAGACATTCCGCTCTGAGGAATCATCAAGGAAGAGAGAGAGAAGTCTCCGCGTCGCCTAGGTTAGGGAAATCTGATTCCTTAGCCCCCCCATAGCCACTTCGGGTGAGACCTCGAGCTGCTGTGCAGCTCATTGCCGAGAGGGCCAGTGTGCCAAGGGGTTTTGTTGCTGCGCTTCATTAAAACCTGGGTCTGTCCAAAAAGCAACCAACAAATGGTTCCGTTGCCGGGTTGGACCATGTATTTGTATATGTATCAGGTGGATACATTGTATGATCAGGTGGATCATGTATGGTGATATGTATCATGTATTTGTATTTGTATCGGGTGGATACACTGTATGATCAGGTGGATCATGTATGATGATATGTATCAGGTAGATACTTGGTATGCATCCGGAAGATGCATTGTATGATCAGGATGATCGTGGATGACGAGCTTCAAGATGTTGCTCCAGATGACTTGCAGTAGGATGCTGCAGTGATGATGATCAGGATGATCATGTGTACATCAGGATGATGTATGGTGAGTATCAGGTTGATACTCTATGGCCGTGGATCAGGTTGTGCAGATGAGCATATAATTTGGCCCTGGGAGATTTGCAGATAGTCTTTTGAGGTTTTGCCTATGGCATATAATTTGGCCCTGGGATATCTGGAAAATGCTCTTCCGAGGTTTTTCTCTGGGAGGACATATAATTTGGCCCTGGGAGATCTGCAGATAGTCTTTTGAGGTTTTGCCTATGGCATATAATCTGGCCCTGGGATATCTGGCAGATGCTCTTTCGAGGTTTTGTCCTATCGCATATAATATGTCCCTGGGAGATCCGATAGGTTAGGCTGAGTGCCCGTAATAAGTCCTGGGATTCTCTTGTGAGGTTTTTCCATGACCACATATAATCTATCCCTGGGAGATCCTATCGGTAGAGCTATGTGCTCGTAAAAACTTGGGACGCTCTTGCGAGGTTTTGTGGTGACCACATATAATCTATCCTTGGGAGATCCTATAGGTAGAGCTGTGTGCTCGTAACAGCCTGGGATGCTCTTGCGAGGTTTTGTGGTGAGGTCACATATAATATGGCCCTGGGAGATCCTATAGGTAGAGCCATGTGCTCGTAACAACCTGGGATGCTCTTTCGAGGTTTTGTGACGCACATAATAAGTCCTGAGGATTCCATAGTATGGCCAGTGATGACGAAGACCTGCAGGTGGTGGGCCTACATCCAGTATGAAAAAGGACTGGCTCTATAGAACTTCCTATGACGAGTAGAGTCAGAGATTGGTTGAGATAGCAGCAACAGTGATGATGTTGATGACGATGATCCCGAGAAGAAGACTTGTCTAGCAGATCTGTGTCGAGAAATACCTTCCTAGTTAAGAGGGAGTGTTGATGTATATGTAACTTCGGAATGTATTTCATCTATGTATTTCATATATATTTATTATACCCTTATTAGAGATGTGTTATTCCTCTATAAGGAAGTGTCGTCATGTGGATTGACAAGTGTCGTAAGTGTGTGTACTTGCCGATGGGTTATTAGACCACCATGTGTGGGGTCAGCCCTGAAATATATATATTATAATGTGGATGTACCTAGCTAGACAAGTCGGCCCCATAAGGTCACTGGGAAAATAGGTCAGCATAAATAGAGATCAGGTGATCTCTATTTAGATCATTTAGAAAAAGTATATCTCTCTCACTCAGAAAGTGGCGCACTAGTGAGGAGGAGGATCATCTGCTACCAGGAGACTATCTTAGTGTATTTTGGTTGTACTTTGGTTGAGCCATTGCTCTCTCTATCTCTGAGGAACTTGTGGGGTTTTTCACCTTAGGGTTTTCCCCACAGAAACTCTATGTCTCTTGTCTCTCATGCTTTTGATTCTTGTGATGCTTGTCATGCTTATTGTGATTGTCATGCATTGATATACTGTATATGTTATTCTCTTAGTGAAGATCCTAGAGTAGTGTGAATTAATGCTCAAAATTTAACAGGACCTTACATAATTTCTAAAGTACTGAAGAAGGGTGCTTATGAGCTAGTAGATTACAAGGGTAATAAGCTACCTGAGCCTAGAAATGGACTCTACCTGAAGAAGTACTACGCTTAGGCAGTTGTGCTTTTTCTTGTAACATAGCTGTATATTTTGTAGAGCTAGTTTTTGCTTGTGCTTGCTATTTAATCTTATGTGTGTCTTCTTTTCGTGTATTAGATGTCAACTGAACATTTCTTAGGATTTGCTGATGGCGCTAGTCGCCACACTCGACGGTTGGCTTCAGCAGCTTGGGTCATTTACTCACCCGCTGGTCAACTGGTCTCTTCGGGGGGGGGGTTTGTTTGGGTCCCACTACGAACAATGTAGCTAAGTACAGTGCGGTTATAGAACTTCTCTAAGATGCCCTTATTCACAGCATTTCACATTTGGAGGTAAGACTTGATTCGTAGCTAGTTGTATTTCAGTTAACGGGTGTTTACCAGATTAGAGATCCTGTTTTGCTACGACTGTTTTTGTAAGTTAGATTATTGGAAAGATAGTTTGATTCTATTATATATCAACACATTCCAAGAAATTTAAATGCATTAGCTGACTCATTTGCAAATTATGTTTTATATTGCCATTTATATCATACACTTCCATAAACAACATTTCACACATAAAGTTCAAACACACACACATGTAAATAACCGATACTATATATATATCTGATATTGTATCAAAAAATATGAGTTTTGGATCACAAGTCTATCACAAGTCATGTCATAAAGTACAAAACTGGGCTCGGTGACCTCAAAAATATACATAAAGTATCCATCTCCTATGGAGAAGTAGGGGCCTCATCATCATCTACTGCATCCTGATAACATATGACTAGCCTAGCTATCTTCCGCAGCACCCTAAGTCATGCTGGGGGCATCCCAACTACATCTTCCTACATATCAATAGGTATTTGATCCATGCGGCATGCAGGAACATCATGAGTCAACCAACTCACTTTCCTCTCTATGGTCCCTAACATAGCGTTAGCTGCAACAACATCTACTGGCCTCACGAAGATGATAGGATGTCGCTCGGGACGAACAAGCCCAATATCTGCATATGACACTTGCTTAGTACTTCAAAACTCATTCACAAAAATCAAATACTTGAAAGTTTGAAAAAATTAAATAATTCTCAAAATAAAAACATACCAATATCTCCCCAGGCTCCAGCTGGAGAAAGCACTAGCTCTGGATCATGGTGGAAGTCCAATCCAGCATACAAAAACTGCTCGAATGCCGGCACCTGCCTCTCCCACCACCCCCTGAAATCATTAGTATGATAACAGAAGTGGCTTTCACCACCACCCTGGCAGAGAAAGATGTCACCCCACCGACTCAATCTAGGCTCACAGGAGTTGACTGGAGGTAGAGGCATCCCCAAGCTAAGAGCAGGTACCCTCTTAAAGAAGAAGGTACATAGAATGCTGCCATATCCAAAGTTCTTCATACTTCCGGATTTTCAACCCATGAGTTGAAGCTTCATATTTGCCAATAAACTAGTGCACCAATCGTACACATGTCCCTGCAAGCAGCTAACACCAATATGCATGGAATGCCTCAAAGCTAGGTGTTGTGTGGCACTCCCTGCCATCCGGTTTATCATACTCACAATAACCTTTAGAGGGAGGCTTTCAATGGTAGAAACAAGGATTTGACTTCCTGATTTCTCAGCTCCAGCCACATAGTATGCATTTAAATATTCTTGCACCGATGTTGCACCCACATTGCGAGAAGATCCCTTCAAATTTACTGCATCTCCCCTCCTGGAGAGTCGAGTAATAAAGTAGATATCATCGACAGTAAGGTCCAAGGATTGTCCTCGGATAACAAAAGCATTAGTATCTACATCCCAGTATTGAACGAGTCTTCGAAGCAATCTATTGAGTGCCCTCATGTTCACGGTTTAGTAAAACTTTAACAAACCACATCTTCGGAGGGCATGAAGAGTGGCCGGGTCTTGCATTTCCACCCTATCCATATCCTCATGTTCTCTCTCCCTCCAAACAAGAACCATCCTGCCACAAAAAAATGTCAAATTTTAGCATCTCGACACTTTTTTCATCATATTCAGGGGTGGGCGCTACTGTATATACCACACAGTCACGCATGGGTGCTACTGTGTGTAAGCAGAGTAGTGCACACCTCCTGGTATTCCCTACTATTCCTACTATAGAGTAGCGCACACGCTCTTCACGTTGTGAACATAGCTTTAAAAGTGATTTTTTGCTAAAAAATTGACAAATGAACAATTGAAATGCAAGTTGGGATGATTTAAACTTACTTGGTGGAGGCTGAATGATGATTGGTCGCTTGATTTGATTGCCACGGGGGATTGAAATTCAAGGTTTGCTCCCAAATTGTTTTCCCTACAAAACCAAAATGAAATTTGAGTTCTAATTTCAAAATTACATATATGAATTTAATTTTAATTTTTACCCACTTTGGTGAAATGTCTATAGTTTTAAATTCTACCAAAATTGTTCTATTTAATCAATTAATAACTACATGTGGTACTATGCTAATTTCACCCAATGGTTCTCATTTTTTCACTAAAATTTTGTAAGATCGATCCTTTAAGACTAAATTTCTTGATGGTAGACCTTTTTAACTAGCTCAAGGTTAGAATTACTTATCATTTAAGATTTTTTTTGCGATCACTAATAATTTTTGTTGAAGACCTAGTTTTGGCAGATTATGAGTCGTGATCCTAGAAGCTGTCGTTCAAGTCATTTTAAGTTCCTGTTTGGACTATTTAAACCTAAACAAGATTGCCGAGCAAACTTATCCTCTTCAAGCTTGTTAAAGGAACTGAAGGCTCATCCACTCAGGTATAGAATTACCCCTTTTCCGGGCCTTGGTGGATAATTTACAAAAAATGTATACTCTAGGTATACTTTTGTATGTGCTAGAAGAGTTCTTCTTCCATTGTTTTATACTTTTTGGGGGGAGGAGACTAACTCTACAAAAAAGGACCTTTCGGAGCCTTTCTTTAGGGTTTTCAGGCTCTCTAAATATGAAAACACCAAGCGAGCATTCACCTACTCGGGCTCGATGTGAAATCCACGAGAGGATAAATAGAGGACTATTTAAGTTTTTCAACTCTATAAACAAGAAAACACCGCTGAGCACAGACCAATCTGCGCTCGATATAAAATCCACAGATAGGTGTTAAAAGGATTGTTTAAGTTTTTTAGACTCTATAAACAGGAAAACACCTGCGAGCATTAACCTACTTGGGATCGATATTAAAATCGACAAGTAGGTGTATGGAGTTATTGTTTAAGTTTTTCAGACTCCTTAAAATTGAAAACACCGGCAAGCAGGAACAGATCTCGGCTCGATATTAAAATCCAGAGATCAGTAATATAGAGTAATCTTCTATCTCTTATTCGAACTCGGTAAACAATGAAGAAGGTCTTGAGTCTTCCTCCCATGGGCTCGTTAAACTTTCTACATGGTTGGATCTATTGAGTTTTCATTCTTTCTTGGACTCATTAAAACAACAAGAAAGGTATTCTTCTATCTAAAAAAAATAAGGGATGAGAAAGATGTATTGTATCTTCAGTGTCAAAGGAAGTTTAGTCAGTTCTATCCTTGAACACAGCACCTACTTGAGTCTATCATGTCGGTTGGGTTTAGTTTTCGACCTTAGGGTGAACCTGATCTCCAAGTTGTTTACTCCCCCGGTTGGTTATTCTTCCAATCATATGGAGGGTCTTCTAATGTCTCCTACATTACAGGCTTATATCATTTTCCCCATTATGTTGAAAACTTCCTAAGTCACTTTGAGTCATGCTCACTATTCAAGGATATACCCTGTGTCGGCCATTCTGCAGTTTACCTTGACCTCATGTGTCGACCATCCTAGTGTCAGTCTTGTTACATATATTACTCCATATCAGCTCCTACTAGTTGAGTGTCCCTCGTGTTGGATGATGGAGGATGCCTTAAGGCTTCCCTTCCAATGGACTTATTCCCATCGACATTAACTCATTTTGCTCTGAGAATGAAGTTTAGAGTTTCGGTTAGTACTTTGGAGATTGCAATCACCAGTGGCAATTTTCCTTGCTGTTGAATTATGAGAATACATCAATGTCTCTTATTTGACAGGATCCTCAAGTGTTCGACTCCAAGTCCACTTATTCACACTTGTCGGATCGTACTAGGTACCTTCGGCCCCATTATCATTATAGATGGAATCCCTTGCGTTTGTTAACGATCTACATCAATGACCAATAATCAAACGATACCCCCCATGTTTGACTGTCAGTTCATCTATTCACATGGTTAGGGTTTGTACCTTGGGTTGTTCTGGATGAAGAACTTGGGATTTTGATGACATCACCTCATTATGTTATCACCCAAGTTGCACAAGACTAAGCCTCACTTATATTTAGCTCTCCATGAGACACAAATCCAGTTTGTTGTTATGGCTATGATCTCTCAGTTTGACATGGATCCACGCTTGTATTTCAAGTGGCCATGTTATATATACATATCCTCATTATGTATCGGAGATCATGTTGCATCATACTGTACATCTATATGATGTCAAGAATTTAATTGCTCGCTGACCTTGATCTTTGTTTCAGGTGTTCTTGTGACTTGGTTTTGCGGTTTCTTGCTCCTCCTCTGGCTTTGGATTATAATGTATTTCAGCCATCATTTCCCTCTGACCTCACACATTAGGGGGCATCTATTGTAAGTCAAATCTGCACTTCTCCGTCCGTGATCACCTTGAGCTGATGATCACACAAAAGGACAAATTGGATTGAAGAGCATGATGACCTCAGATGAGACTTTGACCTGACTCACCTCTCTGCAAGCTGACAAAACCCTAAAAAACATTATATTTTGGCATGGGCACTACTCTGCTTAAGTAAACTAGCACATATGCCCTACTCCATTATGAAATAGTAACGCAAAACTCCTGATGGGTGCTACTCCTCTTTAGTAGACTAGCGCACAACATTTAAAAAGTGACAAATGCTAGTTGTTAAACACTGTAGTCACGCCCTGGGCGCTACTCCAATGTGAAATAGTAGTGCACATCTTAAAATATGATCAAAAAAAGATTAATTTGATGAATGGCGATCAGTTGCAGTTGGTTTCCCAACTTCCCCAACTTCTCCTTCAACCACCTCTCGACCTGAACTACCTACCTTGTCCTATAAATACAAGGAGGATTGAAGAGAGGTGTTGGACACAGAGACATGAGAGCCATAGAGAGACTCTTCTATGTGAGAAGCTTGTATTGAAGGAGGTTATGCTGGATAAATATGAGGTCAGAGAGGAGCAGGAGCCTAGGATCCGGTTACATGAGCATTCTGCAAAGTCAGGTATACTTTGTGTAATGACCCTATTTCAAAATTTTATTAAAATGCCAATTTTTCCACTTTTTCCCCAATTTCGACCTTTGACTAGTTTTACTGTTTTGACCTCCAAATCAACCCAAATGCTCCCAAATATTCTGTAGGAGTGTATGAATGGTATTTAGACTTGAATATTAGGTTCAGGGATGTTTTATGGCCCTCCAAATACTGCTGCAAACTTGATTTGTATTCTGATCAATATAGGTAATTTTGGCTAGTAATTTGTGCATCAAATCCGCCCAGGAAAACACTGTAAATGGCCTTCCAAATGCCTCCAAACTCCCACAAATTTATGAAAAGAGGTATGTAATGTTTTAAGTATGTGATTAAGGTCTCATATGCACCATTCATTGATTTTTACTACTGTTCTAACTCTCTCACATTCAACAGCAAAAACCCCCAATTCGACCCTTGGGGAAATGGCACTATTTCACCTCAATACAAACAAATGGAGTAAAAATGGTTCAAATGCTCTAGTAAAGTACATGAAACTTGTATAATATATCCATGGAATCATATGAATCACAAATATATCAGAGAATCATCCAT
Source organism: Larix kaempferi (assembly GCA_027924585.1). Taxonomy (NCBI): domain Eukaryota; kingdom Viridiplantae; phylum Streptophyta; class Pinopsida; order Pinales; family Pinaceae; genus Larix; species Larix kaempferi. The sequence continues at coordinate 4,758,302 of BSBM01000798.1, read as the reverse complement.
CCATTTGAAATAATCAACCTTATAGTGTCATGCATCAAAGCATTGGGGAAATGGACATTGTTTGCTCATTAATAGATAATTTTGCATACATTCAATGGGTATTTTGACCTGAGAGTTTCTGAATATGAATAAAAGAGGATATGAATCTATTACAATCAGAAAAATATCATATAAATCTGTCCCAATGAGTGCAAGATCTCACCCAAAGCGCAATCCCTCAAGGAGCCCGAATATGCTTTCAAAATTGGAAATGGTGGAGAGAAAGTGCTGCACTAAACCAAACCATGAAACTTCCTGTAGATTCTACCTACAAATAAAACTCTATTAAAGAACCATGAAATACCTGAGTGTTCTCTCCAAACACCAACTTGGATGGGAATCTTTCACCCTCGAAATTGGCTAAGGCAAGAAACTAGTCATCCACTAGTTCTCTCTTCACAAATGCAATTTTTCTCAAATCATCAAAATCCATTCTCATACTTGATTTCTACATTTTATAGCCAACATTAGCCTTCAAGGGGTCGAAATCATCTCAATAGATTCAATAATTTTCCATTTAGAAAATATTCCTCATTTGCCACTTGTCTCCTAGTTCCAACCTTCCATCTTCTCCCAAATTCGAATTTGAGTCTCTTTAGATTCCTTCAACTCCATGAGCGCCTTCCTTGAGCCTATTTTTTGGGTTGACATGTCATAATGGTCAGGTGTAAGAAGTCAGGTCTGAATTTTGTCATAAATGTCATAGATGCTTCATTATTGTTGTCATAAAACTAGGGAATCTAGCCCAAGTGTCCACTAGTCTCCAATTTGACTCTTCCTCTCCCATGGAGGTTACTATTCCATCCCATTTCGACCTAATATGCTCAATGCCATGTATTATGACTTACCAACTCACCCAAGAGTGTTCACCTTCCAATGAATTCGAATTAGCAAGAGAGAGCTGCCATGTGTCATTGAAAAATCAAGCTAGTGTGGGTCCCACCACCTCCATATGTCTCCAAAACCACTTGCCACCTAGAATTTCTCTTGAATTTATTTATTCATCATATTTATTAAATTATTTAACCCTTACAATGTCTAAATATCATTTATTAGCTTCCTTATTACCATCCCACATGTGCCCATCCAACCTAGGAAACTAGTAGGATTGATGGGATTGTCTTACTATGCACTTATTTGAATGGGGACATTACAGTCCTCCCCACCCAAGATTGCTTGTCCTCAAGCAATTTCAAATTTGGATGCTGCAAAATCTTCTCCTCTTTCCATGTGGCATCTTCATTTGGTAAGTCCTTCCATTGCACTAAATATTCTTTGATAATTCTACTCCTCAACCTTCTTTCCCGTGTCTTCAAAATCTTTTCTGGAACAAATGTGAGCTGACCTTCATCATGCAAAGGAGGAAGTATTTGTGAAGTGATGATTTTCTGACCAAGAGCTTTCTTAAGACAAGAAACATGAAATACATTGTGGATTTTACTCCCTTCCAGAAGTTCTAGCTCATATGCTACTTCTCCGACCTTCCCCACTACCTTGTATGGCCCATAGTACCTTGGTTTTAATTTTTCTGCTCCATTCTTTTTGAGAGATGTTTGTTTATAGGGATGCAACCTTAAATATACTAAATCATTGACTTTAAAGGTTCTTTCTTCTCCATGTCTATAAACATATTGTTTTTGCTGATTTTGAGCAACCTGCAAATTGTCTTTCAAAAGCTTTAAAATTTCTTGCCTCTCTTCCACCCAATCTTTAGCCTTTGGGGCTCTACTATCACAAAATATAATGTCAGCAAATGTAATTGCATCATAACCATATAAAGCTTTGAAAGGAGACATTCCTATTGACATATGATAAGTGGTGTTGTAGCAAAACTCACCCAAGTGTAGCCATTTTGCCCATGCTTTTTGCTGCCCTCCCACATAGTTTCTTAGGTATCCTTCCAACCATTGGTTTACCCTCTCTATTTGTCCATCAGTTTGTGGATGATAGCTGGTACTTGGAGTCAATTGAGTGCCTACCAACCTAAAACTTTCTTTCCAAAAAGCACCCATGAATCTACTATCTCTATCACTGACAATGCTCTTGGGGAGCCCATGCAATCTGAAGATTTCTTTGAAAAACATATCAGCCACTTGTGTAGCACTAAAAGATGATGTAACATAAAATAAATGAGCAAATTTTGTCAACCTATCAACTACCACATAGATGCAATTCTTACCCAAGGATTTAGGCAATCCGGTGATGAAATCCATCGAAATACTGTCCCATTTTTGCTTCGGAATGGGAAATGGTTGTAATAGGCCGGCTGGACATGTAAGTTCTGATTTGTTTTGTTGAAATGCTTTACATTCATTCACATACTTCTGAACATCTTCCTTCATCCCCTTCCAAAAAAATCTTTGCCTCAACTGTCTATAAGTTTTGAAGATCCCCGGATGGCCCGCTAGTGGGGAATCATGTGCTTCTTGCAAAATTTGGTACTTGAGCTTGGAGTTATGAACTAAATAAATTCTTCCCTTATAATATATCAACCCATTCAAAATCCTATAGTTATCATCCCCTTTGATTCCATCCAACACATCACAAGCAAATTTGTCATTGGCATATTTAGCTAGTAGCATGTTTTTCCAATCCTTGGCAATATCCATGAGAGAAAAAGAAGGCCTTCTTGACAAAGCATTTGCGACTATATTATTCTTTCCTTTGACATATTCAATATCAAAATCATAAGCTTGAATCTTTCTTACCCACTTTTTTTGCCTTTCATTTAGATCTTTTTGGGTGAGAAAGTGTCTTAGACCATTGTGGTCAGTTTTCACCACAAACTTGCTGCCCACCAAGTATTGTCTGAATTTGGCCAATGCATGCATAATGGACAACATTTCATTATCATAGATGGAGTAAATTTTTTCATGAGGTGCAACTTTCTATTCTCAAAGGCTATGGGGTGTTGGCCTTGCTTTAGGACAACCCCTATTCCTCCACCTGAAGCATCACATTCCACAACAAAAGGTTTAGTAAAATCAGGAAGTGCAAGTATGGGACAACTACTCATTACCTCTTTCATTTTTTTGAAGGCCTTTTCAACCTCTTAATCCCACTTGAAAGCATCCTTCTTAGTCAAATTAGTGAGTGGAGAAGTCAACTTGGAGAACCCTTTCACAAATTTTCTGTAGTAGGTGCATATGCCAATAAAGCCTCTCAATTCGGTAAATTTTTTTGGTGATGGCCATTCCAAAATAGCTGTGATTTTTTCCATGTGAACCTTCACTCCTTCTTGCCAAATAATGTTCCCAAGATACAGTAGTTCTTTCATCCCAAATTCACATTTTGATAATTTAGCAAATAAGGACTCTTCTTGCAAGATTTTCAACACAATCTCTAACTGCTGCAAATGCTCTTCCCATGTTTTACTGTAAATGAGAATATCATGAAAGAAAACCAAAACAACCTTCTTAGTTGCTGGCAAAATATCCTATTCATACATGCTTGAAATGTGGCTGGAGCATTGGTTAACCCAAAAGGCATGACAAGAAATTCAAAGTGGCCAAAATGACATCGAAAAGCGGTCTTTTGCACATCTTCATCTTTCATTCGAATTTGGTGATACCCTGATCTAAGGTCAATTTTTTAGAAGTATTTGGCCCCATGAAGCTCATCCATGAGCTCATCAATCCTAGGAATAGGATACCTATTCTTGATAGTCTCTTTGTTCAAGGCTCTAAAATCTATGCACATTCTCAATGTTCCATCTTTTTTCTTCACTAGCACTACTGAAGAAGCATAAGGGCTAGAGATTGGTCTAATGAGTCCCAACTCTAGGAGTTCTTGGATAGATTTTTCAATATCATCTATGAAATGTTTAGGATGTCTATAAGGTGGTATCTGAATGGGTGAAGTACCCTCCTCCAAAATAATATTGTGCTCAACCCCCCTATTCGGTGGCCTACCATGTGGAAGGTCTCTAAAAACCTTTTCATATTTTTTCAAAAGTCTCTCTATCTCCTTTGGGTGTTTGACGATATTTATAGTTGTCTTGGGAGATGTAATATGACATTCAACAGCCCATTCAATAACCCCATGCCTCAATATAGATCTCATACTATTGCAAGTCACTACTTGATTTGGATAAGTGTGTTGCCCTCTCACAACTCTTTGTACTCCTTTTGAATCTTGGAATTTCATTTCGGGAATTTGATAATTTACTGTATGCTCTCCTATTGAATACAACCATTGCACTCCCAAAACCACATTAGTATCAGCAACATCAACCACATAAAAACTATCAATAAACGTATAGTTACCTACGGTGACTTGCATCTTTGGAACCCATGTTTTGCATTGTATTGTGTTGTGACCGTGAATGACAACTGTGAAGCCATCAAATGGTTCAATAGGTATCTTTCTTTTCTCTACCATCTCTGCATCAATGAAGTTATGAGTGGCTCCTCCATCTACCAAAATTGAAGTTCTTTGTCCTTGTACCACACCTTTGCAACGAATAGTATGATAGCGAGGTACTGTTGAAAGCACTGCCATTCTTGCTTTGTCCGGTGAAGGATGATTTTCTTCTTGTCTTTCCTCTTCTACTGCTGTCTCATATGCCTCTTCTTGATCTAAAATATGTCCATCTTCATCCATGCCCCCATCATACCCCTCATTATCAGAAAATAATTCTATGTATTGAGCCTTTCCTTTGGTACATTTGTGCCTCGGTGTCCATGGTTGGAAGCATGTTAAGCATAGTTTCTTTTTTCTAAGTTCATCCCTGTTTAGTCCCCATTTTTTATTCCTCTCAAATGACTCTCTTTTCCAAGGTTTCTTATCATATCCATCCCTTGTCAAATTTATAGCTAGGCTTAGGAGGAAATCTCATTCTAGGAAACACATTTTGGAGATCCCTAGTCAAGTTCATTGCATCTTTAAATGTAGTTGGCTTGTGGGATTTGACCAAACCTCTTAAGGGTTCAGCCAAACCTTCAGTGAACAGTAATACTAATATTCCCATAGATACATCAGCCACCTTGACTGATAATTTTTGAAAGTCCAACATATATTCAGTAGGGGACCCAGTTTGCTTCAATTGAGCTAGTTCTTTGAAAGAAAATTCTGGATCATTTTGTTCAAATCTTTCTAGTACCCTGTCAAGAAATTATCCATATGTTTTAACCTGATGATGACCCAAGGTTCTCAGCCCATGAAACCACCATTCATTGGCATCTTCTTCCAAATGCAAAATGGCCATTTTTAATGCATCCTCTTCCAACATAGGATTCGGTTGAAAATATACATCCAATTTTTGCACCCAAGTGTTAGCAGAATTTTGAGAAGAACCATCAAAAGTAGGAAGTGACATTTTTCCAATAGCACTATTTAGTTATTTGTTTTGGAATGGACTCCTACTGTCTCCCTTCCTTTTAATCTTTTGCATAGCATCAATGTAGTCACTGAGTGGCACACCTCTTTTACACTCTTCATTCAAATCATTCCAATCACTTACTAGTTTCTTGTAATCCAATTCAAGATTGGTCTCTTCTTTGGGTGTGAGAAATTTAGGTGTAGTATGTCTTTGTGTGCTTTGAAATTCATCAGGTCTATTATGAGGTCCTGTACTTGAGAAAATATGCTCATTCCTTTTCATCTTTTCCCCTGAGTGTGAACCACTATTATCTCCTATCATCCCTTTGCTTTGAAGCTGGCTAATCAACAATTCAAATCCTTGCAACAATTTATCACCTATCCTATCCATGTTTGCTGAAATTTTAGAGAAACATGGATCTAAGGTTGCAATAAGTTCCTCCTTATGTTTTAATTTGCCATCCTCCTCTCTACCCATGGTTTCAGCAAAAGACTCCTATTCTTCTACTACCTCTTCTTCAACAAAAACCTCTTCAACTACTAGTTCAAAGGGTGGTGGATTATTATTTTGACTTCTTGTTAATATTATCAGGTGCCAAGAACATGCTCTGATACCACTTGTAATGACCCTATTTCAAAATTTTATTAAAATGCCAATTTTTCCACTTTTTTCCCAATTTCGACCTTTGACTAGTTTTACTGTTTTGACTTCCAAATCAACCCAAATGCTCCCAAATATTCTGTAGGAGTGTATGAATGGTATTTAGACATGAATATTAGGTTCAGGCATGTTTTATGTCCCACCAAATACTGCTGCAAACTTGATTTGTATTATGATCAATATAGGTAATTTTGAGTAGTAATTTGTGCATCAAATCCCCCCGGGGTAACACTGTAAATGGCCTTCCAAATGCCTCCAAACTCTCACGAATTTATGAAAAGAGGTATGTAATGTGTTAAGTATGTGATTAAGGTCTCATATGCATCAATAATTGATTTTTACTACTGTTCTAACTCTCTCACATTCAACAGAAAAATCCCCCAATTCGACCCTTGGGGAAATGGCACTATTTCACCTCTCAATACAAACAAACGGAGTAAAAATGCCTCAAATGCTCAAGTACAGTACATGAAAATTGTAGAATATATCCATGGAAGCATATTAATCACAAATATATCAGAGAATCATCCATCCATTCGAAATAATCAACCTTATATTGTCATACATCAAAGCATTGGGGAAATGGACATTGTTTGCTCATTAATCAATAATTTTGCATACATTCAATGGGTATTTCGACCTGAGAGTTTTTGAATATGAAGAACAGAGGATATGAAACTATTAAAATCAGAAAAATATCATATGAAGCTGTCCCAATGAGTGCAAGATCTCACCCAAAGCGCAATCCCTCAAGGAGACCGGATATGCCTTCAAAATTGGAAATGGTGGAGAGAAAGTGCTGCACTAAACCAAACCATGAAACTTACTGTAGCTACTACCTGAAAATAAAAATCCATTAAAGTGCCATGAAAGACCCGAGTGGCCTCTCCAAACACCAACTTGGATGGGAATCTTTCACCCTCGAAATTGGCTAAGGCAAGAAACTAGTCATCCACTAGTTCTCTCTTCACAAATGCAATTTTTTTCAAATCATCAAAAGCCATTCTCATACTTGATTTATACATTTTATAACCAACATTAGCCTTCAAGGGGTCGAAATCCTCTCAATAGATTCAATAATTTTTCATTTAGAAAATATTCCTCATTTGCCACTTGTCTCCTAGTTCCAACCTTCCATCTTCTCCCGAATTCGAATTTGAGTCTCTTTAGATTCCCCCAACTCCATGAGCGCCTTCCTTGAGAGTATTTGTGGGGCTAACATATCATAATTGTCAGGTGTAAGAAGTCAGGTCTTAATTTTGTCATAAATGTCATAGATGCTTCATTATTGTTGTCATAAAACTAGGGAATCTAGCCCAAGTGTCCACTAGTCTCCAATTTGACTCTTCCTCTCCCATGGAGGTTACTATTCCATCCCATTTCGACCTAAGATTCTCAATGCGATTTGTTATGACTTACCAAATCACCCAGGATTGTTCACCTTACCATGAATTCGAAATGGCAAGAGAGAGCTGCCATGTGTCATTGAAAAATCAAGCTAGTGTGGGTCCCACCACCTCCATATGTCTCCAAAACCACTTGCCACCTAGAATTTCTCTTGAATTTATTTATTCATCATATTTATTAAATTCTTGAACCCTTCTAATGTCTAAATATCATTTATTATCTTCCTTATTACCATCCCACATGTGCCCATCCAACCTAGGAAACTAGTAGGATTGATGGGATTGTCTTACTATGCACTTATTTGAATGGGGACATTACAGTCCTCCCCACCTAAGATTGATTTTCCTCAAGCAATTTCAAATTTGGATGCTGCAAAATCTTCTCCTCTTCCCATGTGGCATCTTCATTTGGTACGTCCTTCCATTGCACTAAATATTCTTTGATACTTCTACTCCTCAACCTTCTTTCCCGTGTCTTCAAAATATTTTCTGGAACAAATGTGAGCTGACCTTCATCATCCAAAGGCGGAAGTATTTCTGAAGTGATGATTTGCTGACCAAGAGCTTTCTTAAGACAAGAAACATGAAATACATTGTGGATTTTACTCCCTTCCGGAAGTTCTAGTTCATATGCTACTTCTCCGACCTTCCGCACTACCTTGTATGGCCCATAATACTTTGGTTTTAATTTTTCTGCTCCATTCTTTTTGAGAGATGTTTGTTTATAGGGCTGCAACCTTAAATATACTAAATCATTGACTTGAAAGGTTCTTTCTTCTCTATTTCTATCAACATATTGTTTTTGTTGATTTTGAGCAACCTGCAAATTGTCTTTCAAGAGCTTTAAAATTTCTTGGCTCTCTTCCACCCAATATTTAGCCTTTGGGGCTCTACTATCACCAAATATAATGTCAGCAAATGTAAGTGCATCATAACCATATAATTTTTTGAAAGGAGACATTCCTATTGACATATGATAAGTGGTGTTGTAGCAAAACTCACCCAAGTGTAGCCATTTTGCCCATGCTTTTTGCTGCCCTCCCACATAGTTTCTTAGGTAGCCTTCCAACCATTGGTTTATCCTCTCTGTTTGTCCATCAGTTTGTGGATGATAGATGGTACTTGGAGTCAATTGAGTGCCTACCAACCTAAAAATTCCTTTCCAAAAAGCACCCATGAATCTACTATCTCTATCACTGACAATGCTCTTGGGGAGCCCATGCAATCCGGTGATGAAATCCATGGAAATACTGTCCCATTTTTGCTCTGGAATGGGAAATGGTTGTAATAGGCCGGCTGGACATGTAAGTTCTCATTTGTTTTGTTGACATGCATTACATTCATTCACATAATTCTGAACATCTTCCTTCAGCCCCTTCCAAAAAAATCTTTGCCTCAACTGTCTATAAGTTTTGAAGATCCCCGGATGGCCCGCTAGTGGGGAATCATGTGCTTCTTGCAAAATTCAGTACTTGAGCTTGGAGTTATGAACTAAATAAATTATTCCCTTATAATATATCATCCCATTCAAAATCCTATAGTTATCATCTCCTTTGATTCCATCCAACACATCACAAGCAAATTTGTCTTTGGCATATTCAGCTAGTAGCGTGTTTTTCCAATGCTTGGCAATATCCATGAGAGAAAAAGAAGGCCTTCTTGACAAAGCATCTGTGACTATATTATTATTTCCTTTGACATATTAAATATAAAAATCATAAACTTGAATCTTTCTTAACCACTTTTGTTGCCATTAATTACATCTTTTTGGGTGAGAAAGTGTCGTAGACTATTGTGGTCAGTTTTCACCACAAACTTGTTGCCCACCAAGTATTTTCTGAATTTGGCCAATGCATGCATAATGGACAGCATTTATTTATCATAGATGGAGTAAATTTTCTCATGAGCCTGCAATTTTCTGCTCTCAAAGGCTATGGGGTGTTGGCTTTGCTTTAGGACAACCCCTATTCCTCCACTTGAAGCATCACATTCCACAACAAAAGGTTTAGTAAAATCAGGAAGTGCAAGTATGGGACAACTACTCATTACCTCTTTCATTTTTTTGAAGGCCTTTTCAACCTCTTCATCCCACTTGAAAGCATCCTTCTTAGTCAAATTAGTGAGTGTAGAAGTCAACTTGGAGAACCCTTTCACAAATTTTCTGTAGTAGGTGCATATGCCAATAAAGCCTCTCAATTCGGTAATATTTTTTGGTGATGGCCATTCCAAGATAGACCTGATTTTTTCCATGTGTACCTTCACTCCTTCTTTCCCAATAATGTGCCCAAGATACATTAGTTCTTTCATCCCAAATTCACATTTTGATAATTTAGCAAATAAGGACTCTTCTTGCAAGATTTTCAACACAATCTCTAACTGCTGTAAATGCTCTTCCCATGTTTTACTGTAAATGAGAATATCATCAAAGAAAACAAAAAAAAACCTTCTTATTTGCTTGCAAAATATCCTATTCATACATTCTTGAAATGTGGCTGGAGCATTGGTTAACCCAAAAGGCATGACAAGAAATTCAAAGTGGCCAAAATGACATCGAAAAGCGGTCTTTTGCACATCTTCATCTTTCATTTGAATTTGGTGTTACCCTGATCTAAGGTCAATTTTTTAGAAGTATTTGGCCCCATGCAACTCATCCATGAGATCATCAATCCTAGGAATAGGATACCTATTCTTGATAGTATTTTTGTTCAATGCTCTAAAATCTATGCACATTCTCAATGTTCAATCTTTTTTCTTCACTAGCACTACTGAAGAAGCATAAGGTCTAGAGCTTGGTCGAATGAGTCCCAACTCTAGGAGTTCTTGGATAGATTTTTCAATCTCATCTATGAACTTTTAATGATGTCTATAAGGTGGTATCTGAATGGGTGAAGTACCCTCCTCCAAAATAATATTTTGCTCAACCCCCCTATCCGGTGGCTTACCATGTGGAAGGTCTCTAAAAACCTTTTCATATTTTTTGCAAAAGTCTCTCTATCTCCTTTGGGTGTTTTACAATATTTATAGTTCTCTTGGGAGATGTAATATGACATTCAACAGCCCATTCAATATCCCCATGCCTCAATATAGATCTCATACTATTGCAAGTCACTACTTGATTTGGATAAGTGTGTTGCCCTCTCACAACTCTTTGTACTCCTTTTGAATCTTAGAATTTCATTTCGGGAATTTGATAATTTAATGTATGCTCTCCTATTGAATACAACCATTGCACTCCCAAAACCACATTAGTATCAGCAACATCAACCACATAAAAACTATCAACAAAAGTATAGTTACCTACGGTGACTTGCAGCTTTGGAACCCATGTTTTGCATTGCATTGTGTTGTGACTGGGAATGACAACTGTGAAGCCATCAAATGGTTCAATAGGTATCTTTCTTTTCTCTACCATCTCTGCATCAATGAAGTTATGAGTGGCTCATCCATCTACCAAAACTGAAGTTCTTTGTCCTTGTACCACACCTTTGCATCGGATAGTATGCTAGCGAGGTACTGCTGAAAGCATTGCCATTCTTGCTTTGTCCGTTGAAGGATGATTTTCTTCTTGTCTTTCCTCTTCTACTGCTGTCTCATATGCCTCTTCTTGATATGAAATATGTCCATATTCATCCATGCCCCCATCATACCCCTCATTATCAGAAAATACTTCTATGTATTGAGCCTTTCCTTTGGTACATTTGTGCCCCGGTGTCCATGGTTGGAAGCATGTGAAGCATAGTTTCTTTTTTCTAAGTTCATCCCTGTTTAATCCCTCTTTTTTATTCCTCTCAAATGACTCTCTTTGCCAAGGTTTCTTATCATATCCATCCCCTTTCCAAGGTTTCTTTTCAAATTTATAGCTAGGCTTAGGAGGAAAGCTCGTTCTAGGAAGCACATTTTGGAGATCCCTAGTCAAGCTCATTGCATCTTTTAATGTAGTTGGCTTGCGGGATTTTACCAAACCTCTTAAGGGTTCAGCCAAACCTTTAGTGAACAGTAATACTAATCTTCCCATAGATACATCAGCCACCTTGACTGATAATTTTTGAAAGTCCAACATATATTCAGTAGGGGACCCAGTTTGCTTCAATTGAGCTAGTTCTTTGAAAGACAATTCTGGATATTTTTGTTCAAATATTTCTAGTACCCTATCAAGAAATTATCCATATGTTTTAACCTGATTATGACCCAAGGTTCTCAGCCCATGAAACCACCATTCATTGGCATCTCCTTCCAAATGCAAAATGGCCATTTTTAATACATCCTCTTCCACCATAGGATTCAACTGAAAATATACATCCAAATTTTGCACCCAAGTGTTAGCAGAATTTTGAGAAGAACCATCAGAAGTAGGAAGTGACATTTTTCCAATAGCAATATTTAATTCTTTGTTTTGGAATGGAATCCTATTGTCTCCCTTCCTATTAATATTTTGCATAGCATCAATGTAGTCAATGAGTGGTACACCTCTTTTACACTCTTCATTCAAATCATTCAATCATTTACTAGTTTCTTGTAATCCAATCCAAGATTGGGCTCTTCTTTGGGTGTGAGAAATTTAGGTGTAGTATGCCTTTGTGTGCTTTGAAATTCATCAGGTCTATTATGAGGTCCCGTACTTGAGAAAATATGCTCATTCCCTTTCATCTTTTCCCCTGAGTGTGAACCACTATTATCTCCTATCATCCCTTTGCTTTGAAGCTGACTAATCAACAATTTATCACCTATCCTATCCATGTTTGCTGGAAGTTTAGAGAAAAATGGATCTAAGGTTGCAATAAGTTCCTCCTTATGTTTTAATTTGTCATCCTCCTCTCTAGCCATGGTTTCAGCAAAAGACTCCTCTTCTTCTACTACCTCTTCTTCAACAAAAACCTCTTCAACTAATGGTTCAAAGGGTGGTGGATTATTCTTTTGAATTCTTGTTAATACCATCAGGTGCCAAGAACATGCTCCGATACCACTTTTAATGACCCTATTTCAAAATTTTATTAAAATGCCATTTTTTACACTTTTTCCCCAATTTCGACCTTTGACTAGTTTTACTGTTTTGACTTCCAAATCAACCCAAATGCTCCCAAATATTTTGTAGGAGTGTATGAATGGTATTTAGACTTGAATATTAGGTTTAGGGATGTTTTATGGCCCTCCATATACTTCTGCAAACTTGATTTGTATTCTGATCAATATAGGTAATTTTGAGTAGTAATTTGTGCATCAAATCCCCCCGGGGTAACACTGTAAATGGCCTTCCAAATGCCTCCAAACTCTCACGAATTTATGAAAAGAGGTATGCAATGTGTTAAGTATGTGGTTAAGGTCTCATATTCACCATTAATTGATTTTTAATACTGTTCTAACTCTCTCACATTCAATAGCAAAAACCCCCAATTCAACCCTTGGGGAAATGGCACTATTTCACCTCTCAATACAAACAAACGGAGTAAAAATGCTTCAAATGCTCAAGTACAGTACATGAAAATTGTATAATATATCCATGGAAGCATATGAATCAAAAATATATCAGAGAATCATCCATCCATTCGAAATAATCAACCTTATATTGTCATACATCAAAGCATTGGGAAAATGGACATTGTTTGCTCATTAATCAATAATTTTGCATACATTCAATGGGTATTTCGACCTGAGAGTTTCTGAATATGAAGAACAGAGTATATGAAGCTATTAAAATAAAAAAATATATCATATGAATCTGTCCCAATGAGTGCAAGATCTCACCCAAAGCGCAATCCCTCAAGGAGCCCGAATATGCCTTCAAAATTGGAAATGGTGGAGAGAAAGTGTTGCACTAAACCAAACCATGAAACTTCCTGTAGCTGCTACCTGAAAATAAAAATCCATTAAAGCACCATGAAAGACCTGAGTGGCCTCTCCAAACACCAACTTGGATGGGAATCTTTCACCCTCGAAATTGGCTAAGGCAAGAAACTAGTCATCCACTAGTTCTCTCTTCACAAATGCAAATTTTCTCAAATCATCAAAAGCCATTCTCATACTTGATTTCTACATTTTATAGCCAACATTATCCTTCAAGGGGTCGAAATCCTCTCAATAGATTCAATAATTTTCCATTTAGAAAATATTCCTCATTTGCCACTTGTCTCCTAGTTCCAACCTTCCATCTTCTCCCAAATTCGAATTTGAGTCTCTTTAGATTCCCCCAATTCCATGAGGGCCTTCCTTGAGCCTATGTTTGGGGATGACATGTCATAATGGTCTAGTGTAAGAAGTCAGGTCTGAATTTTTTCATAAATGTCATAGATGCTTCATTATTGTTGTCATAAAACTAGGGAATCTAGCCCAAGTGTCCACTAGTCTCCAATTTGACTCTTCCTCTCCCATGGAGGTTACTATTCCATCCCATTTTGACCTAATATGCTCAATGCCATGTGTTATGACTTACCAAATCACCCAAGAGTGTTCACCTTCCCATGAATTCAAATTGGCAAGAGAGAGCTGCCATGTGTTATTGAAAAATCAAGCTAGTGTGGGTCTCACCACCTCCATATGTCTCCAAAACCACTTGCCACCTAGAATTTCTCTTGAATTTATTTATTCATCATATTTATTAAATGATTGAACCCTTCTAATGTCTAAATATTATTTATTAGGTTCCTTATTACCATCCCACATGCGCCCATCCAACCTAGGAAACTAGTAGTTTTGATGGGATTGTCTTACTATGCACTTATTTGAATGGGGACATTACACTTTGTATCATTCATATGTTTTTGACAATAAAAGGTTGAAACATCTTTCTCGTCCCAAATCAAGTGCTTATTGGATTATGTGTTTGTTTGGATCAATGTTGGTTAATGCTTGATGTTTGAATTACTTTCAATTCCATCATTATTATATTGGCCAAGCTACGTTGAGAAAGGTCTTTGTGTTGCAGGTTTATCAAACGAGAGATTGAATTGAGGATCGAGTGCAAGGTTGGACAAAAGCTAGGATCAAAATTCATTCATAAGGTATGTCCTCAAGGTCTCTAATCTATTTCCATTTATAAACGCTTCTGTAATGCAATCAATATGTTTACCTGTCACCCCCTTAAGTTGATAGTGTCTATTTCCTCAATATAGGGTAGTATTTCCTGCCAACAGGTGACCTCAATGATGTACTGTCACACAGATCCACTATTGTATTGGTCGTGGCTATGTCATTTTCTTATCATGGATCTACACTTGTAGTCTAGTAGCCGTGATTTGTTTTCGGTCATTGTTAAGTCAGTACTATCATGGATCTGCAATGTATTGGTCGGTAGCCATGCTTTGAGTCAGTTGTTCTGAGCATGGGTATGCCCGCCTCGGGGTCGTTAGACATATTGTTGATATTTGCTTGCAACTGTCCAGTTCTCCTTCAGATATCCTTGCATACTTATTATTGGTAAAGTGTTTCGGCCATCAGATTCTTTCTAACCTCGCACTTTAGGGGGCATCTGTTATACCTCAAATTGCCACACCATGTCTAAGTGAGAATATACATGTTTCACCACCATGGAAAACATGATGTTTATGCCTCCTAAGGGTGTTAGAACCCTTAATTCTAATGTTGATCCCTTCCCAGACACATTTGGAAGCAAATCCAACAATCAAGGGGTCAAAACCCACCTTAACCACCTCCAAAAATTAGACTTCTGGAATTGTCATGCCCTGCATGCCTATGAGGGAGTGACAATTTTAAATTGTCGCGCCCTTCATGCCTATGGGGGAGCGAAAATTTCAATATTTTCTCGCTTTGCTTAGTTATAGGGTAGCGACAATTTTGGTTTAGGCTTATCCCTTTGATTTTGGATCTTTGATCTCATGGAGATTTTATTGGGATGAGGTACCCCTTCGAATCCCATCTCACATTCCCTCCTTGGCATTATTTAGATCCTTGATCCACATATTCCTCACTTATATCCTTAATCTCCTCTTAGTGGTTGGCCTCACAAATCCTACTTAAAGAGAGCCATCCATGAGCTATCAAGGGGTGATCTTGGAAACACCAAACTTATGATCCTATGAGTCTTGCAAGGGTGATGTTGGAGAGCTTGGAAGGAGGTCCTGCTACTTTGGACATCAAGGTATAACAATGTAATCATCTTCTTTTGGATTTCTTATCATTAATATAACTTAGCCTATTCCTCTCATTTTCATGTCTGTAATGATGAATGCATGAAATTGTCTCTATTTATATAGTTAGATCTTTGTTTATACATATATTGCTTTGGAGAAGGTGTTGTATTTCCTTTGTGAATAGGTTCATAAGTCCATGATCAAAGGTTGGAGTTGGATCAACTTAGGAGCAACAAGGACAACCATCAGAGTGATGTACACCATCTCCTTTCTTTGTCTTTCCATAACTTGTTAGCTGATGTATGAGCTAGATCTAGGAGGACTATAGTGTCTATTTGTTTCATCTCTATATTGGGTAGGAAACTAGGGGCATTTTCTAATCCCAAGGGGTTTTCATCTTACCCGTAGGAAGAAAATATCACTACAGATCTGTTATACCTCAAATTGCCACACCATGTGGAAGTGAGAATATACATGTTTCACCACCATGGAAAACATGATGTTTATGCCTCCTAAGGGTGTTAGGACCCTTCATTCTAATGTTGATGCCTTCCCTAGTCACATTTGGAAGCACCTGCAACAATTAATTAATAAGAATATGCGAAATAACATAAATGACAGAACTCAGAATCATTTTTATATTGATCATAGGCCACTTCGAGGGGGCAACCTCCTATGAGCAAGCTCAATACAAATAACTTCACGGTGCCTTCATGGGTCTCAACACACACTTATATACTAAGTCTAGGCGCAAATACTATGGGTTAAAACCATGGGCTACTAGAAACTATGGATCAACAATACTACGGGCGACTTACAAAGCATATGCGCCAACAACAATAACACAAACTATTGATCAACAAATACTACGGGATGACTTACAAAGCATATGCATCCAACAACAATATACTAAAAAAGTAAAGACATGGGTTCCTAACATCCCCTCCCCCTTAAAAAAAGCTTTGTCCTCAAAGCTTTAGATGTGGAAATTGTTGTTGAATATGAAGGAGTGGCTCCCATGTAGCATCCTCTGGTTGCATGCCGTGCCACTGAATTAAGACCTCTGTGATAGAGTGAGAGAGAAGCTGACGAGTGCACCGATTGAGGATGGCCTCCAGCTCCAAAAGGATGGATCCTTCATTATCCAGTTTGGGTAAAATCGTTTGTCCACTGATGTTGGTGCCAAGAAATTTCTTAAGACAAGAGACATGAAAGATTGGATGAAGGCGGGAAGAAGGAGGAAGTTCCAATTTATAAGCAACGGACCCAATCTTCTGAAGAATCCGATATGGCCCATAGAACTTTGGAGCGAGCTTATGACGCCCTTTGAGTTTCAGGGAGGATTGCTTGTACGACTGGAGACGTAGAAAAGCCATATCGCCTACTTGAAAAGTGTGAAAATCCTCACAGCAGATCTAAGAGATGATGTATCTCACAAGAGAATAATTATGATTAAGCAAGAAAATAGAAGAAGAGTGATACATGCAGTATAATGAGCAACAGAATAATATGGTACAGTAGAACTCAGATAGAAGCAATAATACTTCGGTCATACTAAATTATTAATCACAAATGGACATATAAATAATACAATGCATGAGGAATTCGAATGCCTAAGGTGGCAATTCGAATTAGCCTTCATGGAGTGATCAAAGGATCACTGGAGTGTCATCGGAGCACAACTAGGTGTCCTCATGATCATCGGAGCGCAACTGGAAGTCTTCATCATCATCAGTGGAGTCATCAATGCTCAAGTAACTGTCAACCATCAGTCAAACTAACTCTGGTAGGTGTAACTCAGTGTAACTAAGTGTAACTGAGTGTAACTGAGTGTAACTGGGTGTAACTCAATGTAACTAAGTGTAACTGAGTGTAACTCAACGTAACTAAGAGTAACTGAGTGTAACTCGCTGTAACTGAGTGTGACTGAGTGACAACTGGACTGGTAGGTGAAGAAGGGCGAGTTGCTCCCTAAAATCAAGGAAGAAGGGCGCACTAAGCAACTGGAGGGCTAAAACTGAATAGTGAGAAGCTCCTGGGGGCTGGCTAACTGAGGGCTAGGTGCTGGACTAATGACCGGGATGCATGCAAAATGCATGCAAACCCTAGAATGCATGCAAACCCTAAAAGTGCATGCATGACTGAAAATGTAAATGATCAAAATACTGGTGGGACTAGGATGGAGTATAGGAATATCCTAACACCCCCCCTTAATCCATCCTGGGCCCTGGTAACTAAGACCAAAGGTCACCCAATACAATGAATAATAACAATCAATAAACCAAGGAAGTGGGAAAATTTCATGGGAAACATACCCCCTCCTCAAAGAATAGACTGTAAGGCACACATAAAAATAAATGACTCCAAACTCAAGCATGTGTGATGCTTGGTCATATGTCTGGAGGTATCTTCTTCTTGGGAAGAAGTGGATCATGCTCAAAAAGCATGTGCTTGTACTTGCTCTTCAGATCGAATGTGATGAGAACAAATCCAACAATATTAGAATGATCCTTGAACCTGTGATTCGAATCAGCTGAGGTAGGATCAAATTTTTGAATGTGCATATAGTCCTTTGTCTTCTCCTTCGAACCACCATGGGTGAGATTATGCCAAAAAGAACTATTACATGTTTGCTTGAAATCAAAATCAGATTTAAGACTTTCAAAACAGTTTCTTGAGATCTCCTTTGAACCAGCAGGGGTGAGATCAAAACTATCATATGCATGAGAAATTTTCCCAAGCAGTAATTGCTTAGAACCCAAATTAGATACAAGACTTGAATCATGGCTTCTTGAGATCTCCTTTGAACCATGAGAGGTGAGATCAAAACCAGTAGATGCATGAGAAATTATCCCAAGCGAATGGCAATGGCCATATTCTTCAATGACCTTCTGAAAGCATGAATTTATGATCATATAGTAGTATAAAAGAGATGTTTGCTGAAGAGGAGCGAATGCATTACCTCCATTAGCTGATTTGACCTCTGAAATAATCATGTGATCATGATGCAAACCAACAGACTCTGGTGCAAGAGAGGATTTAGGACCTTCTGCAATATCTAGAGTGTGAGCTGGCACAGAAAGAGAAGAAGGTTTGAGCATGAGCGGAGAATCTGCAAGTTCTTTGTCAACAACTTCAATATGAGATGATATTGGTTCATGATCTGAGAGACCATCAAGAGGAGCGAATGCATCACTTTGTTTTCTTTCGAATGGGTTGGGACCAAGTCCTTCATTCTCTCTGCCAAATTTTCCATCCAGGTGAGCCCATATCTCTTTTGGAGTCCATAACTCTCTTGGAATTTCAACACCATCACGGTATTTGAATTGGAATCTCTGGTATGCATACAAAGAAAACATTATTGCTGCAAAGTGCATGTCTCTTTTATTTAACCAGTCAATCTTCTCTTCAGGGGATTCGAACTCTCTTTCAAAATAACAATCAAAAAGATCATGGATCTTCAAGTCTGCTATCATTCTTGGTTTCCATTCATCATAGTTGAGTGGATCAAGAGGAGTAATTCCTGATGAATACATTGAAGCTGTAGAGGACCTGCAAAAACAATATAGAATAACTGCAACTGCTACTGCTGCAAAAATGCAGAAACTGCTACAACTGCTGCACTCGAAATCTTGGTAATAACCTGAAAAAACCTCTCAAGGATGGAGATAAACTGTCGTGCCTAATATATGTCAGTTAATTAAAACTTAACATGTAGAGTGCTAAACATAAATTATCAACCCGAGGAAGTCTTTTATTTCAAAGCTATCGTGCAAAATATATGCGAGTACAATTTCTACCTGACACTGTTGATCTATTGGTATGCAATCATAATTGTTTGTAAACTAGATCACATCTGCTTGAAAAGAAATCAAACCTAAGCCTATTCATGAATCAAACTGTAAATCGAATACACTTCAAACAAGATCTATTCCTATGAAACAAGATCTGATTACGTATATCTAAAGAATTGTTATGTTGGCCAATGATTTACCAAATGAATTATCAACACAACGATTATGACAGATCTAATGAATGAAAGCATACAACTATCATAAGCTTAATGAATGAAAGCATAAACAAAATAATAAGCAGATCTAAATAATAACACACTTACAATCAGCACTACCAGCATCTGCTCAGGGAAGAGGGCCCTTCCTCCACTGAGCAGATCTGGATCTCCACAATGAAAGTCTACAACTCCAGAATTAAGAAACTGCCAGCATGTATTATCATAATGGAAGAATTACAACAGATCTGGATCAAATCCTACATCATAACATTATGTTCTCTCCTATCTTGCATCTCCTATCCTGCCTAATCTATCATGCTTAATCTCTATCAATCTATCCCCCTCTCAATCCCCTTTCTTAATGAGATTGATTACATATTTATACATAAAATTATCTCATGGAAATGAAGAACTAAGCCCCCAGCTTGTGATCTGCAACAGCTGGAACACGGCCGTAACTGTTGGCAACTTTGGAGCCGGCCGCAACACAAAATCTAGAAAATACCCTCTCGAAGAACCACCTGCATAGCACAAACCGTAGCTTGTTTTGACGATTTCCTCTTGAGTCAGGTAAATGAGGATGTTACGCACAAAACCCATGTCTCAGATTTTTGATATTCGTTTTCATCTGTCCGCAAATCAAGATGCGAATCAAGGTGTTCTTATGTGGCATGCGTTTTTGGTTAAGGCTGTAACAGCTGGCTATGAGCGTCCTGTACGTGACAACTCACTCCACAAACCATCATTAGTAAAATTATGCATAATAGTCTTTTAATTCATCAAAGATAAAAGAAAATAATCACTATTAACCACTTAAAACATCAATGGAAGTAGCAGGCTGTTCAACGCGCAGCTACAACAAATGAATGAAAAATGGGATGATAAATGAGAAATAATGGTAAGAAAATGGATGAAAGGTATGTCGGTAAGTGATGAAAAATGGACAATTCCAGGGCCCAACATAAACAATTCTCTCAACATGCTCTGATACCATGTGAAAATCCTCACAGCAGATCTAAGAGATGATGTATCTCACAAGATAATAATTATGATTAAGCAAGAAAATAGAAGAAGAGTGATACATGCAGTATAATGAGCAACAGAATAATATGGTACAGTAGAACTCAGATAGAAGCAATAATACTTCGGTCATACTGAATTATTAATCACAAATGGACATATAAATAATACAATGCATGAGGAATTTGAATGCCTAAGGTGGCAATTCGAATTAGCCTTCATGGAGTGATCAAAGGATCACTGGAGTGTCATCGGAGCACAACTAGGTGTCCCCATGATCATCGGAGCGCAACTGGAAGTCTTCATCATCATCAGTGGAGTCATCAATGCTCAAGTAACTGTCAACCATCAGTCAAACTAACTCTGGTAGGTGTAACTCAGTGTAACTAAGTGTAACTGAGTGTAACTGAGTGTAACTGGGTGTAACTCAATGTAACTAAGAGTAACTGAGTGTAACTCAATGTAACTAAGAGTAACTGAGTGTAACTCACTGTAACTGAGTGTGACTGAGTGACAACTGGACTAGTAGGTGAAGAAGGGCGAGTTGCTCCCTAAAATCAAGGAAGAAGGGCGCACTAAGCAATTGGAGGGCTAAAACTGAATAGTGAGAAGCTCCTGGGGGTTGGCTAACTGAGGGCTAGGTGCTGGACTAATGACTGGGATGCATGCAAAATGCATGCAAACCCTAGAATGCATGCAAACCCTAAAAGTGCATGCATGACTGAAAATGTAAATGATCAAAATACTGGTGGGACTAGGATGGAGTATAGGAATATCCTAACAAAAAGTGCGCTCAGAATGGTGCTGATCAGCTTATTGCTTCATGTGATTTCTTGCCATGTGAAGATTGTCCCGCAAAATGCGAAGAATCTGATTGCGGTTTCAAAGGACTGTGTCAACTTCCTGAACTGGTGAACTGTTGGGGGTGTATGGAAGAAGAACTGGAGGTTCCTGACCATAGACTGCTTCATATGGGGTCATTTTAGAGGCAGTGTGGTAAGAGGTATTGTACCACCATTCAGCGAGAGGGAGCCACTTTGCCCACTGATGTTGTTGTTCAGAGATGAAGCAATGAAGATAAGTTTCCAAGCGTTTATTGATAATTTCAGTCTGATCATCTGTTTGTGGGTGATACCCTGAACTCATCTTCAGTTTGGTGCCAGTGTGGCGAAATAGTTCTGTCCAAAAATGACCGGTGAAAGTTGCATCATGATCCGAGACAATGGAAGAAGGGATGCCATGAAGATGGAAGATCTGGTCCAGGAAAATTTGAGCGACTGAGGAGGCTATATAGGGATGGATGAGAGCACAAAAATGACTATATTTGGATAGGTAATCAACCACAACGAGAATCACTGTCTTCCCGCCAGATTTAGGGAGCCCTTCAATGATATCCATAGAAATATCTGTCCAAATCCATGTAGGTATAGGCAAGGGTTCGAGCAATCCTGGAAGGAGTGTTGTTTCACCCTTATTGCACTGGCAGGTATCACATCCGGCCACCATCTGTTGAATTGTCCTTTTCATGCCCCGCCAAAAGAAGTTATGCCGTGCCCATTCATACATTTTGAGGAACCTAGAGTGCCCTGCCGATGGAGAAGCATGGAGTTCATAGAAGACAGCCTGTTGAAGATCTGTGCTCTGGGGAAGCACCAGATGACCCTTGTATCTCAGAGAAGCACCATCCCAAGAGTACTATAGTACAACAGAAGGGTTGTTGGTCAAGCATTGGATGATTTGAGATAAGGAAGAGTCATTGACATAACCCTGTTGAATAGATTGCAACCAATTTGGAACATGCATAGAAATAGCTGAAAGAGAACCTTGGGCATCAAATGTGCGAGAAAGAGCATCTGCCACAATATTGTCTTTACCCTTATTGTAAGTGATCTCATAATCATAACGCATGAGTTTGCTAACCCATTTCTGTTGTGCTGGGGAGGAGACATGCTGTTCCAAGAAATATTTCAGACTCTGGTGATCAGTCTTGATGCAGAAATGATTCCCTAATAGGTATGGTCGCCACTTCTGTACTGCATGCAAAATAGCCATCATTTCCTTCTCATAGGTAGAGGCAGCTAAATTCTTACCTGAAAGGGATTTGATGGTGAACGCAATGGGGTGTTCATCTTGAAGGAGAACAGCACCAAGTCCATTTCCGCAAGCATCACTCTCAATAGTGAAGGGCTTGGAAAAATCAGGCATAGCTAGAACAGGTGTAGTACACATAGCTTGCTTTAGTTTGTCAAATGCACACTAAGCAGCATGTGTCCATGTAAAAGCATCCTTTTTCAATAGAGAAGTTAATGGAGCTGCAATCTTCCCATAATCCTTGACAAACTTGCAGTAGTAGCCAGTCAACCCCAAAAAACCACGAAGGCTCTTGAGTGTTTGAGGATGCGGCCAATTGTTCATGGCATCGATTTTGGCAGGATCCACGCGAACGCCTTGTGCTGAGATAATGTGCTCGAGATACTCAACTTCCTTCTGTCCAAAAAGAAATTTAGACTGCTTGGCGTGGAGATGATGGTCAGAGAAAAGTTGCATGACAAGATCCTGATGCTGGAGATGTTCATCCCATGTTTTACTGTAGATGAGGATATCATCAAAGAATACCAGAATGAATTTCCGCAAGTAGGGTCGAAATATTTTATTCATTAAGGCTTGGAATGTGGAAGTAGCATTAGTGAGGCCAAAGGGCATGACCAAAAACTCATACTGGCCATCATGTGTGTGGAAAGATATTTTAGGGATATCATCCTCATGAACCTGAATTTGATGATACCCAGAACGAAGATCCAACTTGGAGAAAAAGTGAGCCCCATGAAGCTCATCAAGAAGCTCATCAACAACAGGAATTGGAAACTTATCCTTGATGGTGAGGTGATTAAGTGCTCAGAATTCAATGCAAAGGCGCCATGACCCATCTTTTTTGCAGACAAGAAGAATTGGCGGAGAAAAGGAACTAGTGCTTGGGCGAATAATACCTTGCTTCAATAAGTCCCAAACGAGCATTTCAATCTCCCTTTTTTGGTGAAATGGGTAGCGATAGGGCCTGATGTTGGGAGGAACGCTGCCAGGAAGGAGCTGAATACGATGGTCTTCTAGCCTGGAAGGTGGCAATCCCACTGGTTTAGCAAAGACACCTGTATATCGATCCAAAATTTGTTGTAGATCCAAAGGAGTAGTGGAGACTGCTGATGGTTGCATCTGAATGGAATCGATATGAGCGATGACACCTTGTGAATTCTTCTTGAGGAGTTTTTCCATGCGATGTGAACTGATGATGTTGAGAAAACCTGGTTGTAATCTTGTCAATGTGTGTTTTTTTCCATTGAGGAAAACTGCATCCAAAGTTCAGCAAAATCCCATAAGATAGGGCCAAGTGTGCGTAGCCATTGAGCGCCCAAAACCACATCACATCCGCCTAAGGTCAAGGAAAACATGTCAGAGTGCAAGGTATAATCTCCCATAGAGATACGCACATTTTGACACTTCCCTTTGCAAGGTAAGGTGCCTCCATTGGCAACCATGACTTTAAAGTTGGAGCAAGGATGGATAAAACAATCAGCTTGTTTGGCGATCCAAGGGTCAATGAAATTATGAGTGCTACCAGAATCAATGAGTATTGTAAGAGGAAGCTTCTTGAAGTAACCCCTGACCCGCATTGTTTGGGGGGTGGTGATTCCAGCTAAAGCATGGAGAGATATCTCTGGTTGGTCATCCTGATACGGAGGGTCAGTAGGCGATTCCTGAATGTCGACCGGAGCATCCATTGTTTCTGGATCTTCGTCACCAATTTCAGAGGCAGGCGGAGAATCCACATCCAAGAGATAGAGCTTTTGCTGAACACATCTATGTCCCCGAGTGAATTTCTCATCACAATTATAGAAAAGCCCCTTTTCTCTGCATGCTTGCATCTCTGTTTCAGAGAAATGCTTGATAGGAGCTGGTTGAGAAGCCTGTGATATAGGTGGTAATTGAGAACCCATATTTCAGAAGGGAACAAAAGTGGGCTTGGAGCGTTGTTGGGCTGCAATCTTGTCTTCTGCCAACTTAGCCAACCCTAGGGCTTCCATCATTGTGTTGGGACAGAACATTTTGACCTCAGAGCGGATGGCGTCCTTTAGACCACTGATAAAACAACTCCGGTAAAAGTCATCAGACAATCCTTCAGTGTGGTTGGCTAGTTTCTCAAATTCGGTTTGATACTTTCTCACAATACCAATTTGGCGAAGTTTAGTGAGGGCTCCTGTGAAGTCATCAAAAGCACTAGGACCAAATCGTTGCAAAAGGAGCTAGCAAAATTCTGGCCATTTTGGGTCTTCATGAGCCTTGATGTACCAACGGTACCATTGAAGAGCTTCCTATTCCAAAATGAAAGGATGCAAGCGGAACTTTGTTGACATCAAAAGTATTATGCAGACTGAAATACTGTTCTGCATGATAGATCCATCTAGTTGGATCAGTACAATTGAAGCGAGGAAAATCAAGCTTCGGACCACGGAAATAGCTGGAAGAAGAGAACCCATTGTCCGATGAAGACTCGGACTGCCGTTTGTTGTTCATAGTTGAATGTTCAAGATGGAGGTCGAGAAATTTTTCATCCATATCCTGGAGTTTGGCTTGGATGGCTGCAAGTGCATCTTCAATGGTTTTTGCTCCTGCACGGGTGACAACCATAACCAGGAGTTTTTTTTGTTTTGTTTTTTGTTTTGGTTGACTGGGTAGGAAAACAAAAACAAAAATTGCTTCAGTAAAGGAAAATCTGGACTTGGGAAAAAATCTGAAGGGTAATTGGGGTTGGACTAGGTTTTGGACACTGTCGAATAGACAGGGAAGCAAAAATGAAGATTTCAGAAGCCGGGTGAAAGAATGAGAAAATTTGGCAGAGGGGGACAAAGAAGCAGAATTCAGAAAGGAACTCTATGGTAAAATTTGAAGGTGATTGGGTGAAATCCGAGGAAGTTATGGAAAACCCTAAATATAGAAAAATGTGGGATTTCATACCTCGAGGATTTCTATTTGTTTCCTCTCTGTCTTGGGTAGGAAACTAGGGGCCTTCTCCAATCCCAAGGGGTTTTCATCTTACCCGTAGGAAGAAAATCTCACCACAGAAATTGGCGACTCCACTGGAGATTTTCCCTAGTTTCACCTTTGCTTGCTTGTTTGGATCATCAATTACTCTTCTAAGTGTTGTTTCTCATCACCTTAGATCCTCTTTGATCATCATTGAGGACCATTTTAAACTCAGGACCTTATCCTTGCTCGGATCTTGGCCAACCTTTCATTTTTTCAATCCTACAGGAGAATTTGTGCTCCCTCAAAATAGGTCATAGAGCAAAATTTCTAAATTGTCGCTCCCTGATAGTGGGCTAGGGCGCGAAAATTTCTAAATTGTCGCTCCTCACAATGTTCTAGGGGGAAAAAATTCCCTGTTTTGGTCATTTTTGAGCTTATTTGGAGGGGTACCTTCGGTTTTTTGCTCCCAAATGTTTGCGGGGCCTCCATATGGTTCGGTGGATTCTTTTGACACATTTTTGAGAAAATTTGAGTCTCTTTTGAGTCCTTTTCATCCACATTTTGTCTCTAGTCCCTCATTGGCAGCTTTGAGGCAATTTGGTCAATTTTGAGTCCATGAAGCCATTTTTCAGTTCTGCGAGTCAAGTGTACCTTCCTAGTCACTTTAGGATCTCCATGACATAAGTTTGAACCCTTCCAAACCTTATTTGGGAGAATTTTAGACCCTTTTTCTTTGTTTGGAAGACTAGGTTCTACCTTGGAAAGTTGAAATCCCCTTGGGTTAACTTGATCCCTTGTGTACATTTTCGATTTTTCTGAATTAGAGTCTCTTGATCAGTGATTTTGCAACCATTAAATGACTGATTTGGAATGATACAAATCAGATTTGGCTTGTTTTGGAAACTATTGGCATGTTTTGGAAGTTCAAATCCTTTGTTTGGTCTCTTGAGTCAAACTAGTGCTTTGTTTGCTTGTTGGGTAGAATTGTCATTCTTTTAAAGTCCCAATAGCTTGCATTTGTTTTTAAAATTCTTCTTTCCATCGGATTGTAATTGGATTCAATATTTATAGATCTCTTTAGTGTGATAATCCAAAGGTTTGTTTGGTTTGGCATCATTTGGATTGATTAGATTGGCTTTGAAAAACTTGGGACATCCTTGTCTTTGAAGTCATTTTCTTGGGTTTTGCACTTTGTTTCCTTTGCATATTTAGCTATTTATTGGTCATTGGAATACATTGATCCCTTGTTTCCATTTTTTGTTCAAAGGAAAGCTTTATTTTGGCACTCTTTTTCTATATTCATGAAATTGGAAAACATAAGCATTCTTCTTGCTTTAGTTTGATCATTTCACATTCTTGGTCTTACATTCATAAGAAGAAGAAATGCTTGTTTCATATTTCTATGCATTTGAGTTAGACAAGATTATTAGGTGTTTTTCTTTGTCTTGAATTTGATTGGAAACGTTTGTGGAATCCTTCTTTCCATAGCTTAGATGTGTCTTTTTCGAGTGTAAAGAGATAGGAAGCATATTATAATTATTGCATTTGGTATTCGTAAAAATATCTCTTTTTGTCACTTTAGGATAGTTTGGGTATGGTTTACATGATTGGTTATCATTCATTAAAAAGCTAAAATTGCATTTGCATTGGTTTTACATATTGGGAACGGAAATAATTTTTCCTTACTTTAGCTAGAAGTTCATTGAAGGAAAAAGACTTGCATAAGTCATCCATAATTGCATGGTTTGAGTCAAGTCTACACACCACAGGTTGCACTTCCATCACTCGATTGAGTAATACAACCATTAAAATTTACACTCCCTAACTCAACACACTATAACCTCACTTGAGGAGAAAAAGAATTTGTTAGTTAGGTAGGACACCGGGGATAGGCATCCAAATAATTCCCCCTTGTCATTTTCACTTGAGACATAGTTGTTATACTCCAGGGTGCTAAAATCCTCTAGTATTTATTGACACGGTCATCAACCAATTTATGGAGGGGCATCCCATTTTTTCCGGGGTTAAGTCACGAGGATTGATTCCGGATGGACTTTGTGGAATGTTGCACTCCAATTAGCACCTAAGGCATATCGATCCATTGTCTTCCTTGTACTCTACCGTATTGGTGATATAGGGGTGATAAGACAGAAGTGTCAAAAACCTTCTTTGACGTGTCATGAACGAGGTAGCTTAATGTCTTTTCTTCTAGGGCTCTTTTCCCAGGATCCCTTTCGGTAGAGGGATATCCTTTCATTATTGGTCTCTCATTTTGTATTGTTCGACTTGGATTTCATCACCTTGCGAAGGATACAACATGTTGAGGTCTCCAGCTCTTAGTTAGGAGGACTGCTTTCTATTTTACCTTATAGAGGGTATTTTTCTTTTTAGTGCTTCTTGTTGGAATTTTGGCGGCTTTTCTTTCATCTCGCTTACTGTGACGCTGGTCCCAGTATAGTTTTTTTAGCTTTCTTTTTTGTCCTGTGTGCCTCTTTTTCTTCTAGCTCCCCTTTTGCATGCTCGGTTTCCTGAGGGTTTTTGAGTTATTTTTAGCAAGACTTCGCCCACATCACTTAGTCTTGTTCCATGGATAATTCATCTCCATGCACCCAAGCTCCTTCTGGGACTACCAATCATGAGGCCCCTTTTCAAGGGGTATCTTTTGTCTTTCCTCCAGTTGGAGATATTGGTCCTCCCTTTATTACCACCTTAAATCTTCATGGATTAAGCATAGGATTACCGGTGTGGTTGTTGATGTATTTGTAACTTCGGAAGATATTCACTTGTATATTGTATCCCCAACAGAGATGTATTATTCCTCTGATTGGAAGTGTCGTCAGTTATATTGTAAGTGTCATAACTTATACTTGATGGGTTATTAGACCACCTTGATGGGGTCGGCCCTGTATGAGTCATGTGGGTCAAAGGGTTATTAGACCACCCTAGTGGGGGTCGTCCCAATCATCATTATGTTAAGTGGTTAAGTTGAGGCTGACCTAGTTGAGTAAAGGTCAAGTCAAGTTAGTGTATAAATAGAGAGTGCATCTCTCTCATTTTACACATTTTATTGTTCACTCACTTCGCATTAGTGAGAGAGAGGAGGTGTGCGCACAAGTGGAGGAGGAGCATGTTGCTGAATATGTCTATATCTTAGGTTTGATCATGGTGATATTTTTATTGATGCTTATTCTATCTATGAGGAAGTTGTGGGGTTTTTCACCTTCTTGGTTTTCCCTGGTGAAATGTTTTGTGTCTCTTGTCTCTTGTCTCTTATGCTTGATATGTTGTACATGTTGTTCTTTTAGTTAATATCCTAGATCTGAATGAATTAAATTATGAAAAACTAACATGGTATCAGAGCTAGCTTGAAGGAAGGCATGCTATGGAATTTATAAGACTTGTTGCACTTGCGACAAATCGGAAGCTAGGGCTTGATATAGCAAAAACCAGTCATCATAGCACTTTCGCTATAAATATATTTTGGAGAAGGTAAAGGATATGAAACCTTTACATATTGTAGATAACATCCCCATGTACCTTGTGTCCAAAGAAAAATGTCTTATTCGCTGTACGTTTTGATTTATGATCAGTACAATCTAGGGTTTCTGCCTCTTCCAGATCTTAGTCATAAACAAGTGACCTAGGAAAAAGGTCACAACTTGGGCTAGGAAGATCCTAATGAAATTTTGTAAAAAGTGACAGGTAGGAAATGAACTGTACTTTCACAAGTAAGTTTTTCATAGGCCGAAATAGAACCAGTGACACGTGGCACGCCATACTAGTTCGCTCTCTTGTTTTATCCCATAAACAGGTCACGTTGCGACACTTGGAATAACTCTCTCTCAGAGAATGCAGTTGAGGTCAGACCTATGGGGTTGGAAAGATGACAGTTCTTTCTACCACAGGAGGAAGTTTCAGACCCTTTGGATTCATAATTTATGAGTTACACCAGAAACAATTAGGTGCATATTTCTGTCAAAACAGATTTGGATTTTGAGCACCTTCATTCTTGGATCGTCATTGCTGTGGGAAATTAGGGTTTCAGAGAAAGTTGAAATTCTTGGAATCGGAGACCAAGGCTGGATGATCCTCATCAAAATCGAAATTTAGAGACCAATATCAATTTTTTTTGTTGGGCAAAAGGATGGGCTTGATCAAACCCTAGTTGGAGATTTTTATCGGAAAGGTGGAAACTTAGGGCTTTTGCAAAAGTTGGAATTTTTGAAATTTGTGACCACGGCTGGAAGCTCCTCAGAAAAATCAAAGTTTAGAACACAAGATCGAACCTTTTGGATGGGCAAAATACCGGGATTTATCAAACCCTAGGTTGGGATCCTGTCCAGTAAAACTGGAAGTTTCAAAGGCAATTTTGAGGGGTCAAATTTTACAGTTTTCAAAATTGAAGTATACCAGCTTGATCAGCTCAGCAAGCCACATCTTTCCATCCATTCAGAAGTTTGAAACTCAAAGTTTGAATTTTTAGGGTTTCTCTGAGAAACCCTAATCCAGCTCTAGACTGAGTCTCAGCAAATCAAAGTGGATTGGGTTAATCCTAGAAGAAGATGATTTGGTCACCTGCATAAGTGAAGAAGTTCCAGTTCCAAAGGGAGATGAGGCTAAGGCTTTACATGAGAAGGCTACAAGCAATCTCGACAGGTATGACTTGAAGAGATACAGGTATGTTTTGAATTCTGTTCATGATTAAGTTATGATATGTTTGTCTTCATATTATTGAGGTTAGTACAATCTTGATTAATATTAGACTTGTCTCTTCACCCTAGTAAAAGAATGAATTCATGTGAATGATAGAAGACATTCATTGATTAGGGTTTCGACACTTATGATTGTACTAATGCACTGCGGTGTTGTATGAGGTTGATGTTGTATGCTAACATGAAAGGTACAAATCAAGTTCTAGATCAAGAACATATGACCATGGTGACATGAAGACAAAGACTCGTGGATCACATAGAAGCTCCACTTGCGAGGTATGTATAATTTGGTTCTACAATGGTTAACTTATGAGTTATGCAGGTTACTAAGCACAAGTCATTAAAGAGAACAAGAAGACATTGTTTGGGTATGTTAGTCATAACTAGCAAACCTGATAACTAGTTATGTTTTTCCTATATCAAGTTAGGATCCTACCTTTTGTTAGGATCTTATACTTTTGTATGAATGATAATGATTATTCTTGAAAGTTAGAAGTTTTAGTAATCAAGGGTTTATGCATACTTTGATTGATGATATGACTAACCAGAAGAGTCCTATGGTCAAATAAGAATATGCATGAGTAAAAGAAGTCTCCCCTGAAACCTTGAATACTAATGCTTATTACCTATGTATGAAATGATCATGACTATACATGCTTAAGATTTATAGTATTGAGATTATACTAATGAATGTATGGTTGTGTACGAGATATTGAGGATGACACAATGATGACACTAGTGCACACTTAAGCATGCATAGTGGTCTAGGATGGATATAAGTTCAAGGACAAGTAATCCAGGTAGCAAAGATTAAGAGCTTCGCGGGCCCCTCACAGTCTGGAGCAACCAACTCGTATGCTCCTATGACACATCACCATCATTCCCATGGACCTAGCTGTCCACCTCAGTGCTTCGGTCATGCACCCTCTGCTTATAATCCCCCGGTCACACCTCAGCCCTATTACCACCAGCAGGCGGCACCAGCTCCTGCGCCTCCTCAGGCTCAACCCGCTTATTACCACCAGCAGGCTGCCCCAGCTCCTGTGCCTTCACAAGCCCAACCCGCTTATTACCCGCCACAGGCAGCCCTTCCGGAAAACCCATAACTTGCTCTGCAACCATATCAGCAACTCCCTCAAGTTGTTGCACCTGCTCAGCCTCCACCTGCATACCATCCACCGCAGCCTGCTCCCGCACCTGCACAACCTCAAAACCCACCTGCTGCTCAAGGGCAAGTTTACGCCCAAAACAACCCGCAGCAAAACCAGAATAACCAGTGCAACCAGGGCCAACAAAATCGCGGTAAAGGTCGTAATCATGGGAACAACCAACCTACAGACCAAGGTGGTCAACCGGCTAATCCCCCAGATAACAACAACGCGGCCCTCGCTAACCAAAATCTTGATCGCCCGCCCAAACAGGCTAAAAACCCTAATTTGCGAACGAACCATCCTTGTTCTATCTGCGGGGTCTATGGCCATTACACACATACTTGCCCACATTTGGAGCGAGCTCGGCAGCTTTGGGTTGATGATGCCCATCGCCAAGGGCAGGCAGCTCCTCAAGCATAGCCCAACCCTCCACAACCTCAGCAGCCACCTTTAGTGTTGCAAAACCCCTTACCAACCCAAGGCGTGGTGAACACTCAGCCGTTGGACCCCCTCAAGCCAACGCGCAACCCCAACAACAACAGATCACATATGCCGCTCCTGATCAACCCATGTTTGACTCAGGTACCCACCACTTATTGATGATGTCTTCCGCTGATGTCAACCTCCAGACTCGTCGGAACCAGTATGGCTCCACCATTGACGTACCTCCCATTGATAAACCTACTAATGCTCATCCCACCGATCAAGCGTTACGTATTCCTCCACCTCCACTAGATGGCACTCCCAAAGCCCCTCGTTTCCTACTTCGTCGCATCAACAATAACCCCAATGCGTGCGCTGCGTCAAACTACAGCATTGTAGACAACCTAGCCCAATCTCCCGCAGCCATGTCTGCGTTAGAAGTCTTGAAGAACTGCCCTTCCCAGCGCAAGACTTTACTATCCGCCATTGGGGGGATTGACCCAAATGATTCAAATTTGATGGCATTTGATTTAGACCAGTCTAAACCTCGCCTGCCTTCCTCCTTAGCATTCCAAGTTTCTGTTTCCGTTCAGAATCTTGTCATCCATCGATGCATCATCGATGAAGGTGCCTCCACATGCGTTATGTCTACATTCGTATGGAAGAAGTTGGGATCCCCTACCCTCCAGTAGTCCACCACTGCGTTACGCGCCTACGACGATTGGTCGGCCCAGCCCCAAGGCCTCCTACCCAATGTCCCCGTCCAGTTAGGTGGTAAAACCATCCTTATCGACATTGAGGTAATCAATGCCCAATTGGATTATAACCTTTTACTTGGCTGCAGTTACATGTATGCCATGCGGGCGGTTGCCTCTTCCGTTTTTCGCACCATGATGTTCTCCCATGAGGGACGCGTGGTCAAGGTTGACCAGCTCACCTACTATGATCCCAGTGCTCCCGCGGCACCTGAAAATGTTCTCCCCATGGTTGAACAACCTGTTTCTCGTGCCACCACCTCGTTTGTTTCCTCTACGGGGCCTGGAGTCTACTCAGACGCGCCGATGACCTCCACCTTCCAATCTATTCCGCCTCCATCAGCCCCCACGGACGTGTCTGACTTATGTACCTTGTCCCACGATAACCAACCACCTAATAATCAACCACCCTTATTGCCTAAACCACCATTGGTACCTAGCCACATTGGTGTTACACATATCCACACGATCCCCTTCCTAGTCCCTCCATCGGGAGTAGTAAGCACCCCGGTTATGGCTACCCTTAGCCTCCCTGGGTTAACTTTGGGATTACCCGTATGGTACCTTTCGCCTCCCGTTCGCCCGCCGACACCAGATGTCGTCCTCCAACCGGTGCAACCCATGGATACTACCACTCAGCCACCTCCCGGTGTCTCTACCCCTTCGTCCTCCACGACTCCCCCTCCTACTCCCAAACCCACTCGGGGCAGAGGTCCACAACCTTACACTGATGTACCACCTCCCAAGACAGTAAAAAACCCCCCAGTATTTCATGCTCCTCCCAAATGCTCATTGTGCGACGAGTTAGGCCATGCGACTCATTAGTGTCCACAGTTACCAGCATTACAGAAGCACATGCAGATGCTCGACGATGACCCCAACATCCCAACTGTCGAACTCAACCCCACTCCCAAGCCTAAAGACAAATCCCTGCGTACCAATCACCCCTGTGCCATATGCGGTGTTTACGGGCATTACTCACATCATTGTCCCGATCTCCCGGATTACAGAGCGGCTCTCTATGAGATGAACAATCTCGATCTTGAGACGGCACCACCCACCATTGAGGAGATCTACCCCTCGGTCTCTTCCCCTTCTGGAGAGGTTAATACCATCTATATGATCTCTTCAACCACTACCCCCTCGTCAACCGATTTGACGATGCAAACTTTCCGTATTGATGAGGAGATTCTTGAGGCCCTTACTGCCCCGGATTATCCCTGGGATGATATGCATCATCGTTCCTACTTCATCCCCGAAGTATCTTCCTCTAGCACCGCTACCCAATTTGTGGTTGAATCCAAAGACTTCCTTCCCACTAAGGTCGACTGGTTCAAGGACCCTATTCCTGCTCCTGACGCCTTCGAGGAGGGTAACATGGCCAACATCTCACCCGTCATCCAAGTTGATATTGCTGCCCCAGGACGTGCCCCTGAACTCATCACTTTAGGAGCATTCTGCAGTAAACAAGAGATTGAGGACTACATAAACCTTTTCAGAGAATTTCGTGATGTCTTTTCCTGGTCCTATACCGAGATGCCCGGTCTTGACCCCGCCATTATAGAGCACCACATCGAAACATGGCCTGATGTACCCCCAGTCCGTCAGAAACAGCGCCCCATTCATCCCTCAAAGTTCCCAGCTGTTAAAGCTAAGATTGAGACCCATGAAATCATCATGTTCGGAGCCTCTTGCAGCGAGCAGGATATTGAGGACTACACACAACTCTTCCAAGAGTTCAGTGATATCTTTACCTCCCCCCTCGAGCAGCATTTGCTGACACTCAAACAAGCCGATGAAGACCGTTGGGCCACTCTCCAGAACATCGAAGCTGCCAAGAACCGCTCCAAAGCCGGTTACGACAAACATGTTCACCCTCGAACTTTCCATGAAGGGGACCTCGTCCTCGCTTATGACCAAGCCCACGACAAAATTGGCAAAGGGAAGTTTGAATCCATGTGGCAAGGCCCTTACATCGTGCAGACCTGCCTAGGCAAGGGGGCATACATCCTCGCCGACTCCTAAGGCCATCCTTTGCGCAACCCCCGTAATGGGTTGTATCTTAAGCGTTTTTACCCATAAATGACACCGCGACCTCGTTGGTCCGCATTGTACAGTTTGCTATCTTTTTGTTTTTTCACTTTTTTACCATCATCTTACATTCATCATTTCTGCATGATTACAGATGGACCATCTTCCACCTTGTTACACTGGCTTCGCTGATGGCGCAAGCCGCTGGTCTCCCAACCTGGCTTCTGCAGCATGGGTCTTGTACTCCCCTTCCAATGAGATGATTCACCTTGACGGAATATGTATAGGCACTGCTACTAATAACCAGGCGGAGTATGATGCTGTGACTGGTCTCTTGACTGTCGCCCTCCAAATGGGCATACATCACCTTCATGTGTTCCTTGACTCCCAGCTACTTGTCTCCCAGCTCAACAACTGCTACCAGGTGCATGATCCCTGCCTTTTTAGAAAATTCCTGCGCGCAAAACAACTCAACCGATAGTTTGAATCCATCACATTCACACATGTCCCCAGAGCCTAAAATAGTGTCGCAGACCAAATGGCCAACAACATCCTAGATTGGCATATCAATCACACCATGTAACATCATGCATCACAATCCCATAGCATCTCATAAAAATATATAAAAACCCAAAAAGATTGCATCGCATCCACATTTGCATCCATGTACATACACCACATTCATATCCATAGGGGCATCCACGTGCCTAAACATACATATATCATGTCGCATCACATAAAATACACAAGGGGCATCCACGTGCCTAACATCCTAACCTACTCGCATCCACGTGCGTAGAAATAAAACAACATCATACAAAAAGGTGCATCCACGTGCATATATATATATATATCAAAAAATATACATGTCCTGAGTACCCCTATACTCAGCTGTACAAAAAATGGCTATACATCCCTAACAGCCTCATCAACATACATGTCGTAGCTACAAAACTCGGGGGAGTCCCCTGCACTCCCTAATGGGAGTCGTATCCTGCATCGACTACCTCTGAGTCCTCCCCTCGCTCCTCCTTCGGCAAGTCCTCATCTCCTACGGGCTCCTGGGCCCGTGCCTGGTCCACCAAGATCGCCACCTGGATCGAGATGGATCTGAACTCTCGGGGTGCCCTCATGCAATCCTGAACTACATCAGGATCGACATCCCGCCATCCCTCGTCGGTCACCCCTATCAACAACCGATCTAGTAGTGCCCGCACCGACTCCAGTGTCCCCTCCGCATCACGGCGACGGACCTCACCTCGCCCAGGAAGAGCTGGGACGGCCACAATACCCCTCCGTGCCACATGTACTAGAGGCGGCCTCGGGCCCACATCTGTAAGATCACCCATATGTCAGTCACAGTATATCAATCTACTATCATATAAATAAAACTTGACATACATAACATGCAAGCCAAAACACATACGTACCGTTGGGACCCCATTCCTGTCCTGGCGCTCGTGGCACCTCCGGATCTCCCGGGTAGTCCATGTCCCTATACGGGAAGTCGTCCAGTGTCAACGGTATCTGGAGCCACTACAGGTACAACTCCTGCGTAAAATACCTGCCCATGTCGCTGCCACCACGACGGCGCATCATCTCGCCCCACCGCACCATCCGCGACTCCCTCATACCTCCTGCCCTAATCGGCACCCGTGGCCGCAGTGTGGGTACCCTCTCCATAAAGAAGGCACACAAGAAGGAACCAAAACAAAATCCCTTGCCAGCTTCCTTTGCTGCCGTCAGCTGTCGCTGAACGCAGGTCAAGAACATCTAGCTGCACGCGTAGTACACCCCATCCAGTACGCGCTCTATCATCTGCATCTGGCCCCCAGACACCTTCTCAGGTGACTGGGTGTTCGCTGCTTTACTGGGCAGACCCGGGTTTTAATGAAGCGCAGCAACAAAACCCCTTGGCGCACTGGCCCTCTCGGCAACGAGCTGCGCGGCAGCTCGAGGTCTCACCCGAAGTGGCTATGGGGGGGGTTAAGGAATCAGGTTTCCTTAACCTGGGTGACACGGAGATAGCTCTTCCTTTAATGGTTCCTGTGAAATCGGCGGTCGGACCTTCCCGCAGGCCGCTCGGCGCAGCTGCGTGGATTCCTTCCTTGGCAGGTCTACTGCGCAGTTTCTCCTCTCTAACGCAGCAGGCAACTATCCCTTGCGTCGACGCGCTAAATACTTCCTCGCCCTTCACATCCAGCACAGTAACGCAGTCTGCTCTCGCAGCAGCGACCGCACGTTACTACTTCTTTAGTACTTAAGACATTTATAGTTATCAAGGGATCTTTCCAACTCGCTCAAACAGTCACAAAGATAAGACAGAAGTCTTGCATACACAAATAATGAACTCTAAATAATTATCATTCACGCAAACATTATAACAAGAAGATATAAGTGAAGCTCATCTCCTCGAGGAAAACCACGTCCACGGGAGTGTTATATTAACCAGAAAATGATAGAGTTATACAATATGCTGCGCACACAGCTGCAGCCTTAGATCTTTCCAGGAAACTCCACGCACACAGCTGGGAGCCCTTCTCTCAATCAAGTCTCCTCTCTATGGAGATTACAAAGGCACAGACGTCGACTCAGACTGTCTGGCAACTCAGGGATTAGCTCCTCGGCTATCCGATTTCCTCTCTTAGTTCTACACACTGGGTAGAAAATACAGAAGGATAATCAACACATGATCTATCCTTTAGACTGGCTATCTAACAGTCTAACATCTAGCTCTCTCTAACTCTCTAACCCAACCTCTATCCATTACAATTATTCATATATATAGGTGGCCATGACGGTCACACCTTTACAAAACTGTGGGCCTTTCCCAACAGTGATTCCCAAAAACCCTAACCACGCACATGGCTAGGTGTACTGTAGGCGCCGCTTGCAGTCACGTCGCCGCTTCCTGCAGGCTCCATGAATTCCGGCGCAGATTGTGGGTATGGGCGATCGTCCTTCGCCTTCAATGCTCTGGTCCGTTGCTCCTCCTTGATCCGAGCAACCATAACTTCTGTACTGAGCCTTTAAATGAGGGTAGCTGAGC
The DNA here is from genome assembly GCA_027924585.1 of Larix kaempferi. Classification (NCBI taxonomy): domain Eukaryota; kingdom Viridiplantae; phylum Streptophyta; class Pinopsida; order Pinales; family Pinaceae; genus Larix; species Larix kaempferi. The sequence goes on along the minus strand of BSBM01000798.1, from coordinate 4,720,618 downwards.
CCTCTACTCCATCGCCTTATTTATTATGGTAGCTGAGCCACCTTCATTCTTCGATGACGTGCGCGCGAGCTCCGCAATTTCCGGTCCGTGATCTGCGCTGAGATCATCCATCTGGCACCGTACTGCGCACCGTCTCCTTCTTACCCAAAACTTAGTGCTTGTCCCCAAAATTAGCACTTTCCTTCCATACTCGTGCTTTTTCCCAAAATTCGCAGCTTTTACTATAGCTGCGACCTTGGCCCCAACACTGGGACCCCAATACCCGAACCACACATGCTGCCATGGCCTGCACTGCTGGCTCCTGTAGGTCCCTCACCAGGAGTGCATTCTGATGCACCCTCGCCTCAGGACCACAGTATCTCTCCAACATGTCCTCCATGTCGACGTCCGCGGCAACCCGCAGCTGTGTGTCTGCTACCCTACCTAGGCAAGGCAACCCCGTCAGAAAATATACATCGGTCAGGGTGAGGTCCACCCTCTCACCCTATACCCGAAAATCCTGTGTGTCCGGCTCCCAGAAGCTGATCAGACGGTTCAGCAGCAATGTTGCTGAATGTATCATGGGTATCTGTGCGAACTTCAGTAGTCCGCACAGTCCCAACACAGATCGCACATGGCGCTCCCCCTGTATCACAGCCACGATCTCATCAGGGATCTCCCGCTCTCTCCAGAGCACCTGCGGCATCCTGTCAATCACACAAAGGCAACTCATCAGACTCATGTCAAGTAAATAAGTCCTTTTCCCCTCTCCCGGAAGACCCTAATAGCTCGGCCCAAAACCGCGGCTTTCGGGCTTCCTGCCGCGGTTTCCGACCGCGGCTGTCAGGCCTATAGCCGCGGTGCTTAACCGTGCCTGTCAGCCCTAACCTCGTGGTACTAGACCGCGTATCCATCCAGGAACCACGCAGTCGCCAACCGCATGGTTCAGCCCGAAACGCGCGGTCGCCAACCGTGGTTTTGACCACCTAACCCGCGGTCCACCCCACGTGGACCGTACAAATAAGTCCTGGGACCCACTACCCAACCCCCGACCCTAAAAAACATGCAGGTATGAGTTTGACGGAATACCTGTATCTCCCGGATCTGAAATCGGCCGGTCGGATCGTCCAGAAATGCCACCTAAGCTCTGGTCCACTCTGATCACAAGTCAAAGTAAAAAACGTACAAATGACACATGTCATGTTGGACCCACCACTATTTATAGTCAATTGACTTTTTCTTGTTTTGGCCATTCTGACCCCATACGGAGTCCGTTTTACGAACCGTTTCCACCACTGGAATCAGCATGACGAGACCGTTATGATGGTCACATCGTTGCATCATTTTTACCCCGTCATTTTTTGCCCATTTTTTCAGATGCCACTGGTTGCCTCGGTTTGCATGCCACATCAGCCGTTCTCCATTTTTCACATGTTTTATATCATCGGATTCTTTTTTCCGATCTGGTGATGATGCTTGAGATCATTTCTCGCTCTCACCCCCCGATTTTTTTGGGTATTTTTCCAAAATGCCCTCGTCACCTCGGTGTGCGTGCCACATCGGCCGTTACCCATTTTTGACATCCTTTATATCGTCGGATTCATTTTTCCGAGCTCATGATGATGCTTGAGATCATTTCTCGCTCTCACTTGGTACAATTTCAACATTATGTCCCGACACCTTGCTGCCTCAGTTTGCGCACCACATCGGCCGCTATCAGATTGTTCCACATTTTTACATGAGCCCTTCACTCCTGTCATACTGCAAATGTTTCGTTATTTTTCCCCCATTTCATCTACCCCGCAAGGAGGCCCACTAGTGTTCCCCCCTATCCTCATTCTTGGTCATCATTACTGATCCTTGATTGAACACTTCCTCCTTGCCTGGCCATTCCTTTTGTTCGGTATAATTTTATCCCTTTTTCGGGCCGGACAAGTCCTTTACGAAAAGGCACTTAGGGAGTTTCCGTTAAGCTCTTTTTTGACTCCTAAAAGAATGAAAAGATCGCCGAGCAATCTTGCTTCCTTTCATGCTCGTTAAAGTACCTGAAAGGGCGTCTATCTGGTATAAGTTTAACCCTTTTCTGGACCTGTAGACTAATTACGAAAAAGGAATACTCTAGTCACACCGGCTAGAAGAGTTCTTCATTGCATCCTTTTATGCTTCTTTGGGCCTTGGAGACTAAATCTACGAAAAAGCAACCCCCTGGAGTCTTCTTACTTGCTTTCAGACTCTCTAAAATTGAAAGCAACCACGAGCATGAACTGTCCCGGGCTCGTAACATCCACACGACAGTACCATTCCATCATTTCAGAGTCTTCTTATCGCTTTCAGACTCCTTAAAATTGAAAGCAACCATGAGCATGAACTGTCCTGGGCTCGTAAAATCCACACGACAGTATCATTTTACACAAACTTCTTCTAGTTCCTTAACCCATGAAGAAGTACCCTCCTGTGCCTCCTGGCACTATGATCGATCATCTCGGCAGCACCCCCAATTAGGTCACCTTTGTTCAGAGTATTCTGCAGTCTCCTGCCATTTTATACCAACTTGAGTCTCCCTCAGCCCAGTTATCCTCCCAGATCCATGATCCCTTTCCCCTCAGTCAGTTTCATATGCTGCCAGATCATTCCCATTATCATACTCTGAACAAAGGAAGTTTGATTCCTGTTAGAACTGTAATCCACACTTAGTACCATAATCCATAAATTTTTATTGCCCATGTGCTTAATTAAACCATAGTTTGGACTAGGTGACTACAGTTGGTCAAAAACCCACTTTTGAGAGTGTTCACACCCACTTCCAACCAAACCAGTTCACCCAACCTCCTGTTTTGTCCACAAGTGTGCCCTCATTAATTGCTGGTGCGCCCTCTCTCCTTGTTTTGGGGAATTTCAGTTGACCAAGGGCGCTAGGGTGGATTTTGCCCATTTTTGGCTAGATTTGGAGCATTTAATGCTCCCTTGGGCCCCCCAAAATCCTCTACTTGCTCACCCACGCCTGCCTTGAGCTCATTTATGACCCAACATGCTTCAGCCACCTCCACACCAGAATTAGTGACTGTTTGGGGTGATTGGGATTGAGTTGGACCCACCTAGGGGGGATTGAGGCCAATTTGGCATTGTTGACTTGTACACTCAGCTTGAGCCACCTAATGCTCTCGAATTTCTCATGGATGTAATAAAAACCTGTTACTAACATTTTCACATGTTAGACAGTCAGTTAATCAAAGGTTTCAGCATACATTGTGTGTAAATTTATCTTCTTTTTCAAGTTTTTCCACTGTTTTTGCAAATTAATTCGATTTTGTGAGGTTCTCCATAGCTCCTAGATCTTCTGTGATCAAAATACTCACATGGTATCAGATCCATCATGGAGTTAGTGAGTTGCAGGTCAATATTGAGCATTGAACTGCATTCTAGAGAGGATTTCTAGATAAAAATTGAGTGTTTTTTGCAGGTGTTTCAGTAGCTTTCTCACCATTAACGCAGCAGTCATGGAAGCAAACCAAATGTTGCTCACACCCTTCAATTTTTTCGATTGGAAGGCTGAGATGGTCATCAAGCTGAGATCTAAGGGTCTCTATAGAGTGACCATGGGCACAGAAGTGGAACCAAACTCTGCTGTGGAGAAAGCAAAGTACTACAATCGACTTGATGAAGCTTATGGATTGTTATGCCTGAGCATTTAAAGGGAACTCTTGTTTCATATAGACAGTTTGACAACCCCCAATGAAGTATGGGTGAAGCTAGAATCACTCTTTGGGAAAACTGATGAACTGAGAGGCCACCATCTTGAAAACGAGCTCATCAGCTTGAGCCCAGCGCATTTTGAAACCATCCAGGAGTTCTTCACGAAATTCAAGTCACTGGTGCTTCAACTGCAACAATGTGGAATTGTTAAGAAGGAGGAACAACTGATTCTGTCCATCCTTTCGAAGCTAGGCCCAGAATTCTCTGTATTTGTTAGCACATTTCACTCAGCCAAAATGACCCTTCGAAATTGGCAAATGCCATCACTAGCTACGTTCATGGAGTGTCTCACTCAGGAGCAGGACAAACTAGTTCAGATGGGCACCATAAAATCAAAGGACCAAGCTTTGGCAATGGGTGTTTCAAATGCAAGCAAAGGAAAGCAGAAAGCCAAGAATTCGAAGCAGCAAGAGAAGAGGAAGTTTGACAAGACCAAGTCTGCAGATGGGGGTTCGAATCTGTCAAAGGAGAAGGACAAGAAGGGAAAGGAAAAGACCAAATGCACCTATTGTCATAGGGGATGGCATCCAGAGAGCTCATGTATGAAGAAAACCATTGACTCAATGGCGCAGCTGCTGGAGAAGAACAACATCCCAGTCCCTGAGGGCGCAAGGAAGAAGGAGAGCACCTCAAACCCTGACAATAAGGAGAAGTGTCATGCTTTGGTAGTAGGTATTTCGAATCCCTCTTCCTTCATCATTGATTCAGGAGCTTCCAGACATATGGTTTCATCCAGAGAGCTCTTCTCCTCTATGCATTCGAATGGTGGCCCAACAGTTCGAATGGGAGATGATTCAGAAATCCATACCAAGGGGATTGGTAGGATTGACATGGAGCATGGCTATTTCAGTGATGTGCTCTATGTACCTTCATTGGCTGCAAATTTGCTATCAGTCTATCAAATGACCCATACAGGAGAAGCCAAGAGAGTAACATTTACTCCAGATTTGGTAGAAATCTCAGAAATTTCCTCAAATCAAGTTGTGGCAGTAGGGTATGCAGATCATGATGAGAGAATGTACAAATTCTCAAATTTCATTCCAAATTCTAGTGACCATGCTCTTGTCTCTCATGCCAACGAGACCTCCAAGTTGTGGCATGAAAGATTTGGCCACATGAACTACAAATATCTCCAGTAATTGCACAAGGACGAGATGGTGGAAGGGCTTCCAGAAATCAGATCTTCAAATGGTGCATGCATTGGGTGTGTAGTTGGAAAGCATCCTGAGCGCAGCTATGAGAAGGGAATGGCAAGGAGAGCCACTCAACCACTTGGATTGGTACATTCAGACCTCATTGGTCCTCTTCCCACTCCATCATATGGTGGATCAAGGTATGTACTTACATTCATAGATGACTACTCTCGATTCTGCTGGGTTTACTTCCTTAAATTGAAGTCAGAAGTGTTTGAGAAATTGAAGATTTGGAAAGCCCTAGTGGAGAACCATAGTGGTCATAAGATAAAGATCCTTAGGAATGATAATGGAAAGGAATATGTGAATAATAACATTCAGCACCTTTGTGAGGAATGTGGCATCCAAATGCAACATTCAATCCCCTACACACCTCAGCAAAATGGTGTGGCAGAGAGGAAAAATAGATCTCTCAAGGAGATGGCTACTTGCATGATTGAAGCTAGGGATCTAAGCCCTAAGATATGGGCTCAAGCCATCAATTGTGCTGCTCATATTCAGAACAGAGCCTTTCACAAATCAGTCAAAGGAAAAACCCCCTATGAGGCATGGTTTGGCCAAAAACCAAATGTGTCAAATTTCAGGATTTTTGGGTCTAGAGCATGGGCTCGAATTCCATCAGAAAAGAGGAAGGCTTTGGAGCCACAGAGCAGGGAATGTATCATGGTTGGATATGGTGAGGACACAAAGGGCTACAAGCTCTTTGACACATCCACACTTAAAACTTTCATTGAGAGAAGTGTGCAATTTGAAGAAGAACCAATTCCAGATTTTGAGCTTGCACCGGGGGAAAGCTCCTCTCCTCCACACCTTAATGAAATTAGTGATGATTCCACCTCTGATTTTTTTGATATTGCTAGAGATGACATGGCTGAAGATGACATTGCTGTACATGAGTCACCATCAAGGCCCAAGTGGGCTGAGAAAATCATACAAGCTGCAGGTGAATTGGCAGGCAATCCCCAAGAGCCTAGGAAGACTAGATCTCAAACAATCAATGCTTCCTTTGCAAATGAAAGTGAACTTGCTGATCACTGTTATATGATGATTGGATCTGATCCAACATCATATCAGGAGGCTCATCATGATCCAAGGTGGAGAGCAGCAATGCAAGAAGAATTCCAGTCTCTCCAAGAGAACAAAACATGGGATTTGGTGCCTCTTCCTCCCAAGAGGAAACTTGTGCAATGTAAGTGGATTTTTCGAACCAAACCTGTTGCTGATGGTTCTGATCTGAAGTATAAGGCTAGGTTAGTGGCTAAGGGCTACTCACAAATCCATGGTGTGGATTATACAGAGACCTTTGCACCGGTTGCAAAGATGGACTCAATTAGACTAGCTCTAGCCATGGCAGCTAGTAAAGGTTGGGAAGTTCACCACATGGATGTCAAAAGTGCATTCTTGCATGGTGAGCTACAGGAAGAGATATATATGCAGCAACCTGAGGGATTCCAAGAGGATCCCACACTTGTATGCAGGTTGAAGAAGTCACTCTATGGACTCAAGCAAGCCCCCAGGGCTTGGTATGCCAAAATGGATGCTTTTTTGCTCTCAATTGGTTTCTGTCGATGCAAGTCTGATCCAAATGTTTATTTGCAGCATTGTGATGATAATTTGCAGGTCATTGTACTGTATGTTGATTATCTCTTAATTACAGGGAGCTGCACCAAACAAATTGGCTCAATTAAAGCTTCTTTACACAGTGAATTTGCCATGAGCGACCTAGGATTGCTAAGGCAATTTTTGGGTTTGGAAATTGAGCAATCTGAGAGAGGTATATTGCTGAGTCAACCTAAGTATGCTTCAGACCTGTTATTCAAGTTTAAAATGGCTGAATGTAAGGCAGCCAAGTGCCCATTCCTTTCAGGCATAAAACTAGGTGAATTTGAAGACTCTCCATTGGTGGATTGCACTCTCTACAGGCAGCTAGTTGGAAGTTTGTTGTACCTTACACATACAAGACCTGATTTGTCTTATGCTGTAAGTGCTGTAGCAAGGTATATGCAGCAGCCACATGAGATCCATTGGAAGGCATCCAAAAGGATCCTTCATTATGTCCAAGGAACAAAGAATTTTGGGGTACACTATGCAGCTGGTTCTTCACTTCAACTAGCTGGATTTTCTGATTCCGATTGGGCGGGAGATCCCATCGATAGAAAGTCCACTTCAGGTTTTGTGTTTATGTTTGCTGAAGGTCCCATTTTCTGGTCAAGTAAGAAACAGCATACAATTTCTCTTTCATCAGCAGAGGCCGAGTACAGGGCAGCAGTGAACGCAGCCACACAGTGTGTTTGGTTGCAAGGCATTCTTCGGGAGTTTGGTGTTGCTATTGATTCTCCAACCAATATTTGGGTGGATAATCAAAGTGCCATCAAGATATCTACTGATCCAGTACAGAGGCAAAGAACAAAGCACATTGAGATCCACATGCATTACATTCGGGGCTTGGTGCATGACAGGGTGATTTCATTGCAGTATTGCCCATCCACCGAGCAAACTGCAGATATTTTCACCAAGTGCTTTACTGAGAAGACCTTCACTCTCTTGAGAGATTTGCTTGGAGTGAGTGATGGATGGTGATTGCTGCAATTTAATTGCAGGTTCAGCCCCATGTCCATTTTAGAGGGAAGTTTTTATCCCATGAGGTTTTACTTCTTTTCCTCGGTTCATATGGACAAATAAAATTTCTGTTTGTAATGAGGTGACTTGAGCCTTTGTTGCCAAGGCCTCCCACTTATCTTTCATGAGATGTACTAAGATATGGTTAAGGGGGGGTGTTAGAACTGTAATCCACACTTAGTACCATAATCCATAAATTTTTATTGCCCATGTGCTTAATTAAACCATAGTTTGGACTAGGTGACTACAATTGGTCAAAAACCCACTTTTGAGAGTGTTCACACCCACTTCCAACCAAACCAGTTCACCCAGCCTCCTGTTTTGTCCACAAGTGTTCCCTCATTAATTGCTGGTGCGCCCTCTCTCCTTGTTTTGGGGAATTTCAGTTGACCAAGGGCGCTAGGGTGGATTTTGCCCATTTTTGGCTAGATTTGGAGCATTTAATGCTCCCTTGGGCCCCCCAAACTCCTCTACTTGCTCACCCATGCCTGCCTTGAGCTCATTTATGACCTAGCATGCTTCAGCCACCTCCACACCAGAATTCGTGACTGTTTGGGGTGATTGGGATTGAGTTGGACCCACCTAGGGGGGATTGAGGCCAATTTGGCATTGTTGACTTGTACACTCAGCTTGAGCCACCTAATGCTCTCAAATTTCTCATGGATGTAATAAAAACCTGTTACTAACATTTTCACATGTTAGACAGTCAGTTAATCAAAGGTTTCAGCATACATTGTGTGTAAATTTATCTTCTTTTTCAAGTTTTTCCACTGTTTTTGCAAATTAATTCGATTTTGTGAGGTTCTCCATAGCTCCTAGATCTTCTATGATCAAAATACTCACAAGTCCACCCACTCTCCTTGCCCAGTTGTCCCCCCACATTTCGGTCAGTCCTGCCATCAGTACTATCACATTTCGGTTCTCCACCTCATGCTCCTGTCAAGGAAACATCATTTCCTTGATAGTTGCAGGTCTCCCTCTGTCGACGACAGCACCTATATTCCAGAGGATAGGCCCAGAGGTCCCTACACCTTGGACTTATCACCATCTGTGGTAAGTGCCTACGGACCATTCTGAGAGGATTCATCATTGCCTCTCCGAGTGGTTGTTTCTCACATGCTCGACTTTAGCACCTTGATCGCATCGTTGAGAATCGCGTAGGGTTACATCCTTTACATTATTTGTCGAAGACCCCGGATTTCCCTCGACTCTAGCACATTGGTGAGTCACTTCGGAAGACCCAGTTATATGTTCCCATGGATGTTCGGGCTGCGTTAGGCATTTGTATTCAGAAGCCATCCAGATATCTGCTTCCTTGAGTACCCATTTCAGTTCCCACTCAGTGTACCATCGAGGTTATGGCTCCCAGTCCTTATGATCTAGCAGCTCATCAGTTCCTCTGGTACCCAAGTCAGCTGCACTGTTGATGTTCCAGTGCACCAGTTCTTCCGTTCCCACATGATCAGCTCAGTAGTATGTCCCAGATTTTGTGTCCCCTCTGGACTCTTATGATGTACACAGTGGCTATGTATCTTACAGGTCCCCCTTTTCGGGCCTCACAGTTCTGTTTATGTATCTTGATACGAGCATGGGTATGCCCGCCTCGTCCATATATTGAGATTATTCCTCAGTCAGTATTTGAGGTCATGTATATTTCAGGTCCCCATTTTTTGGACCCCATTGTTATTATATTATATCCTGATACGAGCATGGGTATGCCTCCCTCGTCCACATGATCAGATGATTCCTCATCCATTATTGAGGTTATGTACTTTTAGTTCTTGCAGTTGTTCGGGATCGTTGTTCCGGGCCTCAGTTTGTTTCTTCTCTTCTCTCCACACCCAGGAAAACCATTCATGACTTATGATGTCCATCGGCCATACGATGAGCTCCTGCCCTCGCACATCAGGGGGCAATCTGTTAACACCCAAAAAGTGTTCACTACATCATCTACCACATTATATGGCTCATTTGTCCATTTTCCTACCATATTTCCCTTAAAATCCCAAGAAATCCCACTAAAAAGCCTCCAAAAGGCCTAAAATGCCTCCAAAAGGCCACAAAACCCTCAAAATAACCTCAAAAAGGCTAAAAAACCCCCTTTTCCTCCAAAAATAGCAAAAACCCCCTAAAAAGGGAATAAAAAATATAAAATAATGAGGAAAAGGAGGAAAGAACCCTATACAGCTGCCCTAAACCATGTGTTTCCTAAAACCATGGGTCAACACTCCACCAAAAAACTATAAATAGGTGATGGAGATCCCTTATTCCACATCCACAATCAAGTATACCCTTACTCTGCCAAAATCTCTCTCGAAACCCTAGTTCACCATTGAACTACTTTCACCTTGAGAGCCCCTTTTGGCCCATTCCCACCATTGGAGAAAGAGAAGGAGCACATTGGAGCTTGGAGCAACCCTCTTGGACATTGCAAGGAGCTTCATCAACCTTCACATTGAAGGTAATATTAATACAAAACCCTTGTTTACAAATTGTTGTTTATTTTGCATGCACATGTTTTAGAGTAGTTTCCATTTTTGTTTTAGCTTAATAATTTACATTTACTGAACTGCTACTAAGGAGTCCCTTCTCCTTAGTAGGTGCTCATTTGCACAAGCTAGGGGTAAAACCCTAGCCACAGGAGCACACTCCAAAATTTCCTGCAGAGAAGCAAAGATTAAGAGGGAGCACTTCAGGAAGCAAAGATCAAGAGGGATTCCACCCTACAACCAAACAAAGATAAGTATTTGAATTGTCAATTCCTATATATATGATTACTTAAATGATGTTGTCCAGTCATATACATACTTATGTTCCTAGATTTAGGATATGTATCATGCATATTAGAAAAGTTGCATTAATGAACAAGATACTACTAAATATGCAAATAATGGGTAAGTGGCCTATGGTACTGTACAACATTCCATTGCTACTTATCTAGAATGAAACCTCTTTGCTGACATGTTGGGAGTTGTGCACACTCTTAACAATGTTCTGGTAGAGATGGAAGGCATCTAGAAAGTTACAGAATATGGATAAATGTTGTATTGAAACATTGGCCAAGATAATTGCATGACTATATGACATATGTATTTATGCATAAGAATGTGTTTTTGAAAAACTATGAGAAGTTTATAATCATGCAATTAAATTTGACTTGTAGAAAAGACCATATACCATCACCTACAAAAAGGACTACAACATTTCTTCTAGCAATGAAGATCAAATAAAAACTATCTATTAAAGATATTGAAGAATCTGAAGTTCCCAGGATCCGGGATGTGGTAATGGAAGAATGCCATGATCGAGGAGTACTGGTTGATCATGAAGAATGATGTCTAGGATGTGGTCCCGAGACAAGAAGAGAAGTCTATTGTGACTTCCAAGTGGATCTACAAGATCAAGCTTGCTGCCAAGTTCTAGATGAAGTACTTGGGATGATGCACTAGTTTCTGGGCATAGAGGTGTGGCAGAGTGCAGACAAGGAAAGTATGCAGTAGAGATCTTGAAGAGGTTCGGGATAATGGAATGCAAGGCCATGGCCACACCTATGGCATCGAACCTGAAGCTTCTGTGTGATGCTTCATCTGATCTGGTTGATGTCACTATGTATCGTTAGATGATTGGGTCCTTGATGTACTTGAGGAACACGAGACAAGATATTTGCTTTGCGGTGAACACAATGAGCCAGTTCTTGACGGATCCCAGAGGTGTTCACCTGGTTGTTGTAAAGCACATTCTGAGGTACCTGAAGGGTACAATTGATTATGGGCTCAAGTATGATGCGAATCAAAAGTTTAACCTGCAGGGTTATGTTGATTAAGATTGGGCAGGTAGTGTTGCAGATAGGAAGAGTGATTCTGGGTGTTTCTTCAGTATGGTATCAGGTGTGATCCCTTTGTTTAGCAGGAAGCACTCCTACGTAGAACTGAGTACAACCGAAGCAGAGTATGTTTCATCTTGTTCGGCTAGTTGTGAATTAGTATGGCTCCAGAAGCTACTGTCTGAGTTATTTGATCTCCCGTTGGAGGCTACTGGTATCTTTTGTGACAACTAGAGTTGTGTGAAGTTGTCTGAGAACCTGGTGTTCCACGATAGGTCGAAGCACATTGAGATCAAATATCACTATTTCAGGGATATGGTATAGAGAGGAGTAGTGAAGCTCCTATATATTGCGATGGATGAGCAGGTTGCAGATGTGTTGACGAAACCACTATCCAGAGTGAAGTTCGACTACTTCAGAGAGAGGCTTTGTTTTCTTCGGATTGAAGATACTTCGAGGAACAAGTGATGGACACATTTGTAGGAGCCATTCCAAGCATGGTGAGAGGAGGATCCTTCCCATGGCCATGGATGTAAGTGCTGTGTGATGAGCATGGACGATGCTCTAGTTACTGCTTTGGATATGCATCAGTTGAATGCTTTGTATGATCAGTTGGATCATGTATGATGACATGCATCAGGATGATGCAGTGACAATGATCAGGATGATCATGTGTGATGAGTATTAGGATGATGCTCTGGATGATATGCATCAATACGATGCAGTGACGATGATCAGGATGATCATGTGCGATGAGTATCAGGATGATGCTTTGGATGATATGCATCAGGATGATGTTATGATGATGATTAGGATGATCATAAGTGATGTTATGTATCAGGTGGATGCATTTCATGATCATTTGGATCATGTGTGCTGAGTTCCAAAGACATAGATGCACATGAGCCATTCTCACATGGTGGTAGGTGTGTCCTCCCATGGTGCAGATATAAGGGCTGAGGCCATTCAGACATGGTTTAAGTGTGTCTTCCCATGGTCGTTGATGTAAGAGCTGTGCCATTCGAGCATGGTTGAAGTGTGTCTTCCCATGGCTGCGATATAAGTGTTGTGCCATTCAAGCATGGTTGAAGTGTGTCTTCCATGGCTGCAATATAAGTGTTGTGCCATTCCTAGCATGGTTGAAGTGTGTCTTCCCATGGCTATGGATATAAGTGCGATGCCATTCTCGCATGGTTGAAGTGTGTCTTCCCATGGCATAGATATAAGTGATGAGCCTTTCACGGATGGTTGAAGTGTGTCTTCCCATGCCAGTGAATGTAAGTGTTGTGTGATGTGCATCTGGGTTGTGCTTCATGGACGATGAGATGACATGATCAGTATGATCATGAGTATCAGGAGGATACGCTGTGGCCGTGGACAGGTTTTGCAGTTGCATGTAAAAGATCCTGGGAGATGCGATAGGTTGAGATGTGTGTTTGTAATCAGTCCTGGGATACTCTTTCAAGGTTTTGTGGTGGTCACATATAATATTTCCCTAGGAGATTTGATAGGTCGAGTAGTAAGCTTGTAATCAATCCTGGGATGCTCTTTCGAGGTTTTGTGACACACGTCATAAGTCCTGAGGATTCCACAGTATGGCCAGTGATGATGAAGACCTGCAGGTGGTGGGCCTACATCTAGCATGAAAAAAGGGTTGGATCTGTAGAACTTCCTATGACGAGAAGAATTCAGAGATAGCCCAGTGATTGAGATGACAAGTACAACAACAGTGATGATGTTGATGCTCTGTGATCCAGTGATGATGATCTAGCTCCAGAATTAAAGGCTTGTGCCTATATCTATTGATGACTTGTGTCAAGAGAATGCCTTCCTAGTTAAGAGGGAGTGTTGATGTATTTGTAACTTCGGAAGATATTGACTTATATATTGTATTTGTACTTTATTGTATCCCCAACGGAGATGTATTATTCCTCCGATTGGAAGTGTCGTTAATTATATTGTAAGTGTTGTAGCTTATACTTGATGGGTTATTAGACCACCTTGATGGGGTCGGCCCTGTATGAGTCATGTGGGTCAAAGGGTTATTAGACCACCCTAGTGGGGGTCAGCCCAGTCAACATTATGTTAAGTGGTTAAGTTGAGGCCGACCTAGTTGAGTAAAGGTCAAGTGAAGTTAGTGTATAAATAGAGAGTGCATCTCTCTCATTTTACACATTCTGTTGTTCACTCACTTCGCATTAGTGAGAGAGAGGAGGAGTGCGCTCAAGTGGAGGAGGAGCATGCTGCTGAAGATGTATATATCTTGTGTTTGATCATGGTGATCCTTGTATTGATGCTTATTCTATCTTTGAGGAAGTTGTGGGGTTTTTCACCTTCTTGGTTTTCCTCGGTGAAATTTTTTGTGTCTCTTGTCTCTTGTCTCTTATGCTTGATATGCTGTACATGTTGTTATTTCAGTTAAGATCCTAGATCATAATGAATTAAATTCTGAAAAACTAATAGTGGTTATTTAATCCGGTGATTCTAGCTATACCCAGTGTCTCAACTGTTAACTCTCCACCACGAGAGTGTCAATCCCAAACTGATCCTTCCCCTTCTTCGTCGAATGCATCTTCTTCCATCCCTTCTTCCTTGCCTGATCAAAGTAGTAATGTTAGTAACCAAGAGGATAAGAAGAAGAAGAAAAGGAAAGTTAAGAAGAAGAAGGATAAGAAAGAGACCAAGCATCAACCATCTTCCTCCAATGGCAGTCATTCTATTCGAACACCTCGTAGACCCAAGTCCCCCTGCAAGCTTTGCAAGGGTGATAACCTTCTCAAGGATTGTCCTGGTCTTTCCAAAGTGTTAGAAGAGTGGTATAAAGCCTCCAAACCTCCTATATCATTAGCCTCTGGACATCATACTGATGATAACCCATCAACCAGTGACTTTGTGGTTAAGGGTCAGAAAGGTAAAGTCAAGAATCATTATTTGTTATGCAAGGGCATACACCTTACTCTCCTTTGTCCATGCATGGATGAAGCTTCAAAATTGTTGGAAGACATTACTCTATCTCAGAAACACCTTCCAGCTGGATGTCGTAAGTCGTCCCTTGACGCCCTGTTGGTTGATGAAGTGGTCGATCCAACCCCATCCTCGGTCGATCTCACTCTTTCTTCAAAGAGTGAAATTGAAGTGGTCGAGTTGATATCATCTCCAATCAATCCCGCTCTTTTATTGGAAAATTCCCAGACTAAAGTAGTCACCATGACACAATATTCATCTCATACTAATTTTCTAGTGGAGAGTGAATTGAAACTCACTGATGTTTTTCTAGTCAGTTCAGATTGCGCTAGACAAGGGGGCATTTTACCCATTTCAATGGATCCCCCTTCAAGTATTGAGGTCATTTCCTTTGATTGGAATAGTCTAATATAATCTTGTCTTCCTTTCCAGATATCTATAGAAGTTACTGGTAGGGATGTAATTCGCACTATTGTTGATGAAGGAGCTTCTGTTAGTATTTTATCCTCAACTGCTTGGCAAGCTATAGGCTCTCCTCGGCTTGTTCCAGTCACTGGCCAGATACTGGATTTCAATAGAAGGCATGCTGGACCTTTAGGGATCCTTCTGCATTTACCTATCACTTTAGGAGGGAAAACTGTCTATATTAGTGTTACGGTAGTGCAAGGTCCCTTAGATTTTAATCTGCTCCTTGGATGTGATTATGTCTATGCTATGAAAGCTGTAGTGTCCACACTCTTTCGAGTGATGCATTTTCCCTATGATGGGAGGATCGTGACTATTGATCAACTTTCCTTTGTGACACCGGATCATCGCATGACTACCAGTCATAGGACTTTCCTAAATGTTCCACATGTTTTAGTGGTTTCTTCCCATTAAGGATAGGGGGAATGTATCTAGCCTCTGGACATCATGTTGGAGCTACCCCCTATCTCCTTAGGCTGGGGGGCACACCACCAACCTCTGGACATCATGTTGGTAGGAACCAATCTCAAGCATAGTTTACTTTCGGTTTTAAGCTTGTGTAAAAATGAAACCAACCATCATTTCGAGCAGACTTTTATTATGTTTTAAGCTCATTAAAAAATGAAATGGGACATTTCGAGCATAGTTCATTCTATTTCAAGCTTGTTAAAAAATAAAACAGGCCCCTACAAGCATAGTTTACTTTCAGTTTCAAGCTTGTGTAAAAATGAAACCCATGATGAGCAGAGTTCCCTTTATGTGTCAAGCTCATTAAAAAATGAAACAGGTCACCATGAGCATAGTTCCCTTTCTGTGTTAATCTCGTTAAAAAATGAAATAGATCCCCTCTCCTTTAGTCGAGTCTTTCGCCAGATTTAATATCTGAATTGTCATTTCATTCGCCTATGCTATTTAATCCTATTTTTTCATCTTCCCATGGTGAACATATTCCTATTAGTAACCATGAGTTTGATTGGATGAAGAAAAAGAGTAGGAAAATGAAATGAATCTTGGAGGGCATGTCTCCAGCCTATGAACATCATACTGGAGGTTATCCATCAACTTCTTACACTTGGGGCAAAATTTTTGACCTCTGACCATCATGTTGGGAAGTAACCCATCTTGGAACTCATTCCGAGCATAGTTTAGTTTCAACTTCAAGCTCGCTAAAAAATGAAACCATCATCTCGAGCATAGTTCATTTTTTGTTGCAAGCTCGTTAAAAATGAAGCAGATACATGAGCATTCTTATAACCTTCCTTATAGTTCACTTTTTTGTGCCCTGGTTATAAACATGAAAAGTGGTTTGAGCTTACTTTTTCCTTTTTCGTGCTCTGGATCCAAACATGAAAAATATTCTAAGTGCTTTTGATACCATTGTCGTGCTCGTTAAAAATTGAGTAAAAAGGTCTGTCTAAAAAGTATAGGTTTATCACTTTATCCAGCCTCGCTAGACTATTTATGGAAAATGAACTGTGCCGAGTTTACTTTTTCATTTGTCGTACTCGGTCACCAACCATGACAAAGTTGTACATGGAGTCCTCCTTAATCTCTTTTCAGACTCCTAAAATAGGAAAATATTATCGAGCAAACTTGTTTCTTTTACGCTCGTAAAATGATTTGAAAGGATGTCTATCCGGTGGTAGTTTATCACTTTTTCAGACCATTTAGACTATTTACAAAAAAGGAACACTCTAGTCAATCATGATTAGAAGAGTTCTCTCTCACATTTTTTTATCCTTTTCTTTGGTGAAGAGACTAGCTTTTACGAAAAGGCCTTTTTGGAGTCTTCTCTAGATTATTTCAGACTCTCTAAATATGAAAAATCACTGAGTTTTCTTTCCTTGGACTCGTAAAATCAAACATTGAAGGACCCTTTTGGGACCGAACCCCTCCTTTCTCATGTTCGTAAAACATGAGAGATTGAACTCATCCAAAGGATGAGCTATATCGAGCATCTGTTATCCTCCTCAAGCTTGTTAAAAACCAAAGAGGTACTCGTTAAGCATGATGGGGATTGGGGAGAAATAAGATAAGTTTGTTTTAGAAAGCTTCATGGCAGCTTGTGTCGCCCTTGAACATGGCACCTGTTTGTGTCTCATCATACACTTGGGTAATCTGAAGATTTTCTGCCCTCTGTGCCTGCTGGTTTAATTCCAAGTTATAGGTGGTTTTCACCTACATCCCTGTTGTGCATTGGCTGTAGGATACTTAATGTCAAAATAAAATGAATAGTAAACACACACTGAAAGCAAATTACAAGCTGCAAGCTAATCTACCAACATTCACACAAAATTTTACACAGTAGTTTTTGGCCAAATCAAGCCCTGGAAAAACCCCCACGGGGAAAACCAGTTGAGTGAGAGAGTCAGTTTCTTATTGCTTCATATATCTTCAGTACATTAAATCATGGCAGAAATAATTTTACTTATCTCTACGGTGAAATATCACCCAACAGATTTCTCGAATACTGTGCAAAAATCAACAGCCCAATAGTGCTGAAAGTGCCTCGAGAAACGTGTAGAAAGTACAGGCTCTGAATTGTAAGGAACACATGGAATAAACAGTGCTGAAGCAGTCTCAAAGCTGAGCCCAAAAATGATTCAGACAGGATGCAGCACCACGAGTCTGTGCTCAGATTACTCCTTAAATTAACGCTGAAACCCAAAGAGAATGTGCCCAGATTGTACTCGAACTGTGTGCAGAATGCCTGGGATAATGTGCTCAGATTCTATTGAGAAATGGGCCCAGAATTTATGGAAACTCGTGCCCAGATTGTCTACTAAATCGTGCCCAGTTTATATGCTAACTCGTGCCCTAACCCTGCTGTACCTTCATCCCTGGTTATGTACTGTAGCCACCAGCAATCTATTGGATAGTTCTGGTAATATATGCCTGAAGCAACCCTCGATGTCTGAGCCAATGCTGAAGTAAGAATATAGAAACCCGTGCCCTGAAACTTGCAGTCAAACTTCAGTACCTGCGCCTCCTTCAAACTCGACCTCCTTCAAGCTCTCGACCTCTCTCCCTTCTCTTCATTCACTCAACAATAACAATGTAATCTGCCTCCCTCTACCTTTTATTCAACCCTAAAAGGAATCTTTAAACCAATGGCCCAGATTAGATCTAATCAATGGCCCAGATTAGATGTGAGTACACTTTATTAATTAAATCACTTAAGTAATAAATACTCACTCACTTTTAGACTTAGGATAAAAAGTGACATTAAAGTCTCATTAATTAAACACTTAATGTGAGGGTCCCACCACCCCATGCTTAGTGACTTAGGCTAAGTCACTAGGGGAACTCGACCAAGGTATAAAACTAACTCTCCCTCTTACCGAGGAAGGAATTCCGCACCACTCCCAACTTATCTCTGAAGAAGACAAACTTCCCCCTCCCCAAAGATTTCGTTAGGACATCTGCAACCTGCTGATCAGTGGATATGTACTGAAGCTCAACTGCTCCTCTCTGAACGTAGTCACGGATGAAGTGATATCTGATCTCAATATGCTTTGACCTGTCATGAAAAATTGGATTCTCAGAGAGCTGAATGCAACTCTGATTGTCGCAGTAAATCACCGTAGGCCTCAGCTGCTGATCAAATAAGTCTACCAATAACTTACGAAGCCACAGTGCTTCGCAAGCTGCCTGACTGGATGCCATATACTCAGCCTCAGCAGAACTCAATGCGACGGACTTCTGTTTCCTGCTGAACCATGACACTGCTGCCGAGCCCAAGTTGAAACAGCAACCGAAAGTGCTCTTCCGGTCCCTCACACAACCTGCCCAGTCTGAATCTGTGAACCCAATCAAACTAACTCCACCTGAACCCCTGTAGTCCAGACCATAGTCCACCGTCCCTGCAAGGTATCTCAAGATGTGCTTTGCAGCACTCCAATGTACACTCCTAGGCTGCACCATGAACTGGCTAAGAGTGTTGACTGCAAAGCACAAGTCTGGCCTGGTGTTGACCAGATACATCAACGATCCGATGAGCTGACGATATAATGTGGGATCCACCAACTTACCACCTGAAGCATGAAGTTGCTTCAAGTTGGTGATCATAGGTGTAGACATGGGCCTGCAGTTGTCCATCCGAAAAGTCTTCAGGATCTCTGCAGCATACTTCCCCTGTCCAAGGAAAATATGTCCTGGCTCCTGCCATACCTCCATCCCCAAATAGTAATGCATCAGCCCAATATCTATCATCTCATACTCAGCTGCAAGATCTCTCTTGCACAGAGCAATAAGACGCTCATCTCCAGTGATAAATAAATCATCAACATATAGCAGAAGAATGAGCGGATCACCACCAACCACAATGTAGTAAAGGTTGGGATCAACCTCACTCTTCTGGAATCCCATCGACATCAGATACGCATCTATCCTAGAGTACCAAGCTCTGGGAGCTTGTTTCAGACCGTACAAGGCTTTCCTAAGCCTGCAAACATGTGAATCTCTCTCATGTGTCTCAAATCCCTGTGGCTGCTCCAAGTACACCTCCTCCTGCAGAAGACCATTGAGAAATGCGGTCTTCACATCCATCTGGTGGATCCTCCAACCCATCTCTGCTGCAATCGATATCACTGCCCTGATGGAGGAATACCGAGCCACTGGAGCAAAAGTCTCATCATAGTCGACTCCCTCAACCTGTGAGAACCCTCGAGCCACAAACCAAGCCTTGAACTTCTCTACACTGCCATCAGCTGCATGCTTGACCTTGTAGAGCCACTTGGAAGTCACAACTGACTTCCCCTCAGGCCTCGGTACAATATCCCAAGCATCATTCTTCATGATGGAATGGTACTCTTCCATCATGGCATCTCTCCAAACCTGATGCTAAGAAGCCTCCTCATATGTAGAAGGCGCTGAGTCACGAAGACTCGCAACAAGGGCTGACCCATATCTATCTGGCTCAAAAATAGTCTTGATCTGCTCCTGAGGTCTACCAAATGCGTCTGCTTCCTTCAAGGTGTCCTGAAGCCACTTGGGCTTCTTCTTCCTTGAAGGCTCCTCTGGACCTGGTGTAACCTCCTCAGAGGATGTGTCAGAAGCATGAGGTCTACCACCCCTAGGACCTGTAGCTGAAGAACTAGTCCCAGAAGACCCTGCAATCTGTGAGCCAGAAATCGGTGATCCTGAACCTGTGGCAGTCCCTGTACCTGTAATCTGAACCACTGACCCTGTAGAACCTGTGCCTGTACCAAGTGATCCAGTCACCCCAGAAACCTGTGGACCTGTAACCTGTATCGAAGAAGCCTGTACCAACTGAGGTGTGGGAGCTGGTGTCTCCTCCTGCTCTAACTCTCTGGACTTCCTGAAGGCCCTCTCCTCCTCAAACTTTACTTCCCGCCTAACTACAACTCGCCTCTGGCCAGGAATGTAAAGTCGATATGCCTTCGAAGTCTCGTCGTAACCCACAAAGATGCCTCTCTCTGCGGTGGGCTCGAACTTCGTCCTCCTCTTTGAGGGGACGTGAGAGTAAGTCAAAGAGCCAAATATGCGAAAGTGGCTCACCTCAGGCTTCTTGCCTGAATACATCTCCTCTGGAGTCATCTTCCCCACGGCACGGTGGGGACTCCTGTTCTGCAGGTACACTGCAGTGTTGCAGGCCTCAGCCCACAGAAAGAACGGTAATCCCTGATCATGAAGCATGGCCCTCGCTGCTCCAAGGATCGACCTGTTCTTCCTCTCTGCTACTCCATTCTGCTCAGGAGTGTAAGGAACTATCAACTGACACTGTATGCCCTCCTGTCTGCAGAATGCACTGAACTCCTTGGAGGTATACTCACCCCCGTTGTATAACCTCAACGTCCTGATCTTCCTCCCCGTCTGCTTCTCCACAAGGGCTTTGAACCCTTGGAAGACATCCAATACAAGTGAGGACTTCTTGCTCCGCAAGAAGTAGATCCAGGTCTTCCTGGAGTAGTCATCAATAAAGCTGATGTAGTACTCATGGCCACTCAAGGAAACTGAGGACATAGGACCACATATGTCGGTATGAATCAGATCGAGCACACCTGCTGCTCTCGTGTCACTACTAGGAAACACGGTCTTGGTGTACTTTCCCAAAGCACACCCTCTGCATACATCACTCTGCTCTGAGTCAAAATCAGGTAAACCTGTGACCATGCTCCGCAACACTCCCAAAGCGGGGTGATGTAAATGGGCCATCCTCCTGTGCCATAACTCACACAGCCCATTGCTGCTGCTGCTGTGTGCTAGAGCATGCTGCGGCTGAAAAAAGAGCTTGTATAGTCGTCCACATCTAACTCCAATATCCATGGGAGTAGATACACCTGTGGTCTTGGGATATATCTGCACTCTCCCATCTGAGAAGCAAACCCCAAGACCCCTGTCCTTAATCGTGGAAACTGAAACAAGGTTCTTCTTCAGCCCAGGGACGTACAACACATCCCTCAGTGTCATGGGACTCATGGACTCCCTCTCAAATACAACTGTCCCCTGACCCACTGCTCTAACTATGGTGTTGTCTCCAAGTACCACCTCCACCTCTCTCTCTGTGCGTGACAACTTGGAGAAGAACTCTTGAGTACCTGTCATGTGCCTCGAAGCTTCGCTGTCAATATACCACGTACCAGTGGTGGAAGGACCTGTCTGATGCCCAGTCAACAATGAGTGCTCAACCTGCATATCCATATCAATGCTGGTGGCTAAAGAAACTCTCTCTCTCTCACTTTGTCCAGCATAAAGGGAAAAATCCCTCTGAAACCTGTCACCAAACTCATCTATCTCTGCTGAGGCTGCTGTCTACTGACCTGGTCCCTTCTTCCTCTTCTTGTTTGGACACTAAGATGCATAGTGCCCAAACGCCTGACAACAGTAGCACTTGATTTTACTCAAGTTCTTCTTCTGCCCACCCTGTGTATGATGCTGTTGCTGCTGCTGCTGTCCCTTGGCCCCATGCTTCTTGGGACCATTCTTCTTCTTCCCTTTAGCTGTGAGAGCCACGTTCTCCTCATCTGCTATACCTCCTGATGTACTGTCCTGTACGAGACCCCTCCTGGTCTCCTCCTGTACAAAGTCATCCCACAACCTCTCCCATGATGGAAGGTTCTCCCTGCCCACAATAGCCTGCACAAAAGCATGCTAGGGCCTGGAAGCCCCATTGACTATGGTGCGAACTAACTCTGTAGGGGATACCACCTCACCAACTGCTGCTAGTTCATCATGAACTGCTGAGATCCTGGTGAGATAAGCTATGACTCCCTCTCCTCCGGTCATCTTGATACTCTTGAGCTTCTCCTTGAGAACCATCTTCCTGTTCTCGTTGGAGCTCTCATACAAGCTGATCAAGGCACTCCACATCTCGTGTGCCTTGGTCTTCCCCGAAATATGAGGGATGATGTGGTCCCTCACTGCATCTAGAATGATTCTCCTATCCTTACAGTCTTTCTTGTTGAAGACTGAAAGAGCGGTCATATCTGAGCCATCTGGAATAGTAATGGGGTATGTGGTGGTGTTCCTCACCACCTCTTCCCATAACTCATTCTCCTCTAACAACAATAGAATTCTGGCCTTCCAAGGCACAAAATTCTCCATCCCACTCAATCTGTCCTCTATCCTCAACCCTGTAGCCATCTGGAAATCAGTCCAAAAGAACGCTGCCCAAATCAAAGGTAAGAACACTTAGTTTTCTGAGATCTGCAAATTTTGAGTGTGTCTGCAAATCAGATTTATTTCTGCCCCCTGCGCTCTGATACCATGAAGATTTTCTGCCCTCTGTGCCTGCTGGTTTAATGCCAAGTTATAGGTGGTTTTCACCTACAGCCCTGTTGTGCATTGGCTGTAGGCTACTTAATGTCAAAATAAAATGAACAGTAAACACACACTGAAAGCAAATTACAGGCTGCAAGCTAATCTACCAACATTCACACAAAATTGTACACAGTAGTTTTTGGCCAAATCGAGCCCTGGAAAAACCCCCACGGGGAAAACCAGTTGAGTGAGAGAGTCAGTTTCTTATTGCTTCATATATCTTCAGTACATTAAATCATGGCAGAAATAATTTTACTTATCTCTACGGTGAAATATCACCCAGCAGATTTCTTGAATACTGTGCAAAAATCAGCAGCCCAGCAGTGCTGAAAGTGCCTCGAGAAACATGTAGAAAGTACAGGCTCTGAATTGTAAGGAACACATGGAATAAACAGTGCTGAAGCAGTCTCAAAGCTGAGCCCAAAAATGATTCAGACAGGATGCAGCACCTCGAGTCTGTGCTCAGATTACTCCTCAAATTAACGCTGAAACCCAAAGAGAATGTGCCCAGATTGTACTCGAACTGTGTGCAGAATGCCTGGGATAATGTGCTCAGATTCTATTGAGAAATGGGCCCAAAATTTATGGAAACTCATGCCCAGATTGTCTGCTAACTCGTGCCCAGTTTATATGCTAACTCGTGCCCTAACCCTGCTGTACCTTCATCCCTGGTTATGTACTGTAGCCACCAGCAATCTATTGGATAGTTCTGGTAATATATGCCTGAAGCAACCCTCGATGTCTGAGCCAATGCTGAAGTAAGAATATAGAAACCCGTGCCCTGAAACTTGCAGTCAAACTTCAGTACCTGCGCGTCCTTCAAACTCGACCTCCTTCAAGCTCTCGACCTCTCTCCCTTCTCTTCATTCACTCAACAATAACAATGTAATCTGCCTCCCTCTACCTTTTATTCAACCCTAAAAGGAATCTTTAAACCAATGGCCCAGATTAGATCTAATCAATGGCCTAGATTAGATGTGAGTACACTTTATTAATTAAATCACTTAAGTAATAAATACTCACTCACTTTTAGACTTAGGATAAAAAGTGACATTAAAGTCTCATTAATTAAACACTTAATGTGAGGGTCCCACCACCCCATGCTTAGTGACTTAGGCTAAGTCACTAGGGGAACTCGACCAAGGTATAAAACTAACATAATCTGCTTGTCTTTGAGTCATGCTAATTCTATGAGTCATCCCGCTCCTTTAGAGTCACCTAAAGAATGCCTCAGTCATCGCTGCATTATGCCTTGGTCTCTTCCTTGTTGAGTCAATGCTGCCAAGTCATTATTGTTGTGCCATTTTCAATGGAAGTTTACCTGAGTCAGCCTCTGCAATATTTTCATCCTTTACATCCTTATGTTAGTCCATACTCATCTATTTCATTACTTCACATCACTTTCCTATGTCGGTTTCGTGTCGTTGATGTGGGATTCACCATGGTCCTCCTTCGACGAGTCTATACCTGTCGACTTCAAATCATTATCCAGGAATTAGGCTTAGAAACCAACCTTAGTACCTTGGTACCTGAATGCCTCAATGGCAGGTTTCCTCATGTTCGACAGTAGGTTTTCATCATTGACCTCTGATCGAATGATCTTGCAGATGTTCGACGTCAACTCATCTATTATCATTTCGTCGATATGTACTATGATACCTTGGGAGTCATTGTCATCATTGGTGATTTCCCTCGCACTTTTTAATGGTTCACATCATTTACTGGTAATCAAGGGGTTCTACCATGTTCGACTTCATTACTTTGCAATCACATGGTTAGATTCGTATCGATTTGGGATCGGGTAGAAGACCCTTGATGGTTCTGAAGTCTAATTAGCACATCTAGGTTGCGATGGTGATTTTTTGAGTAGGTTCCCAGATGGACATCATGTTGGTGACCTCATTGATGTACTGACACATAGATCCACTCTTGTATTGGTCGTGGCTGTGTCATTGTCTTATCATGGATCTACGCTTATAGTCTAGTAGCTATGATTTGTCTTCAGTCATTGTTAAGTCAGTACTATCATGGATATGCAATGTATTGGTTGGCATCCATGCTTTGAGTTTGTTGTTCCGAGCATGGGTATGCCCGCCTTGGGGTCATTAGACATATTGTTGACATTTGCTTGCAACTCTCCAGTTCTCCTTCAGATATCCTTGCAGACTTATTTTTCATAAAGTGTTTCGGCCATCAGATTCCTTCTGACCTCGCACTTTAGGGGGCATCTGTTATACCTCAAATTGCCACACCATGTGTAAGTGAGAATATAAATGTTTCACCACCATGGAAAACATGATGTTTATGCCTCCTCATGGTTTTAGGACCCTTCATTCTAATGTTGATCCCTTCCCTAGTCACATTTGGAAGCAAATCCAACAACCAATGGGTCGAAACCTATTACACCTAAAATCTACCCATCATGAGATTCAGTGTATACACCCCTGAAGATATCTTGACTGAGTAATTAAACCACAAGGATTTGTACCCAGTTGTACTAGGTTTTGAGAGGTCGTCGCAGGTTGCACTTATGAAACATGCGACGTCGTAGCTTGCTTCATTGCAGGGTGCGACGAAGTCAGTTAATGGGAAAAATTAGGTTCTTCTTGAAACTTGCTGACTTGGGACCCTATCCCTGACCTCTAGGGGAGTTGGTACTCGATTCCTAATACCTTGGGAGGATCCCCTATCTCTCTCCTACCATATCTCAACCTATCCTATCCATACCCTACCCACTTAGTCCTATATAAGGGAATCTCTACCCCTCTCCAAAGGTAGGAAGTCTATGGTGTCTACATGCTAGTGAAATCACTCTTGAGAGATCCTTACTCATCCTTGAGAGACTCAAGCTTCCTTAGGAGGAAATGAAAAATGGCTTTGTTGGAGAAGGGCTGCAACATTAAGTCTCGGTTGTAGTTCTCTATCTCTCCTATGTACTTCCCTATTTTTACAGTAATGCAAATGCTTTCCATTAATATTGTTCATGTGTGTAATGATATTGAGTAGTTTACCAGCTTAACTGTTCACTTAGATCTCTTATTGTATAGATTCCCTTTGCTTGTTTCTCTTGTTTCTTGTCTTGACAGGTCTTTCAGCTTGGATCTGACGACCGCGAGATGTGGAGCAGCATTCAGGAGAAAGGATAGTGAAGTGAAAGGTAAGGAATCTATTACTCGATCCTTAAGTAGATCTAGGAAATGCATTCGTAGCCTGTCATATTTGTTCTAGACTCGTATTGAGCTTGGGAGATCTGGCTCCCGTCCGCTCGAGTGGATTGTCCGATAAACAAATCTCGCGACCATACTTAGGATAGTAGTCTGATTCTGTAAATGTTTGAGAGTCATTTTCGGTTGATTGCTCGACACAAGCCTTCCATTTGTCATTTGCTTCGTGAGTTGATTTCTCTATCATATCTTCGTCTTGAAGACTTTGACCTGCTTCCTATGAGTTTATACTACTCATTTTTGAACCATTCCATAGTTCATTGCTTGGAGATCTGACTCATTTTTGGACTTATATCTTGCCCGTCGCACCTAGTTAGTGGAAACAGAGTGACACTATGTCATTTATGGCCTCTGTTCTTTACCTGTTAGTCACTCGTCGCAGCCTTTTCATTGGTATACTGAGATGTCATCGCACTTCCTGCATTGGTGAACTGCCACGTCGCACTGTGTACAAGCACAGAGTGTGCCGATTTGTCAAAATTTGACATGCAGGCATCCCCTCTCCGTTTGTCAATTTTGAACTTTGGTTTGCTGTATGAACTCCCTCTATGGTGCAAGATCCAGCCAGAGAACTCATTCCTTGATTCATGTATTGAGTGTTTGGTTTTGTTTGGATTGATTTTGGGTTTCATTTTGGACAAGTCTGAGGACCGATCGTGGTGGGTACTCTTGTCTCCTCCACCTTCATCCACTCACCCTTGCATTCCCTTCCTTCCATTCCTGATCTAATCATTACATAAGATCAACTTCCAAACCTTGTTTACATTTTTTTTTTTTTGAGCTTTGCTTGCTTGGTTTGCTTGCTACTGCTTGATTTTGAGTTAAGTGTGTCTTTCAGTTTGATGGAGTGCTTGTCTTTTCTTGAGTTTTCTGAGTGCACTGAGTGTTGCAAGTAGTGTTTTCTTTTCATTCATTTAGATCTAAAATCTAAATTGTTATCAAGTTTATTCTTTGATGCATCTATTGAAAAGTTAAAAAGTGCTTCTTTCCATCATTTCTTGAGTGTTTTTGAAAGCAAAAACGTTCTTGCATTGGAATGTTTCGTTTATCAATCTTTTGTAAAATTGAATGAATGTATGATCATTTGTGTTTTTCTTGAAATATGAATCGCTCATCTTCTTGAAAGACTCAAGCTCCACTTCCAATTTTGCAAAAGTATTTCCATGCTAGGGAAAGATAGGTGCATTTTTTATTTTTCATTGCTTTTAGGCCATTGAAAGTGAAATTGAAAAGCTTGCATACTCCATCTTAGAATTCTCTCTTTTCATTACCTAGTATCATTGTGGTTTTGAAAAGAAAAAGAAAAAAAAATGTTGTGATTTGGATAGTAGTGTTGTGATTTTTTGTGTTTCGTTGAAAAAGGAAAAGAATGTTTCGGTATCAGATTTGATAGAATTGGGATTGTATTGCATTGCATTGCTTTGGCAAGGTCATTGGAAAGAAAAGAAGATTTCTCCTTCCCATAGGTAGGATTCATCGAAAGAAAAGCATACTTTTTGCATGTAGCTAGGGCTTGCATTATGTTTCCGATTATGTACTCACCTCATGCATTCACCTAATCGTCCAAGATAAAATTAATAGTAGAACTAGGTAAATTTTTTAGCAACTTGTGTGTAAGTTAGAGACATGTTCCGGCGTCATTAAGCAAGGTAGCTATCATTATTTTCCAGCACTGTATCCTGGGGGTATTGTAGTCTTCCACGTACTTATCGGTATATCGAGCTCCTTCACATACCCACCAAGTACAATAATCCATACTTGGCATATATCGAAGGGTTTATCACGTACTCAGTAGTATATCAGAAGGTCTCTTGCCAAATGGTTGTGCATTATATAGCACCACTACGGATTTGATCTCCCATGTACCTTGTGTATATTGGGAGACACCATTAGGATTCCTGAAACCAACTGAGTTAACCATTTGGCCATCTTGGCAAAGCAATACACCGAGAACAACACTCAGGGAGATTAGCATGCATGTACTATCCAGGTAATCAGGTATGCAGGCAAGGGTACGGTCCCAATCCTCCTTGTCGTGTCATATTGTTGGACCTTGCAGTATATCACGGTTTGCGATGCCTTGATAATCCCATGAGGTTCCAGACTTTTGAATCCACTCTGTCACATACGTCTGCTTGTTGCCATAGTTTAAGTAGGTTTTTCTGGACTACTTTTCTTTTGTAGCATACCCTTAGGAGAAACGTTGTTTCAGCCACTCTCGCTGACTTTCCTGACATTCTGGAGGATTTTCCCTAGAGAAGGTCCCATAGGATCTTAAACTTATCACCCAAATATCCCCTTAATCCAGAGGTTATTTCGAGGGTAAGAATGGATTAGCGTAACACGGTCGTAGTCACTGAAGTGGAAAACCCCACTTTGAATGTTGGAGGACTTTTGTTTCCTTCAGACTCACCTTCCTCTAACCCTACACAGGGCAAAGCGGTGGACACTTCTACTTCACAAAACATGTATCCCATTTTACCGGGAGAGCCTAGATCGTTGGAATGGATAAACCAACCCCGGGACAACCCTACAGCGGTTGTTGGTCCTTCAGAAGCTTATTGGACATCTTCTACTGGTAACCCAGTGTCTCATTTTACATCACATCACCACCCAGTAGGACTACTTCGGACGACCCTTTGGCCTACTATCGTGACCAATTAACTCACCTTCGCTTTATGGTTGAGGAGGCCCGACAGTCAAGTCTCCAACGTAGGGTTGAAGACCCATTGTTACCCCCTTACCAACCCATCCTAGATCATCCGATATCTTTTGGTTCACTCGAACCATCTTCCCACCATGCGAACATTAATGAGATTGGTCAACCCTCGCAAGAGTCCAATCCTGCTCTTCAAGTGAACCAACCGGTGGAAGGACAATAATCTAACACAACTGTTACTACCATAGTTACTTTACTAGCTCCTCCCCCACCTCAAAATTCGAGGGGAGGATCTTCCATTCCCACGGATTATCTCATTGGTAACATTATTACTATGGTATCTAATCAACAACCTACATTGGTTCAACCTTTGAATAGTGGTCAGCCTGTTGTGGCTGGGGGGAAACCCCCATTTCCTAACCAGAACGTAGGCGGTGGAATCCCCAATAGACCTTTTGTTGGAACTTCTCAACCCGCTAGACCACCCACCGTGGGATTATCTCATGTTGGGGGGTCATCCAATGCAAACCTACCCTCATGGAGTCAAGCATATCTAGGTTCTATTAACCCTACGCTGGGCCAATCTAATCCTGAAGATGCACTATACGGGATACCTTATCCCGAGAATCCATACACTCTATGGGGGCAACAGCCTATGTTGCAACACAGACCCCAACCAACTATCCCTCAAGCACCACCACCCCCGATCGGTCCTGCCCCACCTCCTGCCGGATGCGGTGGGCCCCCACCTAACTTTGGTGGAGGCCCACCTCATTTTACCAACCATGTCCCTCACCCTTCCGACGGTGGTGGGAATGGTCGACCACCCCCTCCAGGCGAAGGGGGTGTGGGACCACCCTATTATGGTGGAGGAGGACATTTCCCTTTGGGTGGTGGAGGTGGTCCACCACCCCCTCCAAGCGGAGGCAGTGGAGGACCTAATTACTATGGTAGCGGTGGTGGTGGTGGAGACCCTCATCCTTCCGACGACGGAGGTGGTGGGTGCCCCCATCCTTCTGGCAGCGGAGGTGGTCCACCACCCCCTCCAGGTGGAGGTGGTGGTGGGCCTCCTTATTACAGTTATGGACCCCCACCTCCTCCCGTTGATCGCGGAGGACCTCCACCTCCTCCCAGTGGTGGAGGTGGATCCCCACCTTATTGGAATGGACCACCTTATGGTGGCGGACCCCCTTACGATCCGGGAGACACACCCCCCTACGACCAGTTTCCTCTTGGTACACCTTACGGTCATACTGGTCCTTACACGCCTTATCTGTATTATCAATACGCGCAGTCTAGTCCACAACTGCCCTTTTTGGATACCTTGGACCTACGTGAACTATCTCATTTAACCAACGACCCCATTTACCATGGAACTAATTGGCCACCTATTTCGGTGAAACTTCTGTCTGATATCCTGAAATTTGATGGCAAGCCGGGTGAAGATCCTAAAAACCACCTGATGACTTACCATTTATGGTGTTCATCTAATTCCTTAATGGAAAACTCTATTTGTCTTAGATTGTTTCAAAGGACTCTCACCAGTTCGGCTTCCAAGTGGTACATTGAGTTGCCGCCCCACTCTTTTTCTGATTTTGGCTCTCTTGCCATGAAATTTTTGACTCATTTCCAGCTGCCTATACGGTATGAAACTAGTATCGAGCTTTTGACCTAGCTTCGTCAGAATACTGCTACTCATATTTCTGATCATATCCATGAGTGGCAAAGGAGACATCATCTGATCAAAGCTCCCATTCCAGATCAAATCCTAGTAGACTAGTTTACGAAGTCACTCATCCCTGTCATAGCAAGAGATGTTTCCATGCGAGGTGTTGTCGCCGAAGAATAAGCTATCGCGAGTGCCCATGTACTAGACCTAGTCTACACTCAATCTGACACTTTGTTTGATATTCATATTGATGCACCCCGTGACGCTAACGATCCTGCGAAACCACTTAAGGGACCCCAATCTGATGGCATGATCAGATCCCTTCACACCCAGCCTCCTCATCAAACGTTTGGTTCTTCAAACCCCCAGGGTTCATCCCCATTACCAACACAGGCTGGTCTCAGCACCACCAAGTCATCCGCTCCTGCTGCAACTAAAGAAGTGAATTCTGTCTCATCAGCTTCACGTCAGAATTTTGGCAATAAGAAGAAAAACAAGGGAAAACCTAAGAAATCTTCTGCCTAGCAGGAACAAAAGAGCACTCCTGATGATGCAAAATAGAAACGGAAGCTAAAATATCCTTGTTTACTGTGTGGAGATGATCACTTCTCTAAAGAGTGTCCCCATATAGAGGAAGTCCAAAAGTTTCTTAGGGGTAAACCCACTCCCGCGGTCCTCAACGACCCATTTCCCACTCAAAACCAACAGATGATTGCTCAACTTCCCCTAGACCAGGGGGAATCATCGAATACCGCTCATGTTCTCATGGTGAGAAATGAGATGATCAATTTGAACACTGGCTCATGATCATACGACACGGTCCCTTCGAAGGAACCTATTGGGAGTAATGCTAAAAAAATTCCAACTCCTTACCTGATGCCACTGTACCATCAACTTCTCTCACCATTGAGAATCCATCCTTCGATTCGATATTGCAACCGCCCAAGGGAAAGATTAGAGAAGTTGTTTTTAATCCTAATGCTCGGGTGGCGCAGAATTAAAATATCGTAGAAGACTTGGCACAAGCCCCTTGCGCCATGTCCATGCTGGAAGTTTTGCAGAATTGTCCCAATCAACGCAAAACCCTCCTTGTAGCAATCGGTGCATTTGACCTTGATGCTTTGAATACCATCATGTTCCAACTTGACCATTTCAAGCCGAGGCTTTCCCATCAACTCGCATTTCAAGTAGCTGCAAACCTTGCTGGGAAAATTGTCCATCGTACCCTTCTGGACGAAGGCGCCTCTACATCTATCATGTCGATTTCCTGTTGGAGAGCCCTCAGCTCTCCTGAATTGAATCATTCTCCCACCACGTTGAAAGCATTCTACGGGCATGGCTTTCAACCACATGGGCTCTTACAAGCTATCGCAGTAGAGCTAGGCGGAAAGAATGTAACCATCAATGTATAAGTGGTCTCCGACCCAATAGACTATAATCTCTTGCTTGGTCGCAATTGGTTTTACGCCATGCAAGCGGTAGCTTCTTCAGTCTTCCACACGGTACAATTCCCCCACCAAGGACGAATTGTTATTATCGACCAATTAGATTTTTGCATGCTGGACACTACTACTCATCCTGGTAACCATGTTCCTTCCATTGGACAAATGTCAAAACAGTATGAGAGTATAGGGGTTGGCCTTTTGAAAGATTCATCTCTCATGGGCGTTTTTCCCATTTTAGACCGCCCTAATCATGTTGCCTCATTAAACATGATCTCCGCGGAGATTTCATCTCGCTCCATTGATACTTGGCTTGTATCGGACGAAGCCACAACACACTTGATTGGAGACGCAATGCCTCTTTCACCTGCTGAACATATTTACGAGGCTATCTAATCAGCACCGGAGGACCACCTAACCATGGCCTCCCCATCTTGTTCTCTAGAATGGGCATCATCCCTACCCAACCTTTTATTTCATACTTTTCATTCATATGAGTCCATCATGGAAGTTATGAATGTTGATGATGGCCCATGGGATGACCTTCACCATAGGTCCTCTTTTCTTCCACCTTTGGAGTACATAGAGAACAACATTCACACCATCTTTTTTAGAATTTACTTCAATCTGATATAGGATCTTAAATGAGAGAATAACATGCACATCATATCTACAACATATCTATAGCATATCAATCATGGAAACAATACTACAAGCACACAAGAAACACAAAGTTTCACTGGGGAAAACCAAGAAGGTGAAAAACCCCACAACTTCCTCAGAGATAGAAAAACCAATGATACAACCAAAGTACAAGAGATAGTCTTCTCCTAGCATATCATCCTCCTCCTCACAAGTGCACCACTTTCTGAGAGAGATAGAAGTGAGTAATGAGAGAGAAAATAGAGATCTCCCGATCTCTATTTATACTTGTCCTGTCCTACCAAATAAACTAATGGGGCCGACTTGTCTAGCGTAGCCTAATAAGCCATGGTTAACTTCATCCGGACTGACCCCACACTTGGTGGTCTAGTAACCCATTTACCCACATGAATCATATAGGGCCGAGCCCATCTAGGTGGTCTAATAACCCATCAAGTATAAGTTACGACACTTACAATATAAATGACAACACTTCTGTATAGAGGAATAATAACATCTCTATAGGAATACAATACACATGGGTAAAATACATTCCGAAGTTACATATACATCAACACTCCCTCTTAACTATGAAGGTATTTATCGACACAGATCTGCTAGCATAAGTAGTCTTCTCTGAATAATCATCAGTGAATCATCGTCCTTGAATCATCGTCATCGTCACTGCTGCTGCTATCTCAATCAATATCTGAATCTACCCATCATAGGAAGTTCTATAGAGCCAATCCTTTTTCATACTGGATGTAGCCCCACCACCTGTAGGTATTCATCATCACTAGCCATACGGTGGAATACTCAGGACTTATTACGTGCGTCAACAAAACCTAGAAAGAGCATCCTAGGACTGATTATGAGCACAATACTCAACCTATCAAATCTCTGAGGGAGCTATTACATGTGACCAAGAAAAACCTAGCAAGAGCATCTCAGGACTTATTACATTCCTAGCACAACTGCAAGATCTCCCAGGGAAGCAAAACCTCGAAAGAGCATTTGCCAGATCTCCCATGGAGCTATTATATGCCAATGACAAAACCTATCAAGAGCATCTACAAATCTCCCAGGGTGCTATTATATGTCCCTCTAAGCAAAACCTCGAAAGAGCATTTGCCAGATCTCCCAGGGAGCTATTATATGCCAGCGGAAAAACCTAGCAAGAGCATCTACAAATCTCCCAGGGCGCTATTATATGCTTATCTGCACAACCTTTCCATGGCCACAAATTATCAACCTAATACTCATCATACATCATCATGATGTCCATGATCATCCTGATCATCATCTCTGCATCGTCCTGATGCAAGTCATCCAGAGCATTGTCCTGATACTCATCACACATGATCATCCTTATCATACGATGTATCCACTTGATACATATCATGCATCCACCTGATGCATATCACATACATGATCCACCTGATGCATATCACATACATGATCCACCTGATCATACAATGTATCCACCTGAGACATATCATGCATCCACCTGATGCATATCACATACATGACCCACCTGATCATACAATGTATCCACTTGATACATATCATGCATCCACCTGATGCATATCACATACATGATCCACCTGATCATACAATGTATCCACCTGATGCATATCATGCATCTACCTGATGCATGTCATATACATGATCCAACTGATCATATCCAAAGCAGTAACTGGAGCATCATCCTGATGCTCATCACACAGCGCTTACATCCATATCCATGGGAGGATCCTCCTACCACCATGATTGGAATGGCTTCTACAAATGTGTCCATCACTTCTTCCTTGAGGTGTCATCAATCTGGAGAACACCAAGCCTCCCTCTGAAGTACTTAAACTTCACTCTGGCTAGTGGTTTCGTCAACGCATCTGCAACCTGCTCATCCGTCGCAACATATAAGAGCTTCACTACTCCTCTCTACACCATATCCTTGATATAGTGATATTTGATCTCTCTGTGCTTCGACCTATCATGGAACACCACATTCTCAGACATATTCACACAACTCTGGTTGTCACAAAAGATACCAGTAGCATCCAACAGGAGATCAAATAGCTCAGACAGTAGCTTCCTTAGCCATATTGCCTTACAACTAGCCGAACAAGATGCAACATACTCTGCTTCTGTTGTACTCAGTTATACGCAGGACTGCTTCCTGCTAAACCAAGAGATCACACCTGATCCCATACCGAAGTAGCACCCGGAATTGCTCTTCCTATCTGTAGCACTGCCTGCCCAATCTGAATCAACATAACCCTCCAAGTTAAACTTTTGATTCGCATCATACTTGAGCCCATAATTAACCGTACCCTTCAGGTACCTCAGAATATTCTTTACAGCAACCAGGTGAACACTCCTCGGATCCATCAAGAACTGGCTCAATGTGTTCACTACAAAGAAAATATCTGGTCTCGTGTTCGTCAGGTACATCAAGGACCCAATCATCTGACGATACATAGTGAAATCAACCGGATCAGATGAAGCATCACACAGAAGCTTTAGATTCGATGCAATATGTGTGGCCATGGCCTTGCAGTCCATTATCCCAAACCTCTTAAGGATCTCTACTACATACTTCGCTTATCCAAGGAAGATTCCATCTACAACCTGCCACACCTCCATACCTAGAAAGTAGTGCATCATACCCAATTCCTTCATGTCGAACTCAGTAGCAAGCTTCCTCTTGGTATCGGCGATCAATCCATCCTCTCCTGTTACAAACCGGTCATCCACATACAAGAGTAGTATCATAGGATTTCCTTCCTCAACCTTGTAGTAAAGGTTGGAATATGATTTACTCTTAGTAAAGCCCAAACTGGATAGAAAGCTATCTATCCTACCATACCAAGTCCTAAGAGCTTGCTTCAAGCCATACAAGGATTTCTTCAGTCTGCACACATATGACTTCCCGTCATGTGTCTCAAAACCAAGTGGCTGCTCCACATACACTTCCTCTTCGACTACACCATTCAAGAAGGTTGTCTTGAAATCCATCTGGTGTATCTTCCACCTCATCACTGTAGCCAGAGCAAGTTCTGATATGATGGAAGTAGATCTGGCTACAGGCGCAAAAGTCTCTATGCCGCCACTTGCAGCATGCTTGATCTTATAGATCCATTTGGAAGTCACAACAGACTTCCCTTCAAGTCTTGGGACTGCATCCCAAACATCATTCTTCATGATCGACTGGTACTCCTCGATCATGGCATTTTTCTCAAATCCTGGGAACTTCAATATATTCAATATCTTCAATAGATAACTTTGTTGCTGAAACAAATGTTGTAGTTCTTCTTTTGTAGGTGCTCGTATACGATCTTTCCTACAAAACAAGTTAAATTGCATGATTAGAAACTTCTCATAGTTTTCAGAACCAATTCTTACACATAAATAAATATGCCATACAGTCATGCAATTATTTTAGCCAATGCTTCAATACAACATTCATCCATATCCTGTAACTTTCTAGATGCCTTCCAATCTCTACCGGAACATTGTTACGAGTTTGCACTACTCCCAACATGTCAGCAAAGAGGTTTCATTCTAGATAAGTAGCAATGGAATGTTGTACAGTGCAATAGGACACTTACCCATTATATGCATATTAGTAATATGCTATTCATTAATGCAATTATTCTAATATGCCAAAATACACAGCCTAATTCTAGGAACATTGGTATATACATCATTGAAAAATATTATTTAAACAGTCAAATATGCAAGAAATGATAATTCAAATACTTATCTTTGTTTGTTTATTGGGTTGACTCCCTCTCAGTCTTTGCTTCCTTTCTGCAACTCCATTCTGATGTGGATTGTGAGAAGTGGTCGACTCTCTCTGAATATCTGCATCCTTGCAGAAACTACTGGAGTGTGCTCCCTCTTGATCTTTGCTTCCTGGATTACCCGTCCTTGAACTTATATCCATCCTTGATCACTATGCATGCTTACAAGTATCATTATTGTGATATCCTCGCAATCTCATACATAATCATACATTTATTAGTACAATATGAATACTATCAGAAACACAATAATCTTAAACATGTATAGTAATGATCATTTTAAACATAGATAATAAACATTAGTATTCAAGGTTTATATAGGACTCTTCTAGTTATTCATATCATTAATTAAAGTAAGAAACATAATAGGAAAAACACAAGGTAGGATTTGTTAAATTTTCTGAATTTACTTCAATATGATCTAGGATCTTAACTGAGAGAACAACATGTATAGCATATCTACAGCATATCAATCATGGAGACAATAATGCAAGCACACAAGAGACACAAAGATTTACTTGGGGAAAACCATAAAGGTGAAAAACCCCAATAACTTCCTCAGAGATAGATAGAGCAATGATACAACCAACCAAGAGATAGACATAACCTAGCAGCAGATCCTCCTCCTCCATAAGTGCGCCTCTCCTCCTTGAGAGCATGTGTGAGAAGTAAGTGAGTAAATAGAGTGCCTCCCGCACTCTATTTATATTTGACTTGACTTGCCTTTTTACCTAACTCATGTAGGCTCGAACTTAACCACATAATATAATGCTGACTGGGCCGACCCCCAATAGGGTGGTTTAATAACCCTTTGACCCACATGGCCGACCCCCAATAGGGTGGTCTAATAACCCTTTGACCCACATGACTTATACAGGGCCGACCCCAAACAAGGTGGTCTAATAACCCATCAAGTATAAGTTACGACACTTACAATATAAATGACGACACTTCCTTATAGAGGAATAATACCATCTCTATAGGAATATAATATACATATATGTGAAATACATTCCGAAGTTACATATACATCAACAGGATTTTAACTTGATATAGGAAGAACATACCTGGATTAGCATGTTAGCTAGCTATGTCTAACATACCCATATGATGTCTTCTTGTTCTCTTTAATGACTTGTGCTAGTAACCTGCATGTCTCATAAGTTAACCATTATAGAACCAAGTTATACATACCTCGTAAAAGGATCTTCTATGTGATCGATGACAATGGATGAATCTTTGTCTTCATGTCACCATGGTCATATGTTCTCTAAACTAGAACATGATTTGTCTTTCTTGGTGTACCTTTCATGTTATCGAACAAAATCAACCTCATACAACATCACAATGCATTAGTACAATCATAAGTGTCAAAACCCTAATCAATGAATATCTTCTATTGTGTATTCATAATTTTATTAAGGTGATACGGCAAGTCTAAAGTTAATCAATATTTTACTAACCGTAATAATATGAAGATAAACATACCATAAACTTAATCATGAACAAATATCGAAACATACCTGGATAAGTCATACCTATCGAGATTGCTTGTAATCTTCTTACATAAGGCCTTAGCCTTATCTCCCTCTGAAACTAGAACTTCTTCACTCATGCAGGTGACCAATCCATTCTCTTCTGTAACCCAATCCACTTGATTTGCAGAAACTAGATCTGGAGCTGGATTAGGGTTTGTTAGAGAAACCCTAAAAATTCAAACTTTGAATTTCAAATTTCTGAAAGGATAGAAGGACGCGCCTTGATGAGCTGATCAAGCTGGTATACTCAGAATTTGAAAACTACAAAGTTTCACCCCTCAAAATTGCCTTTGAAACTTCCGGATCTTGTGGACAGGATCCCGAACTAGGGTTTGATAAATCCCACCCTTCTTCCCAACCAAAAGGTTCGATCCAAATATCTAAACTTTGATTTTTTCTGAGGAGCTTCCATCCGTTGTCACAGACTTCAAAAATTCCAACTTTTGCAAAAGCCCTAATTTTCCACTTTTCTGATCAAAGTCCCGAACTAGAGTTTGATCAAGCCCGGCCTTCTGCCCAACCAAAAAATTTGATCTTGGTCTCTGAATTTCAATTTTGATGAGTAGCATTCATCCATGGTCTTCAATTACAAAAATTCCAACTTTCTCCGAAACCCTAATTCCCGAAGCCATGAATGAAGGTGCTCAAAATCCAATTCTGTTTTGATAGAAATATGCACCTGATTATTTCTGGTGTAACTCCAAAATTAAGAATCCACAAGGTATGAAAATTCTACCTGTGGTATCCCAACCTGTCATATTTCCAACCCCATAGGTCTGACCTCAATTGGATTCTCTCAGAGAGAGCTATGCCAAGTGTCGCAGCGTGACCTGTTTATGGGATTAAACATGAGAGCGAACTTGTACGGAGTGCCACGTGTCACTGGTTCACTTTCGACCTCTGAAACTTCAGCCTATGAAAGTAAAGTCCATTCCCTACCTGCTAATTTGTACAAAATTTCATTTGGAGCTTCCTAGCCCAAGTTATGACCTTTTTTCCTAGGTCACCTGTTTATGACTCAGATCTGGAAGAGACAGAAACCCTAGATTGTACAGATCATAAAACACAAAGTACAATGAATTAGAAGTTTTGTTTCGGACACAAGGTACATGGGGATCTTATCTTCGACCTGTAATAGTTTCAGATCTTGAAACCTTTCCAAAATGGATTTATAGCGAAATTTCTACGATGACTGGTTTTTGCTATATCAAGCCCTAGCATCGCAAGTGCAACAAGTGTCATACATGCCATAACATGCCTTCTTTTAGGCTAGCTATGATACCATGTTAGTTTTTCATAATTTACTTCAATTTGATATAGAATCTTAACTGAGAGAATAACATGTACAACATATCTACAGCATATCAATCATGGAAACAATAATACAAGCACACAAGAGACATAGAGTTTCACCGGGGAAAACCAAGAAGGTGAAAAACCCCACAACTTCCTCAGAGATAGAAAGAGCAATGATACAACCAAAGTACAAGAGATAGTCTTCTCCTAGCATATGATCCTCCTCTTCACAAGTGCACCACTTTTTGAGAGAGATAGAAGTGAGTAATGAGAGAGCAAATAGAGATCTCCCGATCTCTATTTATAATTGTCCTGTCCTACCCAATAAACTAATGGGGCCGAATTGTCTAGATTAGCCTAACAACCCATGGTTAACTTAATCCGGGCTAACCCCACACTTGGTGGTCTAATAACGCATTTACCCACATGACTCATACAGGGCTGACCCCATCCAGGTGGTCTAATAACCCATCAAGTATAAGTTACGACACTTACAATATAAATTATGACACTTCCATATAGAGGAATAATAACATCTCTTTAGGAATATAAACACTTCCGTATAGAGGAATAATAACATCTCTATAGGAATACAGAACACATGGGTAAAATACATTCTTAAGTTACATAAACATCAACAACATGATCTCCGCAGAGATTTCATCTCGCTCTACTGATACTTGGCTTGTACCGGACGAATCCACAACACACCTAATTGGAGACACAATGCCTCTTTCACCGGTTGAACGTATTTACGAGGCTATCCAATCAGCACCGGAGGACCACCTAACCCTGGCCTCCCCATCTTGTTCTCTACAATGGGCATCACCCCTACCCGACCTCTTACTTCAAAGTTTCAATTCAGATGAGTCCATCATGGAAGTTATGAATGTTGATGATGGCCCGTGGGATGACCTTCACCATAGGTCCTCTTTTCTTCAACCTTTGGAGTACATAGAGAACAAAATTCACACCATCTTTTTCCTAGATATCTACTCGTTCCCTCATTCTCCCATATTTACATGTCTTTCAGACACAGAGGGTAACCCGACCAACATCGAGCCTACCACCCTGGTAGACATATCAGTAAAACCTGGTGTAGTGGAACACACTCGCATAGGCCATAAGTGTTCCCCTGAAGAAATAGCTATTGGTACGGACTTATTCAAGCGATTTCGAGACGTATTCACTTGGTCCTATAAGGATATTCCTGGGATAGACCCCGCAATTGTTTCTCACGAAATAAAAACCTATCCCGACATCAAAACTGTAGGTCAAAAGTTGCGACCAGTACACCCCCAGAAGACTGCAGTGATCAAGGCAGAGATTGAAAAACTCTTACAAGCTGGTTTCATTTATCCTATCTCGTTGACGGATTGGGTCTCAAATGTCGTCCCTATGAACAAAAAGTAGGGCACCATTCACGTCTGTGTCGATTATTAGGACCTTAACAAGGCTTGTCCAAAGGTCAATTACCCGACCCCATTCATTGACCAAATTATCAACAATTGTGCTGGAAGCCTCATCTTTTCATTCATGGATGGATTTTCTCATTACAACCAGATTGAGATCAACCCAACCGACCAACATAAGACGGATTTCATCTATCCTTGGGGGATGTTTTCATATCGCAAACTCTCGTTTGTCCTTAAAAATGCTGGCGCCATGTTCCAGCGAGCCATGTCGTATGCCTTCCATGACATTAAGGACTTTGTGGAACCTTACCTAGACGATCTCCCTGCTCATTCAAAGCAGCGTGAGTTCCACATGGATCATATGACGGCCATTTTCCTCAGATGCAAACGCTACAATATCCATTTGAATCCTCATAAGTGTATCTTTTGCGTTCAATCTGGACTCCTCTTAGTATTTATCATCTCGAAGGATGGGATCCACATCGATCCCTTAACGATGGAGGCCATTGTCAACCTCCCACCTCCCACCACAGTGACGAAACTTCAAAGTCTCCAAGGGAAGGCAAATTTTTTAAGACGTTTTGTTTGTAATTTATTGGAAAAGACTAAGGGGTACATGAGGTTGCTTAAGAAGGACGTCCCATTCATTTGGGATGATCAAGCTCAAAAATCCTTCAACAACATCAAACATGCCATCACGCATGCCCTCGTAATCCAACCGTCGAATTATTTCCAAGATTACATCTTATATCTCGCCGCTTCTGCTACCACCATCGCCATCGTTTTTATATAGGAAGATCAAAATGCCCAGGAACATGTAATATACTATGCAAGTAAGGGTCTCACTGACGCTGAAACCAGATATTCACATGTCGAAAAACTTGCTTTCACGATGGTCATCGCCATCCAAAATTTTTGACACTACATCCTACTTCGCACCACCACCATCATTGTAGACTCAAACCCCATGTACAAGGTACTGACACGTTAGGTGCTTGGGGGCAAGTATTCACGCTGGATCATGATACTGCAAGAATTCGATCTTCTTTTCGAGAAAGCCAAGTCCAAAAAGTCCTTGGTGTTTGCTGAGCTGATTTGTGACTTTCCCCATGCCGATGTAGAAGTTGAGCACAATGATTCCTTTCCAGATGAGTCATTGTTTCTCATCAGTACGACCGATCCATGGTATGGATATATTTCTTTATATCTTCAAACCCAATGCTTCAACCCTCAACTCTCTGATGATGACCGTTGTCGAATTCATCACCACGCAAAGTATTATCTGATCACTAGTGATACTTTGTATCGCCATGGCATCAATTGCATTCTTCGATGTTGTCTAACTCATGATGAGGCCAAACACATTCTGAATGACTGTCACACTGGGGCATGTGGTGGTCACCTCTATGGGATGTCTACAGTGCAGAATATTTTGCGTGTAGGATATTATTGGCCTACTATCTTCAAAGATTGTACTGAGGCCGTGAAAAGATGTCCTCCATGCCAACATTTCCATTTGAAGAAGCACACCCATCCCACCCTGTTACACCCGGTTATTGCCGTGGGCACCTTTGCAAAATGGGGCATCAATTTTATGCATTGTAATCCTACCTCGGCCGGGGGGCATAGTTACATCATTGTAGCTGTGGATTACTTCACAAAGTGGGCCGAGGCAATGCCTACATACCAAAACGATGGCAGAACCGCCACACTCTTCATGTTCAATCATGTAATAGCGTGGTTTGGAGTTCCTCAGGCTATAGTTACCGATCATGGTTCTCACTTTCGGAACCATATGATTGATGAACTGA
This sequence comes from Larix kaempferi, assembly GCA_027924585.1. NCBI lineage: Eukaryota > Viridiplantae > Streptophyta > Pinopsida > Pinales > Pinaceae > Larix > Larix kaempferi. Next base: position 4,678,538 of record BSBM01000798.1, on the reverse strand, counting down.
GTGATAGATTGGGTTTTCGACATGAAAAATCAACACCTTACTACCCGCAGTCCAATGGATAGGTCGAGGCCATTAACAAGGTCTTGAAAACTATGGTCCAACAGATGGTAGGTACGAACAAGTCCAACTGGCATAATATGCTCTTTTCAACATTATGGGCCTACAGAACCTTCGTTAAAACCACCAGAGGTTTCACTCCTTTCCAACTGGTGTATGGATTGGAAGTTGTCTTGTCTATAGAGTGCGAAATTCCGTCTCTACAACTCTCTGTCGAACTTCTTCCTAACACTACTGCCGAGGAAGAACATTTCCTGTACTTAGCAAAACTTGACGAGTCTCACCGAGATGTTTCTCTTGTTAATGAAGCACACAAGAAACACATCAAATCTCAATATGACAAGTCAGTTGAACCCCGTATCTTCAACGAGGGTTACATGGTCCTCACATACAACCAGAAGCATGACAAACTAGGAGTAAGAAAGTTCGAGTCCATGTGGCACGAGCCTTACATCGTCAAACGTGTTTTGGAAAAGGGAGCTTACGAGCTTGAATATTATGACGAAATATCTCTAGGTGAACCCCGTAATGGGATTTACCTAAAGAGGTACTATGCCTGACCCTCTCATGCATATATTTTCTTGTATATAATGTACATGGTGTGCTTGTGTGTTTTTGTGAGGTGTGACGCACTTTTTTTTAGTGTCCTTAGATCTTGTTTTCACTTCTCATACCATGTTCTGTCGGCATGTGCAGATGGCAATGTGCTATGGATTCACGGATGACGCCAGCCGACATACCCATAACCTTTCCCCGACAGCCTAGGTACTGTACTCCCCAACAGGTGAGCTCATCAGTTCAGGAGGAATTTGCCTTAGATTCACAACCAATAATGTTGTAGAGTATCTGGCAGTAGTTGTAACCTTAACTGATGCAATTTCCTTGGGTATGAACCACATTGTCATCCACATGGATTCTCAATTGGTGGTTTCCCATCTTAACCAGGTTTATGCTATCTGTGATCTTACCCTACTCTGTCTCTTTAGATGGGTTTGTCTCTTGGAAAGGTCGTTTGAAACCATTAAATACCTGTACATTCCAAGAGAGTTAAACATAGTTGCTGACTCGATGGCCAACTTCATTCTAGACTGGTACATCGCACACACTTGATACTCATAACATGTAAAAGCATTCACAACATGTAAATAATGCACTGTATAGAAGCAAGCATATAAATAAGATCACATCATTATTTTTTGAAACACATAATGTATAAATCACCGGACTGTCTGTATATATATATATAATCTCAAAAAGGTAGTGTTGATACGAAAATATGAAGCACGATAGATTTCAGTAAGTCTCTACAAAATATGAAGCTTCACAGCTTTCAGTAGTACAAAATCTGAGGCCTCTAAGCTCTCAGTACACACACAATGACAACATGTGGCCTATTGTCTGGCCCATATAACCCTAGGTGGTCTACCAGCCCTAGCCGGCTGAGTCTGGAAATAGTCCACTGCTCTCGCAAATTTGCGAAGCAGTGCGTTGAAGCGCACAGTCGCTCCAACCGTGTGCACCTGCGTGGGCCATGACACCTCATCTACCATCGGCTCAGGAATAGCCAGTGTCAACCCACTCAGGCTGGCATAGACTCTGTCCGTCTCCACGATGGCAGCATGCACAGCTGGATCCACCATCGCTCCCTCTCCTCTCTCTCTCCTATCTAGAAGAGAGTTCCCCACTGGCCGTATAGGCCCCACATCTACACACACATGTTGTTCACTTGTCAACACAATATAAAAAAAATCATAAATGCACAAAAATTTAAAAGTTCAAGGGTCATTTGTTCTTACCGAGGTCTCCCCATGTTGCTCCCTTAGGTAGCGGCAAGTCTGGGTCATCTGTGAAGTTGGTGGCACTATATGGAAAGTCCTCCACCATCAGTAACTGGCCTACCAGCCAAGTGAAGAACTCAGGAGGGAATCCAATGATAGGACCCCCACCATGCCGAGCCATCACATCATTCCACCTGGCCATGTGTGGATCTCTAAGGTCCCTATCCTCCAGTGGCACCTAAGGATGCAAAAGGGGAACCCATTCCAGCAAGAACGAGATCACTATAGAACCATAGCTGAATTGTTTGAGCTCTCCCCACTGACACTATGTCAGCTCAACCCGCACGTTTGCGAGGACCCCTTCGCACCAGTTGAAGATCTTTGGAGACAAACAGTCCTCCGCATAAAGCATCTGTGCTCTGGTGGCTAGGTGAGGAGCTTGACTCCCCGCCATACTCGTAATGGTGAATAAAATGGCCCTAAATGGGCACTCTTGTACATCTTTAATGCAAATCTTCCCACTAGATGCATGGGCGTTGGGACCACAATGTTGTCAGATCAAATCTTCCACAGTTCGATCACTCCCACGTGATCCAATGAGTGTCACATTGTCCCCCCTTCTAGACAAACCAGTCAGAAAATAGATGTCCTCAACATCTATGTGAAGCTCATGCTCACCAATCAGGAAGTACTGCTGGGCCACATCCCAACATTGGAGCATAGGGTTCAGTACTGGAAGTTGGGATCTCATCCCCTGAATGCAGAAGAACTTGAGAAGCCCACAGTTTCTCAAAGCTTCCACACAATGTGGATCGTTTGCAGCTTGTTCATCATCTAATTCATGTTCCCTTTCCCACCATTCCAAAACCATTTTGGATGCTTGGAACGTGTCAACAGGAAGTGTTTAACAATGTTAAGACTTGCTTCACCCACTGGAAGTCCTTCTTTTGAGTTTTGTTTGAGTTTGGGGATGGACGTCACCGTCATCATGTTGAATATTGTAACTTCCAAGAATATTATATTTGTACATTAATTATTCCGGAGATGTTTCATTCCTCCGAGGTAATCATACTATGTATCTGGAGATGTTTATTCCTCCAGGGTTTGATATTAAGGGTTATTAGACCCACCGTGTGTGGGTCGGCCCTGTAGTTATATTTTAGGGGTTATTAGACTTCTCCAGGTGAGGTTGGCCCCAACAGGTCTTTTAGTCAGTTGAGAGTCAAGTATAAATAGAGGAGGTGAACTCCTCATTATATCACTCACTCACTTGTGGAAGAGTGTGCACTTGTCTAGGAGATCAGCTAAGGAGACAAAGGAAGGAGGAGCACATCTTGTATTTTGGTTGATCATCTTATTGAGGAAAGCTTTACTGGGTTTTCTACCCCATGAGGGTTTCCCAAGATATATTGTGTGTCTATCTTGTGATTATGCTTCTTTCAGTGATCTTGCTTGGTTATTTGGTTTAAACTTAACATGGTATCAGAGCTAGACTGAATAGGACATCTTTCACAAGGTAAGACTATCTCTCTCTCTCTTTGGTGAAGTTAGGGTTTCAGCCCAAAGTTGGTATTTTTGATTTTTGGTTGCATGGCTGGATAGCCCTTTTCAATACCTTTCTTTTAAGCCCTAGATCGAACTTTTTGGTTGGGTAGAACTCCGGGAATTGCAAACCCTAGTTCTACCAAAAGTGTGATACGTCAGATTTTGGTTTCCGAAAAAAGTTGGCATTTTTGATTTCTGATTACATGGTTGGATAGCCCTTATCAAGAGCATTTTTTAAGTTATATATCGAACTTTTTGGTTAAGTAGAACTCCGGGAAAGTCAAACCCTAATTCTACCAAAAGTGCGATAAAATTCTGTTTCAGTTTCTGGAAAAGTGAAAAGTAACTTTCCAAGTAAGTCTACTCTGTCTCTTGGACTCCCCCAAGAGAAGATGGCTCCAAATACTAAGCTTGAAGACAAGCTAGAAGGCATAGAGAATTTCTGGGCATGGAAATACAGAATTGGTCTCATTCTTGAAGAGAATGATCTTGCTCAGTTTATCAAGGAAGAAGTTGCAGAACCAGAAGGAGATGAAGCCAAAGAGAAGCATAGGAAAGATTTGATTAAGGCAAAGAGAATCATAGCTGATTCCATCAAAGACCACTTGATTTCCCAAGTGGCCTCCAAAAAGACTCCAAAGGAAATGTATGATGCCCTAGGAAGAATGTATGAAGGGAAGAACATCAATAGGAAGATGAATCTGAGGACTAAATTGAAGAGTACAAAGATGCACAAAGGAGAATCCATTCAAGACTACTTCTCAAGGGTTTCACAAATCAAGGAACAACTAGATGCAATTGGTGATACTCTTGATGAGGATGAACTTGTGATGACTGCCCTCAATGGTCTCACTAGATCTTGGGAGTCATTTATACAAACCATGTGTGCCAGGAAAGAGAGCATGAAGTTTGACATAGTATGGGAGGATTGTGTTCAAGAAGAAGCTAGGGTTGCAAATAGAGAAGCCCTTCTCAAAGAGGATGACCAAGCCTTAGCCACTCATACCAAAAGAAGAAGAATGAGTCATCTCAAGAGAGTTGACCACAAAGGATCTCAACACTTCTCTAGATCTAACAAGAGAAGAGGACCCAATTCAGCAAGAGATCTTTCTACGGTAGAATGCTACAGTTGTCATAAATTGGGACACATCTCCAGATTTTGTCCCTCTCAAAGGAAGAAAGTCTTCCACAAAAGACATCATGCACATATGGCAGAAAATGATAGTGAAGAAGAAGAAGAGGTAGAGGTAAAACCCAAAAGGAAAAGATGTAAGGTGAAGAAAGAAGATCCAGAAGAATATGTTCTATTCTCTGCACTCTCTGGATCTGTATCTCCTGGAGAAGATACATGGCTCATTGATAGTGGTGCTTCCAAGCACATGACAGGTCAAAGGAAGACCTTCTCAAATCTTGAAGAAAAGTCTTCTTCACAGAAAGTATCTCTAGGAGATGACTACCAATATCCTATCAAAGGAATTGGTGAATCTAGCTATAAGCTAGATTCTGGAACACCCTTGAAGATGAAAGACATCTTATATGTCCCAGGTTTAAAGAAGAACCTTCTCTCTATTTCAGCACTAGATAAGAAAGGATTCAGAGTAGCCTTCATAGATGGACAAGTACTCATGTGGTCCAAAGGGAAGACAATTAAAGATGCAGTTGTTACGGGTGAAGAAGAAGGAGGTCTCTATAAACTCAAAGGTCATCCAGAAGCTACCCTTGCACATGAGATCTCTAGCCCCAGTGAGCTATGGCATAGAAGATTAGCTCACATCAACTTTAAAGCCTTACCCTATGTAAGCAAGGTAGTCATAGGATTACCAGTTTTAAAAGCTGATCATGATGGCTCATGTAAAGGATGTAAGAAAGGGAAAAATATCAAGAACCCCTTTCCAAAGAGTGAAACAAAGACTAAGAACATTTTAGAGCTCATACACTCAGATGTATGTGGTCCTATGCCCACCACTTCCTTAAGTGGGTTTGAATACTATCTTTCATTCATTGATGACTATTCAAGGAAAACTTGGATATACTTCCTGAAAGGTAAGAATGAAGTCTTTGGAAAATTCAAAGAGTTCAAGGCTCTAATAGAAAATCTATCAGACAAGAAAATCAAAACTCTCAGAACAGATAATGGCGGAGAATTCACCTCAAAGGAATTTGAGGACTTTTGCAAAGAAGCTGGAATTAAAAGGGAACTAACTACTCCTTACAATCCCCAACAAAATGGGGTGGCTGAAAGGAAAAATAGAACAATCATGGAAGCTGTGAAGACCATGATACATGACCAAGATATTCCCATGTACTTATGGGCTGAAGCAGCCAAGACAGCAGTTTATGTGCAAAATAGATTATCTCACAGTGCTCTTGAATTCAAAACTCCAGAAGAAGTGTTTACAGGTAAGAAGCCTGAGGTAAGTCATCTTAAAATATTTGGGTGTCCTGTGTACATCCACATTCCAAAAGAAAAGAGAACCAAGTTGGATCCCTTAGGTAAGAAGGGAATGTTTGTTGGTTATTGTGAAACTTCCAAAGCCTTCAAAATCTACATACCAGGTTTCCATCATATAGAAATAAGTAGAGATGTAACCTTTGATGAGGAAGCAGCTCTCAAGAAATCCAGAAAGTGTCAACTTGAAGAAGTTTATGAAGAAGATTCATCACCCAGAAATCCAGAGACTGTTCACATCCCTGAAGAAGCTACACCAGAGGATCATGACATGCTGGAACCTCAAGAACCCCCTGTTGCAGAACCTTCCAGGAAAAGAAGACCAGCATGGGCTAGAGATATTATTCAAGGAGCTGAAAGATATGGAGCTCCTGAAGGCTCCACTAGAGAAAGAAACAAACCAAAGCTAGTGTCCAACTATATGGCCTTAATGTGTGATCTTGTGGATCAACTACCTTCTAGCTATGAAGAGGCAGCTCAGAAGAAAGAATGGGTAGAAGCAATGACAGAAGAATATCAGTCAATAATGAAAAATGATGTTTGGGATATAGTTCCCAAGCCAAAAGATAAAAGTGTGGTTTCTTCCAAATGGATTTTTAAAATAAAACATGCCGCAGATGGAAGCATTGAAAAATACAAAGCAAGATTTGTAGCCATAGGATTCTCTCAGAAGGAGGGAATTGACTATGAAGAAACATTTGCACCAGTTTCCAGGTATACTTCAATTAGAACTATTATGGCTCTTGCATCCATGATGAAGTGGAAATTACATCAAATGGATGTTAAGACAGCTTTTCTGAATGGTGTAATTGAAGAAGAAGTATACATAGAGCAACCTCAAGGGTTTGAGGTTAATGATGAAAGAACTCATGTATGCAAATTAAAGAAGGCACTATATGGGCTAAAAGAAGCTCCAAGGGCTTGGTACGGAAGGATTGACAATTTCTTAACTAGAATGGGCTTTACCAAAAGTAAAGCTGACCCAAATCTTTATCTCAAGGTGATGGATGATGAACCAGTTATATTGCTGTTATATGTAGATGATCTTTTCCTAACTGGAGATGAGAGACAGATTATTGAAAGCAAGAAGAAGCTTTCTTCAGAATTCGAGATGAAAGATCTCGGACTAATGCACTACTTCTTGGGTCTAGAAGTATGGAAAGAACCAAAAGGGATCTTTCTAAATCAAGGTAAGTACACTGTGGAGATTCTCAAAAGATTTGATATGTTGGAGTGTAAAGCCATGGCCACTCCCATGGACTCCAACTTAAAGTTATTAGTTAATGATTCATCAGAACTAGTGGACATAACTCTATATAGACAAATCATTGGATCATTGATGTATTTAACAAATACTAGGCCTGATATATGCTTTGCTGTAAATACCCTAAGTCAATATCTAGTAGAACCTAGAAAGGTTCATTTAATAACTGCAAAGCATATAATGAGGTACCTAAAAGGTACATTAGATTTTGGCCTTTTCTATCTTGGAGGTCATGAACTTAGATTACATGGTTACTCAGATTCTGATTGGGCAGGTAGTGTCTCAGATAGAAAAAGTACCTCAGGTGGATGTTATGGTCTTGGATCCGCCATGATCTCATGGTTCAGTAAGAAACAATCAAGTGTGGCCCTCAGTACTGCTGAAGCTGAATATATAGCTGCCTGTTCTGCTAGCTGTGAAGCAGTATGGCTTCGGAAACTTTTATCTGGAGTGTTTGACTTAGAAATGGACCCCACTGTGATTATGTGTGATAATCAAAGCTGCATCAAGATGACTGAAAATCCTGTGTTTCATGATAAGTCAAAACACATAGAGATCCGTTACTTTTATATTCGAGATATGGTGCAGAAAGGAGCTATCAAGCTAGAGTATATAAGCACTGAGGATCAAATTGCTGATATCCTGACCAAGCCTCTGTCTCGAGTAAAGTTTGAACACTTCCGAGACAAGCTTGGTGTAGTTCAAAAGAACCCTCCTCGAAAGGGGGAGTAGCACAGTATGAGACAGACAAGCCTATCTCATCAATGATGAGGTTACCTATTTTTCTGCACTTACTCACCTAGAATTATTTAGATTTAGGACTCTTATATTCTTTATTTTGATGGTTAGATGTATACATGCTCTTGATGATAGATGTATACATGCTAGATACTTCTGATGATAGATGCTTTTGATGATTAGATGTATACATGTTTTTGATGATAGATGCATACATGTTTTGATGATGATGATACATGTTGTGGTTATACATGTTTTGATGATGATGATACATGTTGTGGTTATACATGTTGTGGTTATACATGTTTTGATGATGATGATACATGTTGTGGTTATACATGTTGTGGTTATACATGTTGTGGTTATACATGTTTTGATGATGATGATACATGTTGTGGTTATACATGTTTTGATGATGATGATACATGTTGTGGTTATACATGTTCTAGATGTTGTGGTTACACATGCTTTGATGATGATACATGTTGTGATTATACATGCTTTTGATGTTGATGATACATGTTGTGGTGATACATGTTATGATGATGAGGATACATGTTCTTGATGAACATGTGAAGGGATTGGATCATTCCTGGACTTCAGTCCGAAAGAAGAGCCGTAGACGTATGTCTTCGATAATGAAGGGATTGGATCATTCCTGGACTTCAGTCCGAAAGAAGAGCCGTAGACGTATGTCTTCGATAATGAAGGGATTGGATCATTCCTGGACTTCAGTCCGAAAGAAGAGCCGTAGACGTATGTCTTCGATAATGAAGGGATTGGATCATTCCTGGACTTCAGTCCGAAAGAAGAGCCGTAGACGTATGTCTTCGATAATGAAGGGATTGGATCATTCCTGGACTTCAGTCCGAAAGAAGAGCCGTAGACGTATGTCTTCGATAATGAAGGGATTGGATCATTCCTGGACTTCAGTCTGAAAGAAGAGCCGTAGACGTATGTCTTCGATAATGAAGGGATTGGATCATTCCTGGACTTCAGTCCGAAAGAAGAGCCGTAGACGTATGTCTTCGATGATGAAGGGATTGCATCATTCCTGGACTTCAGTCCGAAAGAAGAGCCGTAGATGTATGTCTTTGTGAATGAAGTCCTTGGTGGACGGTTGAGGATTAAGTCATCCTTGGACGTAGGTCCTAAAAGCACAGTGAAGGATTGGATCATCCTTGGACTTTGGTCCTATAAACTGAGCCATAGACGTGAGGTTTCCGAGAACATGATAGGACTGGATCGTCCCTGGACTTCGGTTCAAAAGGTACATGACTAGTTTACATCATTCCTTGATGATGACGATGATCGTGTGATGACGATGCTGATGATCGTGTAATGACGATGCTGATGATCATGCTGATGATCGTGTGATGACGATGACGATGATCATGTGATGACGATGCTGATGATCGTGTGATGACGATGCTGATGATCGTGTGATGACGATGCTGATGATCGTGTGATGACGATGCTGATGATCGTGTGATGACGATGCTGATGATCGTGTGATGACGATGCTGATGATCGTGTGATGACGATGCTGATGATCGTGTGATGACGATGCTGATGATCATGTGATGACGATGACGATGATCGTGTGATGACGATGCTGATGATCGTGTGATGACGATGCTGATGATCGTGTGATGACGATGCTGATGATCGTGTGGCGATGATGATGATGATCGTGTGATGACGATGCTAATAATCGTATGACGATGTTGATGACGATGTTGATGTTCCAGTAACTAGTCAAGTTACTGATGATGATGAATTGAAGAAAGCTTCCGATGATATATAGATGATGTAGCAAATGACTCCTTGCTCCTACAGATGTTGTTATAATATCCTTCTCGTTAAGGGGAAGTGTTGAATATTGTAACTTCCAAGAATATTATATTTGTACATTAATTATTCCGGAGATGTTTCATTCCTCCGAGGTAATCCTACTATGTATCTGGAGATGTTTATTCCTCCAGGGTTTGATATTAAGGGTTATTAGACCCACCATGTGTGGGTCGGCCCTGTAGTTATATTTTAGGGGTTATTAGACTTCTCCAGGTGAGGTCGGCCCCAACAGGTCTTTTAGTCAGTTGAGAGTCAAGTATAAATAGAGGAGGTGAACTCCTCATTATATCACTCACTCACTTGTGGAAGAGTGCGCACTTGTCTAGGAGATCAGCTAAGGAGACAAAGGAAGGAGGAGCACATCTTGTATTTTGGTTGATCATCTTATTGAGGAAAGCTTTACTGGGTTTTCTACCCCATGAGGGTTTCCCAGGATATATTGTGTGTCTATCTTGTGATTATGCTTCTTTCAGTGATCGTGCTTGGTTATTTGGTTTAAACTTAACACAGCACACCCTGTTTTTACAAATAAGGCGATGTCATCGCAGTCCATGTATATTCCATTTGTGACGACTCAGTCTCGTCGCAGTTCCCGAAAGGGCCAACTACGACGAGCCGAGGGCGCAATGGTCCTTCCCAAATCAACCCAAAACCCAAAAAAATGATTGAAAATCAAAATTGTAAGCCACTACGATTTTGCTGGCTAAAGTTTAGGGTTACCTGTTCCTGACGGCAGGTGAAATGACTGATCATAGCTCCCGGAATCGATAAGTGAAAATCTAGTAGAAAATGGCACTATTCCTCCCAAATTTGGCAAACAGAACAATGGTGACTATATTTTGTTTTTATTTTTATTTATAAAACAAATGGAGTATTCCTTTTTCAAATATTTGATGTCGTTATGCTATTTGCTATAGTTTGATCAATTTTATTGTATTTGAACATTCGGTTGACTATTTGACCTAGTTCCCGAGTGTGCAAGAGTTGTGAAGTGCCTTTCTATGCCATTTTCATGTTGAAACGGTCATCTCAGGTATGAACACCCCTTGTGAGTTTTTGTCGTTTACCCATTTTTTCATAGATTGCAATTAATGAGCTTACTCTTTGTTCTTTCTCGTGCTCTTGAAACTATGAGAATACGTTACCGAATTATGATTTATCACTTTTCCAGGCTCGTTAAACTCCTATGGAAAAGGAACACCCCTGCAGTCTACCTTTAAACCCTTTTCAGGCTCTCAAAATATGAAAACATTTCCAAGCGAACTTGTCGCGTTCACGCTTGTAAAAGAATTTGAATGGTCGTCTTCCTGGTGATAGTTTACCCCTTTTTCGGACCAGGGGGCACTAGTTATGAAAAAGGTATAGTCCATCCAATCATGACTGGAAGAGTCCTATCCCATGTTGTTTTACCCTTTTTTTGGGCGATGAGGCTAACTTTACGAAAAAGGACCGTTGGAGTCTTCTTTAATTTTTTTCAGACTCTCTAAACATGAAATGACGACTGAGTTTACCTTCTATGGACTCGTTAAAATCTTGCATTGAAGGGCCCACCATGGGACGAACCCCTCCTATCCCAGGTTCAAAAAATATTTGGGATTGGACTCATCTATGAGATGAGCTATACTGAGCATCTGGTTACCCTCATCAAGCTCGTAAAAAACACATGAGTCAGTCATCGTTCATGATGGGGAAAAAGGAAAGCTTTTGTGTTACGTACCTTGTTAGTGGCAGTATGTAGTCATTCTTGAACATGGCACTCATTTGCATTTGCATACAGCACTTGGATCATCTGTTTGTCGTCAATCTCCACTTACTTCCTGAGTCTTGTTACTCCTTTGATTCATTCAAAGAAAAGTTCCATCGTTAGTTGCATTAGGAATTGGTGTCATACTCATCATGTCAATACTGCCAAGTCATTCCATGCCCATTGTTAGCACTCGGATTTTCCTTGGGATGTATCAAAGAAACCCCGAGGTAACCTATTTCAAACCAATCTTTAGACTGAAAGTTGGCCTCCTTCAGCCAGAGAGGGATCTCTCAGCAAATCTGCCATCCAATGTCACCACGACAGCAGTTTGACAATGAAACTCAAGGGCCAATTTGTAAAATAACAGTAAAAACTTTGTAAGCCTTAAATAATGTGGTTGGATCAAACATGAAAAAGATACTGTTGGGCAATGGAGTCAAAATCATGTAATATGAAAGATGTGCAGAGTTTTCAGCAAAATAGTTTTTCATTAGAGGCGGGATAGCTGTGTTTTTTACCGTCAAGTTTCTTGATTTCTGGTGGTAATGGAAGGAAAGATGAACAGTCCATTAAATACGGGCATCAAATTAAGATGAATCCATATTAACTTTAGAGGAAAATTTGGTGAATATTTGAAATAGGATGAACCGGAGCATAATCAATATGAATTCCAGATTCACTATAACCTTCATTCAAATATGACAGAAAAAACATAATGGTAAGGATTTAACAAAGAAAAATAAACTTTCACATTATGAGAAGGGAAAAAAGGACAGACTGTAAAAAACCCAACACGAGAATCTCTAAATCTGTTAAAAATGCTTCCTTTTAGCTCTGCAACATTTTCTCAAATATGAAGATGAGATAAAGCCTCTCGTAAACCTTCTTACTGAAAATCGAACCCTTTACATGTTTTTTACATATCAATATATAGGAAGACGGCCTATACCTAATTTTGAATTCAAAACCTAACTGAAACTCTAAAAATAGAAACAGTTACAACTTATTTTTTTATTTCAGGAAGTAAATTTGCTGAAAAATAGGCTCCAAAGAACTGGCTGTATATCTCAAATGGAGATACCTGTGTACATTTTGAGAGAGGTTTTTGTAACTGGGCATGTGCTGAAGAAAAACCTCTTTCAGTTTCTGAAAATTCATCTTCATTTGGAAGAACCAGCTCTTTGAAGTTGATGACTAAAACAGTAAACTGAAATTCTGGAAAATTGCTCCGTGAAGATGACTTCGATTCTCTTAAACCATAACACCTGTGTAAAAAATGAGAGATGTTTTTGAAGATTGGCCCGTGCTGAAGAAAAACCTCTTTCCGTTTCTGAAAATTCTTCTCGTTTTGGCGGAAACAGCTTCTAGAAAATGGTGACTAAAACAGGCATTTTCTCAAAAACGTCTTATACTTATCCCATTTGATTTTCTCTACGGGATATATCCCACATTGGTTGAGCGGGAAATGATTGTGGTGTTTATATACCCCACCGCGCACAACACTTGATAACACATAGCATGTGCTATTGTGCTTCTCTTCGTCGGGAATGGTGGTTCCGCGTGGGCGGAAGGCGGTTTATGATACCACCTCGCGTTGACGCGGATGAATAATAATGTGCCACGTGCTCCCGTGGTATTTCATCCGCGACCGCTTTATAATTTTGAATTTTGAGCTATTGAGGGATGCGGAAAGGCTATGTGGGACCCCTTGGTTCGGCTCTTGGTCACTTGACAAGCCCTTGGTGTTGTTGGGCGCTTAATATTCTTTTCGCTCCTTTTTTAATTAAATCTTTTGGCATATTCACCAAAGTCACCTTTATAAAGTCTTGAATTTAGTCTAGATTATAAAATTAAAACCTCATTATCATAAAGTTTCAATTTTGGCCAAAAGTTAATCAAATGCTCTTCCTCATACTTAGGCAAATTATTGAAAATTAAAGGCCTTTTCTTCATAAAGGCCAACAATCCCGTGTGCATGTTTCTGGCCGCGGATGAAACGTTGGCCGTTGATTTTATTTAGTTATGTATCAGCCTTCCGATCATTGTAAAATATGATGCCACGTACCATGGCCCTACCCAGCTTTCCCTGTTTGCCACGTGTTGGGTCCCATCTTGCCACGTAAGGTATCTTTCCACATTTTCATAATGGGTGGTTCCGCGCGGTGCTATAGTGGTTTCTGATACCACTTTATCCATGCGCGGATGAATGAATATCGGACACGTGCCTTGGTGGTATTATGTCCGCTACCACCTTCCACCGTTTGTTGACGATTATATTGGCGACGCGGGGTTGATATTAACCGTTGATCTTGATCTATAATATCTCCACCGACGGAACTTGACTGGGGCTTAACCCTTACATATATTAGCTGGCGGACTTTATAAATATGGGTTTTTCTTTTATACTTTTATATAAAAGCCTTCAATTCAACCTTTTTTGTGATGATTTCTTCTCTTAGGACCTTTTAGCAAAAATTTTAGGTTTCCTCAGACCTGGTGTCAACACCCATGTTCAAGAATATGTCCATCATTTATCATTTGCAGTCAGTACACCTGCCATCATGTCGGTCTCCTCTAAGTCAGTCCTGCATGTGACTGTACCATCAGATCTACTCTATACATTTTTGTCATGTTTCGTGTCGATTGATGGGGGATTCATCATGGCCCTCCTTTGACAGATTCATCCTTGTCGAATTCAACTCATCATCCGAGGATTGAATCTAGAAACCAACCAAGTACCTTGGCCCTGCATGCCTCAATGGCAGGTTACCTCGCTTTCAACATGATTTTACATCATTGACTCTTGATTGAAAGATTTCATCTTGCGTTTGACTTCAACTCATTTATTCACGCTCGATGATATGTATTGTGATACCTTGGGAATCATTGACATCAATTGTGATCTCCCTCGCTCTTGTTAACAGTTTACATCAATGGCCGGTAATGAAGTGGTTTCTACCATGTTCGACATCAAGATATTTGTAATCACATGGATAGATTCATATCATTGCGGGTTTAGCTTGAAGACCCTGGGAAGTCATGTTTTACCCAGGCTGCGATGGAGTTTGTATTGAGTTATATTACACGGATCCACATTTGTATTGGTCATGGCTGTGTTGTCATCTCATCATGGATCTACGCTTGTGTATAGTAGCCATGATTGTGTTCAGTTGGTCATTACTACCATGGATCTGCATTGTATTGGTTGGAAACCATGCTGTACTTTATATGAGATTGTTAGTTCATAGTCAGTTGTACTACAGCAGTGTCCTTCGTTTGAAAAGTCTATTGCCATTTCTTCTATCAAATCACTTCACCTGTCTATCTTCAACAACTTCATGCTTTGGGGGGCATTCTGTTACACCTAAAATCTACCCATCATGAGATTCAGTGTATACACCCCTGAAGATATCTTTACTAAGTAAATAACCTGGGAGAATTTGTACCCAGTTGTACCAAGTTTTGAGAGGTCATCGTAGGTTGCACTCATGCAACATGCAACGTCGTAGCTTGCTTCATTGTAGGGTGCGACGAAGTCAGTTAATAGGAAAAAATAGCTTCTTCGAGGTTCTTCTCGAAACTTGCTGACTTGGGGCCCTATCCCTGACCTCTAGGGGAGTTGGTACTTGATTCCTAATACCTTGGGAGGATCCCCTATCTCTCTCCTACCATATCTCAACCTATCCTATCCATACCCTACCCACTTAGTCCTATATAAGAGAATCTCTACCCCTCTCCAAAGGGAGGAAGTCTATGGTGTCTACATGTTGGTGAAATCACTCCTGAGAGATCCTTACTCATCCTTGAGAGACGGAAGCTTCCTTAGGAGGAAATGGAAAATGGTTTTGTTGGAGAAGGGCTGCAGCGTTAAGCCTCGGTTGTAGTTATATATCTTTGCTATGTACTTCCCTATTTTTATAGTAATACAAATGCTTTCCACCAATATTGTTCATGTGTGTAATGATATTGAGTAGTTTAGCTGCTTAATTGTTCACTTAGATCTCTTATTGTATAGATGCCCTTTACTTGTTTCTCTCGTTTCTTGTCTTGACAGTTCTTGCAGCTTGGATATGACGACCATGGGATGTGGAGAAACATTCAAGAGAAAGGATAGAGAAGTGAAAGGTAAGGAATCTAGTACTCGATCCTTAAGTAGATCTAGGAAATGCATTCGTAGCCTTTCTTATTTGTTCTAGACTCGCATTGAGCTAGGGATATCCGGCTCGCGTCCGCTCGAGTGGATTGTTCGATAAACAAAACCCACCTTAACAAACTCCAAAAATTAGCCTTCTGGAATTGTCGCGCCCTGCATTTTTATGGGGGAGCGACAATTTCAAATTGTCTCTCTCTACATGCCTATGGGGTAGCGAAAATTTCAATATTTTCACGCTTTGCTTAGTTATAGGGGAGTGACAATTCTAGTTTAGGATTATCCCTTTGATTTTGGATATTGGATCTCATGGATATTTTCTTGGGATGATGTACCCCTTCAAATCCCATCTCACATTCCCTCCTTGGCATGGTTTAGATCCTTGATCCACATCTTCCTCACTTAGATTTATAATATCCTCTTAGTGGTTGGCCTCCCAAATCCTACTTAAAGAGAGCCATCCATGAGCTATGGGGGGGTGATCTTGGAAACACCAAACTTATGATCCTATGAGTCTTGCAAGGGTGATGTTGGAGAGCTTGGAAGGAGGTGCTTCTACCTTGGACATCAAGGTATAACATTGTAATCAACTTCTTTTGGCTTTCTTATCATTAATATAACTTAGCCTATTCCTCTCATTTTCATGTCTTTAATGATGAATGCATGAAATTATCTATGTTTTTATAGTTAGATCCTTGTTTATACATATATTGATTTGGATAAGGTGTTGTCTTTCCTTTGTGAATAGGTCATAAGTCCATGATCAAAGGTTGGAGCTGGATCAACTTAGGAGCAATAAGGACAACCATCAGAGTGAGGTACGCCATCTACTTGGTTTGTATTTCCATAGCTTGTTAGCTGATGTATGAGATAGACCTGGGAGGACTATAGTGTATATTTGTTTCCTCTTTGTCTTGGGTAGCAAACTAGGGTCCTTCTCCAATCCCAAGGGGTTTTCATCTTACTCGTAGGAAGAAAATCTCACCATAAGACACACTTGACTGACTATTACCATTTATGACTGATACTACTGACTGGATGATGTCTCCACTGTTATCCAAGCTAGACTTTGAGCTTGATTCGAATGACCTACTTGGCTAATTCTAATCCTATATGATGCTACATCATAGTTTATTGTAACACATTCATTACTTTCATTGATTCACATAGTGCCATCTTACAGCTGATGTATGATACTGATATTGTCCATATTCTATGTTTATGATTGATTATTGAGTGCATTCTTCTCTTCTTCTTTGCAACATTCTTGAGAGTTTGATTGTGAGTTTGTTACAGTTGCTAGATCCCTTACATATTATCACACAACACATCTTGGATCTGAGGTAGTTTTGATTGGAAGTGTTGGTTGGTTTAGAGAGAGTGGTTGAATAGTTAATAAGCCATATATGTTCTGAAAGGAAGATTCAAATAGAATATTGAAGTAGGACAATAATACATCATTGATCTAAAGGATTTACAACTATGAATGAATGTGATCTCAAGTATTAAAACAAAGCTAAGATTCCATCTCACAAAAGCATTTAGATCTAGAATGGTAAATGATAACCGAATAGATATCTCAGGAAAAAAACATTTAAAGCTTAAATGTCATTAGATTTGAAATTCACTGGTTATGTAGTGCATAAACAACTTTTGTATCAAAATAAGATAGGCAACATCATAATATATAAGAGACATAGTTAAATCACAGTTCAAATGATCTTCAAGCATGCATATATTACTATATTCAGAAGAACTTAGAAATTTTTTTACCCTTTCTAAATTACAGAAATCAAACCCATCTCTGCTTCCCGTAGGAAGATTACCCCCATTTACATTGCAATTTGATAATTCTGATTGAAATTACATGTCCGAGTTGTTACCAGTTCTATCATTATTTTAAAATAAAATACATCTAGAATTATCACAAAGAATATGGAACTATTCGAAATCCTCTACTTGGAAATACTATGCCACCTATAATTTGATTACCTTTATGCGTGGGAATTGAATGCTAATTTTCTAATCTGGAACTGATTTGGTTGATCTCTAAATAAATTGGATTTGATTTTAATGATTGACCATTGATTCCCTGCCCGATATGCTGATAGGTGTTGAATTACTTCCAAATGCTAAAATTCTGCCTGGAAATTAGTGATTAATAAATCAACTAATAGTTAAAAATATGGGAGTGATATTTGAGTCTGGGATTGATTTTGATCCAGAGATGCTTTCTTCCTTAAAATCTAGAGTTGAATGCTAGTTGGTTGCTTGAAGAAGTGGACCTGATCCACTAAATATGGAATTGACATGTTTATTTGTTGCTAAAATATTAAAGTGTCAAGTTCTAAAATAGATTCATTAAACGCTAGTATCAAAGATGAGGAAAAAGAAGGTCTGCAATGTATTTTGTATTGTCCTCATCCTTGAAATCCTCTACCTTGAACTAATCATTCTTAAGAGAAAACTTCTCTTATTAAACACTAAACACCTAATTGATCTCCTGCCAGATGCTCGCAATTTCTACATTCCCTTTAGTATGCGCTAGAAAATATGCCATGTCACAATCTGAATTTATCTCTACATTTGCATGTGTTTCTATTCTTCCATGTTCCTTAGCAACTGGAACTCTAGTGCTTGTATCAATAATGGAGTCATTCTATTCTCCTTTAGTATGAACTGGTTTGTAACTAGGATTGTGCTGATGCGCCCAATGGAAATAAACAAGTGATGCAAAATCCATATCTAATGAGCCATTGTCATTGTAAGGTGAGATTCTTGTCTAGTTAGCATCTTCTTCTTCACCAAGAGAATTCCCGAATACAAAAGGATACTCGGAAAATAGTGCCAACCTGACCTTAGTGGCTTGACAATCATACCATGCAACTGTACAACTCCTCTGATTCTTTGTGTACCTTCAAAATTTGGCTTCATATTCCATGGCATATCTTTCGGTTCATGCATGCCAAATGTGAGATTAAACACAACCCTTAATATAAATTCATGTACAAACTTTCTAGGTCAATCGCATCTCCAAATTTTAACTTTATATGCAATTTCAGGGACATGAATTTTGAGTGCTTTGTGTCCCATCCCAAAGGTTTCTCTATCTCAACACATGGGCACACTTTGAGAGTTGAATTCTCGGGCATGGGTGGCAATTAGATGTTTATCTAGGTGGTATTCATGGATGCTATGAACTTGTAACATTTTTCTTACAATTGGAGACGCTCAACACATGGTATCCTGTATATTTGACACCAAATATTTCTCTAGATACTTAAGCATTGGAGCTCGGACTTGACCTTAGACATTTTATTTCAATATTCATTATATGTAGTGAGAATAACCAAAGTTACATTTGACTCATCAATTAACCAACATGTTGCTTCTTATCAACTTGTAAGCTCTACTTTTGGCAAGCTTTGACAAACATTCACCTTGACATGTGTTTATGTCACTTAGATGTCGTTATGGTTGTTATAGGTCAAATATGCACTTCTCCGTCTGTGATCACGTTGCCCTTTCGATCACACAAAAGGACACCATGGATGAAAGAGTTGGATTGACCTTAGATGAGTTACTGTTGATATCATACACCTTCAGCTAAAAATCATATTTTTTCTACAGTTTTCATTATGTGTGCACTACTCTTTCCAATGACAACTAGCATTCTAAACGCTGGTTCTACTAAAGAGAACCCGCGCACTTACCTAAAAAGATGTGTGCGCTCGTTGTAAAGAGCACTAGTTGCATACTGTGCGTTGGTTTACTATTATGATACTTGCGCACATGTTAAGATGAATGGAAAAAATATATTAATATTATGAATTGGGATTAGTTGAGGTTGGTTTTGTAACTCCCCCAACCTCCCAATTCAACTGCCTCACGAATCTACCTTCCAGACTTGTCCCATAAATACAAGGGGAAGCCATGAGGGAGAGGCCAAGGAAGAAGAAGCAATTGTTATATTGAAATATTATCTAAGTCATTGTGAGGAGTAGGAGCCTAGGACTCGGTTGCAGAAGTGTTTGGACAGATCAGGTATATATGTACTTAACCACATTTCTTTGACAATAAAAGGTGGAAATACCCTTCCCATCCCAATGGAATGTCTATTTTATTGAATATCTGATTGTGATTAATGTTAAATTGCTTTCATTTTCATCATATATTTTACAGTCAAGATATGCTGAGGAAGGGTGATTTGTTTTGCAGGTACATTACTGTGGAAGATTGGGCAAAAGCTAGGACCAATCCATCATTAAAAAGGTACTATTTTCAGAATCTTAATATCGTTTCCTTCATAGTAATTAGTGCAAAGCATAATGTATTTACCTATCACCCCATGTAAGTTGGTAGTGTCATCTCCCCCACTATAGGCTATATTCCTGCACAATAGAATTGGCGACTCCATTGGGGAGCACTAGTTATTTCTGCTCTGGGGACCTTGTCTAGGTTTTCTTTCATTTTTTACAGTCTGTTGGTTTTCCGAGAGGTTCTTATAGGTTACTTTGATTTTCCTTTTTGTCTTGATTCATTTCAGTCTGACTGAGCCAATCTCTATTTATTACTTTAAGTCCCTATGCACTGGTCTTCTGTGCATACAGAAGCGCACTTTCTGCCTTGTGCGCTAGTTTCCTTGAAACATAGCCACGCATTTTGTATTGCAGGCGCTAGTTGTTATACCAGATAGAAGCACATCTTTCCTGTAGGTCTAAGCCTTCCACTAGGGTTTGGTTTCTAGGTTGTTGGGTCTACTTTTGGCATTTTCCTTGCTTCTCTAACTATCACTGAGACATCTTTGTCTTCTTTGAGTCTTGGTTAACCTCTTGAAAGTTCCTTTGGATTACTTCACTTGCTTCAGCACTTGTTTTAGGTGTCTTTTGTTTTTTTTAGGCCTTTTGAAGCTGTGCGCGACTCTCTGCTAGGTACAGTAGTGCACTTTTTTCCCTAGACACATGTTGAATTGATACAGACCTGTGCACTCAACGCTTGTTGTCTGTTGCAATACCTGCGCACTTTTACTGAGTCTTGTCTTATTTTTTAGGGTTTGATCCCAGTTTGAGTTTTTGGGTGGTTTTTGAAAGGTTTGATGGTCTGGATACCTTTTGAACTCTTGTTCAGGTCAGTCTGAGTTGGTTGAAGCCTTTTGGTTAGCTTTTCTTTTGCATTTGTGTGGCGGTAGAGTTAACTTGGTTTGCTTTCCTACTCTATTTGTTTGGCATATGTTTTTCTAGGGTTTTGATGCTTAGGAGCAGCCTCTTGGCTTGTTTTTCCTGTTGTATACATCTATTTTCCCTTTTCTTCTTTTACATCTCATTCCAAATCTAGAGTTTTTCATTTTGAACAACTCTGTAGGTCAAGTCTGGTGATTTGGTTTTTTTCATCTTTACCCACACTCTGGTTAGATCTTGCTTGTTTACTTTTTCAGATTCTTTTTCTTTCGCAAAATAAAATAAAAGATCAAAAATTGAAAAGTGGTAGCATAGTTGTAATATTTGCCATTATTTGTTTCAAAGTGGGATAGATTATTTTTCTATTTTCTTTGGAAATTAAAAAAGAAAAATTGAATAAATGATTATGCTTAGGATTGCCTTTTAATCGTTTTGAAAAACATAAATGAAAAACAAAAAGTGTCTTTGTGAAGTTTAAAAGCATCATTTGTACACACTTTCCTTTCTGTCATAAACCATTCCACACACTTCACTACCCTTCTTGAGTAAAAAGTAGCCTCTAAAAATAAAATTTAATAAAATTAATTAACAACTTTTTTCTTTTTAGGTTTGACACTTCATCAACCAGCTTAGGCTAGGGTTTCAGGGTAAATCACCTTAAACTACCCAAAATTGGTTTCATTACTCAATAATCGTAGTAAGACAATCTTTTAGGTAAACCCACCTATATCAAAATTTCCTGGGAACGCTCTACTCAAACCAGATTTAAACACGAGGCTGTGTGTGACTGGAACTGCTAAAGATACCCCCTCACTTTCCTTTCAAACATAAGCCAGAGCTGATTCGCCTATGAGGGTCCACTAGTACTTTTAAATGCTTTTGGATTTTGGGATTTGCTACCCTTCCCATGCGTCTTGGCTAGGCTGAAGACTGTTCCCCTAGGTATTTTCGTATTTTTGGTACCCTTAGTACTTGACCATTTAGGGATCGTCATAGGTAGAGTGGAAGGCTATTTCCACTTCACCTCGGATAGACACGGAAGGAAACCTTTTGCAGTAATCCCAGGAGGGTGGTTTGGTGATTCAAACGCTTGCACCCAGAGAACCTCCATTGGACGCCATGTAACTGAACGTCGATACTCTATTAGTTTGTTTTGGGCCAAGATCATCCTAGACTTGATTTTGAGAGTATTAGCTTTTTTTTCCTGGTTTTGATCACTTAGGGCATTTGTTTAGTGGTATGTTGTTTTCTCCCTAGTCGTTTAGTGGCCACTAGGTTTTATACTTAGTTTGCTTTTGATATAGCTGTGAAGGACCAACCTCTTCGTAGATCTTGGAGGTTGCAAAACCTTCCCCCACTGATTTTGGAGCATCTATTGCCACCGCGACGCTGGAGGATGGATTCCCAGGGTTCATACAAACTTGCGGGCAAAACTGAACCACCTGGAGAACCACATATCAAGATTCAGGAACAACAGGTCTTTGATACTGTCGAGGTTGAGGACATAACTTCTCGAGAGTTTAACACTCCTTTCAACCCTCCTCTAACTGGGCCAAACGATTCATTACTTGTAACTGTAGACTTTCTAGGCCAACTCGAGTATAGTACGTACTGGTTTACCCCTGGCCGTTCCATGACTAATCCAGGAGATGAGCCGGGAGTTCCTCAGACTCCCACTATAGCTATGGTTTCAAGAGTTCTCTCTCCTTCCTTTGAAAACACTATAGCATCTAGCTCTTCGCAGATTGCTTCTGCTTCGAGCCTATCTTTTAGTTTCAATGTTGGTACTGTAGGCATGTCGAGCTCACAAGCTTCGACATCAGCTAATGTCTGTACCCCCAATTTTGGACCAGCTAATATCCCTTTGACAGGGATACCTGCAATGACATTTACTCAACCTCCTATTACTCAACAGTTCTAGGGTATACCATAGTATGCGCCTTCCACATCGTTAGGATCAATCCCTATTGCATCGATGCCTATTATGGGTTCGATGACAGCACCATCTGTTACAACTAGACTTGGTTTTAACCCCTACGCAGGTTATAATGTAAATCCATCTAATATAGCTGTACGGAGCATCCCTTTCTCACTGTTTGCTGGAGGGGGTGATAACATTTTAAACCCACATTATGGAGGGGCTAACACCCAGCCACAATGGACAAGTATCCCGAGAAGCAATCCTATTTTTTATCGGTGGAGAAATTTTAACAACGATTTTACCTAACAACCGATGGCTGGGGGAAACCCCAATGAGCAGTACACGAACCATGTTTTGGGAGGTTCACCCTACCGAACTCCTGCTTACCGAATTCCATCGACATGACCTCGTTTACCTTTTCTGGCAACTTTGAATTTTCCAAATCTTTCAAAACTTACTAACGATCCGGTGCGCCACAATCGTACATGGCCATCAATTCCCACTAAGCTGCCTTCAGACATTCTAAAGTTTGAAGGTAAGACTAGTGAATATCCTGGTGACCACATCACTACGTTTCATCTCTGGTGCTCTTCTAATTCATTGAATGATGATTCCATCAGATTGAGGCTCTTTCAAAGAACCTTGACTAGTGCTGCAGCTAAATGGTATATTGAACTACATGCAGCTGCTTATGATAACTTTTAAGATCTGGCTATAGTTTTTCTGAATCACTTTCAACTTCCTGTCTGGTATGATGTTGGCACAAACCTTCTGTCAACTTTTAGACAAAACAAAGCCACTCACTTATCTGACCATATTCAGGAGTGGCAAATGAGAAAGAGGCTCATTAAAGCCGACATTCCTCCAGAGTTTCTATTAGAGTGGTATCTCAAATCACTCCTTCCTTAGATTTCTAGGGAAGTAGCAACTTTTGGGGTGTCCTCTGAAGAGGAAGCTATCCTTAGAACCCAACAACTTGATCTGGTGTATGCTCAGTCTAGGATCTTATATGAGATTATTCCCGATGCGCCGAGATCTAATGTAGATCTAGGTAAACCCAAGCATGGACCACATGATGACGACATTGTGCGGTCAGTAGATTCTGCATCATTTGAATCTTTAACTAAGCAGGTTCACGCCTTATCTGTCAAATAGTCTGCTACGGAAGCAACTTCAGTTGCAATCTCTCATTCACAAATGGAATCGATACAACAAGTGCAGACAAATCAAAAGGGCCATTAGCAGCCCAACAACAATAAAAAGAAGGGTAAGAAAGGGGAGGGGAACCACCAAAATCCCAAGAACACAGAAAATGCCGAGGAGGGAAAAAAGGATAAAAAGAAAGTGATGTTCCTTTGCAAGTTATGCAAAGAGGACCACCTCACCCATCAATGCCCTTTGATGGAAGAAGCCCAGAAGTTACTCGATGAGAAGAAACTAACTGTCCTAAAGGACCCATTCCCTCACGGACAAGGTTCAGCTTTTGGCAACTCTAGTGATGGCGGCGCTCATCATGCCTCATCTGCTGATCAATCGTTTATTATAATGGTTAATTAGGACACGCTTTTACAAACTCGAGCCAAAAACTATACTCCGAACTCGCAGCAAAGAGATAAGGATGTTCCCAAATCATCTATCCCTCTCATTATCAAGAGACCAGTAGATTCCCTGCCGAAGATTCTGAAAGGTGTCTTTAAATGTGTTGAGCACAATCCTAACGTGCGGGCTTCTCCTAACTACAATGTTGTGGAGGATTTATCCCAAACTCCCTTTTCCATGTCCACTATGGAAGTACTGCAAAGTTGTCCATTACAACGCAGTGCACTTCTTGCAGTGATCGGGAGCGTAAACTCATCCAATATGCTTGCTCATTTTGATATGTCAAATATCAAACCCTGGTTTCCTTACCACGTCGCTTTCCAAATAAAAGTAGTCCACGGTCCCAAGACCATTGGATGAGTTGTTGTAGATGAGGGCGCATCTACGTGCCTAATGTCCATTTCTTGTTGGAATGATTTGGGCTCACCCGAATTAACTCCCTCGAACAGCTTGCTTACCGCCTTTGATGGAAGATCGTTCCGTCCACATGGAGTCTTACCATCATTAGATGTTGAACTTGCTGGTAATATAGTGTCTGTAGAGGTTGAAGTGTTGGATGCTCCACATGACTACAATTTGTTGTTAGGTAGGAGCTAGACGTATGCAATGCAAGCAATGCCATCGGTCGTTTTCTGAGTTTTAATGTTCCCTCACGAAGGTAAGATCATAACAGTTGATCAACTTTTGTTTTCTCGAAAAAACAACAAGACTTCATTGGATTCAACAATTCCATTGGTTGATCAGTCTCTCCCAGGTACTGAGAGTTTAGGAGTAGGGATCTATGGGTCATTAATGGGAAATTTTGATCTACCTATTCCTATTCATTTTATTGGTTATGAGGAGTGTTCATCGGCTGAGATTTTCACGGTTTGTCCAACGACAGATCCATTGATTCTCCCCACCGAATTAGAACTAGTAGTGCCATTATCTGTTGCAGAAGTGGCCTACTTAGATTCACAACATGCTGCAGCATAACATATCATGACTCCATTAGTCTCTGTCGAGTTAGATATGGACTATGCATCGGAATGGTCAGTGGACTCCATCCACTCTTTTGACTGTCTAGATATTGTTTTTCCCGCTGATGAGGCTATTTTGGAAGCAATGATTGGCCTAGAACATCCTTGGGAACAAATCTATTTATGCCGAATGGAATATGGAAAACATATTGAGAACTATTCCGATCAACATTTCCATCAAACCTGGAGTCGTGGAAAACCTTTTCATTGGGGCAGATTGCTCTCCTGAGGAGATCACTTTGTATACCAATCTATTTAATGAATTTTGCGATGTTTTTGCCCAGTCTTACGAGGAGATGCTAGGAATCGAACCCGCCATTGTAGAGCATGTCATAACAACTTATCCAAATGCTAAACCTGTGAGACAGAAGCTCCATCTAGTCAATCCTAGAAAAGCAGCAGCCATTAAGGAAGAAGTTGAGAAGTTTCTCAAAGCTGGATTCATCTATCCAATTGCTATGATCGAATGGGTCTCAAACCCCGTTTCGGTAGATAAAAAGCAAGGAACCATTCGAGTCTGCAAAGACTTTTGGGATTTAAATAAAGCTTGTCCTAAGAACAACTACCCCACACAATTCATAGATCAAATCATCGATATGTGTGCGGGCCATGCAATGTTTTCTTTCATGGATGGTTTTTCAGGATATAATGAGATTTAGATTAAACCTGAGGACCAGCACAAGACCGCTTTTATTTGTCCTTGGTGGACCTTTGCTTATTAGAAGATGCCATTTGGCCTGAAGAATGCTGGAGCTACCTTTCAGCGTGCAATGAACTTTGCTTTTCATGATATCAAGCACGTAGTTGAACCGTATCTTGATGATCTCCCAGTGTGATCTCGCAGGGGACAAGATCATCCTGATCACTTAAGACTTATGTTTGAACGGTGCAGATATTACAAGATTGGATTGAATCCAAATACATGTGTATTATGAGTCGAGTCTAGACGTTTACTGGGTTTCATTGTATCCAGTCGTGGTATCATGGTCGATCAGCTTAAAGTTGAGGCTATTGTAAATCTCCCTCCTTTTCGAACCCTAATACAAATTCAGAGTCTGCAGGGTATGTCTGTGAATAACCTGCAACAATTAATTAATGAAAATACATAAGATAGCAGAAATATCATAACTCAGAATCACTTTTATTGATCGCAGGCCACTTCGAAGGGGCAACCTCGTTTGAGCAAGCTCAATACAAATAACTTCATGGTACCTTTATTGGTCTCAACACAAATTTATATACTAAGTCTAGGCACCAATACCATGGGTCAATACCATGTGTCAATACAAACCATGGGCCAATACAAACTATGGATCAACAATTACTACGTGATGACTTACAAAGCATATGCGTCCAACAACAATAAGATAAACTATGGATCAACAAATACTACGGGACAACTTACAAAGAATATGTGTCCAACAACAATATACTAACAAAGTAAATAGAAGGGTTGACATGGGTTCCTAACATCCCCGCTCCCTTAGAAAAAGATTTGTCCTCAAAGCTTTAGATGTGGAAATTGATGCAGAATCTGAAGGAGTGGTTCCCCTGTAGCATCCTCAGGTTCCATTCCGGGCCACTGACGCCTTTTGAGTTGTAGGGAGGGTTACTTGGAAGGCTATATATGAAGAAGAACCATATCAGCTGCATGAAAAGTGCGCTCAGAACGGTGCTAATCGGCTTGTTGTTTTAGTCGAATTCTTGCCATGTGAAGATAGTCCTGTAGAATGAGAAGAATCTAATCACGGTGTCGAAGAACCGAGTCAATTGCCTAAACTGGGGAGATGCTGATGGTGTATGGAAGAAGAACTAGCGGTGCATGTCCATAGATTGCTTCATATGGTGTCTGTTGACACCAGGTCTGAGGAAAAATTGAAATTTTTGATAAAAAGTCCTAAGAGAAAGAATCATCTCTAAAGGGGTTGAAATAAAGATTTTTATATAAAAAATACATTATAAAAACCCATATGTATAAATTCCGCCAGCAAATATAATGTAAAGGTTAAACCCCGGTCAGGTTTCGTCGGCGGAGATAACATAGATCCAAATCAACGGTCCATATTAACCCCGCGTCGCCAATGTGATCGTCAACAAACGATGGAGGGTGGTAGCGGACACAATACCACCAAGGCACGTGTCCCATTTTCATTCATCCGCGCTCGGAGAAAGTGGTATCGGAAACCACCATAACACCACGCGGAACCGACCATTACTGAAAGGTGGAAAGATCTCTTACGTGGCAAGGTGGGACCAAACAGGTGGCGAACAAGGAATGGACCGATAAGGCCGTGGCACGTGGCACTATACTTTGCACAGATCGGAAGGCCAATACATGCTTCAATCAAATCAACGGCCAGCGTTTCATCCGCGGCCAGGAATATGCGCACGGGACATAAAGGAAAGCGGTCGCGGAGAATAAACCGCCTTAACAGGTGTCAGCAGATGGTGCATCCGCGCGGGTAGCAAACCGGAAAAGGAAACCACCTTTTTGATCGCGGATACCGCCGGTGCAATAAAGAGGGACAAGATCTGACGGTTCAAAATGATGGTTCAAAGATCAATGGTTGAAAATGACCCACGTTCATAAAGGTGCAAGGAGGTTATTCTAAAGAGGCTTATATAAAAAGAAAGGGCTCCACATAACGGCATTTTGTATGTGTCGTTATCCTGGAGAGCTCCGAAGACTGGTGGAAGCCGGCGATTGCGACAGAAGGCGAAA
Organism: Larix kaempferi; assembly: GCA_027924585.1. NCBI lineage: Eukaryota > Viridiplantae > Streptophyta > Pinopsida > Pinales > Pinaceae > Larix > Larix kaempferi. Next base: position 4,650,518 of record BSBM01000798.1, on the reverse strand, counting down.
AGCAAGCATTTACAGGTAGGGTCTGGTGACCTGTCATTCTCTTTGAACGGAATTTTGTTTAAAAGAAGCATTTAGATGGAGACTGTACAAGATATAGACGTTTTTAGGTCAAAAGATGCCCTAGAAGACAGAGATGAAGATGTTTTCGATACCCTTATTAGGTTCCCGGTCTCCGATGTAAAATTGAAGTTATCTGAGCTGTTAAAAGAGGGTATAGACCCGCATAGAGTTCACCAGTCATCTCTAATAGCTTTTTGCCCTGACCAATTTCCTGTTTTCCCAGAATTCGTCTCCTGGTGTGCTGAAAACTATTCACGGGAAGAAAAAGTTGTTTTAAACAGTCAGAAAACTAGAGTCATCTGCAAAATTGAGCCAGCCAAAGTGATTAGAGCCCTAGAAATAGATTTGCCCCAAACCCTCGACCCTGAAGTTTTTTCTGAGGTGTCGATTATTGAAAATTTTCACCACGCTTCTCAGAGTGATAGGGAAGTGTTTTTGTCGACGTGTCTCAGACCAGAAACTAGCCTTTCTGAACTCCCTTACCCTTTAGATATCAACCTTTTTAATGAGAATACCCAGTTGGTCTTGACACTGTTGGCCGTAGTTTTAGGGTTAGATTCGGATTTGTATATAACTGAGTTTCAATTGAGTTTATTGTACAGAATAAGTATAGTCCAGTCAGGAATTGACGAAAGTCAAATTCCCCGACTAAATTTTGAAGCTTTCATAGCCGAAAGGATGCATGACCAGATGGTCAATTTTTCCACGCACAGACATTTCAGGTTTCAAGCATTTTTAATGAAAATGATTATGGTATCCAGCCAGGAAGAATTACAGTTCCCAGAGATTGTTTTTACAACTCCACTGGAAAACAATATTTTCAATTTCATAAATTACATTCTCTCGACGATCTTTAAGATGATTTTCGGAAAAAGTCTGCCTAGGGTATTGCCAGAAATGCAGGTATCAATGCAACTAAATACAGAGTATGCTACAGGAGACTGGTTTTTATCAAAGGATAGTACAGTGGTCAGATTGTATGGGTTCAAGCATAAACCCTATGTGCTACCAGCATTCCTCACCTTGAGGATTTTTGCCTTGGAGTTTTTAAGACAGAAATTGATTGTAGAAGATAACAATTTTTTAGTCCACAGACAAGCAACAGACATTAAGTACCCTTTCACACTAGGTCCGTTTACAATAAAGAATAAGAACGCTGCTGTATATATAGAGAAATTGTTAAAAGACATGAATTTTGAGACAGATGCAGCCTTGGAATATGACCCATTAAATATCATATCCAAAAGAAGAATTGAGCATCGTATTAAGGCTCTGAATCATCAAACTGTTGAAGGGATGGCGGACAGAGCCAACTGGCTCGAATACAAAGAAGAAATTATCCCAGACAAGTCCGACAAAGAAAGGTCATTGGAAGAAACAATGGCAGAAACAGAAAAGGAAATCAATACTGCATTAGTGGGGTCCAAAAGACCTATACAGGACATTATGATCATTGATGATGAAGAGACAGAAAAAGGAAAACGATTGAAAACTGATGAGTCACAGGAATTAACAACCATTTCAGAAGAAGCAAAAGCTACAGAAAATGAAATACCAGAGGTTACAGTGAGGGAATACAATATTGAAGAGACCCCTGTAGGGGATGATGTAAATAGACCTAAAAATTTCATGGATGTATTTAATGAACATAGTAAAAACAAACAGGAATCTGCGAAACAAACAAGTCTATTGTTTCCAAAGGTCAGAAATATATCAAACAATGAAGTAAGCTTATTCACCAGCAGGAACATCAAAGAAAATTCTTTAAAATTTTCAGTTGTGACCAAAGACAAGATCTCAGAGATGAGTGTAGATTTGTCGAAGATAAATGCCCCTGACAAAATTTTGTTACATAGACAAGCTGGAGAGGTTATATACTCAGACTATTTGGGAGCCACATTGAGAGCAAACAAACTAAAGAATTCAGTAGACAAATTAAATAATCAGTTGAGACAAGAAAAGGCAGAGAATAAGTCTCGACAACATCAAATTAAGAAGCTGCAAATGGATTTAACTAATAAAGATGGAGCTGCAGCTACCAAACTGCTACAGGAGAAGGAAGAAATGATTTTAACATTGAGACGAAAGTTAAAAATCCCAGATGCTGTACTCATTCAAGGTGCAGAATTGACTATATTAGAAAAAGAGAAAGAAGAGTTATCTAACGAAGTCAATGATGTCACAGCTAAATTATTAAAGCTGGCTGACGAAAAGGACTACTGGGAAAAAGAAAGGTTCATTTTGGAAGAACAGTTGGCAACAATGAAAAAACAACTAGCAGAGAACAGTCAGCAGCAAGTACAGGCAGGCCCAGAAGAAGATAAGAATGGTGTAGATGGGATTTTACAGGCAATGTCACAAATAAGTTTAAAGGATAATGAAATCAAATTGTTGAAAGCAGAAATACAAAAATTAAAAGAAGAAAATGAAGCAAAAGAAAAAGAAATAAAAACTTTGCAGGCAAATAATCAGGAATTGAGCAGTAATAATAAAGGATTGGCTGCTCATGCAACAGGACAAGCTGCTATGCAAGGATGTAAACATATGGTGTGGGACCAGATCATTAAAGAAGTTGAAAAACTTAGGCCATATCTTGATTATATAAGAATTAAAGAAAAGGTAGCCAAAGATGCCTTCGACAGTTGCCGGGCAGTCAGGGAAAGCTTAAATAGAAAACCGAAAGAAATAGCTCAGAGAGCAATTACATTTTTAAATAGTTTATCCGAGGCAGACCTGACGGCCATGAGTATAACAAACAGAATTTCTGTCATCACTTGGGCCAGAAGGATCTTGGGCAAATACTCACATATCGAAAACATAGAGGCCAAAGCAGGAGAAATAAGGAAAGAAGTAATCCAATTCAAAAAGCAATTTGACAAGTTAGTGAACAAGGGATTCCCAGCTTTCTGGAACGAAAATAATGAATTAATTCCTCCAGCTGATTATAAAAGATTACTGTTTGATATCAGGATGGATCACCGAAAATTCCAGCAGATGGATCACATGCTCACAGGAAAAATTCTAATGGAGAAAATGTCAGGGGAATTTGAAATCTTAAATATGCTGATTTTAACTTGCGCAAACCTTCTTCCTATTTCTTATGCAGGTCATATCGAGATGCGAGTCTTGGTGAAAGAAATGACAAATTATGACCTACCCACGGCTGACCAGTGGAATTATGTAGAGAAGTACGGAAAGACCAGATATTCTGTTCATACTTAAATGCATTTGAAATTCTTGCCATGTGGCAAAAATGATGATATCCAAAAGTCTTGCCAAGTGGCAAAAAGACTTTTTATTTTAAATTTGTAATATTATTTGAAAGACAGTTATGGGTTACTCGAAGACAGTTATCTTTAGTTAAATATTTTTAATTATTAGTTAGAAGAAGCAGTTATGTGGAGCTTCTTCTGAAAATTTTGTATAAAAAACAATGGAGGTCATTGTTGAAAGGGTTGGAAAATTTTTGAGAAACAAGTATGTTTTGAAGTTTATTTTTGAAATAAAGGCAGTACAGTGATGATACCTATCTTTTGATACAAAGATTCATGAGTTAATCAGTCTTGCAGTCTGTTATTTTCCTTATCCTTATATGTGCATGTTTATCTTCTTCGTTATATCTCCCATGGTGTTTTTCTTCTATATTTAAATGAACATTTGAAATAATTTGAGATTCATACTGGTTATGCCTCATTTTATCTGCATTTAAATATCCATTTTATTCTCCAAAGTTGACAATAGATTTATCCTGGATAGATACCTGTTGTTGATGGAATGTCTTTATTTCTTTCTATGTCACCTGAAAAATTAAATTGACTGTAACATGATTACTATCTTGCCTCTGTGAAAATCTTTATGTTGAAAATCTCTTATTGGTTTATCACACTTTGAAAACTTTGACTCCATGCCCAATGTTTCTTGTTTACCTTTTCGACCAGAAAATATCTTTTGAGAAGTTTTAAGGAAACCTTTATATATTTTAGCCTTCATATATATATTCTGAGAGAGCCCTCTCTGGTAGAGAAAAATGGCTAGTTCTTCTACCTAAAGCTTGGTTTGAAATAGGTTACCTTAGGTCTTATTTTCTTACAACCGGAATAAAATCTAAGTGCTAACATTTTGGCGCCGTTGCCGGGGAACGAAAGTGAAATTTTCCCTGGGAGAAACGACAAAGAAAGCTCAAATTTCTTGGGCAAGGAAGTTTGAAACAAGTTGGTTGTAGATATTGCCCTGGCGACTTCACTTGTGACAGTTTTTAGAAGTTTTGAGATTAATTTGAGAAAGACATTGTGGCTACAAGAAGGAATCCCGGTTCGCAGTTCTTTTCGGGCGTAGATAATCCAGAAAAACTCCTCAAGACGGAGAAAATCAAAGGCAAGACGAAAGAAGGTATTTCCCAGTTTTCAAATATATTTCCTTCTTTGCAAGAACATTTGTTTGAGGAAGAAAATATTGGTTCCAGTGAAAAGATTTTGTTTAGAACTAAGTCAGATTCTGATTTGAGAGAAACAAAAGTTGATCCACAAAGTTTGTGGGACTATTCTTTAAAATCTGTTTGGGAAAATTTACAAAGATCTGAGAGGAAAGCACCTGAAATATCCAAAGCCCAAAGAATACCTGTACCGGGTAATAGACAACAGGCGACTGTAGTTTCACCTTATAACCCACCACCCATGGCTGCCAGATTTGCTCCTTTGGTTTTGCCAGCAGTTTTACATGATTTGCCTCAAAATTATGCACAGAGGATCTTTACTTTTGATAATGAGGGAAATTATACAGCACAGCAACATGTTGATAATTTCAGCGATTTTATTGATTTAGAAGAAGTAGATTTTGATGATGCTAAAATGAGGTTGTTTGCTCAAAGTTTGAGAGGTGAAGTGAAAAAATGGTTTAGAGCTTTGGCCGCTGGATCTATTGCAAATTATGATGCCTTTACAACCCTTTTTATTGAAAGATGGGAAGATCAGAAGAATCCTTCACAGGTATTGACCCAATACAACAATTTGAAAAAGGGAGGGTTTGAGTCAGTTCAGGAGTTTTCTGCCAGATTTATGAAAGTCTACAATTCAATCCCTACAGATATAAAACCTCCAGTAGGAGCAGCCAAGTTACATTATGCTGATGCTTTTGAAGGTGATTTTTCATGCACATTAAGAGAAAGAAGATCTACTACTTTGGCAATAATGATGAAAGACGCAGTAGAAGTTGAGGCTAATATGATGGCTTCTGGAAAAATGAGACATAGAGATATGGATAGAAAGAAAATTAGAGAAGATAATCAAAATGTGGCTTCTTCTTCTGCCTCTTCTTCCTCTACTGATATAAAGTTCGAAGCGATGATGAAAACTATGGAAAAATTGCTAGAAAGATTAGTAGTGGACAATAAAACTCCAAATAAAGAACCAGCAGAACCTCAAATCAGAAACCCTAACTTCAGGAGACCTTTTGTTCCAGCTGTAAGACCGAGAGGACAGCCAAACCCAAGGAATGCAGAAGACGATCAGATCCGACCTCCTTTTCCTGAAAATTATATTGCTGGAGAAGCTGAAGCCGAAATGCCTGAAGGGGATATTCATCATTGTGGTAGTTCTGATCCAGAAGTATATTTGACTAAACAGGAGCATGATATGTTCATGGCAGAAGGAGAATGTTGTAGTTTGGAGATAGGAAGTGATCAATACCAGATTGGTTATCAAAACGCCATAAATGATCTTCAAAGAAAGATGAATCTGAGGAACCGAGATGTTGTAATTGACAAAGGGAAAGAACCAATAGGCAAGTCAAAAAGAAATGCTGATAAAGCTTCTACAAGTCAGTCTGAACCACAAACTAAAAGAAAAGAAAATGAAGAGGTACCCAAGGTAATTCCAGACATCAAGAAAGATTCAATGAAAGAAAGTGATAAAAATTTGGTTCCTTTCAACATACAGAATGAAATGTCAAAAGTCAAGATTTCAGTACCCTTTAATGAAATACTGAAGAACAAGGAATACAAGGAGCAAATTTTCAAGATGATGCAGGTAGAAACTCGGGTGGAAGTAGACACTTTGGAGTTAGATGATGATAATCCTAATATCTATTTAGGATCAAGAATGGAAGACAATAGTTTGGAAGAAGTTTCCCCTTTTTATGTGAATTTGGATATTCATGATAAAGTGGTACATAACTGTATGTTGGATTCCGGAGCTTCTCATAATTTGATGCCCAAACTTGTAGTAGATTCTCTAGGATTGGAGATCACAAGACCATATGATGATTTATTTTCTTTTGATTCAAGGAAAGTTAAATGTTTAGGGTTGATTAAAGATCTGACAGTCAATCTCAGTAAAATACCAGCCAAAGGTATTCTCATGGATGTGGTGGTTGCTGATATCCCTGCAAAGTTTGGTATGTTATTATCCAGGTCGTGGGCTTCAAAGTTAAAGGGAACTCTACAAATGGATATGTCTTTCGCTACTATTCCAGTGTTGGGGGTACACAGAAGATTGTATACTGAAAAGAGAGCTTCTTATTTGGTAAGTGATCTAAAAGAACCTGAGAAACATGCCATTTATGCTTTAGACACCGATTTGGGGTCTTGCATTTTGTACAATGATGTTGAATCTAAAGAAAAGATTGATTTAATTGAACCTAAAGAAAATAAGGAGGAAAAATTGTTAAGAGAAAAAATCAGAAAAGAAGGTACTTGGACCATGCACTTTGATGGAGCTAGAAGCAGGGAAGGAGCTGGAGCAGGAGTATGGATAATTACTCCTGACAGAGATTTTCTAATGTTTTCTTACCAATTGAATTTTGAGTGTACCAACAATGTTGCAGAGTATGAGGCCTTAATTCTGGGATTGAATATGTTGAAGGATTTGAAAGCAAAAAAGATTGAGGTATTCGGAGATTCTGAATTGGTTATAAATTAAGTAAAAGCTATTTATCAGACCAAACACCCAAAAATGAGGTCCTATAGGAATGAAGTGTGGGATTTAGTGGAAAATTTCTTTGATGAACATGATGTTATCTCGATTCCCCGAGTTAGCAACACTGTAGCAGATTCCTTAGCCACTACAGGAGCTGCGTTCAAAACTCCCGTCTTTTCTAAAAAGGAATATAATATCGAAGTCATACATAGACCCTCTATTCCAGATAATGTCAAACATTGGCAGGTCTTTGAAGATGACCAACAGATCAAACGCTTTTTGGAAATGACAGATGAGTTCAACTACAGATCCATTGATGCAGAAGGTGACGAGATGGGTCCAGATGAAGTAGATTCTCCGGAGGAAGCTGAAAAATTCAAGCAGAGGATCGGGGGTAAGGATATTATTCAACTGAAGAATAATGTTATCCCTAGAGGTTTAATTCCTTTAGAAAAGCTATTTGATAAAAATGATGTGGTAAAGAATCCAAAGATTGAACCAAAACCTGAAGATGTAAAGGATTATAATTTGGGTTCTGAAAAAGATCCCAAGTTAGTAAAACTTTCAAAGAAATTACCAAGAAAAGAAGAAGATAAAAGTGTGGAAGTAATGAAAAGGTTTTCAGATGTTTTTGCTTGGAGCTATGAGGATTTAAAGGAATATGATATTTCTGTTATACAACATACAATTCCAATTAAACCAGGTGAAAAACCTTTTAAGCAAAAGTTGAGAAGAATAAATCCCAAGCTACTACCAGTGATAGAAAAAGAGGTACGGAAGTTGTTTGATGCTAAAATAATTGTGTCTCTAAGGTTTTCCAAGTGGTTAGCAAATTTAGTACCTGTAAGGAAAAAGAATGGAGAAATAAGGCTGTGTGTGGATTTTAGAAACTTGAACAGAGCTTCTTTGAAAGATAATTATCCACTTCCTAAAATAGACCAGGTTTTACAACAAGTTGTGGGAGCCGAGAGAATTTCCATGCTAGATGGTTTTTCGGGTTATAATCAAATCAAAGTTCATCCAGAGGATCAAGAAAAAACTGCTTTTACCACTCCTTGGGGAACGTTTATGTACGCCAAAATGCCATTTGGTCTAATGAATGCAGGAGCAACATTTCAGAGAGCTATGGATATTGCATTTGCAGATGAAAGGGACAAAATTGTGGTGGTATACATGGATGATATCACTGTTTATTCAAAGAACGCTGCTGATCACTGGAAACATTTGGAAAGAGTCTTCATAAAATGCAGAAGGTTTGGAATTTCATTAAATCCAAAGAAATCGCATTTTTGCATGGAAGAAGGAAGGTTATTGGGACACATCATATCCAAAGAAGGAATTAAGATTGATCCAGAGAGAGTATCTGCAATACAAAAGGTGGGAATTCCTAGAAGTAAGAAAGAGATTCAGTCATTCATAGGAAGGGTAAATTGGTTGAGGAGGTTCATTCCCAGTTTTGCTGAAATTTTAAGAAATATAACTGAAATGTTGAGAAAAGATAGCGAAATTAAATGGAATGAAGAAGCAAGAAAATCCTTTGACAACATCAAAAAGGCTTTGACCGAAGCACCGGTGCTAATTAGTCCAGATTATACAAGGGATTTCATTATGTTTACATATGCATCAGAGCACACAGTGGCTGGAGTATTGTTGCAGAAGAATCAAGAAGGTATAGAACAGCCTATTGCATTTTTTAGTAAAATTCTGAGAGATGCAGAATTAAAATACAACATCATGGAAAAACAAGCTTACGCTTTGGTAAAAGCATTGAAGGATTTCAGGATATATATTTTGCATTCTCATACAATAGTGCATGTTCCATCAGCAGCAGTAAAAGACATCCTTACGCAACCAGATCCTGAAGGGAAAAGAGCAAAATGGATAGCAGTATTGCTGGAATATGACCTGGACATTAAACCCACAAAATTAATAAAAGGTCAAGGTTTAGCCAAGATGATGACAGAAACAAATTGGGATTCCCTCAATATAAATTTTATAGCTGAAACTTCATCCGAGGATCTTCCAAAGTCACCAATAATTGAAGATTTTTCTTTATCTCCCTGGTACTCAGATATTGTATATGTCTTACAGAATCTCCAAGCACCTGCAGACATGGAAAAAACGAGGGCCAGGTCAGTAAAACTGAAAGCTGCAAAGTTTTGCATATTAGATGGGAATTTGTTCTGGAAAGATCCAGGGGGAATATTGTTAAATTGTCTTTTAGAGAATGAGGCACAGCATATTATGGTGGAATTTCATAAAGGTATGTGTGGAGGACATCATTCATGGAAGGCTACAGTGAACAAAATTCTTAGAGCTTGTTTTTACTGGCCTAGCATGTATTCCGATGTGTATAAAGAAATAACAAAATGTCATGAATGTCAAATTTTCGATGGAAAAAGAGAATTATTACCATTTCCATTGAAACCCATTTCATTTGAAGCACCGTTCCAACAGTGGGGGTTAGATTTTATTGGTGAAATTAACCCGAATTCTTCAGGACAACACAAGTGGATTTTGACTGCTACTGATTACTTCACAAAATGGATTGAGGCCATACCAACCAGAAATGCTACAGAGACGGTGATTATGAACTTTTTGGAAGAAAATGTTTTGTCCAGGTTTGGTTGCCCTAAAAGGATAGTGACAGATAATGCCCCAGCATTCAAGTCAAAAAGGATGATAAATTTCTGTCATAAATATCACATACATCTGAATCATTCAACAGCTTATTATCCACAAGGAAATGGATTAGCCGAATCTTCAAATAAAAGTTTGGTGAGAATCATAAAGAAGTTGTTAGAGGATAATAAGAGGGCTTGGCACACCAAACTGAAATATGCTCTATGGGCTGACAGAATCAGTACAAAAAGAGCAATTGGCACTTCCCCTTTTCAGTTGGTATATGGTACAGAAGTAGTTTTTCCTGTTTCTTTAGGATTGCCAGTCATGAAATTGTTACAAGAAGTTGATGAAGAACCAAATCATATGCAAAGAAGAATAAATAAAATGATAGAATTACATGAAGTCAGAGAGAAAGCATATAACAAGACCCAAATACATCAAGAAAAAATGAAAAAGACTTTTGATAGAAAAGTTAAGGAAAGAGATTTTCAAATAAATGATTTGGTTTTGAAATGGGATTCCAGGAAAGAAGAGCACCATGGAAAGTTTGAACATTTATGGAAAGGTCCATATATTATTGCAGGTAGCCAAGGAGAAAATGCTTTTATCTTAAAAAATTGCAATGGAGAATTTTATCCTGGAGGGCCAGTAAATGGGAGGCACCTCAAACATTATCTGTCCTAACAAATGGAAGTGCAAGAAAGTTCTTGTACAATGTAAATATTTCGAGCAAAAAAAAAAAAAAAAAATAAAAAAATATTGAAATTTGAATGTGGCCCAATGGATCAGGCACTTGGTCTACGATGTTCTTTGCTACCTCGCAGGGAGGATAGCATCCCCAGTTGGAGCCAGTTGTTGACACCAGGTCTGAGGAAAAATTGAAATTTTTGATAAAAAGTCCTAAGAGAAAGAATCATCTCTAAAGGGGTTGAAATAAAGATTTTTATATAAAAAATACATTATAAAAACCCATATGTATAAAGTCCGCCAGCAAATATAATGTAAAGGTTAAACCCCGGTCAGGTTTCGTCGGCGGAGATAACATAGATCCAAATCAACGGTCCATATTAACCCCGCGTCGCCAATGTGATCGTCAACAAACGATGGAGGGTGGTAGTGGACACAATACCACCAAGGCACGTGTCCCATTTTCATTCATCCGCGCTCGGAGAAAGTGGTATCGGAAACCACCATAACACCACGCGGAACCGACCATTACTGAAAGGTGGAAAGATCTCTTACGTGGCAAGGTGGGACCAAACAGGTGGCGAACAAGGAATGGACCGATAAGGCCGTGGCACGTGGCACTATACTTTGCACAGATCGGAAGGCCAATACATGCTTCAATCAAATCAACGGCCAGCGTTTCATCCGCGGCCAGGAATATGCGCACGGGACATAAAGGAAAGCGGTCGCGGAGAATAAACCGCCTTAACAGGTGTCAGCAGATGGTGCATCCGCGCGGGTAGCAAACCGGAAAAGGAAACCACCTTTTTGATCGCGGATACCGCCGGTGCAATAAAGAGGGACAAGATCTGACGGTTCAAAATGATGGTTCAAAGATCAATGGTTGAAAATGACCCACGTTCATAAAGGTGCAAGGAGGTTATTCTAAAGAGGCTTATATAAAAAGAAAGGGCTCCACATAACGGCATTTTGTATGTGTCGTTATCCTGGAGAGCTCCGAAGACTGGTGGAAGCCGGCGATTGCGACAGAAGGCGAAAAGCAAGCATTTACAGGTAGGGTCTGGTGACCTGTCATTCTCTTTGAACGGAATTTTGTTTAAAAGAAGCATTTAGATGGAGACTGTACAAGATATAGACGTTTTTAGGTCAAAAGATGCCCTAGAAGACAGAGATGAAGATGTTTTCGATACCCTTATTAGGTTCCCGGTCTCCGATGTAAAATTGAAGTTATCTGAGCTGTTAAAAGAGGGTATAGACCCGCATAGAGTTCACCAGTCATCTCTAATAGCTTTTTTCCCTGACCAATTTCCTGTTTTCCCCAGAATTCGTCTCCTGGTGTGCTAAAAACTATTCACGGGAAGAAAAAGTTGTTTTAAACAGTCAGAAAACTAGAGTCATCTGCAAAATTGAGCCAGCCGAAGTGATTAGAGCCCTAGAAATAGATTTGCCCCAAACCCTCGACCCTGAAGTTTTTTCTGAGGTGTCGATTATTGAAAATTTTCACCACGCTTCTCAGAGTGATAGGGAAGTGTTTTTGTCGACGTGTCTCAGACTAGAAACTAGCCTTTCTGAACTCCCTTACCCTTTAGATATCAACCTTTTTAATGAGAATACCCAGTTGGTCTTGACACTGTTGGCCGTAGTTTTAGGGTTAGATTCGGATTTGTATATAACTGAGTTTCAATTGAGTTTATTGTACAGAATAAGTATAGTCCAGTCGGGAATTGACGAAAGTCAAATTCCCCGACTAAATTTTGAAGCTTTCATAGCCGAAAGGATGCATGACCAGATGGTCAATTTTTCCACGCACAGACATTTCAGGTTTCAAGCATTTTTAATGAAAATGATTATGGTATCCAGCCAGGAAGAATTACAGTTCCCAGAGATTTTTTTACAACTCCACTGGAAAACAATATTTTCAATTTCATAAATTACATGCTCTCGACGATCTTTAAGATGATTTTCGGAAAAAGTCTGCCTAGGGTATTGCCAGAAATGCAGGTATCAATGCAACTGAATACAGAGTATGCTACAGGAGACTGGTTTTTATCAAAGGATAGTACAGTGGTCAGATTGTATGGGTTCAAGCATAAACCCTATGTGCTACCAGCATTCGTCACCTTGAAAATTTTTGCCTTGGAGTTTTTAAGACAGAAATTGATTGTAGAAGATAACAAATTTTTAGTCCACAGACAAGCAACGGACATTAAGTACCCTTTCACACTAGGTCCGTTTACAATAAAGAATAAGAACGCTGCTGTATATATAGAGAAATTGTTAAAAGACATGAATTTTGAGACAGATGCAGCCTTGGAATATGACCCATTAAATATCATATCCAAAAGAAGAATTGAGCATCGTATTAAGGCTCTGAATCATCAAACTGTTGAAGGGATGGCGGACAGAGCCAACTGGCTCGAATACAAAGAAGAAATTATCCCAGACAAGTCCGACAAAGAAAGGTCATTGGAAGAAACAATGGCAGAAACAGAAAGCGAAATCAATACTGCATTAGTGGGGTCCAAAAGACCTATACAGGACATTATGATCATTGATGATGAAGAGACAGAAAAAGGAAAACGATTGAAAACTGATGAGTCACAGGAATTAACAACCATTTCAGAAGAAGCAAAAGCTACAGAAAATGAAATACCAGAGGTTACAGTGAGGGAATACAATATCGAAGAGACCCCTGTAGGGGATGATGTAAATAGACCTAAAAATTTCATGGATGTATTTAATGAACATAGTAAAAACAAACAGGAATCTGCGAAACAAACAAGTCTATTGTTTCCAAAGGTCAGAAATATATCAAACAATGAAGTAAGCTTATTCACCAGCAGGAACATCAAAGAAAATTCTTTAAAATTTTCAGTTGTGACCAAAGACAAGATCTCAGAGATGAGTGTAGATTTGTCGAAGATAAATGCCCCTGACAAAATTTTGTTACATAGACAAGCTGGAGAGGTTATATACTCAGACTATTTGGGAGCCACATTGAGAGCAAACAAACTAAAGATTTCAGTAGACAAATTAAATAATCAGTTGAGACAAGAAAAGGCAGAGAATAAGTCTCGACAACATCAAATTAAGAAGCTGCAAATGGATTTAACTAATAAAGATGGAGCTGCAGCTACCAAACTGCTACAGGAGAAGGAAGAAATGATTTTAACATTGAGACGAAAGTTAAAAATCCCAGATGCTGTACTCATTCAAGGTGCAGAATTGACTATATTAGAAAAAGAGAAAGAAGAGTTATCTAACGAAGTCAATGATGTCACAGCTAAATTATTAAAGCTGTCTGACGAAAAGGACTACTGGGAAAAAGAAAGGTTCATTTTGGAAGAACAGTTGGCAACAATGAAAAAACAACTAGCAGAGAACAGTCAGCAGCAAGTACAGGCAGGCCCAGAAGAAGATAAGAATGGTGTAGATGGGATTTTACAGGCAATGTCACAAATAAGTTTAAAGGATAATGAAATCAAATTGTTGAAAGCAGAAATACAAAAATTAAAAGAAGAAAATGAAGCAAAAGAAAAAGAAATAAAAACTTTGCAGGCAAATAATCAGGAATTGAGCAGTAATAATAAAGGATTGGATGCTCATGCAACAGGACAAGCTGCTATGCAAGGATGTAAACATATGGTGTGGGACCAGATCATTAAAGAAGTTGAAAAACTTAGGCCATATCTTGATTATATAAGAATTAAAGAAAAGGTAGCCAAAGATGCCTTCGACAGTTGCCGGGCAGTCAGGGAAAGCTTAAATAGAAAACCGAAAGAAATAGCTCAGAGAGCAATTACATTTTTAAATAGTTTATCCGAGGCAGACCTGACGGCCATGAGTATAACAAACAGAATTTCTGTCATCACTTGGGCCAGAAGGATCTTGGGCAAATACTCACATATCGAAAACATAGAGGCCAAAGCAGGAGAAATAAGGAAAGAAGTAATCCAATTCAAAAAGCAATTTGACAAGTTAGTGAACAAGGGATTCCCAGCTTTCTGGAACGAAAATAATGAATTAATTCCTCCAGCTGATTATAAAAGATTACTGTTTGATATCAGGATGGATCACCGAAAATTCCAGCAGATGGATCACATGCTCACAGGAAAAATTCTAATGGAGAAAATGTCAGGGGAATTTGAAATCTTAAATATGCTGATTTTAACTTGCGCAAACCTTCTTCCTATTTCTTATGCAGGTCATATCGAGATGCGAGTCTTGGTGAAAGAAATGACAAATTATGACCTACCCACGGCTGACCAGTGGAATTATGTAGAGAAGTACGGAAAGACCAGATATTCTGTTCATACTTAAATGCATTTGAAATTCTTGCCATGTGGCAGAAATGATGATATCCAAAAGTCTTGCCAAGTGGCAAAAAGACTTTTTATTTTAAATTTGTAATATTATTTGAAAGACAGTTATGGGTTACTCGAAGACAGTTATCTTTAGTTAAATATTTTTAATTATTAGTTAGAAGAAGCAGTTATGTGGAGCTTCTTCTGAAAATTTTGTATAAAAAACAATGGAGGTCATTGTTGAAAGGGTTGGAAATTTTTTGAGAAACAAGTATGTTTTGAAGTTTATTTTTGAAATAAAGGCAGTACAGTGATGATACCTATCTTTTGATACAGAGATTCATGAGTTAATCAGTCTTGCAGTCTGTTATTTTCCTTATCCTTATATGTGCATGTTTATCTTCTTCGTTATATCTCCCAT
This sequence comes from Larix kaempferi, assembly GCA_027924585.1. Classification (NCBI taxonomy): domain Eukaryota; kingdom Viridiplantae; phylum Streptophyta; class Pinopsida; order Pinales; family Pinaceae; genus Larix; species Larix kaempferi. Next base: position 4,635,510 of record BSBM01000798.1, on the reverse strand, counting down.
GGTGTTTTTCTTCTATATTTAAATGAACATTTGAAATAATTTGAGATTCATACTGGTTATGCCTCATTTTATCTGCATTTAAATATCCATTTTATTCTCCAAAGTTGACAATAGATTTATCCTGGATAGATACCTGTTGTTGATGGAATGTCTTTATTTCTTTCTATGTCACCTGAAAAATTAAATTGACTGTAACATGATTACTATCTTGCCTCTGTGAAAATCTTTATGGTGAAAATCTCTTACTGGTTTATCACACTTTGAAAACTTTGACTCCATGCCCAATGTTTCTTGTTTACCTTTTCGACCAGAAAATATGTTTTGAGAAGTTTTAAGGAAACCTTTATATATTTTAGCCTTCATATATATATTCTGAGAGAGCCCTCTCTGGTAGAGAAAAATGGCTAGTTCTTCTACCTAAAGCTTGGTTTGAAATAAGTTACCTTAGGTCTTATTTTCTTACAACCGGAATAAAATCTAAGTGCTAACAGTGTCCTTTTAGATGTGGTATTGTACCACTGGAGTGCTTCTAGGAAATCCATAGAAATAGTTGTCTGAATATCTGTAGGGATGGGAAATGGTTCGAGCAGTCCTGAAAGGAGTGTCGTTTCACCCTTGTTGACCTCGCAAGTATCATAGTCAGTCACCATTTGTTGAATTGTCATGTTCAGTCCCTGCCAAAAATAGTTACATTGTTCCCGGTCATACATTTTTAAGAACCCAAAGTTCCCTGCTGATGAAGAAGCAGGAAGTTCATAAAAGAGATAGCCCTGTTGAATAGATTGCAACCAATTTGGAACAAGTAGAGAAATAGCTGTAAGAGAAACTCGGTCATCAAATGTGAGAGAAGGAGCATCTGCCACCATATTGTCCTTACCCTTCTTGTAAGTGATCGCATAGGCATAACTCATGAGTTGGATAACCCATTTCAGGTGTGATCGGGAGGAGACCCATTGTTCCAGGAAATTTTCCAGACTCTGGAGATCAGTCTTGATGCAGAAATAATTCCCTAATAGGTATGGTTGCCACTTTTGTATTGCATGCAAAATAGCCATCATTTCCTACTGAGATGTAGATGCAGCTAAATTCTTATCGGAAAGGTCTCTTGAAGGCAACAAGCCCACTGGTTCAGCAAGGATACCTACATATCTATCCAAGGAAGTAATGGAGACCATTGATGGGTTCATCTGAATGGAATGGAGTTGACCAATGGAAACATGTGAATTCTTCTTAAGGATCTTTTCCAGGCGATGTGAACTGATGATGCAGAGAGACCCTTGTTGCAAACCCTTAAATTTGTGTTGTTTCCCATTGACTAAAAAATGCATCCAAAGTTTAGCAAAATCCCATAAGAGGGGGCCAAGTGTGCGTAACCATTGAACGCCCAAAACCATATCACATCTGCCTAGGGACAAGGCAAACATGTCAGAGCGCAGGTTATAATCTTCCAGAGAGATATGCACATTGTGACACTTCCCGTTGCAAGGTAAGGTGACCCCATTGGCAACCATGACTTCAAAGTTGGAGAAAGGATGGACAAAATAGTTAGCATGTTTGGCGATCCGAGGGTCAATGAAGTTATGAGTGCTACCAGAATCAATGAGTATTGTAAGAGGAAGCTTCTTGAAGTAACCCCTAACCCGCAGTTTTTGGGGGGTGGTGACGCCAGATAAAGCTGGAGAGATATCTCTGGTTGTTCATCCTGAGATGGGGGGTCAATAGGTGGCTCTTGAATGTTTCCCTGATCATCCATTGTATCTAGAGCTTCTTCACCAATTTTAGAGGCAGGTGGAGAATCCATATCCAAGAGATAGAGCTTTTGTTGAACACATCTATGTCCCTGAGTGAATTTCTCATCACAATTATAACAAATCCATTTTTCTCTGTGTGCCTGCATCTCTATTTCAGATAAATGCTTGATAGGAGTTGGTCGAGGAGCTGACAGGATGGGAGGTCGTTGAGAACCCATATTTTGGAAAGGAACAAAAGTGGGTTTGGAGTGTTGTTGGGATTCAATCTTGTCTTCTGCCAACTTAGCCAACCCTAAGACTTCCATCATTGTGTTGGGACAGAACATTTAAACCTCTGACCGGATTTCATCCTTAAGACCACTAATAAAACAACTCCTGTAGAATTCATCAGACAATCTTTCTGTGTGATTGGTTAGTTTCTCAAATTATGTCTGATACTCTCTCACAGTGCCAATTTGACGAAGTTTAGTGAGTGCTCCGGTGAAGTCATCAAAAGCACTAGGACCAAATCGTTGCAAAAGGAGTTGGCAAAAATCTGTCGATTTTGGCTTGTCATGAGGCTCGATGTACCAACGGTACCATTAAAGGGCTTCTTGTTCCAAATGAAAGGATGCAAGTGGAACTTTTTGGACATCAAAAGTATTGTGCAAACTGAAATATGTTATGCATGATAGATCTATCCAGTCGGATCAGTACCATTGAAAGAACGAAATTCAAGTTTCGGACCATGGAAATTGCTAGAAGAAGAGAACCCATTGGATGCAGAAGATTCTTCTTGTTGGTTATTGTTCATGGCTGAATGGTGAAGATGGAGGTTGAGAAAATTTTCATCCAGATCTTGGGATGTTGATTGTGTGCATATTTGACTCTGTATATGAGATCAAGAGCTATTGCTGAGATCTAGTTTTGCAGAGATGTTGTATCAGGGTTTTTGTCGAAGTAATATGACATGACGGAACTATTTGGTGAAATTCCATGTGTACCTTTTTATGATAATGCACTTTGCGATTCACAAATGATGCTATCATTTCTTACTGCGGTTAATACTTTAATGTTATACTTGTCGCAATGAATGTTTCAGTTGAATGATGCTAAACTTGAATGCATAGATCTGTCTTGAATTTTGCGATAAGTTGAGTAAGTGTTGCCGCAATCATCCTCCTTCATTCAACGGAAACATGGTTCTGTCCACTCTCCCTTGATCGCCTCGGGTGAGACCTCATCTGCTACATAGGTGTTGCTGGACAAGGTAAAACCCGTATGGGCCAGTGCTTAGGGATATTGCGGTGGGTTGGCATCGACAGTCTTGGGAACCCCTGTCGACTGGGTTTGAGTCAACAATTGATGATCTAATTATTCTTTTGAGCATTAAAATCACTTCCTCCATTCCAAATTACTTTGCTCCCGGGATAGGTTATTAATTTAATTAACATTTGGATAGGTTAGTATTCCGGTTCATATATGTTTTTTCTGTAACTGTAGAATTTATTCTAATAGTTGCATAATTATTAATTGTAGATTGCATTCAAATCACATTTAGGATTAGTTTCATATTTAATTCAAAGTCTCTCTTTTAAGGAGCAAACTCACTAACTCAAAGAGCGCTAGCGGAGGCCAAATATCCGTGGGTGTTAACCACACCAAACAGCTCGAGGATAGGGTAATACTTGCATAGGATTATCTAAAGCCTTTGGCTGGGTTTTCATCCCCTGTTGTTTGCCTTGGACACTATTCCATCACATACACAACAGAGGCATAAACACCCTATAGATGATGGAACATTGAGTTGGAGATGTGACATTTCTTGCCTATTAGAAACAAACATGAGACTAGATAACTGGCAGAGCCGAATGCATGAAGTAACATCTAGACGATGTGCGAAGATAACAAGGTCATTGCATTTGATTGGAATAGAGGTAAGTCCAATTCCTACTTATGATGGTTTGGGTAATATCCATGCATTCCTTCATAAATATTTAGCATCAATTTCAGATGAACATAAGCTAGAAGCTTTAGATATAGCATTGCGAGCTACACCTGCTAGGTGGTGGGTTGTACACAAAGACAACCTAAACACATGAGAAGAATGTAAGCACTTCATGGAAATTAGATTTTCTAAACAAACTGAGGTTGTACAAGAAAAACACAATGGACAGACTGATCCTAGACATCATATAGAGGCTTGCTTGAAAGCATGGATGCATATACCAAAGTCAGAATGGGTTTATATGTTTGTGCACACATTGGATCCAATACCAAAGAACTGGTATACAGAAGTAGAACTTCGCAAAGGCACAACAGATTGGCACATGATGATAAATAACTTTCAATCGACTTCTAGTTTTGAGGATGATTGTCTGAGCGTCAATGAGGATTTACATATCATTAAAAAGAAGATATTTGATGATGTCCCATTTCCTGTGTATACGAAAACAGATTAGGAAATACAGTTTCAACATGCCCTTGAATGTTATAACTTCGCACTAGATGAAGATGAAGATGAAGACCCTCGTGATGTGAATATACATGAATCTGAAGGAAAACGCAATGTAAAAGAACCTGATTTGGAAGATCCATATTTGAGTAACCCTTTGAAGACCAGGAAGATCAATATTAGTACCAATGATGAACTAAATTTTGCTTCTATTGGGGATTACTAGGATGAAGAAACAGTAGGACAGATCGCAAACCTACTGAGTGAATATCAATACTTGTTCCCTGCCAAGTTTCCTGGAATGAAGAACATTTTAGGTGACTTGAGAGTTATGAAAATACCTCTCAAGCCTAATGTGAAGCCTATTAAGAAAAGACCTTACAGATTGAACCCCAAATATAAAGAAAGAGTGAAAGCATAAATTGACAAAATGCTTGAAGCAGGAATCATTGAACTAGTAGAAGAATTATAATGGATAAGTCCCATGGTAATTCGAGACAAGAAAGCTAAAGGTGAAATCAAAAGTTGTGTCGATCTCAGAAAATTGAATGATGCATATCTGCATGACCCATTTCCTACTCCATTCATAGACGAAGTGCTAGATAACTTAGGTGTACAGGATGCATACTCTTTCACTGATGGATTTTCGGGATACCATCCGATTAGAATTACTACAGAAGACAGACACAAGACTACATTTGCTAATGAATGTGGATCATTTCAGTACATGGTTATGCCTTTTGGATTGAAAAACGCATCTGCTATCTATTAAAGAGTGGTTGTAGCTGCATGTAAGGATTATATTCATAAATTCTTAGAAGTTTATTTTGATGACTGGACAATATTTGGCCTTTTGAAGGACCATCATGAGAACTTAAGAACGATGTTAGCAAAGTGTAAACAATATCATATTTACTTGAACCTGAAGAAGTGCATCTTTTGTGTTCCTTATGGTATTCTATTGGGACACATAGTATGTAAGCAAGGATTGATGCTTGATCCAACGAAGATAGAGATCATAGTAAATATTCCAATGCCTAATTAAGTTAAGTAGCTACGCACTACATTGGGGCACACAAGATACTATAGAAAATTCATTAAAGGATATGCATAGATCACTACACCTATGGAGAAACTATTGAAGAAAGAAGCGAAGTACAATTGGACTGAAGATTGCCAAAAAGGATTAGACACACTAAAAGAAAAAATGGTTATAGTTCCTATTCTCGTCTTTCCTAACTGGAATAAGCCATTTCATGTACATGTATATGCTTCATCTATAGCACTTGGCATTGTATTAGCACAACCAGGTGAGGGAGGCATCGATCATCCCATCACATTTTCAAGCAGAAAGCTATCTTCAAAAGAAAAGAATTATACCGCAACATAGAGGGAAGGCTTAGCTATGGTGTGCGCATTGCAGAAATTTAGATACTATCTGCTAGGTTCGCATTTTTGTATGTTCACTAACCATTCAGATTTGAAGTACTTGGTCAATAAACAAGTGTTAGGGGGAAGAATATGCAGATGGATTTTACTGTTTCAAAAATATGATTTTTAAATCATTGTGAATCTAGGAATATTTAACGCAGGATCTGACCATCTTTCAAAAATCAAGTCAGGAGAAGAACCTACTAATTTGGAGGATAATCTACCAGATGCATAGTTGTTTGCTAAACATATAGCAGATGACTGCTTCATAGATATTGTAGAATTTCTAACTACAAGATTATCACCTACAGAGCTTACTACGTAGTAGAATAAACAATTAGTGGTAAGATCATCTGACTTTACTCTAATTGTAGGATAATTATACAAACTGGGACCAGATGAAGTATTATGTAGATGCGTACTAGAACATGAGAGACCTATCATACTTGTTGAAGCACATTCATGTGTATTTGGAGGACACTACACAAGAAAATATACTGCACAAAATTTTTTAAGAGCAGGACTATGGTGGCCTATGATACACAAAGATTCAAAAGAACATTTACGGAATTGCGATGTATGCCAGAGAACAGGGAAGCCATTTCGTAGAGATGAGATGCCATTGATGCCACAATTGACATTGCAAGCCTTTGATAAATGGGCTATTGACTTTGTGGGACCTATTAACTCACCAGGGAAGAGAAATAGATCAAGACATATCATCACAGCTATAGATTATCTAATCAGATGGGCGGTAGCAAAACCAGTGAAGGACTGTAGCGCAGTTACCACCGAGAAATTCAATTTTTAGAACATTTTGACAAGGTTTGGATGTCCAAATATTCTAATGAGTGATCAGGGAACCCATTTACTGAACATAAATATTGAAGCCCTATCAAAAGAATTTCAAATCTATCATCATAAGAGTATACCATATCATCCACAAGATAATGGCACTGTAGAAGAATTTATGATAAAGTATTGGAGAATGAATTAACGAAATTATGTGTTGGCGTATATAACTAAGCTAGAGGTTTCCAATGTAGACCCAACTACTTCGCGGTTCAAGGAACCAACAAAAACCCTATTCATCGGCCCTTTCGGAAACAAACTGGGAGAAGCTTGAGGTCTCACCCGAGGTGAAGCTGAGGGGGTGGTTGCAGAATCATGTTTCCACAACTTGGTGATGCAAGTGTTAAAGAGATAGATAGGCAACATGGTAAAGGACTCTTGCTGCGGACAAAAGACTGCGCAAATCCTCTACTTCGCATCAGATACTTCGACAAGCGAAGGTGCTTGCACAACCAACGCATCCAGGGACTGTGCGGTATCGGATACTTCCTATGTCATGACGATAAGCTATCAACAGTTTACCTTGCAGCACTTACGACCAATGAAGGTACCGTGAAGTTATTTGTATTGAGCTTGCTCAAAGGAGGTTGCCCCCTCGAAGTGGCTTGTGATCAATAAAAGTGATTCTGAGTTATGTTATTACTACTATCTCGTGTATTTTCATTAATTAATTGTTGCAGGTTCTTCACATCTGGTATCAGAGTACTTTCTTGGGCTCGTTGGGTGAAATTTCTGCCAATTTTTTTTCGCATCTGTTGCAGCTTCGGATCTGGGAATAATCTCTATCCGCTTAACTGTGGGAAGTACTTGGGCATAAGCCCTAAAACTCATTGTGAGGAGTACCACAGGAACCCCGAAGTAGCTAGCCCATTGAGAGGACCTACCAACGAAAAGAGAAACGACCCCTACCTGATTGACTAGTTCCCACCCGTGAGGTAAACCAAGAGCTGTCGTTTGTGGAAAAACGATTATTAGTTTTACCTGAGCTGTGGAGTGAGGGGTACTGACCCAATACGCAAGCCGTCAGAAAGCATTGGTGGCTGAGTGAAACCCCTGAACTATTAGGAAGCCACACATACCTGGGGTCCATATATATTTTCAGCTGAAAGCCATTCCAGATCCTGTCGTTTTAGATCTATTCTAAAAGTCATTTTAGATCCAACCATTTTCGACCACTTCCACATTGTTGCAGATCCATTTGTTTCTGCTCCCTTTTGCGCCATAGCAGATCCATTCTGGAAAAAACAAAAATCTGTTTTTTCGCCATATATCCCTTGTTTTCACTCCGTTTCCCTTGAAACTTCCCAGACACCCTTGCAATCCCATTCTGCATATTTCATTCCCGAGGACCCTATCCCAAATTCTACTTCCCAAAGCCAAAAATCTCACATTTGTCTATTTTTAGGGTTTGCCATAACTTCTTTAATTTTCACCCACTCGCCTCCAAATTTTGCCACCATGTTCATTCCCTATTTCTGCTTCTTTGTCCCTCTTTGACCAATTTTATCATTCTTTCACCCTGCTTCTGAAATCCCCATTTTTTGCTTCCTTGTCCATCAAAAAGTGTCCAAAACCTAGTCAAACCCCAATTACCCATCCGCGTTTTTCCCAAATCTAAATTTCCCTTTACTAAATAAGCTTTTGTTTGTGTTTTTCTATCCATCCCCCCCCCCCCCAAAAAAAAAAAAAAAACTCCTGGTTATAGTTGTCACCCGTGCAGGAGCAAAAACCATGGAGGAAGCACTTACAGCCATCCAAACAAAACTCCAAGATCTGGATGAAACATTTCTCAGCCTCCATCTTCAACTTTCAGCCATGAACAATAACCGACAGGAAGAATCTTCTGCAGCCAATGGGTCCTCTTCTTCCAGTAATTGCTGTGCTCCGGAGCTTGAATTTCCTTGCTTTAATGGTACTGATCCGACTTGATGGATCTATCGCACAGAACAGTATTTCAGTCTACATAATACTTTTGATGTCCAAAAAGTTCCACTTGCATTCTTTCATTTGGAACAGGAAGCCCTTCAATGGTACCGTTGGTACATCAAGGCTCATGACAACCCAAAATGGACAGATTTTTGCTAACTCCTTTTGCAACAATTTGGTCCTAGTGATTTTCATGACTTCACCGGAGCACTCACTAAACTTCATCAAAGTGGCGCTGTGAGAGAGTATCAGACAAAATTTGAGAAACTAGCCAATCACACAGAAGGATTGTCTGATGAATTCTACAGGATTTGTTTTATCAGTGGTTTTAAGGATGAAATCCGGTCAGAGGTTAAAATATTCTATCCCAACACAATGATCAAAGTCCTAGGGTTGGCTAAGTTGGCAGAAGACAAGATTGCAGCCCAACAGTGCTCCAAACCCACTTTTAATCCCTTCCGAAATATGGGTTTTCAACAACCTCCCATCCCGCCAGCTCCTCGACCAACTCCTATCAAGCATTTGTCTGAAATAGAGATGCAGGCACGTAGAGAAAAAGGGATTTGTTATAATTCTGATGAAAAATTCACTTGGGGACATAGATGTGTTCAACAAAATCTCTATCTTTTGGATATGGATTCTCCACCTGCCTCTAAAATTGGTGAAGAAGCTCCAGATACATTGGATGATCAGGTCGACATTCAGGAGCCACCTATTGACCCCCCCATCTCAGGATGAACAACCAGAGATATCTCTCCATGCTTTATCCAACGTCACAACCCCCCAAACAATGCGGGTCAGGGGTTACTTCAAGAAGCTTCCTCTTACAATACTCATTGATTCTGGTAGCACTCATAACTTCATTGACCCTCGAATTGCCAAACATGCTTATTGTTTTGTCCATCCTTGCTCCAACTTTGAATTCATGGTTGCCAATGAGGGCACCTTACCTTGCAAGGGGAAGTATCACAATGTGTTTATCTCTCTAGAAGATTATAACCTGCACTCTGACATGTTTGCCTTGTCCCTAGGCAGATGTGATGTGGTTTTGGGCATTCAATGGTTACGCACACTTGGCGCCATCTTATGGGATTTTGCTGAACTTTGGATGCAGTTTTCAGTCAATGGGAAACAACACAAATTTAAGGGCTTACAACAAGGGTCGCTCTGCATCATCAGTTCACATCGCCTAGAAAAGATCCTTAAGAAGAATTCACATGGTGTCATCGCTCAACTCCATTCCATTCAGATGCACCCATCAACGGTCTCCCCTACTTCCTTGGATAGATATGTAGGTGTCCTTGCTGAACTAGTGGGCTTGTCTCCTTTCAAGAGACCTTTCCGGTAAGAATTTAGCCGCATCTACATCTCAATAGGAAATGATGGATATTTTGCATGCAGTACAGAAGTGGCAGACATACCTATTAGAGAATTATTTCTGCATCAAGACTAATCTCTAGAGTCTGGAAAATTTCTTAGAACAATGGGTCTCCTCCCCAGCACACCTGAAATGGGTTATCCAACTCATGGGTTATGCCTATGTGATCACTTCCAAGAAGGGTAAGGACAATATGGTGGAAGATGCTCCTTCTCGCACATTTGATAACCCAATTTCTCTTACATATATTTCTTTGCTTGTTCCAAATTGGTTGCAATCTATTCAATAGGGCTATCTCTTCTATGAACTCCATGCTTCTTCATCAGCAGGGCACTCTGGGTTCCTAAAAATGTATGACCAGGAACGATGTAACTTCTTTTGGCAGGGACTGAACATGAAAATTAAATAGATGGTGGCTGATTGTGATACTGGCTAGGTCAACAAGAGTGAAACGACACTCCTTTCAGGACTGCTCGAATCCTTGCCCATCCCTACAGAGATTTGGACAACTATTTCTATGGATTTCCTAGAAGCGCTTCTGTGGTACAATACCACATCTAAAATGACACCATATGAAGCAATCTATGGACATGCACCGCCAGTTCTTCTTCCATACACCATCAACAACTCCCCAGTTCCAGAAATTCACTCAGTTCTTTGACACCGCGATCAGATTCTTCTAATTATACAGGACAATCTTCACATGGCAAGAATTTGATTGAAACAAAAAGCCGATCAACACCATTCTGAGCGCACTTTTCATGCAGATGATATGGTTCTTCTTCATCTACAGCCTTCCAAGCAGCTCTCCTTGCAACTCAAAAGGAATCAGTGGCCTGGAATGCAACCCAAGGATGCTACAGGGGAACCACTCCTTCAGATTCTGCATCAATTTCCACACCTAAACCTTTGAGGACAAATCTTTTTCTAAGGGAGAGGGGATGTTAGGAACCCATGTCAACCCTTCTATTTACTTTGTTAGTATATTGTTGTTGGATGCATATGCTTTGTAAGTCGTCCCGTAGTGTTTGTTGATACACAGTTTGTCTTATTGTTGTTGGACGCATATGCTTTGTAAGTCGTCTCGTAGTAATTGTTGATCCATAGTTTGTATTGGCCCATTGTTTGTATTAACACATGGTATTGACCCATGGTATTGGCGCCTAGACTTAGTATATAAGTTTTTGTTGAGACCAATGAAGGTACCGTGAAGTTATTTGTATTGAGCTTGCTCAAAGGAGGTTGCCCCCTCGAAGTGGCCTGTGATCAATAAAAGTGATTCTGAGTTCTGTTATTACTGCTATCTCATGTATTTTCATTAATTAATTGTTGCAGGTTCTTCACAGGATCGCACATTTGGATATTAACATGGGAATGTTTCCCATTGAAGGACTGCATAATATGCATTTGCAGGTTGTAGAAGAAATTAGAGACAGAGATATGATCTCATACAAACAGCATCTGAAGCTAGAAGATAGTTATAAGGAGATGAAGAATGAATGCACGCTGAAGACAAATGAGCTAGTAAATTCTCAAGAGAAGCAAAAAAAACTGAAGAAAATCGTAGCCGAAGTCTTTGTGAATATACCATACTACGAATAAGAGCTTGAAGTGTAAGCGACCATCCTTAAGATTAGTGTTGCTATGGACAATCTCAAAGCGAAAATGGAATATATGGAGATTGGTTACAAAGAAAATATTATTGACTTAGAGTCTTGGAAACAACCTGGCACTCCGCTAGAGGTAGAATTAGGAAGAGCCGAAGAGCTTAAGTCAACCGAGAACATCTCCGCAGAAGATGTGAGGTCAAGACTTGAGAGAAGAAGTCATTAAGGTTTGGGATATACTGCAAGAGGATCCCGAATTACAGAAAATTCAAGATGAAGTTCAGAAGAGGTAGAAGGACCTTGATTCTATGAACATGGCCATGAAGGATTTTCTGCCAAGGAAAAGGATCTAGAAGTTCGCAGAAAAGAAAGAGCTTTAGAAGGAGCTGAAGGCACTAAGGATGAAGGAAGCTGAAATTTTGTCAAAGTTACAACCTATACAAGAAGAAGCACTGGCACTCTCTAAATAAATCGAGGAGAAATTGCAAGAAATATGCATGACAGAGAGTACAGTAAATGATCAAATGCAAGAACCCATATCGGTGATGATGCTCAAAATGATCAAACAATATGAGAAAGAGACTAAGGAAGCAGTTGCGAAGTTGAGTGCAACTTTTCAGGAATTCACTACGAAGGCAAAAATACCAAGTGTTGCGTAGTTGAAGAAGCCTGCTGAAACTAGCTTGGGGACGAGCCACAAGTAAGTGTTAAGGGCTTGTTTGGAGCATCCCAAGTACATGAATTTCTTATGGAAAAATTACAGTTAGGTGAGGCCTAACATTGACCAGTTTTGGGAGAAGCAACTCCGCAATTCCCGGGAGGAGGGTATGTGTTAACACCCAAAAAGTGCTCATTAGCTCATTTCCCTATTCGCATGACCCATTTGTCCACTTTTCCTACCATTTTAGTCTCTAAAACCTTCAAAAGGTCACCAAAAAGACGAAAATCCATCTTTTTCTCCTCAAAATATTTAATTTTCCTCAAAAAATACAAAAAACCTCAAAAAGGGTCCAAAATTCCCAAAAATCAATTAAAAGGGAATAAAATTCAAAATATATTCAAAAAAAGGAAAAAAGAGGGAAAAAGAGGAAAAAGAAACCTGAAACCATTTTTACCAATATCATTGGTTTCCTTAAACCATAATGGTATTCTCCATCACCAAAAAGTTATAAAAAGGTGATAGAGGCTCCTCACTATTCATCCACATTCATCCTATCCTTATGCTGCTAAATTCTTCTTCAGAGCCCTAGCCTCCTTTTTGAGTTTGAAGATCCCCATTAGCATCTTGGATAAAAAGAGATCATTGGAGCTTTGGAGCACCTCACCATTGTAGCTGCTCAAGCTCAACCATCCTCACCCTTAGAGGCAATAGAAAATATTCAAGTTTTTATTTATTTCCCTCATGGATCTATTTTGTTTATTGTTTTTAATCTAGAGTTATTTGCTTGCATATGTTAGATCAAGATTTACTTTTTACATTTATTTACTTTTACTGTTTAATCTAAATTGCTACCACAAGTTAGTAGGTGCACATTAGCACATGCTTGGGTGAAAACCCAAGCAATAGTTTTTGGCGACTCCACTATATTTCAAATCTTTGAATCTTTCTTTAGATCTAGATTTCTTATTGTATTTGTTGTTATTTCACTTTAATATTATAGCTCTGGCCTGCTACTAAGCCCATATCTTACTTCCCTAGCCATTAACCCTTTCTGTAACCCACACAGTCCAAAAATTTGATTTTCGGCTTTCGTTTTCGGCGACTTTTTCCATCCCGAAAATCGTAAGTTCTTACACCCACAGCTGCGATCCACATTGCCGGTTTTCCATCGAAAGTCACGATTTCAAAAATATGTTTTTCCCTCGATATCGTGGGTTTTTTCAAGTTAGCCACGATCCACATCGCGTGTTTTTGACCTACAACCACAATCCACATCGCGGGGTGTTTACCCACAGCCGCGATTCCATATTGCAGCTTACATCCCCCCAGTCGCGATGCAGATCATGTGTTTTTCCCAGATGGTCACGATCCACATCACAGGATTTGCCACAGACAGCCGTGATTTCATCTTGAACTCAGCAATTTGCTGTTTGACCTTTCGTTACCCATTTCGGCCCATTTTTTCCAGTCATCTCCCCTACAATTTCATAGCCCATTGTCTTACTTGCAGCCTTTGAGATTCATTTTCCTTTTCTATTATGTGCTTTAATACATCATTTTAAAAAATTTCAGTTTATTGAAAGAAAAAGTTGTAAAGCATTTTTTAGTTAAAAATTTCATATTTTGCAAGTTGAAATAACAATTTTAATTTGCTTGATACTTCGCCCAAGCGAGGCATTTTATTTTTTGGTACATAACCACACCCCCACACACTTTATCACCATTAATCAAAGTGAGGCTTAAAATATATTTAACTCAACTAACATTTTAACCCCACTTGGGGAACATCAAAAGAATATTGTAGTTAGGTCAGATTCAGGGGATAGGTATCCAAATAAAACCCCTCACTCACTTTCATTTTGAGACAGTGGTTGACATTTAGGGTACCAAAATCCCTTAGTACTTATTGGCACGGGTATACACCAACTTGTCGGAAATCCCTCTCCCTTAGTAGGGTTGTTATACCTCAATATTACACATTACATATTAGTGTCACATCCTTGCATTACCGACCTAAACGACAGTTTCCCTTAAAGATCATCTGAACATCCAGAGTGAAAACCATTGACTGAATACTGAAAGAAAAACCTTTTTCTACCATCTACCAGCCCAACTTAGCCCTGTTTGTGAGCACTACCGCTTCCTGAACATCTACAGGGGCGTGGTAGTCATAACTACCGCGCGTTGCTCCTTCTCTGGGGCGCGGTACTACCGCGTTATGCTCAGTTATAGGGGCGCGGTAGTCTGAAATTAGCCTTTTTTCCTTGGATTTTGGGATTTCGACCTTCGAGGATATTTTGTTGGGATTACCATCTTTGGTTCGATCCTAACTCCTTCTTTGTTTAGCTGGCCTGATCCACTAAACCCTCCATAGATCCACACTTCTCTCTTGTTGGTTAGCCCTCCCATGTGCTATAAGAGAGAAGCCTTCCATGAGCCAAAGGGAGGACTTTTTGGGGCATCAAACCTATGATCTTCATACTTCTGCAGAGATAGCTAGGGGAAGCACTTGGAGCTGGAAGTTGGCTTGGACATCAAGCAACTATTGTACATGACTTCAAGTTGGTAATGGAATAACTTGTCTTGTTTTCCCAAATCATTTGTGTTAATTCTGTTTTAATGATATGATTTGTATCTTTCATAGATTTAGATTCCAACTCATGTTTCAAGTTGCTAGAGAATAGTGCATTCTTGTGTCTTGGTTCCATTTTGACAGGTTCATTCGTGAGGGCTTGGAGATCGGAGCAACTACAAAGACAAGCGTTTGGATAGAAGGTCAGTTAAACTTCTTCTACTCTTTCTAGCATTTTAATCTTGAGACGTTTGTTAGATCTAGGGATTCAAGGTAGCATTTGTTTCTTTTTTGTCTTAGTATAGAGTCAGTACATCCTGCTTTATCCTAAGAGAGTTTCTACCTATCCGTAGGGAGAAATTTCTACAACAAAAACTGGCGACCATACTGGGGATCCTTTCTTCCCTAGTTTCACCTTTGCTTGCTTGTTTAGATCATCAAATCCTCTTCTAAGTGTTGCTTCTCATCACCTTAGATCCTCTTTGATCATCATTGAGGACCATTTTAAACTTAGGACCTTATCCTTGCTCGGATCTTGGCCAAACTTTGATTTTTTAATCCTACAGGAGACTACCGCTCCCTCACAGTGTTCTAGGGCGCGGTACTGTCCAAACTACTGCTCCCCCACAGTTTTCTAGGGCGCGGGTACTGTCAAACTTCCGCTCCCCCACAGTGTTCTAGGGGGCGGCACTGTCACTTTTTGGTCATTTTTGAGCTTATTTGGAGGGGTTCCCTTGGGTTTTTTGCTTCCAAACTCTTGGGGTGCCTCCATATGGTCCATTGGCTTCTTTTTTACACATTTTTGAAGAGATTTGAGTCTCTTTTGAGTCCTTTTCATCAACATTTTTGTCTCTAGTCCTTCATTGGCATCTTTGAGGCCATTTGGTCAATTTTGAGTCCTCTAAGCCATTTTTTAGTTCTGGGAGTCAAGTGTACCTTCCCAGTCACTTTAGGATCTCTATAACATAACTTTGAACCCTTCCAAACCTCATTTGGGAATATTTGTGCCCCTTTTTCTTTGTTTGGAAGACTAGGTTCTATCTTGGAAAGTTGAAATCCCCTTGGGTTAACTTGATCCCTTGTGTACGTTTTCAATTTTTCTGATTTAGAGTCTCTTGATCAGGGATTTTGTGACCATTACATGACTAATTTGGACTGATACAATTCATTTTTAGCTTGTTTTAGAAACTCTTTGCATCTTTTGGAAGATCAAAGCCTTTGTTTGGTTTCTTGAGTCAAACTAGTGCTTTGTTTGCTTGTTGGGTAGAATTGTCATTCTTTTCAAGCCCCAATAGCTTGCATTGGTTTTTAAAACTTCTTCTCACCATCGCATTGTGATTGGATTCATTTTTTTTTTTTCAAAAATCTCTTTAGTGTAATATTCCAAAGGTTTGTTTGGTTTGGCATCATTTGGATTGATTAGATTGGCTTTGAAAAACTTGGGACATCCTTGTCTTTTGAAGTCATTTTCTTGGGTTTTGCACTTTGTTTCCTTTGCATCTTTAGCTATTTATTGGTCATTGGAATAGATTGATCCCTTGTTTCCATTTTATTTTAGTTCAAAGAGAAGCTTGATTTTGTCATTCTTTTACCATATTCATGAAATTGAAACGCAAAGGTATTCTTCTTGCCTTAATTTAATCATTTGACATTCTTGGTATTACATTCATGAGAAGAAGAAATGCTTGTTTCATATTTATGTGCATTTGAGTTAGACGACATTATTAGGTTCTTCTCTTTGTCTTGCATTTGATTGGAAGCATTTGTAGAATCTTTCTTTCCATAGCTTGGATGTGTCTTTTTCAAGTGTGAATAGATAGGAAATGGATTAGAATCATTACGTTTGGTGTTCATATAAAGAACTTTTTTATTGCTTTGGGTTAGTTTTGGGTACATATTTTACTTCTTTCTATCATTTTGAAAAGAAATAAAATTGCATGTGCATTGGGTTGTGCATATTGGGAATGGAAAGAATTCTTCCTTACTTTAGCTAGTGTTCATCGAAGAGAAAGGTTCATTTCGATTCATCTTCATTTGCATGGTTTGAGTCGTCACAACACCATCAAGTTGCACTTCCATTACCCGATTGAGTAAGACAGCCTCTAAAATTAATCTCCCTAACTAAACCAATATTAACCTCACTTGAGGAAATCAAAAGAATTTGGTAGTTAGGTAGGACACCGGGGATAGGCATCAAAATAATTCCCCCTTGTCATTTTTCATCTGAAACATAGTCATTGTCTTTAGGGAACTAAAATCCTCTAGTATTTATTGACACGGTCACAGCCAGTTTGTGGAGGGGCCTCCTGACTGTTTTTAACTTTCAGGGGTTAAACGACCGCGAGATTGAGAACCGGACGGACTCTGTAGAATGCCGCACTCCACTTAGCCCTAAGGCAACATCGATCGTTGTCTTCTTCGGAAGGCTGAAGTGCCCAAAACCTTTTCCAACGTGTCATGAACGAGGTAGCTTAGTATCTATTCTACTAGGACTCTTTTACCCAGGATCCCTTTCGGTAGAGGGATATCCTTCCATTATTGGTCTCTCATTTTGTATTGTTCGACTTGGATTTCATCACCTTGCGAAGGATATAATTTGTTGAGGTCTCCAGCTCTTAGTTAGGAGGTTTTGCTTGCTATCTTGTAGAGGGTCTTTTTCTTTGTAGGGCTGCTTGTCGGCATTCTGGCCTTTTTGTTGTACAGCTCGCTTACTGTGGCAGCGGCCTCAGTATAGTTTTTTGAGCTTGCTCTTTTGTCCTGTGAGCCTTGTCTTTTCCTAGCTCCCCTTTCGCACGCTCGGTTGCCAAAGGGTTTTTGAGTTCTTTTTAACAAGACTTCGTCCACATCACTTAGTTTTGTTCCATGGAGAATCCACCTCCATGTGCCCATGCTCCTTCTGGGACTACCAATCCGGAGACCCCTTTTCAAGGGGTACCTTTTACTTTTCCTCCAGTTGGAGATATTGGTCCTCCCTTTATTGCCACGTTAAATCTTCCTGGATTAACCATAGGATTACCGGTATGGTTATCCAATCCGGTAATTCCGATTGTGCCCAATGTTTCGAATGTTAACTCTCCACCACGAAAGAGTCAATCCCAATCTAATCCTTCTCCTTCTTCGTCGGATGAATCTTCTTCCGTTCCTTCTTCCTCTCCTGACCAAAGAAATAGTGTTAGTAATCGGGTGGATAAGAAGAAGAAGAAAAGGAAAGTTAAGAAGAAGAAGGATAAAGAAGAGACCAAGCGTAAACTAGTCGCCTCTAATGGCACTCATTCTACGAAAACACCCCGTAAGCCCAAGTTCCCTTGCAAACTTTGTAAGGGTGATCACCTTCTCAAGGATTGTCCTGATCTTTCCCGTGTATCAGAAGTGTGGTCTAAAAACCCCAAACCAATTGTATCGTCGACCTCTGACCATCATGTCGATGACACTCCTTTGACCAGTGACCCCTTGGTGAAGGGTCGTAAGGGTAAAGTCCTATATCCCTGTTTGATATGCAAGGGTATGCACCATACTTTCCTTTGTCCAAGCATGGATGAAGCTTCGCGGTGGTTGGAAGATATTACTAGTTCTCAATTGGTGCTTCCAACAAACGATAGTAAGTTGCCCCTCGACCCCCCGCTGGTTGACCAAGTGATCAATTCATTTTCATCTGCAATTGATCCCACTCTCCCTCCCAAGAGTGAAGTGATCGAGTCGCTGTCATCCCCACTTGATCCCGCTCTTTCATTGAAGAAAGTCTAGACTGAAGCAGTCACCTTGACACAATCTTCGTCTCATTCTTATCTTCCAAGCGAGAGTGAATTGGAAACCGCTGATGTTTTCCTTATCGGTTCAGAATGTCCTCGGCAAGGGGAAACCCTGTCTGTTTCCGCGAGTCCCCCTCCAAGTACTGAGGTTATTTCCTTTGATTGGAATGGTCTAACAGAATCTCGTCTTCCTTCGAGTGTTCCTTTTCAAATATCTGTAGGAGTTTCCGATAAATAAATTTTTCGTACGATAGTTGATGAAGGAGCTTCTGTTAGTATTCTATCCTCAACTGCTTGGCAAGCCTTAGGTTCTCCTCAGCTTGTGCCCGTCACTGACTAGATACTGGCTTTCAATAGAAGGCCTACTGGACCTTTAGGGTCCCTTCCTCAGTTACCTATCACTTTGGGAGGGAAAAATGTCTGTATTGATGTCATGGTTGTCCAAGGTCCCTTAGATTTTAATCTACTCCTTGGACATGATTACGTCTATGCAATGAAGGCTGTAGTGTCCTCACTCTTTCGAGTGATGTATTTTCCCCATCATGGGAATGTTGTGACCATCGATCAGCTTTCCTTTGTGACGCCCACTCATCGCATGACTCCTAGTCACCAGACTTCCCTAAATGTTCCACATGTTTTAGTGGTTTCTTCCCCCTAAGGGGGGACGTTGGAGCAAAGTTCTATTCTGGTGTCAAGCTCGTTAAAAAATGAAACCATTTTCTCAAGCATAGTTTACTTTTGGTTTTAAGCTTGTGTAAAAATAAAACCAACCATCATCTCAAGAATAGTTTACTTTTGGTTTTAAGTTTGTGTAAAAATGAAACCAACCATCATGAGCATGGTTCCCTTTCTATGTCAAGCTCGTTAAAAAATGAAATAGATTCCTACGAGCATAGTTTATTCTCTGTTTCAAACTCATTAAAAAATGAAACCGACCCTCAAGCACAGTTTACTTTTGGTTTTAAGCTTGTGTAAAAATGAAACCAATCCCAAGAATAGTTTACCGTCAGTTTCAAGCTTGCGTAAAAATGAAACTACCTTCGAGCATAATTTCTTTCTGTTTTAAGCTCATTAAAAAATAAAAAGGACCCTTTCAAGCATTGTTATTATCTATTTCAAGCTTGTGTAAAAATGAAATAGATCTCCCTTCCATTTGTTCGAGTCTCTCGCTAGAGTTAGGATTTGAACCTTCATTTCATCTGCCTGGGTCACTTGATCCTGGTTCTCCCTACCCCCCCTGGTGAACACATTTGGATTAGTAGCCAGGATTTTTGGGTAAGGAAGAAGAGTAGTCAGACGAAACGAAGCTTGGGGGGTATGTTTAGCCGTTAGCAATCATGCTGGGGGCATTTACCAACCTATGGTCATCATGTTGGGAAGGAACCCGTCAATGGGCCTTAATCGTGAGCAGAGTTTACCTTTGGCTTCAAGCTCATTAAAAAATGAAACCAGTATTTTGAGCAAAGTTCTACTCCTGTGTCAAGCTCGTTAAAAAATGAAACATATACTTTCCCTTTGAATCGCGTCTCCTCGTAGACTTAGTACCTGAACCTTCTTTTCACTTGCCTATACCTTAGGTGAATGAAATGAAGCTTAGGGGCATGTCTTCAACCTCTGGAAGTTACGTTGAAGTCAACTCGATCACCTCTCCACATCACGTTGGAGCTAAGTCACTTACTTCTAGCAATCATGCTGGGGGCATGAACCAACCTTTGGATTTCATGACGGGAAGAAGTTAACCATTGGGAACATTTTCGAGCATACTTTCCTTTTTAGGTTTCGAGCTCATTAAACCATGAAAATTATCCTGAGCATAGTTCATTTTCTGTTACAAGCTCGTTAAAAAATGAAGCAAACATTATGAGCATTCTTCCAACCTATCTTCGAGCTCGTTAAAAACAGTAAGATGGTGTTTGAGCTTACTTTTCACTTTTTCGTGCTTTGGTTAAAAACATGAAAAGTGGTTTGAGCTTACTTTTTTCTTTTTCGTGCTCTGGATCCAAACATGAAAAAGATTCCGAGTGCTTTTGATACCATTATCGTGCTCGTTAAACAAATTGGAGTAAAAAGGTGTGTCTAACAAGTATAGGTTTATCACTTTATCCGGCCTCGCTAGACTATTTACGGAAAAGGAATTGTGCCGAGTTTACTTTTCCTTTGTCGTACTCGGTCATCAACCATGACAAAGTTGTACATGGAGTGCATAGTTAAGCTCTTTTCAGACTCCCTAAAATTGAAAACATTGCCAAGCGAAATTGATTCGTTCACGCTTGTAAAAGGATTTGAATGATCGTCTCCCTAGTGATAGTTTACCCCTTTTTCGGACTAGGGGGCACTATTTACGAAAAAGGAATACTCCGGCCAATCATGACTGGAAGAGTCCTCTCCCGCGTTGTTTTACCCTTTTTCGGGCGATGAGGCTAACCTTACGAAAAAGGACCTTTGGAGCCTTATTTAAGCTTTTCAAACTCTCTAAACATGAAAAACTACCGAGTTTTCCTTCCTTGGACTCGTTAAAATTTAACATCGAAGGGCCCACTTTGGGATGAACCCCTCCTTTCTCAGGTTCGAAAAACATGTGAGATTGGACTCATCTATGAGATGAGCTATATCGAGCATCTGTTATCCTCCTCAAGCTCGTTAAAAAACAAAGAGGTACTCGTCCATCATGTCGGGGGAAAATGGGAAAATGAGTCAAGTTTACCTTGTTGGCAGCATGCATCCTCACCTTGTCTGTTTTGGGTAGTCAGTCTTACTGATAGTGTCATCATTATGATCATGCGTCCTCATTATTGCTATGAGTTCACTGTTAAATTTTCAGAATTTACTTCAATCTGATCTAGGATCTTAACTGAGAGAACAACATGTACAGCATATCTACAGCATATCAATCATGGAGACAATAATGCAAGCACACAAGAGACACAAAGATTTACTTGGGGAAAACCATAAAGGTGAAAAACCCCAATAACTTCCTCAGAGATAGATAGAGCAATGATACAACCAACCAATAGAGATAGCCATAACCTAGCAGCAATCCTCCTCCTCCATAAGTGCGCCTCTCCTCCTTGAGAGCATGTGTGAGAAGTGAGTGAGTAAATAGAGTGCCTCCCGCACTCTATTTATACTTGACTTGACTTGCCTTTTTACCTAACTCATGTCGGCTCTAACTTAACCACATAACATAATGCTGAGTGGGCCGACCCCCAATAGGGTGGTCTAATAACCCTTTGACCCACATGGCCGACCCCCAATAGGGTGGTCTAATAACCCTTTGACCCACATGACTTATACAGGGCCGACCCCAAACAAGGTGGTCTAATAACCCATCAAGTATAAGTTACGACACTTACAATATAAATGACGACACTTCCTTATAGAGGAATAATACCATCTCTATAGGAATACAATATACATATATGTGAAATACATTCCGAAGTTACATATACATCAACACTCCCTCTTAACTAGGAAGGTATTTATCAGCACAGTTCTTCTAGCACAAGTCATCTTCTCTGGATCATCGTCACTAGATAATCGTCATCGAGTCATCATCATCGTCACTGCTGCTGCTATCTCAATCAATCTCTGAATCTACTCGTCATAGGAAGTTCTACAGAGCCAGTCCTTTTTCATACTGGATGTAGGCCCACCACCTGCAGGTCTTCATCATCACTGGCCATACTGTGGAATCCTCAGGACTTTTACGTGCGTCACAAAACCTCGAAAGAGCATCCCAGGCTGTTACGAGCACACAGCTCTACCTATAGGATCTCCCAGGGCACCGAATTATATGTGACCTCACCACAAAACCTCGCAAGAGCATCTCAGGATGTTACGGGTACACAACTCCGACCTGAAATCTCCCAGGGCACAAATTACATGTGGTCCACCACAAAACCTCGCAAGAGCATCTCAGGATGTTACGGGTACACAACTCCGACCTGAAATCTCCCAGGGCAACGAATTACATGTGGTCATGGCAAAACCTCGCAAGAGCATCCCAGGACTGATTACGGGCACACAGCCCAACCTATCGGATCTCCCAGGGAAACGAATTACATGCCATAGGACAAAACCTCGCAAGAGCATCTGCCAGATATCCCAGGGCGCTATTATATGCCATAGGCAAAACCTCGAAAGACTATCTGCATATCTCCCAGGGCAACGAATTACATGTCCTCCCAGAGCAAAACCTCGAAAGAGCATTTGCCAGATGTCCCAGGGCACCGAATTACATGCCATAGGCAAAACCTCGAAAGACCATCTGCAAATCTCCCAGGGCAACGAATTACATGCTCATCTGCACAACCTGATCCACGGCCATAGAGTATCAACCTGATACTCACCATACATCATCCTGATGTATCCATGATCATCCTGATCATCATCACTGCAACGTCCTGCTGCATGTCATCTGGAGCAACATCCTGAAGCTCGTCATCTATGATCATCCTGATCATCACTGCAACATCCTGCTGCATGATCCACCTGATCATCAATGCATCTACCTGATGCATACCAAGTATCATACATGATCCTCCTGATCATCAATGTATCCACCTGATACAAATACATGATACATATCATCATACATGATCCTCCTGATCATCAATGCATCTACCTGATGCATACCAAGTATCATACATGATCCTCCTGATCATCAATGTATCCACCTGATACAAATACATGATACATATCATCATACATGATCCTCCTGATCATCAATGCATCTACCTGATGCATACCAAGTATCTACCTGATACATATCATCATACATGATCCTCCTGATCATCAATGTATCCACCTGATACAAATACAAATACATGATACATATCACCATACATGATCCACCTGATCATACAATGTATCCACCTGATACATATACAGATACATGGTCCAAGCATCCAACATGATGCATACATACATACATAAAATGATCCAACTGATCATATCCAAGCAGAAACCAGAACATCATCCTGATGCTCATCATCCAGCGCTTACATCCACAGCCATGTGAAGGATCCTCCTTCCAACATGCTTGGAATGGCTTCAGCAAATGTGTCCATCACTTCTTCCTCGAAGTATCCTTGATCTGAAGCACGCCAAGCCTCTCTCTGAAGTACTCAAACTTCACCCTGGCTAGTGGCTTCGTCAGCACATCTGCAATCTGCTCGTCCGTCGCAACATACAGGAGCTTCACAGCTCCTCTCTGCACCATATCCCTGATATAGTGATATTTGATCTCTATGTGTTTCGACCTGTCATGAAACACTGGGTTCTCGGACAGCTTCACACAACTCTGGTTATCACAGAAGATACCAGTAGCCTCCAACGGGAGATCAAATAACTCAGACAATAGCTTCCGTAGCCATACTGCCTCACAATTAGCTGAACAGGCTGTAACATACTCTGCCTCAGCTATACTCAGTGCTACGCAGGACTGCTTCCTGCTAAACCAAGAGATCACACCTGATCCCATACTGAAGCAGCACCCAGATGTGCTCTTCCTGTCTGCAGCACTGCCAGCCCAATCTGAATCAACATAACCTTCCAGGTTAAACTTTTGATTCGCCTCATACCAGAGCCCATAATCCACTGTACCCTTCAGGTACCTCAGAATCATGCTTTACAGTAACCAGGTGAACACTTCTCGGATCCGTCAGGAACTGGCTCAATGTGTTCACAGCAAAGCAAAT
Source organism: Larix kaempferi (assembly GCA_027924585.1). Taxonomy (NCBI): domain Eukaryota; kingdom Viridiplantae; phylum Streptophyta; class Pinopsida; order Pinales; family Pinaceae; genus Larix; species Larix kaempferi. The sequence continues at coordinate 4,611,450 of BSBM01000798.1, read as the reverse complement.
GTCTGGTCTCATGTTCGTCAGGTACATCAAGGACCCAATAATCTGACGATACATAGAAACATCAACCAGCTCAGATGAAGCATCACATAGAAGCTTTAGATTCGATGCCATAGGTGTGGCCATGGCCTTGCAATCCATCATCCCGAACCTCTTTGGGATCTCTACTGCATACTTCCCTTGTTCAAGGAAGATTCTATCTGCACTCTGCCACACCTTCATGCCAAAAACAAATAGTGCATCATCCCCAAGTTCTTCATCTCGAACTCGGTAGTAAGCTTCCGCTGCGTGTCGTCAATCAATCTATCTTCACCATACCAAGTTCTGCACATATATATGACTACACCATGTTGTCTTGAAATCCATCTGGTGCATCTTCTATTTCATCACTTTTATATTTCTCAATGCTGCCATCTGCAACATGCTTGATCTGATAGTTCCATTTGGAAGTCATAACAAACTTCCCTTCACATCTTGGGACTACATCCCAAACATCATTCTTCATGATCGATGGATCATGGCATTTCATTTCTTCATCCCAGATCCTGGGAACTTCAATATCTTCAATAAATTTGTTGCTGAACAAATGTTGTAGTTCTTCTTTTGTAGGAGATGGCATACGATCTTTCCTACACAACAAGTTAAATTGCATGATTAGAAAACATCTCATAGTTTTCAGAACAAATTCTTACACATAAATAAATATGTCATACAGTCATGCAATTATCTTAGCCAATGCTTCAATACAACATTTATCCATATCCCGTAACTTTCTAGATGCCTTCCAATCTCTACCAGAACATTGTTAAGAGTGTGCACAACTCCCAACATGTCAGCAAAGAGGTTTCATTCTAGATAAGTAGCAATGGAATGTTGTACAGTGCCATAGGCTACTTACCCATGCATATTAGTAGTATATTGTTCATTAATGTAATTATTCTAATATGCACAATACATATTCTAAGTCTAAGACCATGAGCATATACATCATTGAACAATTTTATTTAAACAAACAAATATGTAAGAAATACTTATCTTTGCTTGTTCGTTGGGTGGACTCCCTCTGAGTCTTTGCTTCCTTGCAGGAGCTGCTGGAGTCCTAATCTGAAGTAGCTTCTTCTACACCTTTCTGTTGTGGGATGTAGAGAGATGGTCAACTCTCTCTGAATATCTGCATCCTTGCAGAAACTACTGAAGTGTGCTCCTTTGCTTTCTTGCAGGAACAACTAGAGTGTGCTCCTTTGCTTTCTGGCAGGAGCAACTGGAGTGTGCTCCCTCTTGATCTTTGCTTCCTGAATTACCTGTTCTTGAACTCATATTCATCCTTGGTCCCTATGCATGCTTATTAGTATCATGAATGTGTTATCCTTGTGATCTCATATAAAATCATACATTCATTAGTATACTTATTAAAACACAATAATCTCAAGCATGTATAGTCATGATCATTTCAAACAGAAATAATAAGCATGAGCATTCAAGGTTTATGTAGGATTCTTATGGTTAGTCAAATCATAAGAAACATAACATGTCTAAACTTATAATTACTCAAACCTGTGACTCTTCGGGTTAGTCATATCATTAATTAAGGTAAGACACATAATATGCATATACCCATGATTATTCTAACTTATGCCTTCATGATTCTTTTGGTTATCCATATCATCAAATATGGTAAGAAACATAATATGTATACAACCATGACTATTCAAACCTATGACTTCATGAATAATCATTATCAACAACACAACAGTATAAGATCCTAACCCAAGGTAGGATTCTATCTTGATATAGCAAAAACATACCTGGATTAGCATGCTAGCTATTTATACTCACATGATGTCTTCTTGTTGTTCTTCAATGACTTGTGCTAGTAACCTATATATCTCATAGGTTAGCCATTATAAAACCAAGTTATACATACCTCGTAAATGGATCTTCTATGAGATCCATGACAATGGATGAGTCTTTATCCTCATGTCATCATGATCATATGTTCTTGAACTGGAACATGCTTTGTCTTTCTTGGTGTACCTTTCATGTTAGTAGACAACATAAACCTCATACAACACCATAATGCATTAGTACAATCATAAGTGTCAACACCCTAACCAATGAATATCTTCTATCATGCATTCATAATTTTGTTAAGGTGAAACGACAAATCTAAAATCAAAATTGTACTAACCGTAATAACATGAAGACAAACATACCATAAACTTAATCATGGACAAATATCGAAACATACCTCGATGAGTCATACCTGTCGAGATCGCTTGAAATCTTCTTATGTAAGGCCTTAGCCTCATCTCCCTCTGAAACACGAACTTCTTCACTTATGCAGGTGACCAATCCATCTTCTTCTAGGATTAACCCAATCCACTTGATTTGCAAGAACTGGACCTGGAGCTGGATATGGGTTTGTCAGAGAAACCCCAAAAATTCAAACTTTGAATTTCAACCTTCCGATAGGATAGGAATATGCGCCTTGATGAACTGATCAAACTGGTATATTCAGAATTTGAAAACTGCAAAGTTTCACTCCTCAATTTTGCCTTTGAAACTTCCGGATTCACTGGACGTGACCCTGAACTGGGGTTTGATGAAGCCCACTCTTTTGCCCCATCAAAATGTTTGATCCAAAGCTCTAAGCTTCTATTTTTCTGAGGAGCTTCCAGCCGTGGTCACAGATTTCAAAAATTCCCATTTTTACAGAAGCCCTAATTTTCCACTTTTCTGATCAAAGTCCCGAACTAGGGTCTAATCAAGCCCGGCCTTCTGCCCAACCAAAAATTCTGATCTTGGTCTCTAAATTTCTATTTTGATGAGTATCATCCAGCCGTGGTCTCCGATTACAAAAATTCCAACTTTCTCCAAAGCCCTAAATTCCGGAAGCCATGAATGAAGGTACCAAAAAATAATTCTGTTTTGACAGAAATATGTACCTGATTGTTTCTGGTGTAACTCCGAAAATTTTGATCCACAAGGTCTGAAAAAGTTTTTTGAGATAGCCTGACCTGTTATCTTTCCATCCTAACAGGTCTGACCTCAATTGGATTCTCTGAGAGAGAGTTATGCCAAATGTCGCAACGTGACCTGTTTTGGGATAAAACAGGAGAGCGAACTTGTACGGCTTGCCACGTGTCACTGTTTTAACTTCGGCCTCTGAAAAAGTTTTCTGAGATATATCGGCCTGTTACCTTTCCATCCTGACAGGTATGACCTCAATTGAACTCTCTGAGAGAGAGTTATGCTAAATGTCGCAACGTGACCTGTTTTGGGATAAAACAGGAGAGCGAACTTGTACGGAGTGCCACGTGTCACTGGTTCAACTTCGGCATCTGAAAAAGTTTTCTGAGATAGTACAGACTGTGTACTACCTGTCACTTCTTACAAAATTTCATTTGGAGCTTCCTAACCCAAGATATGATCTTTTTCCCAAGGTCACCTGATTTTGACTCAGATCTGGAAGAGGCAGAAACCCTATATTGTACAGATCATAAATCACAAAGTACAACGAATTAGAGGTTGTCCTTTGGACACAAGATACCTGGAGATCTTAGCTTCGGCCTGTAACAATTTCAGATCCAAAAACTTCGCCAAAACGGATTTATAGCGAAAGTTCTACGATGACTGGTTTTTGCTATATCAAGCCCTAGCATCGTAAGTGCAACAAGTGTCATACATGCCATATCATGCCTTCTTTCAGGCTAGCTCTGATACCATGTTAAATTTTCAGAATTTACTTCAATCTGATCTAGGATCTTAACTGAGAGAACAACATGTACAGCATATCTACAGCATATCAATCATGGAGACAATAATGCAAGCACACAAGAGACACAAAGATTTACTTGGGGAAAACCATAAAGGTGAAAAACCCCAATAACTTCCTCAGAGATAGATAGAGCAATGATACAACCAACCAATAGAGATAGCCATAACCTAGCAGCAATCCTCCTCCTCCATAAGTGCGCCTCTCCTCCTTGAGAGCATGTGTGAGAAGTGAGTGAGTAAATAGAGTGCCTCCCGCACTCTATTTATACTTGACTTGACTTGCCTTTTTACCTAACTCATGTCGGCTCTAACTTAACCACATAACATAATGCTGAGTGGGCCGACCCCCAATAGGGTGGTCTAATAACCATTTGACCCACATGGCCGACCCCCAATAGGGTGGTCTAATAACCCTTTGACCCACATGACTTATACAGGGCCGACCCCAAACAAGGTGGTCTAATAACCCATCAAGTATAAGTTACGACACTTACAATATAAATGACGACACTTCCTTATAGAGGAATAATACCATCTCTATAGGAATACAATATACATATATGTGAAATACATTCCGAAGTTACATATACATCAACATTCACACTTCCTATGGTTCTGTCTATTCAAGTAATCCCTGCTGCCAAGCTCTGTTTCATGCCGTTATATGTTCAAAGGGTTATTACCTTGAGTCCACCTCCACTTTATGTCAAACCTTCCCTTTGTGTCAGTACATATTCTATTGTTTCATCGGTCCATACTATCTTTCGTTCCGATTTCGTGTCGATGATGTGGGAATCATTATGGTCCACCTTCGACGAGTCTATTCCTGTCGACACCAAATCACTATCCAGGAATTAGGCTTAGGAGTCAACCATTAGTACCTTGGTACCTGCATGCCTCAATGGCAGGTTTCCTCATATTCAACAGTAGGTTTTCATCAATGACCTCTGATTGAATGATCTCTCGGATGCTCGACATCAACTCCTTTATTCGCATTTCGTTGAGATGTACTATAGATACCTTGGGAATCATCGTCATCATTGGTGATTTCCCTCACATTTGTTAACGGTTCACATCATTGACCGGTAATCAAATGGTTTCTACCATGTTCGACTTCAACACCTTGTAATCACATGGCTAGATTCGTATCATTTGCGATCGGGTAGAAGACCCTGGACACCCTTTTGTATTTTGATCACGTCCAGGTTACAATGGAGATTTCCTCTGTATTGTCACATAGATCCACTTTTGTATTGGTCGTGGTTGTGTCATTGCTGTCTCATGGATCTACGCTTGTTCATAGTAGCCATGATTTATCTATAGTCTATATCATCTCAGTACTCATGGATCTGCAATGTATTGGTCGGCAGCCATGCTTTGAGTCATTTGTTTCCGAGCATGGGAATGCCCACCTCGGTGGTATATCTGACATTTTGTTTCTGTTTCAGCTCCTTGTTGCTCCCCTCGATGCTATCTCCGAACCATATTTGTAAAGTTTTTCGGCCATCAGTCTCTTCTGACCTCACACTTTAGGGGGCATCTGTTATACCTCAATATTACACATTACATATTAGTGTCGCATCCTTGCATTACCGACCTAAACGACAGTTTCCCTTAAAGATCATCTGAACATCCAGAGTGAAAACCATTGACTGAATACTGAAAGCAAAACCTTTTTCTACCATCTACCAGCCCAACTTAGCCGTGTTTGTGAGCACTACCGCTTCCTGAACATCTACAGGGGCGCGGTAGTCATAACTACCACGCGTTGCTCCTTCTCTGGGGCGCGGGTACTACCACGTTATGCTCAGTTATAGGGGCGCGGTAGTATGAAATTAGCCTTTTTGCATTGGATTTTGGGATTTCGACCTTCGAGGATATTTTGTTGAGATTACCATCTTTGGTTCGATCCTAACTCCTTCTTTGTTTAGTTGGCCTGATCCACTAAACCCTCCATAGATCCACACTTCTCTCTTGTTGGTTATCCCTCCCATGTGCTATAAGAGAGAAGCCTTCCATGAGCCAAAGGGAGGACTTTTTGGGGCATCAAACCTATGATCTTCATACTTCTGCAGAGATAGCTAGAGGAAGCACTTGGAGCTGGAAGTTGGCTTGGACATCAAGCAACTATTGTACATGACTTCAAGTTGGTAATGGAATAACTTGTCTTGTTTTCCCAAATCATTTGTGTTAATTCTGTTTTAATGATATGATTTGTATCTTTCATAGATTTAGATTCCAACTCATGTTTCAAGTTGCTAGAGAATAGTGCATTCTTGTGTCTTGGTTCCATTTTGACAGGTTCATTCATGAGGGCTTGGAGATCGGAGCAACTACAAAGACAAGCGTTTGGATAGAAGGTCAGTTAAACTTCTTCTACTCTTTCTAGCATTTTAATCTTGAGACGTTTGTTAGATCTAGGGATTCAAGGTAGCATTTATTTCTTTTTTGTCTTAGTATAGAGTCAGTACATCCTGCTTTATCCTAAGAGAGTTTCTACCTATCCGTAGGGAGAAATTTCTACAACAAGGGTCGAAGTAGCAAGACTGGTTCTGGAGGCCTTAGTGGACTACCACAATCCATTCAGTCACCGAAGGATACCTACTTGTTGTTCTCGGTGTACTACCTATATGGGAGTACAGTAGCAATAGAACAGGAGCTGCAGATTCACCTTTATGGACATGTCATGAACGAGGTATCTTAGTGGCCTATATTCTAGGATTGTTTACCCGGTGTCCCTCCCGGTAGGGGGATATCTAGCCTTTGGTTCTTTAATTCATATTGTCTGACTTGGATTTCATCACCTTGCAGAGGATACTGTCATGTCCCAAATTTGGAATTGGGTCACAATGGCCTAATCACATTAGCCATATTCATTAGAGTTTGTAAAATTGATGTTAAGGGTCAAATAATTGCCAAGGAGAAAAATTACTAGTTTCCTAGGTTTGGGGTGGAAGCTTTGGGATTTGGAATAAGGGGGATAATAAATGATGTTTAGACATTAGAAGGGTTCAAGTATTTAATAAATAGAGTGAATACAGAAATTCAAGAGAAATCCTAAGTGACAAATGGTTTTGGAGACATATGGAGGATGTGGGACCCACACTAGCTTGATTTTTCATAATACATGGTATCTCTCTTTTGCAAATTCGAATTAATGGGAATGTGAACACTCTTGGGTGATTTGGTAGGTCATAACACATGTCATTAAGCATATTAGGTCGAATTTGGAAGGATTGGTAACCTCCATGGAAGATAAAGAGTCAAAGTGGAAGTTTGTGGACACTTGGGCCAGATTCCCTAGCCCCTATGACACCAATGATGGAGAATCTATGACAAATGTGACAAATTGCAGACCTGACCTCTGACATATGACCACTATGACATGTCAGCCCCAAAACTAGGGTCAAAGAAGGCGAATTTGGGAGTTGGAGAAGCCAAAGAGACTCAAAATCGAATTTGGGAGAAGATGGAAGGTTGGAACTAGGAGACAAGTGGCAAATGTGGAATATTTCCTAAATGAAAATCTATTGAATATATTGAGAGGATTTAGACCCTTAGAAGGCTAATGTTGGTTATAAAATGTATAAATGAAGTATGAGAATGGATTTTGATCATTTGTAGAATTTGCAATTGCATTTGTGAAGAGGGAGAGCTAGTGGATGACTAGTTTCTTGCCTTAGCCAATTTCGAGGGTGAAAGATTCCCATCCAAGTTGGCAATTGGAAAGTCCATTCAGACCTTTCATTTGGAGCTTTAATGGATTCTTTATTTGAAGGTGTAAGCTACAGGGAATCTCATGGTTTCTTCTATTGCAGCTCGCTCCTTCAACCATTTCCAGTTTTGATGGCATATTCTTGATCCTTGAGGGAGGGCATTTTTGGTGAGCTATTGTACTCTTTGGGGGAGCTTCTAATGCCCCATTTATTTTTTAATATGAAGTAAATACTCTGTTCTTCATCTCCATAAAGTTTCAGGTCGAAATTCCAAGTAGAAATGTATAAATCTCATTTTTAATGGAAGAACAATGCCATTTCCCCACTACCTTGTTGTGAACCAATGTATTGATGATGATTTCGAATGAATGGATGATTCTCTGATATATTTGTGATCAATATACTTCCATGGATGTATTCTACAAGTTTCATGTACTGTACTTGAGCATTTGAAGCATTTTTACTCAGTTTAGTTGTATTGGGAGGTGAAATAGTGCCATTTCCCCAAGGGTCGAATTGGGGATTTTTGCAGTTGAATGGGAGAGGGTGAGAACAGTTGTAATAAACCATTAATGGTGCATATGAGACCTTAATAACATACTTAACACATTACATACCTCTGTTCATAAATTTGAGTGGGTTTGGAGGCATTTGGAAAGCCATTTTCAGTACTTACCTCAGGGGGATTTGAACCCCAAATTACTAGTAAAATTGCATACTTGGTCCAGAATCTTAAGAGAGTTTGCAGAGGTCTTTTGGTGGCCATATGTTATCCCTGAACATCATATTCAATTCCTAATATCATTCATAAACCTTCCTTGAATATTTGAAGGCATTTGGAGTCAATTTGAGACCTAGAGACCAATACTAGTGAAAAGGGAAATCACTAGTAAAGTTACCTACATTGACCAGAATTGAAAGAGTATTTGCAGAAGTGTTTTAAAGGTACAAAGGCATCCCTAAAACACATATTTATGTTCTAATATCATTCATATACCTTCTCAGAAGATTTGGGATCATTTGGGGCAAATTTGGGACCTAGAGATCGAAACTAGTCCAAGGTCGAACCAAGGAAAAAAGTGGAAAATTGCAATTTTAATAAAATTCCTAACAAGGGACATTACAGTGGTATCAGAGCATGGTCCTTGCACCTGTGTATTAGGTACATACATTCAAGAATAATTGGAAACCATGTCTTACTATTATGATGAATCCTATGAGTACAATTCTTATGAGGAATATGCAGATGCTTATGAGCAATATGAAGCAGAATGTGAATGGTATGAGGAAGAGGTGCCATCATGCAACACTTCTTACAATTTCAAGAGAAATGAAGATTATTCTTATGACTTTAAATCTGATGAATATGAGTGTGTCACACCAACCAAGGATAATTCTATGAGTGAGTTTCAAAGATAGAGAGCAAAATATAAAACCTTGCCCCAACAATATCAAAAATATCAAGAATATCTTGCTTTTAGCAAAAATACACAAAATGCCATGTCTTTTGAGTACTATGCTGAACATGTTTTTGAAAATAGGCCCAAAAATGAAGATGTGGAGTTAGTGAAGAAAGGTTTATGCCCTTCTTGTAAAAACCCTTGGAGCGAGTATCATATATGTGTGCATGAAATGATGTCCTCCTTGAGGAGAGCTTTTGAGATTTATTCAAGAAGAGATTCCAAATATATTGATCCTAAGGAAAACAAGAGGCAAAATGCATCATCTTGCTTTAAGGAGCAAAAGGAAGAGACATCACAAGAGCATGAAGAAGATTCTATTGAAAATATGGAAGAGCATTTTGAGACACCTTCTAGCTTAGACATGAACCAAAGAGCATCTACTGATGGATGCTTAAACTATGAAGGAGTACCTACTGATGGGTGCTCACACCTCTATGTTGGTGACATAGAGATCACTTTTGAAAGTGTTTCTACAAGTACAAGTTTCATTAAGCATGATAGTGAAGACCTTGTAGCGGTTGAAGAAGAACCAAGATCAACTTCCCCATCACCACTTGAGCTTCATGAAGTTGGTCCAAGCAAAATTGAAGAAGATGAGGAGGTTCATTTGCAAGAGCCTCATTTTCTTGAAGGGTCCTTAAAGATGAATGAAAATAATATCCAAGAGTCCCTCAGCATTCTCCATGACACTCAAGCATTGGTGTCAAATTCTTGTTGGAGAGCTACTTCATTGGAGGAGACATCCTTCCTTGAAGACATGGAGAAGATTCAAAGAGCAATGTGCCACATCAAAGGTAATTTAATGTCTTTGCTTTTTGATAGAAACCATTTGTTTGAGCTTAATGAATTGTTACATGATGCATACTTGAAGAATAATGAGGATATTCATAAGCTCACAATTCAAAATGAGCAACTTCTTGAAAAGTTGCAAGATACTTTTTTTCCTCCTATGTTTCAGATTGTCAAATGGTAGATTGTTTGGAGGATTCTCATGACATGGTGGATCATGAGAAATATGAAAATTTGAATGTTCTTGATGTGTTTGAAGATGAACTTGAAGAGATCCAAACACTTGTTGTGGTGGAAGAGGAATTTGAATTGCCTCTTGATGAAGGTTATGCAATTTTTAAAGAAGAGCATGATTCCTCTACATTGGAACCAAACTATGACAAAGAGTTCACACTTTTGAAGGAGCTGCATGATACTACCCACATGGATCCTTCCCATGATGAAAATCCTGAACTTTTTGATCATTTGGGTGAGTTAGTACATTCTCCTACATCCTACAATTCCATGTTTTGCAGTATTAGTCTCAATGAAGTATGGGTGAAAGGGTTCTTTTTTATGGTGCCACATGAGGAGTATGGAGCTCCTAGATTTAACTTTTATGATGACATGGTTAGAGCACATTCTTATTCACATTTTCAGCAGCATAATTTGTCACTTTATGATGATTCACATCTACATGGATGCACCTATGATATGGATTTGAGTCACTTGAATACTCATGGTTTTTCTTGCTCAATACTGGGTTCATTTGATGTTAGATGAACTTCATCCAACACTTGGATGAATAGATTTATGATGGGAAAACATTTTTGTTGGCAGCCACATACTTTGTTACATCTTTATGATTCTCACATTCATGGATGTATGGGTGAGACTTCTTTGAGTCATTTGAAGTCTCCTTGTTTTTTCTGCTCATTATTTGGTTCAGATTCTAGTGGAGATTCTTCATTCATTTCTTGGATGAAAGAATACATGGCTGAATCTTTTGATGCATATCACATCCTTTTGGAGCAGCATTATAGGACATGGGATCCTCACCTATGTCATTGGAGCAGATTTGATGGGTCACTTGAAGCTTGTATGCACTTGGAAAATGGTGGTCTACTTGCTTGGAGGTATAAGCACTTTCATGACTCTTTGATGAAGCATATCCTTGATGTACATTTTCATTATGTTGTTATGTACTTTGATGATATATATTTGGTACTCATGATGTTTGGAAGAATTCATACAAGAAAATGGGATCCAAGAATCCTCTTATCTAATGGTGTAGGTTGGAGAGCACTCTTAATTGTTGGGGTGCAATACAAGCAATGGGACCCTGGAATAATTTTTGTCTCATTGGTTTCATTTTTTTGGGGGAAGCAAGCAGCATGGGAGATGGATTCCCCACTTAATAAAGTGATTTTAATAAGAGTAGTGCAGCAGCAAGCATGGTGGTTCCTCTCTAAAATATTCATGGAAACTCAAAGACTCAAGGTTTGGCAATTCAATGGCAACTTCAAAAAATTATACAGAAAGTAGGTTCTTCAACACCCATGTTTGAAATTGCTTGAGGACAAGCAATATTGGGAAGGGAGGATTTGTCATGTCCCAAATTTGGAATTGGGTCACAATGGCCTAATCACATTAGCCATATTCATTAGAGTTTGTAAAATTGATGTTAAGGGTCAAATAATTGCCAAGGAGGAAAATTACTAGTTTCCTAGGTTTGGGGTGGAAGCTTTGGGATTTGGAATAAGGGGGATAATAAATTATGTTTAGACATTAGAAGCGTTCAAGTATTTAATAAATAGAGTGAATAAAGAAATTCAAGAGAAATCCTAAGTGACAAATGGTTTTGGAGACATATGGAGGATGTGGGACCCACACTAGCTTGATTTTTCATAATACATAGTATCTCTCTTTTGCAAATTCGAATTAATGGGAATGTGAACACTCTTGGGTGAGTTGGTAAGTCATAACACATGTCATTGAGCATATTAGGTCGAATTTGAAAGGATTGGTAACCTCCATGGAAGATAAAGAGTCAAAGTGGAAGTTTGTGGACACTTGGGCTAGATTCCCTAGCCCCTATGACACCAATGATGGAGAATCTATGACAACTATGACAAATTGCAGACCTGACCTCTGACATATGACCACTATGACATGTCAGCCCCAAAAATAGGCTCAAAGAAGGCGAATTTGGGAGTTGGAGAAACCAAAGAGACTCAAAATCGAATTTGGGAGAAGATGGAAGGTTGGAACTAGGAGACAAGTGGCAAATGTGGAATATTTCCTAAATGAAAATCTATTGAATATATTGAGAGGATTTCGACCCTTAGAAGGCTAATGTTGGTTATAAAATGTAGAAATGAAGTATGAGAATGGCTTTTGATCATTTGTAGAATTTGCAATTGCATTTGTGAAGAGGGAGAGCTAGTGGATGACTAGTTTCTTGCCTTAGCCAATTTCGAGGGTGAAAGATTCCCATCCAAGTTGGCAATTGGAAAGGCCATTCAGACCTTTCATTTGGAGCTTTAATGGAGTCTTTATTTGCAGGTGTAAGCTACAGGGAAGCTCATGGTTTCTTCTATTGCAGCTCGCTCCTTCAACCATTTCCAGTTTTGATGGCATATTCTTGATCCTTGAGGGAGGGCATTTTTGGTGAGCTATTGTACTCTTTGGGGGAGATTCTAGTGCCCCATTTCTTTTGTAATATGAATTAAATACTCTGTTCTTCATATCCAGAAAGTTTCAGGTCGAAATTCCAAGTAGAAATGTATAAATCTCATTTTTAATGGAAGAACAATGCCATTTCCCCACTACCTTGTTGTGAACCAATGTATTGATGATGATTTCAAATGAATGGATGATTCTCTGATATATTTGTGATCAATATACTGCCATGGATGTCTTCTACAAGTTTCATGTACTGTACTTGAGCATTTGAAGCATTTTTACTCAGTTTAGTTGTATTGGGAGGTGAAATAGTGCCATTTCCCCAAGGGTCGAATTGGGGATTTTTGCAGTTGAATGGGAGAGGGTGAGAACAGTTGTAATAAACCATTAATGGTGCATATGAGACCTTAATAAAATACTTAACACATTACATACCTCTTTTCATAAATTTGAGTGGGTTTGGAGGCATTTTGAAAGCCATTTTCAGTACTTACCTCAAGGGGATTTGAACCCCAAATTACTAGTAAAATTGCATACTTGGTCCAGAATCTTAAGAGAGTTTGAAGAGGTCTTTTGGTGGCCATATGTTATCCCTGAACATCATATTCAATTCCTAATATCATTCATAAACCTTCCTTGAAGATTTGAAGGCATTTGGAGTCAATTTGAGACCTAGAGACCAATACTAGTCAAAGGGAAATCACTAGTAAAGTTACCTACATTGACCAGAATTGAAAGAGTATTTGCAGAAGTGTTTTAAAGGTACAAAGGCATCCATGAAACACATATTTATGTTCTAATATCATTCATATACCTTCTCAGAATATTTGGGATCATTTGGGGAAAATTTGGGACCTAGAGATCAAAACTAGTCCAAGGTCGAACCAAGGAAAAAAGTGGAAAATTGCAATTTTAATAAAATTCCTAACAAGGGACATTACAGATACGTCTTGTTGAATCATAATACCTTTTTAGTTAAGTGATTGCATGCTCTCCTACCTCCCCTTGGTTTAGTGAGTCCATCATTTACATTTTTAGGAGTCATTTGCTTGTTGGTATTTTGACCACATTTTTTTATTACTCCACTTACTATAACACAACTGTTATAGTAAGTGTTTTGAGTTTGGTTATTGGCCTAAGTGCCATTTGTTTTGCGCTCCCCTTTCGCACACACGGTTGCATTAGGGTTTTTTGAGCTTTCGACTTACCACCACCCATTAGTTTTACTAGCCAACTGTCACCATTGAGTCCACGAGATGTTCTCGGCGCTTTCGGGGTGAACCCCCGTAGTACGGTTCACTTGACACCACTCGTCATAGACGAAGAACATTGTCACTTGACTCCACACATCATCAACATAGAGCCCTGTCATCCGATTCTGACACACCTCATTTCACATCTGACTTTGAGGAAGAATTCGAAAATCCCATATACACCGCACCCACTAGCCCCATGGCTGGTATGAATTTTGCCCCTTTCTTCACAAGGACTGTTGGTGGAACATCAACCACCCTCGCCTCCACAATGGCCACCACAGTAGCCATAACTACAACAAATCCCTTAGGTATTCCCAATATGGGACCCACAACTACCCTAGGAATTCCCACAATGGGACCTACACCTACCATCCCCACCACTACTCAGATCTCAGCAGCTACTGGACCCATTCCAAACCCATCTGCAACTCATGTTACACTTGGGGGCGCAATCCCCTCTCACACACCTTTGGGTGGAGGGAAAATCCCTTTTATATCTAATATTCCCTTTAGGGGCAGTGGCCCAATCAATAATGCTACCACTAGCACTTATGCCCCAGCGACCATGTCACACACCTATGCTAGTCTACCATTTATGGCTAGTATTAACCTACCAGACCTAGAAAGATTAACAAACGACCCCATTAGACATGATCCTACTTGGCCTCCCATGCCCACGAAACTCCCATCTGACATCCCTAAGTTTAAAGGGAAGGCTAGTGAAGACCCACAAAATCATATTATGTCTTTTCACCTACGGTGTTCCTCAAACTCCATAGTAGATGATTAGATTCACCTACATCTGTTACAAAGAAATTTCGTTGGCTCGACAAAAAAATGGTATATCGAGAAAACTCATAGGACACACCCTACATTTACATCCCTTGCCTCGACTTTCCTACAATTCTTTCAACTACCCATCTGCTATGATGCAGGAGTAGAAATCCTATTGTCTTGTCGAGAGAACACGGCCACCCATATCACAGATCATATCCATGAGTGGCATAAGCGCCGTAGTATATGCAAGATCAAGCTAGACGACCGTATTTTCCTGGATTGGTTCCTGAAATCTCTCCTTCCACTCATAGCCAAGGATGTGGCTTCTGAATGACCCTAGTAGGAATAAGAAGCCATTTTAAAAGCCCAGCAGTTTGACTTAATCTACGCCGAGTCTGGCTATTTCTACACCATCTTACTTGACACCCCGTGTGGCGATCCATCCAGGAACGACGCACCGGGGGAATCCCATGTCGCTGACGGCATCATTGGCCAGGTTATGTCACAAAACCAACCCTTCACCATGATGAGTACCAATAGCACCCCAGACCTTTCTAGGGATAGATCTCATTCTGGAGCTACAACGTCTTATGCTCCAATGACACACACTCACCACACTCATGGACCCTCATGTCCACCACAATGTTATGGGCACGCACCCTCAACTTATGCACCACCTACATATTATAACCAACAGGTCAATCATACCCCGGTTCACTCACAAGCCCAATCGACTTATTACCCTCAACAGGCAGCACCTTCTGCCCCAACACTTCCAATAGCTCAAGGCTACCAACAACCACAACAAGCACAGGGTCCACCTCCGAACCCTCCTACTTACTATCCATTACAACTTTCCCCAGCACCTGCACAACCTAAAAACCCCCCTACTTCCCAAGGCCAAGTATACGCACAGCAAAACCAACCCCAAAACCAGAAAAACCAGCGTAATCAAGGAGGTCAACAGAACCATCGAAGAGGACGCAACCGCGAAAACAATCAACCCCAAAACCAAGGCAATCAACCACCTAATCCCCCGAATAATAATAACACTACCCTCGCCAACCAAAACCCTGATCGTCCACCGAAAGAGGGTAAAAATCCTAACATAAGAACAAACCATCCATGTTCCTTTTGTTCGGTATACGACCACTACACACATAATTGCCCCCGTTTGGAGAAAGCACGTCAACTTTGGGCCGATGATGCCCAATGCCAAGGGCATGCTGCACAACTAGTTCCACCTCCTCAGCCGCAACCCATGATATTGCAAAATCCTTTACCCAACCAAGGAGTAGTCAACACCCGTCAAATGGATCCCCCACAAGTATCTGCTACACCACAACAACAAATAACCTATGCTACAACTGATTACCAGCATATAGATTCGGGCACTCACCATCTACTAATGATGTCATCAAATGATATCAACCTCCAAACTTGCCGAAACCAATACTTCTCAGCCCCTGAAACCACGCCTACTGATCCATCCACAAGCAACCTCCCAACTGATCATCCATTACACATACCTAATATGCCAATGGACAGAGGTCTTAAATCCCCTCGCTTCCCCTTAAGATGGATCAACAATAATCCTAACGCTCGTGCAACCTCAAATTATAATATTGCAGAAGACTTAGCTGAGTCCCCCGCTGCTTTATCCGCCCTAGAAGTCCTGAAAAAATTGTCCTGCACAGAGGAAATTATTTTTATCTGCCACTGGTGCCATAGACCGGTTGGCCTGATTTTATGACTAGGGCCAACAAAGGAGAGATAGCCCACACAGGTCGCTTACAGCAGCTTTCGATGTGTTTGGAATAGCTAACTCTCACAGAAATAAAGGCCCTGTTGCCTGTGTAATGTGCTTTCAAAATAAAGAGTCTCTTAGACCACATATCTGAATGCTTAAAACTACAATTAAAATCTTAAGATGCAAATTAATCTAATCTATGGTGCAATTAAAAAAATTTGAAAAAACAGAAAATTTAGAAGCTCCTAAACTGTAAACAACAATTTAATAGCTCCTAAAAATCCCATAGGTTCAACTACAAAATAAAATCGAAAACTCTAACTAATCTATTATATCCTAACTATCCTGATTAGGAGCAAGCTTGAAAGTTTTGACATGTAAAAGAATAATTTTAGTTTACTAGTTTATTTAAAACAAAGTTTAAATAAACAATTAAACATTTGAAGCACATCAATATCATAAGATTAACAATAACCTTTTACATATTGTTTACACATCAAATTTGCAGTCATCTAACATGATCAATCGAACTAAAGAATATTGATTTATAAAAGAGCATAAGATCTCTCAGCAAACTTCTATTCAACTGTAAAAATAAAATCTTACAGATCCCAATCAAATACTAAGATGATTGCAATGTCACTAATCTCTGGTCTCAAATTATGCATGGGTAAAACAACACAAGGCTTCCATCGATATCCAGAAACAGTAGCAGAGAAGATTACTGATTCTTCTTCTGGAATAAACATTACAAAAACTGAATATCCTACAATTTTCAGGTAAAGACCTTCAAAAACTACAGAGCTCTCTCCCTCTGGCAGCGTCTCACCTTCTATCTGCAAATATAAAGATTTACAAACAGAAACAGAATTGAGAATTACAAAGTCCTCTCTATTCTGCTGAGAAACTGTCATGTCCCAAATTTGGAATTGGGTCACAATGGCCTAATCACATTGGCCATATTCATTAGAGTTTGTAAAATTGATGTTAAAGGTCAAATAATTGCCAAGGAGGAAAATTACTAGTTTCCTAGGATTGGGGTGGAAGCTTTGGGATTTGGAATAATGGGGATAATAAATGATGTTTGAACATTAGAGTGGCATAAATATTTAATAAAGGATCTAAATAAAAATATACAAGTGAAAATCAAAGTGGCATTTGATCATGAAGACACATGGAGGAAGTGGGACCCACATATGGCTAGATTTCCCCACTACACTTGGCATCATTCTCTCACCAATTCGAATTCAAGGTGAAAGGTAACATACTTGGGGAAGTCCAAAAGGTATTATTCATTGCATGACTCATCCAAGGTTGAAATATAGAGGAAGAGTAACTCCCATGGAAGAGTAAGAGGCAATTTGGAGCTAGTGAGACACTTGGGCTAGATTCCCTAGCTCTATGACAACAATGATGAAGATGCTATGACACCTATGACAAAAATCAGACCTGAAGGCTGACATATGACATATATGACATGTCAGGGCTAAAAATAGACTCCAAGAGGGCGCTCAAGGGTGTTAGGGCAGCTAAGATGCTTCCACATGTGATTTGGTGGAAGTGGGAGACTAGGAATTGTTGTACAAGTGGCGTTCTTTGGAATCTCTTCCCAACTTGAGTTGGCATGAGTCTCTTGGAAGGAATTCGACCCATGGAGGCCATTAGAACTTTATAAATGTCAATAACAAAGAATGAAACCAGCTTTTGATCATTTGTAGAATTTGCAATTGCATTTGTGAAGAGGGAGAGCTAGTGGATGACTAGTTTCTTGCCTTAGCCAATTTCGAGGGTGAAAGATTCCCATCCAAGTTGGAAATTGGAAAGGCCATTCAGACCTTTCATTTGGAGCTTTAATGGAGTCTTTATTTGCAGGTGTAAGCTACAGGGCAGCTCATGGTTTCTTCTATTGCAGCTCGCTCCTTCAACCATTTCCAGTTTTGATGGCATATTCTTGATCCTTGAGGGAGGGCGTTTTTGGTGAGCTATTGTACTCTTTGGGGGAGCTTCTAATGCCCCATTTCTTCTGTAATATGAAGTAAATACTCTGTTCTTCATCTCCAAAAATTTTCAGGTCGAAATTCCAAGTAGAAATGTATAAATCTCATTTTTAATGGAAGAACAATGCCATTTCCCCACTACCTTGTTGTGAGCCAATGTATTGATGATGATTTCAAATGAATGGATGATTCTCTGATATATTTGTGATAAATATACTTCCATGGATGTCTTATAAAATTTTCATGTACTGTACTTGAGCATTTGAAGCATTTTTACTCAGTTTAATTGCATTGGGAGAAGAAATAGTGCCATTTCCCCAAGGGTCGAATTGGGAATTTTTGCAGTTGAATGGGAGAGGGTGAGAACAGTTGTAATAAACCATTAATGGTTCATATGAGACCTTAATAACATAATTAACACATTACATACCTCTGTTCATAAATTTGAGTGGGTTTGGAGGCATTTGGGAAGCCATTTTCAGTACTTACCTTAGGGGAATTTGAACCCCAAATTACTAGTAAAATTGCATACTTGGTCCAGAATCTTAAGAGAGTTTGCAGAGGTCTTTTGGTGGCCATATGTTATCCCTGAACATCATATTCAATTCCTAATATCATTCATAAACCTTCCTTGAAGATTTGAAGGCATTTGGAGTCAATTTGAGACCTAGAGACCAATACTAGTGAAAAGGGAAATCACTAGTAAAGTTACCTACATTGACCAGAATTGAAAGAGTATTTGCATAAGTGTTTTAAAGGTACAAAGGCATCCCTGAAACACATATTTATGTTCTAATATCATTCATATACCTTCTCAGAATATTTGGGATCATTGGGGGCAAATTTGGGACCTAGAGATCGAAACTAGTCCAAGGTCGAACCAAGGAAAAAAGTGGAAAATTGCAATTTTAATAAAATTCCTAACAAGGGACATTACAGAAACCCCCCCCTTTCCACTGGAAATTCATCTTCTTTATATAGACAATGAAATCTTCTGGGCAATAAAACGTCTTCACATAATCAGGAAACAGTACAACTATATTCATTAATCCTCTTCAGATGCTCGGCACTTTGATCGCATCTTTGCTGATCGAATTTCCCTTGACGAGGTAGTTAACCGAATCTTCGGTTTGTTAGATTAATTTTTTGTAATTAATCTATAATTTGGGCCACACATGTAAATAATTAAAATGTGTGTGCTATCATTTAATTAAGCCTAAATATAGTGATCTAATTAATAATTGATTAATTGGCTTAAGGGTATAATTGTCATGAGATTATTGTGTAGATACCATTAGATAATTATTATTTCTATGAGGGGCAGAAATATAATTATGATAAAATTAAAACTGCCCTAGCGGTT
The DNA here is from genome assembly GCA_027924585.1 of Larix kaempferi. Classification (NCBI taxonomy): domain Eukaryota; kingdom Viridiplantae; phylum Streptophyta; class Pinopsida; order Pinales; family Pinaceae; genus Larix; species Larix kaempferi. Next base: position 4,591,901 of record BSBM01000798.1, on the reverse strand, counting down.
ATTGTGAACTCCCCTAGCGGTTCATAAATAGGGTTATGGTCCCCATTCTACCACGACGCATTCCAATTTCTGAAAATCCTCTCAGAGAGAAGTTGACACAGAATCTAGTGGCTAGAATTGGAAGACCATCTCAAAGGGTTCTCTTCCTATAAGGTTTCTCCTTCAATGGATTCAGGTATGCTTCCGCTATTAATTTTCTACTCATTGTTTTAATCAGGAGATTCCAGTATATATAAATTAGGGTTTTCATTTTGGTTGATTTTAACAAGTGGTATCAGAGCCTACTTCTTGATTAATTCTTTGAGTTATTAATTTAATATATATATATATATGCTTATGGATTAAGATTTATGAAATATTGGGTTGATATATTGTTTTTTATTTATTTATTCTGCAATTGGTTTCTATTGGTTTATCAATCGATTGTATTTATTCTGCCGATAAATCGTCTGATAAACCAATAAATCATTTCATAAATCGTTTGACAAACCAGTGGATCGTTTTGATAAAGTCAATAGAAATCGATTGTATTAATATAAGAATATACATAAATACATTTGGAAATTTTCCTACTTTCTGTTCTTTTAGCTATTTTTTTTTCTATAAGAGTATACATAGATACATTCATTGGTTAAGAAGAGAGGTGCAGAAAAATTTGTATTTGAAGTCAAAAGTATTACCTTTCCAATGATTTATCATTTAGAAATTTCTTTGGGAATAGTAGGTGATGATTCTGTTAAAATTTCAAATATATATATATGTATATGAGTATAAAACGCCTTTATCCCTTGCTGCTGCAATATTTATCATATTCTTATAATAATATATTAAGTTTTAATTTAATTTTTTGTATTAAATAATTTTTTTTTTTTTTTTTGGTTTGGCACAGTTATTGTATTTAGTATATAATTATTGATCAAAACTGTGAATTTGAATTTGAATTTGATTTTTTTTTAATAGCATTTTATGATATTAATATTTAAGTTATTGATCTAGCATTTTAAATAGGCTAATTAAAGCGGAAAATCACCAAAGTGACATCTTTCGTGTAGATTAGTCTGTTCGGGGTGTTAGATATTTGTGTGTATGTGATTCATGCGGGTATTGACTGGCCCAAAGGAAAGTTAATATTTGGTCAAATTGCATACATACCTGTGGTGATAAATATGTGATGATTATAAAGATAACTTAATGTGAATAATAAATCAATCCAAAGATAGAATTATTATTTGACATAACTTATCATGAATGTTTGATCACTACAACAAGAGTACCACTTACAGTTAATATTACTGTCCAAAGACTTGATATTAATGTTGTGCTAGGTATCTTGAAATGCCATAATTTGTTTTTAAATTTAAAGATTATGTGTTTAATTGCTTATTTTATGTGAGCATGATGGTTTATTTGATTCATTTTATTTTGTTCTCTATTCAGCTTTTATATCAACTACTTCTATATCTGCCAACATCAATAATGTCCCTATGTTAAATGGGACTAATTTTCAGGACTGGAAAGAGAATATGATGATTCTCTTAGGCTGTATGGATATAGACTTAGCCTTGAGAATGTCCAAACCCGATGAACTCAATGAGGATAGTACTCAAGAGGATGAGGTTTATTGGGGTAAGTGGGAACGTTCAAATAGGCTAAGTCTTATGATCATGAAGCGCGGCATTCCAGAAGCTTTCAGGGGTGCGGTAACCGATGAGGTTACTAATGCCAGTGACTTCCTTGCGAAAATTCAGAAACGTTTTGCCAAAAACGATAAGGCTGAAACGAGCACGCTTTTAGCAAGCTTGATTTCAATGAAGTATAAAAGCAAGGGTAATGTTCGGGAGTACATCATGGAGATGTCTCATCTTGCTTCAAAAATTAAGGCTTTGAAACTCAACTTATCTGATGATTTACTCGTGCATTTGGTTCTCATCTCTCTTCCTGCACAATTTAATCAATTCAAGGTCAGTTATAACTGTCAAAAGGATAAATGGACTCTTAATGAGCTCATTTCATTCTGTGTGCAAGAGGAAGAGAGATTGAAGCAAGACAAGACCGAAAGTGCTCATCTGGCTAGCACTTCTAAGGATAAGGGCAAACGAAAGAATAAGGATAATAAGGTTGTTGCTTCTAAGGGTCCAGAACAAAAGAAACAAAAAGTTGAGGTAACATGTTTCTTCTGTAATAAGCCTGGACATACTAAGAAGGAATGTACCAAGTATGCTGCTTGGCGTGTTAAGAAAGGTATATTTCTTACTTTGGTCTGTTCTGAAGTTAATTTAGCTTCAGTATCTAGAAACACATGGTGGTTAGATTCTGGTGCTACTACTCACATTTGTGTTTCTATGCAGGGTTGCCTGAGTTACCGAAAACCAAGTGATGCTGAAAGATGCATCTATGTCGGAGATGGTCAGTTGGTAGAAGTAGAGGCAATAGGGCACTTTAGATTATTATTGAAATCTGGTTATTTTTTGGATTTAATAGATACTTTTGTTGTACCGTCTTTCAGACGGAATTTAATTTCAGTTTCTGTTTTGGACAAATCAGGTTATTGTTGTTCATTTGGAAACAATAAATTTACATTATCTATTAATTCAAATGCTGTTGGAACCGGTTTTCTTAATGTTTATGATAATCTATATTTGTTGGAAACTGTTCCGTCCTATAATGAAACCTTGCATGTGGAATCACGAGGTACAAAGCGTAAATTGAATAAAGATAATTCGGCCCCATTGTGGCACAAACGCCTAGGTCATATCTCTAAATCTAGAGTTGAGCGACTTGTGTCCGATGGGATTTTGGAATCACTTGACTTTTCAGATTTTGATATTTGTGTTGAGTGTATTAAAGGAAAACAGACCAAAACAAGGAAATTAGGTGCCAATAGAGCTACAGACGTCTTAGAATTAATTCATACAGATATCTGTGGACCATACCCTACGGCATCTTGGAATGGTCAACAGTACTTTATAACATTCATAGACGACTATTCAAGATATGGCTACCTATTTCTTATACATGAGAAATCACAATCATTGGACGTGTTCAAAACATTTAAAGCAGAAGTTGAGTTACAACTCAACAAAAGAATAAAGAGCGTCAGATCTGACCGTGGTGGTGAATACTATGGCAGATATGACGGATCAGGTGAATAACGTCCAGGACCATTTGATAAATACCTAGAGGAATGTGGGATCGTCCCTCAATACACCATGCCAGGATCACCTAGCATGAATGGTGTAGCAGAAAGACGAAACCGAACTCTTAAGGACATGGTAAGGAGTATGATTAGTCATTCTACTTTACCCGAAAAACTCTGGGGTGAATCACTCAAAACGGCAACTTATATCCTAAATCGGGTGCCAACTAAAGCGGCTGCTAAAACGCCTTATGAGCTTTGGACGGGTCGAAAGCCCAGTTTAAAGCATTTTCATATTTGGGGATGTCCAGCTGAAGCGAGACCTTATAAGCCTCATGAAAGGAAATTGGACTCTAAAACAGTTAGCAGCTACTTTATTGGCTATGCAGAGCGATCAAGGGGTTTTAAATTTTATGATCCTGCTATTAGGTCAATTTTTGAGACGGGAACTGCAACATTTTTTGAGGATGTTGAGTTTGGGGGGAGAAATCAGGCTAGGAATATTGTCCTTGAGGAGGAAGAGGGATCTACTATTGCTTTTGATAATGTACAGGTTTCACTACCTATCATTGATCAAGAAGTAAATTTGGATCCTCAACCAACAGACAATATTGTTCAACCCTTAATTGCAAATGAGGACATTGCTCCTGAAGAACAAACTCAACAACCTCAAGAAAATGTGCCATTAAGGAGATCCACTAGAGAGAGGAGAAATGCAATTTCGGACGATTATATCGTATATCTCCAGGAACGTGAGGTAGAAAGTGGAATGATGGAAGATGATCCAATCAACTTCCAGCAAGCCATGAAAAGTTCCAACTCTCAGAAATGGATTGAAGCCATGAATGAAGAGTACAAATCTATGCAAGACAATAAAGTTTGGGAACTTGTCCCATTACCAGTTGGTACGAAGCCCATTGGTTGTAAATGGATATTTAAAACCAAGCGGGATTCAAATGGTAATGTAGAAAGATATAAAGCACGTCTTGTAGCTAAAGGCTTTACTCAAAAAGAAGGAATTGACTTCAAAGAGACCTTCTCTCCAGTTTCTACGAAGGACTCTTTCAGGATAATCATGGCACTAGTTGCACATTATGATCTTGAGTTACATCAAATGGATGTTAAAACAACGTTTCTCAATGGTGACATTGATGAAACAATTTATATGGTACAACCAGAAAATTTTGTGTCCGAAGACTCAAAGAATATGGTTTGTAAATTAACTAAATCTATTTATGGGCTCAAGCAAGCTTCTCGTCAGTGGTACTTCAAGTTTCATCAAATTATTGTCTCATGTGGTTTTGAGGCAAATCTTATGGATGAATGTGTGTATCACAAATTCAGTGGGAGTAAGTATATTTTCCTGGTTTTATATGTCGATGACATATTGCTAGCCACAAATGATATTAGCATATTGCACGACACCAAGATATTTTTATCAAAACATTTTGAGATGAAAGATCTTGGTGATGCCTCCTTTGTCTTAGGAATCCAGATACACCGAGATCGTTCTAGGGGTATTTTAGGATTGTCACAAAGGACCTATATTGATAAAGTCCTCCAAAGGTATGGCATGCAAAATAGCAAACCAGGTGATACCCCTGTCGCTAAAGGAGACAAATTTAGTCTTAATCAATGCCCTAAAAATAGTTTAGAAAGTCAAGAAATGCAGAAGATTCCTTACGCTTCGGCTGTGGGGAGTCTAATGTATGCTCAGGTATGTACACGTCTGGATATTGCGTACATTGTTGGCATGTTAGGCAGATATCTAAGTAACCCTGGAATGGATCATTGGAGAGCAGCCAAGAGGGTTATGAGATATTTACAGAGAACAAAAGAGTACATGCTTACATATAGGAGATCGGATCAGTTAGAGATCATTGGGTATTCCGACTCCGACTTTGCTGGATGCCAAGACAGCAGAAGATCCACATCAGGCTATATTTATCTGTTGGCTGGTGGAGCAATTTCATGGAGGTCTGCCAAACAGACACTCATAACTTCATCCACCATGGAAGCAGAGTTTGTAGCATGTTATGAGGCATCCAATCAAGGAATATGGCTACGAAATTTTTTCACTGGGCTGCGTGTTCTGGATGGTATTGAAAGACCACTGAAGATATTTTGTGACAATAAATCAGCAGTTTTATATTCCAATAACAACAGGAGTTCTACAAAATCAAAATACATTGATATCAAGTTCCTAGTTGTAAAAGAAAAAGTACAGAGTGGACAGATATCCATAGAGCATATTGGAACAAACTCCATGATAGCGGATCCGCTTACAAAGGGATTACCACCCAAGGTCTTTCATGAGCACACTGCTCATATGGGTCTCATTTGAGGATATCCAAATTTAGTGGGAGTTTATATTATTCATTGTATATTGCTCTATGTTATGTTTAGACTTTATCTATACATTTGGATTGTGTTCTACAGAAATAAAGTATTCATTTTATTGCACTCTGTTAAATTATGCTAAAGATTTGATCTTAATAAAGTTAAGTAGGACCAGTTGGAAATAGGCATGAATAGATCACATTGCATGTAATTTCCATGCTATGCACTCATGATTGATCTATGTCATTTAGCTGTGCAAATATATGTGACCATTGATTGGTCTAGTAACGATTGATGTAACAAAGGCCACCTTGATCCTATGTCAGTATAGTTAATGGACGAGATTGTTCGGATATACCCTAAGGACATGATAGCAAATTTTGAGCTCATAAGGTTAAGCACATTTATTTGATTAAATATGCATGTGGCCCAGTGGGAGATTGTTAGATTAATTTTTTGTAATTAATCTATAATTTGGGCCACACATGTAAATAATTAAAATGTGTGTGCTATCATTTAATTAAGCCTAAATATAGTGATCTAATTAATAATTGATTAATTGGCTTAAGGGTATAATTGTCATGAGATTATTGTGTAGATACCATTATATAATTATTATTTCTATGAGGGGCAGAAATATAATTATGATAAAATTAAAAATGCCCTAGCGGTTATTGTGAACTGCCCTAGCGGTTTGTAAATAGGGTTATGGTCCCCATTCTACCACGACGCATTCCAATTTCTGAAAATCCTCTCAGAGAGAAGTTGACACAGAATCTAGTGGCTAGAATTGGAAGACCATCTCAAAGGGTTCTCTTCCTATAAGGTTTCTCCTTCAATGGATTCAGGTATGTTTCCGCTATTAATTTTCTACTCATTGTTTTAATCAGAAGATTCCAGTATATATAAATTAGGGTTTTCATTTTGGTTGATTTTAACACGGTTTCCTCTATTAGTTGAATGGGATCCTGATTATCTTATGTTAGGAAGTCCGGAAATATTCTTGCCTTGAATATGTTTGAACTGGATCCTTATGGGAAGATGGTGGTAATTTCATACATAATTCATGCAATTCATGGTGGTAATTTCACACATAATTCGCATAACCGATTCAGCGATTTCGACGATTAAATTCCCATTGATCTCTGGTTACGATTTAATGACACGATTCTCCTTAGAAATGATGTAAATCCTCCACTGCACACAGTGAGGAAATTTTGAGCTGGTGGAACTATGATATCTTCATATTTTGAGCCCGATGTTCCAAGCTTACGAAGTTACATCATTTACCTGCAAGATGAACCAGAAACTAATAAAGATTCAAATGATAAAATGATTAAAACCTAGAAATGAAACTCCTCTCGATGACAAAAAAAAATTGATTTATGCGATTATATTTTCTCACTTCCCTTAGAATGCCTTTTCCAATCTTGAACGGTGGCGTGGAAACATTTAACGAAGTCCTTGGAGTGCGTCTCTCAGTCTGGTACGGCTGCAACTGCTTGTACCACTTTATGTGCTATTTTTCCTCAAGCCTTTATTACTTTGCCATGCGTGGATCTCTAAAAATTTTCTCATTTAATATATTGATGATCTATTGAGAGTTATCCCCTTTTCTTCTATAAAATATCCATGTAAATTTGCTATCTATGGCGTCTTTGGGCACTTAATCAGCCTCAATACCCGCTATTTTGAACAAACAAATGGAAAATTTTCCATCCAGTTGTACAGTTGTTGATTCTGCAATTCAATTCGAAGAGAGGAAGAAACACGTAGAACAAATTCTGTTTATGCATCGTAGCACTGGTGTCTTATCCCTCTTCAAATTTGACGTCTTTATGGCAACTGTCTTTTAATGTAGTTTTTGATTGACTTATAATAAGATCACAATGATATTTGATAACAATCTTGTGATAGAGAAAAACTTTGGCGGACTAATATCCATGTGGCACGATAATATATTCCCTGCGCCATCTTCATCATATTTCCTTCATGGGCTGGCGTTAGAGGTCTCTATAATAATGTATGGTGACTAAATGAAGTTAATATCTACCACACCTTGGATTGCATCACCTTTTGACACATAAGATGGCATTCAACAACAATCTCTTCTCCACGTAGACTTTACTTGGAAAGGAACGGCAGTAATTCAATGACCAAATGACTTAGGAGAACCCTTCAGACTTAGGAGAACCCTTCAGAAAGCTGGTAACGTAGACGGCTTATTCAAAATTGACCTTCTGATGTTTTTGGCAAAATCTAACCATAAAGCTCCTTCAACGTATACGAGACCTGCCAATTTTATTGCCCATCATTTGATTATTTTTCTTATTGTAATAATCGTTAAAAACTATCATGAATTATTTTGCAAAAGTTCACGACTCTTTATATATATCATTCTAACCAAGTAAAGAATAAGCATGTGTTTAAATGCTTACTCATGGACTTAATAAAATATATCACAATCTGATTCTTTCATGCTTAAGTACAAAATAAGAATGATAAAGGTGTTTTCAAAATCCATTTTTTCAAATAATGTAAGATGTCATATACATTTTCTTCAACGTGAATGTAAATGTTTCAAAAGAGGAAATTCACAATATTAATGTAAGGTATATAACATATTATTGTTTTATTCTGCCACATGTTAAATTTGTAACCTATTTTCCTTTCTTTAAATGATAAAGCTTGGTTATCACTTTAATGTTCTTTGATGTACTTTGAGAAGATCATTTTTTTTAAATGGATATATAAAATAATCATAAATAAATATATAAATTCAATAATGAAATTTGGTATCATATTCATATTAATATAAGTATGGATTTAAAATATGAAAAAGAAATATTAAAATCTATAGTTTATTTATATTCAAATAAAGTGCAAATAAATTTATTTTCTCAATTATAAAAGATAATCAAAGTCACGCCAAAGCATATATTTAACTCAGAAAACCCCAAATAAGAACTTGCAATCATCGTTAATCCATCAAGAAGTAAAAAAAAATGTCAAACGATCACCATATCATTTTCATGCAAACCATGTCAAAGAAAAGGGAGTATAGAACGTTAATGATCTGAAAGGAGATAATCAAAAGAAGTAGCTAAATAAAGTAGAAGAAGACTGAAAGCTAATTATTTACAAAATTTACATGAGGGACCCTTTATTTGCAAAAATCAAAGGGAGTTGTTGGGGTGCCAACAAATGGCGACATGTTGGGCGAACCAGTTATCTCTGTTTACTTCAAACAATTGAGTAAAATATGGTATAAGACTCACTCTGAGAAATCAGGTAATCTCAATCTAGTACAAACCCGTGTTTAATGATTTTCACGTTTGCAAATACTTTCAAAATTTTTCCCCTGCGTTGCTAATAAAAATTTTCTCATATAGACAAACTAGATAAGAGAATCTCCTCAAAACCAAATACTCAAAATAAAAGATAACCCAAAACTTCCAGTATAAAGACATAACCGATTTATTCCTCTGAAAAGTACAAGAAACCTGTTCCATCTTATTAGAGATAAATTTTTCTATTGTATTTAAGACTTTATAAAACAAGGAATCATTGTCCTGGCTAAGTAACCATAAGACAATGTCACTCACAAGTATCATCAGAAATGAATCAGCTGGCTCATTATTGAGACCCCTTATCTTTTAATCCTAAGACCAAAAGCAATTACCACAGTTTGGTGACTAATTTTAGGTAAGGTCATACTGATGATATCCATGATCCTGATCGAACCGGCTCATTACTGATACCTTTCGTTCCTACTTTCATAAAATCAAAAATTATAAACAGAACAGATCTAGGTACTTCTCAGATTGTAAGCAGTTTAAAAAATGACTGTTATTTCAGATTGATAAGGATTTCCAAGTACCAAGTTTTGAAAAGACAAATTATCAGTCATCATTACTATAAAGATAACAAGCATCAATGGATCAACTCTAATAGTAAGTACAAACTTCTAAAAGTTTACAACAGATCTATTTCAAATTCGAGAAAACCTGATGAGTCTTAACGGGAAAATAGACCATATCTTATAATAATTACTCAAAATTAATAGACAAACTGAAATTTGAACCCCAGAGATTTATTTATTGACACTAACCCCTTTAAAATCAAACAAAACCAAATAAAAAATAAAAGGAAAATCAAACCCTATTTACATATGTACAAAAATGTCAAAATAAAAATAATCAAGTGAAATCAAATTTCCAATGTAACCAACCATACAAACTCAAAACAATAAACACATGTACATCGCAAATCAAAAATGAAAATGGCAGAAAAAAGAAATCAAAATCAAAACTAACTAGATCTATCTTTAATAAGTGCAAGATAAGAAACTTATTATTTACAGGAAATCTCACACGAAATGATTTTTCTAACCAAACTTCTATTGGATCATGATATGTACAATGACTATGAACAGATTGTGATGGTTCTTTTGTAAAGGGAAAATCATAAATAAAATCATTCGTTGTTACCATCCCTTCTTTCGATGTGATAGAATGATAAGGTACAAAATTGGAATGTTCATGCAGAGAGATTTGATCTTCTTTAAGTTCTTCATTGGAAATCTGATTTACAAAAAGTGAATATGAAATTTGCTTTGATCCTTTGAATGTATGATGTGCAATATTTTTCTTATGGATATTCTCTTGTAAACAAATACATCTTTCATAAAGATCATCAAATTGAGAAACAATTTCGATTAATTCATCATCAAGAGTACTTGTTACATTCTTGAAATTGGAAGGAAAAGGACATTCAAGCAAAATTTGTTCTGAATAAAATTCTTGTGAGTAGATTAGGTAGTTATAGAAAGCTTCTAAATTAGAAGAAAAATTATCTCCTAAAAATTTCCCCTCACCATCTTCTAAACATTGTTTTATGGTGAGAAGGTTATCGTTATTCAGTTCGTATTCGTTTAAGACTTGAAATTTAGATTCAACACAAAGTTGAGTTTTATGAGTATGGGATATTTCTGATAATGAAACATGTTATAATCCCTCAACTTCATGCTTAATAAGTGAATCATCAATGTTAGATATCTCATAAAAATGTAATTTTGAAGGCATAAAGTTAGGTAAATTGAATGGAATTTTATGCATATCAAAATCAAAAAATAAATCAGGATAAATAGAAAAGTAGAAATTAGAAGTAAGGAAATTAAAAGAGTCTCTCGACTTAGAAAGATTATTAAAATTTTCAAAATTTTTCTCTTTTATTACCTGATCATTTTCAATACAATTTGGTGATGTTTTGAGATCAAGATCAATTGACAATCCTTCATGCAAATCAAAACTTTTATTAACATTCTCTTGAAAAATATCACTCTCCTTTCCTGAACAACATCTAGTTGAAAAATTAAGATTCATGTCATCTTCTCTCACTTGTTCTATTGAAGTATCAGAACACATAAAATTATTATTAACATATTTGTGTTCATTGATAATTGAATCAAAAGAAGAATTAGTACACAAATCAAAAAGCGATGAACATTTAGTTTGCTTCAAAATTAGTTCATCTTGATCTTCTTTCATAATAATAGAATTCAAACATTGTTGTTCATTAAGACAATCATCTTCCCTATCTCTACAAATAAATTCATCATGGATATGTCTTTCCCCATTTGTTTCCCTAATATATATAGGGTCAAGATTTTGAATAAAAGAAGTGTGTCTCTCTCCTTCAAGAGGTAATGATAGATAATAATAATCGGAAGGAGAAGGCACTTGTTCTACTACAATATTTTCATTTTGGGGTTGGGAAGAACTTATAGAAATATCTAAATCAATTATAGAGAAGGAAGTTTCTTGAAGGGTTGGTAAATGATCTGTTAAAACATCCTTTTGACAAAGGTCTTGATTTTCTTGAATAGGAAAAGCATGAGAGTTCAAAACAAGATTTAAAAGGTCATGTTCAAAAGGTAAATCAGCAATATGAAATTTGCAAAGAATATGAGAAAGTCTTACCAAACAATCTTCTAAAGACTCACCTTTCTTCCATTGAAGAACCTGCAACTCACTGCACAGTTTATTAGAATCATAATCCCCGAAAGTATCTAAAAATTCATGTGCGAATTGAAACCATGTAAAAAAGAAATTAGGTGGAAATGTTTCCAACTAGCATTTGATTCGTCCTTTGAGAGTAAGAGCAAATAACCTGCAAGTAGCACTAAGATTAACAATATTATATTTGTTACATTTGGATAAAAACTTCTTGAGGTGTTTTCTTGCAGATATATCGCCTTCACCATCAAATTCAAGCTTTGACAAGAGGTTGACTGTCTCATTGGGAATATCAACTAATGTAAAATGAAAAATTGATTCCCAAACAGGAATTTGGGTATGAGCCATGAATGATAAACAATCAAAATTAATTGAATCCTTAAATTGGTTAGCTTGTCATCTAACCATCCCTATGATGCGTCTATGACAGCATAGAAGAATACGATATAATACACTGAAATATAAGAGCTTAGAGGATAAATGGTTAATGAATGAATAATGAAAAGATAAAAATAAAAACCATTCGTTTTACCTTAGGCCCTCCTTCTAGCGCCATTTTTTGGCCCAATTTTATGACCGGGGCCAACAAGACCCTAACGAATCACGTATGATGGCATTTGACTTAGACCAAGATGAACCGCGTTTTCTTTGGACATTAGCTTTTCAGGTTTCTGTATCCATTCTAAACCTTGTCATTCATCGATGGATCATCGATGAAGGTGCCTCCACCTACGTAATGTCGAATTTTGTCTAGCAGAAACTCGGATCCCCCACACTGCATCCATCAACTACCTGTAATACCCCAATTTTGACCCTTATGAAATATTGGCTTTTAATGTAAATATGTATACATGCGATATGTTTTCCCTAGCATGGACCTCAAGGCTAAGGCCTTGCTAGTGCACGCTCGGATTTTATTTAAATGGAAAAGTATTTGATTATTTGTTACACATGTGCTATTAAGCCATGGAATATTGTAATTGATGTAAATATTTGATACTGCAATAAAATACCAAAACTGGCCATGGAAGCAACCAATGAGAAGAGTCCATCTGTATCCACTAGGGAGTCGTGAGGGGGTTGTGGGGATGAACATATGCTTCCAAATGTCATTGTGAGAACCCATTTGACTTACTTTGCTTACATTTATTTCTATTGTAAGGAAGTAGTTGAAGATTTCAGTCCATGGCTTCAATGGAGCATGGGTAGCTCATAAATTCGTATGGCAGAGTATGGGCTCTGTTTCCTTGTACCACAAGTCACTCTACCTCATGGAAATTGATCCTTCCTCATTCCCATTCCATGGTGGAAGAACCCAACATCAATTTTCATCCATTACGAATTCCCAGCAGTGAGCAAAAACCAGAAATCGCAACTTTGCAAGAACCCACGTTTTTGAGTGCCAAAAAACACCCAGAATTGGTATTGGACAGTAAAATCCAATGGGGGATCCATAGATGTGAACCTTGGGGAAAATTTGAGAGTATTAGATACCCCGAAATCCATAGAAAAACCCAGTTTTTACAGCCCGGAAATCAAGTGACGGGATTGAGTTATTTAATGACAGAAGTTTGAGAAATCCAAGTGTGAATGACTGAACAGAGGTTGAGTTTGCTTGATAAACCCAGTGAAGGATGAAATATCAAGGAATTAGTAGCTAGACCTTTCTATGCCCACCTTGAATAGCACTGGAGGGAAGGGATGCCTGAGGGACTATGTAGCAGAGAAGGCGACCTTCCTTGTGTTGGGTGAGGTAGGTATTCTGGGTGCTATGACTATTGAGTTCATTGAGATGCCTATAGATTTTTGGTTGAGCTCACTAGCTTAGCATCCTCCTCATTTGTCATTTGTATGCTTGATAAACCCAACTGTGTGTTGAAATAACATAGCTATTGAGTTAAACCATGGCTGTGAGTGAGCCCAATTAGTTCCTCCTTAGTGGATACACAACCCAACTCGGGGGTGATCTCTCAACTGAAAGAATATAGGTTGGACAGATATCTATGGTTGGGTGGAACATTGCTCTCACATAGCCAGTTGTTGGACCGCTTTTTCTCAAAGATAAGTAGTCTCTGTGGTTTAAATTGTGATCGTTATGTGTTCTATTCTGAATGTTAATTGTTCATGTTAATGAACTGAAATGATTATCCTAATTAAATTGATATGAAATCTATGAATGGCATGAGAATGGGATTGATTATATGTGTGATTGATTCATCATCTGCCTGAGTTAAATATGCTGATGCATTCCATTCCATCTGTGTGTTAATATGTTTAATTCCGCTGAATAATACAATTGTGTGTTTTATTTTAATTGAGAATTTTAGTCTTATGGCTCTGGGGAAGACTCAGGCACCCCCATGTTACAGGCATGTTCCCTCCCTTGCATTGGATTGATGGAAGGGGACATGACACTACCGCATTACAAGCTTACGATGGTTGTTCAGCTCAACTGCAGAGCCTTTTAGCTAACGTACTCGTGTAATTAGGTGGAAAAATGGTTCTCATAGACATAGAGGTCATCAATTCCCAGCTTGATTACAACCTCTTGTTAGGATGAAGTTACATGTATAAAATGAAAGTTGTCGCTTCTTCTGTCTTCTGCCTCATGATGTTTCCCCGTGAAGGACGTATAATAAAAATTGATCAAATAACATACTATGATCCTAATGCCCCCGCCACACCTGAAAACATTCTACCTATGATTGAAAAACCCGTTCTGAGTGCACCCACATCATTCGTCTCCTCAGTCGGACCTGGGATATACTCATATACTCCCATGACTTCCATGTTCCAATCTATCCCACCCCTTTTCTGGATAACTGAAATATCTGATTTGTGCACCGTTTCGCACAACACACAACCACCTACTCAACAACCACCATTACTGCCACAACCACCCGTAGTGCTTAGTCATATCGGAGCAACACCGATTCACACTATCCCATTCTTATTTCCTCCTTCGAGAGTCATCAACACGCGAGTAATGGCTACACTCAATCTTCCAGGGTTAATGTTAGGACTACCTATGTGGTACCTACCTGCCCCAACCCCTCCCCCGACACCGAATGTCGTTTTACAACCAGTGCAACCCATCAATACTTCTAACCGTCCACCCCCTAGTGTAGCGAACATCCAAAACCGACCACCCTCAATAGGGTCCACTACATCAACATCTAGTAATGCTCCCCCTCAACTCCACTACAATGGGGGTAGAGGCCCACAAACCTACACCACTAGATCCACAACCTGCACAACCCCACCGACTCCCAAGTTGGCGAAGAATCCCCCAACAATCTGTGCAACCCCCAAGTGCTCTTTGTACGACGATATAGGCCATGCTACCCATCAATGTCCACAATTACTGGCACTTCAAGAACACATGCAAATGTTGGATGATGACACTAACATTCTAGTTGTCAAAATAGAACTTCCCCCTCAGCCTCACGATAAATCATTGCGTACCTGTTGATGTATATGTAACTTCGGAATGTATTTCACATATATGTATATTGTATTCCTATAGAGATGTTATTATTCCTCTATATGGAAGTGGTTGTATTCCTATAGAGATGTTATTATTCCTCTATACGGAAGTGTCGTCATTTATATTGTAAGTGTCGTAACTTATACTTGATGGGTTATTAGACCACCTTCTTAGGGTCGGACCTGTTTAAGTCATGTGGGTCAAAGGGTTATTAGAACACCCTAGTGGGGGTCGGCCCAGTCAGCATTATGTTAAGTGGTTAAGTTGAGGCCAACCTAGTGGAGTAAAGGTCAAGTCAATTTAGTGTATAAATAGAGAGTGTGTCTCTCTCATTTTATACATTCTATTCTCTCACTCACACTTGGGAGAGTGGCGCACTTGTGGAGGAGGAGGCTCTGCTGCTAGGAGAAGACTATCTCTTGTATTTTGGTTATATCATTGCTCTATCTATCTCTGAGGAAGTTATTGGGGTTTTTCACCTTTATGGTTTTCCCCAAGTAAACTCTATGTCTCTTGTGTGCTTGCATTATTGTGTCCATGATTGATATGCTATAGATTTGTTGTACATGTTCTCTCAGTTAAGATCCTAGATCAAATTGAAGTAAATTCTGAAAATATAACATGGTATCAGAGCTAACCTGAAAGAATGCATGATATGGCATGTATGACACTTGTTGCACTTACGATCCTAGGGCTTGATATAGCAAAAACTAGTCATCGTAGCACTTTCGCTATAAATTCGTTTTGGCGAATTTTTTGGCTCTAAAAATTTTACAGGTAGAATATTATATCCCCATGTACCTTGTGTCCAAAGGAAAACCTCTAATTCATTGTACTTTGTGATTTATGATCTATACAATATAGGGTTTCTGCCTCTTCCAGATCTGAGTCAAAATCAGGTGACCTTGGGAAAAAGGTCATAACTTGGGATAGGAAGCTCCAAATGAAATTTCATAAAAAGTAATAGGTAGTACACAGACTGTACTATCTCAGGAAAACGTTTCAGAGGTCGATGTTGAACCAGTGACACATGGCACGCCATACAAGTTCGCTCTGCTGTATTATCCCATAAACAGGTCACGTTGCAACACTTGGCATAACTCTCTCTTAGAGAATCCAATTGAGGTCAGACGTGTCGAGATGGAAAGATAGAAGGTTGGAATATCTCAGAAAAAGTTTTCAGAGGCCGAAGTTGAACCAGTGACACATGGCACGCCGTACAAGTTTGCTCTCCTGTATTATCCCATAAACAGGTCACGTTGCGACACTTGGCATAACTCTCTCTCAGAGAATCCAATTGAGGTCAGACCTATCGGGATGGAAAGATAACAGTTCAGGCTATCTCAGGACATGTTTTCAGACCCTATGGATCGAAAGGTTCGGAGTTACACCAGAAACAATCAGGTACATATTTATGTCAAATCAGAATTATTTTTGAGCACCTTCATTCATGGCTTTCGGAATTTAGGGCTTCGGAGAAAGTTGAAATTTTTGTAATCAGAGACCACGGCTGAATACTACTCATCAAAATCGAAATTTAGAGACCAATATCAGAATTTTGGTTGGGCATAAGGCCGGGCTTGATCAGACCCTAGTTCAGGACTTTGATAAAAAAAAGTGGAAAATTAGGGCTTCTGCAAAAATGGGGATTTTTGAAATCTGTGACCACGGCTGGAAGCTCCTCATAAAAATAGAAGCTTAGAGCTTTGGATCAAACCTATTGATTGGGCAGAAGAGTGGGCTTCATCAAACCCTAGTTCGGGGTGACGTCCAGTGAATCCGAAAGTTTCAAAGGCAAAATTGAGGAGTGAAACTTTGCAATTTTCAAATTCTGAATATACCATCTTGATCAGCTCATCAAGGCGCATATTTCTATCCTTTCAGAAGTTTGAAATTAAAAGTTTGAATTTTTGGGGTTTCTCTGACAAACCCTAATCCAGCTCCAGGTCTAGTTCTTGCAAATCAAGTGGATTGGGTTAATCCTAGAAGAAGATGGATTGGTCACCTACATAAGTGAAAAAGTTCCTGTCTTAGAGGGAGATGAGGCAAAGACCTTCCATAAGAAGATTACAAGCAATCTTGACAGGTATGACTCATCGAGGTATGTTTTGAGATTTGTTCATGATTTAATTTATGGTATGTTTTTCTTCATGTTATTACGGTTAGTACAATCTTGATTTTAGATTTGTCGTATCACCTTAACAAAATTATGCATGCATGATAGAAGATATTCATTGATTAGGGTGTTGACACTTATGATTGTACTAATGCTTTATGGTGTTATATGAGGTTTATGTTGTCTGCTAACATGAAAGGTACACCAACAAAGACAAATCATGTTATAGTTCAAGAACATATGATCATGAGGACAAAGATTCATCCGTTGTCATGGATCACTTAGAAGATCTACTTACGAGGTATGTATAACTTGGTGTTGGGGCCAAGGTCGCAGCTATAGTAAAAGCTGTGAATTTTGGGAAAAAGCACGAGTATGGAAGGAAAGTGCTAATTTTGGGACAAGCACTAAGTTTTGGGTAAGAAGGAGACGGTGCGCAGTACGGTGCCAGATGGATGATCTCAGCGCAGATCACGGACCAGAAATTGCGGAGCTCGCGCGCACGTCATCGAAGAATGAAGGTGGCTCAGCTACCATAATAAATAAGGCGATGGAGTAGAGGGCTCAGCTACCCTCATTTAAAGGCTCAGTACAGAAGTTATGGTTGCTCAGATCAAGGAGGAGCAATGGACCAGAGCATTGAAGGCGAAGGACGATCGCCCATACCCACAATCTGCGCCAGAATTCATGGAGCCTGCAGGAAGCGGCGACGTGACTGCAAGCGGCGCCTACAGTACACCTAGCCATGTGCGTGGTTAGGGTTTTTGGGAATCACTGTTGGGAAAGGCCCACAGTTTTGTAAAGGTGTGACCGTCATGGCCACCTATATATATGAATAATTGTAATGGGTAGACGTTTTTTGGAGAGTTAGGGAGAGTTAGAGAGAGTTAGATGTTAGACTGTTAGATAGCCAGTCTAAAGGATAGATCATGTGTTGCTTATCCTTCACTGTATTTTCTACCCAGTGTGTAGAACTAGAGAGGAAATCGGATAGCCGAGGAGCTAATCCCTGAGTTGCCAGACAGTCTGAGTCGACGTCTGTGCCTTTGTAATCTCCATAGAGAGGAGACTAGATTGAGAGAAGGGCTCCCAGCTGTGTGCGTGGAGTTTCCTGGAAAGATCTAAGGCTGCAGCTGTGTGCGCAGCATATTGTATAACTCTATCATTTTCTGGTTAATATAACACTCCCGTGGACGTGGTTTTCCTCGAGGAGATGAGCTTCACATATATCTTCTTGTTATAATGTTTGCGTGAATGATAACTGTTTAAGATCATTACCTGTATGTACATCTTTTGCATCGTCTTTGCGACTGTTTGAGTGAGTTTAGGAAGGTCCTTTATTGTTATAGTCGCCAAGTATAGAAGTAGTGGTGGAACGCTGCCGCTGCAGCGACCGAGCTTCGCGTGGCTGCGATGAGTGTGCAGGACGAGGAGGTATTTTAGCGCATCGATGCAAGGAATAGGCGCCTTCCGCGCCCGGAGGATGAGACTGCGCAGTGGGTCTGCAGGAAGGAAGGCATCCGCGCAGTTGCGTCGCGAGGCCTGCAGGAAAGTCCGACCGCCGATATTTGAGGAAGAAGGAGATATATAGAACAATCTCAGCGTCACCACGGTTAAGGAAAGCTGATTCCTTAACCCCCCATAGCCACTTCGGGTGAGACCTCGAGCTGCCGCGCAGCTCGTTGCCGAGAGGGCCAGTGCGCCAAGGGGTTTTGTTGCTGCGCTTCATTAAAACCCGGGTCTGCCCAGAAAAGCAGCCAACAAATGGTTCCGTTGCCTTGCGACTTGCTATTGTGAGACTTGTTATTTTGGCGACGCGCGAGATTGAGGAGCCAACAGATGGTTCCGTTGCCTTGCGACTTGCTATTGTGAGACTTGTTATTTTGGCGACGCGCGAGATTGAGGAGCCAACAAATGGTTCCGTTGCCTCATGACTTTTTGATCACATCACTTCCATGGCTTTGAACCCTGTTGATTGAGCCAAAAAATGGTTCCGTTGCTCAGTTAACAAATGTGTTACTGGAATCCTACAGCTAAAGAAATTGGAGATTGGTTTGATTTAAAGGCTAAAGAGTTCGCTGAACAAGAAAATAGAAGCCTTACGTTTCAAACAGAAGACTGGTTACAGAAGTATATTTATGCTGACCTTTACGAAATTTTCTTTGTTACGTTTGCATTGGAGTTACACGCTTGGATAGCCAAGTTAGCAGATTCTAGACCTACGCTGCATGTTGATCGACCCGTCACGTGGACGCCTGAGCTAGTCAGTATTGTGAAGCGGATCGACAATTATGTTTCCCGCGCAGTAGACTTTTGGTTGAATAGTCTACTGGAAGGTTTCATTACCGAATTTGCAGTCGATACAAGAAAGAGTTTCAGTGAAGCTGAGAGGAGTTTCTTCCAAGTACACAGAGGTAAGTTCTTAAATTCTCTGAACTTATGGATTAAAATGCTTCTGTATGAAAAAGGAAAGCTATGTATTGCTTCTGATGAATAGCATAGACAAGTAATGTCCGTAGATTCTGATAGTGATCCTGAAGTTATTGGTTGCACTCGTAGTGGAAAACGATATAAAGTAGGCCTTGACCAATATTCTTTTGAGTCTAGTCCAGACGATAGCCAAGTCCCTAGAGCAAGCCATATAGAAAGACAAGGGAGTGCTCATATCCCTTATTACCCCTTTACACCGCAAAAACCAGACGGAGCTCAGTATAATCCTACAGTAACACCTTCTAGTAGCCCACACGGTACTTCTAGCACCTCTGTACCACCTTTGTTTAACCATCCCGGAGGCACTGCTGCAGTACCTCCACCTCAAACCCGCGCAAGAAGGATGGGTGATGACATGAAGCTACCAACTTTTAGAGGAACAGGGATAGAAGACCCTGAGCAACACTGGTTCTTATGTGAAGCCATTTGGACAATTAAGCAAATTAATGACGATGCTGTTAAACTGGTTCAGTTAGCAACCACACTAAGAGAAAGAGCCTTGACTTGGTTCATGAAATACTCAGCAGCACAGAATAGGACGCTTGCTGAGGTAAGAAATGCTATGATTCGGGAATTTAAGAAACCTAAATCAGAATCACAGTGTATAACAGAGCTCAAAGACATCAAACAGTTACCTACAGAATCAGTATGGGACTTTGACCAGAAGTTCAAAGCCTTGATAGATCAAGTAAGCTTCGAGTTTGCACCACAGCAACATAAAGAATGGTTCATTGCTGCGCTGCTCCCACACATTAGACTTCCTCTTATGCAACAGAATCTCAATACTCAGGAACAAGCTCTAGAAATGGCTATGAAACTAGAAGCTTCGCCAATTGCAGGAACAAGCAACGATGTTGCGCATTTACAAAACCAATTAGCAAACTTAACCTTGCAAGTGCATGATATTAAGAAAGGCAAGGAGATTAAGGAAGAAATTTGGTGTACAAATTGTAAAGCCCAAGGTCATTCAAAGGACCATTGTCCCGTTTTCATAGACTATATTGCAACTGGAGCACCTAATCCTTTACCACAGGCACAAGGGCCTTGGTGTGAAATCTGTAGAACTAGAGGTCATAGACCACAAGAATGTCACTTACTCCAGAAATATGTACAAACTCCAAAGAATCTATATTGTAATTTCTGTAAATCAGTAGGTCATGATGAGAACAATTGTAGAGCATATGATCTTATGATAGAAAGAAAGCATGATGTTTATAGGGTACAAGCAGAGACACAAGGACCCACAGCAGGTCCACCGTATGACCAAACTCGGGATGCCCGAGCAGCAAATTACAGAGGACGCGGACGCACAACAAATTTTGGTCGCGGAAGAGGACAGATCACTTGTTATAATTGCGGAACACAAGGTCATTTTGCTAGGGATTGCTAAAATCCTACAACCCTCTGCAGGTATTGTAAATCTTCTGACCATATCATTGAAGAATGCCCTCAGTTATGGGCTAAGATGCAAGCAAAGACACCACAGGTCAATCAGAATATTCAGTTGATTGGAGCAGAAAAAAGAGAACCAGACCCTACAGTTAATATAGTGACACGCAGTGGAGCAACCACTGGTCCGCAAGAGATGGGAACGGGAAAGCAAGCGACGCAATGGGTGCGCCGCGCTAACACTAAACCAGCCCCACTTAACCTGCAGAAGCAAAAAGAAGCATTTAAGCAAGCTCAAGAGTATTTCTCAGATCCGAGAGCTTCAAGTTCTGCCGCAATTCCGCAGAACATTAGTAGATCGCAAGTGCTAAGACAAGACAACCTGGTACAAGAACAAGCCACTACAGCTGGAAGGCCTGATGATGAGGAGGAGCATGCACTAGGCAGTGTTCATGCATTCCTGCGACAATGCTTAAAACTGTTGCGCAATGAAAAAGCAACTCTAGAACTCCAACACCTGTTGGATCAGTGCCAACACTCTGCTTCGACGAACACACCGCAGCGTGCTGTTCACCAGATTAGGAGTCACATTAGAACTGGAAAAGAGATGAGGCTCACAGCACAGATTGGAGCATTTGAAATGGACGAAGTCATGTTAGATTTGGGCTCAGAAGCCAATGTTCTCACTATGCAGACATGGGAACAGATGGGAAGCCCTCAGCTTACAAGATCCCCTATCCAGCTAAGACTCGCAAATCAGCAACGAGTCTCTCCATTGGGAAGATTACCCAATGTACCTATTGATATTGAAGGAGTAAGAAGCTCTGCAGATTTTGAAGTAATCAAAATTATGGATGATAGTAGACCATACCCAGTGCTGTTAGGAATAGACTGGGCATTTGATAATTTGGCTGTCATTAACCTGAAGAAAAGACAGATGACCTTTGAGGATGACCAGATCAGGGTCATCGCACCTCTTGATCCTATTCAAGGACCAAGATATATAGAACCCATTCGCGCAGAAGAGGAAGTGCGCCACATGGAAAGCTTGTATCAGATGACCACTAACCACAGTGACTATGTCAACCCCATGGCAGATGGCCATATCAGCTGGCGATGTGATAGCTCGTGCACATCAGACTCAGATGCAGGATTGGAAAACTGGCAGAATCGTCTACATGAGGTTTCTGCAAGACGTTGCGCCATGATGACTAAATCCATTCGATGGATTGGCACAGAATTAACTGACACTCCAACTTTTGATGGCTTAACTGAAGTAAATAAATTCATACAGGAATATGAACAAAAGCTTCCAGAACAGCAGCGCATACAGGCACTGGATGTAGCATTGCGCGCTACACCCGCAAGATGGTGGATTGCGCATAAGGAGAATATTCATACATGGAAAGATTGTCGCAGATTGATACTGCGCAGATTTCAGGACACCACAGCCGAAGCGCTACGTAAATATGAAGGACAGAGTGACCCCAGGTCACACATTGAAGCATGTATTCAGCAATGGTCAGATATTCCGGAAGATGAATGGGTTCACCAATTCATCCACACATTGGATACAATTCCAAGGAATTGGTATACTGAAACAGAATTGCGCAGAGGCACTCTTACTTGGGCTCTTATGATAGAAAGCTTTCAACTTACCTTCAACTTTGAGTCAGAACATCCAAGCATTGATCAGGCTTTGAAGTGTATTAGAAAGAAGGTATTTGAACACTATCCAGTAACAGAATATTCCCAACCAGATTGGGCTGTCCAGATAGAACATGCCCTGGAATGTTATAACTTCACCGCTGAAGATGAGGAGGACGATCCTCGCAACATCAATATCCCAGAATCAGAAGGGACGCGCAATATTGAAGGTCCTGAGCTTGATATTCCTGCCATCACAGAACACGTCAAGCTCAAGAAAGTTAACATTGGTACAGAAGCTGACCCAAAGTTTGCTTCTATAGGAGATTATTGGGATGATGACACTGTTGCGCATGTTTCAGATTTATTGCGTGACTACCAGGATATCTTTCCTACCAAGTTCACAGAAATGAAAGGCATCCTAGGAGACTTAGGAGTGATGCGCATACCTCTGAAACCAGATGCCAAGCCAGTAAAGCAGCGCCCATACAGGTTGAACCCGCGCTACAAAGAAAAAGTCAAAGAAGAAATTGATAAGATGCTTGCAGCAGGAATTATTGAACCAGTAGAGGAAAGCGATTGGATTAGTCCTATGGTGGTCCAAGAAAAGAAAACGAAAGGTGAAATAAGAATTTGTGTCGACTTGCGCAAACTCAATGATGCATCAGCGCACGATCCATTTCCCACTCATTTCACAGATGAAGTACTTGATAATGTTGGAGGACAAGAGGCTTACTCTTTCACTGATGGATTTTCGGGATATCATCAGATTAGAATCCATCCGGACGACCGCCACAAGACTACTTTTGCAACTGAATGGGGCTCATTCGAGTATACGGTAATGCCCTTTGGTCTTAAAAATGCACCTGCTATCTTCTCTAGAGTTGTTGTTGCTGTTTTTAAAGAATTTATCCACAAATTTTTAGAAGTCTATTTTGATGACTGGACTGTATTTGGTTTACTAAAGAACCATATTGCGAATCTGCGCATGATGCTAGAAAAATGTAGACAGCATCAGATTTCCCTTAACTTGAAAAAATGTATATTTTGTGCGCCCTTTGGTATTTTGTTGGGACATATTGTATGCAGACAAGGACTCCTGATGGATCCTGCGAAGGTTGCCATCATCGCTAATTTACCTGCGCCCAACTCAGTTAAGCAATTGCGCACTACATTGGGACATACAGGATACTACAGAAAATTCATCAAAGGATATGCAAGGATCACAGCACCTATGGAAAGATTGCTGAAGAAGGATTCGAAGTTCCACTGGACAGAAGAATGCCAACAGAGCTTGGACACACTTAAAGAAAAGATGATCACAACGCCTATTCTAGTTTTCCCGGACTGGAGAAAACCTTTTCATGTTCATGTTGATGCTTCTTCCATAGCATTAGGAATCGTGCTTACACAGTCTGGAGAAGGAAGTATTGACCACCCAATTGCTTACTCCAGCAGAAATCTATCTACAGCTGAGAAGAATTACACCACTACAGAAAGGGAAGGACTAGCTATGGTGTATGCCCTACAGAAATTCAGACACTACCTGTTAGGAGCTCACTTTAAAATGTATACTGATCATTCTGCTTTGAAATATTTGGTCAATAAACCAGTATTAGGAGGAAGAATTTGCAGATGGCTACTGCTCTTTCAGGAATATGATTTTGAGGTTATTGTAAAACCAGGCAGATTGAATGCAGGCCCTGACCATCTATCTAGGATAGAGTCAGGAGAGGAACCTACAAGTCTCGAGGACAATCTCCCTGACGCACAGTTGTTTTCTATCCAAGCAGCAGACGAATATTATTCTGATATTCTTGAGTTTCTCACTACCGGACAAGCGCCGGCTGAGTTTACAATCCAGCAAAAGAAGCAACTTGTTGTCAGAGCCGCAGACTTCACTTTGATAGCAGGCCAGCTTTATAAGTTGGGCCCTGACGAAATTTTGCGCAGATGTATCTTACCACATGAAAAGAGCTCTATCATCGCAGAAGCGCATTCAGGTACCGCAGGAGGCCATTTCGCAGGAAAGCCGACTGCGCAAAAGATATTAGCCGCAGGTCTTTGGTGGCCGACATTGCACAAGGATACTAAGGAATTCTGTAAATGTTGCGATGTGTGCCAGCGAACAGGAAAACCCTCAAGGAGAGATGAAATGCCGCTAAGACCCCAGATCACACTGTGTGCTTTTGATAAATGGGCCATTGACTTTGTAGGACCTATTAACCCACCAGGAAAAAGAACTGGCGCAAGATATATCATTACAGCTACTGAATACCTCACCAGATGGGCTGAGGCGAAGCCAGTTAAGAACTGCGACGCTGCTACTGCCGCGCAGTTCATTTTCGAGAACATTATCACTAGGTTTGGATGCCCAGTGATCCTCATGAGTGATCAAGGTACACATTTCCTCAATGAGACTATAGAGGCCCTCACTGAAGAATTCCAAATGAATCACCATAAGAGTACACCCTACCATCCTCAAGCTAATGGTACGGTGGAAGCATTCAATAAGATCCTTGAGAATGCCCTGACGAAGATCTGTATTCAACAAAGAGATGATTGGGACCTTAGAGTCACAGCTGTATTATGGGCTTACAGAACCATTTGCAAGAAACTAACAGGTCACACACCTTTCAGCTTGGTGTATGGACAAGAAGCAGTTATGCCCATGGAATACATTGTTCCCAGTCTCCGAATTGCGCAAATTACAGAAATGGCAGATCCTGATACTATGAATGAAAGACTTTCGCAACTGCTTTCCTTAGAAGAAGACAGACTTTTGGCCGGATTTCATCAACAGGTACAGAAGGCAAGACAGAAAGCTTGGCATGACAGGAACATTAAGCATAAGCACTTTGAAGAAGGAGACTTGGTACTCCTTTATGATAGTAAATTCATCAAGTTTCCAGGCAAGTTTCGCGTGCATTGGTTAGGCCCTTTTTAGGTGATAAAAGTAACAGACGGAGGCGCAGTTCAGCTTGCGAAGCTGGATGGAGAATTACTACCTACAATGATAAACGGGAGTCGGCTTAAGCTTTATTGCGACGGCCACTCCGCCCTGTCAACATAATATATTGCTCAAGAGTGCAGATGTCCGGTGTAGTTGAAAGAGACATCGCATTCAGTCTACACGGAAGCTGCGACACACCCTCAGTTTCCAGCTTCCTGCGCAGTTCCTTGAAATATCCGCGCATCCTGAATAAAAATTGCTTGAAGAGAGCTTATTGGTGCGCTCTGGCGAAGTTTTGTTGTGAACCGTTGAACTATCGCTCTCGCGGAGTTCCCTTTGATAATTTGCCGCTTGAACAAAGTTTTGTTGTGGACCCATAGAGGCACAGTTTCCTAAGTTGAAATGACCCGCCGGAAATTTTGAATTCAAGCAGTTATGTAGCCGCGTTTGAATAAATGAAGGATAAGGCCGCTATTTAAGTCTAGCCGTTCTGGCGGATTCGGCTTAATCTCCGAAAGATTTGCATTTAACTCAGGCGCCGAAAGCATTAGCTTCTCCCGGAAGGCTGTCAGAGCCCGTCAATCACAATAAATGCACCGCTACGGCGAGAACGATAGCGTGTTGTCAACTCACGTATAGCCGCCTACAGCTAAGTAACCCCACTTGGTCGCATTTACTATCCCCGCTGGCTATAAATACCTCACACTTGTATCATTTTCGGGTTACTGTCTCGAGTTGCATAGTTGTGTTTGAAGATCCAAATTATTGTTTTCAGAGCCGAGTGTGCAGAGTATTTCCCCTTGTTTTCAGCGTCCATACCCTACGCAGGTCCGCCATTTGCTGTCCAGAGTTTTGTTATGTACATTGGTTCACGACGGAGAATTTATCGACTGAAGAAGTTGTTCGTCAATTTCTGCGTCGAGGCTTAGATTTCGGCATGGCCACTCCGGTGACGGCTTCGACCTATGTACACCCTGGTGCTACCGATCCCAGAACATCTCCAGGCACAAGAGCATCTCAGCAGCAGCCGGAGGAACCTGTTCCAGAGCCGCTCGCGTCTATGGTGAACTATATTCCGCCGCGTCCAGATGATGCGCCGGATGTATAGATTCCGAAGAATGCAAAGTATCCAATTCCGCTACCCGCCACTACCGGCTAGTGTGCGGGTAGAAGGACAACTATTGGGAAACATTCCATTTGTTAAATTCTCTGATTTTAACCTTGGAGACTATAAGACATATCCTCAGTTCCAGTTGGATCGATATCTGGATATAGTGCATAATCCCACCAGAAAGGTTGACGAGTTTATCCCGAAGGGATTTGCAGCAAATCTTGAGCGCCCTGGACTCTTGAATTTGTTGAAGCTACCTGCAAAGCTGGTCCAGAAATATAACTTGACAAGAGGAGGTCGGGCTTATGACCTCACGACAGTAGAAGATGAGGCACTTCGCTTCATAGGAAGTCTGCTTGCAGGCAGGCTTCTCACAAAGTGCCGACCAAAAGAAGTTACTGGAGCTGTCGTGGAGCTCGCTATCGCAGCTGCGGAGGGAGAACAGTACAACTGGTCTCTCTTCCTGCTAAATTATTTTTTGGCTGATTGCCTGAATGTGCAGGACAATGCAGCCCAATCATTCCATTTTTCGTGGCTTCTAATTTTATGCGCTCTCGTCGGGTGGAAGGAGCCCCCGAATACTCAGTTCCTTCCGCGCCGCGCAGGAGAGGTTGCCGGCATGCGCTACATCAACCTCTGGGATTCCCCTAATCCCGCGAAGCGCAAGATGAATCGCGCTGTCTTTTGTGAGTACTACTATCTCCTCCGAGATACCATACAAGATATGCCAAGGCTGAGCGAGGAGACAGCCACATTGTATGAAGGGAAGTTGGCTTTTACTGCCGACATCCATCAACTTTACCTTCGGCCTTGCGACATTCCAGGTGACTGGGCGCTAGGTCTTTACAGGATGACCACAGAAGATGTCGAAGAAACCATTAAGTCGTGGTCGGACGAATGGAGAGCAGCAGCTGACATCGCACCTGCGATGCCACCCGCCGCTGCGCAAGAGAAGGATAAGGGCAAGGAAGCCCCTGAGCAAAGAAGCGATGAAGGCTCAACAGAACCAGCCACCAAGAAGCAGAAAGTGTCGCATCCCACTGAGGCCATTCCCTCGGAGATCGACAAATACTTGAAAGAGCAATTTCGTGAGATGAGGAACACGCATGCTCACATCCGAAGTGCTCTAGACTTACAGTTTGTAGAATTGAAAGGTCTCGCAAGAAGGATTGCGCAGACCCATGCACCAGCATCTACTTCGCAGGCGCCACAAGAAATTCCAAGTGATGAGCGAGTTGAAGAACTCATAAAAAGGCACACTGTCGTGCATATTCCACCTACCAGCATGACACTTCCAGATCCTCTAGCTGAACTACAGGTAAGCACAGTTGGACCTGTAGAAATACATTTGTCTTTGATTCCTATAGAAACTCTACAGCTTGTACAGGAGAAAGTCTCTCTTGAGTTGAGAGCTAGAGAGCTCTCTACTTTCCAAGAAAACCAACGACTGCAATCGCAGGAGATAGAGCTGAAAGAAAGTCATAAGAATATCTCTGCGAAGCTTGCACTCTATGAGGCGCAAGACACCGGCATCAGAAATGCAATAGAAGAGATTGCCCAGGAACTGCCGGCTTGCGAGATTCAACCAGACCTCCCTCTGGTTGCAAAAGTTCAAATTATTGGAGGAAGGGTGAAAACCCTGGAGCAAGAAATAGTTGCTATGGCTGAGGACCATAGAACCCAGATTGCTGAGCTAGAAGCTCGTGTTGCCGCGCAGCTTACGGATGATGCGCAGGTACAATTTGAAGCACTGAGCAGAGCTTCCACACAGATGAAAGATCGAGTACAGGAAGCCAAGAATCTGATGAACCAGGCTATGGAAGCTTGGACGGATCTTGTGAACCTCCCTTTTAAAGTGGGTCTGTCAGAACAAGTGCAAGCTGCAGAACAATCTCTCACTGTTCTGAATGAAGAAGCTAAGCCCTTAACAGGCTTGCCAAAGATGAAGAAAATGGGTGAAGTGCGCAAAATGCAGCAGCAACTGCACAAGCTCAGAACTGAAGATGAGAAGCTCACCAACAGCATTCAGCCATTCATGGATGAGTATGCTGAAATCGTCTCCCAGGTTGAGACAAAAATCAAAGAGATTGCTGAATCTCAGGAGATCATCGATACCCTCACTAAAGATGAAGCAACCGCAGAAACGGTGCAAACAGCTGACGAGTGTATTCAGGAATTGGACTCCGCTATTGCGAAGTGGAAGAAAACATTCGCGGAGACTCAAGCAAAAGCAGATGCGCAAATCAAGCCACCACGCGCTAGTGCGAGTGGCTCGAGGGCGAGCCACAAGTGAGTGTTGGGGGCCTGTTGGGGCCAAGGTCGCAGCTATAGTAAAAGCTGCGAATTTTGAGAAAAAGCACGAGTATGGAAGGAAAGTGCTAATTTTGGGACAAGCACTAAGTTTTGGGTAAGAAGGAGACGGTGCGCAGTACGGTGCCAGATGGATGATCTCAGCGCAGATCACGGACCGGAAATTGCGGAGCTCGCGCGCACGTCATCGAAGAATGAAGGTGGCTCAGCTACCATAATAAATAAGGCGATGGAGTAGAGGGCTCAGCTACCCTCATTTAAAGGCTCAGTACAGAAGTTATGGTTGCTCGGATCAAGGAGGAGCAATGGACCAGAGCATTGAAGGCGAAGGACGATCGCCCATACCCACAATCTGCGCCGGAATTCATGGAGCCTGCAGGAAGCGGCGACGTGACTGCAAGCGGCGCCTACAATACACCTAGCCATGTGCGTGGTTAGGGTTTTTGGGAATCACTGTTGGGAAAGGCCCACAGTTTTGTAAAGGTGTGACCGTCATGGCCACCTATATATATGAATAATTGTAATGGGTAGACGTTTTTTGGAGAGTTAGGGAGAGTTAGAGAGAGTTAGATGTTAGACTGTTAGATAGCCAGTCTAAAGGATAGATCATGTGTTGATTATCCTTCACTGTATTTTCTACCCAGTGTGTAGAACTAGAGAGGAAATCGGATAGCCGAGGAGCTAATCCCTGAGTTGCCAGACAGTCTGAGTCGACGTCTGTGCCTTTGTAATCTCCATAGAGAGGAGACTAGATTGAGAGAAGGGCTCCCATCTGTGTGCGTGGATTTTCCTGGAAAGATCTAAGGCTGCAGCTGTGTGCGCAGCATATTGTATAACTCTATCATTTTCTGGTTAATATAACACTCCCGTGGACGTGGTTTTCCTCGAGGAGATGAGCTTCACATATATCTTCTTGTTATAATGTTTGCGTGAATGATAATTGTTTAAGATCATTACCTGTATGTACATCTTTTGCATCGTCTTTGCGACTGTTTGAGTGAGTTTAGGAAGGTCCTTTATTGTTATAGTCGCCAAGTATAGAAGTAGTGGTGGAACGCTGCCGCTGCAGCGACCGAGCTTCGCGTGGCTGCGATGAGTGCGCAGGACGACGAGGTATTTTAGTGCATCGATGCAAGGAATAGGCACCTTCCGCGCCCGGAGGACGAGACTGCGCAGTGGGTCTGCAGGAAGGAAGGCATCCGCGCAGTTGCGTCGCGAGGCCTGCGGGAAAGTCCGACCGCCGATATTTGAGGAAGAAGGAGATATATAGAACAATCTCAGCGTCACCACGGTTAAGGAAAGCTGATTCCTTAACCCCCCATAGCCACTTCGGGTGAGACCTCGAGCTGCCGCGCAGCTCGTTGCCGAGAGGGCCAGTGCGCCAAGGGGTTTTGTTGCTGCGCTTCATTAAAACCCGGGTCTGCCCAGAAAAGCAGCCAACACTTGGTTCTACAATGGATAACTTATGAGACATGTAGGTTACTATCATAAGTCACTGAAGAGAACCAGAAGACATTATGCGGGTATGTTAGACATAACTAGCTAGCATGCTAATCCAGGTATGTTTTTCCTATATCAAGCTAGAATCCTACCTTGTGTTAGGATCTTATACTGTTGTGTTGTTGATAATGATTATTCATGAAGTCATAGGTTTGAATAGTCATGGTTGTATGCATATTATGTTTCTTACCATAATTAATGATATGACTAACCAGAAGAATCATGAAGGTATAGGTTTGAGTAATCATGGATTTTATGCATATTATATCTCTTATCTTGATTGATGATTTAACTAACCAAAAGAGTCCTATGATCAAATAAGAATATGTATGAGTAAAAGAAAGACTTCCCTGAAACCTTGAATACTAATGTTTATTATCTATGTTTGAAATGATCCTAACTATACATGCTTGAGATTATTGTGTTTTGATAATATTAAGATTACACTAATGAATTTTTGATTATGTATGAGACCTCGAGCATAACACAATGATGATACTAATAAGCATGCATAGTGATTAAGGATGGATGTAAGTTCAAGGACAGGTAATCCAGGAAGCAAAGATCAAGAGGGAGCACACTCCAGTTGTTCCTGCAAGAAAGCAAAGGAGCACACTTCAGTAGTTTCTGCAAGAATGCAGATATTCAGAGGGAGTTGACCACTTCTCACAATCCACATAAGAATGGAGTTGCAGAAAGGAAGCAAAGACTGAGAGGGAGTCAACCCAACAAACAAACAAAGATAAGTATTTGAATTGTCATTACTTGCACATTTTATTGTTTAAATAATACTGTTCAATAATGTATATACTGATGTTCCTAGAATTAGGTTGTGTATTATGCATATTAGAATAGTTGCATTGATGAACAGTATACTACTAATATACATGGGTAAGTGGCCTATGGCACTGTACAACATTCCATTGCTATTTATCTAGAATGAAACCTCTTTGCTGACATGTTGGGAGTTGTGCACACTCTTAACAATGTTCTGGTAGATATTGGAAGGCATCTAGAAAGTTACGGGATATGGATAAATGTTGTATTGAAGCATTGGCTAAAGATAATTGCATGACTGTATGACATATTTCTTTATGTGTAAGAATTTGTTCTGAAAACTATGAGATGTTTTCTAATCATGCAATTTAACTTGTTGTGTAGGAAAGATTGTATACCATCACCTACAAAAGAAGGACTACAACATTTGTTCAAGCAACAAAATTATCTATTGAAGATATTGAAGTTCCCAGGATACAGGAAGAATGCCATGATCCGTCGATCATGAAGAAGGATGTTTGGGATGCGGTCCGAGGAGCTAAAGGGAAGTCTGTTGTGACTTCCAAATGGAACTATCAGATCAAGCATGCTGTAGATGGCAACATATAAAAGTGATGAAATAGAAGATACACCAGATGGATTTCAAGACAACCTTCTTGAATGGTGTAGTTGAAGAAGAAGTGTATGTGGAGAAGCCACTTGGTTCAGATACACATGACAAGGAGTCATATATGTGAAGAACTTCGTGAGGATAGATTGATTGTCGACACGCAGCGGAAGCTTGCTGCCGAGTTAGAGATGAAGAACTTGGGGATGATGCACTATTTGTTTTTGGCATGGAGGTGTGGCAGAGTGCAGATGGAATCTTCCTTGGACAAGGGAAGTATGTAGTAGAGATCCTGAAGAGGTTCGGGATGATGGACTGCAAGGCCATGGCCATACCTATGGCATCAAACCTGAAGTTTCTGTGTGATGCTTCATCTGATCCGGTTGATGTCACTGTGTATCGTCAGATGATTGGGTCCTTGATGTACCTGACGAACACGAGACTATATATTTGCTTTGTGGTGAACACATTGAGCCAGTTCCTGACGAATTCATGGAGTGTTCACCTAGTTGCTGTAAAGCATGTTCTGAGGTACCTGAAGGGTACAGTGTAGTACGGGCTCAAGTATGAAGCGAGTCAAAAGTTTAACCTACAGGGTTATGTTGATTCAGATTGGGCTGGAAGTGCTGCAAATAGGAAGAGCACATCGGGATGCTGTTTCAGTATGGGATCAGGTGTGATCTCTTAGTTTAGTAGGAAGCAGTTCTACATAGCATTGAGTACAGCTGAGGCAGAGGATGTTGCAGCCTGTTTAGCTAGTTGTGAGGCAGTATGGCTACGGAAGCTACTGTCTAAGTTATTTGATCTCGCATTGGATGCTACTAGTATCTTTTGTGATAACCAGAGTTGTGTGAAGCTGTCCGAGAACCTAGTGTTTCATGAAAGGTCGAAACACATAGAGATCAAATATCACTATATCAGGGATATGGTGCAGAGAGGAGCTGTGAAGCTCCTATACATTGCAATGGATGAGCAGATTGAAGATGTGCTGATGAAGCCACTAGCCAGGGTGAAGTTCGAGTACTTCAGGGAGAGGCTTGGTGTTCTTCAGATTGATGACACTTCGAGGAAGAAGTGATGGACACATTTGCTGAAGCCATTCCAAGCATGTTGGAAGGAGGATCCTTCACATGGCTGTGGATGTAACTGCTGGATGATGAGTATCAGGACGATGCTCCAGTTACTTCTCTATATATACATCATGTTGGATGCTGGATATGATTAGTTGGATCATTTATATGTATATGTATGTACGCATCATGTTGGATGATGGATATGATCGGTTGGATCATTTGTATGTGTTTGTATATGCATCATGTTGGATGCTTGGACCATGTATCTGTATTTGTATCAGGTGGATACACTGTATGATCAGGTGGATCATGTATGATGATATGTACCAAGATGGTACAAGTGATGATGATTAGTATGATTATGGGCATCAGGATGATGCCTCGGGCGATGATGATCCGTTGGATCATGAGTATTAGGTTGATACTTGGAGGTCAGAGATGATATGTGGCAGGTTGTGCAAATAGCATGTAATCAGTCTTGGGAGATCTTGCCGGTCGTGCTGCGACACATAAATGTTCCGGGGGTACTCTTTCCGGTATTGCTATGTAGTATGTAATCAGTCCTCAGATATCTGATAGGTTGAGCTGTGTGCTCGTAATCAGTCCTGGGATGAGGTATTACTACGGAGACATGTAATCAGTCCCGGAGATCCGAGAGGTTGAGCTGTGTGCTCATAATTAGTCCTGGGATGATCTTTAGAGATCTTGGCGGTCATGCTGCAGCACATAAATGTTCCTAGGATGCTCTTTAAAGGTTTTATCTATCCACATGTAATCAGTCCTGGAGATCCGATAGGTTGAGCTGTGTGCTTGTAATAAGTCCTTGGATGCTCTTTAGAGATCTTGTCGGTCGTGATGCGGCACATAAATGTTCTTGGGATGATATTTAAAGGTATTATGGAGGAGATGCATGTAATCAGTCCTAGGAGATATTGCCGGTCGTGCTTAGGCACATAAATGTTCCTGGGATACTCTTTCTGGTATTGCATCCGCACATAAAATTAGTCCTGAGAGGCCACCTCTATTAGACTGTTTGCACAGATGATGAAGACTTGCAGGTGGTGGGCCTACATCCAGTATGAAAAAGGACTGGCTCTGTAGAACTTCCTATGACGAGTATATTTAGAGATTGATTGAGATAGCAGCAGCAGTGACGATGATGATGACTCGATGACGATTATCCAGTGACGATGATCCAGAAAAGATGACTTGTGCTAGAAGACCTGTGTCTAGAAATACCTTCCTAGTTAAGAGGGAGTGTTGATGTATATGTAACTTTGGAATGTATTTCACATATATGTATATTGTATTCCTATAAAGATGTTATTATTCCTCTATACGGAAGTGGTTGTATTCCTATAGAGATGTTATTATTCCTCTATATGGAAGTGTCGTCATTTATATTGTAAGTGTCGTAACTTATACTTGATGCGTTATTAGACCACCTTGTTGGGGTCGGCCCTGTATAAGTCATGTGGGTCAAAGGGTTATTAGACCACCCTATTGGGGGTCGGCCATGTGGGTCAAAGGGTTATTAGACCAACCTAGTGGGGGTCAGCCTAGTCAGCATTATGTTAAGTGGTTAAGTTGAGGCCGACCTAGTTGAGTAAATGTCAAGTCAATTTAGTGTATAAATAGAGAGTGTGTCCTTCTCATTTTATACATTCTATTCTCTTACTCACACTTGGGAGAGTGGTGCACTTGTGGAGGAGGAGGCTCTGCTACTAGGAGAAGACTATCTCTTGTATTCTGGTTGTATCATTGCTCTATCTATCTCTGAGGAAGTTTTTGGGGTTTTTCACCTTTATGGTTTTCCCCAAGTAAACTCTGTGTCTCTTGTGTGCTTGCATTATTGTGTCCATGATTGATATGCTATAGATTTGATGTACATGTTGTTCTCTCAGTTAAGATCCTAGATCAAATTGAAGTAAATTCTAAAAATTTAACAGTACCAACCACCCTTGTGCGATATGCGGCATTTACGACCATTAATCACATCACTGCCCTGGTCTCCCAGATTTTAGAGCAGCTCTTCAAGAATTGAATAATGTCGACCTAGAGATATCCCCTCCACTTATCGAGGAAATACCATTTATATGATCAATACCAGTGGAAGAGATCAATACCATTTATATGATCTCGTCAACCAGCGCACCCCAGTCAACCGATTTGACAACACAATGCTTCCATAATGATGAAGAAATCCTTGAAGCACTTATTGCACTAGACTACCCCTGGGATGGTATGCACCATCGATCATACTTCATCCTTGAAGCATATACCTCTTCCACGGTGAATCAATTCTCTGTTGAAGCCAAATATTTCCTTCCTACTAAGGTCGACTAGTTCAAGGATCCGATCCCAGCCCCTGATGCCTTTGAAGAAGGCAACATGGCCAACATTTCACCCGTTATTAAAATTGACATCTCTATTAAGCCCGGAATACCCAAACTTATTTCCTTGGGTGCATCATGTACGGAGGATGAGGTACAAAATTACAAGAAACTCTTCCATGAGTTTCGAGACGTATTTGCATGGTCCTACACCGAGATGTCGGGTCTTGATCTCGCTATTGTAGAACACCGTATTGACACTTGGCCCAACATACCACCTGTCCGCTAAAAGCAATGACCCACCCATCCATCCAAGCTTCCTGCCATCAAAACGAAAATTGAGAAACTTCGAATAGCAGGGTTCATTTACCCCATAGCCTACACCACCTAGGTTTCTAACCCAGTACCAATTAATAAGAAGCAAGGAACCATCCATTTCTGTATTGAATTCCGTGACCTAAACCTCGCTTTCCCAAAAGATAACTTTCCAATACCATTTATCGACCAACTTATCGATGCATGTGCAGGGCATGAGATACTATCTTTCATGGATGGTTTCTCTGGGTATAACCAAATTCACATTCGTAAGGAAGACCAGTACAAAACTGCTTTCACCACCCCATGGGGCACTTTTGCTTACCGGGTTATGCCCTTTGGTATTAAAAATGCTGGAGCCACTTTTCAGCGAGCCATGACATATTGTTTCCATGACTTGGTCCACATTATCCTTGTATACCTTGATGACCTCACGGCTCGATCGAAATAACGCTCCAATCATCTTAATGACCTCCGCCAAGTCTTCATACGTTGTCGCAAATACAAAATCCGCTTGAACCCCCTCAAGTGTGTATTTTTCATTCTAGCAGGTCGGTTGTTAGGTTTCATTATTTCACAGAAAGGTATCATAGTTGATCCATTAAAGGTCAGAGCCATCTTAGACCTCCCATCACCTCGTACGCTTCAGAAATTATAGAGCCTTCAGGGAAATCAATTTTCCTTCGACGTTGTGTACCTAATTATGCCACAATGATCCATGGTTTCCTTCATTTGCTTCGTACCCACATCCCTTTTGTGTGGGACAATCAAGCGCAGGGAGCCTTCGCTGACCTGAAGAAAGCTCTCACCAATGCACCCTTGATCTCCCCTTCGGATTTCTCTAAATATTTCATTCTTTACATTCCGGCATCTGACTATGCCATTTCAGGAGTCCTCGTTCAAGAAGACACTTCTCTTCAAGAGCATGTCATTTATTATGTGAGCCTAACCTTATCTGGCCCACTGCTACGGTACCCATGTGAAGAGAAACTAGCCCTCGTCGTCATCTTTTTAGTACAGAAGTTGCAACATTACATCCTTATCAACCATACTACAGTTGTCGCAAATTCCAACCCAATGGTCTATCTCTTGAATCATCGCCTTCTGCAAGGCCTTGTTGCTAAATGGGTGATTATCCTACAAGAATATGACCTAACTTTCAAAACCCTGAAGAGCACCAAAGCCTTATCACTTGCTCAACTCATTACAGACCTACCATCCTCGTCGTCATCACCAGCTGTCAATACTGATCTAACTGATGACCATTTATTCATCATCTCATCAGACGACCCTTGGTACGATGACATTTTGGTTTACCTCCGTACACAGAAGTTTCGACTTAATGTCAACCGTGATGGACGCCGTCACATCTGCCACCATGCTCCCCGTTATCTCCTCTTAGGTGATGTCCTCTATCGACGTGGTGTCGACACAATCCTACAACGTTGCCTTTCTCGTGAAGAAGTAGAACAAATCCTTAATGATTGTCATAGCGGTGCCTACGGCAGCCATTTATCTGGAATGGCCATTGCCCAAAAGGTAATCCATGCAGGTTATTTTTGGCCCTCACTATTTACCGATTGCATCACAACAGTCAAACATTGCCAAAATTTCCAGCTCTTTCCCCCCAAGGCAAGAACCCGCCCCCGCCCCCCTTCATCTAGTCGTCATCGTTGGTCCCTTTTGAAAATCAACTTCATGTTGTGTAACCCTGCATCAGCTGGCGGCCATAAATACATCATTGTGGCCGTTGATTACTTTACCAAATGGGCAGAAGCCATGCCTACTTATAATTGCAAAGCCGACACTCCAGCCTACTTCTTCTTCAACCATGTTATTACTCATTTCGGAGTACCAAAGGAACTCATCTCAGACCATGGTTCTCACTTTGAAGACTCTGTTTGGTGAGAATTGTCAACCCTCCTTAAGTTTGAACATCATTTCTCTTCCGCCTACTACCCCTAAGGAAATGGCCAAGTCGATGCTATTAACAAAATTTTGAATACCATCCTCCAGCGCACTATTGAACGACATAAGTCCAATTGGCATCACATGCTCTTCCCCACACTGTGGGCTTACCGCACGTCCACTAAAACTACCACCGGTTTCACCCCTTTCCATTTGGTTCACGTCATAGAATGTAATGTCCCCATTCCAATAATTTCATAGTAAGACAATCCCATCAATCCTACTAGTTTCCTAGGTTGGATGGGCACATGTGGAATGGTAATAAGGAAGCAAATAAATGATGTTTAGACATTATAAGGGTTCAAGTATTTAATAAATATAGTGAATAAAGAAATTCAAGAGAAATCATAGGTGACAAATGGTTTTGGAGACATATGGAGGATGTGGGACCCACACTAGCTTGATTTTTCATAATACATGGTATCTCTCTTTTGCAAATTCGAATTAATGGGAATGTGAACACTCTTGGGTGAGTTGGTAAGTCATAACACATGTCATTGAGCATATTAGGTCGAATTGGGAAGGATTGGTAACCTCCATGGAAGATAAAGAGTCAAAGTGGAAGTTTGTGGACACTTGGGCTAGATTCCCTAGCCCCTATGACACCAATGATGGAGCATCTATGACAACTATGACAAATTGCAGACCTGACCTCTGACATCTGACCACTATGACATGTCAGCCCCAAAAATAGGCTCAAGGAAGTTGAATTTGGGAGTTGGAGAATCCAAAGAGACTCAAAATCGAATTTGGGGAGAAGATGGAAGGTTGGGACTAGGAGACAAGTGGCAAATGTGGAATAATTCCTAAATGGAAATCTATTGATTCTATTGAGAGGATTTCGACCCTTAGAAGGCTAATGTTGGTTATAAAATGTATAAATGAAGTATGAGAATGGCTTTTGATGATTTGAGAAAAATTGCATTTGTGAAGAGAGAGCTAGTGGATGACTAGTTTCTTGCCTTAGCCAATTTCGAGGGTGAAAGATTCCCATCCAAGTTGGTGTTTGGAGAGGCCACTCAGGTCTTTCATGGTGCTTTAATGGAGTTTGTATTTTCAGGTAGCAGCTACAGGAAGTTTCATGGTTTGGTTTAGTGCAGCACTTTCTCTCCACCGTTTCCAGTTTTGAAGGCATATTCATGCTCCTTGAGGGAGGGCGTTTTTGGTGAGCACTTGTGCTTCTTGAGAGAGATTCTCATTATATATTTATGATTGTAATAGCTTCATATCCTCTGTTATTCATATTCAGAAATCCTCAGGTCGAAATACCCACTGGTTGTATGCAAAACTATTGATTAATGAGCAAACAATGTCCATTTCCCTAATGCATTGATGTATGACACTATAATGTTGATTATTTCGAATGGATGGATGATTCTCTGATATATTTGTGATCAATATAATGCCATGGATGTCTTATACAAGTTTCATGTACTGTACTTGAGCATTTGAAGCATTTTTACTCAGTTTAGTTGTATTGGGAGATGAAATAGTGCCATTTCCCCAAGGGTCGAATTGGGAGTTTTTGCTGTTGAATGTGAGAGATTTAGAACAGTAGTAAAAATCAATTAATGGTGCATATGAGACCTCAATAACATACTTAACACATTATATACCTCTTTTCATAAATTTGTGGGAGTTTGGAGGCATTTGGAAGGCCATTTTCAGTGTTACCCGGGGGGGATTTGATGCACAAATTACTAGTCAAAATTACCTCTATTGATCAGAATACAAATCAAGTTTGCAGCAGTATTTGGAGGTCCATAAAACATCCCTGAACCTGATATTCAAGTCTAAATACCATTAATACACTCATACAGAATATTTGGGAGCATTTGGGATGATTTGGAGGTCAAAACAGTTAAACTAGTCAAAGGTCGAAATTGGGGAAAAAGTGGAAAAATTGGCATTTTAATAAATTTTTGAAATAGGGTCATTACAAGTGGTATCAGAGCATGTTCTTGGCACCTAATGGTCCTAACAAGAAGTCAAAAGAATAATCCACCACCCTTTGAACCAGTAGTTGAAGAGGTTTTTGTTGAAGAAGAGGTAGTAGAAGAAGAGGAGTCTTTTGCTGAAACCATGGGTAGAGAGGAGGATGACAAATTAAAACATAAGGAGGAACTTATTGCAACCTTAGATCCATGTTTCTCTAAACTTTCAGCAAACATGGATAGGATAGGTGATAAATTGTTGCAAGGATTTGAATTGTTGATTAGCCAGCTTCAAAGCAAAGGGATGATAGGAGATAATAGTGGTTCACACTCAGGGGAAAAGATGAAAGGGAATGAGCATATTTTCTCAAGTACAGGACCTCATAATAGACCTGATGAATTTCAAAGCACACAAAGGCATACTGCACCTAAATTTCTCACACCCAAAGAAGAGCCCAATCTTGAATTGGATTACAAGAAACTAGTAAATGATTGGAATGATTTGAATGAAGAGTGTAAAAGAGGTGTACCACTCAGTGACTACATTGATGCTATGCAAAAGATTAAAATGAAGGGAGACAATAGGAGTCCATTCCATAACAAAGAATTGAATAGTGCTATTGGAAAAATGTCACTTCCTACTTTTGATGGTTCTTCTCAAAATTCTGCTAACACTTGGGTGCAAAAATTGGATGTATATTTTCAGCTGAATCCTATGTTGGAAGAGGATGCATTAAAAATGGCCATTTTTCATTTGGAAGGAGATGCCAATGAATGGTGGTTCTATGGTTTGAAAACCTTGGGTCATTATCAGGTTAAAACATATGGAGAATTTGTTGATAGGGTACTAGAGAGGTTTGAACAAAAAGATCCAAAATTGCCTTTCAAGGAATTATCTCAATTGAAGCAAACTGGGACACCTACTGAATATATGTTGGACTTTCAAAAATTATCAGTCAAGGTGGCTGATGTATCTATGGGAAGGTTGGTATTGCTGTTCACTGAAGGTTTGGTTGAACCCTTAAAAGGTTTGGTCAAAGCCCACAAGCCAACTACATTAAAAGATGCAATGAGCTTGACTAGGGATCTCCAAAATGTGCTTCCTAGAACGAGATTTCCTCCCAAGCCTGACTTCAGAATTGAAAAGAAACCTTGGCAAAGAGATGCACCTGATAAGAAGCCATGGCAAGAAGATGAATATGGAAAGGATAAGAAAGAGGAACTAAGCAGGGAAGAGCTCAGAAGGAAGAAATTGTGTTACTCATGCTTCCAACCATGGGTACCTGGACATAAATGTGCTAAAGGAAAGGCCCAATTCATTGAAGTATTTTGTGATGAGGGATATGAAGGGGGCATGGAGGAAGAAGGAAATAATTCAGCCCAAGAAGAAGGATATACTATAGCAGAAGAAGGGAAACCAGAGGTGAAGCGTCCCTCTCCCACCAAAGTAACAATGGCAGTACTTTCAGCAGTACCTCGCTATCATACTATCCGATGCAAAGGTATGGTACAAGGACAAAGAACTTCAGTTTTGGTAGATGGAGGAGCCACCCATAACTTCATTGATGCAGAGATGGTGGAGAAAATAAATATACCTATTGAATCATTTGATGGCTTCACAGTTGTCATTCCCGGTCACAACACAATGGAGTGCAAAACATGGATTCCCCAGCTGCAAGTCACCGTAGGTAACTATACTTTTGTTGATAGTTTTTATGTGGTTGATATTGCTGATACTAATGTTGTTTTGGGAGTGCAATGGTTGTATTCAATAGGAGAGCATACAGTAAATTATAAAATTCCTGAAATGAAATTCCAAGATTCAAAAGGAGTACTAAGGATTGTGAGAGGGCAACACACCTATCCGAATCAGGTAGTTTCTTCCCACAGCATGAAGCACCGGAATAGAAATATTATGGGAGACATTACTCATGGAAGGCCACCTGATAGAGGAGGGACAAGTTTGCAGCATGGTAAATTGAGATTGCTTGAGGGCAAGCAATCTTGGGTGGGGAGGACTGTAATGTCCCCATTCCAATAATTTCATAGTAAGACAATCCCATCAATCCTACTAGTTTCCTAGGTTGGATGGGCACATGTGGAATGGTAATAAGGAAGCAAATAAATGATGTTTAGACATTATAAGGGTTCAAGTATTTAATAAATATAGTGAATAAATAAATTCAAGAGAAATCATAGGTGACAAATGGTTTTGGAGACATATGGAGGATGTGGGACCCACACTAGCTTGATTTTTCATAATACATGGTATCTCTCTTTTGCAAATTCGAATTAATGGGAATGTGAACACTCTTGGGTGAGTTGGTAAGTCATAACACATGTCATTGAGCATA
Source organism: Larix kaempferi (assembly GCA_027924585.1). NCBI lineage: Eukaryota > Viridiplantae > Streptophyta > Pinopsida > Pinales > Pinaceae > Larix > Larix kaempferi. Next base: position 4,550,044 of record BSBM01000798.1, on the reverse strand, counting down.
TTAGGTCGAATTGGGAAGGATTGGTAACCTCCATGGAAGATAAAGAGTCAAAGTGGAAGTTTGTGGACACTTGGGCTAGATTCCCTAGCCCATATGACACCAATGATGGAGCATCTATGACAACTATGACAAATTGCAGACCTGACCTCTGACCTCTGACCACTATGACATGTCAGCCCCAAAAATAGGCTCAAGGAAGTCGAATTTGGGAGTTGGAGAAGCCAAAGAGACTCAAAATCGAATTTGGGGAGAAGATGGAAGGTTGGGACTAGGAGACAAGTGGCAAATGTGGAATAATTCCTAAATGGAAATCTATTGATTCTATTGAGAGGATTTCGACCCTTAGAAGGCTAATGTTGTTTATAAAATGTAGAAATGAAGTATGAGAATGGCTTTTGATGATTCGAGAAAAATTGCATTTGTGAAGAGAGAGCTAGTGGATGACTAGTTTCTTGCCTTAGCCAATTTCGAGGGTGAAAGATTCCCATCCAAGTTGGTGTTTGGAGAGGCCACTCAGGTCTTTCATGGTGCTTTAATGGAGTTTGTATTTGCAGGTAGCAGCTACAGGAAGTTTCATGGTTTGGTTTAGTGCAGCACTTTCTCTCCACCGTTTCCAGTTTTGAAGGCATATTCATGCTCCTTAAGGGAGGGCGTTTTTGGTGAGCACTTGTGCTTCTTGAGAGAGATTCTCATTATATATTTATGATTGTAATAGCTTCATATCCTCTGTTATTCATATTCAGAAAGCCTCAGGTCGAAATACCCACTGGTTGTATGCAAAACTATTGATTAATGAGCAAACAATGTCCATTTCCCCAATGCATTGATGTATTACACTATAATGTTGATTATTTCGAATGGATGGATGATTATCTGATATATTTGTGATCAATATAATGCCATGGATGTCTTCTATAAGTTTCATGTACTGTACTTGAGCATTTGAAGCATTTTTACTCAGTTTAGTTGTATTGGGAGATGAAATAGTGCCATTTCCCCAAGGGTCGAATTGGGAGTTTTTGCTGTTGAATGTGAGAGAGTTAGAACAGTAGTAAAAATCAATTAATGGTGCATATGAGACCTCAATAACATAATTAACACATTATATACCTCTTTTCATAAATTTGTGGGAGTTTGGAGGCATTTGGAAGGCCATTTTCAGTGTTACCCGGGGGGGATTTGATGCACAAATTACTAGTCAAAATTACCTATATTGATCAGAATACAAATCAAGTTTGCAGCAGTATTTGGAGGTCCATAAAACATCCCTGAACCTGATATTCAAGTCTAAATACCATTAATACACTCATACAGAAGATTTGGGAGCATTTGGGATGATTTGGAGGTCAAAACAGTTAAACTAGTCAAAGGTCGAAATTGGGGAAAAAGTGGAAAAATTGGCATTTTAATAAATTTTTGAAATAGGGTCATTACATAGAATCTGTCGTCCCAATTGAGTGTCAGATCCCTACATTGCATATCGCGATCGAACTCCTCCCGGATACTTCACCAATTGAACAATGCTTACCTCTTTTAGAGCAAGCCGATGAAGATCGTCATGCAGACCTCCAAACAATTGAAGCTGCAAAGAACCGATACAAAGTCAATTATGATAAACATGTTCACCCACGAGCATTTAGTGAAGGAGACCTTGTACTCGTTTACGATCAAGCCCATGACAAAAAGGGAAAAGGAAAATTTGAATCCATGTGGCAAGGCCCGTACATCATACACACTTTCCTTGGACATGGGGCATACATTTTGACTAACTCAGAAGGTAACCCCATGCGCAACCCTCGTAACGGGTTATACCTAAAACTCTTTTATCCATAAAACTATTCTGGACACCACAGTCCATATTGTATAGTTTTAATTCATTTTTTCCATAAACTTTCAAAACCTTAAATTTTCATTTCTTCCTGCATGACCACAGATGGATCCTGTTTCACTTTACTATGTTTGTTTCACTGACGGTGCAAGTCGCTGGTCTCCAAATCTCGCCTCCGTAGCTTGGGTAGTCTACTCCCCCTCACACGAGTTGATCCACCTCGACGGAGTGTGCATAGGCCCTGCTACCAATAACCAGGATGAGTACGATGTTGTGACCGGTCTCCTAATCATTGCCCTCCAGATGGGCATACGTCACCTTGACATCTTCCTCGACTCCCAGCTTCTTGTTTCCCAACTCAACAATTGCTACTAGGTACGCGATCCCTGTAATGTCCCTTATTAAGAATTTTATTAAAATTGCAATTTTCCACTTTTTTTCCTTAGTTCGACCTTTGACTAGTTTGGATCTCTAGGTCCCAAATTTGCCCCAAATGATCCCAAATCTTCTGAGAAGGGATATGAATGATATTAGAACATAAATATGTGTTTCAGGGATGCCTTTGGACCTTTAAAATACTTCTGCAAATCCTCTTTCAATTCTGATCAATGTAGGTAACTTTACTAGTGATTTTCCTTTGACTAGTATTGGCCTCTAGGTCTCAAATTGACTCCAAATGCCTTCAAATCTTCAAGGAAGGTGTATGAATGATATTAGAACTTGAATATGATGTTTATGGAGGACATATGTCCACCAAAAGACCTCTTCAAACTCTCTTAATATTCTGGACCAATTATGCAATTTTACTACTGATTTGGGGTTCAAATCCCCCTGGGGTAAGTACTGAAAATGGCTTCCCAAATGCCTCCAAACCCACTCAAATTTATGAACAGAGGTATGTAATGTGTTAATTATTTTATTAAAGTCTCATATGCACAATTAATGGATTATTACAATTGTTCTCACCCTCTCCCATTCAACTGCAAAAATCCCAAATTCGACCCTTGGGGAAATGACACTATTTCACCTCCCAATAGAACTAAACTGAGTAAAAATGCTTCAAATGCTCAAGTACAGTACATGAAAATTGTATAATACATCCATGGAAGTATATTGATCACAAATATATCAGAGAATCATCCATTCATTCGAAATCATCATCAATACATTGGTTCACAACAAGGTAGTGGGGAAATGGCATTGTTCTTCCATTAAAAATGAGATTTATACATTTCTACTTGGAATTTCGACCTGAAACTTTTTGGAGATGAAGAAGAGAGTATTTAATTCATATTACAAAAGAAATGGGGCATTAAAATCTTCCCCAAAGAGTACAATAGCTCACCAAAAACGCCCTCCCTCAAGGATCAAGAATATGCCATCAAAACTGGAAATGGTTGAAGGAGTGAGCTGCAATAGAAGAAACCATGAGCTTCCCTGTAGCTTACACCTGCAAATAAAGATTCCATTAAATCTCCAAATGAAAGGTCTGAATGGCCTTTCCAATTACCAACTTGGACGGGAATCTTTCACCCTCGAAATTGGCTAAGGAAAGAAACTAGTCATCCACTAGCTCTCCCTCTTCACACATGCAATTGCAAATTCTACAAATGATCAAAAGCGCTTTCATTCTTTGTTATTGAAATTTATAAAGTTCTAATGTTCTCCATGGGTCGAATTCCTTCAAAGAGACTCATGCCAACTCAAGTTGGGAAGAGATTCCAAAGAACGCCACTTGTACAACAATTCCTAGTTTCCCACTTCCACCAAATCACATGTGGAAGCATCTTAGCTGCCCTAACACCCTTGAGCGCCCTCTTGGAGTCTATTTTTAGCCCTGACATGTCATATATGTCATATGTCAGCCTTCAGGTCTGATTTGTGTCATAGGTGTCATAGCATCTTCATCATTGTTGTCATAGAGCTAGGGAATCTAGCCCAAGTGTCTCACTAACTCCAAATTGCCTCTTCCTCTTCCATGGGAGTTACTCTTCCTCTATATTTCGACCTTGGATGAGTCATGCCATGAATAATACCTTTTGGACTCCCCCAAGTATATTACCATTCACCTTGAATTCGAATTGGTGAGAGAATGATGCCAAGTGTAGTGGAGAAATCTAGCCATATGTGGGTCCCACTTCCTCCATGTGTCTTCATGATCAAATGCCACTTTGATTTTCACTTGTATATATTTATTTAGATCCTTTATTAAATATTTCTGCCACTCTAATGTTCAAACATCATTTATTATCCCCATTATTCCAAATCCCAAAGCTTCCACCCCAAACCTAGGAAACTAGTAATTTTTGTCCTTGGCAATTATTTGACCTTTAACATTAATTTTACAAACTCTAATGAATATGGCCAATGTTATTAGGCCATTGTGACCCAATTCCAAATTTGGGACATGACAAATCCTCCCTTCCCAATATTGCTTGTCCTCAAGCAATTTCAAACATGGGTGTTGAAGAACCTGCTTCCTGTATAATTCTTTGAAGTTGCCATTGAATTGCCCAACCTTGAGTCTTTGAGTTTCCTTGAAGATTTTAGAGAGGAACCACCATGCTTGCTGCTGCACTACTCTGATAAAATTCACTTTATTAAGTGGGAAATCCATCTCCCATACTGCTTGTTTCCCAAAAAAATTCAAACCAATGAGACAAAAATTATTCCAGGGTCCCATTGCTTGTATTGCACCCCAACAATTAAAAGTGCTCTCCAACCCATACCATCAGATAAGAGGATTCCTGGATCCCATTTCCTTGTATGCATTCTTCCAAACATCATGAGTACAAAATATATATCATCAAAGTACATAACAACATAATGAAAATGTACATCAAGAATATGCTTCATCAAAGAATCATGAAAGTGTTTATACCTCCAAGTAAGTAGACCACCATTTGCTAGGTGCATACAATCTTCAAGTGACCAATCAAATCTGCTCCAATGACATAGGTGAGGATCCCATGTCCGATAGTGCTGCTCCAAAAGAACATGATATGCATCAAAATATTCGGCCATGCATTCTTTCATCCAAGAAGTGAATGAAGAATCTCCACTGAAATCTGAACCAAATAATGAGCAGAAAAAACAAGGAGACTTCAAAGGACTCAAAGAAGTCTCATCCATACATCCATGAGGATATGTATCATCATAAGGTAAAGCAATATGTTGCTGCAATTCTAAATAATGAGGTGCTCTATTCATGTCATCATCAAAAGGATAGGTAGGAGTTTCATACCCCTCATGTGGCACCACTAGAAAAAAACCTTTCACCCAATTTTCATCGCAAAGTGATGCGGTTGGAAAAGAAGTGTGGGGTGAGGAATTATGAACCAACTTTAATTCTTTACAACTCTTACCCATTGAAATATTTAATTCATCTTCTCCATAATTGCTTGGTCCAACTATTGTGAGATCATGTACCTCTTCTAAGGCTTTGCAACTCTCTCCATGAGGCAACTCATAATCCCTTTGAACAAGGACAAGTTCTTGTCCTTCTTCTTGTTTTAGTGTAGCATCTTCAAGCACCTGCATATCAACATGTACCTCATGTTCCACAATTACATTAGGTTCCTCTTTTGTGGCATAAACTGTTTCATCCTTTTCCTTGGAAAGAGAACCATTGCTCATTATTTTTTCCGAGTTGCTTCCAATTTCACTAAGCAACAATTTGAACTCTTGAAAGTATTGCCTCCACTTGTCTTCAAAGGAAGGTTCCAATAATTTTCTAAACTCCTCATTCTCCTCTGAGGTTCCTTTCTCATCCTTACTCATGGTGACCAATGAATGCACTTCTTCTCCTATTTCTTCCCTTTCACCAAAGTACATCCAGTTTCAGTTTCTAAGGGCGGTGGCTTATTTCTTTGACTCCTGGTTTTCATTAATGTTCTACCAAATCAGGTGCCAAGACCATGCTCTGATACCACTGTAATGTCCCTTATTAAGAATTTTATTAAAATTGCAATTTTCCACTTTTTTTCCTTAGTTCGACCTTTGACTAGTTTGGATCTCTAGGTCCCAAATTTGCCCCAAATGATCCCAAATCTTATGAGAAGGGATATGAATGATATTAGAACATAAATATGTGTTTCAGGGATGCCTTTGGACCTTTAAAATACTTCTTCAAATCCTCTTTCAATTCTGATCAATGTAGGTAACTTTACTAGTGATTTTCCTTTGACTAGTATTGGCCTCTAGGTCTCAAATTGACTCCAAATGCCTTCAAATCTTCAAGGAAGGTGTATGAATGATATTAGAAATTGAATATGATGTTTATGGAGGACATATGTCCACCAAAAGACCTCTGCAAACTCTCTTAATATTCTGGACCAATTATGCAATTTTACTACTGATTTGGGGTTCAAATCCCCCTGGGGTAAGTACTGAAAATGGCTTCCCAAATGCCTCCAAACCCACTCAAATTTATGAAAAGAGGTATGTAATGTGTTAATTATTTTATTAAAGTCTCATATGCACCATTAATGGATTATTACAACTGTTCTCACCCTCTCCCATTCAACTGCAAAAATCCCAAATTCGACCCTTGGGGAAATGACACTATTTCACCTCCCAATAGAACTAAACTGAGTAAAAATGCTTCAAATGCTCAAGTACAGTACATGAAAATTGTAGAAGACATCCATGGAAGTATATTGATCACAAATATATCATAGAATCATCCATTCATTCGAAATCATCATCAATACATTGGTTCACAACAAGGTAGTGGGGAAATGGCATTGTTCTTCCATTAAAAATGAGATTTATACATTTCTACTTGGAATTTCGACCTGAAACTTTTTGGAGATGAAGAAGATAGTATTTAATTCATATTAAAAAAGAAATGGGGCATTAAAATCTTCCCCAAAGAGTACAATAGCTCACCAAAAACGCCCTCCCTCAAGGATCAAGAATATGCCATCAAAACTGGAAATGGTTGAAGGAGTGAGATGCAATAGAAGAAACCATGAGCTGCCCTGTAGCTTACACCTGCAAATAAAGACTCCATTAAATCTCCAAATGAAAGGTCTGAATGGCCTTTCCAATTACCAACTTGGATGGGAATCTTTCACCCTCGAAATTGGCTAAGGCAAGAAACTAGTCATCCACTAGCTCTCCCTCTTCACACATGCAATTGCAAATTCTACAAATGATAAAAAGCGCTTTCATTCTTTGTTATTGACATTTATAAAGTTCTAATGTTCTCCATGGGTCGAATTCCTTCCAAGAGACTCATGCCAACTCAAGTTGGGAAGAGATTCCAAAGAACGCCACTTGTACAACAATTCCTAGTTTCCCACTTCCACCAAATCACATGTGGAAGCATCTTAGCTGCCCTAACACCCTTGAGCGCCCTCTTGGAGTCTATTTTTAGCCCTGACATGTCATATATGTCATATGTCAGCCTTCAGGTCTGATTTGTGTCATAGGTGTCATAGCATCTTCATCATTGTTGTCATAGAGCTAGGGAATCTAGCCCAAGTGTCTCACTAACTCCAAATTGCCTCTTCCTCTTCCATGGGAGTTACTCTTCCTCTATATTTCGACCTTGGATGAGTCATGCCATGAATAATACCTTTTGGACTCCCCCAAGTATATTACCATTCACCTTGAATTCGAATTGGTGAGAGAATGATGCCAAGTGTAGTGGAGAAATCTAGCCATATGTGGGTCCCACTTCCTCCATGTGTCTTCATGATCAAATGCCACTTTGATTTTCACTTGTATATATTTATTTAGATCCTTTATTAAATATTTATGCCACTCTAATGTTCAAACATCATTTATTATCCCCATTATTCCAAATCCCAAAGCTTCCACCCCAAACCTAGGAAACTAGTAATTTTTGTCCTTGGCAATTATTTGACCTTTAACATCAATTTTACAAACTCTAATGAATATGGCCAATGTGATTAGGCCATTGTGACCCAATTCCAAATTTGGGACATGACAATCCCTGTCTCTTTATAAAATACCTGTGCACTAAACAAATGATTAAACACTTTGAATCCATTTCATTCACTCATGTACCAAGAAATCTCAACAGTGTAGCATACCAAATGGCTAACAACATTCTAGATTGGCACGTCAACCAAACCATATAGGACATCAAAACATGCATCACATAGGAATCAAAAAATCAAATAAACAAACAAAAGAAACCATCATAGTATTGCATCCACATGCATAGAATGTGCCTCCATGGGCAATACAAAAACATAATATTACATCCACATGCATAGAACGTGCCTCCACAGGAATACAAAACACAAACAATTGCATCTACATGCAACAACACATAAAAGCAATGAAAGATGTGCATCCACATGCATACACAACTGTATAATCAAAAAACGCATCCATGTGTGTAAATATATATATCATCATATAGTCATAATGTCAAGAGTGTCCTTAGCACTCGAATATACAAAAAGTACACTAGCCGTACATAATACATATCCACAAAAACGTACCCATATGCTCATCATCATTTGGGGGAAAGTAAAAGATAGCCTAATCCTCGTCATCATGGCCTGTCGCCTCCTCTGGCTCCTCCTCTGGATCATATTGGCCCCTAGCCCTCCTCTTCGCTTCCAACACAACTATCCATCGCAGAATCCATCTCCACTCACGTGGAGCATCGAAGCACCGGTCTAACACATGTTGGTCCAAATCTCTCCAACTCTCATCTGGCACACCATCCAACAGGTCATCGATGGTATCACATATACCCTCTACATCATCTTCTTGGCGGCATACAACTCCTCGTGTAGGAGGTGGGGGTGCCACCACCGGTGGAGGTACCACCAACACACGACCCCTATGGCCCTAATGATCCGGTGGAGGCCGCAGACCCATATCTACAAACAACCAACAATAGGCAACATCAACATCATGAAAACACCTCTAACTATCATCAATATAACAAAACATACAAACATGATATGATAGAGAAACAAAAACAAAACGTACTATTTGGCCCCCACGCCTGACCTGGAGCACGAGGCATCTCGATATCTCCCCGAAAATCCATATCCCAGTACGGGTAGTCATCGAATAGAATTGTCATCTGCTCCCACTCCTCGTACATCTCTGCAGTAAAGAACTGTCCAACTGCACCGCCACCACTCCGGGGCATCATCTCTCCCCGCTGCACCATCGTGGCTCACTGATCAAACCGTCCCGAACCGGCACATGAGGCCACAATGTAGGTACCCTCTAAAAAATGAAGCAACACAGAAATGAAGCATAACTGAACTTTCCTCCCTATAGCCTCACCTTGCTCAGCTCATGTCGAACACAAGCAAGGAACATCTACTCCCAGGAAAAATACGTGCCAGTCATAATGTAATGTACCGTCAACATTTTCCCCCTGACAAATGGTGGGGCGCCTATGCAGCAAGTACCCATAGCACGCAAGCTGCAAATACTCGCATCGAAGGGTCCCGCAAATCACGAACGAGCAATGTAGTAGCATGAACACGAGACCCCCTACGGAAAAACCTTTCCAGTAGATCCTCTATCTCCATACCCGATGGTATATTTGGCTGGGTGTCTCCTATATCATCCAAACGGGGTAGTCCAGTAAGAAAATAAACATCAGTCAAGGTAAGATCTAGTCTCTCACCTTGAACCATAAAGGTCTGCATCTCCGAGTCCCAGAATTCAATCAACCTATTCAGCAACAAGTTTGCTGAATGCAGAAGGGGAATCTAAGCGAACTTCAACAGTCCGCCCAAATCTAAAGCTGCCTGTGCATGATGGTTCTCCTGGATAATATCCATCAGAGTCTCTGAAATCTCTCTCTCCCTCCACAATGCCCTAGGCTACCTGAGCATCCTGCCAAGTCAACATGAATTTTTTATAGAAAAATGCCATAAAATATTCCCCAACAAATGATCCAGATCATGACTGTGGAATCCATAGCCGCGATCCACATCACGACTGTGGGGCCACAGCCGCGATGCAAATTGCGACTGTGAGGGCCACGGCTGTGATCCACATCGCAGCAGTGAAGCCCATAGTCACGATGCACATCAGGGCTCTGAGGGCCATAGCCGTGATCCACATCGCAGCTGTAAAACCTATAGCTGCGATGCAAATCACGGCTGTGAGGGCCATAGCCACGATCCAGTCGTGAAAAAAGGCTCAAGAGCCGTGATTTTTCACGTTGGTCACCCAACGTGACTTATATGCCACCCCCGAGGCCCAATTCCCCTCCAAAAGCAAATAAAATTAAAGTTTAGGGCCAATAGGCTTACCTAGAACTCACAGAATCAAAATCTGATGATTGGTTCTCCCGCAAATGAAGAAATCGCTCTGATGAACTCAAATCTCCTGTCAAACTCAACTGTGAAATGACAGATGTCACTATGGGTCCACTTGCTATTTATAGAGATTTGACCCATTTTCAGTCAACCAATCTGGAGCCATACGATGTCCGTTTTTCAAAACGTTGACACGATTGGTTTCAGCATGACAAGAACTTTACGGTGATCGGTCGTTATCTATTTTTGATGAATTTTATATCACCAGATTCATTTTTTCGCACTCATGATGATGCTTGAGATCGTTTCTCGCTCTCTCCAGAAACCTTTTTTGACATTGTGTCCTCACACCTTGCTGCATCGATTTGCGTGCCACATCGGTAGCTGTCGAATTTTACAAAACTTGTGCATCACAACTTCTACATGAGTCCTCCACTCCATCCATATTGCAATTATGGCATTGTTTCACTATCATTCATCAACCCGTAAGGAGCCCCCATTAGTGTTCCCCCCCTATCACTATGCTTAATCCCCATAATCATCCCTTGATTGAACACTTCCTCCTTGCCTCACCATTACTTTTGTTTGGTATAATTTTATCCCTTTTTTGGGCCGATCAATTCCTTTACGAAAAAGGCACTTAGGGAGTTTCTGTTAAGCTCATTTTTTACTCCTAAAACAATGAAAAGATCACCGAGCAATCTTGCTTCCTTTCATGCTCATTAAACGTATCTGAAAGGGCGTCTACCTGGTATAAGTTTAACCCTTTTCCAAACCATGTAGACTAATTACGAAAAAAGAATACTCTAGTCACATCGGCTAGAAGAGTTCTTCACTGCATCCTTTTATGATTTTTCGGGCCTTGAAGACTAACACACGAAAAAGAACCCCCTTGGAGTCTACTTATCACTTTCAGACTCTCTAAAATTGAAAGCAACCACAAGCATGAACACGACAGTACCATTTTGAGCACACTTTTATCCGTTCTTCGAGCTCCTTAAAAATGAAGAAGGCCCCAATGGTGCCTCTCGGCGCCACAACAAAGCATATGTAATCACATTATTATGGTAGCTTCCCCAATTTGGTCGCCTTTGTTCAGAGTATTCTGCTATAAGCCATCTTGAGATTCTCCCGATACAATACATCACTTTTCCCTACTTAGTCTCTCCCGTTGCAGTACATACCCCTGATCTCTTAAGCTATGATCCCCACACCTAAAAGTCAGTTTCATATGCTGCCAGGTCATCCATGTCATCATGCTCTGAACAAAGGAAGTTTGATCCCCCCCCACTTTATGACCCCAGTTATTCACCTTCCCCACAGAACGCCAGTCTCACTATCAGTACTATAACACTTTGGTTGTACACGTCGTGATCCTATTTAAGGAAGCATCATTGATTTGATAGTTGCAGGTATCCCTCTGCTGATGACAACGAATCTATTCCAGAGGATAGACCTAGAGGTCCCTGTGCCTTGGACTCATCACCATTAGTGGTAAATGCCTATGGATCATTTTGAAAGGAGTCCTTAGTGCCTCTCCAAATGATTTTTTTTCACATGCTCAACGTCAACACCTTGATCGCGTTGTTGAGACTCGTACAGGGTATCGGTCCTTTCAGTTATTATTTGAAGATCTAGGATGTCACCGGACTCCAGCACATTGGTGAGTCTACTTTAGGAACAACCAATTACATGTTCCCATGGATATCTGGGCTATGCTTGGCGATAGTTTTTGGAAGTACCCCAGTTTTATATTCCCTCGAGTATACAGTTCCATATACTCTTCAGACATTGAATCACAGTTATTGAGTCCCTACAGTTGTTGGATACCTTCAGATTCAACAGTTAATCAACCCTTTTGACACCTCATTTAGAATGGTTGTTGTTCTTTTCTAGTGTATCAGTTCTTCAGATCAGTCATGGTATGACCATGAGTATGTCCCAGCAATGTGTCCCCTCTGGACCATCATGATGTACACAAAAGGTTTATATGTATTGTTCAGGTCCCCCTTTTTTGGGCCTCATTCTTATTCATATGTCTTGATACGAGCATGGGTATGCCTGCCTTGTCCATTATCAGAGATTATTCCTCATTCATTTTGAGGACATGTATTTTTAGTTCGCGCAGTTTGCATGGGCCCGATGTTCCAGTCTCCAATCGGTCTCTTCTCTCCTCCAAACCCTAGGAAAAAGGAAAAGAAAATATGATGTCTATTGGCCATACGATGAGCTCCTACCCTCACACATCAGGGGGCACTCTGTTAACACCCAAAAAGTGCTCATTAGCTCATTTCCCTATTCAGATGACCCATTTGTCCACTTTTCCTACCATTTTAGTCTCTAAAACCTTCAAAAGGTCACCAAAAATACCAAAATCCATCTTTTTCTCCTCAAAAAATACAAAAAACCCTAAAAAAGGGTCCACAATTCTCCAAAATCAATTAAAAGGGAATAAAATTCAAAATATATTCAAAAAAGGAAAAAAGAGGAAAAAGTAACCTAAACCATTTTTACCAATACCATTGGTTTCCTTAAACCATAATGGTATTCTCCATCACCAAAAAGCTATAAAAAGGTGATAGAGGCTCCTCACTATTCATCCACATCCATCCTATCCTTATGCTGCCAATTCTTTCTCGAGAGCCCTAGCATCTTTTTTGAGTTTGAAGATCCCCATTAGCATCTTGGAGAAGAAGAGATCATTGGAGCTTTGGAGCACCTCACCATTGTAGCTGCTCAAGCTCAACCATCCTCACCCTTTGAGGTAATAGAAAATATTCAAGTTTTTATTTATTTCTCTCATGGATCTATTTTGTTTACTGTTTTTAATCTAGCGTTATTTGCTTGCATATGTTAGATCAAGATTTACTTTTTACATTTATTTACTTTTACTGTTTAATCTAAACTGCTACTACAAGTTAGTAGGTGCACATTAGCACATGCTTGGGTGAAAACCCAAGCAACAGTATGGATCAAAGCGAAGTTGAGAGGAAAGGACCTATCCCCTTAGTAAAGATGAAGTACTAAGGACAACTAGAGGTAGTTGAAGCAGTTAAGGATGCACCGGGGAACTGACAGCTAAAGGATCAGAGAGTAAAGAAGCAGAATGGTGCAAAGGATGCGCCACTATAGATTCAGAGTCGTGTCGTTAGAAATTCACTGCCAGAAGAAGTGGCAGAGTCAGAAGAAGTGGCACAAAAGGAAAACGGAGTTACAACGAAGTTAAGGCAAAGCGTGGTCAACAGGAGAACCATGTCGTTTTGGGTTCAAGGGTATTATGGGGGTTTCCCCATAGTTATTGTAATATGTGACCTTCGGGCACATCTATATAAAGGGTTATTTTTGTATGAGGAAGGGTTAGATACATTACAGAGCTAGATATAGACTGAGAGAGAGATCTAAGAGAGAAAAGACTCTGCAGCTGAGTGCACGTAGATCTATTGTAGAGAAGAGTCTGTAGCTGAGTGCACAGACTAGAACTATTACCCCTTCCAAGTAATATAGGAACAGTTCTCGTGTACGTAGATCCCATCTTGGGGGGTGAAACATGTTAACACCCAAAAAGTGCTCACTAGCTCATTTCCCTATTCACATGACCCATTTGTCCACTTTTTTCACCACTTGAGCCTCTAAAACCTTCAAAAGGTCACCAAAAAGACCATAATACACCCTTTTCCCCCTCAAAATATGTATTTTTCCTCAAAAAACCCTCAAAAAGGGTCCAAAATTCCCAAAAATCAATTAAAAGGGAATAATATTCAAAAAAGGAAAAAGAGGGAAAAAAAAACATAAACCATTTTGGTCAATACCATTGGTTTCCATAAACCATAATGGTATTCCCCATCACCAAAAAACTATAAAAAGGTGATAAGGGCTCCCCACTATTCATCCACATTTCATCCTATCCTTATGATGCCAAATTCCCTTTGAGAGCCCTCGCCTCCCATTTTGAGTTTGAAGATCCCCATTGAAGCATTGGAGAAGAAAAGACCATTGGATATTGGAGCACCTCAACCTTGGAGCTGCTCAAACTCACCATCCTCACCATTTGAGGTAATACAAAAGATCAAATTTTATATTTCTTGTTTTTATTATGGATCTCATTGTTTATTGTTCTTTAATCTAGTTTTTATTTCTTTGCACATGTTAGATCAGATTTAGTTATTTTACATTTGTTTTTACTTTTACATTGAGACTGTTGCCACAAGTTAGCAGGTGCTCTTTAGCACATGCTTGGTTGCTTGGTTGCAAAACCAAGCAACAAACCATGTAAATCCCTGTGTTATGTGTATGAATCTATGTTGTGTTTTGAGTTCATGTTATGGTATGTTTATGTATTTTCTTTCATATGTATGTGAATGGTAATCATATGTTAAGTAAGCAGAACACGTGTATGAATGTTGCAAAGTAACATTAAGTATGATGAATGTGTAGTTATAAGAGTAAATACAACAACAATTAAGGAAAGTTTGTAGGTTTTTGATAACTGCGAAGTGCGTAGTCACATGTTGATATTGTTATGTTAAGTAGATTCTAAGAGAGAAACGCATACGAGGTCATTTACCACATCTCCTCATTGCCACGATTACAGAAACCTGATTCTGTAACCCCCCATCTTCGCTTCAGGTGAGACTTCAGCATGTTCATAGGTTAATGCCGAAAGGGCTAGTGAAAGGATATTTTTTTGGGTCTACAAGAACTTCATTGAACCCGGGTCAGCCCCAACATACTAACATGGATTATTAATTGGATGATTTAAGATATTGTGTGAACAGGGAAAGGACGGGTTGATCGTGCATTGAATATTGGATGTTGTTACTTTCCCATGGACCAAAGTACAAACTAGTTTTGGGTTGTTGTTACCTACAATGCTGCTACTTCTTCTCATACAACATTTTCATAATGTTGACACTCGAGCATTTGGTCTTTGACCGATGCTCAAGTGCAAGTTATACAAATTCCAACATGACAACATGTGATTATTTGAGGTTCTGGAAGCCTCAACATTTACAAAATACTAGGTATATTTTTATAAACATGTTGTTACATCAAATTAACAAGTAATAGATATAGGCTATAAATTGAATGAACAACCTTGAGAATCTCCGATTCTCAAGGTGTTCAATTATTCACATTTAGGGAATAATGTTACTTGAGTGACAATAAAAAGATGTATCGTGCGGTTCACGAGTTTTATGTAACAGAGGATTAAGACTTGGGAGAAGGAAGGAGCGCAAGCATAATATTGTCGTGACTTGTAATTGGACCCTTTTATTATAATATTAATTCTCTTTTGATTCTATAAGTCTTTAAGTGTGTGTAGCAACCCTAGTGAAAAAAGGAAGGCCCCCCTTCCTTGACCAGGCGCTGCTTGATTTATTAATTACTTTATAGAATAGTTAATTTGTGTGTGTGTGTTTATTGATATCTCCACTATTGTATTGATTGATTTCAGAATATGATTGATTGATGAATGAAGGTGTAATTTCTATTATTGAACTATCCTCTGTTATTTCTTAATCCCAATTGCAGAAAATATTAATTAAATTTTCTTAATTTAGATGGCATCTTTAATTTTATAGAAGCACCATTTCCTTAAGATTGTATAGATGATTGATTTTAGTTGTTACTTTTCAATGAACTTTCTATTATAAAAGTTTGGTGATTAAGCATTGGTTTTATGTAGATTGTAACTTAAATATGTAGCAGAAGTTTCCTAAGGAGTGGAGTGTCATCAATTGAGCATTGTAGTTAGATATTTTCTTGTTCCCAAGTTGTGTGGATTACTGTAGAATGATTTTTAGATCTCAGAGTGGTTTTAGTGCTATGCTTTCTAAAGATTATTTGTTTCAAAACATAGTATTGCTGAGTAGTAGTTATTGAGTTCCTATTTGAGCATTTCCAACTTAAGTATATTGATGCTTTTTCTTACAACATTAGAGAGCATTTACATATGCATATACTTTGCACATATGTAATATCCCGATTTTGACCCCATTGCATTAAAAATGTAAATGATGAAATATAATTATAAAATCGCGGTGAGAAGCTCAAGGACAAGGCCCCACTATCGATTTAGTGTTAAAATTGATGCATATGGTTTGCGTGCTAGCCATGCACAATGGAAATTGTAAATATCATGTAAATATGCATTTTAATAAAAGACACACAACTAGCTATGCAATGCAACAAGAGTATGTGGGCATAATTTTTGCAAGGAATTAGGAGGGAAATATTCAAACCCTTGGAGATAATCAAGTCAATCCAAGTGTCAATGAGAGAACCCATAAACCTTCAACTACACATTTTGACTGATGCACCCAATCATTTATTTCTTCCAAGAGTTTGTTGAGATAGTTAATGCTTTGGGATTGGAGAGGTATGGTTGTCCAAATTCGGGTATGGGAAAACCACCATTTTGGAAAAACATGTTTTGGCTTCTTGGGAAAGAAAGGAGCCATGAAATTGTCCCCCAAGCCATTATTCATCAACCAATTTGTCTCTCTCACATTTTTGGAGCTACCTAGGTGTTTTCCCTCCACGTTTTTCTAGTCTTTCCTTCATTTTTAGCTGGGAGAATGGCGTTTTTGTGATATAGAACAGTGGGGAAGAAGAGGTATCCATTTTGGAGTCCCTGGGGTTTCATTGAGGTCATTTTTGGCCATTGGAATGTCATAACCCATGGGTAAAATCATTTTTTCTTCCTGTGGTTATTTCCCCATCCCATAAGTCATTTTTGTTGTGCTGCGATTTGGGGAAAACCCATGGACATTTCTTTTGTTAATCCCATAGTTGAAAACATTTACCCATGCCAACAATTGTGCTTGTTGTGTGTAGAAAGAGTACGTTTGAGTATGGGTTATGGGAATCCATTGCTTTGACTTGAGATTGAGTGCAAGCATCCAAAAATATAAGGGCTAACATTTGGCTCGATAAACCCAGCTATGGACTGGCTTGGCTTAGATGTGATGCTTATTTGGCTATGAATGAGCTTGCGTGTTCCTTTTCCTTGTAGAAATCATGCCTAGCTTGGGGGTGGCAGTTGTGTTCAGAGATTGATGAACAAAACTGTTGATGTATATGTAACTTCGGAATGTATTTTACCCATGTATATTGTATTCCTATAGAGATGTTATTATTCCTCTATATGGAAGTGTTTGTATTCCTATAGAGATGTTATTATTCCTCTATACGGAAGTGTCGTCATTTATATTGTAAGTGTCGTAACTTATACTTGATGGGTTATTAGACCACCTTGATGGGGTCGGCCCCGTATGAGTCATGTGGGTAAATAGGTTATTAGATCACCAAGTGTGGGGTCAGCCCGGATTAATGTAGCCATGGGTTATTAGGCTAAGTTAGACAAGTCGGCCCCACTAGTTTATTGGGAAGGATAGGACAAGTATAAATACAAATCGGGAGATCTCTATTTGATCATCTCATCTCTCACTCTTCCATCACTCAGAAAGTGGTGCACATGTCAGGAGGAGGATTAGCTGCTAGGAGAAGACTATCTCTTGTACTTTGGTTGTATCATTTCTCTTTCTATCTTTGAGGAAGTTGTGGGGTTTTTCACCTTCTTGGTTTTCCCTGTGAAACTTTGTGTCTCTTGTGTGCTTGCATTATTGTGTCCATGATTGATATGTTGTAGATATGATGTAGATATGCTGTATATGTTATTCTCTCAGTTAAGATCTTAGATCAGATTGAAAATTCTGAAAAACTAACATGGTATCAGAGCTATCCTGAAAGAAGGCATGGTATGGCATTTATGACACTTGTTGCACTTGCGAAGCTAGGGCTTGATATAGAAAAAAATAGTCATCATAGAAATTTCATTAGAAATCCCTTTCAGAGAGGTTTCAGGATCTAAAAATATTATAGGTCAAATATAAGATCCCCACTTACCTTGTGTCCAAAGCACAACTTCTAATTCGTTGTACTTTATGTTTTATGATCTGTACAATATAGGGTTTCTGCCTCTTCCAGATCTGAGTCATAAACAGGTGACCTAGGAAAAAAGGTCATAACTTGGGCTAGGAAGCGCCGAATGAAATTTCATAAAAAGTGACAGGTAGGGAACGGAATGTAATTTCACAGGCCAAAGGTTTAGAGTCCGAAAGTGAACCAGTGACACGTGGCACTCCGTACAAGTTCACTCTCCTGTTTTATCCCATAAACAAGCCACGTTGCGACACTTGAAATAACTCTCTCTTAGAGAATCCAATTGAGGTTCGACCCATGGGGTTGGAAATATGATAGGTCAGGATACCATAGGTAAAAGTTTCAGAACCTATGGATTCATAATTTTGGAGTTACACCAGAAATAATCAAGTGCATATTTATGTCAAAACATAATTGGATTTTGAGCACCTTCATTCATGGCTCCGGGAATTAGGGTTTCAGAGAAGGTTGGAATTTTTGTAATCGGACACCATGGCTGAATGCTACTGATCAAAATCAAAATTTAGATACCTAGTTTAAATCTTTTGGTTGGGCAGAAGGCCGAGCTTGATCAAACCCTAGTTCGGGACTTTGATCGTAAAAGTGGAAAATTAGGGCTTCTGCAAAAGTTGGGATTTTTGAAGTTTATGACCATGGATGGAAGCTCCTCAGAAAAATCAAAGTTTAGAGATTTGGATCGAACCTTTTGGTTGGGAAGAAGGGTGGGATTTATCAAACCCTAGTTTGGGATCTTGTCCAAAAGATCCAGAAGTTTCAAACGCAATTTTGAGGGATGAAACTTTGCAGTTTTCAAATTCTGAGTATACCAGCTTGATCAGCTCATCAAGGCACATCTTTCTATCCTTTCAGAAGTTTGAAATTCAAAGTTTAATTTTTAGGGTTTCTCTTACAAACTCTAATCCAGCTCCAGATCCAGTTTCTGCAAATCAAGTGGATTGGGTTAATCCTAGAAGAGAATGGATTGGTCACCTGCATAAGTGAAGAAATTCCAGTTTCAGAGGGAGATGAGGCCAAGGCCTTACATAAGAAGATTACAAGCAATCTCGACAGGTATGACTTATCCAGGTATGTTGCAAGATCTTCTCATGATTAAGTTTATGGTATGTTTGTCTTCATTAAGGTTATTACAATCTTGATTAATTTTAGACTTGTTGTATCACCTTAATAAAACTATGAATGCAGATATTCATTGATTAGGGTTTTGACACTTATGATTGTACTAATGCTTTGTGGTGTTGTATGAGGTTGATGTTGTCCGCTAACATGAAAGGTACATCAAGAAAGACAAATCATGTTCTAGTTCAATAACATATGACCATGGTGACATGCAGACAAAGATTCATCCATTGCCATGGATCACATAGAAGATCTACTTACGAGGTATGTATAACTTGGTTCTATAATGGTTAACCTATGAGATATGCAGGTTACTAGCACAAGTAATTGAAGAGAACAAGAAGACATTATATGGGTATGTTAGACATAACTAGCTAGCATGCTAATCCAGGTATGTTTTTCCTATATCAAGTTAGAATCCTACCTTGTGTTAGGATCTCTTATATAAGTATACATGGCATGATGGATAATGATTATTCATTGAAGTTAGTAATCATGGATTTAGGCATATTATGCTTCCTACTTTGATTGATGATATGACTAACCAGAAGAGTCCTCTGATCAATAAGAATACGCATGAGTAAAAGAAGCATTCCATGAAACTTTGAATACTAGTGTTTATTATCTGTGTTTGAAATGATCTTGAGTAATGAATGAATACTAATGAATGTATGATTATGCATGAGATCTTGAGTATGGCACAATCATGACACTAGTGCACACTTAAGCATGCATAGTGGTCCAGGATGAATATAAGTCCAAGGAAAGGTAATCCAGGAAGCAAAGATCAAGAGGGAGCACACTCCAGTAGTTCCTGCAAGGAAACAAATATTGAGAGGGAGTCCACCCTACAAACCAAACAAAGATAAGTATTTGAATTGTCATTTCTTGCATATTTGTTTAAATAATATTGTTCAATGATGTATATGCTTATGTTCCTAGACTTAGGGTGTGTATTATGCATATTAGAATAATTGCATTAATGAACAGTATACTACTAATATGCATGTGATGGGTAAGTGGCCTATGGCACTGTACAACATTCCATTGCTACTTATCTAGAATGAAACCTCTTTGATGACATGTTGGGAATTGTGCACACTCTTAACAATGTTCTGGTAGAGATTGGAAGGCATCTAGAAATTTACGGGATATGGATAAATGTTGTATTGAAGCATTGACTAAGAAAATTGCATGACTCTATGACATATTTATTTATGTGTAAGAATTTGTTTTGAAAACTATGAGATGTTTTCTAATCATGCAATTTAACTTGTTTTGTAGGAAAGATCGTATACCATCACCTACAAAAGAAGGACTACAACATTTGTTCAACAACAAAGTTATCTATTGAAGATATTGAAGTTCCCAGGATTCGGGAAGAATGCCATGATCGAGGAGTACCAGTCGATCATGAAGAATGATGTTTGGGATGCAGTCCCAAGACCTGAAGGGAAGTCTGTTGTGAATTCCAAATGGATCTACAAGATAAAGCATGCTACAGATGGTAGCATAGAGAAATACAAAGCGAGATTTGTAGCTCGTGTCTTCTCCCAGAAAGAGGGGATAGACTATGAAGAGAATTTTGCTCTTGTAGCCATATACACTTCCATCAGATCAGTACTTGCTCTGATTGCAGTGATGAAGTGGAAGATACACCAGATGGTTGTCAAGACAACTTTCTTGAATGGTGGAGTTGAGGAGGAAGTGTATGTGGAGCAGCCACTCGGGTTTGACCGAGAGTCACATGTGTGCAAACTAAAGAAAGCCCTGTATGGTTTGAAACATGCACCCACGACCTGGTATGGTAGGATAGATGGCTTCCTATCTAGTTCAGGCTTTACCAAGAGTAAAGCGGATTCCAACCTTTACTACAAGGTTGAGGGAGGCAATCCAGTGATACTACTATTATATGTGGATGACCTATTTGTAACAGGTGAGGATAGATTGATTTTCGACATGAAGAGGAATCTTGCTACCGAGTTCAAGATAAGGACTTGGGTATGATGCACTACTTTCTTGGTATGTAGGTGTGGCAGAGTGCAGATGGAATCTTCCTTGGACAAGGGAAGTATGTAGTAGATATCCTGAAGAGGTTCGGGATGATGGACTGCAAGGCCATGGCCACACCTATGGCATCGAACCTGAAGCTTTTGTGTGGTGCTTCATCTGATCCGGTTGATGTCACGATGTATCGTCAGATGATTGGGTCCTTGATGTACCTGACGAATATGAGACCAGATATTTGCTTTGCGGTGAACACATTGAGCCAGTTCCTAACAGATCCTAGAGGTGTTCACCTGGTTACTCTAAAGCATATTCTGAGGTACCTGAAGGGTATGGTTAATTATGGGCTCAAGTATGATGCGAATCAAAAGCTTAACCTGCAGGGTTATGTTAATTCAGATTGGGCAGGAAGTGTTGTAGATAGGAAGAGCACTTCTGGGTGCTGCTTGAGGATGGGATCAGGTATGATCTCTTGGTTTAGCAGGAAGCAGTCCTACGTAGCATTGAGTACAGGCGAAGCAGAGTATGTTGCATCTTGTTCGGCTAGTTGTGAGGCAGTATGGCTGAGGAAGCTATTGTCTGAGTTATTTGATCTCCCATTGGATGCTACTAGTATCTTCTGTGATAACCAGAGTTGTGTGAAGTTGTCTGAGAACCCGGTGTTCCACGACAAGTCGAAACACATTGAGATCAAATATCACTATATCGGGGATATGGTGCAGAGAGGAGCAGTGAAGCTCCGTATATTGCGATGGATGAGCAAGTTACAAATGTGCTGACGAAACCACTAGCCAGAGTGAAGTTTGAGTACTTCAGAAAGAGGCTTGGTGTTCTTCAGATTGATGACACTTTGACGAAGAAGTGATGGACACATTTGCTGGAGCCATTCCAAGCATGGTGAGAGGAGGATCCTTAACATGCCTGTGGATGTAAGCACTGGGTGATGAGCATCAGGATGATGCTCCATTTACTGCTCTGTATATGCATCATGTTGGATGCTTGTTATGATCAATTGGATCATGTATATATATATGCATCATGTTGGATGCTTGTTATGATCAGTTGGATCATGTATATGTATATGCATCATGTCGGATGCTTGGACCATGTATCTGTATATGTATCAGGTGGATCATGTATCTATGTATTTATCAGATGGATACATTGTATGATCAAGTGGATCATGTATGATGATATGTATCAAGTAGATACTTGGTATGCATCAGGTAGATGCATTATATGATCAGGATGATCATGGATGATGAGCTTCAGGATGTTGCTCCAGATGACATGCATCAGGACGATGCAGTGATGATGATCAGGATGATCATGTGTACATCAGGATGATGTATGGTGAGTATCAGGTTGATACTCTGTGCCCATGGACAGGTTGTACAGATGAGCATGTAAGTTGACCTGGGAGATCCAACAGGTAGAACTGTGTGTTGTAACATCCTGGGATGCTCTTTCAAGGCATTGCTCTGGGAGGACATATAATAGCGCCCTGGGAGATCTGACAGGTAGAGCTATGTTCTTGTAATAGCCTAGGATGCTCTTTCAAGGTTTTGTCCTATGGCATGTAATGTGTCCTTGGGAGATCCGACAGGTAGAGTTGTGTGCTCGTAATAGCCTGGGATGCTCTTGCAAGGCTTTTCCATGACCACATGTAATGTGTCCTTGGGAGATCCGATAGGTACAACTGTGTGCTCGTAACAGCCTGGGATGCTCTTGCAAGGTTTTGTGGTGAGACCAAATGTAATATGCTCCTGGGAGATCTGACAGGTAGAGTTGTGTGCTCATGATAGCTTGGGATGCTACAGCCAGGTTTTGTGATGGGGTCACATGTAATATGCTCCTGGGAGATCCGACAGGTAGAGCTGTGTGCTCATAATAGCCTGGGATGCTATAGCCAGGTTTTGTGATGCATGTAATAAGTCCTAAGGATTCCACAGTATGGCCAATGATGATGAAGACCTATAGGTGGTGGGCCTACATCCAATATGAAAAAGGACCGGCTCTGTAGAAATTCCTATGACGAGTAGATTCAGAGATTGATTGAGATAGCGGCAGTAGTGACGATGATTATGATTCGATGACAATTATCCAGTGACGATGATCCAGAAAAGAAGACGTGTGCTAGCAGATCTATGTCGAGAAATACATTCCTAGTTAAGAGGGAGTGTTGATGTATATTTAACTTCAAAATGTATTTTTCCCATGTATATTGTATTCCTATAGAGATGTTATTATTCCTCTATATGGAAGTGTTTGTATTCCGATAGAGATGTTAGTATTCTTTTATACGGAAGTGTCTTCATTTATATTGTAAGTGTCGTAACTTATACTTGATGGGTTATTAGACCACCTTGATGGGATCGACCCT
Organism: Larix kaempferi; assembly: GCA_027924585.1. NCBI lineage: Eukaryota > Viridiplantae > Streptophyta > Pinopsida > Pinales > Pinaceae > Larix > Larix kaempferi. Next base: position 4,526,472 of record BSBM01000798.1, on the reverse strand, counting down.
GTATCATTCATGTGGGTAAATGGGTTATTAGATCACCAAGTGTGGGGTCGGCTCAGATTAATGTAACCATGGGTTATTAGGCTAAGTTAGACAAGTCGGCCCCACTGGTTTATTGGGCAGGACAAGACAAGTATAAATAGAGATCGAGAGATCTCTATTTGATCATCTCATCTCTCACTCTTCCCTCACTCGGAAAGTGGTGCACATGTGAGGAGGAGGATCAGCTGCTAGGAGAAAACTATCTCTTGTACTTTGGTTGTATCATTTTTCTTTCTATCTCTGAGGAAGTTGTGGGGTTTTTCACCTTCTTGGTTTTCCCCGGTGAAACTCTGTGTCTCTTGTGTGCTTGCATTATTGTGTCCATGATTGATATGCTGTAGATATGTTGTACATGTTATTCTCTCAGTTAAGATCTTAGATCATATTGAAAATTCTGAAAAACTAAGGAAAACTGGCCTATGGCTAGTGATGAGCCCCGAATTAGGTACTCTATAGCCCTTTTTATGCCACACAAGCACAAGAATGTATAAGGAAAAGACCTTTGTTTGTGGGGAATAATGCATTTGTTTTTATTATTTAATAAATTAGTTTAGAGATTATTCTTCTTATGCTTAAAGGTGTTTTATGTGCTAATTATATGAATAAGCATGCATGAGCAGGGCGTAGGTGATCTAGAATACAACAAGTGAATCCAGCGCAAAGAATGAAAGATCATGAGTGGCTCAATGCTCCCATTTTTTTGATTTATAGAAAACTCATGTTTAGCAAGATCGGCATTTACAATGTAGAGTTAGGTTATGATTAATAATATATATAGGAACCTCTTGAATAGTAGGGGGTCGCTGTTGACATTTTAGAGAAACTGTCTTCAGCGTATTTTATTAAAGACAGTTTCGTTTCAAGTTTTTCCTAAGACATGAAGTTATGATTTTGATAATGGAAGACTGGTGTTATTTCAAATCCTTGATTTTATAAGTCTTTTCCACTCCTAAAATACGGGTTGGGGAAGGCCCCCTCAACATGTATATTAGGAGCCTCGTTTTACTTCAGGTATTTTTCATGCGTTTTGTTGACTAGCTTAATCATTATGATGTGTGAAAGTACTTTGATAATTATTTACATAGCATATTTTGATTTCAGATTCAACTATTTTCTCTGTAGTTCGATAACACGGATTCCGTAGTTCTGTAACACGTTGTCAGTAGTCTTGTACATGCATTCTGCACAGGCGAATTTTACATTTGTTTTCCAATATTTATATTAATTCTAGATAATGATTCAGATCTGCAAATCCATGGATACTTTCCTTATTTAAGTTTGATCACATAGAAGTTAATTATTTCAGCATTTTGATTTGAATAGAATAATGTTCATCGCTTTCAGTACTTGATTTGAATAGATAGCATTTGATTGTTTTTCAGTATTTAATTTCTAGATTAGATTTCCAGCTTTCAGTATTTAATTTCTAGATTAGATTTCCAGCTTTCAGTATTTAATTTCTAGATTAGATTTCTAGCTTTCAGTATTTAATTCCTAATATAAACATATGAGTCTTTAGCAGATTTAAGTTTTAGATTTGCATCCTTTTTTCATATTTTTGGCTTTTTAGTTTTAGAGCAACATTTCCATTTCCATTTCCTCAAAAAGACATTTAGGATACATCAAACACCTTGAACGACAAATATCACTCTATAGTGCACATACAGTGCTTAGCACCTCTTAAGTTTGTATGCTCCCTGGTTGATCAATTAAAGTATACTCCCGGTATAGCTACCCTAATTAGGTACCCATTCCTGGAGTCCACCAGCTAGTTTCTTGGGACAACTTCACCAGCAATATAAGTATTCTATATGTGTTTTACTTATGCAATGATTTAATTATTTGATGATTGTTATTATTATTTTTTTTTGTAACTAGGGGAATCGACAACTGGAGATTAGGATGGTACTTGCATGACACGGGGTCCAGGGATCCAATCCTGCTACCACTATACCCCTAGGTGCCCCACAACCGCCTGCAAGCATAGGACACAAGTAAGCCCAGGTGTGATTTGAACTCATGACCTCTATTTACAACATGTGACTTCATATCAATTGAATCGCCAATGAGCCACACCCGTGCGGGAAATTTGATGATTGTTATTGATATGCTGAATGCACGTGAAATGTGTGTGGATAGTTTAATTCCATTGTGCATGTTTATTTTGAATGGCATATGCACACATAAAGTTTATTTGTTTATGTGAATTTGATGAATGGGGCTGAGTGAGTTTGTTGAAAATCCCATAATGCTAGTCATGTTCCCTTCCTTGCATGGGATTGACGGGAGGGGATGTGACAACGTAGACTTGAAATTAAATTTTCCTGGATTAACAATTAAATTGTTTGTGCTAGTTTGGTGATGTTTGTGCTAGAAATTGTACCTAGACTATGAAGGTACAAGCTAGAACAATCTCAAGAAAACTAAAGGAAAATGAATTTGTTTTTATAGTTTTATTTTGAAGGTTTCATTCACAAGAAAGGAGTAATTGATATCCAAACATATACAACACTAAATCATAAAGAAATCCTGAAGAGCTGAGATATAAATATATAAAACACATAGATAAACCATAAGAATCCATTAAACAAGAAACTAGTTCTGTCCACAAATTCATAAGCATTCACATGAATAATACCTTAATCAAGAAATGAAATCACAAATAAGGTGGTCAAACAGGCCATAAACATAACCAACAAAAAGAGTCAATAAGTGGCATATATAATGTATTTAGATCAATGTTCAATCTTCAAAAAGGAACTTACATGAGAGTGTATAGCATAAGTCTGAGGGTAACATAGTATCCTTATCCCTAATGCCTTTCTCCCGAACACAAACCAACCCACCTAGTCTAGTTTTTCATTTTTTTATCATTACAAAAATGAACTAGTTCCATAACTTCTTTTTTTTAGGTCTGGTTCGAAACTAATCAGCAATTACGTTTAGTAGTTATACATACTTAACTTTCAAATGACTAAAGACTAATTTATCCTAAAGTAACTTTTAACAATTATGAGCAAAATGAAAAATAGGAATACTTGGACAGCTGTGCAACTAGGTGGCATTTATATTTGCTTCGTAGCTTCTGCTAACATAGATATTCTCTCCAATGCATGAGATTTCTTTTCATGTCGAGCCTTCTCTGTCTCCATGCTTTGAACCTTATTTGATAGCACTATATTTTGTTTGTTCAAATCTTGGATCTGCTTCGTTAATTCTTCAGCTTGTGTCTCTGCATGTCCTTTTCTTCTTAAAGCTTTCTTTGCTACTGCAATCAACTCTTGATAATGGGCATTTACATCTTCCAAGTCTTCTCTTAGTCTTTTATTTGTATTCATGAGTCTTTCATTTGATTCATTCAAGAACTTTACTTGTGTCTTATATTATTGTACCGTCTTCTGTATATTTTCTATCTCTGAATCCATCTGAACATCTCCATGCAATGATGAATCCTAATTTGATAGAAATGGAATATCTAATTTTTTAAAAATCAACTCTTCTTCATGCCTATTCCTCATTGTTGCATCTGAAAATGAAGCCACTGAATTCATTTTCTGTTCAACACTAGGAATAATTTCCTGTTCTACAACCTCATCACATTCTTTAATTGGTTCAGGTATCATTTCATGATCATTCCCTGTGCTTGTATGAAATTGCTTTGACTTTAACTCATCTTTATTATCTCCATCTTCTTCACTTCAAGAATCCTGAATGATGGTGACCTTTTGTTGACACCCAAAAAATGCTCACTAGCTCATCTCCCTAGTCACATGACCCATTTTTCCACTTTTCCTACCATTTTTGCCTCTAAAAACATCAAAAAACCGTCAAAGGCCACAAAAAAGGCCAAAATCCATCTTTTTCTCGTCAAAAAATTTAATTTTCCTCAAAAAATACAAAAAAACCCTCCAAAGGGGTCCAAAATTCCCAAAAATCAATTAAAAGGGAATAAAAATAAAAAATATATTCAAAAAGGAAAAAAATAGGGAAAAAGAGGAAAAGAAAACCTAAACCATTTTTCACCAATGCCATTGGTTTCCTTAAACCATAGTTGTATTCTCCACCACTCAAAAGCTATAAAAAGGTGATAGAGGCTCCTCACTATTCATCCACATTCATCCTATCCTTATCCTCCCAATTTCTTCCCTGAGATCTTGAGCCACCATTTGAGCTTAGATCCATCTTTGGAGTTCCCTTTTTGGCCAATCCTCCCACTTGCATTTGGAGAAGAGAAAGATCATTGGAGCATTGGAGTGCCTCACCCTTGCATCTCCTCAAGTTCAACCAACCTCACCATTTGAGGTAACCTATTATTTATAAATCTATTTTCATAAATAAAAATTTGTTTTACATGGATCATTCGAGTTTTTACTGTTTACTGTAGATTTACTTTTTTGGACATGTTAGATTAATATTTGTTTATTACATTATTTTTCACTGCATTAATTGAGACTGCTACTACAAAGTTAATAGGTGCACATTCGCACATGCCACATGTTTGGGTGAAAACCCAAGCAACAGTTTTTGGTGACTCTGCTTTACTTTGAATCTTTAAATCTTTGGTTAGATCTAGAATTATTCTTATTTTAGTTGTTATTTAGCTTTATTATTGTAGATCTAGCCTACCACTAAGCCCATAGCTTGTTGCTCTTGCCCTTGGTCGTTTCTGCGGCCTCCACAGTCCCAATTTTTAAATTTCGGCTTTTGTTTTCAGCGACTTTTTCCATCTCGTAAATCGTAGGTTTTTGAACCCACAGTCACGATCCAGATCACAGGTTTTTAGCCGAAAGCCGCAATTTAAAAACTCTGTGTTTTAGCCAAAAATCATGATTTTTACCCTATTATCCGTGATCCAAATCATGGGTTTCCAACCCACAACCACGATTCCATATCGTGACTTACATCCCTCCATCCGCAACGCAGATCGCGAGTTTTTCCCAAATCATGAGTTTTGCCTCAGACAACCGCGATTTCGACTCGAACCCTGCGATTTTTCGTCTGAGTTTTCGTCACCCATTTTGGCCCATATTTTCCAGCCATCTCCCCTGCACTTTGATAGCATACTATTTTACTTGCATCCTTAGATATTCATTTACTTGTTTTGTTATTTGCTTTACTATATCATTTGAAAAAAAAATTCAGTATTTTTATTGAAAAGAAACTTGTTAAGCATTTACAGTTAATTTTTCATATTTGCAAGTTAAAATCAGCATTTTAATTTGATAAATATTCGCCCAGGCAGGGCATTTTATTTTGGTACATAAACACACTTGCACACACTTTGTCACAATTAATCAAAGTGAGCCATAAAATTTTTACTTAACTCAACCAATTTTCTAACCCCACTTGGGGAACATCAAAAGAACATTGTAGTTGGGTAGGATTGAGGGGATAAGTATCCAAATAACACCCCTCACTCACTTTCATTTGAGACGTAGTTGTTGACTATTAGGGTACCAAAATCCATTAGTACTTATTGGCACGGTTATACACCAGCTTGTCGGAAAGGCCTCTCCCTTAGGAGGGTCGAAGTAGCAAGACTAGTTCTGGAGGCCTCAGTGGACTACCGCAATCCATGCAGTCACCAAAGGATACCTACTCATTGTTGTCAGTGTACTACCCATGTGGGAGTACAACAACGATAGAACAGGAGCTGCGGATTCACCTTTCTGGACGTGTGATGAATGGGGTATCTTAGTGGCCTTTCTTCTAGTATTGTCTACCCGGTGTCCCTCCCGGTAGGGGGATATCATTAGCCTTTGGTTCGACGCTTCGTATTGTCTGACTTAGATTTCATCACCTTGCAAAGGATACGTCTTGTGGAATCATAATGTTAGGAACCCATGTCTTTACTTTGTTAGTATATTGTTGTTGGATGCATATGCTTTGTAAGTCGTCTCGTAGTATTTGTTGATGCATAGTTTATATTAGCCCATAGTATTGACCCATAGTATTAGACGCATATGCTTTGTAAGTCCTCCCATAGTATTATATGTCCCATGGTTTTGACTCATAGTATTGGTTCCTAGACTTAGCCCATGGTTTGTATTGACACATAGTTTTGACCCATGGTATTGGCGCCTAGACTTAGTATATAAGTGTGTGTTGAGGCCTATGAAGGCACCGTGAAGTTAATTGTATTGAGTTTGCTCAAAGGAGGTTTCCCCCTCGAAGTGGCCCGTGATCAATATAAAAGTGATTCTAATTTTTATTATTTCTGATATCTCATGTATTTGCATTAACTAATTATTGCAGGTTCTTCACATCTGGTATCAAAGCACCTTATTGGGCTCGTTGGGTGAAATTTCTGCCAAATTTTTTTTCGTATTTGTTGCAGGTTTGGATTTGGGAATAATCCCTATCCTCTTAATTGTGGGAAGTACTTGGGCATAAGCCATAAAACTCATTATGAGGAGTACCACAGGAATCCCGAAGTAGCTAGCCCATTGAGAGGACCTGCCTGCAGAAAGGGAAACGACCACTACCTGATTGACTAGTTCCCACTCGTGAGGTAAACCAAGAGCTATCGTTTGTGGCAAAGCGGTTATCAGTTTTACCTGAGTCGTGGAGTGAGGGGTACTGCCCCAATACGCAAGCCGTCAGATAGCATTAGTGGCCGAGTGAAACCCCTGAACTGTTAGGAAGCCGCACATACCTGGGCTCCATATCTATTTTTCAGCTGAACTGTTGTCGATCACTGCTGTGCCGTTTCAGATCTAGATGTTCAGATCCATTCTGAAATCCGTTCCAGATCCAGCCGTTTTCAATCCATTCGGCGCCATTTTAGATCCCTCTATTTCCGCTCACTTCTAGGCCGTTGCAAATTTATCTGTTTTAGATCCCTTCCGAGCCGTAGCCGCTCTAGTCTGATAAAAAGAAAGAGTATAAAATTTAGTTTTTTCTCCATATCTCCCTTGTTTTCACTCTATTTCCCTTGAAATTTATGGGGAACCCCTGTCATCCCATTCTGCATATTTCATTCATGAAGACCCTATCCCCACTTCCCCTTCCCAAAGCCCGAAATCCCACATTTGTCTATTTTAAGGGTTTGCCATAACTTCATCAGATTTCACCCAACCACCTTCAAATTTTACCACAAAGTTCCTTTCTGAATTCTGCTTCTTTGTCCCCCTCTGCCAAATTTTTCCATTCTTTCACCCTGCATCTGAAATCCTCATTTTTTGCTTCCATGTCTATTCGACAGTGTCCAAAACCTAGTCAAACCCCAATTACCCTTCAGATTTTTTCCCAAGTCCATATTTTCCTTTACTGAAGTAGTTTCTGTTTTTGTTTTCCTATTGAGTCAACCAAAAAAAAAAATCCTGGTTATGGTTGTCACCCGTGTAGGAGCAAAAACCATGGAAGAAGCACTTGCAGCCATCCAAGCCAAACTCTAGGATTTGGATGAAAAATTTCTTGGCCTCCATCTTGAACATTCAACTATGAACAACAAATGACAGTCCGAGTATTCATCAGACAATGGGTTCTCTTCTTCCAGCAATTTTCGTGGTCCGAAGCTTGACTTTCCTCGCTTCAATGGTACTGATCCAACTGGATGGATCTATCGTGCCGAACCATATTTTAGTCTGCATAATACTTTTGATGTCAACAAAGTTCCGCTTGCATCCTTTCATTTGGAACAGGAAGCTCTTCAATGGTACCATTGGTACATCAAGGCTCATGAAGATCCAAAATGGCCAGACTTTTGCCAGCTCCTTTTGCAATGATTTGGTCCTAGTGCTTTTGATGAGTTCACAGGAGCCCTCACTAAACTTCTCCAAATTGGCACTATGAGAGAGTATCAAACCGAATTTGATAAACTAGCCAACCACACTGAAGGATTGTCTGATGACTTTTACCGGAGTTGTTTTATCAGTGGTCTAAAGGATGCCATCCGCTTTGAGGTCAAAATGTTCTGTCCCAACACAATGATGGAAGCCCTAGGGTTGGCTAAGTTGGCAGAAGACAAGATTGCAACCCAACAACGCTCGAAGCCCACTTTTGTTCCCTTCCGAAATATGGGTTCTCAATGACCACCTATACCGCAGGATCCTCAACCAACTCCTATCAAGCGTTTGTCTGAAATAGAGATGCAAGCACACAGAGAAAAGAGGCTTTGTTATAATTGTGATGAGAAATTCACTTGGGGAGATAGATGTGTTCAACAAAATCTCTATCTCTTGCATGTGGATTCTCCACCTGCCTCAGAACTTGATGAAGAAGCTACAGATACAGTAGATGATCAGGTCGACATCCAACACCCGCCTATTAACACCCCATCTCAGGATGACCCACCCGAGATCTCTCTCCATACTGTAACCGGCGTCACCACCCCAAAAACAATGCGAATCAGGGGATACTTCAAGAAGCTCCCTCTTACCATACTCATTGATTCTGGTAGCACTCATAACTTCATTGATCCTCGAATTGCCAAACAGGCTGATTGTTTTGTCCATCCTTGCTCCAAATTTGAAGTCATGGTTGCCAATGGGAGCACCTTACCTTGCAAGGGGAAGTGTCACAATGTGTGTATCTCTATGGAAGATTATAACCTACGCTCTCACATGTTTTTCTTGTCCTTAGGCGGATGTGATGTGGTTTTGGGCATTCAATGGTTACGCACACTTGGCCCCATCTTATGGGATTTTGATGAACTTTGGATGCAGGTTTCAGTCAATGGGGCACAACACAAATTTATGGGCTTACAACCAGGGTGTCTCTGCATCATCAGTTCACATTGCCTGGAAAAAATACTTAAGAAGAATTCACATGGTGTCATTGCTCAGCTCCATTCCATTCAGATGCACCCATCAACAGTCTCCACTACTTCCTTGGATAGATATGCAGGTGTCTTTACTGAACCAATGAGCTTGTTTCCTTCAAGAGAGCTTTCCGGTAAGAAATTAGCCGCTTCTACCTCTCAGCAGGAAATGATGACTATTTTGCATACAGTACAGAAGTGGCAGCCATCCCTATTGGGGAATTATTTCTACATCAAGACTAATCTCCAGAGTCTGGAAACTTTCCTGGAACGACAGGTTTGCTCCCCAACACACTTGAAATGGGTTATCCAACTCATGGGTTATGACTATGCGACCACTTACCAGAAGGGTAAGGACAATATGGTGGAAGATGCTCCTCCTCACAAATTTGATGACCCAGTTTCTCTTACAGTTATTTCTCTGCTTGTTCCAAATTGGTTGCAATCTGTTCAACGGGGCTATCTCTTCTATGAACTCCATGCTTCTTCATCAGTAGGGCACTCTGGGTTCCTCAAAACGTATGACCAGGAACAATGTAACTTATTTTGGCAGGGACTCAAAAGGACAATTCAATGGATGGTGATTGACTGTGATACTTTCCAGGTCAACAAGGGTGAAACGACCCTCCTTTCAGGACTGCTCGAACCCTTTCCCATCCCTCCACAGATTTGGACAACTATTTCTATGGATTTCCTAGAAGCGCTCCAGTGGTATAGTACCACATCTCAAAGGACACCATATGAATCAATCTTTGGACAGGAACCACCAGTTCTTCTTCCATACACCTTCAGCAGCTCCCAGTTCAGGGAATTGACTCAATTCTTCGAAACCGTGATCATCTTCTTCTCATTCCGTAGGACAATTTTCACATGGCAAGAATTCGATTGAAGCAACAAGCCGATCAGCACCGTTCTGAGCGCACTTTTCACATCACTGATATGGTTCTTCTTCGTCTACCGCCTTCCATGCAATCCTCCCTAAAACTCCAAAGGCGCCAGTGGCTCGGAATGCAACCTGAGGATGCTACAGGGGCCCCACTCCTTTAGATTCTGCATCAATTTCCACATCTAAAGATTTGAGGACAAAGCTTTTTCTAAGGGAGAGGGGATGTTAGGAACCCATGTCTTTACTTTGTTAGTATATTGTTGTTGGACGCATATGCTTTGTAAGTCGTCCCATAGTATTTGTTGATGCATAGTTTATACTAGCCCATAGTATTGACCCATAGTATTGGACGCATATGCTTTGTAAGTCATCCCATAGTATTATATGTCCCATGGTTTTGACTCATAGTATTGGCGCCAAGACTTAGCCCATGGTTTGTATTGACACATAGTATTGACCCATGGTATTGGCGCCTAGACTTAGTATATAAGTGTGTGTTGAGGCCTATGAAGGCAATGTGAAGTTAATTGTATTGAGCTTGCTCAAAGGAGGTTGCCCCCTCGAAGTGGCCCATGATCAATATAAAAGTGATTCTAAGTTCTATTATTTCTGATATCTCGTGTATTTTCATTAACTAATTATTGCAGGTTCTTCACACATAATACCTTTTTAGTTAGGTTCTTGCATGCTCTCTTACCTCCCCTTGGTTTAGTGAGTACACCATTTTTATTTTTAGGAGTTGTTTTCCTGTTGGTATTTTGACCACCCGTTTTTATTACTCCACTTACCGTAGCACAACTTTTACCATAAGTGTTTTGAGTTCGGTTGTTGTCCTGAGTGCCATAGTTTTTTGTGCTCCCCTCCTGCACACACAGTTGCATTAGGGTTTTTGAGCTTTTCACTCACCACCACCTACTAGTGTTACTAACCGTCTATCACCATTGAGTCCCCGAGACGTTCTTGGGGCTTCCGAGGAAAACCCCCGTAGTACGGTTCACTTGAAACCACTCAACATAGACATAGAGCCTTGTCAGTTGACTCCACACGTCATCGGCATAGAGATTCGTGACCCGATTCTGACACCCCTTATTTTACATCTGACTCAGAGGAAGAATCAGAAAATCCTACATACACAGCACCAACTAGCCCCATGGTTGGCATGATTTCAAACCCGTTCTTTACAGGGACTGCTGGTGGAGCATCTACCACCACCCCCGCCACCAAATTAGCCACAACTACAACAAATACCCTAGGTATACCCTCAATGGGACCCACTCCCTCTTTGGGTAATCCCTTTATGGGACCCACTCCTACTTTGGGTACGCCCTCTATGGGACATACCCTAGGCATGCCCTCAACAGGACCTACCAATGCCATCCCTGCTACTATACCAAACCCAACAATTACTATACCTAATCCCAACCCATCTATAACCCATGTTACAATTGGAGGTGCAGGACCCTCCCATACCAATTCCACACCTCTATTTGGGGGTCACATCCCCCTCACGAATCATACTCCCTTTGGAGGTAGTGGCCTAATCAATAATGCTCCCAATAGCACATATGCACCAGTGACCATGTCATACTCCTTTGCCAGTTTGCCATTTATGGCTAGTCTTAACCTACCGGACCTGGAAATATTAACAAACGATCCCATTAGACATGATCCTACTTGGCCTCGCATGCCTACTAAACTCCCATCATACATCCCTAAGTTTGAGGGGAAGGCTGGTGAGGACCCACAAAATCACATTATGTATTTTCATCTATGGTGTTCCTCCAACTCCATAGTAGATGACTCTATTTGTCTATGTCTGTTACAAAGAAATTTCACTGGCTCAGTAGCCAAATGGTATATCGAGTAGCCTCATGGGACACACCCTACGTTTACATCCCTTGCCTCAACTTTCCTACAATTTTTTCAACTACCCATTCGTTATGACGCTGGAGAGGAAATCCTTTTGTCTTTCAGATAGAACACAGCTACCCATATCACGGAGCACATCCATGAGTGGAACAAACGCCGAAGTCTATGCAAGATCAAGCTAGATGATCGTATTTTCCTAGATTGGTTCCTAAAATATCTCCTTCCAGCCATAGCCAAAGACGTGGCTTCTGAACAACCCCAGTCGGAAGAAGAATCCACTCTAAAATCCTAGTAGTTTGATTTAATCTATGCCCATTCTGGCTACCTATATATAATTTAACCTGACACCCCCATGGCGATTCCTCTCGGAATGATGCGTCGGGGGCATCCCATGCCGCCGACAACATCATTGGCTAGGTTGTGTCACAAAACAAACCCTTTACCATTATGAGAAACAATAATGGCCCCAAACTTTCAAGGGCTACATCTCATTCTAGAGATACAACTTCGTATGCTCCAATTGTTGTAGATATTTCTCCCTACGGATAGGTAGAAACTCTCTTAGATTAAAGTAGACTTAACTGACTCTAAAGTAAGACAAAAATATAACAAATGCTACCTTGAATTCCTAGATCTAAACAAACATCTCAAGATCATATTGCTGAAAGAAATGGAATAGATCTAACTGACCTTTGATTTAATCGCTCTTCCTAGTTGTTGCTCCAATCCTCAAGTCCTCGCGAATGAACCTGTTAGAATGAACCAAGGTACAAGCACATACAATCTTCTAGGAACCTTGGAATATATGTTAGAATCTAAATCTATAACAGAAACAAATCATATGATTGAAAGAAGATCAACACACACAATTTGGGAAACAAGACAAGTTATGTTCTATTATAAACTTGAAGTCACTTACAATGGTTGCTTGATGTCCAAGCCAACTCCCAGCTCCAAGTTCTTTCTCCTCTAGCTATATCCACAAAGATTCAAGATCATAGGTTTGATGTCTCCAAGAGTCCTCCCTTTTTCTCATGGAAGGCCTCTCTCTTATAGTGTGTAGTAGGGTTAACCAACAAGAGATAAGAATGGATCTTGGGAGTGTTTAGTGGATCAGACCCACTAATTTGAGAAGGTGAGTTAGGATCGAATCAGAGATGCCAATCCTACAAAATCTCTTCAAGATCAAGATTCCACAAGCCATGGAAAAAGGGCTAAAAAAGGAGTACCGCGCCCCTGCATTGAGCATAACACGGTAGTATCGCGCATCAGGGAAGGAGCATGGCACGGTAGTGGGGACTACCGTGCTCCTAAGCTTGAGCAAGGAGCGGTAGTGCAGGTATATGAAGTCTCAACTGGGTTGATTCCTGACAGGACAGGTTTGTCTTCATGGATAATTCATCATTTTTCTCTTATGGGTGTTTTAAGCAGCAGGGGATGTAGCTAGGTTTTTCACCCTAGCTTGTGAAAATGAGCACCTACTAAGGAGAAGGGAATCCTTAGTAGCAGTTCAATAACAATGGTAAAATGAAACAGTAAATTTAAACTAACATGAGCATTGACATAAATAACAAAACATGAAAATATGGTGAAGATCTCTCTTTTTGTATTAAAAATTACCTCAAGTGTAGAGGTTGATGAAGCCCTTGCAGCATTCCAAGAGGGTTGCTTCCAAGCTCGAGTGTTGTTTCTTCTCCTTCTTCCAAAGATGTTTTGTAAATGGGGTCAAAAGGGTTCTCAAGAATTAGCTCCAAATGGAGAGCTAGGGTTTCAAGGGAAGTTTTGGCAACGTGAGGATAGGGATAATTGTGGATGTGAAATGGGGAGCCTCCATCACCTATTTATAGGTTTTTAGTGGTGGAGTGCTGACCTATGGTTTTGGGCACCATATGGTTTAGGTCAGCTGTATAAGGTTTTTGCTTCCTTTTTTCCCTCTTTTCCCTCTTTTTTGTATTTTTTATTCCCTTTTTAGAGGGTTTTTGCTATTTTTGGAGGCATTTAACTTATTTTGGGGAAAAAAGGGGGTTTTTGGCCTTTTGGAGGCTTTTTAATGGTTTTTTAAGGTTTTGGAGGCAAATATGGTAGTAAATATGGATGAATGAGTCATGTGATGAGGGAGATGAGGTAGTGAGCACTTTTTGGGTGTTAACAGATTGCCCCCTGATGTGTGAGGCCAAGAACTCATCGTATGGATGATAGACATCATAGGTATTTTATGGTTTTCCTAGGATGTGGAGAGGAGAAGAAATGAACTAGAGCCCGTAACAATGGTCCCAAACAAACTGCAAAAAACTGAAAATACATGACCTCAAGATATAGAACAATAACAAGGGGGTCCAAAAATGGGGACCTGAAATATACATGGCCTCAATAATGAATGAGTAAGAATATCAATATATGGAAGAGGTGGGCATACCCATGCTCGTATCAAGATATATATAAAACATAACGAGGAGGCCCAAAAATGGGGACCTGAAATATACATAGAGAGCCACTGTGTACATCATAAGGGTCTAGAGGGGACACAAAATCTAGGACATACTACTGGGCTGACCATGTCTGAGCTGAAGAACTGATACACTGGAATAACAATATTGCTGCTGAGTGTGGTACCAAAGGAACTAATGAGTTGCTAGATCATAGTGACTGGGGGCATAACCTCAATAGTACACTGATCTGGAACTAAACTAGGTACTCGAGGAAGCATATAACTGGATGGCTTCCGAATACAATCTCCAACGCAACCCAGACATCCACGGGAACATATAACTAGGTATTTCGAAGTGACTCACCAATGTGCTAGAGTCGGGGGAAATCTGGGGTCTTCGACCAATAACTGAAGGGATATATACCCTGCGCGATTATCAACGATGCGATCAAGGTGTTGAAGTCGAGCATGTGAGAAACAACCACTCGGAGAGGCACTGATGACTCCTCTCAAAATGGTTTGCAGGCACTCACCACAGATGGTGATGAGTCCAAGGCATAGGGACCTCTGGGTCTATCCTCTGGAATAGATGGGCTGTCATCGATAGAGGGAGACCTGCAACTAGCAAGGAAGTGATGTTTCCTTGATAGGATCATGACGTGGAGAACTGAAGTGTGAGAGTACTAATGGTAGGACTGACATACTGTGGGAGATAACTGGGCAAGTAGAGTGGGTGGACTCAAACTTCCTTTGTTCAGAGTATGATGGCGGGGATGATCGGGCAGCAAATGAAACTGACTGGTGGGAAAGGGATTATAACTATAATGGATCAAGGATAGTGACTGGGATGAGTGATACTCAAGCTGGTGTAAGATGACAAAAGACTGCAAAATACTTTGAACAAAGGCGACCTGATTAGGGGTGCTGCCGAGATGAGCGATCATAGTGCTACGAGGCACTGGGGGGACTTCTTCATGGGTTAAGGAACTAGAAGAAGTGTGTTCAAAATGGTACTATCGTGTGGATTTATATGATCCCAGGACAATTCATGCTCGTGATTGCTTTCAAATTTAAGGAGTCTAAAAGCTATAAGAAGACTCTGAAATAATGGAATGGTACTGTCGTGTGGATTTGTACGAGCCCAGGACGGTGTGTGCTCATGGTTGCTTTCAATTTTAGAGAGTCTGAAAGCCATAAGAAGACTCCAGGGGGGTGCTTTTTCATGTGTTAGTCTCCAAGGCCCAAAGAAGAATAAAAGGATGCAATGAAGAACTCTTCTAGCCGGTGTGACTAGAGTATTCATTTTTCGTAATTAGTCTACCAGGTCCGGAAAAGTGTTAAACTTATACCATATAGACGCCCTTTCAGTTACTTTAACGAGCATGAAAGGAAGCAAGATTGCTCGGTGATATTTTCATTGTTTTAGGAGTCAGAAAAGAGCTTAATAGAAACTCCCTAAGTGTCTTTGTCGTAAAGGACTTGTCCGGCCTGAAAAAGGGATAAAATTATACCAAACAAAAGGAATGGCCAGACAAGGAGAAAGTACTCAATCAAGGAACATCGATGAGAACCAAGAACGAGGGTGGGGGGAACACTGGTGGGCCTCCTTGCGGGTTGATGAATGGTGGCAAAATAACGAAATGATTGCAGTATGAATGGAGTGAATGGCTCATGTAAAAATGTGTAACAATCCAATGGCAGCTGATGTGGTGCGCAAACCAAGGAAGCAAGGTGTCGGGACACAGTGTTGAAGCTGGTCCTGGTGAGAGTGAGAAATGATCTCAATCATCATCATGAGCTCGGAAAACTGAATCCGGCGATATAAAAAGTGTCAAAAATGGATAACGGCCGAGGTGGCATGTGAATTGAGGCGACGGGGGGCTTTTTGGAAAAAATATCTGAAAAATCTGAGGGTGAGTGCGAGAAATGATCTCAAGCATCATCACAAGCGCAGACAAAATGAATCCGATGATATAAAGTCTATCAAAGATGGCCTATGGTCGATGTGGCACACAAACCGAGGTGATGGGGGGCGTTTCGGAAAAAATACCCAAAAAATATGAGGGTGAGAGCGAGAAATGATCTCAAGCATCATCACGGGCTCGGAAAAATGAATCCGATGGTACAAATGGTGTGAAAAACGGAGTTCATATGGCTCCGAAATGGCAAAAAAAAAAGGTTAAAAATTACTATAAATAAAGTTGAGTCCACCAAGCCAAGGATGCAGTGGTGGGGAGAAATGATGACCTGAGGGGGCAGAATACTAGGTGTATCGAATCAAATCATATATACAAGTGACGTGTGACCTCAAAAATGGTTGAGATCACACATGTGAAAAAGTGAGCAGGGTTAATGACCTACCCCCATGCTATGTGCAAGGGGTTTGTGATTGTGGATCACATATGTGTTGGTTTGAACAATGGGATCATTGAAACGCTGAGATAGATGTGATGGGGAAGGTTCAAAATGGTTGATCATGCCCCCTATCCCAGGGTCAAGGTAATCTATTATACCCCCTAACTTAGCAGTGTCAATGTGGTGTTCTATAATAGTGGGGTCAAGACTAGGCATTTCGGTATAGGACCAGGAAAAGACATCACGGAACTCTTGGAAAAAAAATTTGTACTCTCCGATCTCATACTTAGTGCAGGAGGTTCCTAAAGTAATGAGTTCAGGGGAACCTCCTGGGGCAGATATATCAATTTGGATTATGGGTGAGATATTGGCCATGTTACCTTCCTCAAAGGCGTCGGGGGTGGGAATGGGATCTTTAAACCAATCGACTTTGGTGGGGAGGAAATCTTTGGACTCAACCAAAAATTGGGTGGATGTGATGGAGGAAGACGCCTCCAGGAGGAAATAGGAATGATGGTGCATATCCTCCCATGGGTAATCAGGGGCAGTAAGAGCCTCTAGAATCTCCTCATCATTGTGGAAAGTCTGAGCTGTCAAATCAGAGTGATAAGGGAGTGGTAGTAGAAGAGATCAAATAAATGGTATTAATCTCTCCAGATGACGGGGATGCTAGGGGGTGGATCTCCTCAATGGTGGGGGGAGCCATCTCGAGGTCCAAGTTATTCATATCATATAGAGCTACTCTGTAATCTGGGAGATTTGGACAGTGATGTGAGTAATGGCCGTAAATACTACATATTGCACTAGGGTGATATGTACGCATTGATTTATCACGAGGCTCAGGGGTTGGGTTGAGTTGGACAACTGAGATGTTGGGGTTGCCGTCAAGCATTTGCATGTGCTCTTGTAATGCGGGTAATTGTGGATGTTGATGGGTAGGATGGCCTAACTCATCACACAACGAGCATTTAGGAGGAGCATGAAACACGGGGGGGGGGGTTTAACTATTTTGGGCAGGGGTACAACAATGTATGGTTGTGGGCCTCTGCCCCCAGTCTGCTTGATAAGAGGAGATAGATTAGTAGATGAAGAAGGGGTAGAGACACCAGGAGGTGGTTGACTAGTAGTGGTGATGGGTTGTACTAGTTGTAGGACGACATTTGGTGTCGGAGGGGTAACGGGAGGTGTAATGTACCATACAGGTAATCCTAAGGTTAAACCGGGGAGGATGAGGGTAGCCATAACTGGGGCATTTACTACTCTCGAAGGGGGAAATGGAAGGGGATTGTATGGATGGGTGTAACACCAACATGACTAGGTACCAATGGTGGTTGGGGTAGCAAGGGCGGTTGATGGTTGGGTGTTGGTGTATTGTGGGAAAGGGTACATAAGTCAGATATTTCGGTCACGGGTGACAGGGGTGGAATGGCTTGGAATGTTGAAGTCATCAACGTATCTGAGTAGACTCCAGGTCCCACTGAGGAAACCAACGAGGTAGCAGCACCAAAAATAGGTTGTTCAACCATGGGGAGAACATTTTCGAGTGCAGCGGGGGAATTGGGATTGTAATAAATGAGTTGATCAACCTTGACCACGCGTCCGTCATGGGGGAACATCATGGTATGAAAAATGGATGAGGCAACCGCCCACATGGCATACATGTAACTACGACCAAGTAAGAGGTTATAATCAAGTTGGGTATTGATGACCTCTATGTCAATGAGCACGGTTTTACCAGCCAACTGGACGGGACATTAGCTAAGAGACCTTGGGATTGAGCCGAACGACCGTCGTATGCTCACAATGCAATGGTGGACTACTGGAGAGTAGGGTATCCCAACTTCTGCCAAATGAATGTGGACATAACGCATGTAGAGGCACCTTCATCGATAATGCACCGATGGATGACAAGATTCCGAACGGATACAGAAACTTGGAACGCTAATGTGGAAGGCAGGCGTGGTTCGGATTGGTCCAAATCGAAGGCCATCATTCGTGAATCAGTTGGGTCAATAGCACCAATGGCTGAGAGCAAAGTCTTGCACTGTGTAGGACAGTTTTTTAAGACCTCTAACTCAGACATGGCTACGGGGGACTGGGCTAAGTCATCTACAATGTTGTAATTAGATGCAGCGCGAGCATTGGGGTTATTGTTGATGCGACGAAGTGGGAAGCGAGGGGCTTTGGAGGCACCATCTAGTGGAGCTAGAGGTATGCGTAATGACTGATCGGTGGGATGAACGTTGGTGTTTTTGTCGGCGGGAGGGGCTTCGGGGGTGGAGCCATATTGGTTCCGACGGGTTTGAAGGTTGACATCGACTGATGACATCATTAACAAGTGGTGGGTACCTGAGTCTAACAAGGGTTGATCAGGAGCAACATAAGTGATTTGCTATTGTGGCAGCGTGTTTCCTTGAGGGGGAGCCAATGGTTGAGCATTCACCACGCCTTAGGTGGGAAAAGGGTTTTGTAACACCAAGGGTTGATTCTGAGGTGGGGGGGTTAGGTGGTGCCTGAGGAGCCGCGTACCCTTGGCGGCGGGCATCATCAGTCTAGAGTTGTCGAGTCCGCTCCATATGTGGGAAAGCATGTGTGTAATGGCCATAGACCCCGCAAATATAACAAGGATGGTTTGTTCAAAAATTAGGATTTTTGGCTTGCTTGGGTGGCCGGTCAGGGTTTTGGTTGGCAGGTGCTGGGTTATTATTGTTTGGGGGATTGGGAGGTTGACCGTCTTGGTCTGGAGGGGGGTTGTTCCCATGGTTACAACCTTTGCTGCAATTTTGCTGGCCCTATTGGCGCTGGTTATTTTGGTTTGGATGCGGATTTTGTTGCGCATACACTTGCCCTTGGGTGGCAGGTGGGTTATGGGGTTGTGCAGGTGCGGGAGCAGGCTGCGGTGGATAATAAATAGGTGGAGGTGGTGCAGGTGTTGAACCTTGTGGGGGTTGCTGATATGCGTGTGCAACGGGTTGTGGGATTGCAGCAGGGGCTACCTGGGGCAGATAATAAGCAGGGGGGCTTGAGAGTATACATGAGCTTGCGTGGCCTGCGGGTGGTAATATGGCTGAGGTGCGATCGGGGGGGCGTAAGTAGGGGATTTATGACCAAATCACTGAGGTGGACATGAGGGTCCATGGGAATGGTGATGATGTGTCATGGGAGCATACAAATTGGTTTCTCTGGACTGGGATGTAGCCTGGGAAAGGTCGGGGCCAGGGCTAGGATGTGCTATGGAAAAGGGCTGGTTATGTGAGGTTATATGGCCAATGATGCCATCTACGGCATGGGATGCCCCCGGCGCATTGTGTCGGGAGGAATCGCCATGGGGGGCGTTAGGTATGATGGAATATAGATAACCACACTGGGTGTAAATAAGGTCAAATTGCTGGGATTTGAGGATGGCCTCTTCTTCAGACTGGGGTCGCTCGGATGCCACATCCTTGGCAATGACAGGAAGGAGAGATTTTAGAAACCAATCCCAGTTTTTCCAATTCTTGAGCACTCCATCCAAATCCAACGACGTTGAACTGACACTGTGCCAACCCAATTCACCATATGTTGTAGGATTTATGTAATCCTATGATATATTGTATATTCTATCCCATCCCTCCGTAAATTCATCTCTAGCCAGTTCAACGTATCACTACCCTTCCGCAGGATCCAAAGGTGCAATGACCCTCATCTTGCGATTTTCAAATGACATCGTCCGCTTCTTAAATTTGATAACCACTAGATTGTCGATTTCCCAATCGATCCCTAGCAGTGATGGGTAGGGACTGGTGTTTTCCACAATCTCAATGAAATTGGAATCGGCATAAGACTTGAGGCCCTCAATCTCGAGGGGAATCTGGTACACCCGACCAATTGGAGTAACCTTACTTTGGTTTGCTAATCACAACTATACTAGTGACTAGGACAATTGCGGTTTCCCCATGGTCTACCATGTCTGCTTGGTCAGAATATTGACATCCGACCCCAGGTCCAAGATAATTGAGTAGACATCAAAAGATCCAATTTCTGCCGACATTCGCATCTCTCTCCTTGTCTTCCTCTTGTGTATGCGATTAACTCTTTATTCTTGGTGTACGCCATCCCATCGAGTCAACATATTGGATATCTCCTCCAGCGCATCCTGATCCTCTTCCAACTCCAGCCAACTCTTTAAGAAGGCTTTTAGGGTATTATCCTTTCCCTACGACTTCGTCTTGTCGAACGTCGATGGAATATCATAGATAACTTCTTCCTGAAGAGGTAACCACCTCCTCTGTCTTATCACCTCCTGCACTTCTAAGAAGATATCCCTTTCTGCCTCCGCATCAAAAGTGACATGTTTTCGTACTATTGGTAGGACAGTAGTTCGTGGCCCATTGGCTCCTGTCATCGCTCCTCCTCGTGTCACCACTCCAACAGTCACATGTTGTTTTAGAGCCTCCGTCGATATCATATGCATAGCTGGTGGATTTTGATTCTGGTTCTGTGGAGGTGGTGATGGATGCTTGGTCTTCCACTTTGTGATGAGTTGCAGATAGTCTTCAATGCCATGATCCACAGCGCTGCAATACGTGCACTGCTGTGGTGCTGGATTCGGGCAATCCCTCTAATAGTTCCCCTGTTGGGAACAATTGTAGCATATAATTGGTCCTCGTCCTCATCTTGTTCCAGTACCTCGAACTCCGCAGAATCCTCCTCTAGCCCCTCCACGCTGTGGGCCATATGGATGGTCGTGTGGCTACCCATAATGCAGTTGCTGCGGTGGTCCGTATGGTGGGTACTACGGTGGCGGATACTGCGGTGCCGGAAACTGCGGTGTTGGATACTGCAGTCTCGGATACTGCATTTTCCCATACTGCCCCTGATCGTATTAGTGTGGTTGGTGATTATACTGGTCCGACAGCTGGTTATACTGTTGTTGTGGCTGACCTAGTGCCTGTTATTCTCCTGCCATGAAATATATCACTGCAGTTCTCCTAGAGTAGGCCATAAGCTCTACAGTTGTTGTCATCATGACCAACTGATTTACAAAACTTGCAATACAAGTTCTCTGGTTTCGACACCATTTTCTGTAGATAAACACACTCTTCTAGTCAATGGCTTCTCGTTTGGCAGACATGACACCAAGGAAACCCTCCCTAACTGAGGGGATTTGGTGCACCGGATTCCAAATAGTCTCGGAAGTATGGGCATTGATCCTTGTGGTGTCCCTCTGTCCTACACCTAGTACACCAGATCTCCTCACGAGCTTCTTTCCCTTTCTTCATGTCTTGCAGTTGGATCATCAAGTTTTCCACTTGTGCTTGTATTTGATCCATACCTAACCATGTTTCATCGATTGGTGAAGCCTCCAGCTTCATCGCAATCTCCAATGTCTCCACTTGGGTCGCAACCTTCTGTTGCATTAGTGGTCCACGAATGTGTGGTACTAGTCCTGTGATGAACCACTCCTTTTGTTGCATATCATTAATCCCAAAACTCACTTTTTCTATCAACGTCTTGTACCGTTGATCAAATTACAACACCGGCTCATTCGAGAATTGATTAATCTCCTTGATCTCAGTAACATACTGCGACTCCGATTTTGGTTTTTTAAATTCATCAATCATCGTTGTTTTGATCTGTGCCAGCATCTTGGCTGGTGTTCCAGTCAAAACCCTTGTAAACTTCATGAACCAGCCTAATGCCCACCCCCTAAGGGTCATCGCTATCTGTCCCATTTTTGGATTCATCTTAGAACTGCTTCACAGTCCATACTACTTGACATATGAACCAATACTGTTTAGGATCCTAGGTCTCGTTCCCCTGAAAGGTAGGCATCTTTTCCTCGTCTTCCATCCTAATGTTCCTACTATTATTGTTTACTGAAGTGATACTCTTACTGATGTACATAGGGAAACTCTGCGAATATCTTTGGTTTCTTCCTGTATAATTCTGGTTAGTGCACAGGGTTGCAGGTATGTTGTAACTTATGATCCGTGTCTCTTGTGATTCTGGGGTAGCTTGGTCACCATTATCGTCACAATAGGGTCACTTTCTCCCTTGTGGTCCTATTTCGTAACCTTCTATTCCAGTCCTCTCATCCCTCCTCTTCTTCTCAGGACGTCAGAGTATCGCTCCACTCCTCAAGGTACCACACTCTTCGTTTGCTTCCCATACAAACTCGTCATTGCTCATGTCCATCTAGCCCACATATTTCTACCGTATCTGCATTCACGCGACACCTACAACCTCCACACACTTATCTTTCTACTCATCGGAAGTCATCCTTGAAATACCCTTTTTGCACATGAGCATCTTAATCCACAGTTTTAGTAACAACAAGAACCTTCCCCTCGGTCCCTTGAAGAAATTTCTCTCGGTGTCGCTATATGACTTGATCGTGTCTATTGCAAACTCAATAATATATCCTTCTAAGATGCTATGCACCCAGAAATCGACAACCCTTGATACTGTGTTGTCGACACGTTTCAACTGTCAAATCAGTCCTTGCGTCCAATGTTCAGGTGGTTGATGTATATGTAACTTTAGAATGTATTTCACATATATGTATATTGTATTCCTATAGATTTATTATTATTCCTCTATACCGAAGTTGTTGTATTCCTATCGAGATGTTATTATTCCTCTGTACGGAAGTGTCATCATTTATATTGTAAGTGTCGTAACTTATACATGATGGGTTATTAGACCACCTTGTTGGGGTCATCCCTGTATAAGTCATGTGGGTCAAAGGGTTATTAGACCACCCTTTTGGGGGTTGGCCATGTGGGTCAAAGGGTTATTAGACCACTCTAGTGGGAGTCGGCCCAGTCATCATTATGTTAAGTGGTTAAGTTGAGGTCGAACTAGTTGAGTAAAGGTCAAGTCAAGTTAGTGTATAAATAGAGAGTGTGTCTCTCTCATTTTACACATTCTATTCTCTCACTCACACTTGGGAGAGTGGTGCACTTGTGGAGGAAGAGGATCTACTGCTAGGAGAAGACTATCTCTTGTATTCTGGTTGTATCATTGCTCTATCTATCTCTGAGGAAGTTATTGGGTTTTTTCACCTTTATGGTTTTCCCCAAGTAAACTCTGTGTCTCTTGTGTGCTTGCATTATTGTGTCCATGATTGATATGTTGTAGATTTGCTATACATGTTGTTCTCTAAGTTAAGATCCTATATCAGATTGAAGTAAATTCTAAAAATTTAACACAGGCTTAGTATTTTGGAAATGGTGCTTCTGAAATGTTACCTGCACTAACCTCTCGTGCAGCAACACTGGAAATTCGCAGAAACATATTTCGTGGATATCTGAATAAATGTACTTATGAAGCCAACTACTTACAGTTTGTCGAGGGTTTTGCTTCTCTCCTTCTGCGAATTCTTCTATCTTTCTATAGAAACACTCTTGGGTCTCTGGTTTCGTCGGATGCAACAGCATATCCTCTTCTTTTCCTCTTCAAGGTCTTGGCAACAGAACCATTTTTTGTCATGGTGACTATCAACAGGGGATCACTGCACACTGTCTCCAACAAACACCAACCCAAACTCCCTTATGCACCGGCCCAGAATGGTGTTAACCCTTGCAGCAACACTCGCAAAGCGAATGAAGTCTCACCCGAGATGCACAAGGGGGCTGCAAGAACCAAGTTTCCATAGTGGAGTTGAGGAAATGCATCCAACACACATTACCTTTGTATAAACCAGAGATTATATCTTTCGTAGTAAACTATTAACTCGTCATTCGCACATTAGACCATTTGAATATTCAACAGAATATAAACATTCGCAACAACATATTTAACCTACTTATTTGCATCAACATTAATCATTCAACCCAGAGAGTATTAAACATGTTGCAAACATTCACATTCACCATCGCACAGAGATAGAGACATAAATGGAACCATAATCAAACATCTTCATGCATTCATTAAAACCTACGGAATGAACTTCGCATAAACAGTCAATACACCATGTTGCAAATACGAAATAGATCAAAAGATGGATCAACTTCTTATCAATTGCTTATTTCATCGACGATTCCCTTATGCTTACAATCATTTTCCTATTTATACAAAACTAGATGGTTACAAAACGGTCCACATGACTCTTATCTAACTAATTAACTGCTTCGCGCTTCCACGATATCCATAAATGGTCCTTCTTTCATGGATTATCCCTTTCACAGCTTGTCGGCTTCCGCACTTCCTGTGGACTTATCCCATGCCAACACATTTTTTTATGAATACATCAAAATGTGATAGCTAAACTTGTTAAAGGAAAAATATGAAGCATTTCAAACATTCAAGAATTTTCATGGATGGATAGAAAATCAATCTCAATATCGCATTGGCACATTTTGCATTGATAATGGAAAAGAATACTGACTTCTGATGATTTTGAAGACTATCTTTGTCAACATGGGATTGCACTCTAAAATTTAGCCCCTTATAATCCTCAACAAAATGGTATGGCAGAAAGAATGAATAGAACCATAATGAATATGGTAAGTTCAATGATGTTTTTCAAGAATGTAAAACTAATGTTTTGGGTTGATGCAATATTGTGTGCATCCTATTTGAGAAATAGAATTCCTTCTCATGCTCTTGAAGACAAGACTCTACATGAAATGTGGTATGGTTACATGCCATCAATGAGGCATCTCAAGGTATTTGGTTCCACATGTTATGCCTTGATACTTGAGGAGAAAAGAGACAAATTTGGTTCTAGAAGTAGGAAGTGAATTTTCTTGGGGTATTTAGACACCTGCAAGGCATACCATGTTTATGATGAGGTAAACAAGAATTTTTTTATTTCCATAGATGTCATTTTTCTTGAAACTAATAAAAATGATGAGTCTATTAATAGATAACTTGATTGTCTAGAGAAATTTACCCATCTAAAGACATATTTATAAAGTTTATAATGAAATTCCAAATCTTGAAGGGGGGATCTCTATCTTGGATCAATCTATAGAATTTCCTTTTGAAGCACCAACAACCCCTCATGGAGAATATCATGAAGAAGACGTTCCTGCTACTTCACTTGAACACGAGGTTCAAGTGGATGATGTGATTGAAAGGATTGGAAATTGAACCTTGAATAAAATGAAGCACTAACAACTGATCAACCTGGAGCATCATGGAAAGTTCCTAAATGGGCCACAAAGACACTTGAAAGTGTCTGTTATCAGTCAAATTAGCACTTCTCCATATGTGATCACATCACCTTATCGATCACACAAAAGGACACTATGGATGGAATAACTTACTTGACCTTGGATGATTTGGAGCTGAATCCTCACTCCTTCAGCTTAAAAATTTATTTTTCTGACACCTCCACCATAAAGCCACGACTCCTATACTTGACACATCGCAAGTCACTCACAGGTCTCTATACTGACAACCCGCGAGTATTAATTAAAAGCTGTACCCACAAGTTGCTGAGCCCACATGCTGCGAGTCAATTGCAAGTTGCTAGTTTTCATAGTCATGGGTGTCTTAAGGAAAGTTTGAAAAATATATTAAAAACACGAATTGGGATTAGTTGAGTTAGGTATTCCAACTTCCCAATTCAACTTCCTTTTGAAACCAATCCTCCTTGCCTTTCGATAAATGGAAGAGGAGGCCATGAGAAAGGGGCCAATTAGTGAGAGCTATTGTTATGCTGAATAAATTCCAAGTCTAGAGAGAGGAGTAGGAGCCTAGGTCCGAGTTACGAAGGTGCTTGATGTAGAGTCAGGTATAACATTTGTACTTACTTCATTATTTTGACAATAAAAGATTGAGATACTCTTCCTTTCCCAATAAAGTGTTAATATCTATTGTGCTTTGATTATAATTTGATGTTATTGCATTCATTAATATCAATATTTATTTATAGTCAAACTGGTTTGAGGAAGGTCTGTGTGTTTTGCAGGTTTGTTGCTATGAAGATCCAGAGAAAATCTTGGACCGACCATCATAAGCAAGGTACATTTTCTCTAAACCTTGATATTATTTATTTATAGTAATGTATGGAGAACCCTATGTATATATCTATCAACCCCTTGTATGTTGGTAGTATATATCCCCTACTATAAGGTAAATTCCTTAACAACAGAACTGGTGACTACGTTGGGGACATCTTCTTGTTTTTCTGCTTTGGGGATCTTTGGTTTCTTCAATTTTATAACTTTTACAGTCTCTTTGGAGGTCTTTAGGGTTTCCTTTTAGATCCCTTTGTGTTGGCTTAGTATAGTCTGGTTTGAAAAGTTTCTTTTCTTTCTTTTATCAGTACCTACCCACGTGTTTCCTATACATACAGTCGCTCACTTTCTGTTGTACCTGCGAGTTGCATTCTCTGCTACCCGCGCACATTCAGTTGCACCCGCGAGTTGTTTGCTTATACTGTCACGAGTTTGCTTTAATAGATTTTGAACATCTGATTGAGGGTTTGATATTTGGTTTTTGGTCTGATTCTTGATTTTGCTTTGCTTTTTGGCACTTACTAGACATTTCTGTGTCTACTCTGGGTTTATTCACAACTTTCTTAGAGGCCCCCCGATGTTCTTAGATTGATTCAGTTGCTTTTGATTTTCCATTCTTTCTTTTTCAATGCTTTTGAATCCCACCCGTGACTTCTCAGTATATACAGTCACGCACATTTTTCCCTAGCCGTGAGTTTGTTTCATAAGTACCTGTGGGTGCATCGCGAGTTGTTGCATAGAACAGTCGCGAGTATTTCCTAAGTCTTGGATTTTTAATTAGGGTTTGACTTCAGTAGGGTTTCTCTGTGGTTTTGAAAGTTCTTGTCAGTTTGGATACCTCCTCGACATTGTTCACAGTGTTCTGAATCTATTCTGAACCTCTTTTATAACCTCTCTTTGAGTCATTGTGTTTGTAAAGCTGCCCCAGCTTGCTAGTCCATCTTCTATTTGGCGGATGATTATTTATTTTGTTTTATGATGTTCAGGAACAGTTTGGTTTTTACACAAAGATCCTTATGTTTTCCATCTTACACATCAATTTTTCTTTTTAGCATCTTGTTCCAAAATTTTAGTTACTTATGTTAAGCAACATTTTTGGGTTAAGTCTTTGTTGATCTTGCTTTAGTTCTGTTTGTTTTGAGTCTTGGGCCATATTTCTTTACTCACAGAGATTGATAAGTCTTGTTAGTTCATTATTTTCATTTGCATTTCTTTCATAGCTAGAGAAAAGATCAAATTTGAAAAACAAATAACTTCTTTTACAAGATTTGTCATTTTATTTTTTGAAGTAGGGTAGTTGTATTACTATTAAATTTGAAAACAAGACAAACAAACAAAAGAAGAAGAAATTGTTTATGCTTAGATTTGCTTAGATTTTGCATTTTGAAAGAACAAATGAAAAGAAAAATTGTGAAGTTACATTTTTTGATATGCACTTTTCTTATAGTTGTAACCATGCCACACACTACACTACACCTTGAGTAACTAACAACCCATAAAAAGAACTTTATTTAAAATTTATTACTAATATTTATTTTTTAGGGTTACACGACATCAACTAGCTCAGGATAGGATTTTGGAATAGATCACACTTAAACTTTCTGAAATCGTTTAAATTCTCAAACCGTAGTGTAGACTATCTTCTAGTAAATCCATTCTTGTGGTTGTGTTCTGGGAAGCTCCACTCAAACCGGAGTTAAGCGTGAGGTCGTGTGAGACTGGAATTGTTGGGGATACCCCCCCACTTTCCTTTCGAGAATGCACCAGGGTTGATTCGCGTATGGGGGTCCATTAGTGCCTTGTGCATTCTTGGATTTCAGGCTTAGGTACCCTTCCCATGCATTTTGGCTGGACCTGCAACTATCCCCCAGGGAATTTTTTGCATTTGTGGTATCCTTAGAATCTTGACTTTTAGGGCTCTACACAAGTATAACGGAAGGCTATTTCCACTGCACCTAGGACATACACGGAAGGTAAACCTCTATAGTAATCCAGGGAGGGTGGTTTGGTGATTCAAATGCTTACACCCATAGGACCTGTATTGGATGTCGTGTAACTGACCTTAGATATTCTACTAGTTTGTTCTGGGCTGTCATCGTCCCAGAATGACTCTTGAGAATATTATCTTTGTTTTCCTAGTCTTGATTACTGTAGGACATTTTTAGTGGTATGATGTTTTCTCCTTAGTTGTTAGTGGCCACTAGGTTTCTACACTTGGTTTATTTTTTATAATTGTGGAGGACCAACCTCTTCATAGGTCACAAAGGTTTCAAAACCTTCCCCCACACACTGTTGAACCTCTACCGCCACCTCGATTCCGGGGGACTGATTCTCGTGGTTCATATGAACTTACGGGCATAACAGAACAACCTGGAGAACCACATCTCATAACTAAGTATCAATAGGTTCACAATACTGTTGAGGTTGATGACATAACAACTAAAGAGTTTAAAACACCCTTCAACCCTCCTTTCATAGGACCTAACGATCCTTTACTGGAAAGTGTAGTTCTCTACGTCAACCGGAGTTTAGTTCATATCGGTTTACACCTATTTCTTCATGGATTACACAGGGGATGAGTCAGGAGTTCCCCATACTCTTACTTCATCCATTGTATCGATAGGTTTCTCTCCTTCACTTGCACACACATCGGTACCTAGCTCTTTGCAAGCTACCTTTGCTTTGAGCCCTCCATTTAGCTTCAATACTAGATCCTTGGGCATGTCAGGCTCTTCAGCTTCGACATCTATTATTCCTTTTAGCTCCAATGTTGGATAGTCCAATGTCCCTTTTTTAGGGATACCTTCAGTACAGTTTACATCGTCTCCCTTTATACAATAGTCTCAGGGTAATACGCACTCTGCTCCATTCAGTCATGGTTTTCCTTGGTTTGGAGGACACGTAGATCCTTCCAAACCCTTTGCGGGCTCGATGCCTCTTTCGCCTATTACATATATACCTTGGTTTAACCCCTTCACAGGTTTTAGTGTGCATTCATCGAATGTACAAACATCCAATGTACCTGTAGGGAGTACTCCCTTTTCGTTGTTTGGCGGAGGGGGTGGTAGCGTTTTTAACCCACATTATGGAGGGGATAACACCCAACCACAATGGATGAATTACCAAGGAAGAAAACCTTTAGCATTTGGATGGATCAACTTTAATAATTCTGTCACTTCACAACTGATGGTTGGGGGCAACCCCAACCAACAATATAGGAACTAGGTTTCAGGAGGTTCCCCCTACCAGGATCCTGTTAATCAGATGCCATCGGTACAACCTCGTTTTCCCTTTCTGGCAACTCTAAACTTTCCAGATCTTTCAAAACTGACTAATGATCTAGTGCGCCATAATCCAGCATGGCCACCAGTTCCAACCAAGTTTCCTTCGGACATGCCAAAGTTTGAAGGAAATATTGGAGAAGATCCTGGTGATCATGTCACTACCTTTCATATCTCGTGTTCTTCCAACTCTTTGAAAGATGATTCCATTAGGTCGATGCTCTTTCAAAGGACCTTGACTAATATCACGGCTAAGTGGTACATATAACTACCTTCCGCAACTTTTGACAACTTTTGGGATTTGGAAATAGTCTTTTTGAACCACTTTCAACTTCATGTCCAATATGATGTTGGCACAGACCTTTTGTCGACTTTCAGGAAAAATAAGGCCACTCACTTATGTGATCACATTCAGGAGTGGTTGAGGTGAAAGAGGCTCATCAAAGCTGAAATTCCCCCAGAGTTTCTATTAGAGTGGTACTTGAAATCACTACTTCCTTATATCTTTAAGGATGTAACAATTTATGGGGTGTTTTCTAAGGGGGAAGCCATCCTTAGGACCTATAAACTTGATTTGGTATATGCTCAATCTGGGATCTTGTACGAGATTATACCAGACACACCAAGATCTAATATTGATCTGGGTAAACATAATCCTAGACCGCATGCTGATGGCATCGTCGGTTCAGTAGACTCAACAGCACTCGAAGCTTTGTCCAAGCAAGTTCATGCTTTATCTGTAAAGTAGTTTGTTGTAGATGCAACTTATGTTGCATCCTTTGCTTCTACAAATGAATCTATACAACAAGTGTAGACTAATCAAAAGGGTCCTCGGCAACCTAACAACAAAAAGAAGGGCAAGAAAGGGGAGGGGAACCATCAAAAGCCCAAAAACACTGAAAATGTCGAGGAGGGAAAGAAGGCTAAAAATAAAGTCAATTTTCCTTGCAAGTTATGTAAGGATGACCACCTTACCCACTAGTGCTCTCTTATGGAAGAAGCCCATAAGCTCCTACGTTAGAAGAAACTAGTTGTCCTGATGGACCCATTCCCTCATGGACAAGGTTCAGCTTCTGGAAACTCTAGTGCTGGGGGCACAGCTCGTGTCTCGTCAGTTGATCAATCATTTATAAATATGGTTAAATCATATATGCTTTTGCAAACCGAAGCCAAGAATTATTCCCTGGGATTGCAACATAAAGATAAAGAAGTTCCTGAAACATCTACATCTCTTCACATTGAGATACCAGTAGATCATTTGCCAAAGATCCCGAAAGGTGTCTTCAAAAGGGCTATGCACAACCCTAACGTGCGGGCTGCTCCTAACTACTCTGTCATAGAGGATTTGGTCCAAACACCTTGTGCTATGTCCACACTAGAATTCTTGCAGAGCTGTCCATTACAGCGGAACGCACTTCTAGTGGCAATAGGGAGCATGGACTCATCTAGAATGTTTGATCAGTTTGATATGTCTAATACCAAACCCCGGTTACCATATCACGTATTCCTCCATATTGAAGTATTCAATGGTCCCAAAACCATTGGATGAACAGTCGTGGATGAGGGTGCGTCTATGTGTGTAATGTCAATATCCTGCTGGAAAGCCCTTGGATCGCCTGAGTTAGCCCCTTCCAACACTATACTTATGGCTTTTGACGGGATATCATTCCACCCACATGGATTCTTTCCCGAATTTGAAGTTGAACTTGCTGGTAAGTCAGTGACTATGGAGGTTGAAGTGTTAGATGCTCCTCTTGACTACAATTTGTTGCTAGGAAGGAGCTGGATTTATGCGATGCAAGCTATCCCATCGTCTGTTTTTTGAGTAATCATGTTCCCGCATGAAGGAAATCACATCATAGTTGATCAACTTTCATTTACTCGAAAAAACAACAACACTTCATCGGATTCGACAATGCCTTTGATTGATCGGTCTCACCCACCCAGCGAGAGTTTGGGAGTATGCATGTATTCATGATTGATGGGAACATTCGACCTACTTGCTCTCGTAAACTACATTGGTTCTGCGAGTACTTCTGAAATTTTGTATCGAGAAGTCTTCATCATCATTCGAACAACTGATCTATGGATTCTTCCAACTCAGCAAGAACCTACCATTCCCTTATCTATTGAAGAAATTTCTTATCAAGCAACAAAAGATGCTACAGCAGATTATATATCGGTCCATCTATCTCCACAAAGTCAGATATAGACCATGCACCTGCATGGTTAGTCAACTCCATCCACTCTTTTGATTGTCTAGATACTGTTTTTCGCTCTGATGAGGCTATTTTGGAAGCCATGGTAGGACTGGATCATCCATGGGAACACATGCATCACATGTCTTACTTTCTTCCCGATCTAGACAAGAGAGAGAATGGTGAGTTCTCAGTGAGACTTGGTCGTAATATCGATTTTTTGATCAATCCTTCTATGCAAACGATCTATGCTGAAGGTAACATGGAAAATATATTGAGAACCATACCGATCGATATCTCCATTAAACCTGATGTTGTGGAAAACCTCTTTATTGGATCATATTGTTCTCTTGATGAGATCACTCTATATACCAACCTATTTAAGGAATTCCACGATGTATTCACCTGGTCTTGCAAGGAGATGGCAGGAATCAACACCACTATCATGGAGCATCTCATCACGACTTATCCCAATGCTAAACTAGTGAGACAAAAGATTTGTCTGGTAAACCCATGGAAATAAATGGCCATTAAGACTGAAGTTGAAAAATTGTTAAAAGTCGGTTTCATCTATTCGATCGATATGACAGAATGGGTCTCTAACCCAGTTCCGATTGACAAAAAGAAAGGAGCCATACGAGTTTGTATGGACTTCAAAGACCTAAATAAAGCTTGTCCTAAGGACAACTACCCCACACCATTCATTGATCAGATTATCAATGCGTGTGCAGGCCATGAAATGTTTTCTTTCATGGATGGTTTTTCAAGATATAATCAGATTCAAATAAAACATGAATACCAACATAAAACATATTTTATTTGTCCTTGGGGTACCTTTTCTTATTGGAAGATGCCTTTTGGGCTGAAGAACACTGGAGCCACTTTCCAGCGTGCCATGAATGTTTCTTTCCATGATATCAATCACGTAGTTGAGCCATATCTGGATGACCTCCCAACAGGATCTCGCAAGTGACGAGATCATCCTGATCATTTGCGACTAGTGTTTGAGATATACAGATACTTGTTGGCTTACTATACTTTTCTAGAGGTTTCCAATGTAGACCTAGGTTCTTCGCGGTTCAAGGAACCAATAAAACCCATTTTCATTAGCCCTTTCGGCAACAATCTACGGACAGATTGAGGTCTCACCCAAGGCGAAGCTGAGGGGGGGGTTGCAGAATCAGGTTTCCACAACCCGATGATGCGAGTTTCAAAAAACTGATGAGCAATGAGCTGCAGGGCTCATGCTGTGGACTGAAGACTGCGCGAAGTATCCTACTTCGCGACTGATGCTTCTACAAGTCGAGACACTTGCACAACGAACGCATCCAAGGACTGCGTGGTTTGGATGGGTCTCAACGACAGGACAACGCAACTGACAAATACGCTTCATCATCGGACCTAACCAACCTTTATGACTTTACTTAGTGCTTTATTCATTCATATACTGCCTTATTTATTTATCCTTATGTCTTATGCAACAAGATTAAATACACTGCTCTGCGCACTTCTGGTGCTGCTCTTCAAGGGAGTCACATGGTGCGATCTCTCCTACTTAGGTGTTTATATAAATGACTTATGCATTTGTTAACTTATAAATACCGTGCATTCAACATTCATCCATACATGTAATACTTAACATATTATTCCCATCTCATTCTTCTAGCGAATACATATAAAAGTATGAACACATCAACTGATAAATGAGGCTTAAAGCATTCATTGTAAGCAAACAAACAAGTGCAAACACATAAACAATCACACTACTCAGTATTTGTACGTCCACAGGAACTGTTGTTATACTAGTCTTTGGGAAGCATACAACAGTTCCAATCTGCGCACTCAGTTGCAGACTCTCTTCTCTCTTAATAGGCCTCTGTGCACACAGCTTGCAGAGCCTTTACAATGGCTTTCAGCAATAAAACATAGTATTACTCAGATTTTGTAATTGCATTTCAACATTAACCCTTTCCCTTACAAAATATGCCCCTTTTATTGGTCATGCCCGTAGGTCATGTCTTTACAATAGCTGGGCGAAACCCTAAGGGTTTCCAAAACTGTCGCAGTTTTCAGCTAACTGGACTTGCTAGTTCTGGTAGAAAATCTTCCGTCGTGGCCATCCTTTTCATATGGTCACATCGCTATCAACCCCCTGTCATGCGCATTCCAATAGGTTTCTTTCACCGAGCCATTCATTCTCTAATGGCTTTATGCGGCCAGTTCATGTAGTGGTTCCTTGCTTGTGTGATCGGTCACTTTCATCCTCTTTACTCTTTACCCGCCGCTTGGTAATCCTGGAGTATCTTTACCAAAAATAGACCACCGATGGTCTAACCGGAATATGTGCCATCTTCCGTCCAACATTCTGCCTTTCCGGATCTCCGTAGATCGGTCTCATTGCAGCGCTAACTCCTCCACAACACTATACTTCGCAGCTCTTCCGACGCTGCGCTGCGCTCAACTTCACAGCTCTGTACTTCGCAGCCCTTCCAATGCTGCACTGCACTCAACGTCGCAGCTCTCCCCAAAAATGACTTGTTCAAAAAGTCTTCAACTTTACTGCGCTTAACTTCGCAGTGTCAAAACTTGACTTGCACAAAAATGCCCCACTTGGGCCAGGCCCAACAATACTATAAGATTTGTTTGAATCCTAATAAGTGCGTATTCTGTGTCGCGTCTGGACGCCTACTAGGTTTCATTGTCTCGAGTCGTGGTATCATGGTCGATCCATTAAAAGTTGAGGCCATTGTAAATCTTCCTCGTCCTCAAACCCTACGACAACTTCAAAGTCTGCAAGGTATGTCAAACTTTCTATGATGTTTTATTATAAACTATGCGAAAATCACAAAGGGATGCATGATACTGCTCAAGCAAGATAACTATTTTATTTGGGACGAGGCTTCTCAAACTTCATTTGAGGCTTTGAAAAAGGCATTACTATCATCCCCTTGTTGAGCCTGCCAAATTATACCAAGGACTTCCTTCTATATCTGGTGGCATCTATGTCTACGATTGGTATAGTACTTGTCCAAGAGGATGAGAAGTTTCAAGAGCCTGTCATTTATTATCTTTCACGCGCATTAATAGCTCTTGAGATGAAGTATTCTTACATTGAGAAGATGGCATTAGCTATCGTCCATGCAGTTTAGAGACTACGTCACTACATCCTACTGCGAACCACCACAGTGATTGAAAAAGTCAATCATTTTCAATATGTCTTAACCTGACGTATCATCGACGCGAAGTTCAATAAATGGATTTTCATCTTGCAAGAGTTTGATCTAATTTTCCTATCTGCTAAGTCAAATAAATCTCTGGTGTTTGCCAAACTAATTTTTGAATTTCCTAGTGACGTAGTAACCAATGAGGAAGATTCATCATTCCTAGATTAACACATCTTTCTTATTGCAAATTTTGACCCATGGTACAGAGATATTTTAATATATCTCCAGACTTTGAGGTGTCCTACTTTCTCTAGGGATGAACGACGGAAATTGAAAAATCATGCAAAGAATTATCTCATCATTTATGATACTTTGTATTGAATTATCTCATTATCTCACCATTTTGCGTTGTTGCTTAACCTTAGAGGAAGCAAAAATAGTATTGAATGATGCTCGCAATGGATCCTGTGGGGGTCATCTTTCTGGGTTGGAAACAATCCAAAAAATACTGTGTGCTGGTTATTTTTGGCCCACAATACTTAAAGATTGTGTGGAAGTTGTGAAACAATGTCAGCCTTGTCATTTTTTCAACAAAAATATGCGAGCACACCCAACTCCTCTCCATCCTGTGATTACTGCAATCCCGTTCACTAAGTGGGGGATTGATTTCCTGGCATATAATCTAGCTTCAGCTGGAGGACATCATCACATCATTGTTGTCATTGCTAATACCCAAAAAGTACTCACTAGTTCATTCCCATATCCTCATGACCCATTTGTCCACTTTTTCCACCATTTGAGCCTCTAAAACCTTCAAAAGGTCACCAAAAAGAACAAAACCCATCTTTTTCCACTCAAAATATGTATGTTTCATCAAAAAACACAAAAACCCCTAAAAAGGGTCCAAAATTCCCAAAAATATTAAAAGGGAATAAAAATATAAAAAATATTCAAAAAAGGAAAAAGAGGGAAAAAGAAACCTAAACCATTTTAGGCAATACCATTAGTTTCCTCAAACCATAATGGTATTCCCCATCACCAAAAAATATAAAAAGGTGACAGGGGCTCCTCACTATTCATCCACATTTCATCATATCCTTATGCTACCAAATTCCCTTTGAGAGCCATTGCCTCCCATTTCTTGTTTGAAGATCCCCATTGAAGCATTGGAGAAGAAGAGACCATTGGACATTGGAGCATCTCAACCTTGGAGCAGCTCAAAACTCACCATCCTCACCATTTGAGGTAATACAAAATCAATTTTTTTAAATTTCTTGTTTTTCTCATAGATCTTATTGGTTATGTTCTTAAATCTAGTTTTTTTATTTCTTTGCACATGTTAATGTTAGATCATATTACATTAGTTTTTACATATTTTTATTGAGACTACTGCTACTAGTTAGTAGGTGCATCCTTGCACATGCTTGGTTGAAAAACCAAGCAACAGTTTTTGGCGACTTCGCTGGTTTTCGAACTTTAAATCTTTGCTTTAGATCTTTATTTTAGCTGTTTTTCCCATTTAAAACTGTAGATTTGCCATACTAGTCAGATTCTTGATAGCTGCCCTAGCCATTGGACCTTTCTGCTGCCCAAAATTTCAAATTTTGGGTTCGTTTTTCGCCTGTCGATTTCCGTCCGTACATTGCGAATTTCAGCACCCACAGTCGCGCGGTCCATCGCGGCTGTACGCCTTTTTTCCATGCGGTCCATCGCAGCTTTGAGCCCTTTTTCCGCGCGGAGCATCGTGCCTGAGCGGCTTTTTTCTGCGCTGCCCATCGCGGCTGGGCGGCATTTTCCCGCGCGGTCCATTGTGACTTTTCAGAATTTTTCTGCGCGGTTCATCGTGACTTTTTCCCACCACGCCATGATCCACATCATGGCTTTCTCCCACATCACTGTGTGGCTCATCGTGGCTTTTGACCTCACAGCCATGATATTTCCTGTTTCAGATTCAGCCAATTTTTCCAATTTTTTTTCCCAATCAGCCCATTTTTTCCAGCATTAATTTCTGCAATTTTTTACAGCCTACTGTGTTATTATTGCAACATTCTTAATTGATATTCGGTTATATGCTTCACTTATCTTTTTGAAAATTTTCATTTAATTGAAAGAAATATTTGTTAAGTATTTTTGAGATTGTAAGTTTCATACATTGCAAGGTTAGAACCATATTTCTAAATTACTCAATATTTTTCCCAACAAAGACTTTATAAATCCATTAATTTTTACATATGTTATTTGCTTTACCTTACAAAACCTTTTAAAGAATCCATATTTTTTGAAAAGATTATTAAAGCATTTACATTTGAAACGTCTTTCATTTTTTCGCAAATTGGAATCCTTATTTTAGTTTGTGATTAAATCACCCATGCGAGGCAAATTATTTTGGTATACACCCACACCAGCACACAATCTATCACAAAAGTTACAAGTGAGCCTCAAAATCCACTTAACTAAACAAATATTCTAACCCCACTTGGGGAACACCAAAAGCATTTTGTAGCTAGGCAGAACTGAGGGGATAAGTATCCAAATAACACCCCTCACTCATTTTTCATGTTGACACATATTGGTTGACATTTAGGGTACCAAAATCCCTTATTATTTGTTGACATGGTTTAAAACCAATTCATCAGGAAGGCCTCTCCCTTAGGAGGGTTGAAGTAGCCAGACTAGTTCCGAAAGCCTGAGTGGAATATCGCAATCCATTCAGTAACTGTAGGATAACTTTCGTAGTTCTCATTGTACCACCCTTATGGGAGTACAACGGTGATAGAAAAAAATGGCAGATTCACCCAACCGAATGTGTCATGAACGGGGTATCTTAGTGGCCAAACTTATAGGATTGTCTACCTGGTGTCCCTCCTAGTAGAGGGATATCTAGCCTTTGATTCTATAATTTATATTGTCTAACTTGGATTTCATCACCTTGTAGAAGATATACCTTGTTGAGTCATAATAATTTTTAGTTAGGTGTTTGCATGCTCCATTACCTCCCTTTGGTCAGTGAGTACACCTTTTTCTATTTTTAGGATTTGCTTGCATGTTGGTTTTCTGACCACATTTTTTTATTGCTCCACTTACTATAGCACAGCTGTTATAGTAAGTGTTTTGAGTTCAGTTGTTGGCCTGAGTGCCATTATTTTTTTTATGCTCCCCTCTTGCACACACAGTTGCATTAGGGATTTTGAGCTTTCAACCCATCACCACCTAGTAGATTTAATTCACAACTGCCACCATTGAGTCCCCGAGATGTTCTCGATGTTTCCGGGGTGAACCCCCACAATACGGTTCACTTGATACCACTCGTCATAGACGAAGAGCATTGTCACTCGACTCTACACGTCATCCTCGTAGAGCCCTGTCATCCAATTCTGACGCACCTCATTTCACATCTGACTCAGAGGAAGAATCCGAAAACCCCATTTACACTGCATCCACTAGCCACATGGCTGGTACAACTTCAGACCCCTTTTTTGGAGGGACTGTTGGCGGAACATCAAGCACCCCTGCCACTACAATGAACACTACGGTAGCCACAACTACTACACCTCCTTTTGGTATGCCCAACATGGGACCCAAAACCACTTTTGGTATGCCCAACACGGGACCCACACGCACTTGTGGTAAGCCCAACACGAGACCCACACCCACCTTTGGTATGCCCAATGTGGGACCCACCCCTATCATCAGAATCACTACTCAGATCCCACCAATTACTGGAACCATTCCAAACTCATCTGTGACTCATGTTACACTTGGGGGCATTGTCCCCTCTCACACATCTTTAGGTGGAGGACACATCCCTTTCAGAACTAATATCCCCCTTGGGGGTAGTGGCCTAATACATAACGCTACCACCAGCACTTATGCCCCGATGAAAACATCATACCCCTCCGCCAGTTTTCCATTATGGCTAGCCTTAACCTACCAGACTTGGCTAGGCTATCAAATGATCCCATTCGGCATGACCTTACTTGGCCCCCCATGCCCACTAAGGTCTCGGCAGACATCCCAAAGTTTGAAGGGAAGGCTGGGCAAGACCCCCAAAACCATATCATGTCGTTTCACCTATGGTGTTCCTCAAACTCCATAGTCAATTATTCTATTCGACTCCGAATTTTAAAAAGAACTTTCACTGGCTCTGCAGCCAAATGGTATATTGAGCAGCCACATGGGAGACACCCCACATTTACATCCCTCACCTCAACTTTCCTTCAGTTCTTTCAACTACATGTACGCCATGATGCAGGAGTGGAAATACTACTGTCTTGTAGACTGAACACTGCTACACACATCACCGATCATATCCATGAGTGGCGTAAGCGTCGTAGTCTCTGCAAGATAAAACTTGACGACCGTATCTTCCTAGATTGGTTCCTGAAATCACTCCTCCCTCTCATAGCCAAAGATGTAGCTTCTGAATGACCCCAGTTAGAAGAAGAATCCATTTTAAAAGATCAACAGTTTGACCTGATATATGCACAGTCTGGATAATTATACACAATCTTACCGGATGCCCCTCACGGCAATCCATCCCGAAGCGATGTGCCAGGGGCATCCCATGTCGTCGACGGTATCATTGTCCAGGTTATGGCACAAAACAAACCTTTCACCATGACGAGCACAAACAATGCCCCAGACCTTTCTAGGGCTACATCTCATTCTGGAGCTACAACTTCGTATGCTCTAGTAACGCACACCCACCACAGTCATGGACCCTCATGTCCACCACAATGTTATGGGTAAGCACCATCAACTTATGCACCACCTCCATATTATAACCAGCAAGCCCACCAGAATCCAGTTCACCCACAAGCCCAATCGGCTTATTATCCTCAACAAGTAGCACCTCTTGCTCCAACACTTCCAGTAGCTCAAGGTTACCCACAACCGCAAAAAGCACCAGGTCCACCTCAAAACCCTCCCACTTACTATCCACCACAGCCTACTCCAGTGCCTGCATGACCTCAAAACCCACCTACTGCCCAAGGGCATGTATACACACAGCAAAACCAACCTCAAAACCAGAACAACCAGTGTAATCAAGGAGGTCAACAAAATCGTGGAAGAGGACGAAACCACGAAAATAACCAACAACAAAACCAAGGAGGACAACCACCTAATCCTCCCAATAACAATAACGCTGCTCCTGCAAATCAAAACCCTGATTGTCCACCAAAACAGGGAAAAAATCCTAATTTGAGAACAAACCACCCATGTTCCATATGCGGGGTCTACGGCCATTACATGCATAATTTCCCCCATTTAGATCGAGCGCGTCAACTCTGGACCGACGACGCCCAACGACAAGGACATGCTGCACAGCCATCACCACCTCCTTAGTCGCAACCCATGATATTGCAAAATCCTCTACCTAACCAGGGAGTGGTAAACACTCATCCAATGGATCCCCCACAAGGATCCGCTGCAACACAGCAGCAAATTACCTATACGGCAATCGATTACCAGCATACAGAGTCCAACACTCACCATTTGCTAATGATGTCATCAAATGATGTCAACCTTCAAACCCACTGAAATCAATACGACTTAGCCCCTGAGACCACACCCACTTATCCATCTTCGAGTACACTCCCAACTGATCAGCCACTTCGCATACCTAATATGCCCATGGATGGGGGTCCAAAAGCACCTCGCTTCCCTTTACGACGAATCAACAACAACCCTAACGCTCGTGCAGCTTCAAACTATAACATCATAGAAGACCTAGCCCAGTCCCCCGTTGCTATGTCCGCTCTAGAAATCCTAAAAACTTGTCCTCCACAGATAAAATTTTTATTATCCTTCATTAGTGCCATAGACCTTAATGAATCCAATATGATGGATTTCGACTTAGACCAAGCCGAACCTCATCTGCCTTCATCTCTAGCTTTTCAGGTTTCTGTTTCCATTCGCAACCTCGTCGTTCATCGATGCATAATCGATGAAGGTGCCTCCACCTGCGTTATGTCAACTTTCATCTGGCAGAAACTTACACCCCCAATGCTACAATCGTCCACTACCGCATTGCAAGCTTACGATGGTCGTGTAGCTCAACCTCAGGGTTTGTTAGTGAAGGTTCCCATATAGCTTGGGGGAAAACTGGTTCTCATAGATATAGAGGTCATCAACGTCCAACTTGATTACAATCTCCTTCTGGGACGAAGCTACATATATAAAATGAAAGCTGTCGCTTCTTCATTTTTTCACCTCATGATGTTCCCCCACGAAGGATGTGTAGTCAAAAACGACCAGATAACATACTATGATCCCAATGCCCCCACAACACCTGAAAATGTTCTTCCCATGATCGAACAACTCGTTCATAGTGCACCCACATCATTCGTCTCCTCAGTCAGACCCAGGATATATTCGAATATTCCCATGACCACCACTTTCCCATCTATCCCACACCCCCTCTCCAGATAACTGAAATATCTGATTTGTGCACCCTCTCGCACAAAACACAACAAGATACTCCAAAACCTCAACCACTGCCACAACCACCCAGAGTACATAGTCATATCATAACAACACCGATTCACACTATCCCATTCTTGTTTCCATTTTCAGGAGTTGTCAGCACACCAGTTATGTCTACACTTAACCTCTCAAGGTTAACATTAGGATTACATGTATGGTACCTACCTGCCCCAACCCCTCCACTGACACCAACTGTTGTTTTACAACCGATACAACCCATCAATATTTTGAACCATCCACCACTTGGCATACCGAACCCCCAAAACAATCTACCACCTGGTGTACTGAATCGCCAAAACCATCCACCACCTGGTGTACCGAACCCCCAAAACCGACCACCTCCAACAGGGGCCACTACATCAACATCTAGTTATGTCCCCCATCAATCCCGCCACAATGGGGGTAGAGGTCCACAAACCTACACCACTGGACCCACAACTCCCACCCCCCCAACGACTCCCAAATTAGCAAAGAATCCCCCAACAATCCGTATACCCCCTAAGTGCTCCTTGTGCGACAATATAGGCCATGCTACCCATCTATGTCCACAATTACCAGCACTTCGAGAACATATGAATATGCTGGATGACGACACGAAAATTCCAGTTGTTAAACTTCAACTACCCCCTCAGCCTCGCGATAAATCACTACGTACAAACCACCCTTATGCGATTTGTGGCATCTACAAAAATTATTCACATCACTGCTCCTTACTCCCAGATTATAGAGCAGCACTATACAAATTGAATAATGCTGACCTAGAGATATCCCCGCCACTCATTGAGGAAATATTCCCCCCAGAATCTTCCCCTTCAGAAGAAATCAATACCATTTATATGATTTCAACCACCTCCAAGCCTGAACCAATTAATTTGATGATGCACTACTTCTGTAGTGATGAGGAGATCCTAGAAACACTTACTGCACCAGACTACCCCTGGGATGATATGCACCATCGATCATAGTTCATCCCTGAGGCATCTACATCCACCACGGTGAACCAACTATCCATTGAATCCAAAGACTTCTTACTATCCAAGGTCAATTGGTTCAAAGATCCTATCCCAGCTCCAGAAGCCTTTGAAGAAGGTAACATGACCAACATTTTACCAATCATAAAAATTGACATCTCCACCACCCACGGCAAACCCGAGTTTATCTCTTTAGGTGCATCTTGCACTGAAAAGGAAACCCAAGCCTATAAGAAACTCTTTCAATAATTTTGATACGTCTTCGCCTGGTCTTCTACCGAGATGCCTGGTCTTGATCCTACCATTGTAGAATATCACATAGACACTTGGACCAACATATCACCGGTCCACCAAAAACAACGCCCCATTCACCCATCCAAGCTTCCAGCCGTCAAAGCAAAAATTGAGAAGCTTCGAGAAACAAGTTTCATATACCCTATTGCATATAACACCTGGGTTTCAAACCCAGTACCAGTCAATAAGAAAGTAGGCACCATCCGCATCTGTACTGACTTCCATGACCTCAATCTAGCTTGTCCCAAAGACAACTTCCCAACACCATTTATTGACCAACTAATTGATGCATGTGCGGGGCACGAGATACTGTCTTTCATGGATGGTTTCTCCAGGTACAACCAAATCCATATCCGCAAAGAAGATCAATACAAAACCGATTTCACTACCCCATGGGGCACCTTCGCCTATCATGTCATGCCTTTTGGTCTCAAGAATGCTGGAGTCACTTTTCAACGAGCTATGACTTATTGTTTTCATGACCTAATTAACATCATATTGGTTTATC
This sequence comes from Larix kaempferi, assembly GCA_027924585.1. Taxonomy (NCBI): domain Eukaryota; kingdom Viridiplantae; phylum Streptophyta; class Pinopsida; order Pinales; family Pinaceae; genus Larix; species Larix kaempferi. Next base: position 4,483,282 of record BSBM01000798.1, on the reverse strand, counting down.
TAGATGACCTAACATCTCGATCCAAAAAATGATCTGACCATTTAGACGACTTCCAACAAGTATTCTTGCGCTGTAGCAAATACCAAATACGCTTGAACCCACTAAAGTGGGTATTTTGCATTCCAGCAGGCCGTCTGTTGGGTTTCATCATTTTTGAAAAAGGGATCACCATCGACCCTCTAAAGGTCCAAGCCATAGTAGACTTACCGTCATCTCATACATTAAGACAGCTACAAAGCCTTCAAGGAAAGTCCAAATTCCTTCATCGCTTTGTCCCAGATTACGCCAGCACAGTACATGGTTTCCTCCGTTTGCTACACCTTCATACCCGTTTTGTATGGGATGACCAAGCAGAAGGAGCTTTCACAGACCTGAAGAAAGCACTTACAAGTGCCCCCTTGATCTCTCCTCCAGATTTCACAAGAGACTTTACCCTTTACATTTCGGCATCAGATTACGCTATCTCTGGAATACTCGTCCAAGAAGACTCCGCTCGCCAAGAGCATGTTATTTACTATGTGAGCCAAACTTAATCAGGTCCACCACTACGCTACCCACATGAAGAGAAAATGACCCTCGCCGTCATCTTTTCAGTACAGAAGCTGCGACATTATATTCTCCTTAGCCATACCACGGTTGTGGCAAATTCCAACCCAATGGTCTATCTCTTGAATCGCCACCTTCTACAAAGCCGTGTTTCCAAATGGGTGATTATCTTACAAGAATATGACCTGACTTTTAAAACCTTGAAGAGCACCAAAGCGCTAGTACTCTCTCAACTCATTATGGACCTACCATCTTCGTCGTCATCACCAGCTATCCATACTAATATAATTGACGAACATTTGTTCATCATCTCGTCTGACGATCCTTGGTACAACGAAATTTTGGTATACCTCCACACATAGAAGTTTCGACCCAATATTGACCGTGACGGATGCCATCACATTCGTCACCATGCCCCCCATTATCTCCTCTTGGGTGATGTCCTCTATCGACGTGGCATTGACACAATCCTACGACGATGCCTTTCCCAAGAAGAAGCAGAATAAGTCCTTAATGACTGTCATAGTGGTGCCTACGGCGGCCATTTCTATGGAAGGTCCACCACCCAAAAGGTAATACGCACAGGTTATTTTTGGCCGTCATTATTCACTGATTGTATCATAGCAGTCAAACATTGCCAAAACTGCCAGCTCTTTGCCCCCAAGGCAAGAACCCCCCCTGCCCCCTTCATCCAGTCGTCACCATTAGACCATTTTGCAAATGGTCCATCGACTTCATGGATTGCAATCCCGCATCAATTGGTGGCCATAAACACATTATTGTGGTTGTCGATTACTTTACTAAATGGGCAGAAGCCATGCCTACTTACAATTGCAAAGCCGCCACTGCAACCCATTTTTTCCTCAACCATGTTATCGCTCGTTTAAGAGTACCAAAGAAACTTGTCTCAGACCACGTCTCTCACTTTGAGGACTCCGTTTGGAGAGAATTGTCAATACTCCTTAACTTTGAACATCATTTCTCATCCCCCTACTACCCCTAAGGAAACGGCCAAGTCAAAGTTGTTAACAAAATTTTGAAGACTATACTCTAGCGCATTGTCGACAAACATAAATCCAATTGGCAGCATATGTTGTTTCCCGCATTATGGTATTACCGCACGTCGACCAAAACCGCCATCGGCTTTACCACCTTCCATTTGGTTCACGGCGTGGAATCTATCCTCCCCATTGAGTGCCAAATACCAACATTCCAAATTTCTATAAAACTCCTCCCGGATACTTCACTAATTGAAGAACGCCTACTCCTTTTAGAGCAGGCCGATGAAGATCGCCATGCAACTCTCCAAAAAATCGAAGCCTCAAAGAACAGATCTAAATTCCATTACGATAAACATGTTCACCTATGAACATTTAGTGAAGGAGACCTGGTACTCATTTTCGACCAAGCCCATGACAAAACAGGCAAAGGAAAGTTCGAATCTATGTGGCAAGGCCCATTTATCATACACACTTTCCTTGGACATGGGGCATACCTTTTGATCGACTCAGAAGGCCATCCCATGTGCAACCCCCCTAACAGGTTGTACCTCAAAAGATTCTACCCATAAAAATCTCCTGGACACCACAGTCCATATTGTACTATTTTTTAATTTATTTTTTTCGCTGTAAACTTTCAAAACCTTACATTTCCATTTTTTTTTCTTGCATGAACACAAATGGATCTTGTTCCACTCTACCATATCGGCTTTGGCGACGGTGCAAGTCGTTGGTCTCCAAATCTTGCTTCAGCAGCTTGGGTAATTTATTCCCCTTCACATGAGTTGATCCACCTCGATGAGGTGTGCTTAGATGCTACCACAAACAACCAAGCTGAGTACGATGCCATGACCGGTCTCTTGGCCACTACTCTCCAAATGGGCATAAGTTACCTTAGTGTTTTCCTGGACTCCCAGCTCCTTGTTTCCCAGCTCAACAACTGTTACCAGGTATGCGATCCCTGTCTATTAAGAAAATTCCTACGCACTAAACAAATGATTCGACACTTTGAATCCATTTGATTCACTCATGTCCCAAGAAATCTAAACAGTGTAGCAGACCAAATGGCTAACAACATTCTAGATTGGCACATCAACCAAAACATGTAGGACATCACGACATGCATCACATAGGCATCAAAAAATCAAATAAAACAAAATAAATAAATCATCATAACATTGCATCCACGTGCATAACATGTGCCTCCACGGGCATACAAAAACAATAGTATTGCATCCACGAGCATCAAACATGCCTCCACAGGAAAACAAACATACAATTGCATCCACGTGCGACAAGACATAAATGAAAAGACAAGATGTGCATCCACGTGCATACATGACTATATACCAAAACGCATACATATATATATATATATATCATCATAAGAGTCACAATGTCAGGAGTGCTCTCAGCACCCAAATATACAAAAGGTACACCAGCCGTACAAAATGTGTATCAACAAAATAAATCCCCATATGCTCATCAGCATGTGGGGTCAGGTACAAGATAACCTAACCATCACGGTCACCAGGCTCCTCGGGCTCCTCCGGATCATACATCTCTTGAGCCCTCCTCTCAGCTGTCACTACAGATACTCTCCGCAGGATCGATCTCCACTCACGGGGAGCATTGTAACAACGATCTAGAACATGCTGATCTAGATCCCTCCAACCATCATCTGGTACATCCACTAGCAGTTCCTCCAAGGTATCACGTACGTCCTCTAGGGAATCATCTTGATGACACAAAACTCCTCGTCCATGAGGTGGGGGTGCCACTACCGGTGGAGGTACCACCATCATCACCCGTCCCCTATGTCCCATATGATCCACTGGAGGCCTCGGACCACCATCTGCCATGACCCACACTGAAACAAGTCAGTATCATATAAACATCTCTAGCTATACTCATAAAAAAACATCTAAACATGATATAATAGAGAAATAAAAACAAAAACGTACCGTCTAACCCCCAAGCTTGTTCTTGGGCTCAAGGCATCTCAGGGTCTCCCCGAAAGTCCATACCCTGACATGGATAGTCGTCAATCACAACGGGCATCTGCTCCCACTGATCATACATCTCTGACGAGAAGAACCGCTGAATGGCACCAACATCCCGGGGCATCATCTCCCCCCACTGCACCATCTACGGCTCACTCCTCAGTCCCTCCCGAACCGGCACATGTGGCCACAAGGTAGGTACCTGTTGGCTTGGTTTTGCAACCAAGCTTAGTGCAATGGGCACCTGCTAACTAGTAGCAGCAATTTCAATAGAAATAAATAACAAACTAATCTAAACTATATTAAACATGGATCTATGTGAAGTAAATAAGCAAACAATGAAAATATTATAGAAAACAAGAACAAGAAATAGAATCAAGAATAACTTTGTATTAAGAATAAGGGCAAGCAAGTGCTTGCAATGGTAATACCTCCAAGTGGTGAAGATTGTTGAGTAGCTCCAAGGGTGAGCAGCTCCAAACTCCAAAGGTCCCTTCTCCAAGGTAGCTACAATGGCCAAAAGCTCATGTGAGATTTTGGCAACATAAGGATAGGATGATGGATGGATGGAAAGTGAGGAGTCCCTACCACCTTTTTATTGTTTTTAGTGGTGGGGAATACCATTATGGTTTTGAGGAAACCAATGGTATTGACCAACATGGTTTAGGTACCTTTTCCCTCCTTTTTTCTTTTTTGAATATTTTGAATATTTTTATTCCCTTTTTAATATTTTTGGGAATTTTGGACCCTTTTTGAGGGTTTTTTATGCTTTTTGAGGAAAAATAATCATTTTGAGTGGGAAAAGGGGTGTATTAAGGTCTTTTGGTGACCTTTTGGTGGCTTTAGAGGCTCAAATGGTGGAAAAGTGGACAAATGGGTCATGTGAATAAGGAAATGAGCTAGTGAGCACTTTTTAGGTGTTAACATATTGCCCCCTGATGTGTGAGGGCAGGAGCTCATCGTATGGCCGATAGACATCATAGTTCTTTTGTATTTTTTCTGGGGTTTTGGGGAGGAGAAGAGACCGATTGGAGACTGGATCCATGGCCCTTGGAAGCTGCAAAAAAATAAACAATATTACATGGCCTCAATATGGATGAGGAATTATCTCTGATAATGGATGAGGCAGGCATACCCATGCTCGTATCAAGACATATATAAACAATTAGTCCCAAGAAGGGGGACCTAAGAAAATACATAAAAAATCTTCTGGTACATCTTAATGGTCTAGAGGGGACATCATTTTGGGATGTACTCATGATCATAACATGACTGATCTCAATAACTGATACACTGGAGTAAAGCATCAATCGTTCTGAATAAGGTCTGAGAAGGGTTGATGAACTGTTGAAACTGAAGGTGTCCAACATCTGTAGGGACTCAATGACTGTGAGCCATCTCTGGGAAGTATATGTAATTATAAACTCAAGGGAGTATAAAAACTGGGGTACATCTGAATACTGTCGCCATGCACAACCCGGATTTCTATAGAAAAATTGTAACTGGTTGTTTCCATAAGTAGACTCTCGAATGTGGAAGAGTTAGGTTGTATCCGGGGTCTTCGACTGATAACTGAAAGGACCAATACCCTATGCGAGTCTCAACGATGCAATCAAGGTATTGAAGTCGAGCATGTGAGAAACAACCATTTGGAGAAGCACTGAGGACTCTTCTCGAAATGATTCGTAGGCACTCATCGTAAATGGTGATGAGTCCAAGACACAGGGACCTCTAGGTCTATCCTCTAGAATAAATTTGGTTGTCGTCGACAGAGGGAGACCAGCAACTAACAAGGCAATGATGTTTCCTTGATAGAAGCGCGAGGTGTAGAACTGAAGTGTGGTAGTACTGATGGTAGGACTTACATACTTGTGGGGATGGGAAGTAACTGGGGTCATATAGTGGGTAGACTCAAACTTCCTTTGTTCAGAGCATGATGACATGGTTGACCTGGCAGCATAGGGAACTGACTTGTAGGTGTGGGTATCATTGCTTTTAAGGACTGAAGGGTATGTAATGACTCTGGGGGGGTCAAGCTGATGGGTGCTGTCGAGGGATTCTCAGGGTGACATACTGCAGAATACTCTGAACAAAGGCGACCAAAATGAGGAAGCTACCATATGAGTAGATGTGATTTGTTGTGGCACCGAGAAGCACCATTGGGTCCTTCTTCATAGTTTTAATGAGCTCCAAGAAGGGATAAAAGTGTGCTCTGAAATGGTACTGTCCTGTGGATTTTGTGAGCCCAGGACTGTTCGTGCTCATTGGTGCTTTCATTTTTAAGGAGTCTGAAAACAATAAGAAGACTCTGCAGTGGTTATGACTACTGTCCTGTTGGTTTTACGAGCCCAGGATGGTGATTGCTCGTGGTCACTTTCATGTTTAGAGAGTCTGAAAGCGGTAAGTGGACTCCATTGGTGTTCTTTTTCGTAAGTTAGTCTCCAAGGCCCGAAAAAGCATAAAATGATGCAAATGGAGAACTCTTCTAGCCGATGTGACTAGAGTATTCATTTTTCATAATTAGTCTACAAGGTCCAGAAAAGGGGTAAACTTATACCAGGTAGACGCCCTTTCAGATACGTTTAGCGAGCATGAAAGGAAGCAAGGTTGCTCGGAAATCTTTTCATTGTTTTAGGAGTCAGAAAAGAGCTTAACAGAAACTCCCTAAGTGCCTTTTTCGTAAAAGGGATTGCTCGGCCCGAAAAAGGGATAAAATTATACCAAACAAAAAGGGATTGATGATAGAGAAAAAAGGTCTCAAGCATCATCTTGAGTGCAGAAAACTGAATCCGGTGACATAAATATTGTCAAAAAGGGGCAACAGCCAATGTGGCACGCAAATCAAGGCGACAAAGGGTCATGGGAAAAATGCCCAAAAAATCTGGAGGTGAGAGCGAGAAATGACCTCAATCATCATCACGAGCGCGGAAAACTGGATCCAGAAATATAAGACTCGTAAGAAACGGATGACGGCCGAGGTGGCACGCAAACCGAGCTGACGAGGTGGCATGGGAAAAATGCCCGAAAAATCTGAGCATGAGAGCGAGAAATGATCTCAAGCATCATCACGAGCGTGGAAAACTGAATCCAGTGATATAAGGTTCGTCAAAAACGGATGACGGCTGATGTGGCACATAAATCGAGGCGGTGAGGGGGCAAAAAATGGTCAACAAATGGACCTGGTGAAAACAGGAAAATGAAAGAACTGTCATGAAGTTCAGTAATGGACGGTGGTGTCCATCCGGTTTAATATGGGTAAAATCGCTTGAGGTACAACCCGTTGCGTGGGTTGCGGAGGGGGTTGCCTTCTGAATCGGTCAGAATGTATGCCCCCTATCCGAGGCAAGTGTGTATAATATATGGGCCCTGCCACATGGACACAAACTTTCCTTTCCCGGTTTTGTCATGAGCCTGATCATAGGAGAGGACAAGGCCCCCTTTAGAAAAAGTTTTTGGGTGGACATGTTTATCATAATTCAATTTGGATCGGTTCTTGGCTGCTTCCATGGTTTGGAGGGCTGTGCACCAATCTTCATCGGCCTGCTCCAGGAGTAGTAAGCATTGCTCAATTGGGGCAGTGTCCGGTAGGAGTTCAACGGCCATATGTAGGGTTGGAATCTGGCCCTCAATGGGGAGGATGGATTCAACACCGTGAACAAAGTGGAAAGGGGTAAAACCCGTGGAGGTTTTAGTTGATGTGCGGTATGCCCATAGTGCCGGGAAGAGCATGTGGTGCCAATTTGATTTGTGTTTGTCTACAGTGCGCTGGAGGATGGTTTTCAAAATTTTGTTGATTGCTTCGACTTGGCCGTTTCCTTGGGGGTAGTACGCAGAGGAGAAATGGTGTTCAAATTTCAGTAAGGTTGATAGTTCTCTCCAGAAGGCGTCTTCGAAGTGAGAGCTGTGGTCTGAGACGAGTTGCTTTGGCACTCCAAAATGAGTGATAACATGGTTGAGGAAAAATCGTGCTGCGGTGTCGGCCTTGCAATTGTATGTTGGCATGGCCTCCGCCCACTTGGTGAAATAATCTACGGCCACAACAATGTGTTTGTGACCGCCGGCTGACGTGGGATTGCAATCGAGGAAGTCGATGGCCCATTTGCAGAATGGTCCGGCAGTGACGACTGGATGAAGGGGGGCGGGTGGGGTTCTTGCTTTGGGGGAAAAAAGTTGGCAGTTTTGATAGTGTTTGACTGCGGTGATGCAATCAGTAAATAATGACGGCCAAAAGTTACCTGCGCGAATGATCTTTTGGGCGGTGGCCATGCTGGAGAAATGGCCTCTGCAGGAACCGCTGTGGCAATCATTAAGGACATGTTCTGCCTCACTATGGGATAAGCAACGTCGTAAGATGGTATCAACGCCGCGTCGATAAAGTACATCCCCTAGCAAGAGGTATCGGGAACGTGGTGTCGTATACGACAGCGTCCGTCATGATCGATGTGGGGTCGAAAATTTTGCGTGCGGAGGTAAATTAAGATGTCACCGTACTATGGGTCGTCAGATGAAATGATGAAGATGTGATCGTCAATCAGATCCGTTTGGATGGCGGGTGATGACGAAGAGGATGGGAGGTCAGTGATGAGATGGGCTAGCGCGAGGGCTTTGGTGCTCTTGGGAGTTTTGAAAGTGAGGTCATATTCTTGGAGGATAATGACCCATTTAGAAACACGACCTTGTAGGAGCCACCGGTTTAAGAGATAGACCATAGGGTTGGAGTCGGCGACAACTGTGGTATGACTGAGCAAAATATAGTGTCACAATTTTTGGACGGAAAAGACTACAGCTAGGGCTAATCTTTCCTTGTATGGGTAACGTAGGGGTGGGCCAGACAAGGTTTGGCTGATGTAATAAATGACATGCTCTTGGTGAGAGGCATATTCTTGGACCAAGACTCCGGACACGGCATGTTCAGATGCCGAGACGTAAAGGATGAAGTCTTGGGAGAAATCTGGAGGGGAGATCAAGGGGGCTTATGTGAGAGCTTTCTTGATGGCGTTGAATGCCGTGTCTGATTTCTCATCCCAAACAAAGGGTATGTGGGTACGAAGTAGGCATAAGAATCCATGAACTTTGGTGGCGTAATCAAGAACGAAGCGATGAAGGAAATTGGACCACCCCTGCAGACTCTGGAGTTGCCGAAGCATGCGCGGAGAGGGAAGGTCTAAGATGGCTTTGAATTTCAGGGGATCAACAGTAATTCCATTTTGGGAAACAATGAAACCCAACAACTGGCCTTCCGGAACGCAAAAGACACACTTGTGTGGGTTCAAGCGGATTTTATATTTGCGACAACGCAGGAAAACTTGCCGGAGGTCGTTAAGGTGGTTTGATCGTTTCCGGGAACGAGCTATAAGGTCATCAAGATAGACCATCAAGATATGGACCAAGTCGTGAAAACAATTGGTCATCGCCCGCTGGAAAGTGGCACCAGCATTTTTGAGGCCGAAAGGCATGACACGATAGGCAAAGGTGCCCCATGGGGTGGTAAAGGTAGTCTTGTACTGATCCTCCTTACGGATCTGAATCTGGTTGTATCCAGAAAAACCGTCCATGAAAGATAGGACTTCATGTCTCGCACACGCATCAATGAGTTGATCAATGAATGGCGTGGGGAAATTGTCTTTGGGACAAGCACGGTTTAAATCACGGAAGTCAGTGCATACTCTAAGGGTGCCTTGTTTTTTGTTGACGGGAACGGGGATTGAAACCCAGGTGGTATAAGCGATAGGATAAATGAATCCTGCTTTACGAAGTTTCTCAACCTCAGCTTTAACAGTGGAGAGCTTGGAAGGATGAATGGGTCGCTGTTTCTGACGAACGGCGGGGACATCAGGCCATGTGTCAATGTGGTGTTCTATAATGGCGGGGTCAATACCAGGAATTTCGTTATAGGACCAGGCAAAGACATCACGAAATTCTTGGAAAAATTTTTTGTATGCCTGAGTTTCTGCTTGGGTGCAAGATGCGCCCAGCGAGATGAGCTCAGGTTTCCCAGGTGTGGTGGAAATGTCAATTTGTATAATGGGGGAAATATTTGACATGTTCCCTTCTTCGAAGGCATCCGGTGCTGGGATGGGGTCCTTGAACCAATCGACCTCAGTGGGTATGAAATCTTTCGATTCAACCGATAGCTGATTAGATGCAGTGGATGTAGACGCCTCTAGGAGGAAGTATGAGCGATGATGCATATCTTCCCAAGGGTAGTCGGGTGCAGTGAGTGTTTCCAAAATTTGCGCATCAGTTTGGAAGTAGTCAGACCATAAATCAAGGGGTTCTGGTTTAAAAGTGGTTGAAATCATATAGATAGTATTGATTTCTTCCGAAGCGGATGATTTCGGAGGGTAGATCTCCTCAATTGTGGGGGGCGTCGTCTCAAGGTCCAAATTATTCATCTCGTAGAGAGCTGCTCTGTAATCTGGGATATCGGGACAGTGATGTGAGTAGTGGCCGTAAATACTGCATATCGCACAAGGGTGGTTGGTAATCAGTGATTTGTCACGAGGCTTGGGGTTTGAGTCGATTTTGACAACCGGGATGTTGGGGTCATCGTCAAGCATTTGCATGTGTTCCTGTAATGCAGGGAACTGTGGACATTGATGAGTTGGGTGGCCTAACTCATCACACAACGAGAATTTAGGAGGAGCACGGAACACGGGGGGAGGTTTAACTGCCTTGGGTGGGGGTACCGCAGTATATGGTTGTGGGCCTCTGCCCCTAGTGGGCCTGATGAGAGGAGGGGGATTCATAGATGACGAAGGGGTGGTGATACTGGGAGGTGGTTGAGTAGAAGTGACAATGGGCTGATCGGTTGTAGGATGACATTTGGTGTCGGCGGGGGAACGGGAGGCGAAATATACCACACGGGTAATCCCAATGTTAACCCGGGGAGACTAAGGGTAGCCATAACCGGAGCGCTTACTACGCCTGAGGGAGGAAATAGAAAGGGCATTGTGTGGATGGGTGTAACAACAATGTGACTAGGGACCAATGGTGGTTTAGGTAATAAGGAGGGTTTATTGTTGGGTGTTTGTGTATTGTGTGAAAGAGTACAGAGGTCAACGACGTGGGTCTCCGGTGACGGTGGTTGAATGGATTGGAATGTAGAAGTCATCGGCGCGTCGGAGTAAAGTTCGGGTCCCACAGAGGAAACAAACGAGGTAGTTGCACCACAAACAGGTTCTTCAACCATAGGGAGAACATTTTCAGGTGCAGCGGGGGCCTTGGGATCGTAATAGGTGAGTTGGTCGACCTTGACCACGCGTCAGTCATGCGGGAACATCATGGTATGAAAAACAGATGAGGCAACAGACCGCATGGCATACATGTAGCTGCACCCAAGTAAGAGGTTATAGTCAAGTTCGGCATTGATGACCTCTATGTTAATGAGAACGGTTTTACCAGCCAGCTGGACGGGGACATTAGCTAAGAGACCTTGGGGTTGAGCCGAACGGCCGTCGTAGGCTCGCAACGCAGTGGTGGACTACTGGAGAGTAGTGGATCCCAACTTCTGCCAAACGAATGTGGACATAACGCATGTAGAGGAACCTTCATCGATAATGCACCGATGGATGACAAGATTCCGAACGGAAACGGAAACTTCGAATGCTAAAGTGGAAGGCAAGCGTGGTTCAGACTGGTCTGAATCGAATGCCATTAGTTGTGAATCATTGGGGTCAATAGTGCCAATGGCAGAGAGCAAAGTCTTGTGCTGTGAAGGACAGTTTTTTAAAACTTCTAAAGCAGACATGGCTGCGGGAGACTGGGCTAAGTCATCTACAATGTTGTAATTCAACGCAGCACGAGCATTGGGATTATTGTTGATACGACGAAGTGGGAAGCGAGGTGCTTTAGAAGCGCCATCGAGTGGAGCCGGAGGTATACGTAACGTCTGATCTGTGGGATTAATGTTAGTGTTCTTGTCGGCGGGAGGGTCTTCAGGGGTGGAGCCATATTGGTTCCGGCGGGTTTGGAGGTTGGCATCTGCGGATGACATCATTAGCAAGTGGTGGGTATCTGAATCGAACATGGGTTGATCAGGAGCGGCATAAGTGATTTGTTGTGGTGGCGCGTTTCCCTGAGGGGGAGCTAACGACTGAGTGTTCACTACGCCTTGGGTTGGAAAGGGTTTTGCAGCACCAAAGGTTGATGTTGAGGTGGTGGAGGGTTGGGTGGCACCTGAGGAGCCGCTTGTCCTTGACGATGGGCATCGTCAGTCCAAAGTTTCCAAGCTCGCTCCAAATGTGGGCAAGCATTTGTGTAATGGCCATAGACCCCACAAATAGAACAAGGATGGTTTGTTCTAAGGTTATTGTTTTTGGGCTTCCTGGGATGACGATCCGGATTTTGGTTGGAAGGAGCAGCATTGTTATTATGCGGAGGATTGGGAGGTGGAGGACCTTGATGTTGTTGTTGGTTGTTGCCGCGGTTACGTCCTCTTCCACGGTTTTGTTGTCCACCCTGGTTGCGTTGGTTGTTTTGATGTTGGGGCTGATTGTGTTGTGTGTACACTTTCCCTTGAGCAGTGGGAGGATTTTGATTTTCCGTAGGTGCGGGAGAAGGTTGTAGTGGATAATAAGCTGGTGGGGCTTGAGGTGGTCCAGTTACCTACTGAGGTTGTTGGTAACCCTGAGCTATTGGAGGTGTTGGGTTAGATGTTGCAGCTTGCTGTGGGTAATACATTGGTTGAGGTGTGGCTAGGGGGGTGTACGCAGGTGGTGCATGACCAAAGCACTGAGGTGGACACGAGGGTCCGTGGGTATGGTGGTGATGTGCCATGGGAGCATATGAATTGGTTGCTCCAGATTGAGAGGTAGCCCGCAAAAGGTCGGGGCCATGGCTAGGACGTGCAATGGAAAAGGGTTGGGGATGCGAGGCAATACCACCAATGATGCCATCTGTAGCATGGGATGCCCCCAGCGCATCGTGTTGGGATGAATCACCTCGAGGGGCGTCCGGTATAATGGTATACAGATAACTCGACTGGGCGTAAATGAGGTCAAATTTTTGGGCTTTGAGGATGGCCTCTTCTTCAGACTGGGGTCATTTGGATGCCACATCCTTCGCAATGAGAGGGAGGAGGGATTTTAGAAACCAATCTAAGAAGATATGGTCGTCTAACTTGATTTTGAAGAGGCTTCGGCGTCGACGCCACTCATGAATGTGGTCAGTGATGTGGGTGGCCGTGTTCTGTCTGCAAGACAGTAGGATCTCGACTCCCGCATCATAGCAGACATGTAACTGAAAGAACCACAGGAAGGTCGAGGCAAGGGAGGTAAAGGTGGCATGGGTCCCATGGGGCTGCTCGATATACCACTTAGCTGCAGAGCCAGCGAAGGTGCGCTTTAATAGACGGAGGTGGACAGAGTCATCCACTATGGAGTTGGAGGAACACCATAGATGGAAGGACATAATATGGTTCTGGGGGTCCTAACCTGCCTTGCCCTCAAACTTAGGGATGTCGGAGGGGAGTTTGGTGGGCATGTGAGGCCACGCAGGGTCGTGTCTGATAGGATCGTTGGTTAGCCTGGCTAAGTCTGGTAAGTTCAGACTTGCCATGTAAGGTAAACTAGCAGATGGATGTGCCAAAATGACTGGGACATGACTATTCATGGTGGCATGATGTAGTGGTCCAGTAGCCCCTAAGGGTATGCTAGGTATTGAAGGTATGTGTCCTCCAACTGCTATGGTTTGGTATGGGCTAGTGTTTCCAAGTGCAACATGGGTTACACCGGGATTAGGAATAGTAGTAGGGATTCCTGGGACTTGGGTTGTGGTAATGAGAGGGGGTGTGACCCTATGTTTGGGATACCCATGATAGGAGGTAGTCCTGTGTTGGGAATTCCTAAAGGTGGAGTGTCCCCCATATTAGGCATACCTAGGGGGGTGGTTGTTGCCATGGATGTCACCGGAGTAGAAGGGTTCGTGGATGTATCTCATATGGTACTGGTAAAAAGTGGGTTGAATTGTGTTCCAGCCATAAGGTTGGTTGGGAATAACGCAGTAGGGTTTTCGGATTCTGCCTCAAAATCAGATGTGAAGTGAGGCGTGTCAGAATCAGATGACTGTATGTTTGGCCGTTGACGTGTCGATTCAAGGGATAAGGCTCGACGTCGGTGACGTGGAGAGACAAGTAAACTGAACTCTGGGGGTTCACCCTGAAGACGACGAGATCGTCTAAAATTCTCAATGGTTAGAAAAATGTTTTTGTGTAAAAATATTCAGTGTAAGATGGTAATGTATAAAAAACTTGAAACCCTAATGACACCAAGGGTGCAAAAAGGGGAGTGAAAATAAAGTCTCTCAGGCCAAAAAAATCAACCTCAAAAAGGCACTTATTATAGCAGCTGTGCTATGATAAGTGGAGGAATGCAACAAAAATGGTCAGAGTACCAACAGGCAAACAACTTCTAGAAAAAAGAGGTGCTACTAGACCAAAGGTGGATTGTATCATGCAAACACCTAACTAGAAGTATTGTGAGTCAACAAATGATATTCTCTGCAAGGTGATGAAATCCAAGTCAGACAATATTGAGTGTTGAAACAACGGCTAGATATCCCCCTACCGGGAGGGACACCGGGTAATCAAGCCTAAAGAATGGCAACTAGGATACTCCGTTCATGACACGTTCAGAAAAGGTAAATCTGTTGTTTGGTCCTTTTACCGCAATACCCCCATATAGGGATATCCCGAGAACTGCAAATGGTAGCCTTCGATTACTGAATGGATTTCGGTATTCCACTCAGGATTCTGGAACCATCCTCGTGACTTCAACCCTCCTAGGGGAGAGGCCCTCTGATAAACTGGTTGTGACCATGCCAAAAATACTAGGAGATTTTGGTTCCCTAATGGACAATAGCTATGTCTCAAATGTAAGAACTGAGGGGTGTTATTGGAACACCTATCCCCCCAATTCTACCTAGCTACAAAGTTCTTTTAAGTGCTCCCCAAGTGGGGTTAAAAGTTGGTTGAAGTTAGGGTAAATTTTAAGGCTCAGTTTAAATTATGTGTTTGAGTGGGTGCACGTGTGGTATTTTAAACTGAAATTAAATGCTTTGCAAAAACTATTCAAAAAACAAAGGATCTTTGAAATAAGAAAGCAAATAATATGAATTCTTCAAGAAATAAATGGATTTCTTTTTAAAATTTGCTATGGGCAAATTATCAAGGAAGTAAACAGTAAAGTTTTTATCTAGATAAAATGCAAAATAAATCCTTCTTTCAATTTCTGAAAATTTTTAAAAACACTTTTTAAAGGAGCATTATAAATAGTAAAATATTTGTATGGCTGTAAAAAATGCAAGAATTTTAAAACTGTAAAATGTGCTAAATGGGCAGAAAATACAGCAAAAAATTAATTCTTTAACGGATTGGCCGAATTGAAAAAACTTCCATCGCGGGTTTTAGCAGAACAGCCGTGATGGGCCGCGCGGGTTTCTGTCACATAGTCGTGATGGGCAGTGCGGTTTTCAGCCGCGAAGCCGCGATGTGCAGCGTGGGATTCCGTCACACAGTCGCGATGTGCAGCGCGGCAAATGGCCACGAAGCCACGATGTGCAGCGCGCAAATTGACTGTGAAACCACGGTGAGCTGTGCGGAAAAGAGCCGTGCAGTCACGATGAGCCGCGCGACTGTTGGGAAAAAAGCCGCGAGGCAAAAGCCGTACGCGGACGCCGAAAAACGAACCCAAAAATTGAAAATTTTGGGCTGTTAATGGCAATAGTTTGGGCCAATATCTAGAGCAACAATGGATCTGCTGTCTAGGGTGGCAGATCTATGAATTAAACTGACTAATACTAACAAAAACTAAGATCTAAAGCAAAATTTGAGATCTAAGAGTTCTAAGCCAGCGGAGTCGCCAAAAACTATTGGCTTGATTTTGCAACCAAGCTTAGTGCAATGGGCACCTGCTAACTAGTAGTAGCAGTTTCAATATAAATAAATAACAAACTAATCTAAACTATATTAAACATGGATCTATGTGAAGTAAATAAGCAAACAATGGAAATATTATAGAAAACAAGAACAAGAAATAGAATAAAGAATAACTTTGTATTAAGAATAAGGGCAAGCAAGTGCTTGCAATGGTAATACCTCCAAGTGGTGAAGATTGTTGAGTAGCTCCAAGGGTGAGCAGCTCCAAACTCCAAAGGTCCCTTCTCCAAGGTAGCTACAATGGCCAAAAGCTCATGGGAGATTTTGGCAGCATGAGGATAGGATGATGGATGGATGGAAAGTGAGGAGCCCCTACCACCTTTTTATAGTTTTTGGTGGTGGGGAATACCATTATGGTTTTGAGGAAACCAATGGTATTGACCAACATGGTTTAGGTACATTTTCCCTCCTTTTTCCTTTTTTGAATATTTTGAATATTTTTATTCCCTTTTTAATATTTTTGGGAATTTTGGACCCTTTTTGAGGGTTTTTTATGCTTTTTGAGGAAAAATAATCATTTTGAGTGGGAAAAGGGGTGTATTAAGGTCTTTTGGTGACCTTTTGGTGGCTTTAGAGGCTCAAATGGTGGAAAAGTGGACAAATGGGTCATGTGAATAAGGGAATGAGCTAGTGAGCACTTTTTAGGTGTTAATAGTACCCACTTGAAAAAGAAACAACAGAGGAAAGAGGCATAACTAAACTCTCCTCCCTCGCAGCTAACCTTGTTCAGCTCTCGCCGAACATAGGCCAGAAACATCTGGCCCCAAGAAAAATAGGTCCCCGTCAAGACACGGTGAACCATCATCATTTTCCCCCCTGACAAACGATGGGGTTCCTATGCACTAAGCACCTGCAAAACACAATCCGCCACTGCCTGCATCTCTAGCTCTCACAGATTCGAGATACTCAGTGTGCTATTCTGCGTAAGGGCCCCTGGAACACAAAATCTCTCAAGGACATCCTCAATATCCATACCAGCTAGAATCCTCAACTAGATGTCCCCTATATCACCCAAATAGGGCAAGCCAGTACGAAAGTACACATCAGTCAAGGTGAGCTCCAGTCGCTCACCTTGCACCATGAAAACTGCCTCCACCGGATCCCAAAAGTCAATCAATTTGTTCAGCAGCTCCCTCACTGAATGCAAAAGAGGGATCTAAGTGAACTTTAGGAGTCCACCCACAGCCAAGGTTTCCTGCACATCCGGGCTCTCCCGAATCCTGCCCATTAGCCCCTCATCAATCTCGCTCTCCCTCCACGATAAAATTTAGAAAAATAAAACAAATTTTTTTCCTAACCAAGCGATCCCCATCGCGACTTTCAGACCCCTAGCCGCGATGAACATCACAGCTTTCATCCCTCATAGTCACGATGGTCATCGCGACTATCAGCCCTCACAGTCGCGATGTGCATTGCGGGTGTAAGCGCCCACAGCAGCTATGAACATCGTGGCTGTAAGCATGCACAAGCACGATGAACATCGCGGTTGTAGGCACACACAGCCGCAATGAACATCGCGGCTATAGGCACCCACAGGCACGATGCACATTGTGGCTGTACATCCCATACCCGCGATGTGCATTGCGGGAAAAGGCCCAAAACCCGCGATATTCCGCGTCGGAAAGCCATCGTGGAATATTCGCAGCTTCTGAGATCACAACACTCACCAAAAAGTAAATAAATTAAAAGGCTAAGGCAAATAGGATTACTTGAAACTCGCAGAATGAAAAACCGACAGTCGAATCTCCCACAAATCAAGAAAATGCTCTAACCCAACTAAATTACTATGAGAAAATCAATGATGAAAATGACACTTGTCACATTGGGTCCACTTGCTATTTATAGAAATTTTACCAATTTCCAATCAACCATTTTGGCATCATACGATGTTCGTTTTTCAAACCATTGGAACAATTGGAATCAACACAACAAGAACTTTACGATAGTCCACTCCTTTTCTCGTTCCCACTAGGTCCCGTTTTGGGGCTGTTGACACCGTATTTGAAATACTCAAAGAAACCCTAAAAGGTTTGTCAAAAATACCCAAAAGAAGTAAATTTACTAAGGATGTGTTGAATGAAGTTTTATAATACAAAATCAACAAAGCAAAAACCTACAAGTGTAATAGTCCGAAGGAAATTATTGAAAAGGTTAAATCTTAGCAAAGTTCCAATGACGGAGATGACAAAGGAAAATATCAACGACTATCGTGGATCCCCGCACCACCCAACAGTTCGTTTGCAATAAATGGTGAGTCATTGTGGACATAATACCATTGGAGTATGTGTTGCATTGTTATTGCCCCGCATCAACATGATAGTGGTATCACAAACCACTACAACACCGTGCGGAACCACCAAAGGATAATACGGGGTAAACATGGGCCATAGCACATGGAAGACGCAGAAGGCACAAGGGAATACACCAGATGTTGACATAAATCGGATGGACAATATACATTGGCATAAAATCTAAGGACGAGATTCATCCGAATCGTGGGAAGTGCACACTCAATAAAGGAAAGAGTGGTTGCGGTAATTAAACCACTCTAACAGGTGTCAGAAAATGGTTAATCCGCACACAGTTAAAACTGGAAAGGAAAACCATTATTGGGATCGCGGATACCACCATGGGAAATAAAGAGGCACAAGATCTAACGGCTCAAATAAAAAAGCAAGTGATCAATGGTTGGAAACTCTTTGAGAGATAATAAGTTTTGAAGTCAGATTTTGATAGAATAATAAAAAGCCGTACAGTGGAAATACCTATCTTTGGAGACCAGAGATTCATGTGTTGATCATTTTTACAGTCTATCTTTTCCCTCATCTCTATATGTGCATGTTTACTTTCTTTGTTATACCTTCCATTATGTTCTTCTTCTATGCTTAAATGAATGTTTGAAATAAATCGGGATTCATACTGGTTATGCCTCGTTTTATCGCATTTAAGTATCCATTATTTCTCCAAAGTTGACAATGGATTCATCCTAGTTAGATGCCTGTTGTTGATGGATTATCATTATTTATTTCTATACCACCTGCAAAATCAAAATGACTGTGATATGGTTGCTATCTTGCCTCTGTGAAAATCTATTTGGTATAAATCTCTTGCTGGCACGTTAGATATTTGAAAGTTGACTCCATACCCAATGTTTCTTGTTTTCTTTTCAACCAAGTAAATCATTTTGAGAAATTTTGAGCGTGTTTCTATATATTTTTAGCCTTTACATATATATTGTGAGAGAGCCCTCTTTGGTGGAAAAAATGGCTAAGTTTTCTACCTAAAGTTTGGTTTGAAATAAGTTACCTTAGGTGTTATTCTTTTACAACCGGGATAAAATCTGAGTGTTAACATTTTGGCGCCGTTGCCGGGGAACGAAAGTGAAATTTTCCCTGGGAGAAATGACAGAGAAAGGTCAAATTTCTTGGGCAAGGAAGTTTGAAGTTTTAAAAGTTGGTTGTAGATCTTGCCCTGGCGACTTCACTTGTGAAAAATTTTCAAGGTTTTTTTTTAAGGTATTCAGAATTAGACATTGTGGCTAGAAGAAGAAATCTCGGTTCACAGTTCTTCTCAGGCGTGGATAATCCAGAAAAGCTCCTCAAGACGGATAAAGGCAAAGGCAAGACAAAAGAAGGTATTCCTCAGTTTTCGAATATATTCCCTTCTTTTCAAGAAAATCTGTTTGAGGAAGAAAATATTGGTTCAAGTGAAAAAGTTTTGTTTAGAACTAAATTAGATTCTGATTTGAAAGAAACAAAGGTTGATCCAAAAAGTTTGTGGGACTATTCTTTAAAATTTGTCTGGGAAAATTTGCAAAAATATGAAAAGGTTGGTTCCAAAATATCCAAGGCCCAAAGAATACCTGTGCAAAGTCATAAATTTATAAAACAACAGGTAGTGATTGTTCCACCTTATAATCCACCACCCATGGTTGCCAGATTTGCCCCATTGGTTTTGCCCGCTGCTTTACACGATTTGCCTCAAAATTATGGACATAGAATCGTTACTTTTGATGATGATGGTAATTATACATCACAAAAAAATGTTGATAACTTTAGTGATTTCATTGATTTAGAAGAAGTGGATCATGATGATGCAAAAATGAGTTTGTTTGCTCAAAGCCTACGAGGCGAAGTCAAAAAATGGTTCAGAGCTTTAGCTGCAGGATCAATTGCTAATTATGATGCTTTCACAACTCTTTTTATCGAAAGATGGGAAGACCAGAAGAATCCTTCACAGATGTTGACACAGTATAACAATCTAAAGAAAGGAGGTTTTGAGTCAGTTCAAGAATTCTCTGCCAGATTTATGAAAGTTTATAACTCTATCCCTGCAGACATAAAACCTCCAGTAGGAGCAACCAAGTTACATTATGCAGATGCTTTTGAAGGTGATTTTTCATGCACATTAAGAGAAAGAAGATCTACCACTTTGGCAATAATAATGAAAGATGCAGTGGAAGTTGAAGCTAATATTCTGTACAATGATGTTGAATCCAAAGAAAAGATAGATTTAATCGAACCTAAAGAAAATGAAAAAGAAAGACTATTAAGAGAAAAAAATTAGAAAAGAAGGAACTTGGACAATGCATTTTGATGGAGCTAGGAGTAGAGAAGGAGCTGGTGCGGGAGTATGGATAATCACACCTGATCGAGAATTCTTGATGTTTTCTTATCAATTGAATTTTGAATGTACAAACAATGTTGCAGAATATGAAGCTTTGATTTTGGGGTTGAATGTATTGAGAGATTTAAAAGCAAACATAATTGAAGTATTTGGAGATTCTGAATTAGTAATAAATCAGGTAAAAGCTATTTATCAGACCAAACATCCTAAAATGAGGACATGCAGGAATGAAGTGTGGGATTTATTGGAAATTTTTTTCGATGAACATGATGCTATTTCAATTCCCAAAGTTAATAACACCGTAGCAGATTCTTTGGCCACTGCTGGAGCTGCATTCAAAACCCCTATCTTTTCTAAAAAGAAATATGATATTGAGGTTATACACAGACCATCTATCCCAGACAATATCAAACACTGACAGGTTTTTGAAGATGATTAGCAGATTAAACGCTTTTTAGAGATGACAGATGAATTCAATTACAGGTCTATTGATGCAGAAGACGCTGAAGCTAGTCCAGATGAAAAAGATTCCCCTGAAGAAACATAAAAGTTCAAGCAAAGGATTGGAGGTAAGGATATAATTCAGCTGAATAATAACGTTATCCCTAGAGGTTTGATTCCTTTAGAAAAATTGTTTGATAAAAATGATGTGGTGAAAAATCCAAAAGTAGAACCTAAACCTGAGGATGTCAAAGATTACAATTTAGGTTCCGAAGAAGATCCCAAATTAGTAAAGCTTTCAAAGAAACTACCAAGAAAGGAAGAGAATAAAAGTGTGGAAGTGATGAAAAGATTTTCAAATGTTTTCGCCTGGAGTTATGAAGACCTGAAAGAATATGATGTTTCTGTTATACAGCATACAATTCCTATCAAACCTGATGAAAATCCTTTTAAGCAGAAGTTGAGAAGAATAAATCCCAAGTTGCTTCCAATAATAGAAAAAGAAGTGAGAAAGTTGTTTGATGCTAAGATAATGGTATCCTTGAGATTTTCTAAGTGGTTGGATAACCTAGTACCAGTAAGGAAAAAGAATGGAGAAATAAGGTTGTGCATAGATTTTAGAAATTTGAACAAAGTCTCTCTGAAAGATAATTATCCACTCCCGAAAATGGATCATATTTTGCAGAAAGTTGTAGGAGCTGAAAGAATTTCTATGTTAGATGGTTTCTCAGGTTACAATCAAATTAAAGTTCATCCAGAAGATCAAGAGAAAACTGCTTTTACTACTCCATGGGGAACGTTTATGTATGCCAAAATGCCATTTGGTTTAATGAACGAAGGGGCAACCTTTCAGAGAGCCATGGACATTGCATTTGCAGATGAAAGAGACAAATTCGTGGTAGTATACATGGATGATATCACTGTATATTCAAAGAATGCTATTGATCACTGGAAACATCTGGAAAGAGTTTTCTTGAAATGTAGAAGGTTTGGGATCTCTTTAAATCCAAAGAAATCTCATTTTTGCATGGAGGAAGGAAGATTGTTGGGAAACATTATATCAAAAGAAGGCATCAAGATTGACCCAGAGAGAGTATCTTCCATACATAAGGTCGAAATCCCTAGAAGTAAGAAGGAAATTCAGTCATTTATTGGAAGGGTAAATTGGTTAAGAAGGTTCATTCCTAGTTTTGCTGAGATTTTGAGAAACATATCTGAAATGCTAAGAAAAGACAAGGAAATTAAATGGATTGAAGAAGCAAGACAATCTTTTGATGATATTAAAAGGGCATTGACTGAAGCACTAGTGTTAATTAGTCTAGATTATTCAAAAGATTTCATTATGTTTACTTATGCATCAGAACACACAGTAGCTGGAGTATTGTTACAAAAGAACCAAGAAGGTGTGAAACAACCAATTGTATTTTTCAGTAAAATTCTAAGGGATGCAAAATTAAAATATAACATTATGGAGAAACAAGCTTATGCTTTAGTGAAAGCATTGAAGGATTTCAGCATATACATATTGCACTCTCATATAATAGCACATGTTCCATCAGCAGCAGTGAAAGATATTCTTAACCAGCCAGATCCCGAAGGAAAAAGAGCAAAGTGGATAGCAGTATTATTGGAATATGATCTCGACATTAAGCCTACAAAGCTGATAAAAGGACAAGGTCTGGCTAAAATGATGATGGAGACAAATTGGGATTCTCTACGTATGAATTTTCTTTCTGTAATTTCAAAAGAAGCCATTCCAAATTGCCAAGTAATCGAAGATTTCTCTTTATCTCCCTGGTACGCGGACATTGTGTATGTTCTGCAAAATCTTCAAGCACCTGCAAATATGGAAAAAACCAGAGCAAGATCAGTAAAGTTGAAAGCAACCAAGTTCTGCATATTAGATGGGAATTTATTTTGGAAAGATCCAGGAGGTATTCTGTTGAATTGTCTATTAGATAATGAAGCGCAACATATTATGGTGGAATTTCATAAAGGCATGTGTGGAGGACATCATTCATGGAAGGCTATGGTGAACAAGATTCTTAGAGCTAGTTTTTATTGGCCCAGCATGTACTCAGATGTATATAAAGAAGTGACCAAATGTCATGAGTGTCAAATTTTTGATGGGAAAAGAGAACTATTACCATTTCCTTTGAAACCTATTTCAGTTGAAGCACCTTTTCAACAGTGGGGGTTAGATTTCATTGGTGAAATTAACCCAAATTCCTTAGGGAAGCATAAGTGGATTCTAACTGCTACAGATTATTTCACGAAATGGATTGAGGCCATTCCAACAAGAAACGCCACAGAAACAGTGATAATGAACTTTTTAGAAGAAAACATCTTATCCAGGTTTGGTTGTCCTAAAAGGATAGTGAGAGATAATGCTCCAGCGTTCAAATAAAAAAAGATGATAAATTTTTGTCACAAATATCACATACATTTAAATCATTCCACTGCTTATTATCCACAAGGAAATGGATTGGATGAATCTTCAAATAAAATTCTAGTGAGGATCATAAAGAAGTTGCTAGAAGATAACAAGAGGGCTTGGCACACTAAATTAAAATATGCTTTGTGGGCAGATAGAATCAGTACAAAAAGAGCATGTGGCACTTTGCCTTTCCAGTTGGTGTATGGCACAGAGGTAATTTTTCCTATTTCTTTGGGTTTGCCAGTTATGAAATAAGTTACCTTAGGTGTTATTCTTTTACAACCGGGATAAAATCTGAGTGTTAACAGGGGCATTTTTTCCTCATGCCCCTCGTCGCCTCGATTTGCGTGCCACATCGACCGTAATCTGTTTTTGATGAGTCTTATATTTTCGGATTTAGTTTTTCATGCTTGTGATGATGCTTGAGATCATTTCTCACTCTCACCCCCATAATTTTTAGGCACTTTTTTACATGCCCGTCGTCCCCTCGATTTGCGTGTCACATCGGAAGCCCTTAGATTTTACAAATTTTCGCATCACAACTTATACATGAGCCCTCCACTCCATCCATACTGCAATTATGGTGTTGTTTTTCTACCATTCATCAACCCACAAGGAGGCCCCATTAGTGTTCCCCCCTATCACTGTGCTTGATCCCCATACTCGCCCTTTGATTGCACACTTCCTCCTTGCCTCTCAATTATTTTTGTTCAGTATAATTTTATTCCTTTTTCGGGCCAATCAATTCCTTTACGAAAAAGGCACTTAGGGAGTTTTTGTTAAGATCTTTTCTGACTCCCAAAACAATGAAAAGATCACCGAGCAATCTTGCTTCTTTTCATGCTCGCTAAAAGTATCTGAAAGGGCGTCTACCTAGTATAATTTTACCCCTTTTCTGGACCTTGTAGACTAATTACGAAAAAGGAATACTCTAGTCACATCAGCTAGAAGAGTTCTCCATTTGCATCATTTTATGTTTTTTTGGGCCTTGGAGACTAGCATATGAAAAAGACCACCAATGGAGTCTACTTACATCTTTCAGACTCTCTAAAATTGAAAGCAACCACAAGCAATCACCATCTTGGGATCGTACAAATCTACAGTATCACCAAACCTTACCATGATTTATATGCCTTTGACTCTTGAGCTGTGAAGTGTCTAGGAGTAATAAAAGAAATGGTTGTCAACCTTGCTCAGTTGCCCATGAAAAGTGTGATAATGGATGTTGTGGTAGCTGACATCACACCAAAGTTTGGCTTGCTCCTTTCTAGGTCATGGGCTAAGAAGGTTGGGGGAACCTTACAGATGGACCTCTCTTATGCCACCATTCCTGTTTTTGGTGGAGAAAACAGAAAACTTTACAGAGAGTTGCAGCTTGCTTACATAGTAACAGATGATAAAAACCCCACCAATCACCCATTGTACTCTATTGATAAAGATCTTGGTTCATGCATATTACAGTTCAGTGAGGAGGATAATTCTGCTGGTCTGTTACAAGTGGGAAAAGAACAACAAATAAAACACAACAGAGAGGAAGAATATGCACTGTGGCAATTGTACTTTGATGGATCCTCATGCAAAGAAGGTGTTGGAGCTGGAGTTTTACTCATTTCCCCTAGGGGTGAAACAGTGAAACTCATGTATAAGTTGGAGTTTTTTACCACTAACAACACTGCTGAGTATGAAGCTCTGCTATTGGGATTGAAAGCTGCTAAAGATTTAGGAATTCAGCAGATTGTTGCATTTAGCGACTCCAAACTAGTTGTTCAGCAGGTGAAGAACAATTATCAAGTAAAGCAGGGTTTGCTGAAAGTATATCGGAATGAGGTATGTGATATGCTTGAAAACTATTTTATAGCAATTAATATCACTCATATTCCAAGGAATCATAATGAGACTGCAGACTCATTAACTTTTGCTGCCACACATTTCAGAATCCCTAAGACCACTCAGCTAAGGTATCCCATAGAGGTGAGGTATAGACCATGTGTGTCTGATAATGTGAAGCACTGGAGAGTTTTTGAAGATGACATTGAAATCAAAAAATTTCTTGAGCTTACAGATGAGTTTTCAAATGCTCAAATTGATCAGGAAGAGGATGAGGGGGGTGAACAGTTAAATGAATTTGTTGCCGAAAAGATAGCAAGTCATAAAATCATTGAGTTGAAGAGCAACTTCATTCCAAAAGGTCTAGTACCTTTAGAAAGAATATTCACAAAGGATGATACACCTTCAAAGCCAGTGGTTCAATCTTCAGAAGACAATGTGGTGGACTGCAATATTGGTTCAGCAAAACATCCAAAGATGGTAAAAATTTCTAAATCTTTGACAACTGAACAAAGAAACAGATATATCAAGCTTTTGAAAGAACATGTAGATGTATTTGCCTGGTCTTATCAGGAACTAAGAACTTATGATACAACAAAGCACAAGGTCCCTTTGAAGCCTAATGTTAAGCCTTTCCGACAGAAACTAAGAAGGGTCAATCCAACGTTGTTCCCTGTAATTGAAAAAGAAATAAAGAAGCTACTGGATGCAAAGATAATAGTGCCTCTTAGGTACTCTTCCTGGGTTGCTAATTTGGTTCCTGTCAGAAAAAAGAATGGGGAAATTAGATTATGTATTGACTTCAGAAATCTGAATAGATCATCATTAAAAGACAACTATCCTCTTCCCAAGATTGAACAGGTTTTGCAGCAAGTAGTTGGAGCTCAGAGGATCTCTATGGTGGATGGTTTCTCAGGGTACAATCAGATTGCCATGCACCCTGATGACAAGGAAAATACAACCTTTACAACCCCCTGGGGGACATTCATGTATGACAAGATGCCTTTTGGCTTGATGAATGCTGGAGCAACCTTTCAGAGAGCCATGGACATTGCATTTGTAGGATAAAAAGATAAGTTTTTGTTTATCTATCTGGATGATATTACTGTATTCTCAAAATCTGATGATGAACACTTGAAGCACTTGAAGCAAACCTTCCTAAAATGCAGAAAATTTGGCCTGTCCCTGAACCCCAAAAAGTCACATTTTGCTAAGCAAGAAGGTAAACTACTTGGTCACTTGGTGTCTGCTGATGGCATCAGAATAGATCCTGAAAGAGTGAAAGCAATACTGAAGATTAGTTTACCTAGGAGTAAAAAAGATGTTCAATCATTCATTGGCAAGATAAATTTTCTGCGGTGGTTTATTCCCAACTTTGCTGAAATCATTAAACAAATCACAGCCATGTTGAAGAAAGATCAGGAAGTAAAGTGGACTGCTGAGGCAAAGGCAGCATTTGAGAAAATCAAGGTAGCTCTTACTGAAGCATCTGTATTGGTAAGTCCTCATTTTACCAAAGAATTCCTTACTTTTGCATTTGCGTCAGAAGACACAATTGCAGCTGTTTTACTTCAGAAAAATAAAGAAGGATTGGAACTGCCTATTGCTTTCTTCAGCAAAACTCTCAGAGATTCTGAGCTGAAGTACAATATATTGGAGAAACAAGCTTATGCTCTGGTAAAGGCTTTGAAATTTTTCAGAATTTATGTCCTGCATTCAAAAGTAATTTCTTTTGTACCTAATTCTGCTATGAAAGATGTATTAACTCAGCCAGATAGTGAAGGAAAGACAGGTAGGTGGATTGCGAAGATTATGGAATATGATGTAGATATCAGGCCTACTAATCTTGTCAAGGGGCAAGGTTTAGCCAAGCTGTTGGTTGAATCAAATTGTCAGGCTCTGGGACTGCATGTCATGGCTGAAGAATCAATTCCTAAAGAAGATCAAGCACTTCTGGAAAAAGAAAAGATCATGGATTTTTATTCATCATCAGCCTGGTATGCAGACATTGTTCATTTTCTGTTATTTCTGCAATGTCCTGAACATTTGGATAAGAAGGCTTCCAGATCTTTAAAACTCAAAGCTACTAAATACTGTTTAGTTGAGGATCAATTGTTCTGGAAGGACCCAGGAGGTATTTTGCTCAGGTGTTTGGACAAATATGAAATAGGAGAGGTGATTTCAGAATCTCATGAAGGTGCTTGTGGAGGGCACAAGTATTGGAAAGGAACAGCTTACAAAATTTTACGAGCTGGATATTATTGGCCATCCTTGTTCACAGATGTTTACCAGTAGGTAAGAGCCTGCATTCCTTGTCAAAAATTTGCAGGTAAACAGAAATTATTGTCTTTGCCTTTAAAACCTATTGCAGTCAATGCCCCTTTTTAGTAGTGGGGTCTGGACTTTATTGGAGAAATAAATCCAGCATCTTCAGGACATCATCACTGGATTCTGACTGCAACAGATTTTTTCACAAAATGGTTGGAAGCCATTCCCACAAGGAATGCTACAGACAAGGTAATCATGGAATTCATTGAAGAAAATATTTTGAGTCAGTTTGGCTGTCCACAGAGATTAATAACAGATAATGCAAAGGCATTCAAATCCAAGGCAATGGTGGCCTTTTGTGAAAGAAATGAAATCATTCTGAAGCACTCAACTCCCTATTATCCTCAGGGCAATGGTCAAGCTGAATCTTCCAATAAGAACGTCATTCAGAGCATCAAGAAACTGCTGAATCATAACAAAAGATCTTGGGATTCAATGCTGAAGTATGCATTATGGGTAGTTAGGATTACAGTGAAACAGGCAATTGGGACTTCTCCATTTCAACTAGTTTATGGTACAGAGGCAGTGTTCCCTGTTCAATTGGGGATTCCAGTGATGAAATTCCTCCAGAACTCTCAAGAGGAACCGAATGATATGCAAAGGAGAATCTTTGAAATGATAGAGTTACAGCAAAGTAGAGAGAAGGTGGATGAAAAAGCACAGCTGTACAGAGCCAAGATTAAAAACAGGTTTGACAGGAATATTAAAGAAAGTACTTTCATAGAAGGTGAGATGGTTCTAAGATGGGATGCAAGAAAGGAGCAAAAGGGTAAGCATGGTAAGTTTGACAATCTTTGGTTTGGCCCTTTTCTGGTATCAAAATTTTTAGAGAACAATACTTTTATCTTGCAGTCCTTGGAAGGTGAGGAGTTGTCCAGCCCTGTTAATGGGCGATTCCTCAAGCATTTTTACAGTTTATAGGAGCATTTTCACTGATCATTGTACATACCGGTGAGTGAATCACAATAAGACTCCATACCCCAATGAAAGTTTTTGCAGATAGATAGATAAGATAACAGACATAAGGCACTGGTCTACAAGTTCTTGAAGCCTCGCAGGGAGGTCTTCATCCCGCAGCTGGAGCCAGATGTTAAGTTAGTAATTTGTTCCTTCAATTTTTTTTTGATTTGCATTTTATTTTAAGTTATTTATTTTCTTTAATTTGATTTTTCCCTCTTTAGGAAATTTCCTTTAGTTTTTATATGAAATTTTGGGCTTGATTTTGAAATTTTCAAGTTTTAAACTTTAGGTTTGTTTTTGTTAAAGGGTTTAAAAAGTCACCATATCAAATAATGGGCTCATAAACCATACTCTAAGTAGAGTCATGTATAATCATTACCCTAACATCTTTAAAACCCTATGCAAAATGACAAAAAGCTGTTAGAAAGCACCAAAACAGTGTTAAAATTATTCTTGTAGCGCTGGAGCTCAAAATCACCAAAGGCGCGCTACAAGAATATCATGACTCCAAATTACTCCGATCTTTTAGCAAATCTTGGCACGTTTGGAATGATGAATGACTAATTACATGTTCTGGAGGATTTGTTACGTGCTGATGCAGGGAACATCATGATTCCAAGTGGTTACACATTGTGAGGAAATCGTGGTCATCATGAGCCCAAATGTAAGTCCTTTTGACAGGTAGCAGTATGATTTGAGGTAAATGTGGGAGGAGTTTGTCATTTACAGGCACATTCAAAGATGAAGGACTAAGTGGAGTAGCCATAACCACTAAAAAACCAGACATTGTCGCTGCCGAACAAAGGAGAGGTTTTGATGGCTTCACGGGAAATTAGGGCTTCCTAATTTCATTGCTAGTAGTTAAATTGAACGTTGGAGGACGTCTGTACATCCAAGGTGACTCATTTGACAACTCAAGTCATGATTTTAAATAACTGCAGTTGAACAATTTAAAGGTATTTCCTGAAAAGCCAATATAACTGCAAATTTGGGTTTTTTTCGCTGAGGCTTACTCTGTCAAAATTGATCAACGGAAAGGTTAAATTATGTTTTTAAATGCAATTTCGACCAGAGAAATAGGTATTTCTGATGCTCTGAGACACTAGGCTGAGCAAGGGTTGAAGATAGCAGTTTCTTTTTTTATGAAATATGATCCTGTCAAAGCTAAGGTTGTAGTGATGTGAGGAGCCTATACATTTGACAGTATTTTAACCTCCTAAATTGATCTTCTGCTTGCAAACAATACAAAAGGATACCGAATATCTGATTGAAGAAGAATGGACAGGAGTGGTAAGATAAACAGAGCCGAACCTACTGATGTAGGATGGATTGAAAAACTCCCTAGATGTGCTGAGTTGTTTCAACAAGCTGGTTGGATGGATTTTTTCAAGAAGATAGATGGGTATAATGCAGAAGTGTCCTGTAAGTTTGCTCAAGGTTTTAAAAATGACATGGTGTCCTTTGATACTCTTAAATTCAGGCTGACATTGAAGCTGATTTCAGAAGCTACAGGGATTAAGAATGAGGGTGAACTATGGTTTAAGAAACTGCCTTTTGATTTTAATCCACAAAGATATCTTTTACCAAATGTTATCCCTGATTGCAATAACGACATCCTTATTCAAAATTTCAGAAAGGAATGGGTTGATCCAATCAGGATACTGCAGAGCTATGTTACTTGCGAGGGCAGGTATGCTTATGTATACAAGTACCACTTCAGATTCCTTCAGCACATGGTGGGGGTGTCCAAGATGAACTTGTCATTCTTCTTTTTGAAAAGCTTGCAGAAGATGTCCAACAGGGTGAAAGGGCAGATAGATCATTCTTCTCAGTCTATTTTTCACCATGGGCTAATTAAGTTGATTATTAGCACTGTTTTGCAGCATGAAGGGAAGACTTGGGACTTTTTCATCTTTTGGTCTGGCTTTGAATATCAGAAACCTAAGAGGCAAGCGGACAAGGGTAAGGTCTTGATGAAGAAATTAGGTCAGAAGCCTAAACTTGAAGATAAGGAAGAGGTCAAAGTTGAGGAAGCATCAGAACATGTGGAGGAGGATAGTAAATCAAAACTATTCTCAGCCAGTCTTAAAGGCAAGTACTCATTGTTTGTAGAGGAGAAAGAGCAACCTGAACAGTATTTGGCACCTGCAGAAGATTCTCATGAAGTGAAAACTGCTGATATAAGAGAGGTTGCTGTACCTAAGGAGGAGATTCAAACTCAACAGAAAATCCCTATCACCATTCTCTCAGATGATGAGGGATATTTATTGGAGGAAGAGCAGCCCATCTCCAAAACAGAAGTCAAGGTTGAAACGGGAAAAGAAATCCCTACTTCAGACAGCAAAACAACAAAACCTAACAGAAAAAGGAATAAACTTGTAGTAGTAGAGTTGGCTATTATCCAGCATCAAGGAAAGGAGCTGAAAATGATGGGAGAAGCAGCATCATTTTGGAGACCTAAAACTAGGTCAAAGAACAAGCTAAGACTGAACATGAAGAAATTGCTCAATCCCAGATTAAATACAAATGAAGTTACTGTCCTAGATGAGGTTTCCATGGATGATAAACCAGAATTAGACAAAAAGCAGCCACAATCAAAAGAAGAAGCTCCTTTAGTTGAAGCAACAGGTGAGGAAAATCCTAGCATTGAAGACACTCCTGCAGACCTGTTAATTGAAGAGGATGAAATCTTCAAAAAACTTGATATACCTTGGAGACTTGATGAGGAACAAGATCCTACAATAGACAAACTAGTTGACTCTGACAGAGAGAATTTGCAGAAAACTGTTAAGCAGTACAAACATCAGATGAGTTACATGCAAGAGGTCAATGATGGATTAATGATGGCTAACCGAAGGTGGAGAGAAGATCTACAAGATGTAAATGACCATTTTTAGGAGTTGATAGCAGAAGCAAAGGAAGCATTAAAGAGAAAAAGAGCTACTGACATGCATTGCACAGATTTGGAGAAGACAGTCCAGAACCTGCAGCAGAGAAACGAGGAGCTCATCAAGAAGATAAATGACATGGAGCAGGAGCAGAAGAAAGCTAAGAAGAAAGATCAAGCATCAGATGGTATCGCTCTGCTGGCTGAAGCAGCAAAATATCTATAAGTTAGTTGTTCATTTAGTTAGTTGTCACTAGTTGATAAACACATATGTTAGTGATTTACTATTTTTAGCATATTTTGTAATTTTGTAAATATTGTACATTTTACTTTACCTCATCGAATAGATGGAAGGAAGTTAGGGTTAGATCCCTAACTGATTTTGTAAAGATTAGTATTTAGAGAGGTTAGAAAGTCATAGATGGGGTTCTAATTTTTGGGAGCTTCGGGAGGTCTTCAGACTGCTTTTGTCTTCAGACTTGTCCAGGAGTTAAGTACCAAGACTCTTATATACATTTGATGATGAAATTATGAGATATATGACATTTTTCCCTTCAGTTTTCTGTGTTGGCTTCATTATTGAACTTGTTTAGTTTCTTAATTGATATATTCATTACTGGTTTATGTGTATTTGCTAATGATGCTTGTCTTTTATGAATGAAACTCAGCATAGTGTTTATGTTGGATCTTGTGTGATATATTATGCATCTTTATCATCTTCTGTTTATGATTTAGTTATTATCTTGCTCATGAATGTATTCCCTGATTGTTCCCAAATATTACAACCATTAAAAACCTTTTAAACAAACCCTAAACCCTAGTTTTATTGAGTTTTACATTTGAGATTGTGTTGGCTTGTTTCTTTGGCCTTGGAAACAATTTCTGGCACAAACACCTCCCATTTCGAGTTTGAAGATCCCCATTGAAGCATTGGAGAAGAAGAGACCATTGGACATTGGAGCATCTCAACCTTGGAGCTGCTCAAAACTCACCATCCTCACGATTTGAGGTAATACAAAATCAAATTTTTTAAATTTATTGTTTTTCTCATAGATCTTATTGCTTATGTTCTTAAATCTAGTTTTTTATTTCTTTGCACATGTGAATGTTAGATGAGATTACATTAGTTTTTACATATTTTTATTTAGACTGCTGCTACTAGTTAGTAGGTGCACCCTTGCACATGCTTGGTTGAATAACCAAGCAACAGTCATCGACTACTTTACAAATTCGGCCGAGGAAATGCCTATTGTGAGAGCATACGAAGAAACGACTGCTTATTTTGTATTTAACCAGATCATTGCTAGATTTGGTATCCCCAAAGATATAGTTACGGACCATGGTCGAAATTTTTAGAACAACATGATGACTGAATTGTATACTATGCTAGGTTTTCGATAGGAACATTTGTCCTCATTCTATCCGCAGGTGAATGGTCAGGTCGAAGTGGTCATCAAAAATTTGAAAACCATTCTTCAAAGGACCATCAATGCCAGTCGATCCAACTGGCACATCATGTTGTATCTAGCTCTTTGGGCATACTGGTCTAATGTTAAGACCACAATCAGATTCTCACCCTTTCAACTTGTTCATGGGGTAGAAGCGGTTATTCTGGTTGAATGTGAAATTCCTTCATTAAATTTGGCTATCCAACTACTCCCTGATACTTTAGCTCTAGAGGAACGTTTGCTGCACTTAGAACATCTATATGAACAACGTCGCGACACGCTTACTGCAAATGAGGCTCATAAAAGTAGAGTCAAGCGTCAATACGATATGTCTGTTAAACCAAGGGTGTTCTCTAAAGGAGACCTTGTTATGATTTACGATCAAGACAAATATCCCTTGGGGGTAGGAAAGTTCAAATCTATGTGGCTTGGACCGTATATTGTCTCGAAAGTTATAAAGAAAGGGTCTTATGAGCTAACCGATTGTGAAGGATGTAAGTTTCCTGAGCCCAGAAATGGGCTCTACTTGAAAAAGTATTATGCTTAGGCCTCTATGCTTTTTCTTGTATCATAGTTGTACATGTTAGTCTTCTCTTTCGTTTTCGGTTATGTCTTATGTGTCTTATGGGTTGTATTTTCAATTGACAACTTAATTTTTCATAGGATTTGTGGATGGTGCTAGTCGCCACACCCGTCAGTTGGCATCAGCAGCTTGGGTTATTTACTCACCGTCCGGTCAACTTGTGTCTTCTGGAGGTGCTTGTTTAGGCCCTACGACGAACAACGTAGTTGAATATAGTGCAATCATAGAGTTATTCCGAGATGTTATTCATCATGGCATTTCACAGTTGGAGGTATGACTTGACTCATAGTTAGTTGTATTTCAATTGATGGGTGACTATAGAGTTCAGGATCCTATTTTTCTTCGTCAGTTTTTGAGAGTCAAGTTACTGTAAAGATATTTTGATTTTATCACATATCAACACATTTCAAGACATTTTAATTCATTAGCTAACTCATATGCAAATTACATTCTAGATTGGCATATTTATCTGCCATCTCCGCTATAGCCTCTCTGTAATAGATAATGAGCCTGGCTACTTTCCTAAGTAACCTAATCCATAATGGGGGCACACCCACAACATCCTCTTGCATAGCGAGTAGCATTCGATCGATCTTTTAGGTGGGAATATCATGAGTCCATCGAATCATATTTCCCTCTATGCTCACTAGCATGGTATCAGCTGCTCTGGGCTTCATCGGACGTACATACACATGAGGATGTCCCTCAGGCTGCACAAGTCCCACATCTGCATAAATCATATTGTGAATACTCTAACTCATTATAAAAATTATATACATAAAAAACTTAAAAATGAAATAAATTTCAAAAAGTAAAAGTATGTCTTACCCATCTCTCCCCAAGATTCCTCTGGAGGTAGAGTGAGCTCAAGATCTCCACGAAAATCAATTTCTGCATAGGGAAACTACTCTAAGTACGACACTTGATGGCCACACCATGCCCAGAAGTCCTCATCATTATATGTGAGTATTGTCTCGCCACCACCCTGGCATAAGAAGATGTCTCCCCATCGATTCATCAGTGGCTCATGAGGATTGAGCGGCGATAGGGACATTCCAGGACTTAGGGAAGGAACCCTCTCAAAGAATAAGCTACATAGGATGCTCCCATATTTGAAGTTATTTTTCCTTCCCCTCTTGCACTCGGTCATTTGGTGATTCACACTCACTAGAAGACCCGAGCACTAGTCAAATACAACCCCCCGAAGACATTCCACACCTTTCTGCATATAGTTCCTAGATGCTAAGTGTTGCGCAGAGCTTCCCCCAATCCTGTTCAAATTAATCAGGATGACCTTGAAAGGGAATCTCAAGATCGAACCAATAGGAACTTGACTGCCACTTTTCTCAGTGTCGGGAAGACAATAGGCGTTGATGTAATCTTGTACTAACAAGGCATCCACTCCTCGGAACGTACCGTTCAAGTTTACCATTTCCCCTCTTCGGGACAAACCTGTTAGGAAGTAGATGTCATCAAGTGTGAGCTATAGGATCTCTCCCTGGAGATCAAATACTCCTTGGTTGACATCCAAATAGTTTACAAGCGTTTCCAACAATTGTGTTTGTTCCCTCATATTGGTGGTTCATAAAAACTTGACTAAACCACACCTTCTTAATGCACCCAGTGTTAATGGATATCCCATAGCATGCATGTCCATATCCTCATGTTCCCTTTCCCTCCATGTTAGCACAATCCCTACATTCATTCAAATATTTATGCTTTAGTTTTTGTTTTTTCATTTTTAAACTATGGTACCCGCGGCTGTCTTTAGTGGACAGTAGTGGGTACCCGCTGGTTGAATTATGGAAAATACACGCACTTTTCTCGTGCTCACGAGTTTTGTATAGGGAAACCCACAAGTACGGGGCCCTAAATTTTAAAATACAATAAAAAACAAAAATAACCATTGAAAATCAAAATTTATGCTTTGAATTGAAAGTAGGGGGAGAGAGCACTTACTTGCAAGTGGAAGAATGTGTTTTGGTGACCTGAAGTGATCGCTATGAGCGTTTGAAGTGAGAGGTTGTTTTCACCCTTTGCACTCCAAAAAATGAATTGGTGAATTTTTTTTTAGTTTTGAAACTATTTATAAAATCAGTTTTGATTTTTACCCACTTTTTAAAATTTCTCTATAGTTTCAATTCTATTTTGAAAAGTTTATTTAATCAAACTAATGCACTTTTAAGTCTTTTTTTATTAGGTAAAGAACGACGCAACTATTTTCACTACCTTTTGCAACCATGATTTACTAAGGTGTGTTTTCCTTAATGACACATCAGTTCGGTATAATACCTCTTGTCTTTATGAATTTCCTTTTTTGATCATGTTATATGTCATTTATCACTAATCTGGTCGTTTCAGCATTTCGTCATTTGACAGGATCACGGAATTTAGTTTCCCTTATGCCTATAAAGCCTTTTTAATCCTTTGTTATACTTTTCAAAACCAAATGAGATTGCTGAGCATACTTGTTCACTTCAGACTCGTTAAAGGAATTGAAGGTACACCCACTGAGGTATAAGTTTACCCCTTTTCCGGACCTTCATGGATTAATTACGAAAAAAGGTATACTCTAGTCATATGTGGCTAGAATAAATCTTCTCTCATTGTTTTACACTTTTTTGGGTGAGGAGACTAACTGTACGAAAAAGGACCTTTTGGAGTCTCCTTTAGGGTTTTCAGACTCTCGAAACATGAAAACACCAAGTGAGCATGCACTACCTCGGGCTCGATGTGAAATCCACGAGTTACTATATGGAGTTCTTGTTTAAGTTTTTCAAACTCCTTAAATTTGAAAACTATGGCGAGCAAAAACCAACTTGGGCTCGATATTAAAATCCACGAGTAGGTATATGGAGTTATTGTTTAATTTTTTTAGACTCCTTAAAATTGGAAAAACCGGCGACCAAGAATAGATATTGGCTCGATATTAAAATCCAGAGATCAGTATATCGAATACTAGTCTATCTCTTCTTCAAACATGTTAAAACATGAAGAAGGTCTTGAGTTTCCCTCCCATGGACCCGTTAAATTACACATGGTTGGACTTCCATCAAGCAGTATTTTCCCTCTTTCTTAGAGCTTGCTTAAAAAATGAAGAAGGACTATTGAGTTTTCTTTCTTGGATTCATTAAAACCAACAAGAAATATATTCTTTAATAAAAATAGAAAAGGGAAGGGAAGGGTGTCCAGTATATTTTCAGTTCAAAGGCAGTAAGTTAGTCATATCCTTGAACAAAGCACCTTTTGATTCTATCAAAATAGTTGGGTTGTAGTTTTGGCTTTAATTTGAACCTTGTAACGTCCCCCAGACCTCCCTTGTGGCCTTCAAAGGCCACTGAAGATGTAATGTCCCTTGTTAGGAATTTTATTAAAATTGCAATTTTCCACTTTTTTTCCCTTGTTCGACCTTTGACTAGTTTTGATCTCTAGGTCCCCAATTTGCCCCAAATGATCCCAAATCTTTTGAGAATGTGTATGAATGATATTAGAACATAAATATGTGTTTCAGGGATGCCTTTGGACCTTTAAAATACTTCTGCAAATCCTCTTTCAATTCTGATCAATGTAGGTAACTTTACTAGTGATTTTTCTTTGACTAGTATTGGTCTCTAGGTCTCAAATTGACTCCAAATGCCTTCAAATCTTCAAGGAAAGTGTATGAATGATATTAGAACTTGAATATGATGTTTATGGATGACATATGGCCACCAAAATACCTCTGCAAACTCTCTTAATATTCTGGACCAATTATGCAATTTTACTAGTAATTTGGGGTTCAAATCCCCCTGGGGTAAACAATGAAAATGGCTTCCCAAATGCCTCCAAACCCACTCAAATTTCTGAACAGAGGTATGTAATGTGTTAAGTATGTTATTAAAGTCTCATATGCACCATTAATGGATTATTACAACTGTTCTCACCCTCTCCCATTCAACTGCAAAAATCCCCAATTCGACCCTTGGGGAAATGGCACTATTTCACCTCCCAATACAACTAAACTGAGTAAAAATGCTTCAAATGCTCAAGTACAGTACATGAAACTTGTAGAAGACATCCATGGCAGTATATTGATCACAAATATATCATAGAATCATCCATTCATTCGAAATCATCAACAATACATTGGCTCACAACAAGGTAGTGGGGAAATGGCATTGTTCTTCCATTAAAAATGAGATTTATACATTTCTACTTGGAATTTGACCTGAAACTTTTTGGAGATGAAGAACAGAGTATTTACTTCATATTACAAAAGAAATGGGGCATTAAAAGCTTCCCCAAAGAGTACAATAGCTCACCAAAAACGCCCTCCCTCAAGGATCAAGAATATGCCATCAAAACTGGAAATGGTTGAAGGAGTGAGCTGCAATAGAAGAAACCATGAGCTGCCATGTAGCTTACAACTGCAAATAAAGACTCCATTAAATCTCAAATGAAAGGTCTGAATGGCCTTTCCAATTACCAACTTGGATGGGAATCTTTCACCCTCGAAATTGGCTAAGGCAAGAAACTAGTCATCCACTAGCTCTCCCTCTTCACAAATGCAATTGCAAATTCTACAAATGATCAAAAGCTGCTTTCATTCTTTGTTATTGACATTTATAAAGTTCTAATGTCCTCCATGGGTCGAATTTCTTCCAAGAGACTCATGCCAACTCAAGTTGGGAAGAGATTCCAAAGAACGCCACTTGTACAACAATTCCTAGTTTCCCACTTCCACCAAATCACATGTGGAAGCATCTCAGCTGCCCTAACACCCTTGAGCGCCCTCTTGGAGTCTAGTTTTAGCCCTGACATGTCATATATGTCATATGTCAGCCTTCAGGTCTGATTTGTGTCATAGGTGTCATAGCATCTTCATCATTGTTGTCATAGAGCTAGGGAATCTAGCCCAAGTGTCTCACTAACTCCAAATTGCCTCTTCCTCTTCCATGGGAGTTACTCTTCCTCTATATTTCGACCTTGGATGAGTTATGCCATGAATAATACCTTTTGGACTTCCCCAAGTATGTTACCATTCACCTTGAATTCGAATTGGTGAGAGAATGATGCCAAATGTAGTGGGGAAATCTAGCCATATGTGGGTCCCACTTCCTCCATGTGTCTTCATGATGAAATGCCACTTTGATTTTCACTTGTATATATTTATTTAGCTCCTTTATTAAATATTTATGCCATTCTAATGTTCAAACATCATTTATTATCCCCATTATTCCAAATCCCAAAGCTTCCACCCCAAACATAGGAAACTAGTAATTTTCCTCCTTGGCAATTATTTGACCCTTAACATCAACTTTGCAAACTCTAATGAATATGGCTAATGTGATTAGGCCATTGTGACCCAATTCCAAATTTGGGACATGACAAATCCTCCCTTCCCAATATTGCTTGTCCTCAAGCAATTTCAAACATGGGTGTTGAAGAACCTGCTTTCTGTATAATTCTTTGAAGTTGCCATTGAATTGCCAAACCTTGAGTCTTTGAGTTTCCATGAATATTTTAGAGAGGAACCAACATGCTTGCTGCTGCACTACTCTGATAAAAATCACTTCATTAAGTGGGGAAATCCATCTCCCATACTGCTTGTTTCCCCA
This sequence comes from Larix kaempferi, assembly GCA_027924585.1. Lineage (NCBI taxonomy): Eukaryota > Viridiplantae > Streptophyta > Pinopsida > Pinales > Pinaceae > Larix > Larix kaempferi. The sequence continues at coordinate 4,444,666 of BSBM01000798.1, read as the reverse complement.
AAAAATTTGAAATCAATGAGATAAAAATTATTCCAGGGTCCCATTGCTTGTATTGCACCCGAACAATTAAGAGTGCTCTCCAACCCATACCATCATATAAGAGGATTCCTGGATCCCATTTTCTTGTATGCATTCTTCCAAACATCATGAGTACAAAATATATATCATCAAAGTACATAACTACATAATGAAAATTAATATCAAGGAGGTGCTTCATCAAAGAATCATGAAAGTGCTTATACCTCCAAGCAAGTAGACCACCGTTTTCCAAGTGCATACAAGCTTCAAGTGACCAATCAAATCTGCTCCAATGACATAGGTGAGGATCCCATGTCCTATAAAGATGCTCCAAAAGGATGTGATATGCATCAAAATATTCAGCCATGTATTCTTTCATCCAAGAAGTGAATGAAGAATCTCCACTAAAATCTGAACCAAATAATGAGCAGAAAAAACAAGGAGACTTCAAATGACTCAAAGAAGTCTCACCCATACATCCCTAAATGTGATTATCATAAAGATATAACAAAGTATGTGGCTTCCAACAAAAATGTTCTCCAATCATAAATCTATTCACCCAAGTGTTGGATGAAGTTCCTCCAACATCAAATGAATCAAGTGTTGAGCAAGAAAAACCATGAGTCTTCAAGTGACTCAAATGCATATCATAGGTGCATCCATGTAGATGTGCATCATCATAAAGTAATAAAGTATGCTGCTGCAAATGTGAATAAGAATGTGCTCCAACCATATCATACTCCTCATGTGGCACCATCAAAAAGAACCCTTTCACCCATACTTCATTGAGACTAATGTTGCAAAACATGGAATTGTAGGATGTAGGAGAATGAACCAAATCACCCAAATGATCAAAAAGTACAGAAGTTTCATCATGGGGAGGATCCATATGGGTAGTATCATGCAGCTCCTTCAAAAGTGTGAACTCTTTGTCATAGTTTGGTTCCAATGTAGATGAATCATGCTCTTCTTTAAAAATTGCACAACCTTCATCAAGAGGCAATTCAAATTCTTCTTCCACCACATCAAGTGTTTGGATCTCTTCAAGTTCATCTCCAAACACATCAAGAACATTCAAATTTTCACATTTCTCATGATCCACCATGTCATGAGAATCCTCCAAACAATCTACCATTTGACAATCTGAAACATAGGAGGAAAAACAAGTATCTTGCAACTTTTCAAGAAGTTGCTCATTTTGAATTGTGAGCTTATGAATATCCTCATTATTCTTCAAGTATGCATCATGTAACAATTCATTAAGCTCAAACAAATGGTTTCTATCAAAAAGCAAAGACATGAAATTACCTTTGATGTGGCACATTGCTCTTTGAATTTTCTCCATGTCTTCAAGGAAGGATGTTTCCTCCAATGAAGTAGCTCTCCAACAAGAATTTGACACCAATGCTTGAGTGTCATGGAGGATGCTGAGGGACTCTTGGATCTTATTTTCATTCATCTTTAAGGACCCTTCAAGAAAATGAGGCTCTTGCAAATGAACCTCCTCATCTTCTTCAATTTTGCTTGGACCAACTTCATGAAGCTCAAGTGGTGATGGGGAAGTTGATCTTGGTTCGTCTTCAACTGCTACAAGGTCTTCATTATCATGCTTAATGAAACTTGTACTTGTAGAAACACTTTCAAAAGTGATCTCTATGTCACCAACATAGAGGTGTGAGCACCCATCAGTAGGTACTCCTTCATAGTTTAAGCATCCATTAGTAGATGCTCTTTGGTTCATGTCTAAGCTAGAAGGTGTCTCGAACTGATCTTCCATATTTTCAATAGAATCTTCTTCATGCTCTTGTGATGACTCTTCCTTGTGCTCCTTAAAGCAAGCTGATGCATTTTGCCCCTTGTTTTCCTTAAAATCAATAATTTTTTCCACAAGTTTGATAGAAAACAATTCGAATCCTTCCTTAAGTTGCTTGGTCATATATTCAAATATTGTTTTCATAATTTTTATATGCTCCTCACCATCATATGAGGCTCCCTTTTCATCCCTAGTCATAGTTTCCTCAAAAAATTTGCTCTTCTTCTCCTACTTTTTTTTCTTCCTCTTCAACAAAAGCACTTTTGGTTTCAATATCTAATGGTGGTACCTGAATTCTTCTCCTCATGAATATTAGACCACATAAGGTGCCAAGATCATGCTCTGATACCACTGTAATGTCCCTTGTTAGGAATTTTATTAAAATTGCAATTTTCCACTTTTTTTCCCTTGTTCGACCTTTGACTAGTTTTGATCTCTAGGTCCCCAATTTGCCCCAAATGATCCCAAATCTTTTGAGAATGTGTATGAATGATATTAGAACATAAATATGTGTTTCAGGGATGCCTTTGGACCTTTAAAATACTTCTGCAAATCCTCTTTCAATTCTGATCAATGTAGGTAACTTTACTAGTGATTTTCCTTTGACTAGTATTGGTCTCTAGGTCTCAAATTGACTCCAAATGCCTTCAAATCTTCAAGGAAAGTGTATGAATGATATTAGAACTTGAATATGATGTTTATGGATGACATATGGCCACCAAAAGACCTCTGCAAACTCTCTTAATATTCTGGACCAATTATGCAATTTTACTAGTAATTTGGGGTTCAAATCCCCCTGGGGTAAACAATGAAAATGGCTTCCCAAATGCCTCCAAACCCACTCAAATTTCTGAACAGAGGTATGTAATGTGTTAAGTATGTTATTAAAGTCTCATATGCACCATTAATGGATTATTACAACTGTTCTCACCCTCTCCCATTCAACTGCAAAAATCCCCAATTCGACCCTTGGGGAAATGGCACTATTTCACCTCCCAATACAACTAAACTGAGTAAAAATGCTTCAAATGCTCAAGTACAGTACATGAAACTTGTATAAGACATCCATGGAAGTATATTGATCACAAATATATCAGAGAATCATCCATTCATTCGAAATCATCAACAATACATTGGCTCACAACAAGGTAGTGGGGAAATGGCATTGTTCTTCCATTAAAAATGAGATTTATACATTTCTACTTGGAATTTGACCTGAAACTTTTTGGAGATGAAGAACAGAGTATTTACTTCATATTACAAAAGAAATGGGGCATTAAAAGCTTCCCCAAAGAGTACAATAGCTCACCAAAAACGCCCTCCCTCAAGGATCAAGAATATGCCATCAAAACTGGAAATGGTTGAAGGAGTGAGCTGCAATAGAAGAAACCATGAGCTGCCCTATAGCTTACACCTGCAAATAAATACTCCATTAAAGCTCAAATGAAATGTCTGAATGGCCTTTCCAATTACCAACTTGGATGGGAATCTTTCACCCTCGAAATTGGCTAAGGCAAGAAACTAGTCATCCACTAGCTCTCCCTCTTCACAAATGCAATTGCAAATTCTACAAATGATCAAAAGCTGCTTTCATTCTTTGTTATTGACATTTATAAAGTTCTAATGTCCTCCATGGGTCGAATTTCTTCCAAGAGACTCATGCCAACTCAAGTTGGGAAGAGATTCCAAAGAACGCCACTTGTACAACAATTCCTAGTTTCCCACTTCCACCAAATCACATGTGGAAGCATCTTAGCTGCCCTAACACCCTTGAGCGCCCTCTTGGAGTCTAGTTTTAGCCCTGACATGTCATATATGTCATATGTCAGCCTTCAGGTCTGATTTGTGTCATAGGTGTCATAGCATCTTCATCATTGTTGTCATAGAGCTAGGGAATCTAGCCCAAGTGTCTCACTAACTCCAAATTGCCTCTTCCTCTTCCATGGGAGTTACTCTTCCTCTATATTTCGACCTTGGATGAGTTATGCCATGAATAATACCTTTTGGACTTCCCCAAGTATGTTACCATTCACCTTGAATTCGAATTGGTGAGAGAATGATGCCAAATGTAGTGGGGAAATCTAGCCATATGTGGGTCCCACTTCCTCCATGTGTCTTCATGATGAAATGCCACTTTGATTTTCACTTGTATATATTTATTTAGCTCCTTTATTAAATATTTATGCCATTCTAATGTTCAAACATCATTTATTATCCCCATTATTCCAAATCCCAAAGCTTCCACCCCAAACCTAGGAAACTAGTAATTTTCCTCCTTGGCAATTATTTGACCCTTAACATCAACTTTGCAAACTCTAATGAATATGGCTAATGTGATTAGGCCATTGTGACCCAATTTCAAATTTGGGACATGACAGAAGATCCAGCATTAATTTTTTTTCTTCTTTTACTTCCAAAACTACATACAGCTTCCCTAGACTCGGATCCACAATCTACCATTGCAATCCACAGTCCGCATGGCATCTTTTTGCAATCGATAATTGTGTCTTTCCGCAAACCGCAATCTGCATTGCATCTTTTCGCAATCCGCAATCTACATTGCATCTTTCCACAATCAGCAATCCGCAATCGCGTCCTTTCATGATCCACAATATGCATTGTTTCTTTCCACAATATTCAATCTGCATTGCATATTCCGCGATCTGCAATCCACAATCTGCATTGCATATTCCGCGATACGCATTCCGCATTGCAGAGGTTGGAAATGTAGAAGTCCAACTTCTGGAAAACTTCCCCTTCCGCAATGTGCAATCCGCATTGTGGAAGTCAGAATTGCGGAAGTCCAACTTCAAACTTCTGGGAAACTTCCCCTTCCACAATCCGTAATCCGCATTGCGGAAGTTAGAAATGCGGAAGCCCAACTTCAACTTCCAGAAAAATTCCCCTTCCGCAATCCACAATCCACATTGCGGAAGTTGGAATTGTGGAAGCCCCAACTTCTCTGTTCCTGCAGCTCACCAAGGAAAACTTATGAGAGGCATAACTTCTTAATCCTAAGTCCAAATGAGGCAAGGTTGGTACCATTGGAAAGCTCTTGGAGAGCTCTATCCAATGGTATAAACCCCTTCCCAGTTGAGCTATCTAGCCATCTCATTTACTTCTCTGAAACTTTGTATGTAACCTTATAAGGTATCTTTCAACCTTTAACAGGTCTCTACCTTGCTCCTGCCATAACCCATATTTCCTTTGACTCACAGAGCGGGATAAACATGTCGCAGGCCACATAACCATTCCATGATTAAGAAAGGTTAAGCATTCCATTTACAAGGGTAAGTATCTCATGAAAAAATACATATAATAATAGAAATTAAGGTTAACCATACATCTAAAACATGTAAAATTAACAATGCATTAAACTCATGCAACTGGATAAAGAATTCAACCAACACTCAGCCTTCCACTCAGGCTTACACATGGTCTACCACTTGTCCACATTCATGTAGATTTCATTCAACAGCTTAAGCAAAATAGCATAATAATAACACATCAAATAACATCATTCATTCCACAAAACCCGTATATCTTTGTATCTTGAAGTTGCCTCGCAACTGGCTAAGTGAGAGAAACGTTCCACCCAACCTTAGGTCTATGTCCAGCCTATACTCTTTCAGCTAAGAGACCATCCCTGAGCTGGGATATATCTCCACTAAGGAGGGATAGGTAGGCTCTCTAATAGTGAAGATCCACTTCAGTACTAAGCCAACCTATAGCTGGGTTTATCAAGCAACACCAGAAACATACTCATGCTAAGCCACCCTGCTGTTGTGTTTATCAAGCATACCCATGCTAAGCCAACCTGCAGTTGGTTTTATCAAGCATACATGAAAACAAGGAGGATATTTCTAATTCAGTGAGCTCAACCACAGAGCTAAAGACATCTCAATCACTTAACATACAAGGCACCCACATTATCCACCTCACCCAACATAAGGAAGGCCCTCTTCTCTGATACACAGTACCTCAAGTCCCCTTCGCTTCCGGTGCTATTCAAGGTAGGAATAAGAAGGTCTGACCGCTAGTTCTATGAGATCATAGTCTTCACTGGGTTTGTCAAGCATTCCCACCCTAAACCCAATCCTTTTACTTCTACTACGCAAGCTGGTTCATTCCAGGGTTGTGGACTAACTCTGTCTTGCAATTCAATTCTCTACTCACGTAATTTCAAGATTCACGCAGCTTCCTCAAGCTATGCATTCCCTGTAATCCCCTTTCGAATCACCTTCAGGTTTCTACTCAAAGATCAATCATACGCGTGGGATCCTTCTGGAATTCGGATCCCTTAATTTGGATCACCTCTGTGTTTCAGGATCTCTTCCCATAGCATGAATGCGTCCAACCCTGAACAAAAAACCCAAAATGAAGGAACGAGGAACCCCTAACTCAGATCCCAACACCATTTTAATCTCCTGCGAATATCCTCCACATGCTTTCCTTCTCGACATTATGTAACCGAATATGTAACTGTATAGGGAATCAAATCAGTTACGCATGCCCAAGTGGAAGCATGGGTCACCATACCACAACCCCCTCACCTCTCCCTAGTGGATACCTTCACCCCCTTCTCATTAGCTGCATCACTTAGCCATTTTTGGTTATTTCATTGCAATATTAAACATTTACATCAATTACAAAATTTCATGGCTTAATAGCACATGCATAGTTTCACTATCAAATACTTGCCTATGAAAATAAACCTCAATCATCCACTAGTGGGGCCTTGGCCTTGAGCTCCACACTAGGATCAACACACATTGCACAAACACAATATTTACATTGAGGCCAATAATTGATAAGGAAAGGTAGGGGTATTACAACTCCCTCTCCCTTAGAACAACATCGTCCCTGGTGTTCTCAAAACTGAACAAAAACCAGAATGCCACTCTCATGGCATCTCCAGCTCCCAGGTCACCTCCTCTGGACTAAGGTGCTTCCATTTCACCTTTACCTGCCTGATGGCTCGCCTCTGACGTAAGGTAACCTTCTTTTAGAGGATGCATATAGGATCCACTTGGAATTCTCCCTCTGGTTCCACCTGTATCACATGCCAATCAATGATATTATTAGGATCGTTTACATATTTCTTAAGTAAAGAGACATGGAAAACATTATGAGCTTTCATGTTAGCAGGTAATGCAGTCCTGTATGAAACTGGTCCTATTCTATCAAGGAATTAAAATGGTCCACAATATCTAGGTGCCAACTTGGCACATCTTCCCAACTTCATGGAGCTCTTCCTTGCTCTCACTCTCAAGTAAACATGATCCCCAATCTAGAATTATTTTTGTACTCTCTTCAAATCTACATAACTCTTTTGTCTGTCCTAAGCTGCCTTCAAATTCTGCCTGATGTTAACAAGTTCCTGTTCCATCTCTTCAATCATTTATGGTCCAAGCACTAACCTGTTCACTAGGTTGTCCCAATTTACTGGAGTTTTGCACCCTCTGCCATACAAACCTTCAAAAGGGCTCATCTTCAATGATGCCGGGTACCCATTGTTGTAGGCAAATTCTACCAAGCGTAGGTAATCCACCCAGTTGGATGGCTTATCCATCACATACATTCTTAACATGTCTTCAAGAATCTGATTTACTCTCTCAGTATGACCATATGTTTGAGGATGATAGGATGTACTGAAATTAAACTTAGTTCCCAACTCTTGGAATAACCCTTTCCAAAAATTGGAAGTGAATTTTGTGTCCCTATTGTTACATCGTAATCTTCCACCCTGTGAGCATCAACATTATTTGGCCTGTAGGATCCATTTCAGTGACTCAAATCCACTCATATACTTCAGAGATACTATTTTTCCCTATTTTTATTCCTACTCGCATGTTGCATCATTATAGCATGCATACCTGTGAGTTGCATCACTATAGCCCGCGGGTATCAAGTAAAATGGTAAAAATCACTAATTTATTACTTTTTACTCCCAAAAAGCAGTCATTGGGTGACCTTTGGCTCTCCATCTACCCGAGTAATGCCTCGATGTGTCTTTTCACCTACCTTTAAGAGGACTATATATTGAGCACATATGGCTTATGGACGGGAGGAAGAAGAGAATAGCAAGAGAACTCTAGTGGATTTTTGCCCTATCTTGAGTTTGCACTCATTGATCCTTGTAGTTGTGAACCCCTTATGTTCACCTTCCAAACTCCTTTCTAGTTTGAGTTTTCCATTCATGGAGGATTGAAGTGGTGGAGGCACAAGTGGATTGATCTAGATCTTGGTTCAGATTGGTTGCCGGCAAGAGGTCGTATCACTTTGTACTTCTTCTTGTTCATTAATAGAAATACTCATATTCTCGTCCATCATGTTGTGATTGTCATTTATTATACATTGGGTTACATTTGCTTGTGATATTATGGACCATTGTTATTGATAATGTTAATGTCATTTATATATTATATGTACTTGTTGGATATTGGTTGTCAAGACTAATTTGCAGATTTCAAGTGCATGGATTGAAAGCTCCAACGGGGATCTACATCAAACGTTTGGATCGAGGTTGGTTACATTTCTCCATTATCTTAACATTTTCATTTATAATAGCATTGTTTTGAGAATTGAGTTTATTTCTGGTAGTCATCTGTCTGTTGTGGTATTCCCAAGCCATAGTGAGTTTTCTCCAATACAAAAATGGCGACTCCGTTGGGGAAAACATCCATGTTTGGGAAATTTTTTGAGCATTAGTCCATAATTGGAGTTGTTGTTTATCGAAGCTTTGTGTCACTGATTGACCGTTAAGATACACCATAGAAAAATTGCTTTTTTCTGAGCCCTTGGACTCTTTATTTTCCCATTTTCCTTTCCTCACTCGTGGGCTAGCTTAGCTCAGCTCGCGTATACCCGCCTCTGTTTGCTCTACTGCTCGCGGGTACTCGCAGGTATTCCTTTGATAGTAGCGTACAACTCCGGCTTTTGTTGGTTTATGGCTATTGGTTGTTGCTGGGTTGGCTTTGGTGGTTCCCGAGTCTTTGTTGGCCTCTTTCTTGACTATTTCATGCCTTGGTTGTGACCAGATCTCTTTGTTTCTCTTGGTTGAGCCTTCTTGGCTTTTTACCAATCTTTGGATTTAACCTCTTGGTTTTTTCCTTTTGAGCTCATTCCTTTGGCTGAGTCTTGCTATTTAGGATCTGCTGGGTTGTCTTAGTGATCTTCTCGGCACTTCAGTGACTGAATAGTAGGATTTTGCTTGCATTTTTTCATTCCATCTATATTGAAAAAATACAAAAATATACATTTAGTTTTTTGCATTTTCCTTCTTGTTTATAAGAGAAAATACAAAAATATTTTACTTTCATGTACTGCGTCTTGCATTGAGTGCTTGTCGCCTTCATTTAGGTTCTGCTTGTGCATCGAAAAGATAAAAGATTGCATCTTTATTTCAGAATTGTTGGTTGATTTTGCATATTAGTGACATTGTTTTATTGGATAGATGAGTCTAGGATTGGACGATTTTGCATACTATTGAGTCTACACCTCACTAGTTTCACGATCATATCCCTTGAGTAACCACAACCAGTAAATTAACGCTTAATCTTAAAATTGATTAGACTGATTTTATTTATAGGGTACACCAACTGGCATAGGTTTACAGTCTTGAGATAGATCATTGTCAGTAAACGATCCAAGACTACTAGACGGAACATTAGGTGTCTAACTAGGGAGTGGAGGAATCCATGGTATAGATCGGTGTTCTCAGGAAGCTCTACTCAATCCAGAGTTAAGCACGAGGTCACAGGAGGTTGGTTGAGGATATATCCCTCTGATACCAGCTGAACATGGGAGATATATCTAGGATTTGTTCATATCTGGGGGTACTGGAGGTTCGTTGTCTTGTGCTTCGGGCTTAGCTACCCTGCCCATACGACGGGTCCCACCTGCGACTGTCCCCCTGAGCATTGGTTTTATTGCGGTGACCATAGTTTCCTTACCTAGGTATCGCATAGGGTACTTGCAGTGGTTATGATGTTTGTGTCCAAAGTTAGATAGGGATTGGACAACACAGTTGTGTTTGTGCAGTGGACTTGACCCTGTACACGTAGTGAAGCCTGTGTGTCTCTGTAATTGATTATGTTACCTTCGTTTATAGTTTGGGAGTCTCAAGCCTCTCCTAGGCGATACACACCAGCTCTAGTGTCGGGAGCTCATTTAGCCACTCTATTTGTCTGGTCTTGGTTGTAGTTTCTCTAGGTGTGTGCTTTTGATTTACTGTTTTTTATCAATAGTTGGCCTTTAGGGGACGTTTTGATTATATATTCTCTCTGGAGATATCGTGGCACGGAGCCATACTCTCTGTCGATCCCGTCGGTTGGCCGGCTTAGGGTTTGTCGATTTTTCACGCCGTGTTGATAGAGGACGCCAGAGGGCTCCCTCTAAGTCTTCAGATTCTCACAAGACTTATGTCCAAGACATTATGACTGCTCTGCATTCCCATACAGAGGAAAAACCTTCGACTCCATCGGGTAGAGTTGACCACACTTCCGATCCCCATACTCCTCGTGAGGATTGGGGAGGTGATCCACCTGAGACTCAACCTGGTTCTATTTGGCCTAATCCACTTGAACGAGGTCTATTTGATCCTTCGAATCCGGATAATTATCTTTACGGAATGCCCAACTTACTCAAGGACAAAGAACAGGATGATCCTTTCGTTCCTTCATTTCAACGCAGTTATAGACACGAGATGCCTAAGTTACATGATGACACTGGCACTATGATCAACCCGACAACACTCTCTTTTGGTATGCCTAGTCATAGTACCGTCAAACCTTCCACTACGTTTGGTAGTCACGTTGGAACTAGTCATGGTGTTAGCCATACTATACCCACTGGGGGCACCACGTTGTCCACCCAAACACATAGTATGGGGATTGATCATGTTCCTCCTAATAATGCGAATGTTGGAAGATGACCACCTCCTAGGATTTCCCAACCTAATAGGAACGTTGTTCGAAACACAACCCACCATCCACCACCTATTACACGTGCCACTACTTGTCAACCCAGGACTACTTTTATGGATGATACTGTTCCTCCCAACCACGGGGGTGGACACATACTGCATACTTTTGCATCCACTGCTACCACTAGTAATGCTAATGTAGGGGGTGGGAATATCTCCTATCCACATGGACATCATACCACCATCCCTCGTACTAGTCACACCAATGTTGGGGTTGGGAATACTTCTCATACTTATGGTCATCACACGACTGCTCAAGCTAATCCTAATGCCGGGGGTGGGAACATACGATACCATTATGGTCATTACAATATGGTTCCCGCTATGAATAGTACATACATGCCCCATTCTCATGGTGGAAACCCTTACTAAAACAAAGTCGGTGCTGGCCACTAGTAGCACCCACCACCCCAATATGGTACCCAGAACACGCATATACCTGCTTACTCTCAAATGGGTCAGGCAGAAGAAGGTTATCAATCCTATGGACATGGGCAAGCTTATGGTCCGTCAGGTCCTTATCATCAGCATTTTAATCCTCATGGTTAAGATTTTGGTCCATCTTATAAAATAGTTCCGTTTAACCAACCTTTTATGGGGGCTTATAATCAAGCTTTCTAGCCTCAGCTCCCATTCCTTGCACACTTGAATCTCCCGGATCTTTTGAATCTCATGAATGATCCGGTGTGTCACGACCCTACTTGGCCCTTGGTCCCTACCAAGCTTCCTTCGGACATTCCAAAGTTTGAAGGGAAAGGTGGTGAGGACCTGGGAGATCATGTCACGACATTTCACCTTTGGTGCTCCTCCAACTCTTTGAATCATGATTCCATTAGATTGCGACTATTTCAACGCACCCTCACGGGGGCAGCCGCAAAGTGGTATGTGGAGTTTCCTAGAAACACCTATAGGGGATTCAATGAGATTTCTTTGGTTTTCTTAGACCATTTCCAGTTGCCAGTTCGTTATGATACTGGTACTGAGTTGTTTTCCACCTTCCGTCAAAATAAGGCCAGACATATTTCTGACCACGTTCAAGAGTGGCGTCGGTGGAAGAGATTAGTGAAAGCCAACATTCCTCCAGAGTTCCTGTTGGAATGGTTCCTCCAGTCTCGACTCCCATACATTGATAAGGATGTTTCGATGTCCGACATTGTGACTGAGGAATAAGCTATATTGAAAGTCCAGCAGTTAGATCTACTTTATTCTCAGTCTGGCATTTTGTATGACATTATTCCTGATGCACCGAGAACAAGACATGAGCGCACGTCGGTTCCTGGACCACATGCCGATGGAATCATGGGGTCTGCATGCACTCGCCCTATAGACTTGGTAGCTAATCAAATGCAAAATTTGTCGCTAAACCAGTCTACTACTGGACAGGTTCACACCTTGTCCACTTCCACTCCGTCGTCTGATGTACACAATGTGCAATCAATGAGACCGCCGAGTAACCAGCAACCTGGTGGTAAGAAAAAGGGGAGAAATAATCATAGGGGTGGAAACAATGGAAGTAATAACAATAGCAATCGTAATACTCCTCGTAAAGAGAATTCCAACCCTCCTCGGAAAGGTGGTAATGATGGCGAGGATCGTAAACCTAGGCGTAAGGTGAAATTCCCTTGCAAGCTTTGTGGGGAGGATCATCTTACTCACTTATGTCCTCGATATGAAGAAGCATCGAAGCATTTGGTACAGAGCCCAGCTGTGTTGAAGGATCCCCTTCCTCATCATCAAAACATGGATTCGCATGCTCCCACCACTGGTTATGGTACTAATGAAACAACAACATCTTCTTCCAATACTAGTGGTTATGGATGTGTGAATATGGTTCAGTCGGAGGTTTGTGTTGCTATTCGTCAGTGTGATTATGGTGCACCACAACCTAATTTGGGGAGTGAGCATCCCCCTCCTCCTGAAAATTCCTTGCATATCGAGAAGCCCTCCATTATGCCACGGATACCGAAAGGTTTTCTCAAGCACTTTACACATAATCCTAATGCTCAAGCCACCCAACACTACTCCATCATAGAAGATTTGGGCCAAACTCCGTGTGCCATGTCGAGTCTTGAAGTTTTGAAAGCCTATCCTTCTCAAAAGTATGCTCTTTTGAGTGCATTAGGAGTTCAGGATGGGGGAAATCCTAGTGTTATCAAGTTCGATACTACTGATGTACAGCCTTGCTTACCTTACCACGTGGCTTTTCAAATCCAGGTGGTTTTCCTTAAGAACTTTGTCAAACGTACTATGGTTGATGAAGGTGCCTCCACATCAGTAATGTCGTTAGCTTGTTGGAAAGATCTTGGCTCTCCTTCCCTACTTGCATCTAGAACCACGCTCACTACATTCGACGGTCGTTCATGTAAGCTGCATGGAATTATCCCTTCCCTTGTTGTCTCCTTGGGAGGTAAGTCTGTGCCTATCGAAGTCGAGGTGGTTGATGTGCCCATCGACTACAACCTTTTATTGGGTCGGAATTGGATGTATGTCATGAAAGCTGTCGCATCCATTGTATTCAGAGTTATCTGCTTTCCTCACGAAGGCAAGATAGTGACCATCGATCAGCTGGATTACGTTAACTCCTCTTCCACAGCATCCACGAGATCCATAGTCTCGTAGGTTACTCATTCTTAGCTGGAAACTGGGAACATGGGAGTCGGTATGTACCCTTCATTGATGGGATCTTATGATTTCCCTTCACCCATTGCTTTTATTGAAACCATTTCCAATAATGCACCTCCTCCATTGAATAATGTGCCTTTCCGGACATCATATTTTAGTGATCCGTGGGATCAACCTTTTACGAGTTCCCCTTCTGGAGACGTTTCGCACATCAGAATGGATATGTCCTTGTCTACAATCAAGCTTGCTTCTCAAGATGTTCAACAAAGCATTGCAGATTCGGATCTCTCTTCTTCATGGACAGTAGAGGAAGATCCCATTATGCTGTCTGCGCATGTTGTCGACCTATCTTGTTCACATGATTTCCTCGATGGTATCCTACCTTCAGATGAAGTTTTTATTGAGGCCATGAATGGTAATGACAAGCCTTGGGAGGATTCTCATCATCAATTTTATTTCCTTCCCACCCTTGATCTTATTGAACGAGATGAGCCTCGAGTACAACCTGCCATGCATTTGGATTTTGATCCAGGCATAGTTTTATCTAGCCCCGGTTTGACATTAAAGTCTAATCTCCCTAGTGATGAGTCTGTAGACTCTCCTGTAGATCCCTGAATTGGTCATCCTGATGAGTTCGATTCTACTTCTAGAATTTCCAACTCCCGTGATGATGAATCTGCCACTGTAGATTCCTCCACGTCCTTCATCTTTGCTCTTCATTCCGAAGTTGATCATTTTGGTCCCTCGAGTGTTGGTACTATGGCACCTTCAGTGGTTAGTTCTCCTTGCATTATGTCTGAGGGTGATAATAGTGAAGTTGAAAATTTTTCTACCACAGTGACCTGTATCATATTTTTCTTTACGTACGTTTTAGAGATGATCTTGGAGACAGGATTCTTAGCTGGACTTATACTTGTTTACTGATCCTTTTCGACATTTGCTTCGGCCATGGTAGGAATATTTGGAACCTTACATATAGGTTTAGGCCTCCCCATTTTTATGATGCATTTGAACCTATTACTCTCCGAATTTGCAGACACCCCCTGAGTGTCCTTATCTTGCTCATGTTCCTTGCATTATGCATAGCTTTGTTCCATGTGCTTGGAACTAGTCTTGCATGTCCTTGACACTTGTTTGCCCCCATTACGAGCATTCTTCCGTATCTCCTTTGAGCTCGTTAAAAATAGTAAGGAGGTTACGAGTTTACTTTTCAGGCTTGTTAAAACTTTACAGAAAGGATTTTTATAAAGTCTTTTTTAAGCCCTTGTTAGACTTTTTCAAAATCAAACAAGATTGCTGAGTATGCTTGTCATTTCAGACTCATTAAAATATTTGAAGCAACATTCACTTAGGAATAAGTTTACCCCTTTTCCGGACCTTTGTGGATTAATTAAAAAAAAGTTATACTCTAGTCATACGTGACTAGAAGAGTTCTTCTCCCATTGTTTTACACTTTTTTGAGTGAGGAGACTAACTTTACGAAAAAGGACTCCCGTAGTTATATCATGTTGTGATTGCATTGCATCATCCTACTTGCTGCCTGAGCCTTGTGCTGGCTCTTGCTTACTCAGTTGTTAGCCTAGTGCCTAAGCACTTTTCCCTGTTTAGTCCTGCAAAGCTTATATATTTTCCCTTCACAATTTGATGACCTTTTGACCCTGAGGGAACATACCCTCGAGTGTCCACATCCTGCATACACTTCCTTGCATTGAGCATAGGTATGTTCCACTGCTTGGGACTAGTATGCTAGCTATTTGACACTCGTTCCCTCACTTGTTGTACTATAAGCAATTTTATTCTTTTTCAAGCTTTTCCCAAATATGAAAAACACCAAAAAAATCAAATATTCCAAAAATCCGGACGAGATTATGGTCACTATTTCTTGTTGGCAGTTGTTGTGTCACCTTTGAACAGAGCATTCATTCCACTCCGTACATTACGAGTTGGGACTATAGTTGGGCCTCAGGAGCTATACTTGTTTCTCAGTTTTCTCCACCGATTGGTTAAGCTTCCAATCATTATGGATCCCTATGTAATGCCTCCTGCATTGCACATTTTATGTCAAGTCTATGCTGCCTGAGTCTATCCATCTGCTCATGCTCTTGTTCAAAGGAAGTCCTGAAACCAGTGTCGGCCACTCCTCAGATCTCTTGACTATTGCATGTCGGCCATCCTTATTGAGTCAGTCCATTTCACCTGAGATCTTACAAATATTTCAGCATTTCTAGTACTTCATGCTAGTCGATGGGGGATGCCTTAATGCCATCCTTCCAGCGAGTCTTGTTCCATCGACTTCAACCCATTTATTTCGGGACTTGAGGCTTAGAGTTCAGTTGAGTACCTTGAGGCTTGCAGTCATTAGTGGTAGGTTCTCTTTCCATCGACAGTTTTGGGAATACATCAATGTCCCCAGATCGATGGATTCATCCTAGTGTTCGACTTCAACCCATTTATTCACACTCTGATGATTGTGCTATGTGCCTTGATGCCCATTTTCATTATTGGTGGGTCATCTCGCATCTGTTAACGGTATACATCATTGACCAGTAATCAGACGATGTCTCATCAGGTTCGACCCCAACTCCTTTATTCACTTGATGGGACTTGCACCGTTGAAGACTTGTGTAGAATACCCCAAGCGATTGTGGCATTCAGTATGCTACATATGACTTTGACTTTACATCTGAGATATCACCTCTCAGATTTCAGCAGTTTGTACCTCCAGTTTGCACCAGTTGTCTTCGTTTCAGCAGAAGACCATATCTTACTATAGAGGGATCATGGCTATGATCACTTATGACACGTATCCATTATGTACTGCCTATTCATTGCCATTGTATCATATTGTTGTACTATACCGACATGTATTCAGAGATATTATTGTATTATGATGAGTGAGCTACTCTTTCCACTTGTGTCTCCATCACTCCACTTCTGAGTTTTATAATGTATTTCGACCATCGTAGCATCAGTCTCTGACCTCACACATTAGGGGGAATCTATTACATTGTAATCTTCCACTCTGTGAGCATCAACATTATTTGTCCTGTAGGATCCATTTCAGCGACTCAGATCCACTCATATCCTTCATAGATACTATTTTTCCCTATTTTTATTCCTACCCGCATGTTGCATCATTATAGAATGCGTACCCATGCGTTGCATCACTATAGCCCGCGGGTATCAAGTAAAATGGTAAAAATCACTAATTTATTACTTTTTACTCCCAAAAAGCGGTCATTGGGTGACCTTTGGCTCTCCATCTGCTCGAGTAACGCCTCGATGTGTCCTTTCACCTACCTTTGAGAGGACTATATATTGAGCACATATGCATTATGGACGGGAGGAAGAAGATAATATCAAGAGAACTTGTAATGACCCTTTCTCAAAATTCTATTAAAATGCCAATTTTTCCACTTTTTCTCCAATTTCGACCTTTGACTAGTTTAACGTTTTTGACCTCCAAATCAACCCAAATGCTCCCAAATCTTCTGTAGGAGTGTATGAATGGTATTTATACTTGAATATCAGGTCCAAGGATGTTTTAAATCCCTCCAAATACTTCTGCAAACTTGATTTGCATTTTGATCAATATATGTAATTTTGACTAGTAATTTGTGCATCAAATCCCCCTCGGGTAACACTGCAAATGGCCTTCCAAATGCCTCCAAAATCCCACAAATTTATGAACAGAGGTATATAATTTGTTAAGTATGTGATTAAGGTCTCATATTCACCATTAATTGATTTTTACTACTGTTCTAACTCTCTCACATTCAACAGCAAAAACCCCCAATTCGACCCTTGGGGAAATGGCACTATTTCACCTCCCAATACAACTAAACTAAGTAAAAATGCTTCAAATGCTCATGTACAGTACATGAAAATTGTATAAGACATCCATGGCAGTATATTTATCACAAATATATTAGATAATCATCCATCCATTCAAAATAATCAACATTATAGTATCATACATCAATGCATTGGGGAAATGGACATTGTTTGCTCATTAATCAATAGTTTTGCATACAACCAATGGGTATTTTGACCTGATAATTTCTGAATATTAATAATAGAGGATATGAATCTATTACAATTAGAAATACATAATGAGAATCTCTCTCAAGAAGCACAAGTGCTCACCAAAAATGCCCTCCCTCAAGGAGCATGAATATACCTTCAAAATTGGAAACGGTGGAGAGAAAGTGCTGCACTAAACCAAACCATGAAAATTCCTGTAGATGCTACCTACAAATACAAACTCCATTAAATCACCATGAAAGACCTGAGTGGCCTCTCCAAACACCAACTTGGATGGGAATCTTTCACCCTCGAAATTGGCTAAGGCAAGAAACTAGTCATCCACTAGCTCTCTCTTCACAAATGCAATTTTTCTCAAATCATCAAAATCCATTCTCATAATTCATTTATACATTTTATAACCAACATTAGCCTTCTAAGGGTTGAAATCCTCTCAATAGATTCAATAGATTTCCATTTAGGAAATATTCCACATTTGCCACTTGTCTCCTAGTTCCAACCTTCCATCTTCTCCCAAATTCGATTTTGAGTCTCTTTGGCTTCTCCAACTCCCACATTCGCCTTCCTTGAGCCTATTTTTGGTGCTGACATGTCATAGTGGTCAGATGTCAGATTCCAGGTCTACAATTTGTCATAGTTGTCATAGATGCTCCATCATTGGTGTCATAGGGGCTAGGGAATCTAGCCCAAGTGTCCACAAACTTTCACTTTGACTCTTTATCTTCCATGGAGGTTACCAATCCTTCCCAATTCGACCTAAGATGCTTAATTACATGTTTTATGACTTACCAACTCACCCAAGAGTGTTCACATTCCCATTAATTCGAATTTGCAAAAGAGAGATACCATGTATTATGAAAAATCAAGCTAGTGTGGGTCCCACCACCTCCATATGTCTCCAAAACCACTTGCCACTTAGAATTTATCTTGAATTTATTTATTCACCATATTTATTAAATGCTTGAACCCCTCTAATGTCTAAATATCATTTATTAGCTTCCTTATTACCATCCCACATGTGCCCATCTAACCTAGGAAACTAGTAGGATTGATGGGATTGTCCTACTATGCACTTATTTGAATGGGGACATTACAGTCCTCCCCACCCAAGATTGCTTGTCCTCAAGCAATTTCAGATTTGTATGCTGCAAAATATTCTCCTCTTCCCATGTGGCATCTTCATTTGGTAAGTCCTTCCATTGCACTAAATATTCTTTGATGATTCTACTCCTCAACCTTCATTCCCGTGTCTTCAAAATCATTTCCGGAACAAGTGTGAGCTGACCTTCATCATCCAAAGGAGGAAGTATTTCTGAAGTGATGATTTGTTTACCAAGATATTTCTTGAGACAAGAAACATGAAATACATTGTGGATTTTACTCCCTTCCGGAAGTTCTAGTTCATATGCTACTTCTCCAACCTTCCGCACTACCTTGTATGGCCCATAGTACCTTGGTTTTGATTTTTCTGCTCCATTATTTTTTAGAGATGTTTGTTTATAAGGATGCAACCTTAAATATACTAAATCATTGACTTGAAAGGTTCTTTCTTCTCTATTCCTATCAGCATATTTTTTTTGCTAATTTTGAGCAACCTGCAAATTGTCTTTTAAGAGCTTTAAAATTTCTTGGCTCTCTTCCACCCAATATTTAGCCTTTGGGGCTCTACTATCACCAAATATAATTTCAGCAAATGTAAGTGCATCGTAACCATATAATGCTTTGAAAGGAGACATTCCTATTGACATATGATAAGTGGTGTTGTAGCAAAACTCACCCAAGTGTAGCCATTTTGCCCATGCTTTTTGCTGCCCTCCCACATAGTTTCATAGGTATCCTTCCAACCATTGGTTTACCTTCTCTATTTTTCCATCAGTTTGTGTATGATAGCTAGTACTTGGACTCAATTGAGTGCCTACCAATCTAAAAAGTTCTTGCCAAAAAGCACCCATGAATCTACTATCTTTATCACTGACAATGCTCTTGGGGAGCCCATGCAATCTGAAGATTTATTTGAAAAAAATATCAGCCACTTGTGCAGCACTAAAAGATGATGTAACAGCAAAGAAATGAGCAAATTTTTTCAACCTATCAACTACCACATAGATGCAATCCTTACCCAAGGATTTAGGCAATCCGGTGATGAAATCCATGGAAATACTGTCCCATTTTTGCTTCGGAATGGGCAATGGTTGTAATAGGTCGGATGGACATGTAAGTTCTGATTTGTTTTGTTGACATGCTTTACATTCATTCACATACTTCTGAACATCTTCCTTCAGCCCCTTCCAAAAAAATCTTTGCCTCAACTGTCTATAAGTTTTGAAGATCCTCGGATGGCCCGCTAGTGGGGAATCATGTACTTCTTGCAAAATTCGGTACTTGAGCTTGGAGTTATGAACTAAATAAATTATTCCTTTATAATATATCAACCCATTCAAAATCCTATAATTATCATCCCCTTTGATTCCATCCAACACATCACAAGCAAATTTGTCTTTGGCATATTCAACTAGTAGCATGTTTTTCCAATCCTTGGCAATATCCATGAGAGAAAAAGAAGGCATTCTTGACAAAGCATCTACTACTATATTATTCTTTCCTTTGACATATTCAATATCAAAACCATAAGCTTGAATCTTTCTTACCCACTTTTGTTGCCTTTCATTTAGATCTTTTTGGGTGAGAAAGTGTCTTAGACTATTGTGGTCAGTTTTCACCACAAACTTGCTGCCCACCAAGTATTGTCTGAATTTGGCCAATGCATGCATAATGGCCAGCATTTCTTTATCATAGATGGAGTAAAGTTTTTCATGAGGCTACAACTTTCTTCTCTCAAAGGCTATGGGGTGTTGGCCTTGCTTTAGGACAGTCCCTATTCCTCCACCTGAAGCATCACATTCCACAACAAAAGGTTTAGTAAAATCAGGAAGTGCAAGTATGGGACAACTACTCATTACCTATTTCATTTTTTGGAAGGCCTTTTCAGCCTCTTCATCCCACTTGAAAGCATCCTTCTTAGTCAAATCAGTGAGTGGAGAAGTCAACTTGTAGAACCCTTTCACAAATTTTCTGTAGTAGGTGCATATGCCAATAAAGCCTCTCAATTCAGTAATATTTTTTGGTGATGGCCATTTCAAGATAGCCCTGATTTTTTCCATGTGTACCTTCACTCCTTCTTTCCCAATAATGTTCCCAAGATACAATAGTTCTTTCATCCCAAACTCACATTTTGATAACTTAACAAATAAGGACTCTTCTTGCAATATTTTCAACACAATCTCTAACTGTTGCAAATGCTCTTCCCATGTTTTACTGTAAATCAGAATATCATCAAAGAAAACCAAAACAAACCTTCTTAGTTGCTTGCAAAATATCCTATTCATACATGCTTGAAAGGTGTCTAGAGCATTAGTTAACCCAAAAGGCATGACAAGAAATGCAAAGTGGCCAAAATGACATCGAAAAGCGATCTTTTGCACATCTTCATCTTTCATTCGAATTTGGTGATACCCTGATCTAAGGTCAATTTTTGAGAAGTATTTGGCCCCATGTAGCTCATCCATGAGCTCATCAATCCTAGGAATAGGATACCTATTCTTGATAGTCTTTTTGTTCAAGGCTCTAAAATCTATGCACATTCTCAATGTTCCATCTTTTTTCTTCACTAGCACTACTAAAGAAGCATGAGGGCTAGAGCTTGGTCTAATGAGTCCCAACTCTAGGAGTTCTTGGATATATTTTTCAATATCATCTTTGAACTTTCTAGGATGTCTATAAGGTGGTATATGAATGGGTGAAGTACCCTCCTCCAAAATAATACTGTGCTCAACCCCCCTATCCGGTGGCCTACCATGTGGAAGGTCTCTAAAAACCTTTTCATATTTTTGCAAAAGTCTCTCTATCTCCTTTGGGTGTTTGACAATATTTATAGTTGGCTTGGGAGATGTAATATGACATTCAACAACCCATTCTATATCCCCATGCCTCAATATAGATCTCATACTATTGCAAGTTACTACTTGATTTGGATAAGTGTGTTTCCCTCTCACAATTCTTTGTACTCCTTTTGAATCTTGAAATTTCATTTCGGGAATTTGATAATTTACTGTATGCTCTCCTATTGAATACAACCATTGCACTCCCAAAACCACAATAGTATCAGCAACATCAACCACATAAAAACTATCAACAAAAGTATAGTTACCTACGGTGACTTGCAGCTTTGGAACCCATGTTTTGCATTGCATTGTGTTGTGACCGGGAATGACAACTATGAAGCCATCAAATGGTTCAATAGGTATCTTTCTTTTCTCTACCATCTCTGCATCAATGAAGTTATGAGTGGCTCCTCCATCTACCAAAACTGAAGTTCTTTGTCCTTGTACCACACCTTTGCATCAGATAGTATGATAGCGAGGTACTGTTGAAAGCACTGCCATTCTTGCTTTGTCCGGTGAATGATGATTTTATTCATCTTTCCTGTTGAGATATTGTAACTTCAAAGAGTATTATATTTGTACTTTATTATTCTGGAGATGTTTCATTCCTCCGTATAAATGTGGTAACTTGGGTTATTAGACTTCCCTAGTGGGGGTCGGCCCTGTATGTGTTATGTGGGTCAAAGGGTTATTAGACCACCCTGGAGGGGTCGGCTCAGTCAGTTGTAGTGGGGTATTTAACCCTATGGTTAAATATGAGCCTACATGATTTGTGTAAAAGACAAGTCGGAGTAGTGTATAAATAGAGGAGGTGTATTCCTCATTTTACACACACTCACTCACTTGAGAGTGGCGCACTTATGAGAGAGAGGTTTGCTATGGAGAAGGAGGAGCTTATGCTCAGGGTTACATCTTTTGTATTTGTTGGTCATCTATATTGAGGAAGCTTTGTTGGGTTTTCTACCCCATGAGGGTTTCCCAGGATAAATCTATGTCTCTTGTGTTTATGGTTTGCTTGTTGTTTCTTCAGTGATCCTGTATATGCTATTATTGTGAAATGGAATGTAATTCTGCTATTTTCTATCTTAGCATATTAAATCTTAACATTGTATCAGAGCTAACCTAAAGGAAGGCAATGTATGGCACTTACGACAATTTGAAGGTTAGGGTTTTATATAGTAAAAACCAGTCATCGTGGAACTTTCACTATAAATCGATTTATGCGAAGGTTTAGAATATGAAACATTTATAGGTCATAGATAACATCCCCAGGTACCTTGTGTCCAAAGGGAACCCTCATATTCATTGTACTTTGTGAGTTATGATCAATACAAGTTAGGGTTTCTGCCTCTTCCAGATCTCAGTCAAAATCAGGTGACCTAGGAAAAAAGGTCATAACTTGGGCTAGGAAGATCCAAATGAGATTTCATAAAATGTGATAGATAGTACACAGACTATCATATCTCAAGACATGTTTTCAGAGGCTGAAGATGAACCAGTGACATGTGGCACGCCGTACAAGTTCGCTCTCCTGTTTTATACCATAAACAAGTCATGTTGCGACACTTGGCATAACTCTCTCTCAGAAAATCCAATTGAGGTCAGACCTACCGGGATGGAAATTTGATAGGTCAGGATACCACAGAAAAATATTTCAGACCCTGTGGAGCGAAAAGTTCAGAGTTACAGCAGAAACAATCAGATACATATTTCTGTTAAAACAAAATTATTTTTGGAGCACCTTCATTCATGGCTTCCAGAATTTAGGGTTTCGGAGAAAGTTAGAATTTTTGGAATCGGAATCCATGGATGAATGATACTCAGAAAAAATCGAAATTTAGAGTCCAAGATTGAATTTTTTGGTTGGGTAGAAGACCGGGTTTGATGAAACCCCAGTTCGGGATTTTGATCGGAAAGATGGAAAATTAGGGCTTCAGCGAAAAAAATATATAAAAAAATGGAATTTTTGAAGTCTGTAACCATCGCTGGAAGCTCCTCAGAAAAATAAGAGTTTAGAGCCTTGGATCAAACCTTTTGATTGGGCAGAAGGGTGGGCTTCATCAAACCCTAGTTCGGGATCCTGTCCAGAAGATCCAGAAGTTTCGATGGCAATTTTGAGGGGTCAAATTTTGGAGATTTCGAAATTGAAGTATGCTAGTTTGATAAACTCAACAAGACACATCCTTCCATCCATTCAGAAGTGTGAAAGTCAAAGATTGAATTTTTATGGTTTCTCTAGAAAACCCTAATCAAGCTCCAGATCAAGTTTCAAGGGGAGTTGAGGCTAAGGCCTTACATAAGAAGACTACAAGAAGTCTCAACTGGTATGACTTAAGGAAGTTCAGGTATGTCTTGAATCTGATTCCTGATTAAATTCATAATGTGTTTGTCTTCATATTATTTATTAGTTCAATCTTGATTAATGTTAGAATTGTCTTATCACCCTAGTAACAGCATGAATGCATGTGAATGATCGAAGACATTCATTGATTAAGGGCTATATGATTGTACTAATGCATTATGGTGTTGTGTGAGATTGATGTTGTCTGCTAACAAGATAGAGGTACATCACGAAACACAAATCAAGTTCCATGACCATGACAACATGAAGATAAAGAATCATCCATAATCTTTGTTCTACTTACGAGGTATGTATGACTTTGTTATATTATGCTTAACCTATGAGACATGCAGGTTCTAGCTCAGGATCTCTAAATCATTGAAGAGATTGTTTAGGTATGTTGTACATAACTAAGCAGGTATACTAATCCAGGTATGTTTTCCTATGTCAAGTTAGAATCTTACCTTGTGTTAGGATCCCTTATATAAGTATACTTGGTATGATTGGTTATGCTTATTCATAAAGTTAGTAATCAAGGGTTTATGCATTTTATGTCTCTTATCTTGATGATTTAATTAACTAGAAAAGTACTATGATCAAACAAGAATATGCATGAGTAAAAGAAGACTTCCTTGAAACCCTGAATACTAATGATCATGACTATACATATTCAAGATTATTTAGAATTAGAATGTTTTGATAATATTGAGAATATACTATTGAATGTATGTTTGTGTATGAGATCATGATGATGACACTAGTGCACACTTGAGCATGCACAGTGGTACAGAATGAATAGAAGTTCAAAAGACATATAGAAGATCAAGCGGGAGGCAACCAAACAAACATAAAAGATAAGTATTTGAGTTGTTATTTGAAATAGTAAATGATATTTCTTGTATGCATATTTGTATTCCTAGAATATATCATGCTGAGTGTAAACATTCATAGAGCATTGAACAATATACTACTAATATGCATATGATTGGTAAGTTGGACAAATATTCCATTGTTGCTTGTCTAGAATGAAACCTCTTTGCTAACATGCTGAGAGTTGTGCACACTCTCGATAGTATGTTCTGGTAGAGATGGAAGGCATCTAGATAGCCACTGTCTGCATACAGGATATGGAAAAATGTTGTGCCAAAGTATTGGTCAAGATAGTTGCATAACTATGTAAATGATATCTGTATGCATAATAGGTTATCATGTCAACATGATTTCATGATTATGAAGTATTACTAATCATGTACTAATTTTGTTTTGTAGGAAAGATCATGAAGAATGATGAACATCGAACAAGTGATGGATGTTCAACAAGAAGATTTACAAATCAAACAAAATATAGAAGGCTCATGGCTAGAAGATTCTCTTAGAAAGAGGAAGAGAATCATGACAAGATGTTTGCTCCAAGTGAATAGATAAGACCATTCTCTTAATGGTGTAATTAAAGAAGAAGTGTGAATCAGGTTTTGTATGGGTACCCAGGATTGTTAGTCAATTGATGAGCTTAATGATCATCATGGGTGATGTGGATCTCAACCTTTGCTACAAGGTTGAATATGGCTTCTATACACAAATGACATGGATGCAAGAAGGAACTCACTATAGATTTTGAATGATATTGAGGCTCATATCAGTAGACCCATCTGACGAGAGATGGAACATATAGATATGCAAAAGATCACTCAATGCAAAGTATGAATGAATGAGAATTGACAGCTTCTTGACAAAGCTTGGGCTTTACCAGAAGTAAAGTTGATCCTAACCTTTACCTTAAGGTTGTGGATGATGAACCTGTTGAGATATTGTAACTTCAAAGAATATTATATTTGTACTTTATTATTTTGGAGATGTTTCATTCCTCCTTGAAGATCTTATTGTATATCCGGAGATGTTTATTCCTCCGTCGGAATGTGGTAACTTGGGTTATTAGACTTCCCTAGTGGGGGTCGGCCCTGTATGTGTTATCTGGGTTAAAGGGTAATTAGACCACCCTAGAGGGGTCATCCTAGTCAGTTGTAGTGGGGTATTTAACCCACTGGTTAAATACGAGCCTACATGATTTGTGTAAAAGACAAGTCGGAGTAGTGTAAAAATAGAGGAGGTGTATTCCTCATTTGACACACACTCACTCACTTGAGATTGGTGCACTTGTGGAGGAGAGGTCTTCTATGGTGGAGGAGGAGATCATGTCTTTGGTTTGCATCTTTTTATATTGTTGGTCATCTATATTGAGGAAGCTTTGCTGGGTTTTCTACCCCATGAGGGTTTTCCAGGATAAATCTGTGTCTCTTGTGTTTATGTTGTGCTTGTTGTTTCTTCAGTGATCCTGTATATGCTATTATTGTGAAATGGAATGTAATGCTGCTATTTTCTATATTAGCATATCAAATCTTAAAATGGTATCAGAGCTAACCTGAAGGAAGGCAAGGTATGGCACTTACGACACTTGCTTCTCTTGCGAAAATTTGAAGGTTAGGGTTTTATATAGCAAAAACCAGTCATCGCGGCACTTTCGCTATAAATCAATTTTTGAAAAGGTTCAGAATCTGAAACCTTTACCGGTCATAGATAACATCTCCAGGTATCTTTTGTCCAAAGGGTACCCTCAGATTCATTGTACTTTGTAAGTTATGATCAGTACAATTTAGGGTTTCTGCCTCTTCCAGATCTCAGTCAAAATCAGGTGACCTTGGAAAAAAGGTCATAACTTGGGATAGGAAGCTCCAAATGAAATTTTGTAAAATGTGACAGGAAGTACACAGAATGTACTATCTCAAGAAACGTTTTCAAAGGCCGAAGTTGAACCAGTGACACATGGCACGCCGTACAAGTTCGATATCCTGTTTTAACCCATAAACAAGTCACGTTGTGACACTTGGCATAACTCTCTCTCAGAGAGTCCAATTGAGGTCAGACCTGTCAGGATGGAAAGATAACAGGGAGAGATATCTCAAGAAACGTTTTTAGAGGCCGAAGTTCAAACAGTGACACGTGGCACTCTGTACCATTTTGCTCTCCTGTATTATCCCAAAACAGGTCACGTTGCGACATTTGGCATAACTCTCTCTCAGAGAATCCAATTGAGGTCAGACCTTTTGGGATGGAAAGATGAAAGGTCAGGATACCACAAAAAACGTTTTTAGACCCTGTGGAGCAAAAATTTCAGAGTTACAGTAGAAACAATTAGGTACATATTTCTGTCAAAACAGAATTATTTTTTGAGCACCTTCATTCATGGCTTCCGGAATTTAGGGTTTCGGAGAAAGTTAGAATTTTTGGAATCAAAATCCAGGGCTGAATGCTACTCAGGAAAATTTAAATTTAGATACCAAGATCGAATTTTTTGGTTGGGTAGAAGACCGGGCTTGATCAAACCCCAGTTCAGGATTTTGATCGGAAAGATGGAAAATTAGGGCTTCAGCAAAAGTTGGAATTTTTGAAGTCTGTAACCATGGATGGAAGCTCCTCAGAAAAATAAGAGTTTAGAGCCTTGGATCGAACCTTTTGATTGGACAAAAGGGTGGGATTCATCAAACCCTAGTTCGGGTTCCTGTCCAGAAGATCCAAAAGTTTTGAAGGCAATTTTTGAGGGGTCAAATTTTGGAGATTTCAAAATTGAAGTATGCTAGTTTGATCAGCTCAGCAAGACACATCCTTCCATCCATTCAGAAGTGTGAAAGTCAAAAATTGAATTTTTAGGGTTTCTCTAGCAAACCCTAATCAAGCTCCAGATCAAGTTTCAGGGGGAGTTGAGGTTAAGGCCTTACATAAGAAGACTACAAGAAGTCTCGACAGGTATGACTTAAGGAGTTCAGGTATGTCTTGAAATCTGATTCTTGATTAAGTTCATAATGTGTTTGTCTTCATATTATTTATTAGTACAATCTTGATTAATGTTAGGATTGTCTTATCACCCTAGTAACAATATGAATGCATGTGAATGATCGAAGACATTCATTAATTAGGGCTATATGATTGTACTAATGCATTATGGTGTTGTGTGAGGTTGATGTTGTCTGCTAACAAGATACAGGTACATCACAAAAGACAAATCAAGTTCCATGACCATGACAACATGAAGACAAAGAATCATCCATAATATTTGTTCTACTTACGAGGTATGTATGACTTTGTTATATGAGACATGCAGGTTCTATCTCAGGATCTCTAAATCAATGAAGAGATTGTTTAGGTATGTTGCATATAACTAAGCAGGTATACTAATCCAGGTATGTTTTCCTATGTCATGTTAGAATCTTACCTTGTGTTAGGATTCCTTATATAAGTATACTTGGTATGATTGGTTATGCTTATTCATAAAGTTAGTAATCAAGGGTTTATGCATATTATGTCTCTTATCTTGGTTGATTATTTAACTAACTAGATCAAACAAGAATATGCATGAGTAAAAGAAGACTTCCCTGAAACCTTGAATATTATCTATAATCATGACTATACATTTTCAAGATTATTTAGAGCTATAATGTTTTGATAACATTGAGAATATACTAATGAATGTATGTTTGTGTATGAGATCATGAGGATGACACTTGAGCATGCACAGTGGTATAGAATGAATAGAAGTTCAAAAGACATACAGAAGATCAAGCGGGTGGTAACCACACAAACAGAAAAGATAAGTATTTGAGTTGTTATTTGAAATAGTAAATGATATTGCCTGTAATAGGTTGTATGCATATTTGTATTCCTAGAATATATGATGCCGAGCGTAAACATTCATAGAGCATTGAACAGTATACTACTAATATGCATATGATTGGTAAGTTGGACAAACATTCCATTGTTTTGTGTCTAGAATGAAACCTCTTTGCTGACATGCTGAGAGCTGTGCACACTCTCGATGGAAGGCATCTAGATAGCCACTGTATGCATACGGGATATGGGAAAGTGTTGTGCCAAAGTATTGGTCAAAATAGTTGCATAACTATGTAAACGATATATGTATGCATAATAGGTTATCATGTCAATATGATTTGATGATTATGAAGTATTACTAATCATGTACTTAATTTTGATTTATAGGAAAGATCACAATGAATGATGAACACTGAACAAGCGATGGATGTTCAACAAAAGATTTACAAATCAAACATACTATAGAAGGCTTGTCGCTAGAAGATTCTCTTAGAAAGAGGAAGAGAATCATGATGAGATGTTTGATCCAAGTGGCTAGATAAGACCATTCTCTTAATGGTGTAATTAAAGAAGAAGTGTGAATCAGGTTCTGTATGGATTCCTAGGATCGATAATCAATTAATGAGCTTAATGATCACCATGGGTAATGTGGATCTCAACTTTTGCTACAAGGTTGAATATGGTTTCTATACATAGATGACATAGATGCAAGAAGGAACTCACCATAGAGTTCGAATGATATTGAGGCTCATATCAGTAGACCCATCTAACGAGAGATGGCACAGATAGATATGCAGAAGATCATTCAATGCAGAGTGTGAATGATGTTCAGTCAAAAAGGGAGAATTGATAGTTTCTTGATAAGCTTGGGCTTTACCAAAAGTAAATTTGTTCCTAACCTTTACCTTAAGGTTGTGGATGATGAACCTATCATACCATTATTGTATGGCGATGATCTCTTTCTGACAAGGAATGAGAAACAGATCATGAAAAGAAAGAAGAAGATGGCTGAAGAAATGAAAATGAAAAATCTCAGATTGATGCATTACTTCCTAGGTCTGGAAGTATGACAAGGCTCAGAAGGAATCTTTCTCAACCATGGAAAGTATACTGAGAAATATTAAAAGGACTTGATGTGTTGGAATGGCCACTCTTGAAGTTGTTATCAGATGACTCATCAGATTTAGTGGATAGAACTCTGTACAAACAAAATATTGAGTCATTGATGTGTCTAACAAATACTAGGTCAGATATATGCTTTGCTGTGAACACCTTGTGTCAGTATCTAGTGGAAACCAGATGTGTTCACCTGTTAGTTGCAAAGCATGTGATGAGGTACCTAAAAGATACGATAGATTTTGATCTATGTTATCTTAGAGATCATGACTTCAGATGGCTACATAGATGTTGATTGGGCAGAAATTGTATCAGACAGGAAGAGCACATCGAGAGGATGTTACTGTCTGGGATCAGCCATGATCTCATGGTTTAGAAGGAAGCAATATAGTGTGGCTCTCAGCACAAGCAGAATATATGGCTGCTTGCTCTGCTAGTTGTGAAGCGGTATGGCTTTAGAATGGACCCAACTATGATCCTATGTGACAAACAGAGTTGTACCAAAATGGTAGAGAATCCAGTATTCCATGATAAGTCAAAGCACATAGAGATCTGGCATTTCTATATACAAGATATGGTGCAGAAAAGAATTAAAGTTCGAATTTGTAACAAGTTACCGATGTACTAACCAAACCCCTACCTCAAGTAAAGTTTTTCGAGACAAACTTAAAATAGTTCAGAAGGACCCTCCTCGAAAGGGGGAGCGATGTGATCACTTATGATGAGATTGCCCTCATCGACAGTGAGGTCGATGATGTGGATACCTATATTGGTGATGCTGACAGAGAGGTTGGTGGATGGTCCTTAGACAGGGTCTAAGGTGACAAGGGGATTGCATCATCCTTGAACACATGTTCTAAAAGAGAGTCGTAGACATATGTCTTCGAGAATGAAGTCCTTGGTGGACATGAGGGGATTGGATCATCCCTAGACTTCAGTCCTAAAGAGAGCCATAGACATATGTCTTCGAGAATGAAGTCCTTGGTGGACATGAGGGGATTGGATCATCCCTGGACTTCAATCCTAAAGAGAGCCGTAGATGTATGTCTTCGAGAATGAAGTCCTTGGTGGACATGAGGGGATTGGATCATCCCTGGACTTCAGTCCTAAAGAGAGCCGTAGACGTATGTCTTTGAGAATGAAGTCCTTGGTGGACATGAGGGGATTGGATCATCCCTGGACTTCAGTCCTAAAGAGAGCTGTAGACGTATGTCTTTGAGAATGAATTCCTTGGTGGACATGTGAGGATTGAATCATCCTTGGATTTCAGTCCTAAAGTGAGCCGTAGACTGGGTCTCCGAGAATGTAGTCCTGAATGAACAGGTAGGGGATTGTATCTTCCCCAGACTTTGGTCCCAGAATTGATCCGTAGACTGATGTCTCTGAGAATTAAAGATAGGACTACATCATCCCTGGACCTCGGTTCAAAATGTACGTGATGGGATTACATCGTCCCTAGACATGAGACTTGTCTTAAAGCGATAAGGACTGATCATCCTGGAACTTGATCAAGATTGCATCATCCCTAGACATGAGACTTGTCTTAAAGTGATAAGGACTGATCATCCTGGAACTTGATCAGGATTGCATCATCCCTAGACATGAGACTTGTCTTAAAAGTGATAAGGAATGATCATCCTGGAACTTGATCGGGATTGCATCATCCCTAGACATGAGACTTGTCTTAAAGGTACGTGTGAGGATTGCATCATCCATGAACTGGGTTCAAAATGTACGTGATGGGATTGCATCGTCCCTAGACATGAGACTTGTCTTAAAGTGATAAGGACTAATCATCCTGTAAGTAGATTGGGATTGCATCGTCCCTAGACATGGTGAAGTGTCTTAAAGTGATAAGGACTAATCATCCTGTAATTAGATTGGGATTGCATCATCCCTAGACATGGTGAGGTGTCTTAAAGTGATAAGGACTAATCATTCTGTAAGTAGATTGGGATTGCATCGTCCCTAGACATGGTGAGGTGTCTTAAAGTGATAAGGACTAATCATCCTGTAAGTAGATTGGGATTGCATCGTCCCTAGACATGGTGAGGTGTCTTAAAGTGATAAGGACTAGTCATCGTGTAAGTAGATTGGGATTGCATCGTCCCTAGACATGGTGAGGTGTCTTAAAGTGATAAGGACTAATCATCCTGTAAGTAGATTGGGATTGCATCGTCCCTAGACATGGTGAGGTGTCTTAAAGTGATAAGGACTAATCATACTGTAAGTTGATTCGGGATTGCATCATCCCTAGACATGGTGAGGTGTCTTAAAAGGATAAGGATCGATCATCCTGTAAGTTGATCTGGATTGCATCATCCATAGACATGAGAGATGTCTTAAACTGAGAGGGACTGATCATCCCGTAAGCGGATCAGGATTGTATCATCCTTGGACCTATGTCCTAAAGTGAGAGGGATTGATCATCCCGTAATATGATCTTGTGTGTTGCAGAGTATGCTGCTATGTATTGATGATAGATGTATTAGTGAGAATACATGCTTTTGATGATAGATGTATTAGTGAGAATACATGTTTTTTTGATGATATATGTATTAGTAAGAATACATGTTTTGATGATAGATGTATTGGTGTGGATACTAATACAAATGATCCAGATGCTGTAGATCAAGATGATCCAAATGCTGTAGATCGAGATGATCCAGATGCTGTAGATCGAGATGATCCAGATGCTGTAGATCGAGATGATCCAGATGCTGTAGATCGAGATGATCCAGATGCTGTAGATCGAGATGATCCAGATACTGTAGATCGAGATGACCCCGATGATGATGATCATATGATGACGATGCTGATGATCGTGAGGATCTAGATGTTGATGTTGTTGTAGCTGTTTGAGTGCTGCAGAAGATAAAGACTCAATACTGAAGATGTTGATATTCCAGTATTGAAGATGTTCTAGTAACTGCTTGAGTTACTGATGATGTTGAGAAAGCTTCCAATGATTTATAGATGTATCATGTATGATGTTGATGACTCCTTGCTTGTGCAGATGCTGTTATAATATCCTTCTCGTTAAGGGGGAGTGTTGAGATATTGTAACTTCAAAGAATATTATATTTGTAATTTATTATTCTGGAGATGTTTCATTCCTCCTTGAAGATCTTATTGTATATCCAGAGATGTTTATTCCTCCGTCGGAATGTGGTAAATTGGGTTATTAGACTTCCCTAGTGGGGGTCAGCCCTGTATGTGTTATGTGGGTCAAAGGGTTATTAGACCACCCTAGAGGGGTCGGCCCAGTTAGTTGTAGTGGGGTATTTAACCCACTGGTTAAATAGGAGCCTACATGATTTGTGTAAAAGACAAGTAGGAGTAGTGTATAAATAGAGGAGGTGTATTCCTCATTTGACACACACTCACTCACTTGAGAGTGACGCACTTGTGGAGGAGAGGTCTGCTATGGTGGAGGAGGAGATCATGTCTTTGGTTTGCATCTTTGTATATTGCTGGTCATCTATATTGAGGAAGCTTTGCTGGGTTTTCTACCCCATGAGGGTTTCCCAGGATACATCTATGTCTCTTGTGTTTATGTTGTGCTTGTTGTTTCTTCAGTGATCCTGTATATGCTATTATTGTGAAATGGAATGTAATGCTTCTATTTTATATCTCAGCATATTAAATCTTAACAGAACCTATCATACCATTATTGTGTGAGGATGATCTCTTTCTGACAAGGAATGAGAAATAGATCATGAAAAGAAAGAAGAAGATGGTTGTAGAAATGAAAATGAAAGATCTCAGATTGATGCATTACTTCCTAGGTCTGGAAGTATGGCAAGGCTCAGAAGGAATCTTTCTCAACCAGGGAAAATATGTCGATAAATATTAAAAGGAATTGATGTGTTGGAACGGCCACTCTCATGGATTCCAACTTGAAGTTGTTAGCGGATGACTCATCAGAGTTAGTGGATATAACTCTGTACAGAAAAATTATTGGGTCATTGATGTATCTAACGAATACTAGGTCAGATATATGCTTTGTTGTGAAACACCTTGAGACAGTATTTAGTGGAACCTAGACGAGTTCACCTGATAGCTGCAAAGCATGTGATGAGGTACCTAAAGGATACGATAGACTTTGATCTATGTTATCTTGGATATCATGACTTCAGATGGCTACACAGATGTTGATTGAGCAGAAAGTGTTTTAGACAGGAAGAGCACATCGAGAAGATGTTGTGTGGGATGAACCATGATCTTGTGGTTTAGAAGGAAACAATCTAGTGTGGCTCTTAGCACAAGCAGAATATATGGTTGCTTGCTCTGCTAAGTTATGAAGTAGTATAGTTTCAGAATTGTTTGACTTAGAGATGGACTCAACTGTGATCCCATGTGACAAACAGAGTTGTACCAAAATCCAGTGTTCCATGATAAGTCAAAGCACATAGAGATCTGACATTTCTATATACAAGATATGGTGCAGAAAGGAATTAAAGTTCGAATTTGTAACAAGTTACCAATGTACTAACCAAAACTCTACCGATCTTATGTACTAACCAAACCTCTACCTCAAGTAAATTTTTCCAAGACAAACTTAATATAGTTCAGAAGGACCCTCCTCGAAAGGGGGAGTAATGTGATCACTTATGATGAGATTTCCTGCATCGACAGAGAGGTCAATGATGTGGATACATATATTGGTGATTCCGACAGAGAGGTTGGTGGATGGTCCTTAGACAGGGTCTAAGTTGACAAGGGGATTGTATCATCCTTGAACACATGTTCTAAAGATAGCCGTAGACGTATGTCTTCGAGAATGAAGTCCTTGGTGGACATGTGGGGATTGGATCATCCCTGGACTTCGGTCCTAAAGTGAGCCGTAGACATATGTCTCCGAGAATGAAGTCCTTAGTGGAAAAGTGAGGATTAAGTCATCCTTGGACATAGTCCTAAATGTACGGTGAGGATTAAGTCATCCTTGGACATGGTCCTAAATGCACGGTGAGGATTAAGTCATCCTTGGACATCGTCCTAAATGCACGGTGAGGATTAAGTCATCCTTGGACATCGTCCTAAATGTACGGTGAGGATTAAGTCATCCTTGGACATTGTCCTAAATGCATGGTGAGGATTAAGTCATCCTTGGACATGGTCCTAAATGCACGGTGAGGATTAAGTCATCCTTGGACATGGTCCTAAATGCACGATGAGGATTAAGTCATCCTTGGACATGGTCCTAAATGCATGTTGAGGATTAAGTCATCCTTGGACATGGTCCTAAATGTATGGTTGAGGATTAAGTCATCCTTGGAGATGGTCCTAAATGTACGGTTGAGGATTAAGTCATCCTTGGACACAGTCCTAAATGTACGGTGGGGATTGGATCGTCCCCGGACTTTGTTCCTTTGAATTGAGCCGTAGACAAGATGTCTCCAAAAATAAAATCCTGAATGAACAGGTAAGGGGATTGGATCGTCCTCGGACTTTGGTCCCTTGAATTGAGCCGTAGGCATGAGGTCTCCAAAAATTGAATTATAGGATTGTATCGTCCCTGGACCTCGGTTCAAAAAAGGTACATGGTAGGACTGGATCATCCTTGGACCTCGGTTCAAAAGGTACATGACAGGATTGAATCATCCATGGACCTATGTCCTAAAGAGAGCAGGATTGATCATCCTGTAATAAGATCGTATGATGAAGATGCTATAGATCGAGATGATCCAGATGTTGTAGATCGAGATGATCCAGATGTTGTAGATCGTAATGATCCATATTTTGTAGATCGAGATGATCTAGATGTTGTATATCGAGATGATCCATATGCTGTAGATCGAGATGATCCAGATGCTGTAGATCGAGATGATCTAGATGCTGTAGATCGTGATGATCCAAATGCTGTAGATCGAGATGTTCCAGATGCTATAGATCGTGATCATCCAGATGTTGTAAATCGAGATGATCCAAATGCTGTAGATCGTGATGATCCAGATGCTGTAGATCCTGATGATCCGGATGCTGTAGATCGAGATGATCTCGATGATGATGATCGTATGATTACGATGTTGATAATCGTGAGGATCCAGATGTTGATGTTGTTGTATTTGTTCAAGTGATGCAGAAGATAAAGACTTAGTACTGAAGATGTTGATGTTCCAGTAGCTGCTTGAGTTACTGATGATGTTGAGAAAGCTTCCAATGATTTATAGATGTATCATGTATGATGTTGATGACTCCTTGCTCGTGCAGATGTTGTTATAATATCCTTATCGTTAAGGGGGAGTGTTGAGATATTGTAACTTCAAAGAATAGTATATTTGTAATTTATTATTCTGGAGATGTTTCATTCCTCCGTCAGAATGTGGTAACTTGGGTTATTAGACTTCCCTAGTGGGGGTCGGCCCTGTATGTGTTATATGGGTCAAAGGGTTGTTAGACCACCCTAGAGGGGTCGGCCCAGTCAGTTGTAGTGGGGTATTTAACCCAATGGTTAAATACAAGCCTACATGATTTGTGTAAAAGACAAGTAAGAGTAGTGTATAAATAGAGGAGGTGTATTCCTCATTTTACACACACTCACTCACTTGAGAGTGGCGCACTTATGAGAGAGAGGTCTGCTATGGAGAAGGAGGAGCTTATGCTCAGGGTTACATCTTTTGTATTTGCTAGTCATCTATATTGAGGAAGCTTTGCTAGGTTTTCTACCCCATGAGGGTTTCCCAAGATAAATCTGTGCATCTTGTGTTTATGCTGTGCTTGTTGTTTCTTCAGTGATCCTGTATATGCTATTATTGTGAAATGGAATGTAATGCTATTATTTTCTGTCTTAGCACATTAAATCTTAACATTTCCTCTTCTACTGCTGTCTCATATGCCTCTTCTTGATCTGAAATATGTCCATCTTCATCCATGCCCCCATCATACCCCTCATTGTCAGAAAATACTTCTATGTATTGAGCCTTTCCTTTGGTACATTTGTGCCCCAGTGTCCATGGTTGGAAGCATGTGAAGCATAATTTATTTTTTCTAAGTTCATCCCTGTTTAGTCCCTCTTTTTTATTCCTCTCAAATGACTCTCTTTGCCAAGGTTTCTTATCATATCCATCCTTTTGACAAGGTTTCTTTTCAAATTTGTAGCCAGGCTTAGGAGGAAATCTCGTTCTAAGAAGCACATTTTGGAGATCCCTAGTCAAGCTCATTGCATCTTTTAATGTAGTTGGCTTGTGGGATTTGACCAAACCTCTTAAGGGTTCAGCCAAACCTTCAGTGCACAACAATACTAATCTTCCCATAGATACATCATCCACCTTGACTGATAATTTTTGAAAGTCCAACATATATTCAGTAGGGGACCCAGTTTGCTTCAATTGAGCTAGTTCTTTGAAAGGCAATTCTAGATCTTTTTGTTCAAATATTTCTAGTACCCTGTCAACAAATTCTCCATATGTTTTAACCTGATTATGACCCAAGGTTTTCATCCCATGAAACCACCATTCATTGGCATCTCCTTCCAAATGCAAAATGGCCATTTTTAATGCATCCTCTTCCAACATAGGATTCAACTGAAAATATACATCGAATTTTTGCACCCAAGTGTTAGCAGAATTTTGAGAAGAACCATCAAAAGTAGGAAGTGACATTTTTCCAATAGCACTATTCAATTCTTTGTTTTGGAATGGACTCCTATTGTCTCCCTTCATTTTAATCTTTTGAATAGCATCAATGTAGTCACTGAGTGGTACACCTCTTTTACACTCTTCATTCAAATCATTCCAATCATTTACTAGTTTCTTGTAATCCAATTCAAGATTGGGCTCTTCTTTGGGTGTGAGAAATTTAATTGCAGTATGCCTTTGTGTGCTTTGAAATTCATGAGGTCTATTATGAGGTCATGTACTTGAGAAAATATGCTCATTCCCTTTCATCTTTTCCCCTGAGTGTGAACCACTATTATCTCCTATCATCCCTTTGCCTGAAAGTTGGCTACCCAACAATTTGAAACCTTTCATCATTTGTTTATTCATATCTAGCATAACCATGGTAATTCCTGCAAAACATGGTTTTAAGGCTTCAATAAATTCCTCCTTATGTCTTAATTTTTCCTCCTCCTCTCTACCGATTGTTTTAGAAAAAAACTCTTTTTCTGCTACTATCTCTTCTTCAACTATTGATTCAAAGGGTGGTGTTTTATTTGTTTGGATTCTTGTTAATACCATAAAGTGCCAAGAACATGCTCTGATACCACTTGTAATGACCCTTTTTCAAAATTCTATTAAAATGCCAATTTTTCCACTTTTTCCCCAATTTCGACCTTTGACTAGTTTAACTGTTTTGACCTCCAAATCAACCCAAATGCTCCCAAATATTCTGTAGGAGTGTATGAATGGTATTTAGACTTGAATATCAGGTTCAGGGATGTTTTATGGCCCTCCAAATACTATTTCAAACTTGATTTGTATTATGATCAATATATGTAATTTTGACTAGTAATTTGTGCATCAAATCCCCCCGGGTAACACTGCAAATGGCCTTCCAAATGCCTGCAAACTCCCACGAATTTATGAAAAGAGGTATATAATGTGTTAAGTATGTGATTAAGGTCTCATATGCACCATTAATTGATTTTTAGTACTGTTCTAACTCTCCCACATTCAACAGCAAAAACCCCCAATTCGACCCTTGGGGAAATGGCACTATTTCACCTCCCAATACAACTAAACTGAGTAAAAATGCTTCAAATGCTCACGTACAATACATGAAACTTGTAGAAGACATCCATGGAAGTATATTGATCACAAATATATCAGAGAATCATCCATCCATTCGAAATAATCAACATTATAGTGTCATACATCAATGCATTGGGGAAATGGACATTGTTTGCTCATTAATCAATAGTTTTGCATACAACCAGTGGGTATTTCGACCTGATAATTTCTGAATATTAATAAAAGAGGATATGAAGCTATTACAATCAGAAATATATAATGAGAATCTCTCTCAAGAAGCACAAGTCCAAATTCCTTCATCGCTTTGTCCCAGATTACGCCAGCACAGTACATGGTTTCCTCCGTTTGCTACACCTTCATACCCGTTTTGTATGGGATGACCAAGCAGAAGGAGCTTTCACAGACCTGAAGAAAGCACTTACAAGTGCCCCCTTGATCTCTCCTCCAGATTTCACAAGAGACTTTACCCTTTACATTTCGGCATCAGATTACGCTATCTCTGGAATACTCGTCCAAGAAGACTCCGCTCGCCAAGAGCATGTTATTTACTATGTGAGCCAAACTTAATCAGGTCCACCACTATGCTACCCACATGAAGAGAAAATGACCCTCGCCGTCATCTTTTCAGTACAGAAGCTGCGACATTATATTCTCCTTAGCCATACCACGGTTGTGGCAAATTCCAACCCAATGGTCTATCTCTTGAATCGCCACCTTCTACAAAGCCGTGTTTCCAAATGGGTGATTATCTTACAAGAATATGACCTGACTTTTAAAACCTTGAAGAGCACCAAAGCACTAGTACTCTCTCAACTCATTATGGACCTACCATCTTCGTCGTCATCACCAGCTATCCATACTAATATAATTGACGAACATTTGTTCATCATCTCGTCTGACGATCCTTGGTACAACGAAATTTTGGTATACCTCCACACATAGAAGTTTCGACCCAATATTGACCGTGACGGATGCCATCACATTCGTCACCATGCCCCCCATTATCTCCTCTTGGGTGATGTCCTCTATCGATGTGGCATTGACACAATCCTACGACGATGCCTTTCCCAAGAAGAAGCAGAATAAGTCCTTAATGACTGTCATAGTGGTGCCTACGGCGGCCATTTCTATGGAAGGTCCACCGCCCAAAAGGTAATACGCACAGGTTATTTTTGGCCGTCATTATTCACTGATTGTATCATAGCAGTCAAACATTGCCAAAACTGCCAGCTCTTTGCCCCCAAGGCAAGAACCCCCCCTGCCCCCTTCATCCAGTCGTCACCATTAGACCATTTTGCAAATGGTCCATCGACTTCATGGATTGTAATCCCGCATCAATTGGTGGCCATAAACACATTATTGTGGTTGTCGATTACTTTACTAAATGGGCAGAAGCCATGCCTACTTACAATTGCAAAGCCGCCACTGCAACCCATTTTTTCCTCAACCATGTTATCGCTCGTTTAAGAGTACCAAAGAAACTCGTCTCAGACCACGTCTCTCACTTTGAGGACTCCGTTTGGAGAGAATTGTCAATACTCCTTAACTTTGAACATCATTTCTCATCCCCTTACTACCCCTAAGGAAACGGCCAAGTCAAAGTTGTTAACAAAATTTTGAAGACTATCCTCTAGCGCATTGTCGACAAACATAAATCCAATTGGCAGCATATGTTGTTTCCCGCATTATGGTATTACCGCACGTCGACCAAAACTGCCATCGGCTTTACCACCTTCCATTTGGTTCACGGCGTGGAATCTATCCTCCCCATTGAGTGCCAAATACCAACATTACAAATTTCTATAAAACTCCTCCCGGATACTTCACTAATTGAAGAACGCCTACTCCTTTTAGAGCAGGCCGATGAAGATCGCCATGCAACTCTCCAAAAAATCGAAGCCTCAAAGAACAGATCTAAATTCCATTACGATAAACATGTTCACCTATGAACATTTAGTGAAGGAGACCTGGTACTCATTTTCGACCAAGCCCATGAAAAAACAGGCAAAGGAAAGTTCGAATCTATGTGGCAAGGCCCATTTATCATACACACTTTCCTTGGACATGGGGCATACCTTTTGATCGACTCAGAAGGCCATCCCATGTGCAACCCCCCTAACGGGTTGTACCTCAAAAGATTCTACCCATAAAAATCTCCTGGACACCACTGTCCATATTGTACTATTTTTTAATTTATTTTTTTCGCTGTAAACTTTCAAAACCTTACATTTCCATTTTTTTTTCTTGCATGAACAGAAATGGATCTTGTTCCACTCTACCATATCGGCTTTGGCGACGGTGCAAGTCGTTGGTCTCCAAATCTTGCTTCAGCAGCTTGGGTAATTTATTCCCCTTCACATGAGTTGATCCACCTCGATGAGGTGTGCTTAGATGCTACCACAAACAACCAAGCTGAGTACGATGCCATGACCGGTCTCTTGGCCACTACTCTCCAAATGGGCATAAGTTACCTTAGTGTTTTCCTGGACTCCCAGCTCCTTGTTTCCCAGCTCAACAACTGTTACCAGGTATGCGATCCCTGTCTATTAAGAAAATTCCTACGCACTAAACAAATGATTCGACACTTTGAATCCATTTGATTCACTCATGTCCCAAGAAATCTAAACAGTGTAGCAGACCAAATGGCTAACAACATTCTAGATTGGCACATCAACCAAAACATGTAGGACATCACGACATGCATCACATAGGCATCAAAAAATCAAATAAAACAAAATAAATAAATCATCATAACATTGCATCCACGTGCATAACATGTGCCTCCACGGGCATACAAAAACAATAGTATTGCATCCACGAGCATCAAACATGCCTCCACAGGAAAACAAACATACAATTGCATCCACGTGCGACAAGACATAAATGAAAAGACAAGATGTGCATCCACGTGCATACATGACTATATACCAAAACGCATACATATATATATATATATCATCATAAGAGTCACAATGTCAGGAGTGCTCTCAGCACCCAAATATACAAAAGGTACACCAGCCGTACAAAATGTGTATCAACAAAATACATCCCCATATGCTCATCAGCATGTGGGGTCAGGTACAAGATAACCTAACCATCACGGTCACCAGGCTCCTCGGGCTCCTCCGGATCATACATCTCTTGAGCCCTCCTCTCAGCTGTCACTACAGCTACTCTCCGCAGGATCGATCTCCACTCACGGGGAGCATTGTAACAACGATCTAGAACATGCTGATCTAGATCCCTCCAACCATCATCTGGTACATCCACTAGCAGTTCCTCCAAGGTATCACGTATGTCCTCTAGGGAATCATCTTGATGACACAAAACTCCTCGTCCATGAGGTGGGGGTGCCACTACCGGTGGAGGTACCACCACCATCACCCGTCCCCTATGTCCCATATGATCCACTGGAGGCCTCGGACCACCATCTGCCATGACCCACACTGAAACAAGTCAGTATCATATAAACATCTCTAGCTATACTCATAAAAAAACATCTAAACATGATATAATAGAGAAATAAAAACAAATACGTACCGTCTAACCCCCAAGCTTGTTCTTGGGCTCAAGGCATCTCAGGGTCTCCCCGAAAGTCCATACCCTGACATGGATAGTCGTCAATCACAACGGGCATCTGCTCCCACTGATCATACATCTCTGACGAGAAGAACCGCTGAATGGCACCAACATCCCGGGGCATCATCTCCCCCCACTGCACCATCTACGGCTCACTCCTCAGTCCCTCCCGAACCGGCACATGTGGCCACAAGGTAGGTACCTGTTGGCTTGGTTTTGCAACCAAGCTTAGTGCAATGGGCACCTGCTAACTAGTAGCAGCAATTTCAATAGAAATAAATAACAAACTAATCTAAACTATATTAAACATGGATCTATGTGAAGTAAATAAGCAAACAATGAAAATATTATAGAAAACAAGAACAAGAAATAGAATAAAGAATAACTTTGTATTAAGAATAAGGGCAAGCAAGTGCTTGCAATGGTAATACCTC
Source organism: Larix kaempferi (assembly GCA_027924585.1). NCBI lineage: Eukaryota > Viridiplantae > Streptophyta > Pinopsida > Pinales > Pinaceae > Larix > Larix kaempferi. The sequence goes on along the minus strand of BSBM01000798.1, from coordinate 4,402,417 downwards.
CAAGTGGTGAAGATTGTTGAGTAGCTCCAAGGGTTAGCAGCTCCAAACTCCAAAGGTCCCTTCTCCAAGGTAGCTACAATGGCCAAAAGCTCATGTGAGATTTTGGCAACATAAGGATAGGATGATGGATGGATGGAAAGTGAGGAGTCCCTACCACCTTTTTATTGTTTTTAGTGGTGGGGAATACCATTATGGTTTTGAGGAAACCAATGGTATTGACCAACATGGTTTAGGTACCTTTTCCCTCCTTTTTTCTTTTTTGAATATTTTGAATATTTTTATTCCCTTTTTAATATTTTTGGGAATTTTGGACCCTTTTTGAGGGTTTTTTATGCTTTTTGAGGAAAAATAATCATTTTGAGTGGGAAAAGGGGTGTATTAAGGTCTTTTGGTGACCTTTTGGTGGCTTTAGAGGCTCAAATGGTGGAAAAGTGGACAAATGGGTCATGTGAATAAGGAAATGAGCTAGTGAGCACTTTTTAGGTGTTAACAGATTGCCCCCTGATGTGTGAGGGAAGGAGCTCATCGTATGGCCGATAGACATCATAGTTCTTTTGTCTTTTTTCTGGGGTTTTGGGGAGGAGAAGAGACCGATTGGAGACTGGATCCATGGCCCTTGGAAGCTGCAAAAAAAATAAACAATATTACATGGCCTCAATATGGATGAGGAATTATCTCTGATAATGGATGAGGCAGGCATACCCATGCTCGTATCAAGACATATATAAACAATTAGTCCCAAGAAGGGGGACCTAAGAAAATACATAAAAAATATTCTGGTACATCTTAATGGTCCAGAGGGGACATCATTTTGGGATGTACTCATGATCATAACATGACTGATCTCAATAACTGATACACTGGAGTAAAGCATCAATCGTTCTGAATAAGGTCTGAGAAGGGTTGATGAACTGTTGAAACTGAAGGTGTCCAACATCTGTAGGGACTCAATGACTGTGAGCCATCTCTGGGAAGTATATGTAATTATAAACTCAAGGGAGTATAAAAACTGGGGTACATCTGAATACTGTCGCCATGCACAACCCGGATTTCTATAGAAAAATTGTAACTGGTTGTTTCCATAAGTAGACTCTCGAATGTGGAAGAGTCAGGTTGTATCCGGGGTCTTCGACTGATAACTGAAAGGACCAATACCCTATGCGAGTCTCAACGATGCAATCAAGGTATTGAAGTCGAGCATGTGAGAAACAACCATTTGGAGAAGCACTGAGGACTCTTCTCGAAATGATTCGTAGGCACTCATCGTAAATGGTGATGAGTCCAAGACACAGGGACCTCTAGGTCTATCCTCTAGAATAAATTTGGTTGTCGTCGACAGAGGGAGACCAGCAACTAACAAGGCAATGATGTTTCCTTGATAGAAGCGCGAGGTGTAGAACTGAAGTGTGGTAGTACTGATGGTAGGACTTACATACTTGTGGGGATGGGAAGTAACTGGGGTCATATAGTGGGTAGACTCAAACTTCCTTTGTTCAGAGCATGATGACATGGTTGACCTGGCAGCATAGGGAACTGACTTGTAGGTGTGGGTATCATTGCTTTTAAGGACTGAAGGGTATGTAATGACTCTGGGGGGGTCAAGCTGATGGGTGCTGTCGAGGGATTCTCAGGGTGACATACTGCAGAATACTCTGAACAAAGGCGACCAAAATGAGGAAGCTGCCATATGAGTAGACGTGATTTGTTGTGGCACCGAGAAGCACCATTGGGTCCTTCTTCGTAGTTTTAATGAGCTCCAAGAAGGGATAAAAGTGTGCTCTGAAATGGTACTGTCCTGTGGATTTTGTGAGCCCAGGACTGTTCGTGCTCATTGGTGCTTTCATTTTTAAGGAGTCTGAAAATGATAAGAAGACTCTGTAGTGGTTATGACTACTGTCCTGTTGGTTTTACGAGCCCAGGATGGTGATTGCTCGTGGTCACTTTCATGTTTAGAGAGTCTGAAAGCGGTAAGTGGACTCCATTGGTGTTCTTTTTCGTAAGTTAGTCTCCAAGGCCCGAAAAAGCATAAAATGATGCAAATGGAGAACTCTTCTAGCCGATGTGACTAGAGTATTCATTTTTCATAATTAGTCTACAAGGTCCAGAAAAGGGGTAAACTTATACCAGGTAGACGCCCTTTCAGATACGTTTAGCAAGCATGAAAGGAAGCAAGGTTGCTCGGAAATCTTTTCATTGTTTTAGGAGTCAGAAAAGAGCTTAACAGAAACTCCCTAAGTGCCTTTTTCGTAAAAGGGATTGCTCGGCCCGAAAAAGGGATAAAATTATACCAAACAAAAAGGGATTGATGATAGAGAAAAAAGGTCTCAAGCATCATCTTGAGTGCAGAAAACTGAATCCGGTGACATAAATATTGTCAAAAAGGGGCAACAGCCAATGTGGCACGCAAATCGAGGCGACAAAGGGTCATGGGAAAAATGCCCAAAAAATCTGGAGGTGAGAGCGAGAAATGACCTCAATCATCATCACGAGCGCGGAAAACTGGATCCAGAAATATAAGACTCGTAAGAAACGGACGACGGCCGAGGTGGCACGCAAACCGAGCTGACGAGGTGGCATGGGAAAAATGCCCAAAAAATCTGAGCATGAGAGCGAGAAATGATCTCAAGCATCATCACGAGTGTGGAAAACTGAATCCAGTGATATAAGGTTCGTCAAAAACGGATGACGGCTGATGTGGCACATAAATCGAGGCGGTGAGGGGGCAAAAAATGGTCAACAAATGGACCTGGTGAAAACAGGAAAATGAAAGAACTGTCATGAAGTTCAGTAATGGACGGTGGTGTCCATCCGGTTTAATATGGGTAAAATCGCTTGAGGTACAACCCGTTGCGTGGGTTGCGGAGGGGGTTGCCTTCTGAATCGGTCAGAATGTATGCCCCCTGTCCGAGGCAAGTGTGTATAATATATGGGCCTTGCCACATGGACACAAACTTTCCTTTCCCGGTTTTGTCATGAGCTTGATCATAGGAGAGGACAAGGTCCCCTTTAGAAAAAGTTTTTGGGTGGACATGTTTATCATAATTCAATTTGGATCGGTTCTTGGCTGCTTCCATGGTTTGGAGGGCTGTGCACCGATCTTCATCGGCCTGCTCCAGGAGTAGTAAGCATTGCTCAATTGGGGCAGTGTCCGGTAGGAGTTCAACGGCCATATGTAGGGTTGGAATCTGGCCCTCAATGGGGAGGATGGATTCAACACCGTAAACAAAGTGGAAAGGGGTAAAACCCGTGGAGGTTTTAGTTGATGTGCGGTATGCCCATAGTGCCGGGAAGAGCATGTGGTGCCAATTTGATTTGTGTTTGTCTACAGTGCGCTGGAGGATGGTTTTCAAAATTTTGTTGATTGCTTCGACTTGGCCGTTTCCTTGGGGGTAGTATGCAGAGGAGAAATGGTGTTCAAATTTCAGTAAGGTTGATAGTTCCCTCCAGAAGGCATCTTCGAAGTGAGAGTTGTGGTCTGAGACGAGTTGCTTTGGCACTCCAAAATGAGTGATAACATGGTTGAGGAAAAATCGTGCTGCGGTGTCGGCCTTGCAATTGTATGTTGGCATGGCCTCCGCCCACTTGGTGAAATAATCTATGGCCACAATAATGTGTTTGTGACCGCCGGCTGACGTGGGATTGCAATCGAGGAAGTCGATGGCCCATTTGCAGAATGGTCCGGCAGTGACGACTGGATGAAGGGGGGCGGGTGGGGTTCTTGCTTTGGGGGAAAAACGTTGGCAGTTTTGATAGTGTTTGACTGCGGTGATGCAATCAGTAAATAATGACGGCCAAAAGTTACCTACGCGAATGATCTTTTGGGCGGTGGCCATGCCGGAGAAATGGCCTCTGCAGGAACCGCTGTGGCAATCATTAAGGACATGTTCTGCCTCACTATGGGATAAGCAACGTCGTAAGATGGTATCAATGCCGCGTCGATAAAGTACATCCCCTAACAAGAGGTATCGGGGAACGTGGTGTCGTATACGACAGCGTCCGTCATGATCGATGTGGGGTCGAAAATTTTGCGTGCGGAGGTAAATTAAGATGTCACCGTACCATGGGTCGTCAGATGAAATGATGAAGATGTGATCATCAATCAGATCCGTTTGGATGGCGGGTGATGACGAAGAGGATGGGAGGTCAGTGATGAGATGGGCTAGCGCAAGGGCTTTGGTGATCTTGGGAGTTTTGAAAGTGAGGTCATATTCTTAGAGGATAATGACCCATTTAGAAACACGACCTTGTAGGAGCCACCGGTTTAAGAGATAGACCATAGGGTTGGAGTCGGCGACAACTGTGGTATGACTGAGCAAAATATAGTGTCACAATTTTTGGACGGAAAAGAATACAGCTAGGGCTAATCTTTCCTTGTATGGGTAACGTAGGGGTGGGCCAGACAAGGTCTGGCTGATGTAATAAATGACATGCTCTTGGTGAGAGGCATATTCTTGGACCAAGACTCCGGACACGGCATGTTCAGATGCCGAGACGTAAAGGATGAAGTCTTGGGAGAAATCCGGAGGGGAGATCAAGGGGGCTTATGTGAGAGCTTTCTTGATGGCGTTGAATGCCGTGTCTGATTTCTCATCCCAAACAAAGGGTATGTGGGTACGAAGTAGGCATAAGAATCCATGAACTTTGGTGGCGTAATCAAGAACGAAGCGATGAAGGAAATTGGACCACCCCTGCAGACTCTGGAGTTGCCGAAGCATGCGCGGAGAGGGAAGGTCTAAGATGGCTTTGAATTTCAGGGGATCAACAATAATTCCATTTTGGGAAACAATGAAACCCAACAACTGGCCTTCCGGAACGCAAAAGACACACTTGTGTGGGTTCAAGCGGATTTTATATTTGCGACAACGCAGGAAAACTTGCCGGAGGTCGTTAAGGTGGTTTGATCGTTTCCGGGAACAAGCTATAAGGTCATCAAGATAGACCATCAAGATATGGACCAAGTCGTGAAAACAATTGGTCATCGCCCGCTGGAAAGTGGCACCAGCATTTTTGAGGCCGAAAGGCATGACACGATAGGCAAAGGTGCCCCATGGGGTGGTAAAGGTAGTCTTGTACTGATCCTCCTTACGGATCTGAATCTGGTTGTATCCAGAAAAACCGTCCATGAAAGATAGGACTTCATGTCTCGCACATGCATCAATGAGTTGATCAATGAATGGCGTGGGGAAATTGTCTTTGGGACAAGCACGGTTTAAATCACGGAAGTCAGTGCATACTCTAAGGGTGCCTTGTTTTTTGTTGATGGGAACGGGGATTGAAACCCAGGTGGTATAAGCGATAGGATAAATGAATCCTGCTTTACGAAGTTTCTCAACCTCGGCTTTAACAGTGGAGAGCTTGGAAGGATGAATGGGTCGCTGTTTCTGACGAACGGGGGGGACATCAGGCCATGTGTCAATGTGGTGTTCTATAATGGCGGGGTCAATACCAGGAATTTCGTTATAGGACCAGGCAAAGACATCACGAAATTCTTGGAAATTTTTTTTGTATGCCTGAGTTTCTGCTTGGGTGCAAGATGCGCCCAGCGAGATGAGCTCAGGTTTCCCAGGTGTGGTGGAAATGTCAATTTGTATAATGGGGGAAATGTTTGACATGTTCCCTTCTTCGAAGGCATCCGGTGCTGGGATGGGGTCCTTGAACCAATCGACCTCAGTGGGTATGAAATCTTTCGATTCAACCGATAGCTGATTAGATGCAGTGGATGTAGACGCCTCTAGGAGGAAGTATGAGCGATGATGCATATCGTCCCAAGGGTAGTCGGGTGCAGTGAGTGTTTCCAAAATTTGCGCATCAGTTTGGAAGTAGTCAGACCATAAATCAAGGGGTTCTGGTTTAAAAGTGGTTGAAATCATATAGATAGTATTGATTTCTTCCGAAGCGGATGATTTCGGAGGGTAGATCTCCTCAATTGTGGGGGGCGTCGTCTCAAGGTCCAAATTATTCATCTTGTAGAGAGCTGCTCTGTAATCTGGGATATCGGGACAGTGATGTGAGTAGTGGCCGTAAATACTGCATATCGCACAAGGGTGGTTGGTACTCAGTGATTTGTCACGAGGCTTGGGGTTTGAGTCGATTTTGACAACCGGGATGTTGGGGTCATCGTCAAGCATTTGCATGTGTTCCTGTAATGCAGGGAACTGTGGACATTGATGAGTTGGGTGGCCTAACTCATCACACAACGAGAATTTAGGAGGAGCACAGAACACGGGGGGAGGTTTAACTGCCTTGGGTGGGGGTACCGCAGTATATGGTTGTGGGCCTCTGCCCCAAGTGGGCCTGATGAGAGGAGGGGGATTCATAGATGAGGAAGGGGTGGTGATACCAGGAGGTGGTTGAGTAGAAGTGACAATGGGCTGATCGGTTGCAGGATGACATTTGGTGTCGGCGAGGGAACGGGAGGCGAAATATACCACACGGGTAATCCCAATGTTAACCCGGGGAGACTAAGGGTAGCCATAACCGGAGCGCTTACTACGCCTGAGGGAGGAAATAGAAAGGGCATTGTGTGGATGGGTGTAACAACAATGTGACTAGGGACCAATGGTGGTTTAAGTAATAAGGAGGGTTGATTGTTGGGTGTTTGTGTATTGTGTGATAGAGTACAGAGGTCAACGACGTGGGTCTCCGGTGACGGTGGTTGAATGGATTGGAATGTAGAAGTCATCGGCGCGTCGGAGTAAAGTTCGGGTCCCACAGAGGAAACAAACAAGGTAGTTGCACCACAAACAGGTTGTTCAACCATAGGGAGAACATTTTCAGGTGTAGCGGGGGCCTTGGGATCGTAATAGGTGAGTTGGTCGACCTTGACCACGCGTCAGTCATGCGGGAACATCATGGTATGAAAAACAGATGAGGCAACAGCCCGCATGGCATACATGTAGCTGCACCCAAGTAAGAGGTTATAGTCAAGTTTAGCATTGATGACCTCTATGTTAATGAGAATGGTTTTACCAGCCAGCTGGACGGGGACATTAGCTAAGAGACCTTGGGGTTGAGCCGAACGGCCGTCGTAGGCTCGCAACGCAGTGGTGGACTACTGGAGAGTAGTGGATCCCAACTTCTGCCAAACGAATGTGGACATAACGCATGTAGAGGAACCTTCATCGATAATGCACCGATGGATGACAAGATTCCGAACGGAAACGGAAACTTGGAATGCTAAAGTGGAAGGCAAGCGTGGTTCAGACTGGTCTGAATCGAATGCCATTAGTTGTGAATCATTGGGGTCAATAGTGCCAATGGCAGAGAGCAAAGTCTTGTGCTGTGAAGGATAGTTTTTTAAAACTTCTAAAGCAGACATGGCTGCGGGAGACTGGGCTAAGTCATCTACAATGTTGTAATTCAACGCAGCACGAGCATTGGGATTATTGTTGATACGACGAAGTGGGAAGCGAGGTGCTTTAGAAGCGCCATAGAGTGGAGCCGGAGGTATACGTAACGTCTGATCTGTGGGATTAATGTTAGTGTTCTTGTCGGCGGGAGGGTCTTCAGGGGTGGAGCCATATTGGTTCCGGCGGGTTTGGAGGTTGGCATCTGCGGATGACATCATTAGCAAGTGGTGGGTATCTGAATCGAACATGGGTTGATCAGGAGCGGCATAAGTGATTTGTTGTGGTGGCGCGTTTCCCTGAGGGGGAGCTAACGACTGAGTGTTCACTACGCCTTGGGTTGGAAAGGGTTTTGCAGCACCAAAGGTTGATGTTGAGGTGGTGGAGGGTTGGGTGGCACTTGAGGAGCCGCTTGTCCTTGACGATGGGCATCGTCAGTCCAAAGTTTCCAAGCTCGCTCCAAATGTGGGCAAGCATGTGTGTAATGGCCATAGACCCCGCAAATAGAACAAGGATGGTTTGTTCTAAGGTTATTGTTTTTGGGCTTCCTAGGATGACGATCCGGATTTTGGTTGGGAGGAGCAGCATTGTTATTATGCGGAGGATTGGGAGGTGGAGGACCTTGATGTTGTTGTTGGTTGTTGCCGCGGTTACGTCCTCTTCCACGGTTTTGTTGTCCACCCTGGTTGCGTTGGTTGTTTTGATGTTGGGGCTGATTGTGTTGTGTGTACACTTTCCCTTGAGCAGTGGGAGGATTTTGATTTTCCGTAGGTGCGGGAGAAGGTTTTAGTGGATAATAAGCTGGTGGGGCTTGAGGTGGTCCAGTTACCTACTGAGGTTGTTGGTAACCCTGAGCTATTGGAGGTGTTGGGTTAGATGTTGCAGCTTGCTGTGGGTAATACATTGGTTGAGGTGTGGCTAGGGGGGCGTACGCAGGTGGTGCATGACCAAAGCACTGAGGTGGACACGAGGGTCCGTGGGTATGGTGGTGATGTGCCATGGGAGCATATGAATTGGTTGCTCCAGATTGAGAGGTAGCCCGCAAAAGGTCGGGGCCATGGCTAGGACGTGCAATGGAAAAGGGTTGGGGATGCGAGGCAATACCACCAATGATGCCATCTGCGGCATGGGATGCCCCCAGCGCATCGTGTTGGGATGAATCACCTCGAGGGGCGTCCGGTATAATGGTATACAGATAACTCGAATGGGCGTAAATGAGGTCAAATTGTTGGGCTTTGAGGATGGCCTCTTCTTCAGACTGGGGTCATTTGGATGCCACATCCTTCGCAATGAGAGGGAGGAGGGATTTTAGAAACCAATCTAAGAAGATATGGTCGTCTAACTTGATTTTGAAGAGGCTTCGGCGTCGACGCCACTCATGAATGTGGTCAGTGATGTGGGTGGCCGTGTTCTGTCTGCAAGATAGTAGGATCTCGACTCCCGCATCATAGCAGACATGTAATTGAAAGAACCACAGGAAGGTCGAGGCAAGGGAGGTAAAGGTGGCATGGGTCCCATGGGGCTGCTCGATATACCACTTAGCTGTAGATCCAGTGAAGGTGCGCTTTAATAGACGGAGGTGGACAGAGTCATCCACTATGGAGTTGGAGGAACACCATAGATGGAAGGACATAATATGGTTCTGGGGGTCCTAACCTGCCTTGCCCTCAAACTTAGGGATGTCGGAGGGGAGTTTGGTGGGCATGTGAGGCCACGCAGGGTCGTGTCTGATAGGATCGTTGGTTAGCCTGGCTAAGTCTGGTAAGTTCAGACTTGCCATGTAAGGTAAACTAGCAGATGGATGTGCCAAAATGACTGGGACATGACTATTCATGGTGGCATGATGTAGTGGTCCAGTAGCCCCTAAGGGTATGCTAGGTATTGAAGGTATGTGTCCTCCAACTGCTATGGTTTGGTATGGGCTAGTGTTTCCAAGTGCAACATGGGTTACACCGGGATTAGGAATAGTAGTAGGGATTCCTGGGACTTGGGTTGTGGTAATGAGAGGGGGTGTGACCCTATGTTTGGGATACCCATGATAGGAGGTAGTCCTGTGTTGGGAATTCCTAAAGGTGGAGTGTCCCCCATATTAGGCATACCTAGGGGGGTGGTTGTTGCCATGGATGTCACCGCAGTAGAAGGGTTCGTGGATGTATCTCATATGGTACTGGTAAAAAGTGGGTTGAATTGTGTTCCAGCCATAAGGTTGGTTGGGAATAACGCAGTAGGGTTTTCGGATTCTGCCTCAAAATCAGATGTGAAGTGAGGCGTGTCAGAATCAGATGACTGTATGTTTGGCCGTTGACGTGTCGATTCAAGGGATAAGGCTCGACGTCGGTGACGTGGAGAGACAAGTAAACTGAACTCTGGGGGTTCACCCTGAAGACGACGAGATCGTCTAAAATTCTCAATGGTTAGAAAAATGTTTTTGTGTAAAAATATTCAGTGTAAGATGGTAATGTATAAAAAACTTGAAACCCTAATGACACCAAGGGTGCAAAAAGGGGAGTGAAAATAAAGTCTCTCAGGCCAAAAAAATCAACCTCAAAAAGGCACTTATTATAGCAGCTGTGCTATGATAAGTGGAGGAATGCAACAAAAATGGTCAGAGTACCAACAGGCAAACAACTTCTAGAAAAAAGAGGTGCTACTAGACCAAAGGTGGATTGTATCATGCAAACACCTAACTAGAAGTATTGTGAGTCAACAAATGATATTCTCTGCAAGGTGATGAAATCCAAGTCAGACAATATTGAGTGTTGAAACAACGGCTAGATATCCCCCTACCGGGAGGGACACCGGGTAATCAAGCCTAAAGAATGGCAACTAGGATACTCCGTTCATGACACGTTCAGAAAAGGTAAATCTGTTGTTTGGTCCTTTTACCGCAATACCCCCATATAGGGATATCCCGAGAACTGCAAATGGTAGCCTTCGATTACTGAATGGATTTCGGTATTCCACTCAGGATTCTGGAACCATCCTCGTGACTTCAACCCTCCTAGGGGAGAGGCCCTCTGATAAACTGGTTGTGACCATGCCAAAAATACTAGGAGATTTTGGTTCCCTAATGGACAATAGCTATGTCTCAAATGTAATAACTGAGGGGTGTTATTGGAACACCTATCCCCCCAATTCTACCTAGCTACAAAGTTCTTTTAAGTGCTCCCCAAGTGGGGTTAAAAGTTGGTTGAAGTTAGGGTAAATTTTAAGGCTCAGTTTAAATTATGTGTTTGAGTGGGTGCACGTGTGGTATTTTAAACTGAAATTAAATGCTTTGCAAAAACTATTCAAAAAACAAAGGATCTTTGAAATAAGAAAGCAAATAATATGAATTCTTCAAGAAATAAATGGATTTCTTTTTAAAATTTGCTATGGGCAAATTATCAAGGAAGTAAACAGTAAAGTTTTTATCTAGATAAAATGCAAAATAAATCCTTCTTTCAATTTCTGAAAATTTTTAAAAACACTTTTTAAAGGAGCATTATAAATAGTAAAATATTTGTATGGCTGTAAAAAATGCAAGAATTTTAAAACTGTAAAATGTGCTAAATGGGCAGAAAATACAGCAAAAAATTAATTCTTTAACGGATTGGCCGAATTGAAAAAACTTCCATCGCGGGTTTTAGCAGAACAGCCGTGATGGGCCGCGCGGGTTTCTGTCACACAGTCGTGATGGGCAGTGCGGTTTTCAGCCGCGAAGCCGCGATGTGCAGCGCGGGATTCCGTCACACAGTCGCGATGTGCAGCGCGGCAAATGGCCGCGAAGCTGCGATGTGCAGCGCGCAAATTGACTGTGAAACCACGGTGAGCTGTGCGGAAAAGAGCCGCGCAGTCATGATGAGCCGCGCGACTGTTGGGAAAAAAGTCGCGAGGCAAAAGCCGTACGCGGACGCCGAAAAACGAACCCAAAAATTGAAAATTTTGGGCTGTTAATGGCAATAGTTTGGGCCAATATCTAGAGCAACAATGGATCTGCTGTCTAGGGTGGCAGATCTATGAATTAAACTGACTAATACTAACAAAAACTAAGATCTAAAGCAAAATTTGAGATCTAAGAGTTCTAAGCCAGCGGAGTCGCCAAAAACTGTTGGCTTGATTTTGCAACCAAGCTTAGTGCAATGGGCACCTGCTAACTAGTAGTAGCAGTTTCAATATAAATAAATAACAAACTAATCTAAACTATATTAAACATGGATCTATGTGAAGTAAATAAGCAAACAATGGAAATATTATAGAAAACAAGAACAAGAAATAGAATAAAGAATAACTTTGTATTAAGAATAAGGGCAAGCAAGTGCTTGCAATGGTAATACCTCCAAGTGGTGAAGATTGTTGAGTAGCTCCAAGGGTGAGCAGCTCCAAACTCCAAAGGTCCCTTCTCCAAGGTAGCTACAATGGCCAAAAGCTCATGGGAGATTTTGGCAGCATGAGGATAGGATGATGGATGGATGGAAAGTGAGGAGCCCCTACCACCTTTTTATAGTTTTTGGTGGTGGGGAATACCATTATGGTTTTGAGGAAACCAATGGTATTGACCAACATGGTTTAGGTACATTTTCCCTCCTTTTTCCTTTTTTGAATATTTTGAATATTTTTATTCCCTTTTTAATATTTTTGGGAATTTTGGACCCTTTTTGAGGGTTTTTTATGCTTTTTGAGGAAAAATAATCATTTTGAGTGGGAAAAGGGGTGTATTAAGGTCTTTTGGTGACCTTTTGGTGGCTTTAGAGGCTCAAATGGTGGAAAAGTGGACAAATGGGTCATGTGAATAAGGGAATGAGCTAGTGAGCACTTTTTAGGTGTTAATAGTACCCACTTGAAAAAGAAACAACAGAGTAAAGAGGCATAACTAAACTCTCCTCCCTCGCAGCTAACCTTGTTCAGCTCTCGCCGAACATAGGCCAGAAACATCTGGCCCCAAGAAAAATAGGTCCCCGTCAAGACACGGTGAACCATCATCATTTTCCCCCCTGACAAACGATGGGGTTCCTATGCACTAAGCACCTGCAAAACACAATCCGCCACTGCCTGCATCTCTAGCTCTCACAGATTCGAGATACTCAGTGTGCTATTCTGCGTAAGGGCCCCTGGAACACAAAATCTCTCAAGGACATCCTCAATATCCATACCAGCTAGAATCCTCAACTAGATGTCCCCTATATCACCCAAATAGGGCAAGCCAGTACGAAAGTACACATCAGTCAAGGTGAGCTCCAGTCGCTCACCTTGCACCATGAAAACTGCCTCCACCGGATCCCAAAAGTCAATCAATTTGTTCAGTAGCTCCCTCACTGAATGCAAAAGAGGGATCTAAGTGAACTTTAGGAGTCCACCCACAGCCAAGGTTTCCTGCACATCCGGGCTCTCCCGAATCCTGCCCATTAGCCCCTCATCAATCTCGCTCTCCCTCCACGATAAAATTTAGAAAAATAAAACAAATTTTTTTCCTAACCAAGCGATCCCCATCGCGACTTTCAGACCCCTAGCCGCGATGAACATCACAGCTTTCATCCCTCATAGTCACGATGGTCATCGCGACTGTCAGCCCTCACAGTCGCGATGTGCATTGCGGGTGTAAGCGCCCACAGCAGCTATGAACATCGTGGCTGTAAGCATGCACAAGCACGATGAACATCGCGGTTGTAGGCACACACAGCCACAATGAACATCGCGGATATAGGCACCCATAGGCACGATGCACATTGTGGCTGTACATCCCATACCCGCGATGTGCATTGCGGGAAAAGGCCCAAAACCCGCGATATTCCGCGTCGGAAAGCCATCGTGGAATATTCGCAGCTTCTGAGATCACAACACTCACTAAAAAGTAAATAAATTAAAAGGCTAAGGCAAATAGGATTACTTGAAACTCGCAGAATGAAAAACCGACAGTCGAATCTCCCACAAATCAAGAAAATGCTCTAACCCAACTAAATTACTATGAGAAAATCAATGATGAAAATGACACTTGTCACATTGGGTCCACTTGCTATTTATAGAAATTTTACCAATTTCCAATCAACCATTTTGGCATCATACGACGTTCGTTTTTCAAACCATTGGAACAATTGGAATCAACACAACAAGAACTTTACGATAGTCCACTCCTTTTCTCGTTCCCACTAGGTCCCGTTTTGGGGCTGTTGACACCGTATTTGAAATACTCAAAGAAACCCTAAAAGGTTTGTCAAAAATACCCAAAAGAAGTAAATTTACTAAGGATGTGTTGAATGAAGTTTTATAATACAAAATCAACAAAGCAAAAACCTACAAGTGTAATAGTCCGAAGGAAATTATTGAAAAGGTTAAATCTTAGCAAAGTTCCAATGACGGAGATGACAAAGGAAAATATCAACGACTATCGTGGATCCCCGCACCACCCAACAGTTCGTTTGCAATAAATGGTGAGTCATTGTGGACATAATACCATTGGAGTATGTGTTGCATTGTTATTGCCCCGCATCAACATGATAGTGGTATCACAAACCACTACAACACCGTGCGGAACCACCAAAGGATAATACGGGGTAAACATGGGCCATAGCACGTGGAAGACGCAGAAGGCACAAGGGAATACGCCAGATGTTGACATAAATCGGATGGACAATATACATTGGCATAAAATCTAAGGACGAGATTCATCCGAATCGTGGGAAGTGCACACTCAATAAAGGAAAGAGTGGTTGCGGTAATTAAACCACTCTAACAGGTGTCAGAAAATGGTTAATCCGCACACAGTTAAAACTGGAAAGGAAAACCATTATTGGGATCGCGGATACCACCATGGGAAATAAAGAGGCACAAGATCTAACGGCTCAAATAAAAAAGCAAGTGATCAATGGTTGGAAACTCTTTGAGAGATAATAAGTTTTGAAGTCAGATTTTGATAGAATAATAAAAAGCCGTACAGTGGAAATACCTATCTTTGGAGACCAGAGATTCATGTGTTGATCATTTTTACACTCTATCTTTTCCCTCATCTCTATATGTGCATGTTTACTTTCTTTGTTATACCTTCCATTATGTTCTTCTTCTATGCTTAAATGAATGTTTGAAATAAATCGGGATTCATACTGGTTATGCCTCGTTTTATCGCATTTAAGTATCCATTATTTCTCCAAAGTTGACAATGGATTCATCCTAGTTAGATGCCTGTTGTTGATGGATTATCATTATTTCTTTCTATACCACCTGCAAAATCAAAATGACTGTGATATGGTTGCTATCTTGCCTCTGTGAAAATCTATTTGGTATAAATCTCTTGCTGGCACATTAGATATTTGAAAGTTGACTCCATACCCAATGTTTCTTGTTTTCTTTTCAACCAAGTAAATCATTTTGAGAAATTTTGAGCGTGTTTCTATATATTTTTAGCCTTTACATATATATTGTGAGAGAGCCCTCTTTGGTGGAAAAAATGGCTAAGTTTTCTACCTAAAGTTTGGTTTGAAATAAGTTACCTTAGGTGTTATTCTTTTACAACCGGGATAAAATCTGAGTGTTAACATTTTGGCGCCGTTGCCGGGGAACGAAAGTGAAATTTTCCATGGGAGAAATGACAGAGAAAGGTCAAATTTCTTGGGCAAGGAAGTTTGAAGCTTTAAAAGTTGGTTGTAGATCTTGCCCTGGCGACTTCACTTGTGAAAAAGTTTCAAGGTTTTTTTTTAAGGTATTCAGAATTAGACATTGTGGCTAGAAGAAGAAATCTCGGTTCACAGTTCTTCTCAGGCGTGGATAATCCAGAAAAGCTCCTCAAGACGGATAAAGGCAAAGGCAAGACAAAAGAAGGTATTCCTCAGTTTTCGAATATATTCCCTTCTTTTCAAGAAAATCTGTTTGAGGAAGAAAATATTGGTTCAAGTGAAAAAGTTTTGTTTAGAACTAAATTAGATTCTGATTTGAAAGAAACAAAGGTTGATCCAAAAAGTTTGTGGGACTATTCTTTAAAATTTGTCTGGGAAAATTTGCAAAAATATGAAAAGGTTGGTTCCAAAATATCCAAGGCCCAAAGAATACCTGTGCAAAGTCATAAATTTATAAAACAACAGGTAGTGATTGTTCCACCTTATAATCCACCACCCATGGTTGCCAGATTTGCCCCATTGGTTTTGCCCGCTGCTTTACACGATTTGCCTCAAAATTATGGACATAGAATCGTTACTTTTGATGATGATGGTAATTATACATCACAAAAAAATGTTGATAACTTTAGTGATTTCATTGATTTAGAAGAAGTGGATCATGATGATGCAAAAATGAGTTTGTTTGCTCAAAGCCTACGAGGCGAAGTCAAAAAATGGTTCAGAGCTTTAGCTGCAGGATCAATTGCTAATTATGATGCTTTCACAACTCTTTTTATCGAAAGATGGGAAGACCAGAAGAATCCTTCACAGATGTTGACACAGTATAACAATCTAAAGAAAGGAGGTTTTGAGTCAGTTCAAGAATTCTCTGCCAGATTTATGAAAGTTTATAACTCTATCCCTGCAGACATAAAACCTCCAGTAGGAGCAACCAAGTTACATTATGCAGATGCTTTTGAAGGTGATTTTTCATGCACATTAAGAGAAAGAAGATCTACCACTTTGGCAATAATGATGAAAGATGCAGTGGAAGTTGAAGCTAATATGATGGCTTCTAGCAAGATGCAGCATAGAGATACAGACCGAAAGAAAAGTAAAGAAGATAATCAAAATACAGCTTCTTCCTCTTCCACAGATGTAAAATTTGAAGCAATGATGAAAACTATGGAGAAGTTGTTAGACATGTTAGTGGTGGATAACAAAGCTCCGAATAGAGAATAAATAGAACCTCAAATCAGAAACCCTAATTTTAGGAGACCCTTTGTCCCACCCATAAGGCCAAGAGATTAGAGAAATCCAAGGAATGCAGAAGAAGATCCAGTCAAACTTCCTTTTCCTTAAAATTATATTGCTGGGGAAGCTGAAGCTGAGATGGCTGAGAGTGACATTCACCATTGTGGCAGTTTTGATCCAGAAGTCTATCTGACTAAACATGAACATGATATGTTCCTTGCAGAAGGAGAATGTTGTAATTTGGAGGTAGAAACTGATCAATACCAGATTGGTTACCAAAGTGTTATAAACGATATTCAAAGAAAGATAAATCTGAGAAATAGAGACGTTATAATAGACAAAGGAAAAGATTCAATGGGTAAATCAAAAGGATCTACAGATAAACCTTCCACCAGTCAGAATGAGCAGCAAACGAGAAGAAAAGAAAACGAAGATGTGCCAAAAGGGATTTCAGATAACAAGAAAGATTCAGTAAAAGAAGTTGATAAAAATTTGGTTCCTTTCAATATACAAAGTGAAATGTCCAAATTCAAGATTTATGTACCTTTCAATGAGATATTAAAGAATAAATAATACAAGGAACAAAATTTTAAGATGATGCAAGTAGAAAATCCAGCGGAAGTAGATACTTTGGAATTGGATAATGATGCTCCTAATATTTGTCTGGGTTCAAGAATGGAAGATAATAGTTTTGGGGAGATTTCTACTTTCTATGTAGATTTGAACGTTCATGATAAAGTTGTGCATAATTGTATGTTAGACTCAGGAGCTTCTCATAACCTGATGCTGAAACTTGTAGTTGAATCTTTGGGGTTGGAGATCACAAGACCATATGATGACCTATTCCCTTTTGATTCAAGGAAAGTTAAATGTTTAGGGTTGATTAAATATTTGACAGTCAATCTCAGTAAAATACCAGTGAAAGGTATCCTCATGGATGTGGTGATTGCTAATATTCCAGCAAAATTTGGTATGTTGTTGTCTAGATCATGGGCTTCGAAGTTTAAAGGAACTTTGCAGATGGATATGTCTTTTGATACTATTTCAGTGTTAGGGGTACACATAAGATTATATGCTGAAAAAATGGTTGCTTATTTGGTAAGTGACTTAAAAGAACCTGAAAAGCATGCTATATATGCAGTAGACACAGATTTGGGGTCATGTATTCTGTACAATGATGTTGAATCCAAAGAAAAGATAGATTTAATTGAACCTAAAGAAAATGAAAAAGAAAGACTATTAAGAGAAAAAAATTAGAAAAGAAGGAACTTGGACAATGCATTTTGATGGAGCTAGGAGCAGAGAAGGAGCTGGTGCGGGAGTATGGATAATCACACCTGATCGAGAATTCTTGATGTTTTCTTATCAATTGAATTTTGAATGTACAAACAATGTTGCAGAATATGAAGCTTTGATTTTGGGGTTGAATGTATTGAGAGATTTAAAAGCAAAAAGAATTGAAGTATTTGGAGATTCTGAATTAGTAATAAATCAGGTAAAAGCTATTTATCAGACCAAACATCCTAAAATGAGGACATGCAGGAATGAAGTGTGGGATTTATTGGAAATTTTTTTCGATGAACATGATGCTATTTCAATTCCCAAAGTTAATAACACCGTAGCAGATTCTTTGGCCACTGCTGGAGCTGCATTCAAAACCCCTATCTTTTCTAAAAAGAAATATGATATTGAGGTTATACACAGACCATCTATCCCAGACAATATCAAACACTGACAGGTTTTTGAAGATGATCAGCAGATTAAACGCTTTTTAGAGATGACAGATGAATTCAATTACAGGTCTATTGATGCAGAAGATGCTGAAGCTGGTCCAGATGAAAAAGATTCCCCTGAAGAAACATAAAAGTTCAAGCAAAGGATTGGAGGTAAGGATATAATTCAGCTGAATAATAACGTTATCCCTAGAGGTTTGATTCCTTTAGAAAAATTGTTTGATAAAAATGATGTGGTGAAAAATCCAAAAGTAGAACCTAAACCTGAGGATGTCAAAGATTACAATTTAGGTTCCGAAGAAGATCCCAAATTAGTAAAGCTTTCAAAGAAACTACCAAGAAAGGAAGAGAATAAAAGTGTGGAAGTGATGAAAAGATTTTCAAATGTTTTCGCCTGGAGTTATGAAGACCTGAAAGAATATGATGTTTCTGTTATACAGCATACAATTCCTATCAAACCTGATGAAAATCCTTTTAAGCAGAAGTTGAGAAGAATAAATCCCAAGTTGCTTCCAATAATAGAAAAAGAAGTGAGAAAGTTGTTTGATGCTAAGATAATGGTATCCTTGAGATTTTATAAGTGGTTGGATAACCTAGTACCAGTAAGGAAAAAGAATGGCGAAATAAGGTTGTGCATAGATTTTAGAAATTTGAACAAAGTCTCTCTGAAAGATAATTATCCACTCCCGAAAATGGATCATATTTTGCAGAAAGTTGTAGGAGCTGAAAGAATTTCTATATTAGATGGTTTCTCAGGTTACAATCAAATTAAAGTTCATCCAGAAGATCAAGAGAAAACTGCTTTTACTACTCCATGGGGAACGTTTATGTATGCCAAAATGCCATTTGGTTTAATGAACGAAGGGGCAACCTTTCAGAGAGCCATGGACATTGCATTTGCAGATGAAAGAGACAAATTCGTGGTAGTATACATGGATGATATCACTGTATATTCAAAGAATGCTATTGATCACTGGAAACATCTGGAAAGAGTTTTCTTGAAATGTAGAAGGTTTGGGATCTCTTTAAATCCAAAGAAATCTCATTTTTGCATGGAGGAAGGAAGATTGTTGGGACACATTATATCAAAAGAAGGCATCAAGATTGACCCAGAGAGAGTATCTTCCATACATAAGGTCGAAATCCCTAGAAGTAAGAAGGAAATTCAGTCATTTATTGGAAGGTTAAATTGGTTAAGAAGGTTCATTCCTAGTTTTGCTGAGATTTTGAGAAACATATCTGAAATGCTAAGAAAAGACAAGGAAATTAAATGGATTGAAGAAGCAAGACAATCTTTTGATGATATTAAAAGGGCATTGACTGAAGCACTAGTGTTAATTAGTCTAGATTATTCAAAAGATTTCATTATGTTTACTTATGCATCAGAACACACAGTAGCTGGAGTATTGTTACAAAAGAACCAAGAAGGTGTGAAACAGCCAATTGTATTTTTCAGTAAAATTCTAAGGGATGCAAAATTAAAATATAACATTATGGAGAAACAAGCTTATGCTTTAGTGAAAGCATTGAAGGATTTCAGCATATACATATTGCACTCTCATATAATAGCACATGTTCCATCAGCAGCAGTGAAAGATATTCTTACCCAGCCAGATCCCGAAGGAAAAAGAGCAAAGTGGATAGCAGTATTATTGGAATATGATCTCGACATTAAGCCTACAAAGCTGATAAAAGGCCAAGGTCTGGCTAAAATGATGATGGAGACAAATTGGGATTCTCTAGGTATGAATTTTCTTTCTGTAATTTCAAAAGAAGCCATTCCAAATTGCCAAGTAATCAAAGATTTCTCTTTATCTCCCTGGTACGCGGACATTGTGTATGTTCTGCAAAATCTTCAAGCACCTGCAAATATGGAAAAAACCAGAGCAAGATCAGTAAAGTTGAAAGCAACCAAGTTCTGCATATTCGATGGGAATTTATTTTGGAAAGATCCAGGAGGTATTCTGTTGAATTGTCTATTAGATAATGAAGCGCAACATATTATGGTGGAATTTCATAAAGGCATGTGTGGAGGACATCATTCATGGAAGGCTATGGTGAACAAGATTCTTAGAGCTAGTTTTTATTGGCCCAGCATGTACTCAGATGTATATAAAGAAGTGACCAAATGTCATGAGTGTCAAATTTTTGATGGGAAAAGAGAACTATTACCATTTCCTTTGAAACCTATTTCAGTTGAAGCACCTTTTCAACAGTGGGGGTTAGATTTCATTGGTGAAATTAACCCAAATTCCTTAGGGAAGCATAAGTGGATTCTGACTGCTACAGATTATTTCACGAAATGGATTGAGGCCATTCCAACAAGAAACGCCACAGAAACAGTGATAATGAACTTTTTAGAAGAAAACATCTTATCCAGGTTTGGTTGTCCTAAAAGGATAGTGAGAGATAATGCTCCAGCGTTCAAATAAAAAAAGATGATAAATTTTTGTCACAAATATCACATACATTTAAATCATTCCACTGCTTATTATCCACAAGGAAATGGATTGGATGAATCTTCAAATAAAATTCTAGTGAGGATCATAAAGAAGTTGCTAGAAGATAACAAGAGGGCTTGGCACACTAAATTAAAATATGCTTTGTGGGCAGATAGAATCAGTACAAAAAGAGCATGTGGCACTTTGCCTTTCCAGTTGGTGTATGGCACAGAGGTAATTTTTCCTATTTCTTTGGGTTTGCCAGTTATGAAATAAGTTACCTTAGGTGTTATTCTTTTACAACCGGGATAAAATCTGAGTGTTAACAGGGGCATTTTTTCCTCATGCCCCTCGTCGCCTCGATTTGCGTGCCACATCGACCGTAATCTGTTTTTGATGAGTCTTATATTTTTGGATTTAGTTTTTCATGCTTGTGACGATGCTTGAGATCATTTCTCACTCTCACCCCCATAATTTTTAGGCACTTTTTTACATGCCCGTCGTCCCCTCGATTTGCGTGTCACATCGAAAGCCCTTAGATTTTACAAATTTTCGCATCACAACTTATACATGATCCCTCCACTCCATCCATACTGCAATTATGGTGTTGTTTTGCTACCATTCATCAACCCACAAGGAGGCCCCATTAGTGTTCCCCCCTATCACTGTGCTTGATCCCCATACTCGCCCTTTGATTGCACACTTCCTACTTGCCTCTCAATTATTTTTGTTCAGTATAATTTTATTCCTTTTTCGGGCCGATCAATTCCTTTACGAAAAAGGCACTTAGGGAGTTTTTGTTAAGATATTTTCTGACTCCCAAAACAATGAAAAGATCACCGAGCAATCTTGCTTCTTTTCATGCTCGCTAAAAGTATCTGAAAGGGCGTCTACCTAGTATAATTTTACCCCTTTTCTGGACCTTGTAGACTAATTACGAAAAAGGAATACTCTAGTCACATCAGCTAGAAGAGTTCTCCATTTGCATCATTTTATGTTTTTTTGGGCCTTGGAGACTAGCATATGAAAAAGACCACCAATGGAGTCTACTTACATCTTTCAGACTCTCTAAAATTGAAAGCAACCACGAGCAATCACCATCTTGGGATCGTACAAATCTACAGTATCACCAAACCTTACCATGATTTATATGCCTTTGACTCTTGAGCTGTGAAGTGTCTAGGAGTAATAAAAGAAATGGTTGTCAACCTTGCTCAGTTGCCCATGAAAAGTGTGATAATGGATGTTGTGGTAGCTGACATCACACCAAAGTTTGGCTTGCTCCTTTCTAGGTCATGGGCTAAGAAGGTTGGGGGAACCTTACAGATGGACCTCTCTTATGCCACCATTCCTGTTTTTGGTGGAGAAAACAGAAAACTTTACAGAGAGTTGCAGCTTGCTTACATAGTAACAGATGATAAAAACCCCACCAATCACCCATTGTACTCTATTGATAAAGATCTTGGTTCATGCATATTACAGTTCAGTGAGGAGGATAATTCTGCTGGTCTGTTACAAGTGGAAAAAGAACAACAAATAAAACACAACAGAGAGGAAGAATATGCACTGTGGCAATTGTACTTTGATGGATCCTCATGAAAAGAAGGTGCTGGAGCTGGAGTTTTACTCATTTCCCCTGGGGGTGAAATAGTGAAACTCATGTATAAGTTGGAGTTTGTTACCACTAACAACACTGCTGAGTATGAAGCTCTGCTATTGGGATTGAAAGCTGCTAAAGATTTAGGAATTCAGCAGATTGTTGCATTTAGCGACTCCAAACTAGTTGTTCAGCAGGTGAAGAACAATTATCAAGTAAAGCAGGGTTTGCTGAAAGTATATCAGAATGAGGTATGGGATATGCTTGAAAACTATTTTATAGCAATTAATATCACTCATATTCCAAGGAATCATAATGAGACTGCAGACTCATTAACTTTTGCTGCCACACATTTCAGAATCCCTAAGACCACTCAGCTAAGGTATCCCATAGAGGTGAGGTATAGACCATGTGTGTCTGATAATGTGAAGCACTGGAGAGTTTTTGAAGATGACATTGAAATCAAAAAATTTCTTGAGCTTACAGATGAGTTTTCAAATGCTCAAATTGATCAGGAAGAGGATGAGGGGGATGAACAGTTAAATGAATTTGTTGCAGAAAAGATAGCAAGTCATAAAATCATTGAGTTGAAGAGCAACTTCATTCCAAAAGGTCTAGTACCTTTAGAAAGAATATTCACAAAGGATGATACACCTTCAAAGCCAGTGGTTCAATCTTCAGAAGACAATGTGGTGGACTGCAATATTGGTTCAGCAAAACATCCAAAGATGGTAAAAATTTTTAAATCTTTGACAACTGAACAAAGAAACAGATATATCAAGCTTTTGAAAGAACATGTAGATGTATTTGCCTGGTCTTATCAGGAACTAAGAACTTATGATACAACAAAGCACAAGGTCCCTTTGAAGCCTAATGTTAAGCCTTTCCGACAGAAACTAAGAAGGGTCAATCCAACGTTGTTCCCTGTAATTGAAAAAGAAATAAAGAAGCTACTGGATGCAAAGATAATAGTGCCTCTTAGGTACTCTTCCTGGGTTGCTAATTTGGTTCCTGTCAGAAAAAAGAATGGGGAAATTAGATTATGTATTGACTTCAGAAATCTGAATAGATCATCATTAAAAGACAACTATCCTCTTCCCAAGATTGAACAGGTTTTGCAGCAAGTAGTTGGAGCTCAGAGGATCTCTATGGTGGATGGTTTCTCAGGGTACAATCAGATTGCCATGCACCCTGATGACAAGGAAAATACAACCTTTACAACCCCCTGGGGGACATTCATGTATGACAAGATGCCTTTTGGCTTGATGAATGCTGGAGCAACCTTTCAGAGAGCCATGGACATTGCATTTGTAGGAGAAAAAGATAAGTTTTTGTTTATCTATCTGGATGATATTACTGTATTCTCAAAATCTGATGATGAACACTTGAAGCACTTGAAGCAAACCTTCCTAAAATGCAGAAAATTTGGCCTGTCCCTGAACCCCAAAAAGTCACATTTTGCTAAGCAAGAAGGTAAACTACTTGGTCACTTGGTGTCTGCTGATGGCATCAGAATAGATCCTGAAAGAGTGAAAGCAATACTGAAGATTAGTTTACCTAGGAGTAAAAAAGATGTTCAATCATTCATTGGCAAGATAAATTTTCTGCGGTGGTTTATTCCCAACTTTGCTGAAATCATTAAACAAATCACAACCATGTTGAAGAAAGATCAGGAAGTAAAGTGGACTGCTGAGGCAAAGACAGCATTTGAGAAAATCAAGGTAGCTCTTACTGAAGCATCTGTATTGGTAAGTCCTCATTTTACCAAAGAATTCCTTACTTTTGCATTTGCGTCAGAAGACACAATTGCAGCTGTTTTACTTCAGAAAAATAAAGAAGGATTGGAACTGCCTATTGCTTTCTTCAGCAAAACTCTCAGAGATTCTGAGCTGAAGTACAGTATATTGGAGAAACAAGCTTATGCTCTGGTAAAGGCTTTGAAATTTTTCAGAATTTATGTCCTGCATTCAAAAGTAATTTCTTTTGTACCTAATTCTGCTATGAAAGATGTATTAACTCAGCCAGATAGTGAAGGAAAGACAGGTAGGTGGATTGCGAAGATTATGGAATATGATGTAGAGATCAGGCCTACTAAGCTTGTCAAGGGGCAAGGTTTAGCCAAGCTGTTGGTTGAATCAAATTGTCAGGCTCTGGGACTGCATGTCATGGCTGAAGAATCAATTCCTAAAGAAGATCAAGCACTTCTGGAAAAAGAAAAGATCATGGATTTTTATTCATCATCAGCCTGGTATGCAGACATTGTTCATTTTCTGTTATTTCTGCAATGTCCTGAACATTTGGATAAGAAGGCTTCCAGATATTTAAAACTCAAAGCTACTAAATACTGTTTAGTTGAGGATCAATTGTTCTGGAAGGACCCAGGAGGTATTTTGCTCAGGTGTTTGGACAAATATGAAATAGGAGAGGTGATTTCAGAATCTCATGAAGGTGCTTGTGGAGGGCACAAGTATTGGAAAGGAACAGCTTACAAAATTTTACGAGCTGGATATTATTGGCCATCCTTGTTCACAGATGTTTACCAGTAGGTAAGAGCCTGCATTCCTTGTCAAAAATTTGCAGGTAAACAGAAATTATTGTCTTTGCCTTTAAAACCTATTGCAGTCAATGCCCCTTTTCAGTAGTGGGGTCTGGACTTTATTGGAGAAATAAATCCAGCATCTTCAGGACATCATCACTGGATTCTGACTGCAATAGATTTTTTCACAAAATGGTTGGAAGCCATTCCCACAAGGAATGCTACAGACAAGGTAATCATGGAATTCATTGAAGAAAATATTTTGAGTCAGTTTGGCTGTCCACAGAGATTAATAACAGATAATGCAAAGGCATTCAAATCCAAGGCAATGGTGGCCTTTTGTGAAAGAAATGAAATCATTCTGAAGCACTCAACTCCCTATTATCCTCAGGGCAATGGTCAAGCTGAATCTTCCAATAAGAACGTCATTCAGAGCATCAAGAAACTGCTAAAGCATAACAAAAGATCTTGGGATTCAATGCTGAAGTATGCATTATGGGTAGTTAGGATTACAGTGAAACGGGCAATTGGGACTTCTCCATTTCAACTAGTTTATGGTACAGAGGCAGTGTTCCCTGTTCAATTGGGGATTCCAGTGATGAAATTCCTCCAGAACTCTCAAGAGGAACCGAATGATATGCAAAGGAGAATCTTTGAAATGATAGAGTTACAGCAAAGTAGAGAGAAGGTGGATGAAAAAGCACAGCTGTACAGAGCCAAGATTAAAAACAGGTTTGACAGGAATATTAAAGAAAGTACTTTCATAGAAGGTGAGATGGTTCTAAGATGGGATGCAATAAAGGAGCAAAAGGGTAAGCATGGTAAGTTTGACAATCTTTGGTTTGGCCCTTTTCTGGTATCAAAATTTTTAGAGAACAATACTTTTATCTTGCAGTCCTTGGAAGGTGAGGAGTTGTCCAGCCCTGTTAATGGGCGATTCCTCAAGCATTTTTACAGTTTATAGGAGCATTTTCACTGATCATTGTACATACTGGTGAGTGAATCACAATAAGACTCCATACCCCAATGAAAGTTTTTGCAGATAGATAGATAAGATAACAGACATAAGGCAATGGTCTACAAGTTCTTGAAGCCTCGCAGGGAGGTCTTCATCCCGCAGCTGGAGCCAGATGTTAAGTTAGTAATTTGTTCCTTCAATTTTTTTTTGATTTGCATTTTATTTTAAGTTATTTATTTTCTTTAATTTGATTTTTCCCTCTTTAGGAAATTTCCTTTAGTTTTTATATGAAATTTTGGGCTTGATTTTGAAATTTTCAAGTTTTAAACTTTAGGATTGTTTTTGTTAAAGGGTTTAAAAAGTCACCATATCAAATAATGGGCTCATAAACCATACTCTAAGTAGATTCATGTATAATCATTACCCTAACATCTTTAAAACCCTATGCAAAATGACAAAAAGCTGTTAGAAAGCACCGAAACAGTGTTAAAATTATTCTTGTAGCGCTGGAGCTCAAAATCACCAAAGGCGCGCTACAAGAATATCACGACTCCAAATTACTCCGATATTTTAGCAAATCTTGGCACATTTGGAATGATGAATGACTAATTACATGTTCTGGAGGATTTGTTACGTGCTGATGCAGGGAACATCATGATTCCAAGTGGTTACACATTGTGAGGAAATCGTGGTCATCATGAGCCCAAATGTAAGTCCTTTTGACAGGTAGCAGTATGATTTGAGGTAAATGTGGGAGGATTTTGTCATTTACAGGCACATTCAAAGATGAAGGACTAAGTGGAGTAGCCATAACCACTAAAAAACCAGACATTGTCGCTGCCGAACAAAGGAGAGGTTTTGATGGCTTCACGGGAAATTAGGGCTTCCTAATTTCATTGCTAGTAGTTAAATTGAATGTTGGAGGACGTCTGTACATCCAAGGTGACTCATTTGACAACTCAAGTCATGATTTTAAATAACTGCAGTTGAACAATTTAAAGGTATTTCCTGAAAAGCCAATATAATTGCAAATTTGGGTTTTTTTCGCTGAGGCTTACTCTGTCAAAATTGATCAACGGAAAGGTTAAATTATGTTTTTAAATGCAATTTCGACCAGAGAAATAGGTATTTCTGATGCTCTGAGACACCAGGCTGAGCAAGGGTTGAAGATAGCAGTTTCTTTTTTTATGAAATATGATCCTGTCAAAGCTAAGGTTGTAGTGATGTGAGGAGCCTATACATTTGACAGTATTTTAACCTCCTAAATTGATCTTCTGCTTGCAAACAATACAAAAGGATACCGAATATCTGATTGAAGAAGAATGGACAGGAGTGGTAAGATAAACAGAGCCGAACCTACTGATGTAGGATGGATTGAAAAACTCCCTAGATGTGCTGAGTTGTTTCAACAAGCTGGTTGGATGGATTTTTTCAAGAAGATAGATGGGTATAATGCAGAAGTGTCCTGTAAGTTTGCTCAAGGTTTTAAAAATGACATGGTGTCCTTTGATACTCTTAAATTCAGGCTGACATTGAAGCTGATTTCAGAAGCTATAGGGATTAAGAATGAGGGTGAACTATGGTTTAAGAAACTGCCTTTTGATTTTAATCCACAAAGATATCTTTTACCAAATGTTATCCCTGATTGCAATAACGACATCCTTATTCAAAATTTCATAAAGGAATGGGTTGATCCAATCAGGATACTGCAGAGCTATGTTACTTGCGAGGGCAGGTATGCTTATGTATACAAGTACCACTTCAGATTCCTTCAGCACATGGTGGGGGTGTCCAAGATGAACTTGTCATTCTTCTTTTTGAAAAGCTTGCAGAAGATGTCCAACAGGGTGAAAGGGCAGATAGATCATTCTTCTCAGTCTATTTTTCACCATGGGCTAATTAAGTTGATTATTAGCACTGTTTTGCAGCATGAAGGGAAGACTTGGGACTTTTTCATCTTTTGGTCTGGCTTTGAAGATCAGAAACCTAAGAGCCAAGCGGACAAGGGTAAGGTCTTGATGAAGAAATTAGGTCAGAAGCCTAAACTTGAAGATAAGGAAGAGGTCAAAGTTGAGGAAGCATCAGAACATGTGGAGGAGGATAGTAAATCAAAACTATTCTCAGCCAGTCTTAAAGGCAAGTACTCATTGTTTGTAGAGGAGAAAGAGCAACCTGAACAGTATTTGGCACCTGCAGAAGATTCTCATGAAGTGAAAACTGCTGATATAAGAGAGGTTGCTGTACCTAAGGAGGAGATTCAAACTCAACAGAAAATCCCTATCACCATTCTCTCAGATGATGAGGGATATTTATTGGAGGAAGAGCAGCCCATCTCCAAAACAGAAGTCAAGGTTGAAACGGGAAAAGAAATCCCTACTTCAGACAGCAAAACAACAAAACCTAACAGAAAAAGGAATAAACTTGTAGTAGTAGAGTTGGCTATTATCCAGCATCAAGGAAAGGAGCTGAAAATGATGGGAGAAGCAGCATCATTTTGGAGACCTAAAACTAGGTCAAAGAACAAGCTAAGACTGAACATGAAGAAATTGCTCAATCCCAGATTAAATACAAATGAAGTTACTGTCCTAGATGAGGTTTCCATGGATGATAAACCAGAATTAGACAAAAAGCAGCCACAATCAAAAGAAGAAGCTCCTTTAGTTGAAGCAACAGGTGAGGAAAATCCTAGCATTGAAGACACTCCTGCAGACCTGTTAATTGAAGAGGATGAAATCTTCAAAAAACTTGATATACCTTGGAGACCTGATGAGGAACAAGATCCTACAATAGACAAACTAGTTGACTCTGACAGAGAGAATTTGAAGAAAACTGTTAAGCAGTACAAACATCAGATGAGTTACATGCAAGAGGTCAATGATGGATTAATGATGGCTAACCGAAGGTGGAGAGAAGATCTACAAGATGTAAATGACCATTTTTAGGAGTTGATAGCAGAAGCAAAGGAAGCATTAAAGAGAAAAAGAGCTACTGACATGCATTGCACAGATTTGGAGAAGACAGTCCAGAACCTGCAGCAGAGAAATGAGGAGCTCATCAAGAAGATAAATGACATGGAGCAGGAGCAGAAGAAAGCTAAGAAGAAAGATCAAGCATCAGATGGTATCGCTCTGCTGGCTGAAGCAGCAAAATATCTATAAGTTAGTTGTTCATTTAGTTAGTTGTCACTAGTTGATAAACACATATGTTAGTGATTTACTATTTTTAGCATATTTTGTAATATTGTACATTTTACTTTACCTCATCGAATAGATGGAAGGAAGTTAGGGTTAGATCCCTAACTGATTTTGTAAAGATTAGTATTTAGAGAGGTTAGAAAGTCATAGATGGGGTTCTAATTTTTGGGAGCTTCAGGAGGTCTTCAGACTGCTTTTGTCTTCAGACTTGTCCAGGAGTTAAGTACCAAGACTCTTATATACATTTGATGATGAAATTATGAGATATATGACATTTTTCCCTTCAGTTTTCTGTGTTGGCTTCATTATTGAACTTGTTTAGTTTCTTAATTGATATATTCATTATTGGTTTATGTGTATTTGCTAATGATGCTTGTCTTTTATGAATGAAACTCAGCATAGTGTTTCTGTTGGATCTTGTGTGATATATTATGCATCTTTATCATCTTCTGTTTATGATTTAGTTATTATCTTGCTCATGAATGTATTCTCTGATTGTTCCCAAATATTACAACCATTAAAAACCTTTTAAACAAACCCTAAACCCTAGTTTTATTGAGTTTTACATTTGAGATTGTGTTGGCTTGTTTCTTTGGCCTTGGAAACAATTTCTGGCACAAACACCTCCCATTTCAAGTTTGAAGATCCCCATTGAAGCATTGGAGAAGAAGAGACCATTGGACATTGGAGCATCTCAACCTTGGAGCTGCTCAAAACTCACCATCCTCACCATTTGAGGTAATACAAAATCAAATTTTTTTAATTTATTGTTTTTCTCATAGATCTTATTGCTTATGTTCTTAAATCTAGTTTTTTATTTCTTTGCACATGTGAATGTTAGATGAGATTACATTAGTTTTTACATATTTTTATTTAGACTGCTGCTACTAGTTAGTAGGTGCACCCTTGCACATGCTTGGTTGAATAACCAAGCAACAGTCATCGACTACTTTACAAATTCGGCCGAGGCAATGCCTATTGTGAGAGCATACGAAGAAACGACTGCTTATTTTGTATTTAACCAGATCATTGCTAGATTTGGTATCCCCAAAGATATAGTTACGGACCATGGTCGAAATTTTTAGAACAACATGATGACTGAATTGTATACTATGCTAGGTTTTCGATAGGAACATTTGTCCTCATTCTATCCGCAGGCGAATGGTCAGGTCGAAGTGGTCATCAAAACTTTGAAAACCATTCTTCAAAGGACCATCAATGCCAGTCGATCCAACTGGCACATCATGTTGTATCTAGCTCTTTGGGCATACTGGTCTAATGTTAAGACCACAATCAGATTCTCACCCTTTCAACTTGTTCATGGGGTAGAAGCGGTTATTCTGGTTGAATGTGAAATTCCTTCATTAAATTTGGCTATCCAACTACTCCCCGATACTTCAGCTCTAGAGGAACGTTTGCTGCACTTAGAACATCTATATGAACAACGTCGCGACACGCTTACTGCAAATGAGGCTCATAAAAGTAGAGTCAAGCGTCAATACGATATGTCTGTTAAACCAAGGGTGTTCTCTAAAGGAGACCTTGTTATGATTTACGATCAAGACAAATATCCCTTGGGGGTAGGAAAGTTCAAATCTATGTGGCTTGGACCGTATATTGTCTCGAAAGTTATAAAGAAAGGGTCTTATGAGCTAACCGATTGTGAAGGATGTAAGTTTCCTGAGCCCAGAAATGGGCTCTACTTGAAAAAGTATTATGCTTAGGCCTCTATGCTTTTTCTTGTATCATAGTTGTACATGTTAGTCTTCTCTTTCGTTTTCGGTTATGTCTTATGTGTCTTATGGGTTGTATTTTCAATTGACAACTTAATTTTTCATAGGATTTGTGGATGGCGCTAGTCGCCACACCCGTCAGTTGGCATCAGCAGCTTGGGTTATTTACTCACCGTCCGGTCAACTTGTGTCTTCTGGAGGTGCTTGTTTAGGCCCTACGACGAACAACGTAGTTGAATATAGTGCAATCATAGAGTTATTCCGAGATGTTATTCATCATGGCATTTCACAGTTGGAGGTATGACTCGACTCATAGTTAGTTGTATTTCAGTTAATGGGTGACTATAGAGTTCGGGATCCTATTTTTCTTCGTCAGTTTTTGAGAGTCAAGTTACTGTAAAGATATTTTGATTTTATCACATATCAACACATTTCAAGACATTTTAATTCATTAGCTAACTCATATGAAAATTACATTCTAGATTGGCATCTTTATCTGCCATCTCCGCTATAGCCTCTCTATAATAGATAATGAGCCTGGCTACTTTCCTAAGTAACCTAATCCATAATGGGGGCACACCCACAACATCCTCTTGCATAGCGAGTAGCATTCGATCGATCTTTTAGGTGGGAATATCATGAGTCCATCGAATCATATTTCCCTCTATGCTCACTAGCATGGTATCAGCTGCTCTGGGCTTCATCGGACGTACATACACATGAGGATGTCCCTCAGGATGCACAAGTCCCACATCTGCATAAATCATATTGTGAATACTCTAACTCATTATAAAAATTATATACATAAAAAACTTAAAAATGAAATAAATTTCAAAAAGTAAAAGTATGTCTTACCCATCTCTCCCCAAGATTCCTCTGGAGGTAGAGTGAGCTCAAGATCTCCACGAAAATCAATTTCTGCATAGGGAAACTACTCTAAGTACGACACTTGATGGCCACACCATGCCCAGAAGTCCTCATCAGTATATGTGAGTATTGTCTCGCCACCACCCTGGCATAAGAAGATGTCTCCCCATCGATTCATCAGTGGCTCACGAGGATTGAGCGGCGATAGGGACATTCCAGGACTTAGGGAAGGAACCCTCTCAAAGAATAAGCTACATAGGATGCTCCCATATTTGAAGTTATTTTTCCTTCCCCTCTTGCACTCGGTCATTTGGTGATTCATACTCACTAGAAGACCCGAGCACTAGTCAAATACAACCCCCCGAAGACATTCCACACCTTTCTGCATATAGTTCCTAGATGCTAAGTGTTGCGCAGATCTTCCCCCAATCCTGTTCAAATTAATCAGGATGACCTTAAAAGGGAAGCTCGAGATCGAACCAATAGGAACTTGACTGCCACTTTTCTCAGTGTCGGGAAGACAATAGGCGTTGATGTAATCTTGTACTAACAAGGCATCCACTCCTCGGAACGTACCGTTCAAGTTTACCATTTCCCCTCTTCGGGACAAACCTGTTAGGAAGTATATGTCATCAAGTGTGAGCTATAGGATCTCTCCCTGGAGATCAAATACTCCTTGGTTGACATCCAAATAGTTTACAAGCGTTTCCAACAATTGTGTTTGTTCCCTCATATTGGTGGTTCATAAAAACTTGACTAAACCACACCTTCTTAATGCACCCAGTGTTAATGGATATCCCATAGCATGCATGTCCATATCCTCATGTTCCCTTTCCCTCCATGTTAGCACAATCCCTACATTCATTCAAATATTTATGCTTTAGTTTTTGTTTTTTCATTTTTAAACTATGGTACCCACGGCTGTCTTTAGTGGACAGTAGTGGGTACCCGCTGGTTGAATTATGGAAAATCCACGCACTTTTCTCGTGCCCACGAGTTTTGTATAGGGAAACCAACAAGTACGGGGCCCTAAATTTTAAAATACAATAAAAAACAAAAATAACCATTGAAAATCAAAATTTATGCTTTGAATTGAAAGTAGGGGGAGAGAGCACTTACTTGCAAGTGGAAGAATGTGTTTTGGTGACCTGAAGTGATCGCTATGAGCGTTTGAAGTGAGAGGTTGTTTTCACCCTTTGCACTCCAAAAAATGAATTGGTGAATTTTTTTTTAGTTTTGAAACTATTTATAAAATCAGTTTTGATTTTTACCCACTTTTTAAAATTTCTCTATAGTTTCAATTCTATTTTGAAAAGTTTATTTAATCAAACTAATGCACTTTTAAGTCTTTTTTTATTAGGTAAAGAACGACGCAACTATTTTCACTACCTTTTGCAACCATGATTTACTAAGGTGTGTTTTCCTTAATGACACATCAGTTCGGTATAATACCTCTTGTCTTTATGAATTTCCTTTTTTGATCATGTTATATGTCATTTATCACTAATCTGGTCGTTTCAGCATTTCGTCATTTGACAGGATCACGGAATTTAGTTTCCCTTATGCCTATAAAGCCTTTTTAATCCTTTGTTATACTTTTCAAAACCAAATGAGATTGCTGAGCATACTTGTTCACTTCAGACTCGTTAAAGGAATTGAAGGTACACCCACTGAGGTATAAGTTTACCCCTTTTCCGGACCTTCATGGATTAATTACGAAAAAAGGTATACTCTAGTCATATGTGGCTAGAATAAATCTTCTCTCATTGTTTTACACTTTTTTGGGTGAGGAGACTAACTGTACGAAAAAGGACCTTTTGGAGTCTCCTTTAGGGTTTTCAGACTCTCGAAACATGAAAACACCAAGTGAGCATGCACTACCTCGGGCTCGATGTGAAATCCACGAGTTACTATATGGAGTTCTTGTTTAAGTTTTTCAAACTCCTTAAATTTGAAAACTATGGCGAGCAAAAACCAACTTGGGCTCGATATTAAAATCCATGAGTAGGTATATGGAGTTATTGTTTAATTTTTTTAGACTCCTTAAAATTGGAAAAACCGGCGACCAAGAATAGATATTGGCTCGATATTAAAATCCAGAGATCAGTATATCGAATACTAGTCTATCTCTTCTTCAAACATGTTAAAACATGAAGAAGGTCTTGAGTTTCCCTCCCATGGACCCGTTAAATTACACATGGTTGGACTTCCATCAAGCAGTATTTTCCCTCTTTCTTAGAGCTTGCTTAAAAAATGAAGAAGGACTATTGAGTTTTCTTTCTTGGATTCATTAAAACCAACAAGAAATATATTCTTTAATAAAAATAGAAAAGGGAAGGGAAGGGTGTCCAGTATATTTTCAGTTCAAAGGCAGTAAGTTAGTCATATCCTTGAACAAAGCACCTTTTGATTCTATCAAAATAGTTGGGTTGTAGTTTTGGCTTTAATTTGAACCTTGTAACGTCCCCTAGACCTCCCTTGTGGCCTTCAAAGGCCACTGAAGATCCAGCGTTAATTTTTTTTCTTCTTTTACTTCCAAAACTACATACAGCTTCCCTAGACTCGGATCCACAATCTACCATTGCAATCCACAGTCCGCATGGCATCTTTTTGCAATCGATAATTGTGTCTTTCCGCAAACCGCAATCTGCATTGCATCTTTTCGCAATCCGCAATCTACATTGCATCTTTCCACAATCAGTAATCCGCAATCGCATCCTTTCATGATCCACAATATGCATTGTTTCTTTCCACAATATTCAATCTGCATTGCATATTCCGTGATCTGCAATCCACAATCTGCATTGCATATTCCGCGATACGCATTCCGCATTGCAGAGGTTGGAAATGTAGAAGTACAACTTCTGGAAAACTTCCCCTTCCGCAATGTGCAATCCGCATTGTGGAAGTCAGAATTGCGGAAGTCCAACTTCAAACTTCTGGGAAACTTCCCCTTCCACAATCCGTAATCCGCATTACGGAAGTTAGAAATGCGGAAGCCCAACTTCAACTTCCAGAAAAATTCCCCTTCCGCAATCCACAATCCACATTGCGGAAGTCGGAATTGTGGAAGCCCCAACTTCTCTGTTCCTGCAGCTCACCAAGGAAAACTTATGAGAGTCATAACTTCTTCATCCTAAGTCCAAATGAGGCAAGGTTGGTACCATTGGAAAGCTCTTGGAGAGCTCTATCCAATGGTATAAACCCCTTCCCAGTTGAGCTATCTAGCCATCTCATTTACTTCTCTGAAACTTTGTATGTAACCTTATAAGGTATCTTTCAACCTTTAACAGGTCTCTACCTTGCTCCTGCCATAACCCATATTTCCTTTGACTCACAGAGCGGGATAAACATGTCGCAGGCCACATAACCATTCCATGATTAAGAAAGGTTAAGCATTCCATTTACAAGGGTAAGTATCTCATGAAAAAATACATATAATAATAGAAATTAAGGTTAACCATACATCTAAAACATGTAAAATTAACAATGCATTAAACTCATGCAACTGGATAAAGAATTCAACCAACACTCAGCCTTCCACTCAGGCTTACACATGGTCTACCACTTGTCCACATTCATGTAGATTTCATTCAACAGCTTAAGCAAAATAGCATAATAATAACACATCAAATAACATCATTCATTCCACAAAACCCATATATCTTTGTATCTTGAAGTTGCCTCGCAACTGGCTAAGTGAGAGAAACGTTCCACCCAACCTTAGGTCTATGTCCAGCCTATACTCTTTCAGCTAAGAGACCATCCCTGAGCTGGGATATATCTCCACTAAGGAGGGATAGGTAGGCTCTCTAATAGTGAAGATCCACTTCAGTACTAAGCCAACCTATAGCTGGGTTTATCAAGCAACACCAGAAACATACTCATGCTAAGCCACCCTGCTGTTGTGTTTATCAAGCATACCCATGCTAAGCCAACCTGCAGTTGGTTTTATCAAGCATACATGAAAACAAGGAGGATATTTCTAATTCAGTGAGCTCAACCACAGAGCTAAAGACATCTCAATCACTTAACATACAAGGCACCCACATTATCCACCTCACCCAACATAAGGAAGGCCCTCTTCTCTGATACACAGTACCTCAAGTCCCCTTCGCTTCTGGTGCTATTCAAGGTAGGAATAAGAAGGTCTGACCGCTAGTTCTATGAGATCATAGTCTTCACTGGGTTTGTCAAGCATTCCCACCCTAAACCCAATCCTTTTACTTCTACTGCGCAAGCTGGTTCATTCCAGGGTTGTGGACTAACTCTGTCCTGCAATTCGATTCTCTACTCATGTAATTTCAAGATTCACGTAGCTTCCTCAAGCTATGCATTCCCTGTAATCCCCTTTCGAATCACCTTCAGGTTTCTACTCAAAGATCAATCATACGCGTGGGATCCTTCTGGAATTCGGATCCCTTAATTTGGATCACCTCTGTGTTTCAGGATCTCTTCCCATAGCATGAATGCGTCCAACCCTGAACAAAAAACCCAAAATGAAGGAACGAGGAACCCCTAACTCAGATCCCAACACCATTTTAATCTCCTGCGAATATCCTCCACGTGCTTTCCTTCTCGACATTATGTAACTGAATATGTAACCGTATAGGGAATCAAATCAGTTACGCATGCCCAAGTGGAAGCATGGGTCACCATACCACAACCCCCTCACCTCTCCCTAGTGGATACCTTCGCCCCCTTCTCTTTATCATCTTCTGTTTATGATTTAGTTATTATCTTGCTCATGAATGTATTCCCTGATTGTTCCCAAATATTACAACCATTAAAAACCTTTTAAACAAACCCTAAACCCTAGTTTTATTGAGTTTTACATTTGAGATTGTGTTGGCTTGTTTCTTTGGCCTTGGAAACAATTTCTGGCACAAACACCTCCCATTTCGAGTTTGAAGATCCCCATTGAAGCATTGGAGAAGAAGAGACCATTGGACATTGGAGCATCTCAACCTTGGAGCTGCTCAAAACTCACCATCCTCACCATTTGAGGTAATACAAAATCAAATTTTTTTAATTTATTGTTTTTCTCATAGATCTTATTGCTTATGTTCTTAAATCTAGTTTTTTATTTCTTTGCACATGTGAATGTTAGATGAGATTAGATTAGTTTTTACATATTTTTATTTAGACTGCTGCTACTAGTTAGTAGGTGCACCCTTGCACATGCTTGGTTGAATAACCAAGCAACAGTCATCGACTACTTTACAAATTCGGCCGAGGCAATGCCTATTGTGAGATCATACGAAGAAACGACTGCTTATTTTGTATTTAACCAGATCATTGCTAGATTTGGTATCCCCAAAGATATAGTTACAGACCATGGTCGAAATTTTTAGAACAACATGATGACTGAATTGTATACTATGCTAGGTTTTCGATAGGAACATTTGTCCTCATTCTATCCCCAGGCGAATGGTCAGGTCGAAGTGGTCATCAAAACTTTGAAAACCATTCTTCAAAGGACCATCAATGCCAGTCGATCCAACTGGCACATCATGTTGTATCTAGCTCTTTGGGCATACTGGTCTAATGTTAAGACCACAATCAGATTCTCACCCTTTCAACTTGTTCATGGGGTAGAAGCGGTTATTCTGGTTGAATGTGAAATTCCTTCATTAAATTTGGCTATCCAACTACTCCCCGATACTTCAGCTCTAGAGGAACGTTTGCTGCACTTAGAACATCTATATGAACAACGTCGCGACACGCTTACTGCAAATGAGGCTCATAAAAGTAGAGTCAAGCGTCAATACGATATGTCTGTTAAACCAAGGGTGTTCTCTAAAGGAGACCTTGTTATGATTTACGATCAAGACAAATATCCCTTGGGGGTAGGAAAGTTCAAATCTATGTGGCTTGGACCGTATATTGTCTCGAAAGTTATAAAGAAAGGGTCTTATGAGCTAACCGATTGTGAAGGATGTAAGTTTCCTGAGCCCAGAAATGGGCTCTACTTGAAAAAGTATTATGCTTAGGCCTCTATGCTTTTTCTTGTATCATAGTTGTACATGTTAGTCTTCTCTTTCGTTTTCGGTTATGTCTTATGTGTCTTATGGGTTGTATTTTCAATTGACAACTTAATTTTTCATAGGATTTGTGGATGGCGCTAGTCGCCACACCCGTCAGTTGGCATCAGCAACTTGGGTTATTTACTCACCGTCCGGTCAACTTGTGTCTTCTGGAGGTGCTTGTTTAGGCCCTACGACGAACAACGTAGTTGAATATAGTGCAATCATAGAGTTATTCCGAGATGTTATTCATCATGGCATTTCACAGTTGGAGGTATGACTCGACTCATAGTTAGTTGTATTTCAGTTAATGGGTGACTATAGAGTTCGGGATCCTATTTTTCTTCGTCAGTTTTTGAGAGTCAAGTTACTGTAAAGATATTTTGATTTTATCACATATCAACACATTTCAAGACATTTTAATTCATTAGCTAACTCATATGCAAATTACATTCTAGATTGGCATCTTTATCTGCCATCTCCGCTATAGCCTCTCTGTAATAGATAATGAGCCTGGCTACTTTCCTAAGTAACCTAATCCATAATGGGGGCACACCCACAACATCCTCTTGCATAGCGAGTAGCATTAGATCGATCTTTTAGGTGGGAATATCATGAGTCCATCGAATCATATTTCCCTCTATGCTCACTAGCATGGTATCAGCTACTCTGGGCTTCATCGGACGTACATACACATGAGGATGTCCCTCAGGCTGCACAAGTCCCACATCTACATAAATCATATTGTGAATACTCTAACTCATTATAAAAATTATATACATAAAAAACTTAAAAATGAAATAAATTTCAAAAAGTAAAAGTATGTCTTACCCATCTCTCCCCAAGATTCCTCTGGAGGTAGAGTGAGCTCAAGATCTCCACGAAAATCAATTTCTGCATAGGGAAACTACTCTAAGTACGACACTTGATGGCCACACCATGCCCAGAAGTCCTCATCAGTATATGTGAGTATTGTCTCGCCACCACCCTGGCATAAGAAGATGTCTCCCCATCGATTCATCAGTGGCTCACGAGGATTGAGCGGCGATAGGGACATTCCAGGACTTAGGGAAGGAACCCTCTCAAAGAATAAGCTACATAGGATGCTCCCATATTTGAAGTTATTTTTCCTTCCCCTCTTGCACTCGGTCATTTGGTGATTCATACTCACTAGAAGACCCGAGCACTAGTCAAATACAACCCCCCGAAGACATTCCACACCTTTCTGCATATAGTTCCTAGATGCTAAGTGTTGCGCAGAGCTTCCCCCAATCCTGTTCAAATTAATCAGGATGACCTTGAAAGGGAAGCTCGAGATCGAACCAATAGGAACTTGACTGCCACTTTTCTCAGTGTCGGGAAGACAATAGGCGTTGATGTAATCTTGTACTAACAAGGCATCCACTCCTCGGAACGTACCATTCAAGTTTACCATTTCCCCTCTTCGGGACAAACCTGTTAGGAAGTAGATGTCATCAAGTGTGAGCTATAGGATCTCTCCCTGGAGATCAAATACTCCTTGGTTGACATCCAAATAGTTTACAAGCGTTTCCAACAATTGTGTTTGTTCCCTCATATTGGTGGTTCATAAAAACTTGACTAAACCACACCTTCTTAATGCACCCAGTGTTAATGGATATCCCATAGCATGCATGTCCATATCCTCATGTTCCCTTTCCCTCCATGTTAGCACAATCCCTACATTCATTCAAATATTTATGCTTTAGTTTTTGTTTTTTCATTTTTAAACTATGGTACCCGCGGCTGTCTTTAGTGGACAGTAGTGGGTACCCGCTGGTTGAATTATGGAAAATCCACGCACTTTTCTCGTGCCCACGAGTTTTGTATAGGGAAACCAACAAGTACGGGGCCCTAAATTTTAAAATACAATAAAAAACAAAAATAACCATTGAAAATCAAAATTTATGCTTTGAATTGAAAGTAGGGGGAGAGAGCACTTACTTGCAAGTGGAAGAATGTGTTTTGGTGACCTGAAGTGATCGCTATGAGCGTTTGAAGTGAGAGGTTGTTTTCACCCTTTGCACTCCAAAAAATGAATTGGTGAATTTTTTTTTAGTTTTGAAACTATTTATAAAATCAGTTTTGATTTTTACCCACTTTTTAAAATTTCTCTATAGTTTCAATTCTATTTTGAAAAGTTTATTTAATCAAACTAATGCACTTTTAAGTCTTTTTTTATTAGGTAAAGAACGACGCAACTATTTTCACTACCTTTTGCAACCATGATTTACTAAGGTGTGTTTTCCTTAATGACACATCAGTTCGGTATAATACCTCTTGTCTTTATGAATTTCCTTTTTTGATCATGTTATATGTCATTTATCACTAATCTGGTCGTTTCAGCATTTCGTCATTTGACAGGATCACGGAATTTAGTTTCCCTTATGCCTATAAAGCCTTTTTAATCCTTTGTTATACTTTTCAAAACCAAATGAGATTGCTGAGCATACTTGTTCACTTCAGACTCGTTAAAGGAATTGAAGGTACACCCACTGAGGTATAAGTTTACCCCTTTTCCGGACCTTCATGGATTAATTACGAAAAAAGGTATACTCTAGTCATATGTGGCTAGAATAAATCTTCTCTCATTGTTTTACACTTTTTTGGGTGAGGAGACTAACTGTACGAAAAAGGACCTTTTGGAGTCTCCTTTAGGGTTTTCAGACTCTCGAAACATGAAAACACCAAGTGAGCATGCACTACCTCGGGCTCGATGTGAAATCCACGAGTTACTATATGGAGTTCTTGTTTAAGTTTTTCAAACTCCTTAAATTTGAAAACTATGGCGAGCAAAATCCAACTTGGGCTCGATATTAAAATCCACGAGTAGGTATATGGAGTTATTGTTTAATTTTTTTAGACTCCTTAAAATTGGAAAAACCGGCGACCAAGAATAGATATTGGCTCGATATTAAAATCCAGAGATCAGTATATCGAATACTAGTCTATCTCTTCTTCAAACATGTTAAAACATGAAGAAGGTCTTGAGTTTCCCTCCCATGGACCCGTTAAATTACACATGGTTGGACTTCCATCAAGCAGTATTTTCCCTCTTTCTTAGAGCTTGCTTAAAAAATGAAGAAGGACTATTGAGTTTTCTTTCTTGGATTCATTAAAACCAACAAGAAATATATTCTTTAATAAAAATAGAAAAGGGAAGGGAAGGGTGTCCAGTATTTTCAGTTCAAAGGCAGTAAGTTAGTCATATCCTTGAACAAAGCACCTTTTGATTCTATCAAAATAGTTGGGTTGTAGTTTTGGCTTTAATTTGAACCTTGTAACGTCCCCCAGACCTCCCTTGTGGCCTTCAAAGGCCACTGAAGATCCAGCGTTAATTTTTTTTCTTCTTTTACTTCCAAAACTACATACAGCTTCCCTAGACTCGAATCCACAATCTACCATTGCAATCCACAGTTCGCATGGCATCTTTTTGCAATCGATAATTGTGTCTTTCCGCAAACCGCAATCTCCATTGAATCTTTTCGCAATCCGCAATCTACATTGCATCTTTCCACAATCAGCAATCCGCAATCGCGTCCTTTCATGATCCACAATATGCATTGTTTCT
Organism: Larix kaempferi; assembly: GCA_027924585.1. Lineage (NCBI taxonomy): Eukaryota > Viridiplantae > Streptophyta > Pinopsida > Pinales > Pinaceae > Larix > Larix kaempferi. Next base: position 4,361,578 of record BSBM01000798.1, on the reverse strand, counting down.
TTCCACAATATTCAATCTGCATTGCATATTCCGCGATCTGCAATCCACAATCTGCATTGCATATTCCGCGATACGCATTCCGCATTGCAAAGGTTGGAAATGTAGAAGTCCAACTTCTGGAAAACTTCCCCTTCCGCAATGTGCAATCCGCATTGTGGAAGTCAGAATTGCGGAAGTCCAACTTCAAACTTCTGGGAAACTTCCCCTTCCACAATCCGTAATCCGCATTGCGGAAGTTAGAAATGCGGAAGCCCAACTTCAACTTCCAGAAAAATTCCCCTTCCGCAATCCACAATCCACATTGCGGAAGTCGGAATTGTGGAAGCCCCAACTTCTTTGTTCCTGCAGCTCACCAAGGAAAACTTATGAGAGGCATAACTTCTTCATCCTAAGTCCAAATGAGGCAAGGTTGGTACCATTGGAAAGCTCTTGGAGAGCTCTATCCAATGGTATAAACCCCTTCCCAGTTGAGCTATCTAGCCATATCATTTACTTCTCTGAAACTTTGTATGTAACCCTATAAGGTATCTTTCAACCTTTAACAGGTCTCTACCTTGCTCCTGCCATAACCCATATTTCCTTTGACTCACAGAGCGGGATAAACATGTCGCAGGCCACATAACCATTCCATGATTAAGAAAGGTTAAGCATTCCATTTACAAGGGTAAGTATCTCATGAAAAAATACATATAATAATAGAAATTAAGGTTAACCATACATCTGAAACATGTAAAATTAACAATGCATTAAACTCATGCAACTGGATAAAGAATTCAACCAACACTCAGCCTTCCACTCAGGCTTACACATGGTCTACCACTTGTCCACATTCATGTAGATTTCATTCAACAGCTTAAGCAAAATAGCATAATAATAACACATCAAATAACATCATTCATTCCACAAAACCCGTATATCTTTGTATCTTGAAGTTGCCTCGCAACTGGCTAAGTGAGAGAAACGTTCCACCCAACCTTAGGTCTATGTCCAGCCTATACTCTTTCAGCTAAGAGACCATCCCTGAGCTGGGATATATCTCCACTAAGGAGGGATAGGTAGGCTCTCTAATAGTGAAGATCCACTTCAGTACTAAGCCAACCTATAGCTGGGTTTATCAAGCAACACCAGAAACATACTCATGCTAAGCCACCCTGCTGTTGTGTTTATCAAGCATACCCATGCTAAGCCAACCTGCAGTTGGTTTTATCAAGCATACATGAAAATAAGGAGGATATTTCTAATTCAGTGAGCTCAACCACAGAGCTAAAGACATCTCAATCACTTAACATACAAGGCACCCACATTATCCACCTCACCCAACATAAGGAAGGCCCTCTTCTCTGATACAAAGTACCTCAAGTCCCCTTCGCTTCCGGTGCTATTCAAGGTAGGAATAAGAAGGTCTGACCGCTAGTTCTATGAGATCATAGTCTTCACTGGGTTTGTCAAGCATTCCCACCCTAAACCCAATCCTTTTACTTCTACTACGCAAGCTGGTTCATTCCAGGGTTGTGGACTAACTCTGTCTTGCAATTCGATTCTCTACTCACGTAATTTCAAGATTCGCGCAGCTTCCTCAAGCTATGCATTCCCTGTAATCCCCTTTCGAATCACCTTCAGGTTTCTACTCAAAGATCAATCATACGCGTGGGATCCTTCTGGAATTCGGATCCCTTAATTTGGATCACCTCTGTGTTTCAGGATCTCTTCCCATAGCATGAATGCGTCCAACCCTGAACAAAAAACCCAAAATGAAGGAACGAGGAACCCCTAACTCAGATCCCAACACCATTTTAATCTCCTGCGAATATCCTCCACATGCTTTCCTTCTCGACATTATGTAACCGAATATGTAACCGTATAGGGAATCAAATCAGTTACGCATGCCCAAGTGGAAGCATGGGTCACCATACCACAACCCCCTCACCTCTCCCTAGTGGATACCTTCTCCCCCTTCTCATTAGCTGCATCACTTAGCCATTTTTGGTTATTTCATTGCAATATTAAACATTTACATCAATTACAAAATTTCATGGCTTAATAGCACATGCATAGTTTCACTATCAAATACTTGCCTATGAAAATAAACCTCAATCATCCACTAGTGGGGCCTTGGCCTTGAGCTCCACACTAGGATCAACACACATTGCACAAACACAATATTTACATTGAGGCCAATAATTGATAAGGAAAGGTAGGGGTATTACAACTCCCTCTCCCTTAGAACAACATCGTCCCCGGTGTTCTCAAAACTGAACAAAAACCAGAATGCCACTCTCATGGCATCTCCAGCTCCCAGGTCACCTCCTCTGGACTAAGGTGCTTCCATTTCACCTTTACCTGCCTGATGGCTCGCCTCTGACGTAAGGTAACCTTCTTTTAGAGGATGCATATAGGATCCACTTGGAATTCTCCCTCTGGTTCCACCTGTATCACATGCCAATCAATGATATTATTAGGATCGTTTACATATTTCTTAAGTAAAGAGACATGGAAAACATTATGAGCTTTCATGTTAGCAGGTAATGCAGTCCTGTATGAAACTGGTCCTATTCTATCAAGGAATTAAAATGGTCCACAATATCTAGGTGCCAACTTGGCACAGCTTCCCAACTTCATGGAGCTCTTCCTTGCTCTCACTCTCAAGTAAACATGATCCCCAATCTAGAATTATTTTTGTTCTCTCTTCAAATCTACATAACTCTTTTGTCTGTCCTAAGCTGCCTTCAAATTCTGCCTGATGTTAACAAGTTCCTGTTCCATCTCTTCAATCATTTATGGTCCAAGCACTAACCTGTTCACTAGGTTGTCCCAATTTACTGGAGTTTTGCACCCTCTGCCATACAAACCTTCAAAAGGGCTCATCTTCGATGATGCCGGGTACCCATTGTTGTAGGCAAATTCTACCAAGCGTAGGTAATCCACCCAGTTGGATGGCTTATCCATCACATACATTATTAACATGTCTTCAAGAATCTGGTTTACTCTCTCAGTATGACCATATGTTTGAGGATGATAGGATGTACTGAAATTAAACTTAGTTCCCAACTCTTGGAATAACCCTTTCCAAAAATTGGAAGTGAATTTTGTGTCCCTATTGTTACATCGTAATCTTCCACCCTGTGAGCATCAACATTATTTGGCCTGTAGGATCCATTTCAGTGACTCAAATCCACTCATATACTTCAGAGATACTATTTTTCCCTATTTTTATTCCTACTCGCATGTTGCATCATTATAGCATGCATACCTGTGAGTTGCATCACTATAGCCCGCGGGTATCAAGTAAAATGGTAAAAATCACTAATTTATTACTTTTTACTCCCAAAAAGCAGTCATTGGGTGACCTTTGGCTCTCCATCTACCCGAGTAATGCCTCGATGTGTCCTTTCACCTACCTTTAAGAGGACTATATATTGAGCACATATGGCTTATGGACGGGAGGAAGAAGAGAATAGCAAGAGAACTCTAGTGGATTTTTGCCCTATCTTGAGTTTGCACTCATTGATCCTTGTAGTTGTGAACCCCTTATGTTCACCTTCCAAACTCCTTTCTAGTTTGAGTTTTCCATTCATGGAGGATTGAAGTGGTGGAGGCACAAGTGGATTGATCTAGATCTTGGTTCAGATTGGTTGCCGGCAAGAGGTCGTATCACTTTGTACTTCTTCTTGTTCATTAATAGAAATACTCATATTCTCATCCATCATGTTGTGATTGTCATTTATTATACATTGGGTTACATTTGCTTGTGATATTATGGACCATTGTTATTGATAATGTTAATGTCATTTATATATTATATGTACTTGTTGGATATTGGTTGTCAAGACTAATTTGCAGATTTCAAGTGCATGGATTGAAAGCTCCAACGGGGATCTACATCAAACGTTTGGATCGAGGTTGGTTACATTTCTCCATTATCTTAACATTTTCATTTATAATAGCATTGTTTTGAGAATTGAGTTTATTTCTGGTAGTCATCTGTCTGTTGTGGTATTCCCAAGCCATAGTGAGTTTTCTCCAATACAAAAATGGCGACTCCGCTGGGGAAAACATCCATGTTTGGGAAATTTTTTGAGAATTAGTCCATAATTGGAGTTGTTGTTTATCGAAGCTTTGTGTCACTGATTGGCCGTTAAGATACACCATAGAAAACTTGCTTTTTTCTGAGCCCTTGGACTCTTTATTTTCCCATTTTCCTTTCCTCACCCGTGGGCTAGCTTAGCTCAGCTCGCGTATACCCGCCTCTGTTTGCTCTACTGCTCGCGGGTACTCGCAGGTATTCCTTTGATAGTAGCGTACAACTCCGGCTTTTGTTGGTTTATGGCTATTGGTTGTTGCTGGGTTGGCTTTGGTGGTTCCCGAGTCTTTGTTGGCCTCTTTCTTGACTATTTCATGCCTTGGTTGTGACCAGATCTCTTTGTTTCTCTTGGTTGAGCCTTCTTGGCTTTTTACCAATCTTTGGATTTAGCCTCTTGGTTTTTTCCTTTTGAGCTCATTCCTTTGGCTGAGTCTTGCTATTTAGGATCTGCTGGGTTGTCTTAGTGATCTTCTCGGCACTTCAGTGACTGAATAGTAGGATTTTGCTTGCATTTTTTCATTCCATCTATATTGAAAAAATACAAAAATATACATTTAGTTTTTTGCATTTTCCTTCTTGTTTATAAGAGAAAATACAAAAATATTTTACTTTCATGTACTGCGTCTTGCATTGAGTGCTTGTCGCCTTCATTTAGGTTCTGCTTGTGCATCGAAAAGATAAAAGATTGCATCTTTATTTCAGAATTGTTGGTTGATTTTGCATATTAGTGACATTGTTTTATTGGATAGATGAGTCTAGGATTGGACGATTTTGCATACTATTGAGTCTACACCTCACTAGTTTCACGATCATATCCCTTGAGTAACCACAACCAGTAAATTAACGCTTAATCTTAAAATTGATTAGACTGATTTTATTTATAGGGTACACCAACTAGCATAGGTTTACAGTCTTGAGATAGATCATTGTCAGTAAACGATCCAAGACTACTAGACGGAACATTAGGTGTCTAACTAGGGAGTGGAGGAATCCATGGTATAGATCGGTGTTCTCAGGAAGCTCTACTCAATCCAGAGTTAAGCACGAGGTCACAGGAGGTTGGTTGAGGATATATCCCTCTGATACCAGCTGAACATGGGAGATATATCTAGGATTTGTTCATATCTGGGGGTACTGGAGGTTCGTTGTCTTGTGCTTCGGGCTTAGCTACCCTGCCCATACGACGGGTCCCACCTGCGACTGTCCCCCTGAGCATTGGTTATATTGCGGTGACCATAGTTTCCTTACCTAGGTATCGCATAGGGTACTTGCAGTGGTTATGATGTTTGTGTCCAAAGTTAGATAGGGATTGGACAACACAGTTGTGTTTGTGCAGTGGACTTGACCCTGTACACGTAGTGAAGCTTGTGTGTCTCTGTAATTGATTATGTTACCTTCGTTTATAGTTTGGGAGTCTCAAGCCTCTCCTAGGCGATACACACCAGCTCTATTGTCGGGAGCTCATTTAGCCACTCTATTTGTCTGGTCTTGGTTGTAGTTTCTCTAGGTGTGTGCTTTTGATTTACTATTTTTTATCAATAGTTGGCCTTTAGGGGACGTTTTGATTATATATTCTCTCTGGAGATATCGTGGCACGGAGCCATACTCTCTGTCGATCCCGTCGGTTGGCCGGCTTAGGGTTTGTCGATTTTTCACGCCGTGTTGATAGAGGACGCCAGAGGGCTCCCTCTATGTCTTCAGATTCTTACAAGACTTATGTCCAAGACATTATGACTGCTCTGCATTCCCATACAGAGGAAAAACCTTCGACTCCATCGGGTAGAGTTGACCACACTTCCGATCCCCATACTCCTCGTGAGGATTGGGGAGGTGATCCACCTGAGACTCAACCTGGTTCTATTTGGCCTAATCCACTTGAACGAGGTCTATTTGATCCTTCGAATCCGGATAATTATCTTTACGGAATGCCCAACTTACTCGAGGACGAAGAACAGGATGATCCTTTCGTTCCTTCATTTCAACGCAGTTATAGACACGAGATGCCTAAGTTACATGATGACACTGGCACTATGATCAACCCGACAACACTCTCTTTTGGTATGCCTAGTCATAGTACCGTCAAACCTTCCACTACGTTTGGTAGTCACGTTGGAACTAGTCATGGTGTTAGCCATACTATACCCACTGGGGGCACTACCCTCGCTGGGGGCACCACGTTGTCCACCCAAACACATAGTATGGGGATTGATCATGTTCCTCCTAATAATGCGAATGTTGGAAGATGACCACCTCCTAGGATTTCCCAACCTAATAGGAACGTTGTTCGAAACACAACCCACCATCCACCACCTATTACACGTGCCACTACTCGTCAACCCAGGACTACTTTTATGGATGATACTGTTCCTCCCAACCACGGGGGTGGACACATACTGCATACTTTTGCATCCACTGCTACCACTAGTAATGCTAATGTAGGGGGTGGGAATATCTCCTATCCACATGGACATCATACCACCATCCCTGGTACTAGTCACACCAATGTTGGGGTTGGGAATACTTCTCATACATATGGTCATCACACGACTGCTCAAGCTAATCCTAATGCCAGGGGTGGGAACATACCATACCATTATGGTCATTACAATATGGTTCCCGCTATGAATAGTACATACATGCCCCATTCTCATGGTGGAAACCCTTACTAAAACAAAGTCGGTGCTGGCCACTAGTAGCACCCACCACCCCAATATGGTACCCAGAACACGCATATACCTGCTTACTCTCAAATGGGTCAGGCAGAAGAAGGTTATCAATCCTATGGACATGGGCAAGCTTATGGTCCGTCAGGTCCTTATCATCAGCATTTTAATCCTCATGGTTAAGATTTTGGTCCATCTTATAACACAGTTCCGTTTAACCAACCTTTTATGGGGGCTTATAATCAAGCTTTCTAGCCTCAGCTCCCATTCCTTGCACACTTGAATCTCCCGGATCTTTTGAATCTCATGAATGATCCGGTGTGTCACGACCCTACTTGGCCCCTGGTCCCTACCAAGCTTCCTTCGGACATTCCAAAGTTTGAAGGGAAAGGTGGTGAGGACCTGGGAGATCATGTCACGACATTTCACCTTTGGTGCTCCTCCAACTCTTTGAATCATGATTCCATTAGATTGCGACTATTTCAACGCACCCTCACGGGGGCAGCCGCAAAGTGGTATGTGGAGTTTCCTAGAAACACCTATAGGGGATTCAATGAGATTGCTTTGGTTTTCTTAGACCATTTCCAGTTGCCAGTTCGTTATGATACTGGTACTGAGTTGTTGTCCACCTTCCGTCAAAATAAGGCCAGACATATTTCTGACCACGTTCAAGAGTGGCGTCGGTGGAAGAGATTAGTGAAAGCCAACATTCCTCCAGAGTTCCTGTTGGAATGGTTCCTCCAGTCTCGACTCCCATACATTGATAAGGATGTTTCGATGTCCGACATTGTGACTGAGGAATAAGCTATATTGAAAGTCCAGCAGTTAGATCTACTTTATTCTCAGTCTGACATTTTGTATGACATTATTCCTGATGCACCGAGAACAAGACATGAGCGCACGTCGGTTCCTGGACCACATGCCGATGGCATCATGGGGTCTGCATGCACTCGCCCTATAGACTTGGTAGCTATCAAATGCAAAATTTGTGGCTAAACCAGTCTGCTACTGGACAGGTTCACACCTTGTCCACTTCCACTTCGTCGTCTGATGTACACAATGTGCAATCAATGAGACCGCCGAGTAACCAGCAACCTGGTGGTAAGAAAAAGGGGAGAAATAATCATAGGGGTGGAAATAATGGAAGTAATAACAATAGCAATCATAATACTCCTCGTAAAGAGAATTCCAACCCTCCTCGGGAAGGTGGTAATGATGGCGAGGATCATAAACCTAGGCGTAAGGTGAAATTCCCTTGCAAGCTTTGTGGGGAGGATCATCTTACTCACTTATGTCCTCGATATGAAGAAGCATCGAAGCATTTGGTACAGAGCCCAGCTGTGTTGAAGGATCCCCTTCCTCATCATCAAAACATGGATTCGCATGCTCCCACCACTGGTTATGGTACTAATGAAACAACAACATCTTCTTCCAATACTAGTGGTTATGGATGTGTGAATATGGTTCAGTCGGAGGTTTGTGTTGCTATTCGTCAGTGTGATTATGGTGCACCACAACCTAATTTGGGGAGTGAGCATCCCCCTCCTCCTAAAAATTCCTTGCATATCGAGAAGCCCTCCATTATGCCACGGATACCGAAAGGTTTTCTCAAGCACTCTACACATAATCCTAATGCTCGAGCCACCCAACACTACTCCATCATAGAAGATTTGGGCCAAACTCCGTGTGCCATGTCGAGTCTTGAAGTTTTGAAAGCCTATCCTTCTCAAAAGTATGCTCTTTTGAGTGCATTAGGAGTTCAGGATGGGGGAAATCCTAGTGTTATCAAGTTCGATACTACTGATGTACAGCCTTGCTTACCTTACCACGTGGCTTTTCAAATCCAGGTGGTTTTCCTTAAGAACTTTGTCAAACGTACTATGGTTGATGAAGGTGCCTCCACATCAGTAATGTCGTTAGCTTGTTGGAAAGATCTTGGCTCTCCTTCCCTACTTGCATCTAGAACCACGCTCACTACATTCGACGGTCGTTCATGTAAGCTGCATGGAATTATCCCTTCCCTTGTTGTCTCCTTGGGAGGTAAGTCTGTGCCTATCGAAGTCGAGGTGGTTGATGTGCCCATCGACTACAACCTTTTATTGGGTCGAAATTGGATGTATGCCATGAAAGCTGTCGCATCCATTGTATTCAGAGTTATCTGCTTTCCTCACGAAGGCAAGATAGTGACCATCGATCAGCTGGATTACGTTAACTCCTCTTCCACAGCATCCACGAGATCCATAGTCTCGTAGGTTACTCATTCTTAGCTGGAAACTGGGAACATGGGAGTCGGTATGTACCCTTCATTGATGGGATCTTATGATTTCCCTTCACCCATTGCTTTTATTGAAACCATTTCCAATAATGCACCTCCTCCATTGAATAATGTGCCTTTCCGGACCTCATATTTTAGTGATCCGTGGGATCAACCTTTTACGAGTTCCCCTTCTGGAGACGTTTCGCACATCGGAATGGATATGTCCTTGTCTACAATCAAGCTTGCTTCTCAAGATGTTCAACAAACCATTGCAGATTCGGATCTCTCTTCTTCATGGACAGTAGAGGAAGATCCCATTATGCTGTCTGCGCATGTTGTTGACCTATCTTGTTCACATGATTTCCTCGATGGTATCCTACCTTCAGATGAAGTTTTTATTGAGGCCATGAATGGTAATGACAAGCCTTGGGAGGATTCTCATCATCAATTTTATTTCCTTCCCACCCTTGATCTTATTGAACGAGATGAGCCTCGAGTACAACCTGCCATGCATTTGGATTTTGATCCAGGCATAGTTTTATCTAGCCCCGGTTTGACATTAAAGTCTAATCTCCCTAGTGATGAGTCTGTAGACTCTCCTGTAGATCCCCGAATTGGTCATCCTGATGAGTTCGATTCTACTTCTAGAATTTCCAACTCCCGTGGTGATGAATCTGCCACTGCAGATTCCTCCACGTCCTTCATCTTTGCTCTTCATTCCGAAGTTGATCATTTTGGTCCCTCGAGTGTTGGTACTATGGCACCTTCAGTGGTTAGTTCTCCTTGCATTATGTCTGAGGGTGATAATAGTGAAGTTGAAAATTTTTCTACCACAGTGACCTGTATCATATTTTTCTTTACGTACGTTTTAGAGATGATCTTGGAGACAGGATTCTTAGCTGGACTTATACTTGTTTACTGATCCTTTTCGACATTTGCTTCGGCCATGGTAGGAATATTTGGAACCTTACATATAGGTTTAGGCCTCCCCATTTTTATGATGCATTTGAACCTATTACTCTCCGAATTTGCAGACACCCCCTAAGTGTCCTTATCTTGCTCATGTTCCTTGCATTATGCATAGCTTTGTTCCATGCGCTTGGAACTAGTCTTGCATGTCCTTGACACTTGTCTGCTCCCATTACGAGCATTCTTCCGTATCTCCTTTGAGCTCGTTAAAAATAGTAAGGAGGTTACGAGTTTACTTTTCAGGCTTGTTAAAACTTTACAGAAAGGATTTTTATAAAGTCTTTTTTAAGCCCTTGTTAGACTTTTTCAAAATCAAACAAGATTGCTGAGTATGCTTGTCATTTCAGACTCATTAAAATATTTGAAGCAACATTCACTTAGGAATAAGTTTACCCCTTTTCCGGACCTTTGTGGATTAATTACAAAAAAGTTATACTCTAGTCATACGTGACTAGAAGAGTTCTTCTCCCATTGTTTTACACTTTTTTGAGTGAGGAGACTAACTTTACGAAAAAGGACTCCCGTAGTTATATCATGTTGTGATTGCATTGCATCATCCTACTTGCTGCCTGAGCCTTGTGCTGGCTCTTGCTTACTCAGTTGTTAGCCTAGTGCCTAAGCACTTTTCCCTGTTTAGTCCTGCAAAGCTTATATATTTTCCCTTCACAATTTGATGACCTTTTGACCCTGAGGGAACATACCCCCGAGTGTCCACATACTGCATACACTTCCTTGCATTGAGCATAGGTATGTTCCACTGCTTGGGACTAGTATGATAGCTATTTGACACTCTTTCCCTCACTTGTTGTACTATAAGCAATTTTATTCTTTTTCAAGCTTTTCCCAAATATGAAAAACACCAAAAAAATCAAATATTCCAAAAAGCCGGACGAGATTATGGTCACTATTTCTTGTTGGAAGTTGTTGTGTCACCTTTGAATAGAGCATTCATTCCACTCCGTACATTACGAGTTGGGACTATAGTTGGGCCTCAGGAGCTATACTTGTTTCTCAGTTTTCTCCACCGATTGGTTAAGCTTCCAATCATTATGGATCCCTATGTAATGCCTCCTGCATTGCACATTTTATGTCAAGTCTATGCTGCCTGAGTCTATCCATCTGCTCATGCTCTTGTTCAAAGGAAGTCCTGAAACCAGTGTCGGCCACTCCTCAGATCTCTTGACTATTGCATGTCGGCCATCCTTATTGAGTCAGTCCATTTCACCTGAGATCTTACAAATATTTCAGCATTTCTAGTACTTCATGCTAGTCGATGGGGGATGCCTTAATGCCATCCTTCCAGCGAGTCTTGTTCCATTGACTTCAACCCATTTATTTTGGGACTTGAGGCTTAGAGTTCAGTTGAGTTCCTTGAGGCTTGCAGTCATTAGTGGTAGGTTCTCTTTCCATCGACAGTTTTGGGAATACATCAATGTCCCCAGATCGATGGATTCATCCTAGTGTTTGACTTCAACCCATTTATTCACACTCTAATGATTGTGCTATGTGCCTTGATGCCCATTTTCATTATTGGTGGGTCATCTCGCATCTGTTAACGGTATACATCATTGACCAGTAATCAGACGATGTCTCATCAGGTTCGACCCCAACTCCTTTATTCACTTGATGGGACTTGCACCGTTGAAGACTTGTGTAGAATACCCCAAGCGATTGTGGCATTCAGTATGCTACATATGACTTTGACTTTACATCTGAGATATCACCTCTCAGATTTCAGCAGTTTGTACCTCCAGTTTGCACCAGTTGTCTTCGTTTCAGCAGAAGACCATATCTTACTATAGAGGGATCATGGCTATGATCACTTATGACACGTATCCATTATGTACTGCCTATTCATTGCCATTGTATCATATTGTTGTACTATACCGACATGTATTCAGAGATATTATTGTATTATGATGAGTGAGCTACTCTTTCCACTTGTGTCTCCATCACTCCACTTCTGAGTTTTATAATGTATTTCGACCATCGTAGCATCAGTCTCTGACCTCACACATTAGGGGGAATCTATTACATTGTAATCTTCCACCCTGTGAGCATCAACATTATTTGTCCTGTAGGATCCATTTCAGCGACTCAGATCCACTCATATCCTTCATAGATACTATTTTTCCCTATTTTTATTCCTACCCGCATGTTGCATCATTATAGAATGCGTACCCATGCGTTGCATCACTATAGCCCGCGGGTATCAAGTAAAATGGTAAAAATCACTAATTTATTACTTTTTACTCCCAAAAAGCGGTCATTGGGTGACCTTTGGCTCTCCATCTGCTCGAGTAACGCCTCGATGTCTCCTTTCACCTACCTTTGAGAGGACTATATATTGAGCACATATGCATTATGGACGGGAGGAAGAAGATAATATCAAGAGAACTTGTAATGACCCTTTCTCAAAATTCTATTAAAATGCCAATTTTTCCACGTTTTCTCCAATTTCGACCTTTGACTAGTTTAACGTTTTTGACCTCCAAATCAACCCAAATGCTCCCAAATATTCTGTAGGAGTGTATGAATGGTATTTATACTTGAATATCAGGTCCAAGGATGTTTTAAATTCCTCCAAATACTTCTGCAAACTTGATTTGCATTTTGATCAATATATGTAATTTTGACTAGTAATTTGTGCATCAAATCCCCCTCGGGTAACACTGCAAATGGCCTTCCAAATGCCTCCAAAATCCCACAAATTTATGAACAGAGTTATATAATTTGTTAAGTATGTGATTAAGGTCTCATATGCACCATTAATTGATTTTTACTACTGTTCTAACTCTCTCACATTCAACAGCAAAAACCCCCAATTCGACCCTTGGGGAAATGGCACTATTTCACCTCCCAATACAACTAAACTAAGTAAAAATGCTTCAAATGCTCATGTACAGTACATGAAAATTGTATAAGACATCCATGGCAGTATATTTATCACAAATATATTAGATAATCATCCATCCATTCGAAATAATCAACATTATAGTATCATACATCAATGCATTGGGGAAATGGACATTGTTTGCTCATTAATCAATAGTTTTGCATACAACCAATGGGTATTTTGACCTGATAATTTCTGAATATTAATAATAGAGGATATGAATCTATTACAATTAGAAATACATAATGAGAATCTCTCTCAAGAAGCACAAGTGCTCACCAAAAACGCCCTCCCTCAAGGAGCATGAATATACCTTCAAAATTGGAAACGGTGGAGAGAAAGTGCTGCACTAAACCAAACCATGAAACTTCCTGTAGATTCTAACTACAAATACAAACTCCATTAAAGCACCATGAAAGACCTGAGTGGCCTCTCCAAACACCAACTTGGATGGGAATCTTTCACCCTTGAAATTGGCTAAGGCAAGAAACTAGTCATCCACTAGCTCTCTCTTCACAAATGCAATTTTTCTCAAATCATCAAAATCCATTCTCATAATTCATTTATACATTTTATAACCAACATTAGCCTTCTAATGGTTGAAATCCTCTCAATAGATTCAATAGATTTCCATTTAGGAAATATTCCACATTTGCCACTTGTCTCCTAGTTCCAACCTTCCATCTTCTCCCAAATTCGATTTTGAGTCTCTTTGGCTTCTCCAACTCCCACATTCGCCTTCCTTGAGCCTATTTTTGGTGCTGACATGTCATAGTGGTCAGATGTCAGAGTCCAGGTCTACAATTTGTCATAGTTGTCATAGATGCTCCATCATTGGTGTCATAGGGGCTAGGGAATCTAGCCCAAGTGTCCACAAACTTTCACTTTGACTCTTTATCTTCCATGGAGGTTACCAATCCTTCCCAATTCGACCTAAGATGCTTAATTACATGTTTTATGACTTACCAACTCACCCAAGAGTGTTCACATTCCCATTAATTCGAATTTGCAAAAGAGAGATACCATGTATTATGAAAAATCAAGCTAGTGTGGGTCCCACCACCTCCATATGTCTCCAAAACTACTTGCCACTTAGAATTTATCTTGAATTTATTTATTCACCATATTTATTAAATGTTTGAACCCCTCTAATGTCTAAATATCATTTATTAGCTTCCTTATTACCATCCCACATGTGCCCATCTAACCTAGGAAACTAGTAGGATTGATGGGATTGTCCTACTATGCACTTATTTGAATGGGGACATTACAGTCCTCCCCACCCAAGATTGCTTGTCCTCAAGCAATTTCAGATTTGTATGCTGCAAAATATTCTCCTCTTCCCATGTGGCATCTTCATTTGGTAAGTCCTTCCATTGCACTAAATATTCTTTGATGATTCTACTCCTCAACCTTCATTCCCGTGTCTTCAAAATCATTTCCGGAACAAGTGTGAGCTGACCTTCATCATCCAAAGGAGGAAGTATTTCTGAAGTGATGATTTGTTTACCAAGATATTTCTTGAGACAAGAAACATGAAATACATTGTGGATTTTACTCCCTTCCGGAAGTTCTAGTTCATATGCTACTTCTCCAACCTTCCGCACTACCTTGTATGGCCCATAGTACCTTGGTTTTGATTTTTCTGCTCCATTATTTTTTAGAGATGTTTGTTTATAAGGATGCAACCTTAAATATACTAAATCATTGACTTGAAAGGTTCTTTCTTCTCTATTCCTATCAGCATATTTTTTTTGCTAATTTTGAGCAACCTGCAAATTGTCTTTTAAGAGCTTTAAAATTTCTTGGCTCTCTTCCACCCAATCTTTAGCCTTTGGGGCTCTACTATCACCAAATATAATTTCAGCAAATGTAAGTGCATCGTAACCATATAATGCTTTGAAAGGAGACATTCCTATTGACATATGATAAGTGGTGTTGTAGCAAAACTCACCCAAGTGTAGCCATTTTGCCCATGCTTTTTGCTGCCCTCCCACATAGTTTCTTAGGTATCCTTCCAACCATTGGTTTACCTTCTCTATTTTTCCATCAGTTTGTGTATGATAGCTAGTACTTGGACTCAATTGAGTGCCTACCAATCTAAAAAGTTCTTGCCAAAAAGCACCCATGAATCTACTATCTTTATCACTGACAATGCTCTTGGGGAGCCCATGCAATCTGAAGATTTCTTTGAAAAAAATATCAGCCACTTGTGCAGCACTAAAAGATGATGTAACAGAAAATAAATGAGCAAATTTTTTCAACCTATCAACTACCACATAGATGCAATCCTTACCCAAGGATTTAGGCAATCCGGTGATGAAATCCATGGAAATACTGTCCCATTTTTGCTTCGGAATGGGCAATGGTTGTAATAGGTCGGATGGACATGTAAGTTCTGATTTGTTTTGTTGACATGCTTTACATTCATTCACATACTTCTGAACATCTTCCTTCAGCCCCTTCCAAAAAAATCTTTGCCTCAACTGTCTATAAGTTTTGAAGATCCCCGGATGGCCCGCTAGTGGGGAATCATGTACTTCTTGCAAAATTCGGTACTTGAGCTTGGAGTTATGAACTAAATAAATTATTCCTTTATAATATATCAACCCATTCAAAATCCTATAATTATCATCCCCTTTGATTCCATCCAACACATCACAAGCAAATTTGTCTTTGGCATATTCAACTAGTAGCATGTTTTTCCAATCCTTGGCAATATCCATGAGAGAAAAAGAAGGCCTTCTTGACAAAGCATCTACTACTATATTATTATTTCCTTTGACATATTCAATATCAAAACCATAAGCTTGAATCTTTCTTACCCACTTTTGTTGCCTTTCATTTAGATCTTTTTGGGTGAGAAAGTGTCTTAGACTATTGTGGTCAGTTTTCACCACAAACTTGCTGCCCACCAAGTATTGTCTGAATTTGGCCAATGCATGCATAATGGCCAGCATTTCTTTATCATAGATGGAGTAAAGTTTTTCATGAGGCTACAAATTTCTTCTCTCAAAGTCTATGGGGTGTTGGCCTTGCTTTAGGACAGTCCCTATTCCTCCACCTGAAGCATCACATTCCACAACAAAAGGTTTAGTAAAATCAGGAAGTGCAAGTATGGGACAACTACTCATTACCTCTTTCATTTTTTGGAAAGCCTTTTCAGCCTCTTCATCCCACTTGAAAGCATCCTTCTTAGTCAAATCAGTGAGTGGAGAAGTCAACTTGTAGAACCCTTTCACAAATTTTCTGTAGTAGGTGCATATGCCAATAAAGCCTCTCAATTCAGTAATATTTTTTGGTGATGGCCATTTCAAGATAGCCCTGATTTTTTCCATGTGTACCTTCACTCCTTCTTTCCCAATAATGTGCCCAAGATACAATAGTTCTTTCATCCCAAACTCACATTTTGATAACTTAACAAATAAGGACTCTTCTTGCAATATTTTCAACACAATCTCTAACTGTTGCAAATGCTCTTCCCATGTTTTACTGTAAATCAGAATATCATCAAAGAAAACCAAAACAAACCTTCTTAGTTGCTTGCAAAATATCCTATTCATACATGCTTGAAAGGTGTCTAGAGCATTAGTTAACCCAAAAGGCATGACAAGAAATGCAAAGTGGCCAAAATGACATCGAAAAGCGATCTTTTGCACATCTTCATCTTTCATTCGAATTTGGTGATACCCTGATCTAAGGTCAATTTTTGAGAAGTATTTGGCCCCATGTAGCTCATCCATGAGCTCATCAATCCTAGGAATAGGATACCTATTCTTGATAGTCTTTTTGTTCAAGGCTCTAAAATCTATGCACATTCTCAATGTTCCATCTTTTTTCTTCACTAGCACTACTGAAGAAGCATGAGGGCTAGAGCTTGGTCTAATGAGTCCCAACTCTAGGAGTTCTTGGATAGATTTTTCAATCTCATCTTTGAACTTTCTAGGATGTCTATAAGGTGGTATATGAATGGGTGAAGTACCCTCCTCCAAAATAATACTGTGCTCAACCCCCCTATCCGGTGGCCTACCATGTGGAAGGTCTCTAAAAACCTTTTCATATTTTTGCAAAAGTCTCTCTATCTCCTTTGGGTGTATGACAATATTTATAGTTGGCTTGGGAGATGTAATATGACATTCAACAACCCATTCTATATCCCCATGCCTCAATATAGATCTCATACTATTGCAAGTTACTACTTGATTTGGATAAGTGTGTTTCCCTCTCACAATTCTTTGTACTCCTTTTGAATCTTGAAATTTCATTTCGGGAATTTGATAATTTACTGTATGCTCTCCTATTGAATACAACCATTGCACTCCCAAAACCA
The DNA here is from genome assembly GCA_027924585.1 of Larix kaempferi. Classification (NCBI taxonomy): domain Eukaryota; kingdom Viridiplantae; phylum Streptophyta; class Pinopsida; order Pinales; family Pinaceae; genus Larix; species Larix kaempferi. The sequence continues at coordinate 4,344,382 of BSBM01000798.1, read as the reverse complement.
CAATAGTATCAACAACATCAACCACATAAAAACTATCAACAAAAGTATAGTTACCTACGGTGACTTGCAGCTTTGGAACCCATGTTTTGCATTGCATTGTGTTGTGACCGGGAATGACAACTGTGAAGCCATCAAATGGTTCAATAGGTATCTTTCTTTTCTCTACCATCTCTGCATCAATGAAGTTATGAGTGGCTCCTCCATCTACCAAAATTGAAGTTCTTTGTCCTTGTACCACACCTTTGCATCAGATAGTATGATAGCGAGGTACTGTTGAAAGCACTGCCATTCTTGCTTTGTCCGGTGAATGATGATTTTATTCATCTTTCCTGTTGAGATATTGTAACTTCAAAGAGTATTATATTTGTACTTTATTATTCTGGAGATGTTTCATTCCTCCGTATAAATGTGGTAACTTGGGTTATTAGACTTCCCTAGTGGGGGTCGGCCCTGTATGTGTTATGTGGGTCAAAGGGTTATTAGACCACCCTGGAGGGGTCGGCTCAGTCAGTTGTAGTGGGGTATTTAACCCTATGGTTAAATATGAGCCTACATGATTTGTGTAAAAGACAAGTCGGAGTAGTGTATAAATAGAGGAGGTGTATTCCTCATTTTACACACACTCACTCACTTGAGAGTGGAGCACTTATGAGAGAGAGGTTTGCTATGGAGAAGGAGGAGCTTATGCTCAGGGTTACATCTTTTGTATTTGTTGGTCATCTATATTGAGGAAGCTTTGTTGGGTTTTCTACCCCATGAGGGTTTCCCAGGATAAATCTGTGTCTCTTGTGTTTATGGTTTGCTTGTTGTTTCTTCAGTGATCCTGTATATGCTATTATTGTGAAATGGAATGTAATTCTGCTATTTTCTATCTTAGCATATTAAATCTTAACATTGTATCAGAGCTAACCTGAAGGAAGGCAATGTATGGCACTTACGACAATTTGAAGGTTAGGGTTTTATATAGTAAAAACCAGTCATCGTGGAACTTTCACTATAAATCGATTTATGCGAAGGTTTAGAATATGAAACATTTATAGGTCATAGATAACATCCCCGGGTACCTTGTGTCCAAAGGGAACCCTCATATTCGTTGTACTTTGTGAGTTATGATCAATACAAGTTAGGGTTTCTGCCTCTTCCAGATCTCCGTCAAAATCAGGTGACCTAGGAAAAAAGGTCATAACTTGGGCTAGGAAGATCCAAATGAAATTTCATAAAATGTGATAGATAGTACACAGACTATCATATCTCAAGACATGTTTTCAGAGGCTGAAGATGAACCAGTGACATGTGGTACGCCGTACAAGTTCGCTCTCCTGTTTTATACCATAAACAAGTCATGTTGCGACACTTGGCATAACTCTCTCTCAGAAAATCCAATTGAGGTCAGACCTACCGGGATGGAAATTTGATAGGTCAGGATACCACAGAAAAATATTTCAGACCCTGTGGAGCGAAAAGTTCAGAGTTACAGCAGAAACAATCAGATACATATTTCTGTTAAAACAAAATTATTTTTGGAGCACCTTCATTCATGGCTTCCGGAATTTAGGGTTTCGGAGAAAGTTAGAATTTTTGGAATCGGAATCCATGGATGAATGATACTCAGAAAAAATAGAAATTTAGAGTCCAAGATTGAATTTTTTGGTTGGGTAGAAGACCGGGTTTGATGAAACCCCAGTTCGGGATTTTGATCGGAAAGATGGAAAATTAGGGCTTCAGCGAAAAAAATATATAAAAAAATGGAATTTTTGAAGTCTGTAACCATCGCTGGAAGCTCCTCAGAAAAATAAGAGTTTAGAGCCTTGGATCAAACCTTTTGATTGGGCAGAAGGGTGGGCTTCATCAAACCCTAGTTCGGGATCCTGTCCAGAAGATCCAGAAGTTTCGATGGCAATTTTGAGGGGTCAAATTTTGGAGATTTCAAAATTGAAGTATGCTAGTTTGATAAACTCAGCAAGACACATCCTTCCATCCATTCAGAAGTGTGAAAGTCAAAGATTGAATTTTTATGGTTTCTCTAGAAAACCCTAATCAAGCTCCAGATCAAGTTTCAAGGGGAGTTGAGGCTAAGGCCTTACATAAGAAGACTACAAGAAGTCTCAACTGGTATGACTTAAGGAAGTTCAGGTATGTCTTGAATCTGATTCCTGATTAAATTCATAATGTGTTTGTCTTCATATTATTTATTAGTTCAATCTTGATTAATGTTAGAATTGTCTTATCACCCTAGTAACAACATGAATGCATGTGAATGATCGAAGACATTCATTGATTAAGGGCTATATGATTGTACTAATGCATTATGGTGTTGTGTGAGATTGATGTTGTCTGCTAACAAGATAGAGGTACATCACGAAACACAAATCAAGTTCCATGACCATGACAACATGAAGATAAAGAATCATCCATAATCTTTGTTCTACTTACGAGGTATGTATGACTTTGTTATATTATGCTTAACCTATGAGACATGCAGGTTCTAGCTCAGGATCTCTAAATCATTGAAGAGATTGTTTAGGTATGTTGTACATAACTAAGCAGGTATACTAATCCAGGTATGTTTTCCTATGTCAAGTTAGAATCTTACCGTGTGTTAGGATCCCTTATATAAGTATACTTGGTATGATTGGTTATGCTTATTCATAAAGTTAGTAATCAAGGGTTTATGCATTTTATGTCTCTTATCTTGATGATTTAATTAACCAGAAAAGTACTATGATCAAACAAGAATATGCATGAGTAAAAGAAGACTTCCTTGAAACCCTGAATACTAATGATCATGACTATACATATTCAAGATTATTTAGAATTAGAATGTTTTGATAATATTGAGAATATACTATTGAATGTATGTTTGTGTATGAGATCATGATGATGACACTAGTGCACACTTGAGCATGCACAGTGGTACAGAATGAATAGAAGTTCAAAAGACATATAGAAGATCAAGCGGGAGGCAACCAAACAAACATAAAAGATAAGTATTTGAGTTGTTATTTGAAATAGTAAATGATATTTCTTGTATGCATATTTGTATTCCTAGAATATATCATGCTGAGTGTAAACATTCATAGAGCATTGAACAATATAATACTAATATGCATATGATTGGTAAGTTGGACAAATATTCCATTGTTGCTTGTCTAGAATGAAACCTCTTTGCTAACATGCTGAGAGTTGTGCACACTCTCGATAGTATGTTCTGGTAGAGATGGAAGGCATCTAGATAGCCACTGTCTGCATACAGGATATGGAAAAATGTTGTGCCAAAGTATTGGTCAAGATAGTTGCATAACTATGTAAATGATATCTGTATGCATAATAGGTTATCATGTCAACATGATTTCATGATTATGAAGTATTACTAATCATGTACTAATTTTGTTTTGTAGGAAAGATCATGAAGAATGATGAACATCGAACAAGTGATGGATGTTCAACAAGAAGATTTACAAATCAAACAAAATATAGAAGGCTCATGGCTAGAAGATTCTCTTAGAAAGAGGAAGAGAATCATGACAAGATGTTTGCTCCAAGTGAATAGATAAGACCATTCTCTTAATGGTGTAATTAAAGAAGAAGTGTGAATCAGGTTTTGTATGGGTACCCAGGATTGTTAGTCAATTGATGAGCTTAATGATCATCATGGGTGATGTGGATCTCAACCTTTGCTACAAGGTTGAATATGGCTTCTATACACAAATGACATGGATGCAAGAAGGAACTCACTATAGATTTTGAATGATATTGAGGCTCATATCAGTAGACCCATCTGACGAGAGATGGAACATATAGATATGCAAAAGATCACTCAATGCAAAGTATGAATGAATGAGAATTGACAGCTTCTTGACAAAGCTTGGGCTTTACCAGAAGTAAAGTTGATCCTAACATTTACCTTAAGGTTGTGGATGATGAACCTGTTGAGATATTGTAACTTCAAAGAATATTATATTTGTACTTTATTATTTTGGAGATGTTTCATATCTCCTTGAAGATCTTATTGTATATCCGGAGATGTTTATTCCTCCGTCGGAATGTGGTAACTTGGGTTATTAGACTTCCCTAGTGGGGGTCGGCCCTGTATGTGTTATCTGGGTTAAAGGGTAATTAGACCACCCTAGAGGGGTCATCCTAGTCAGTTGTAGTGGGGTATTTAACCCACTGGTTAAATACGAGACTACATGATTTGTGTAAAAGACAAGTCGGAGTAGTGTAAAAATAGAGGAGGTGTATTCCTCATTTGACACACACTCACTCACTTGAGATTGGTGCACTTGTGGAGGAGAGGTCTTCTATGGTGGAGGAGGAGATCATGTCTTTGGTTTGCATCTTTTTATATTGTTGGTCATCTATATTGAGGAAGCTTTGCTGGGTTTTCTACCCCATGAGGGTTTCCCAGGATAAATCTGTGTCTCTTGTGTTTATGTTGTGCTTGTTGTTTCTTCAGTGATCCTGTATATGCTATTATTATGAAATGGAATGTAATGCTGCTATTTTCTATCTTAGCATATTAAATCTTAAAATGGTATCAGAGCTAACCTGAAGGAAGGCAAGGTATGGCACTTACGACACTTGCTTCTCTTGCGAAAATTTGAAGGTTAGGGTTTTATATAGCAAAAACCAGTCATCGCGGCACTTTCGCTATAAATCAATTTTTGAAAAGGTTCAGAATCTGAAACCTTTACCGGTCATAGATAACATCTCCAGGTATCTTTTGTCCAAAGGGTACCCTCAGATTCGTTGTACTTTGTAAGTTATGATCAGTACAATTTAGGGTTTCTGCCTCTTCCAGATCTCAGTCAAAATCAGGTGACCTTGGAAAAAAGGTCATAACTTGGGATAGGAAGCTCCAAATGAAATTTTGTAAAATGTGACAGGAAGTACACAGAATGTACTATCTCAAGAAACGTTTTCAAAGGCCGAAGTTGAACCAGTGACACATGGCACGCCGTACAAGTTCGATATCCTGTTTTAACCCATAAACAAGTCACGTTGTGACACTTGGCATAACTCTCTCTCAGAGAGTCCAATTGAGGTCAGACCTGTCAGGATGGAAAGATAACAGGGAGAGATATCTCAAGAAACGTTTTTAGAGGCCGAAGTTCAAACAGTGACACGTGGCACTCTGTACCATTTCGCTCTCCTGTATTATCCCAAAACAGGTCACGTTGCGACATTTGGCATAACTCTCTCTCAGAGAATCCAATTGAGGTCAGACCTTTTGGGATGGAAAGATGAAAGGTCAGGATACCACAAAAAACGTTTTTAGACCCTGTGGAGCAAAAATTTCAGAGTTACAGTAGAAACAATTAGGTACATATTTCTGTCAAAACAAAATTATTTTTTGAGCACCTTCATTCATGGCTTCCGGAATTTAGGGTTTCGGAGAAAGTTAGAATTTTTGGAATCGAAATCCAGGGCTGAATGCTACTCAGGAAAATTTAAATTTAGATACCAAGATCGAATTTTTTGGTTGGGTAGAAGACCGGGATTGATCAAACCCCAGTTCGGGATTTTGATCGGAAAGATGGAAAATTAGGGCTTCAGCAAAAGTTGGAATTTTTGAAGTCTGTAACCACGGATGGAAGCTCCTCAGAAAAATAAGAGTTTAGAGCCTTGGATCGAACCTTTTGATTGGACAAAAGGGTGGGATTCATCAAACCCTAGTTCGGGTTCCTGTCCAGAAGATCCAAAAGTTTTGAAGGCAATTTTTGAGGGGTCAAATTTTGGAGATTTCAAAATTGAAGTATGCTAGTTTGATCAACTCAGCAAGACACATCCTTCCATCCATTCAGAAGTGTGAAAGTCAAAAATTGAATTTTTAGGGTTTCTCTAGCAAACCCTAATCAAGCTCCAGATCAAGTTTCAGGGGGAGTTGAGGTTAAGGCCTTACATAAGAAGACTACAAGAAGTCTCGACAGGTATGACTTAAGGAGTTCAGGTATGTCTTGAAATCTGATTCTTGATTAAGTTCATAATGTGTTTGTCTTCATTTTATTTATTAGTACAATCTTGATTAATGTTAGGATTGTCTTATCACCCTAGTAACAATATGACTGCATGTGAATGATCGAAGACATTCATTAATTAGGGCTATATGATTGTACTAATGCATTATGGTGTTGTGTGAGGTTGATGTTGTCTGCTAACAAGATACAGGTACATCACAAAAGACAAATCAAGTTCCATGACCATGACAACATGAAGACAAAGAATCATCCATAATATTTGTTCTACTTACGAGGTATGTATGACTTTGTTATATGAGACATGCAGGTTCTATCTCAGGATCTCTAAATCAATGAAGAGATTGTTTAGGTATGTTGCATATAACTAAGCAGGTATACTAATCCAGGTATACTAATCCAGGTATGTTTTCCTATGTCATGTTAGAATCTTACCTTGTGTTAGGATCCCTTATATAAGTATACTTGGTATGATTGGTTATGCTTATTCATAAAGTTAGTAATCAAGGGTTTATGCATATTATGTCTCTTATCTTGGTTGATTATTTAACTAACTAGATCAAACAAGAATATGCATGAGTAAAAGAAGACTTCCCTGAAACCTTGAATATTATCTATAATCATGACTATACATTTTCAAGATTATTTAGAGCTATAATGTTTTGATAACATTGAGAATATACTAATGAATGTATGTTTGTGTATGAGATCATGAGGATGACACTTGAGCATGCACAGTGGTATAGAATGAATAGAAGTTCAAAAGACATACAGAAGATCAAGCGGGTGGTAACCACACAAACAGAAAAGATAAGTATTTGAGTTGTTATTTGAAATAGTAAATGATATTGCCTGTAATAGGTTGTATGCATATTTGTATTCCTAGAATATATGATGCCGAGCGTAAACATTCATAGAGCATTGAACAGTATACTACTAATATGCATATGATTGGTAAGTTGGACAAACATTCCATTGTTTTGTGTCTAGAATGAAACCTCTTTGCTGACATGCTGAGAGCTGTGCACACTCTCGATGGAAGGCATCTAGATAGCCACTGTATGCATACGGGATATGGGAAAGTGTTGTGCCAAAGTATTGGTCAAAATAGTTGCATAACTATGTAAACGATATCTGTATGCATAATAGGTTATCATGTCAATATGATTTGATGATTATGAAGTATTACTAATCATGTACTTAATTTTGATTTATAGGAAAGATCACAATGAATGATGAACACTGAACAAGCGATGGATGTTCAACAAAAGATTTACAAATCAAACACACTATAGAAGGCTTGTCGCTAGAAGATTCTCTTAGAAAGAGGAAGAGAATCATGATGAGATGTTTGATCCAAGTGGCTAGATAAGACCATTCTCTTAATGGTGTAATTAAAGAAGAAGTGTGAATCAGGTTCTGTACGGATTCCCAGGATCGATAATCAATTAATGAGCTTAATGATCACCATGGGTAATGTGGATCTCAGCTTTTGCTACAAGGTTGAATATGGTTTCTATACATAGATGACATAGATGCAAGAAGGAACTCACCACAGAGTTTGAATGATATTGAGGCTCATATTAGTAGACCCATCTAACGAGAGATGGCACAGATAGATATGCAGAAGATCATTCAATGCAGAGTGTGAATGATGTTCAGTCAAAAAGGGAGAATTGATAGTTTCTTGATAAGCTTGGGCTTTACCAAAAGTAAATTTGTTCCTAACCTTTACCTTAAGGTTGTGGATGATGAACCTATCATACCATTATTGTATGGCGATGATCTCTTTCTGACAAGGAATGAGAAACAGATCATGAAAAGAAAGAAGAAGATGGCTGAAGAAATGAAAATGAAAAATCTCAGATTGATGCATTACTTCCTAGGTCTGGAAGTATGACAAGGCTCAGAAGGAATCTTTCTCAACCATGGAAAGTATGCTGAGAAATATTAAAAGGACTTGATGTGTTGGAATGGCCACTCTTGAAGTTGTTATCAGATGACTCATCAGATTTAGTGGATAGAACTCTATACAAACAAAATATTGAGTCATTGATGTGTCTAACAAATACTAGGTCAGATATATGCTTTGCTGTGAACACCTTGTGTCAGTATCTAGTGGAAACCAGATGTGTTCACCTGTTAGTTGCAAAGCATGTGATGAGGTACCTAAAAGATACGATAGATTTTGATCTATGTTATCTTAGAGATCATGACTTCAGATGGCTACATAGATGTTGATTGGGCAGAAATTGTATCAGACAGGAAGAGCACATCGAGAGGATGTTACTGTCTGGGATCAGCCATGATCTCATGGTTTAGAAGGAAGCAATATAGTGTGGCTCTCAGCACAAGCAGAATATATGGCTGCTTGCTCTGCTAGTTGTGAAGCGGTATGGCTTTAGAATGGACCCAACTATGATCCTATGTGACAAACAGAGTTGTACCAAAATGGCAGAGAATCCAGTATCCATGATAAGTCAAAGCACATAGAGATCTGGCATTTCTATATACAAGATATGGTGCAGAAAAGAATTAAAGTTCGAATTTGTAACAAGTTACCGATGTACTAACCAAACCCCTACCTCAAGTAAAGTTTTTCGAGACAAACTTAAAATAGTTCAGAAGGACCCTCCTTGAAAGGGGGAGCGATGTGATCACTTATGATGAGATTGCCCACATCGACAGTGAGGTCGATGATGTGGATACCTATATTGGTGATGCTGACAGAGAGGTTGGTGGATGGTCCTTAGACAGGGTCTAAGGTGACAAGGGGATTGCATCATCCTTGAACACATGTTCTAAAAGAGAGTCGTAGACATATGTCTTCGAGAATGAAGTCCTTGGTGGACATGAGGGGATTGGATCATCCCTAGACTTCAGTCCTAAAGAGAGCCATAGACATATGTCTTCAAGAATGAAGTCCTTGGTGGACATGAGGGGATTGGATCATCCCTGGACTTCAATCCTAAAGAGAGCCGTAGATGTATGTCTTCGAGAATGAAGTCCTTGGTGGACATGAGGGGATTGGATCATCCCTGGACTTCAGTCCTAAAGAGAGCCGTAGACGTATGTCTTTGAGAATGAAGTCCTTGGTGGACATGAGGGGATTGGATCATCCCTGGACTTCAGTCCTAAAGAGAGCTGTAGACGTATGTCTTTGAGAATGAATTCCTTGGTGGACATGTGAGGATTGAATCATCCTTGGATTTCAGTCCTAAAGTGAGCCGTAGACTGGGTCTCCGAGAATGTAGTCCTGAATGAACAGGTAGGGGATTGTATCTTCCCCAGACTTTGGTCCCAGAATTGATCCGTAGACTGATGTCTCTGAGAATTAAAGATAGGACTACATCATCCCTGGACCTCGGTTCAAAATGTACGTGATGGGATTACATCGTCCCTAGACATGAGACTTGTCTTAAAGCGATAAGGCCTGATCATCCTGGAACTTGATCGAGATTGCATCATCCCTAGACATGAGACTTGTCTTAAAGTGATAAGGACTGATCATCCTGGAACTTGATCAGGATTGCATCATCCCTAGACATGAGACTTGTCTTAAAAGTGATAAGGAATGATCATCCTGGAACTTGATCGGGATTGCATCATCCCTAGACATGAGACTTGTCTTAAAGGTACGTGTGAGGATTGCATCATCCATGAACTGGGTTCAAAATGTACGTGATGGGATTGCATCGTCCCTAGACATGAGACTTGTCTTAAAGTGATAAGGACTAATCATCCTGTAAGTAGATTGGGATTGCATCGTCCCTAGACATGGTGAAGTGTCTTAAAGTGATAAGGACTAATCATCCTGTAATTAGATTGGGATTGCATCGTCCCTAGACATGGTGAGGTGTCTTAAAGTGATAAGGACTAATCATTCTGTAAGTAGATTGGGATTGCATCGTCCCTAGACATGGTGAGGTGTCTTAAAGTGATAAGGACTAATCATCCTGTAAGTAGATTGGGATTGCATCGTCCCTAGACATGGTGAGGTGTCTTAAAGTGATAAGGACTAGTCATCGTGTAAGTAGATTGGGATTGCATCGTCCCTAGACATGGTGAGGTGTCTTAAAGTGATAAGGACTAATCATCCTGTAAGTAGATTGGGATTGCATCGTCCCTAGACATGGTGAGGTGTCTTAAAGTGATAAGGACTAATCATACTGTAAGTTGATTCGGGATTGCATCATCCCTAGACATGGTGAGGTGTCTTAAAAGGATAAGGATCGATCATCCTGTAAGTTGATCTGGATTGCATCATCCATAGACATGAGAGATGTCTTAAACTGAGAGGGACTGATCATCCCGTAAGCGGATCAGGATTGTATCATCCTTGGACCTATGTCCTAAAGTGAGAGGGATTGATCATCCCGTAATATGATCTTGTGTGTTGCAGAGTATGCTGCTATGTATTGATGATAGATGTATTAGTGAGAATACATGCTTTTGATGATAGATGTATTAGTGAGAATACATGCTTTTGATGATAGATGTATTAGTGAGAATACATGTTTTTTTGATGATATATGTATTAGTAAGAATACATGTTTTGATGATAGATGTATTGGTGTGGATACTAATACAAATGATCCAGATGCTGTAGATCAAGATGATCCAAATGCTGTAGATCGAGATGATCCAGATGCTGTAGATCGAGATGATCCAGATGCTGTAGATCGAGATGATCCAGATGCTGTAGATCGAGATGATCCAGATGCTGATGATCCAGATGCTGTAGATCGAGATGATCCAGATGCTGTAGATCGAGATGATCCAGATACTGTAGATCGAGATGACCCCGATGATGATGATCATATGATGACGATGCTGATGATCGTGAGGATCTAGATGTTGATGTTGTTGTAGCTGTTTGAGTGTTGCAGAAGATAAAGACTCAGTACTGAAGATGTTGATATTCCAGTATTGAAGATGTTCTAGTAACTGCTTGAGTTACTGATGATGTTGAGAAAGCTTCCAATGATTTATAGATGTATCATGTATGATGTTGATGACTCCTTGCTTGTGCAGATGCTGTTATAATATCCTTCTCGTTAAGGGGGAGTGTTGAGATATTGTAACTTCAAAGAATATTATATTTGTACTTTATTATTCTGGAGATGTTTCATTCCTCCTTGAGGATCTTATTGTATATCCAGAGATGTTTATTCCTCCGTCGGAATGTGGTAAATTGGGTTATTAGACTTCCCTAGTGGGGGTCAGTCCTGTATGTGTTATGTGGGTCAAAGGGTTATTAGACCACCCTAGAGGGGTCGGCCCAGTTAGTTGTAGTGGGGTATTTAACCCACTGGTTAAATAGGAGCCTACATGATTTGTGTAAAAGACAAGTAGGAGTAGTGTATAAATAGAGGAGGTGTATTCCTCATTTGACACACACTCACTCACTTGAGAGTGACGCACTTGTGGAGGAGAGGTCTGCTATGGTGGAGGAGGAGATCATGTCTTTGGTTTGCATCTTTGTATATTGCTGTTCATCTATATTGAGGAAGCTTTGCTGGGTTTTCTACCCCATGAGGGTTTCCCAGGATAAATCTATGTCTCTTGTGTTTATTTTGTGCTTGTTGTTTCTTCAGGGATCCTGTATATGCTATTATTGTGAAATGGAATGTAATGCTGCTATTTTATATCTCAGCATATTAAATCTTAACAGAACCTATCATACCATTATTGTGTGAGGATGATCTCTTTCTGACAAGGAATGAGAAATAGATCATGAAAAGAAAGAAGAAGATGGCTGTAGAAATGAAAATGAAAGATCTCAGATTGATGCATTACTTCCTAGGTCTGGAAGTATGGCAAGGCTCAGAAGGAATCTTTCTCAACCAGGGAAAATATGTCGATAAATATTAAAAGGAATTGATGTGTTTGAACGGCCACTCTCATGGATTCCAACTTGAAGCTGTTAGCGGATGACTCATCAGAGTTAGTGGATATAACTCTGTACAGAAAAATTATTGGGTCATTGATGTATCTAACGAATACTAGGTCAGATATATGCTTTGTTGTGAAACACCTTGAGACAATATTTAGTGGAACCTAGATGATTTCACCTGATAGCTGCAAAGCATGTGATGAGGTACCTAAAGGATACGATAGACTTTGATCTATGTTATCTTGGATATCATGACTTCAGATGGCTACACAGATGTTGATTGAGCAGAAAGTGTTTTAGACAGGAAGAGCACATCGAGAAGATGTTGTGTGGGATGAACCATGATCTTGTGGTTTAGCAGGAAACAATCTAGTGTGGCTCTTAGCACAAGCAGAATATATGGTTGCTTGCTCTGCTAAGTTATGAAGTAGTATAGTTTCAGAATTGTTTGACTTAGAGATGGACTCAACTGTGATCCCATGTGACAAACAGAGTTGTACCAAAATCCAGTGTTCCATGATAAGTCAAAGCACATAGAGATCTGACATTTCTATATACAAGATATGGTGCAGAAAGGAATTAAAGTTCGAATTTGTAACAAGTTACCAATGTACTAACCAAAACTCTACCGATCTTATGTACTAACCAAACCTCTACCTCAAGTAAATTTTTCCAAGACAAACTTAATATAGTTCAGAAGGACCCTCCTCGAAAGGGGGAGTAATGTGATCACTTATGATGAGATTTCCTGCATCGACAGAGAGGTCAATGATGTGGATACATATATTGGTGATTCCGACAGAGAGGTTGGTGGATGGTCCTTAGACAGGGTCTAAGTTGACAAGGGGATTGTATCATCCTTGAACACATGTTCTAAAGATAGCCGTAGACGTATGTCTTCGAGAATGAAGTCCTTGGTGGACATGTGGGGATTGGATCATCCCTGGACTTCGGTCCTAAAGTGAGCCGTAGACATATGTCTCCGAGAATGAAGTCCTTAGTGGAAAAGTGAGGATTAAGTCATCCTTGGACATAGTCCTAAATGTACGGTGAGGATTAAGTCATCCTTGGACATGGTCCTAAATGCACGGTGAGGATTAAGTCATCCTTGGACATCGTCCTAAATGCATGGTGAGGATTAAGTCATCCTTGGACATCGTCCTAAATGCACGGTGAGGATTAAGTCATCCTTGGACATCGTCCTAAATGTACGGTGAGGATTAAGTCATCCTTGGACATTGTCCTAAATGCATGGTGAGGATTAAGTCATCCTTGGACATGGTCCTAAATGCACGGTGAGGATTAAGTCATCCTTGGACATGGTCCTAAATGCACGGTGAGGATTAAGTCATCCTTGGACATGGTCCTAAATGCACGTTGAGGATTAAGTCATCCTTGGACATGGTCCTAAATGTATGGTTGAGGATTAAGTCATCCTTGGAGATGGTCCTAAATGTACGGTTGAGGATTAAGTCATCCTTGGACACAGTCCTAAATGTACGGTGGGGATTGGATCGTCCCCGGACTTTGTTCCTTTGAATTGAGCCGTAGACAAGATGTCTCCAAAAATAAAATCCTGAATGAACAGGTAAGGGGATTGGATCGTCCTCGGACTTTGGTCCCTTGAATTGAGCCGTAGGCATGAGGTCTCCAAAAATTGAATTATAGGACTATATCGTCCCTGGACCTCGGTTCAAAAAAGGTACATGGTAGGACTGGATCATCCTTGGACCTCGGTTCAAAAGGTACATGACAGGATTGAATCATCCATGGACCTATGTCCTAAAGAGAGCAGGATTGATCATCCTGTAATAAGATCGTATGATGAAGATTCTATAGATCGAGATGATCCAGATGTTGTAGATCGAGATGATCCAGATGCTGTAGATCGTAATGATCCATATTTTGTAGATCGAGATGATCTAGATGTTGTAGATCGAGATGATCCATATGCTGTAGATCGAGATGATCCAGATGCTGTAGATCGAGATGATCTAGATGTTGTAGATCGTGATGATCCAGATGCTGTAGATCGAGATGTTCCAGATGCTATAGATCGTGATCATCCAGATGCTGTAAATCGAGATGATCCAAATGCTGTAGATCGTGATGATCCAGATGCTGTAGATCCTGATGATCCAGATGCTGTAGATCGAGATGATCTCGATGATGATGATCGTATGATTACGATGTTGATAATCGTGAGGATCCAGATGTTGATGTTGTTGTATTTGTTCAAGTGATGCAGAAGATAAAGACTTAGTACTGAAGATGTTGATGTTCCAGTATTGAATATGTTCCAGTAGCTGCTTGAGTTACTGATGATGTTGAGAAAGCTTCCAATGATTTATAGATGTATCATGTATGATGTTGATGACTCCTTGCTCGTGCAGATGTTGTTATAATATCCTTCTCGTTAAGGGGGAGTGTTGAGATATTGTAACTTCAAAGAATAGTATATTTGTACTTTATTATTCTGGAGATGTTTCATTCCTCCGTAAGAATGTGGTAACTTGGGTTATTAGACTTCCCTAGTGGGGGTCGGCCCTGTATGTGTTATATGGGTCAAAGGGTTATTAGACCACCCTAGAGGGGTCGGCCCAGTCAGTTGTAGTGGGGTATTTAACCCAATGGTTAAATACAAGCCTACATGATTTGTGTAAAAGACAAGTAAGAGTAGTGTATAAATAGAGGAGGTGTATTCCTCATTTTACACACACTCACTCACTTGAGAGTGGCGCACTTATGAGAGAGAGGTCTGCTATGGAGAAGGAGGAGCTTATGCTCAGGGTTACATCTTTTGTATTTGCTAGTCATCTATATTGAGGAAGCTTTGCTGGGTTTTCTACCCCATGAGGGTTTCCCAAGATAAATCTGTGCATCTTGTGTTTATGCTGTGCTTGTTGTTTCTTCAGTGATCCTGTATATGCTATTATTGTGAAATGGAATGTAATGCTATTATTTTCTGTCTTAGCACATTAAATCTTAACATTTCCTCTTCTACTGCTGTCTCATATGCCTCTTCTTGATCTGAAATATGTCCATCTTCATCCATGCCCCCATCATACCCCTCATTGTTAGAAAATACTTCTATGTATTGAGCCTTTCCTTTGGTACATTTGTGCCCCAGTGTCCATGGTTGGAAGCATGTGAAGCATAATTTATTTTTTCTAAGTTCATCCCTGTTTAGTCCCTCTTTTTTATTCCTCTCAAATGACTCTCTTTGCCAAGGTTTCTTATCATATCCATCCTTTTGCCAAGGTTTCTTTTCAAATTTGTAGCCAGGCTTAGGAGGAAATCTCGTTCTAAGAAGCACATTTTGGAGATCCCTAGTCAAGCTCATTGCATCTTTTAATGTAGTTGGCTTGTGGGATTTGACCAAACCTCTTAAGGGTTCAGCCAAACCTTCAGTGCACAGCAATACTAATCTTCCCATAGATACATCATCCATCTTGACTGATAATTTTTGAAAGTCCAACATATATTCAGTAGGGGACCCAGTTTGCTTCAATTGAGCTAGTTCTTTGAAAGGAAATTCTAGATCTTTTTGTTCAAATATTTCTAGTACCCTGTCAACAAATTCTCCATATGTTTTAACCTGATTATGACCCAAGGTTTTCATCCCATGAAACCACCATTCATTGGCATCTCCTTCCAAATGCAAAATGGCCATTTTTAATGCATCCTCTTCCAACATAGGATTCAACTGAAAATATACATCGAATTTTTGCACCCAAGTGTTAGCAGAATTTTGAGAAGAACCATCAAAAGTAGGAAGTGACATTTTTCCAATAGCACTATTCAATTCTTTGTTTTGGAATGGACTCCTATTGTCTCCCTTCATTTTAATCTTTTGAATAGCATCAATGTAGTCACTGAGTGGTACACCTCTTTTACACTCTTCATTCAAATCATTCCAATCATTTACTAGTTTCTTGTAATCCAATTCAAGATTGGGATCTTCTTTGGGTGTGAGAAATTTAATTGCAGTATGCCTTTGTGTGCTTTGAAATTCATGAGGTCTATTATGAGGTCCTGTACTTGAGAAAATATGCTCATTCCCTTTCATCTTTTCCCCTGAGTGCGAACCACTATTATCTCCTATCATCCCTTTGCCTGAAAGTTGGCTACCCAACAATTTGAAACCTTTCATCATTTGTTTATTCATATCTAGCATAACCATGGTAATTCCTGCAAAACATGGTTTTAAGGCTTCAATAAATTCCTCCTTATGTCTTAATTTTTCCTCCTCCTCTCTACCGATTGTTTTAGAAAAAAACTCTTTTTCTGCTACTATCTCTTCTTCAACTATTGATTCAAAGGGTGGTGTTTTATTTGTTTGGATTCTTGTTAATACCATAAAGTGCCAAGAACATGCTCTGATACCACTTGTAATGACCCTTTTTCAAAATTCTATTAAAATGCCAATTTTTCCACTTTTTCCCCAATTTCGACCTTTGACTAGTTTAACTGTTTTGACCTCCAAATCAACCCAAATGCTCCCAAATATTCTGTAGGAGTGTATGAATGGTATTTAGACTTGAATATCAGGTTCAGGGATGTTTTATGGCCCTCCAAATACTATTTCAAACTTGATTTGTATTATGATCAATATATGTAATTTTGACTAGTAATTTGTGCATCAAATCCCCCCGGGTAACACTGCAAATGGCCTTCCAAATGCCTGCAAACTCCCACGAATTTATGAAAAGAGGTATATAATGTGTTAAGTATATTATTAAGGTCTCATATGCACCATTAATTGATTTTTAGTACTGTTCTAACTCTCCCACATTCAACAGCAAAAACCCCCAATTCGACCCTTGGGGAAATGGCACTATTTCACCTCCCAATACAACTAAACTGAGTAAAAATGCTTCAAATGCTCACGTACAATACATGAAACTTGTAGAAGACATCCATGGAAGTATATTGATCACAAATATATCAGAGAATCATCCATCCATTCGAAATAATCAACATTATAGTGTCATACATCAATGCATTGGGGAAATGGACATTGTTTGCTCATTAATCAATAGTTTTGCATACAACCAGTGGGTATTTCGACCTGATAATTTCTGAATATTAATAAAAGAGGATATGAAGCTATTACAATCAGAAATATATAATGAGAATCTCTCTCAAGAAGCACAAGTGCTCACCAAAAACGCCCTCCCTCAAGGAGCATGAATATGCCTTCAAAATTGGAAACGGTGGAGAGAAAGTGCTGCACTAAACCAAACCATGAAACTTCCTGTAGCTGCTACCTACAAATACAAACTCCATTAAATCACCATGAAAGACCTAAGTGGCCTCTCCAAACACCAACTTGGATGGGAATCTTTCACCCTCGAAATTGGCTAAGGCAAGAAACTAGTCATCCACTAGCTCTCTCTTCACAAATGCAATTTTTCTCAAATCATCAAAATCCATTCTCATACTTCATTTCTACATTTTATAACCAACATTATCCTTATAAGGGTCTAAATACTCTCAATAGATTCAATAGATTTCCATTTAGGAAATATTCCACATTTGCCACTTGTCTCCTAGTTCCAACCTTCCATCTTCTCCCAAATTCGATTTTGAGTCTCTTTGGCTTCTCCAACTCCCAAATTCGCCTTCCTTGAGCCTATTTTTGGTGCTGACATGTCATAGTGGTCAGATGTCAGAGTTCAGGTCTGCAATTTGTCATAGTTTTCATAGATGCTCCATCATTGGTGTCATAGGGGCTAGGGAATCTAGCCCAAGTGTCCACAAACTTCCTCTTTGACTCTTTATCTTCCATGGAGGTTACCAATCCTTCCCAATTCGACCTAAGATGATCAATGACATGTGTTATGACTTACCAACTCACCCAAGAGTGTTCACATTCCCATTAATTCAAATTTGCAAAAGAGAGATACCATGTATTATGAAAAATCAAGCTAGTGTGGGTCCCACCACCTCCATATGTCTCCAAAACCACTTGCCACTTAGAATTTATCTTGAATTTATTTATTCACCATATTTATTAAATGCTTGAACCCCTCTAATGTCTAAATATCATTTATTAGATTCCTTATTACCATCCCACATGTGCCCATCCAACCTAGGAAACTAGTAGGATTGATGGGATTGTCTTACTATGCACTTATTTGAATGGGGACATTACAGAAATCAAGTGGATGTTTGCCCTATCTTAAGTCTACACTCATTGATCCTTGCAGTTGTGAACCCCTTATGTTCACCTTCCAAACTCCTTTCTAGTATGAGTTTGCCATTCATGGAGGATTGAAGTGGTGGAGGCACAAGTGGATCGATCTAGATCTTGGTTCAGATTGGTTGCTGGCAAGAGGTCGTATCACTTTGTACTTCTTCTTGTTCATTAATAGAAATACTCATATTCTCGTCCATCATGTTGTGAATGTCGTTTATTATACATTGGGTTACATTTTCCTGCGATATTATGGACCATTGTTATTGATAATGTTAATGTCATTTATATATTATATGTACTTGTTGGATATTGGTTGTCAAGACTAATTTGGAGATTTCAAGTGCATGGATTGAAAGCTCCAACGGGGATCTACATCAAATGTTTGGATCGAGGTTGGTTACATTTCTCCATTATCTTAACATTGTCATTTATAATAGCATTGTTTTGAAAATTGAGTTGATTTCTGGTATTCATCTGTCTATTGTGGTATTCCCTAGCCATAGTGAGTTTTGTCCAATACACCTGTTTGAAATTATTTCCTTGGGCAATCCATGCAACCTGAATATCTCTCTCATGAATATATTTGTAATGTCATTAGCCTTGTGAGTAGACTTAAATGGAATAAAGTGAGTTACTTTTGATAGCTTGTCCACTACAACCATAATGGAATCATGCTTCTTCACAGTCATGGGAAAACCTGTTATAAAGTTCATAGAAAGCACTTCCCATTTCCACTCTGGAATGGGAAATGGTTGCAACAATCATGCTTGATGTTGATGCTCTTCCTTGACATGATGAAACTTTTGACATCTAGCAATATAATTTGATATGTCCTTCTTCAACCCATGCCAAAAGTATTGCTTCCTTGCTGCGGTTACAGTTTTATGATACCCTGGGTGACCAGAATATGGCTTTTGGTGTATTTCACCTAACATAAGTTCCTTCAATTCTGCATAGTTTGGAATGTACAGCCTGGCATCTTGGTACATAAGGACACCATCTTCTCTAATCTGATATCTTGCACACTTTCCATCCATATTTCCTTGTTGCAATGTTGGTTGCTTTTCTGGACAGACCCGGGTTTTCAGGAAGCGCAGCAACAAACACCCATTGGCGCACTGGCCCTTTCGGCAACGAGCTGCGCAGCAGCCTGAGGTCTCACCCGAAGTGGCTATGAGGGGGCTAAGGAATCAGGTTTCCTTAACCAGGGTGGTGTGGAATCCACAGTCTTCTCTCTTCCCTCCTTCCGCAATAACTTCTGAACGGAGCGTCTAATTCTTCCACAGGTCATACAGCGCAACAACGCTGGAGCTTACTCGCCTTAGCCTAGCTGCACGGCACCTCCGCGTCTGCGCACGAGATGTTTACACACTAAGTACACTACACGCTATGTATCGTCTCTGCTTCCGCACCACAGCGCAGTAACACATTCCTTAAGCGCTGCGGCGATAGTGCTCTTACCGACTCCTTCGATAGTGCACGAATATAACTTCTAAGGGAACTTCCAGGGCTTGCTTTATATACTCATTCATAAAGATAACGAAGCATTCATGTAAACACAGATAGTAAAACATAAACATGCATTCACACAACACAACATCATAACAACAAGAATTATGTGTTTCACCTCCACGGGGAAATCACGTCCATAGGAACTTGTATCTTATATTATCTCAAAGTGGGAATTACACAGTCCTGTTGCGCACACAGCTGCAGCCTTAGATCTTTCCGGGAAACTCCACGCACATAGCTGGGAGCCCTTCTCTTAGATCTACTCTCTTCTTCTACAGAGATTACAATGACTCAGACATCAACCTAGACTGTCTGCAACTCAATGACTAGCTCTACAGCTATCAACTCTCTATCTCATCTAACATCTAACCTCTAATATTTCTACGTATAACCTTTTCCCTTTACAATTACACATATATATAGGTGGCCCTGAAGGTTGCACCTTTACAAAACTGTTGGCCTTTCCCAACAGTAATCCCCAAAAACCCTAACCGCGGACATGGCTAGGTGTACTGTAGGTGCCGCTTGCAGTCATGTCACCGCTTCCTGTAGACTCCGTGATTTCTGGTGCAGATTGGGGGTATGGGAGCCACTTCATCATTCACTGCTCCTTGTCCTTCGCCTTCAATGCTTTGGTCTGTTTCTCTTCCTTGGTCAGAGAAACCATAACTTATGTACTTAGCCTTAATGAGGGTAGATGAGCCCTCTATTTCGTCGCTTCATTTATTGTGGTAGCTGAGCTTTCTACTCGGCCACATTCACTCTCCTTTGACATGTGCGCGCGAGCTCCGCGATTTTTGGCCCGTAATCTGCGCTGAGCTCGTCCATCTGGCGCCGTACTGCGCACTGTTCACTTCTGCCCAAAATTGGTGCTTTTACTCAAAACTTCTTCCCTTCAACACTTGTGCTTTTTCCTCAAAATTCGCAGCTTTACTATAGCTGCGACCTATGCTCCAACAGGCCCCTAACACTTACTTGTGGCTCGTCCCCGAGCCACTTGAACTAGCGTGTGGTCGCTTTAGTTGCGCGTCGGCCTTGGCTTGGGTCGCAGCAAATGCTTACTTCCACTACGCAATAGCGGAGTCCATTTCAGCCACGCACTCTGTAGCTGTCTGCACCATGTCTGAACTGGCTTCTTCTTCAGTTATGCCATCAACCAACTGTTGAGATTTGACAAATTCTTTGATCTTTGCCTCGGCTTGGGTAGCAAGTTCAGCATACTCATCCATAAATGGATGAATGTTGTTGGTGAGATTAGCATCTTCATTTCTGAGCTTGTGCAGTTGTTGTTGTACTTTGCGCACTTCGCTCATTTTCCTCATTTTGGCTAAGCCTTCTAAGGCCTTAGCTTCTTCACTCAGGACAGTTAGGGATTGTTTTGCTGCTTGCACCTGTTCCAAAAGGCTAACTTTGAAAGGGAGCTTCTCAAGCTCAGCCCAAGCCTCCATAGCTTGCGTCATTAAGTTCTGGGCTTCATCTTCTCTGCACTTCATTTGCGTGGAAGCTATGCGCAGTGCTTCAAATTGTTCCTGCCTATCATCTATAGGAGGTACTGCGACACAAGCTTCCAACTCGGTGATCTGCACTCTATGGTCCTCAGCCATAGCAACTATTTCCTGCTCTAGGGATTTCACCCTTCTGCCAATAATTTGCACTTTCTCAACCAGAGGAAGGATTGGTTGAATCTGGCAGGCCGGCATCTCCTGGGTGATTTCATCAACTGCGTTTCTTATCCTAGTGTCTTGTGCCTCATAAAGTGCAAGCTACTCAGAGATGTTCTTATAGCTTGCCTTCATCTCTATTTCCTACGATTGCAGTCTTTGGTTTGCATGGAATGTTGAGAGCTCTCTAGCTCTCAGCTCAATAGAGACCTTCTCTTGCACTAACTGCAAAGTTTCTATCGGAATTAATGACAAATTTATCTCAATAGGGCCAACCGTGTTTACCTGGGTTGTAGCCAAAGGATCCAGGAATGTCATACTTGTAGGCGGGATGTGAACGACAGTGTGCCTCTCTGCAAGTACTTCAACCCGCTCGATGCTTGTAGATGCCTGCGGCGCCTATGAATTGGATGCTCGCGCATGGGTCTGCGCAACTCTTCCTGCGAGACCTTTCAACTCCACGAGCTGCAAGTCCAGAGCAATTCTGATGTGAACCTGCAAGGTCCGCAGCTCATGAAATTGCTCCTTCAGGTACTGGTCGAACCCCGAGGCAAGGGTCTCAAAGGGGTGCGACAACTTCTGCTTCTTGGAAGCTGGTTCTGGCGAACCTTCATCATTTCTTTACTTAGTCGCTTCCTTGCCCTTATCTTTCTCTTGTGCATTAGGAGGTGGCGCTGCGGCAGCGACTTCAGTGGCCCGCCTCCATTCGTCCGGCCAGGACTTCACAGTTTCTTCGACATCCTGAGTAGTCATCCTGTACAGGCCTACAGCCCATTCTTCCTGAATTCCGCAAGGGCGGAAGTAAATTTCATGTAAGTTGGCGGAAAAGATCAACTTCGTTTCATATATTTGTGCTGTCTCCTCAGTCAACCTCAGCATCTCCTAGATGGTGTCCTTGAGGAGATGGTAATATTCATAGAACACGACGCGGTTCATCTTGCGCTTCGTGGGATTACTAGAATCCCATAGGTTGACATAGCACATCCCTACAACCTCTCCTGTGCGGCGCGGAAGGAACTGAGTGTTGTGGGGCTCCTTCCACCCGACAAAGGTGCATAAAATCAAAAGCCAAGAAAAATGGAACAACTAACCGGGGGTGTCCTGAACGTTCCGGCAGTCTTCCAAGAAAGAATTCAGGAGGAAGAGAGACCAGTTATACTACTCTCCCTCTGCAGCTGCGATTGCAAGCTCTACAATAGCTCCAGTGACTTCTTTAGGTCTACACTTTGTGAGAAGTATGCCTGCGAGCAGACTGCCTGTGAATCTAAGTGCTTCATCTTCAACTGTAGTGAGGTCATAAACCCGACCTCCTCTGAGCAATTTGTATTTCTGCACCAGCTATGCAGCTAACTTTCTGTCCTTATCTTTACCAACAAAATGAACATTGGGGTCCTTACCAACCTTAGATAGGCTGGTAATATGATGAATCAAATCCACATTCAAATCGATTGTCCTCCCCAGCCAAAGATAACCACCATGAACACAGGATAAGAGGGCCTTAACAACTGCATTTACTTCATTTCTACGCCCGAAGTGCGGTAGCTTCAACAGTCCAGGCCTCTCTAGATTTGATGCAAATTCCTTCCGGACGAATTCATCAATCTTTCTAACGGCATTGTGGACTACTGTCAGATAGCGATCCGGCGTGAACTGAGGATACGTTCTGTAGTCTCCCAAGTTGAAGTCAGAGAACCTAACCAGTGGAAGGTGTCCAAGCAGGGACCCTTCTTCTCGCACGATTTCCGCCATTGGTGGCAGTGGAATCGGATACTTGGCATTCTTGTGAATATGCACCTCGGGTGCATCATCTGGACGCGGAGAAATGTATTTAACCAGAGTGGCCAAGGGCTCTAAAACGGGTTCTTCCGGCTGCTGCTGCTGCTGAGACGCCCTTGTGCCCAGGGATTGTCTGGGATCAAACCAACCAGGATGCGTGTAAGCCGAGGTCGTCACCGGGGTAGCCATGCCAAAATCTAAGCCTCTGTGCTTGAATTGATGAACAACTTCTTCATTTGACAGGTTCTCCGTCATGAACCGGCATACACAACAAGCACTTGAACAGAAAAATGGCGGAACAACGTAGGATACGAACGCTAAAAACAAAGGGAGCAGTCTGCACGACACGGCTCTGAAAACAATGACTTAGATTCTCAAACAAGACACTATACAATTCGAGTAAAGTAACGCGAACATATACGAGTGCGGGGTATTTATAGCTAAAGGCGGTAGTAGATGCGGACAAGTGGGACTAATAACCGTAGGCGCCTATGCATGAGTTGACAATCCTCCTACCCCCCGCGCCTCTACGGTGCATTAATTGCAATGGACGGGCTCTAACAGCCTTTCGAGAGATGAGTTAAGGCCTTCGGCTCATTACTTAAATGCGAATCTTAGGGAGATCAAGCCGGATTTGTCAGAGCAAATACAATTAATTGGCTATCTTATCCTTCATTAATATTCAGACGCGGCTATAGGACTACCGTAATTCAAATTTTTGGTGGGTCACTTCAGCATAGGTAACTGTGCACATGGAGGGCTCCACGGCGAGGAGAACTCCTCAAGCGGCAAATTGACAATAGGGAACTCCGCAAGAGCGACGGTTTGACAACCCGGGGAAAAAATTTGCAAGAGCGCAAAATAGGCTCCCTCTAAACAGGCTTTATTGATATGCGTGGATGTTTCAAGGAACTGCGCGGGAAGCCAGAGACCGAAAGTGTCTCACGATTTTCGTGTAGACTGATAAGTACGATGCATCTTTCAACTACACTGGGCATCTGCACTTCTTTAGGAATTAATTAAGTCGACAGGGCGGAGTGGCCGTCGCGATAAAGCTTGAGCCGACTCTCGTTAATCATTGTGGGAAGCAATTCTCCATTAAGCTTCGCAAGCTGAACTGCTCCTCCTTCTATTATCTTCATCACCTGAAAAGGGCCTAACCAATGTACACGAAACTTGCCTGGAAACTTCATGAATTTACTATCATAGAGGAGTACCAAGTCTCCTTGTTGAAAAACTTTATTCTTAATATGCCTGTCATGCCAAGCTTTCTGTCTTGCCTTCTGCACTTTTTGATGGAATCCAACTAAAAGTCTTTCTTCTTCTAAGGCAAGCAGTTGTGAGAGTCTTTCTCTCATAGTATCAGTATCTGCCATTTCTGTAATTTGTGCAATTCTGAGACTGGGAATAATGTATTCAATGGGCATAACTGCTTCTTGTCCATACACCAAACTGAAAGGTGTGTGACCTGTTAATTTCTTGCATGTAGTTCTGTAAGCCCATAACACAGTTGTGACTCTAAGGTCCCAATCATCTCTTTGTTGATTACAGATCTTTGTCAGGGCATTCTCGAGAATCTTATTGAATGCTTCCACCGTACCATTAGCTTGAGGGTGGTAGGGTGTACTCTTATGGTGACTAATGTGGAATTCTTCAGTAAGGGCCTGTATAGTCTCATTCAGGAAATGGGTGCCCTGATCACTCATTAGAATCAGTGGACATCCAAACCTAGTGACAATATTCTCAAAAATAAATTGTGTGGCAGTGATAGTGTTGCAATTCTTAACTGGCTTGGCCTCATCCCATCTGGTGAGGTATTCAGTAGCTATGATGATGTATCTTGCGCCAGTTCTCTTTCCTGGTGGGTTGATAGGTCCCACAAAATCAATGGCCCATTTATCAAAAGCACACAGTGTTATCTGGGGTCTTAGCGGCATTTCATCTCTTCTTGAAGGTTTTCCTGTTCACTGGCACACATCGCAACATTTACAGAATTCCTTAGTATCCTTGTGAAATGTTGGCCACCAAAGACCTGCGGCTAAGATCTTCTGTGTAGTTGGCTTTCCTGCGAAATGGCCTCCTGTGGTCCCTGAGTGCGCTTCTGCGATTATGGAGTTCTTCTCATGCGGTAAGATACATATGCGCAAGACTTCATCGGGGCCCAACTTATAGAGCTGGCCTACTATCAAAGTGAAGTCTGTGGCTTTGACAACAAGTTGCTTCTTCTGTTGGATTGTAAACTCAACTAGCGCTTGCCCGGTAGTGAGAAAGTCAAGCATATCGGAATAATACTCATCGGCTGCTTCAACAGAAAACAGCTGCGCATCAGGCAGATTGTCCTCCAGATTTGTAGGTTCCTCCCCTGACTCTATCCTAGATAAATGGTCAGGTCCTGCATTCAATATACCTGGCTTCACAATAACCTCAAAATCATACTCCTGGAAGAGCAGTAGCCATTTGCAAATTCTTCCCCCTAACACTGGCTTATTGACCAAGTATTTCAAAGTAGAATGGTCAGTATACATTTTAAAATGAGCACCCAATAGATAGTGTCTAAACTTCTGTAAGGCATACACCATAGCTAGTCCTTCTTTTTCTGTAGTGGTGTAGTTCTTCTCAGCTATGGACAGCTTTCTGCTAGAATAAGCAATGGGGTGGTCAATACCTCCTTCTCTCGATTGTGTCAACACAACCCCCAATGCTATGGAAGAAGCATCTACATGAACATGAAAGGGTTTTCTCCTGTCTGGGAAGACTAGAATAGGCGCTGTAATCATCTTTTCTTTAAGTGTGTCCAAGCTCTGTTGGCACTCTTCTGTCCATTGGAATTTCGAATCCTTTTTCAGCAATCTTTCCATAGGCGCAGTTATTTTTGCATAGCCCTTGATAAATTTCCTGTAGTACCTTGTATGTCCCAATGTAGTGCGCAATTATTTGACTGAGTTGGGCACAGGTAAGTTAGCAATGATGGCAACCTTCGCAGGATCCATCAGGAGTCCTTGTCTGCATACAATATGACCCAACAGAATACCAAAAGGAGCACAAAAAATACATTTTTTCAAGTTAAGGGAAATCTGATACTGTCTACATTTGTCTAACATCATCCGCAGATTCCCTATATGGTTCTTTAGTAAACCAAAGACAGTCCAGTCATCAAAATAGACTTCTAGAAACTTATGAATGAATTCTTTAAAAACAGCAACAATGACTCTCGAGAAGATAGCAGGGGCGTTTTTAAGACCAAAGGGCATTACCGTATACTAGAATGAGCCCCATTCAGTCGTAAAAGTGGTCTTATGGTGGTCTTCTGGATGGATTCTGATCTGATGGTATCTCGAAAATCCATAAGTGAAGGAGTAAGCCTCTTGTCCTCCAACATTATCAAGCACTTCATCTGTAAAGGGCGTAGGAAATGGATCATGCGCTGAGGCGTCGTTCAGCTTGCATAAGTCCACACAGATTTTTATTTCACCTTTTTCCTTTTTGTCTTGTACCACCATAGGACTAATCCAATCACTTTCCTCTACTGGCTCAATGATACCTGCTGCGAGCATCTTATCAATTTCTTCTCTGACCTTTTCTTTATATCGCGGGTTCAACCTGTACGGACACTATTTTACTGGCTTGGAATCCGCTTTCAAAGGTATGCACATAACTCCTAAATCTCCTAGGATGCCTTTCATTTCTGTAAAATTGGTAGGAAAGATATCCTGGTAGTCACGTAGTAAATCTGCAATCTGGCCAACAGTTTCATCATCCCAATAATCTCCTATAGAAGCAAACTTGGGTTCGGCTTCTGTACCAATGTTAATCTTCTTGAGCTTGATGTGTTCTGTAATGGCAGGGATATCAAGCTGAGGGCCTTTGACTTTGCACGTCCCTTCTGATTCTGGAATATTGAGGTTGCGAGGATCATCATCCTCTTCTTCAGCGGCGAAATTATAGCATTCCAGGGCATGTTCCATCTGGACAACCCAATCTGGTTGAGAATATTCTGGTAAAGGACATTGTTCAAATACCTTCATTTTAATACACTTTAAAGCATGATCGATTCTTGGATGTTCTGACTCAAAGCCGAAGGTAAGTTGAAAACTTTCCATCATAAGAGGCCAAGTGATAGTGCCTCTGCGCAATTATTTTTCAGTGTACCAGTTCCTTGGAACTGTATCCAACGTGTGGATGAATAGGTGAACCCACTCATCCTCTGGAATATCTGACCATTGCTGAATACATGCTTCAACGTGTGACCTGGGGTCACTCTGTCCATCATATTTGCGCAACACTTCTGCTGTAGTTTCCTGAAATCTGCGCACTGCGACAGTCTTGCCATGTGTCAATATTTTTTTTATGCGCACCCCACCATCTTGCGGGTGTAGTGCACAGTGCTACATCCAATGCTTGTATGCGCTGCTCTTCTGAGATTTGTTGTTCATATGTATGTATGAATTCACTTACTTCAGTTAAACCATCAAAGATTGGAGTGTTATTCAATTCTGTGCCAATCCATCGAATGGATTTAGTCATCCTGGCACAACGCCTTGCAGAAACTTCATGTAAGCGATTCTTCCAGTTTTCTAGTCCCGCTTCTGAATCTGATGTGCATGAGCTATCGCATCGCCAACTAATATGGCCGTCCGCTGTGGGATTGACACAATCATTATGACTAGCAGTCATCTGGTACAAACTTTCCATGTGGCGCGCTTCTTCTTCTACTCGAATGGGTTCAATATACCGTGGTCCTTGAAGGGGATCAAGCGGTGCGATGACCCTAATCTACTCATCCTCAAAGGTCATCTATCTTTTCTCCAAATTAATGACAGCCAAATTATCAAATGCCCAGTCTATACCTAAAAGTGATGGGTATGGTCTACTGTCATCCAGAATGTTGATTACTTCGAAGTCTGCAGAGCCTCTTACTCCCTCAATATCAATAGTGTTAACACCCAAAAAGTGTTCACTACCTCATTACCACATTATATGGCTCATTTGTCCATTTTCCTACCATTTTTCCCTTAAAATCCCAAAAAATCCCATTAAAAAGCCTCCAAAAGGCCTAAAATGCCTCCAAAAGGCCACAAAACCATCAAAATAGCCTAAAAAAGGCTAAAAAACCCCCTTTTCCTCCAAAAATAGCAAAAATCCCCTAAAAAGGGAATAAAAAATATAAAATAATGAGGAAAAGGAGGAAAAAACCCTATACAGCTGCACAAAACCATGTGTTTCCCAAAACCATGGGTCAGCACTCCACCACCAAAAAACTATAAATAGGTGATGGAGATCCCTTAATCCATATCCACAATCACAAGCACCCTTACTCTGCCAAAATCTCTCTCGAAACCCTAGTTCACCCTTTGAACTATTTTCACCTTGAGAGCCACCTTTGGCCCATTCCCATCATTGGAGAAGGAGAAGGAGCATCTTGAAGCTTGGAGCATCCTCTTGGACACTGCAAAGGGCTTCATCAACCTCTACATTGGAGGTAATATTAATATAAAACCATTTTTTACATCTTTCATTTATGTCTCATGCAATGTTTAAAGTAGTTTGTTAATTGTTGTTTTAGCTTAATCATTTAATCATTATTGAACTGCTACTAAGGAGTCCATTCTCCTTAGTAGGTGCTCATTGGCACAAGCTAGGGGTAAAACCCTAGCTACAGTTTTGGCGACTCCCCTAGTTTTCGAATTTCTGGTTTCCGTTTTTTTTTTTAAATTTTTCCTTTCGGCTGTCCCTTTCGGCCGCCGCATACCGCGTTTTTTCCCTCTGCAGTCGCGTCCCGACCGCGCCTTTCAGGCCTTTACCTGCGATCCGACCGCGGCTCTCAGACTGCTTCCGACGCCCTGCCGGCGGATTCAAGTCTGTTACCTGCGATCCGACCGTGGCTAATCAGCCTGTTTGCCGCGATCTGACTGCGCCTGTTAGCCCTTCTGCCGCGACCCGACTGCGTCTTTTTCCCTATTTCCTGCATCCCGACTGCCTCTGTTGGCCCGATAGCCGCGACCTGACCGCCGCTGTTTCCCTTAAACCCGCGGTCGGCCTGTTCCAATTCGCCACAGACCCGCGGTCTGATTTCTGCTCTTTTCCTGTTTTGAGCCCAGCCCCTTTTGCTGCAATATTTTCTGCATCTGAACAGCCCCCTGTCCCACCTGCAGCCTCACTACCTTACCAGCCTTTCTGCAATATAATTTCTGTTCCCTTTACAGAATTCTTTTAAAAATTTTAGTGTTTTTTAAATTCAGAAAATTTTGCAAGTTAAACTTTCAATTTCCATATTATTGATAGATTGGAAGTTGCCCCCCTTGTGGCACTTCTATTTTTGGGTTCAACACCTCACGAGCACACACTCTGTCACATAAAATCAAGTGAGCCTTAAAAAGTACCTAACTAAACCAACATTCTAACCCCACTTGGGGAACACAAAAGAATCATTGTAGTTAGGTAGGATCAGGGGGATAGGCTTCCAATAACACCCCTTGGTTATTTCACTTGAGACATAGTTGTTGTCCAAATAGGGAACCAAAATCCCCTAGTACTTTTTGGCACGGTCACGACCAGTTTATCAGAGGGCCTCTCCCTTAGGAGGGTTGAAGTCGGGAGACTGGTTCCGGAGGCCTGAGTGGAATACCGCACTCCATTCAGTAACCGAAGGGCTACCTCTCGCGGTTCGCGGGATATCCCTGTATAGGGGTATTGCGGTCAACGAACTAAACGGCAGATTCACCTTTCTGGACGTGTCATTAACGGGGTATCTTAGTTGCCATTCTTCTAGGATTGACTACTCGGTGTCCCTCCCGGTAGGGGGATATCATAGCCACTTGGCTTTCCTACTCATATTGTCTGACTTGGATTTCATCACCTTGCAGAGGATATGTTTAGTTGAGTCAGAATACTTTTAGTTAGGTGTTTGCATGCTCCTTTACCTCCCTTTGGTCTAGTGAGTCCACCATTTTTTCTTTTATAGGAAACCTGCTGCTTGTTGGTATTCTGACCATCTTTGTTGTTACTCCACCTATTGTAGCACAGCTGTTGCAGTGGGTGTTTTGAGTTGGTTGTTGGCCTGAGTGCCTTGCTTTTTAGCTCTCCTTCTGCACACTCGGTTGCATTAGGATTTTTTGAGCTGTTTTTATACTCACCTCAACCCACAGAGACTAGACACCATCTGTCACCATTGAGTCCCCGAGACATTCTCGGCGCCTCAGGGGCGAGCCCCCACAGCACGATTCTCTTGACACCACTCGTCATAGATTCCGATCATTGTCCGTTGATACCACTCATCACAGATCTAGAGCCTTGTCACTTGACTCCACTCGTCAGCGACGTAGGTCTCCGTCACCAGATAGTGACGCACCTTACTTTACCTCAGATTCTGACGAAGAGTCTGAGAACCCTATTTACACTGCCCCTACTAGCCCCATGGCTGGCACGACTTCCACTCCGTTTGTCATAGGGACCATTGGTGGCACATCCACCACTACACCAGTTACTACACCTGTTTTGGGTATGCCCTCCATGGGGAACCCATCTACTGTACCCCTCACGGTACCTATTCCCGCAGCGGGAATACCTATCCCCACTACATCAGTGGCTCACACTACCAATGGTGGTGCTGGACCATCCTTCACTACCTCAGTCCCCCCACTTGGGGGCACCACCCTAAATCTTGTCCCTCCACTTGGGGGCACTGGCCCCAACTTGGTCCATAGCACTACTGTGTCGCAGCCTTCTTCCAGTTTGCCATTCATGGCTAGCCTTAACCTACCTGACCTGGCCAGATTGACCAACGATCCTATTCGACACGACCCTACATGGCCTCATATGCCTACCAAGCTCCCCTCGGATATCCCTAAGTTCGAGGGCAAGGCTGGTGAGGACCCACAAAACCATATCATGTCTTTCCACCTATGGTGTTCCTCTAACTCCATAGTAGACGACTCTGTTTGCCTCCGTCTCTTACAGCGCACCTTCACTGGCTCTGCAGCCAAGTGGTATATTGAGCAGCCTCATGGGACCCACGCCACCTTTGCTTCCCTGGCCTCGAACTTCCTGCAGTTTTTCCAGTTGCCTGTCCGCTATAACGCCGGTGTTGAGATCCTTCTATCTTGTAGACAAAACACGGCTACCCATATCACGGACCATATCCATGAGTGGCGTCGACGCCGTAGCTTATGCAAGATCAAACTAGACGACCGTATCTTCCTCGATTGGTTCCTCAAGTCCCTGCTTCCTGTTATTGCTAAGGATGTAGCTTCAGAAAGACCCCAGTTTGAAGAAGAGGCCATCCTTAAGGCACAGCAGTTCGACCTCATTTACGCCCAGTCGGGTTACCTTTATACCATTATACCTGATGCCCCTCGCGGCGAGTCCTCCCAGCATGATGCGCCGGGGGCATCCCACGCTGCAGATGGTATCATTGGCCGTGTTTCTTCGCATCCCCAACCATTTTCTATAGCACGTCCTACCCCTGGCCCCGATCTGTCGTGGGCTACTTCATAGTCTGGAGCAACCAATTCGTATGCTCCCATGACACACCACCATTCCCATGGACCCTCATGTCCACCTCAGTGCTTCGGGTATGCGACTCCTGCTTATGCTCCTCCAGTCGCCCCTCAGCCTTACTACCATCAGCAAGCTGCCTCAGCTCCTGCGCCTTCACAAGCCCCACCAGCTTATTATCCGCCACAGGCAGCCCCTGCGGCACATCCACAACCTGCTCCGCAGTCCTATCAGCAACCCCCTCAAGTTGCTGCACCTGCTCAGCCTCAACCTACATATCATCCTCCGCAGCCTGCTCCAGCACCTGCGCAACCTCAAAATCCACCTGCTGCCCAAGGGCAAGTTTACGCCCAACAGAACCCGCAGCAAAACCAGAATAACCAACGAAACCAGGGCCAACAGAACCGCGGCAAGGGCCGTAATCGGGGGAACAACCAACCTGCAGACCAAGCTGGGCAACCGGCGAATCCCCCCGACAACAACAACGCGGCCCCCGCTAATCAAAACCCTGATCGCCCGCCCAAGCAGGCTAAAAACCCCAATTTGCGAACGAACCACCCTTGTTCTATTTGCGGGGTCTATGGACACTACACACATGCTTGCCCACACTTGGAGCGAGCTCGGCAGCTTTGGGTTGACGAGGCCCATCGCCAAGGGCATGCGGCTCCCCAAGCACCGCCCAACCCCCCCCAACCTCAACAACCCCCTTTGGTGCTGCAAAATCCCTTACCAACCCAAGGCGTGGTGAACACTCAGCCGTTGGCCCCTCAAGCTAACGCGCAACCCCAACAACAACAGATCACATACGCCGCTCCTGATCAACCCATGTTTGACTCAGGTACCCACCACTTGCTGATGATGTCATCTGCTGACGTCAACCTACAGACCTGTCGGAACCAATATGGCTCCACCTCTGAAGCCACTCCCACGGATAAACCTACTAACGCCCATCCCACCGATCAGGCGTTACGTATACCTCCGCCTCCCATAGACGGCGCTGTGAAAGCACCTCGTTTCCCACTTCGCCGAATCAACAATAACCCTAACGCCCGCGCTGCGTCAAACTACAACATCGTAGACGACCTAGCCCAATCTCCCACAGCCATGTCTGCGTTAGAAGTCTTGAAGAACTGCCCTTCCCAGCGCAAGACTCTACTCTCCGCCATTGGGGGGATTGACCCAACTGATTCGCACTTGATGGCATTTGATTTAGACCAGTCTGAACCACGCCTACCTTCCAGCTTAGCATTCCAAGTTACTGTCTCCGTTAGGAATCTTGTCATCCATCGGTGCATCATCGATGAGGGTGCCTCCACATGCATTATGTCTACATTCGTATGGCAGAAGCTAGGATCCCCTCCTCTCCAGCAGTCCACCACTGCGTTACGCGCCTACGACGGTCGTTCGGCCCAGCCCCAAGGCCTCCTGCCCAACGTTCCTGTCCAGTTAGGTGGTAAAACAGTCCTTATTGACATAGAGGTAATCAATGCCCAATTGGATTATAACCTTTTACTTGGCCGTAGCTACATGTATGCCATGCGGGCAGTTTCCTCTTCTGTCTTTCGCACCATGATGTTCCCCCACGAGGGACGCGTGGTTAAGATTGACCAGCTCACCTACTATGATCCCAGTGCTCCCGCGGCACCTGAAAATGTTCTCCCCATGGTTGAACAACCTGTTTCTAGTGCCACCACCTCGTTTGTTTCCTCTACGGGGCCTGGAGTCTACTTAGACGCGCCGATGACCTCCACCTTTCAATCCATTCCTCCGCCGTCATCTACGCCCGAAATTTCTGATTTATGTACCTTGTCCCACGACAACCTACCACCTAACACTCAACCACCCTTGTTTCCAAAACCACCATTGGTACCTAGCCACATTGGTGTTACACCGATCCATACCATCCCCTTTCTAGTCCCTCCATCAGGAGTAGTAAGCTCCCCGGTTATGGCTACCCTTAGCCTCCCGGGGTTAACCTTGGGATTACCTATCTGGTATCTTTCGCCTCCCGTTCGCCCGCCGACACCAGATGTCGTCCTCCAACCGGTGCAACCCATGGCTACTACCTCTCAGCCACCTCCTGGTGTCTCTACCCCTTCGTCCTCCACGACTCCCCCTCCTCCTCCCAAACCCACTGGGGGCAGAGGCCCACAACCTTACACTGCTGTCCCACCTCCCAAGACAGTAAAAAACACTCCAGTATTCCGTGCTCCTCCCAAATGCTCGCTGTGCGACGAGTTGGGCCATGCGACCCACCAATGCCCACAGTTACCAGCATTGCAGAAGCATATGCAGACGCTCGACGATGACCCCAACATCCCAACTGTCGAACTAAACCCCACTCCTAAGCCTAAAGATAAGTCCCTACGTACCAACCACTCCTGCGCCATATGCGGTATTTACGGGCATTATTCACATCATTGTCCCGATCTACCGGATTATAGAGCAGCTCTCTATGAGATGAACAATCTGGATCTTGAGACGGCACCACCTACCATTGAGGAGATCTACCCCCCAGACTCTTCACCTTCCGGAGAGGTTAATACCATCTATATGATCTTTTCCACCACTTCCCCCTCGTCAACCGATTTGACGACGCAAACTTTCCGTACCGATGAGGAAATTCTTGAGGCCCTTACTGCCCCGGAGTATCCCTGGGATGATATGCATCATCGTTCCTGCTTCATCCCAGAAGCGTCTTCCTCTCGCTCCGCTACCCAATACGCGGTTGAATCCAAAGACTTCCTCCCCACCAAGGTCGACTGGTTTAAGGACCCCATTCCTGCTCCTGATGCCTTCGAGGAAGGTAACATGGCCAACATCTCACCTGTCATCCAAGTTGATATCGCTGCCCTAGGACGTGCCCCTGAACTCATCACTTTAGGAGCATTCTGCAGTAAACAAGAGATTGAGGACTACATACACCTTTTCAGAGAATTTCGTGATGTCTTTGCCTGGTCCTATACCGAAGTGCCCGGTCTTGACCCCGCCATCAAAGAGCACTACCTTGACACCTCTGAGTCAAGGGGCATAATAGATTCCCTCAACCCTGGGATAGGGGGCATGATCAATCATTTTGAACCTCCCCCATCACATCTATCTCAGCACGTCAATGAACCCATTGTTCAAACCCACACATATGTGATCCATAATCACACACCCCATGCACATAGCATGGGGGCAAGTCATTAACCCTGCTCACTTTTTCACATTTGTGATCTCAACCATTTTTTGAGGTCACATATCACTTGTAGATTTGATTTGATATGCATAGTTCTTTCCTTTGACCATTTCGGAGTCTTTATGACCTTCGTTGTTCGCACCATTTGCACTGCCGGATTCATTTTTCCGTGCCCATGATGATGCTTGAGATCATTTCTCGCTCTCACCCGGACCAATATCAACATTGTGTCCAGACGCCACTAGTCACCTCGGTTTGCGTGCCACATCGGTCGTTCTCCGTTTTTCACATATTTTATATCATCGGATTCATTTTTTCGAGCTGGTGATGATGCTTGAGACCATTTCTCGCTCTCACCTCCAGATTTTCTGGGCATTTTTCCAAAATGCCCCCGTCACCTCGGTTTGCGTGCCACATCAGCCATTACCCTTTTTTGACATCCTTTATATCGTCGGATTCATTTTTCTGAGCTCGTGATGATGCTTGAGATCATTTTTCGCTCTCACTTGGTACAATTTCAACATTGTGTCCCGATACCTTACTGCCTCGGTTTGCGTGCCACATCGGCCGCCATCGGATTGTTCCACATTTTTACATGAGCCATTCACTCCTGTCATACTGCAAATGTCTCGTTATTTTGCCACCATTTCATCTACCCCGCAAGGAGGCCCACCAGTGTTCCCCCCAACCCTCGTTCTTGGTCATCATTACTGATCCTTGATTGAACACTTCCTCCTTGCCTGGCCATTCCTTTTGTTCGGTATAATTTTATCCCTTTTTCGGGCCGGACAAGTCCTTTACGAAAAAGGCATTTAGGGAGTTTCCGTTAAGCTCTTTTCTGACTCCTAAAAGAATGAAAAGATCGTCGAGCAATCTTGCTTCCTTTCATGCTCGTTAAAGTACCTGAAAGGGCGTCTATCTGGTATAAGTTTAACCCTTTTCCGGACCTGGTAGACTAATTACGAAAAAGGAATACTCTAGCCACACCGGCTAGAAGAGTTCTTCATTGCACCCTTTTATGCTTCTTTGGGCCTTGGAGACTAAATCTACGAAAAAGCAACCCCCTGGAGTCTTCTTATCTGCTTTCAGACTCTCTAAAATTGAAAGCAACCATGAGCATGAACTGTCCTGGGCTCGTCAAATCCACATGACAGTACCATTCCATCACTTCAGAGTCTTCTTATCGCTTTCAGACTCCTTAAAATTGAAAGCCACCACGAGCATGAACTGTCCTGGGCTCGTAAAATCCACACGACAGTACCATTTTACACACACTTCTTCTAGTTCCTTAACCCATGAAGAAGTACCCTCCTGTGCCTCCTGGCACTATGATCGATCATCTCGGCAGCACCCCCAATCAGGTCGCCTTTGTTCAGAGTATTCAGCAGTCTTCTGCCATTTTACACCAGATTGAGTCTCCCTCAGCCAGTTATCCTCCCAGATCCAATACAGCTATGATCCCTTTCCCCTCAGTCAGTTTCATATGCTGCCAGATCATTCCCATTATCATACTCTGAACAAAGGAAGTTTGAGTCCACCCACTCTACTTGCCCAGTTGTCACCACCAGTTTATCAGTCCTGCCATCAGCACTATCACATTTCGGTCTTGTACCTCGCGCTCCTGTCAAGGAAACATCATTGCCTTGATAGTTGCAGGTCTCCCTCTGTCGACGACAGCTCCTCTATTCCAGAGGATAGGCCCAGAGGTCCCTACGCCTTGGACTTATCACCATTTGTGGTAAGTGCCTATGGATCATTCCGAGAGGAATCATCATTGCCTCTCTGAGTGGTTGTTCCTCACATGCTCGACTTCAGCACCTTGATCGCATCGTTGAGGATCGCGTAGGATTATATCCCATCAGTTTTTAGTCGAAGACCCCGGATTTCCCCCGACTCTAGCACATTGGTGAGTCACTTTGGAACGCCCAGTTATATGTTCCCGTGGATGTCCGGGCTGCGTTGGCGATTGTATTCGGAAGCCATCCAGCTATATGCTTCCTTGAGTCCCCATTTCAGTTCCAGTCCAGTGTACCATGGAGAGTATGACCCCAGTCACTATGATCCAGTAGCTCATCAGTTCATTTGGTACCACACTCAGTAGCACTGTTGATTGTTCCAGTGCACCATTTATCCAGTTCACACATGATCAGCTCAGCAGTATGTCCCAGATTTGTGTCCCCTCTGGACTCTTATGATGTACACAGTGGTCATGTATCTTACAGGTCCCCCTTTTCGGGCCTCACAGTTATGTTTATGTATCTTGATACGAGCATGGGTATGCCCGCCTCGTCCATATATTGAGATTATTCCTCATTCAGTTTTTGAGGTCATGTATATTTCAGGTCCCCATTTTTTGGACCCTATTGTTATTGTTATGTTATATCCTGATACGAGCATGGGAATGCCCGCCTCGTCCATATGATCAGATGATTCCTCATCCATTATTGAGGTTATGTACTTTTAGCTCTTACAGTTGTTCGGGATCGTTGTTCCGGGCTTCAGTTTGTTTCTTCTCTTCTCTCCACATCCCAGGAAAACCATTCATGACTTATGATGTCCATCGGCCATACGATGAGCTCCTGACCTCGCACATCAGGGGGCAATCTGTTAACACCCAAAAAGTGTTCACTACCTCATTACCACATTATATGGCTCATTTGTCCATTTTCCTACCATTTTTCCCTTAAAATCCCAAAAAATCCCATTAAAAAGCCTCCAAAAGGCCTAAAATGCCTCCAAAAGGCCACAAAACCATCAAAATAGCCTAAAAAAGGCTAAAAAAACCCCCTTTTCCTCCAAAAATAGCAAAAATCCCCTAAAAAGGGAATAAAAAATATAAAATAATGAGGAAAAGGAGGAAAAAACCCTATACAGCTGCACAAAACCATGTGTTTCCCAAAACCATGGGTCAGCACTCCACCACCAAAAAACTATAAATAGGTGATGGAGATCCCTTAATCCATATCCACAATCACAAGCACCCTTACTCTGCCAAAATCTCTCTCGAAACCCTAGTTCACCCTTTGAACTATTTTCACCTTGAGAGCCACCTTTGGCCCATTCCCATCATTGGAGAAGGAGAAGGAGCATCTTGAAGCTTGGAGCATCCTCTTGGACACTGCAAAGGGCTTCATCAAACCTTGACACTCAAGGTAACATTAATAGAAAAAGTCATTCTTTTCATTTGATGTTTATGTTTCATGCAATATTTTAGAAGTAATTTAATTGTTGTTTTAGCTTAATTAGTTTAATATACTGAACTGCTACTAAGGAGTCCATTCTCCTTAGTAGGTGCTCATTGGCACAAGCTAGGGGTAAAACCCTAGCTACAAATAGGTACATTAGATAATCTGCCCAATGGAGAAACGCGTTGCTAATTTGCAAGTCTTAGCTGGATAGGAGATCTGGTAAGCTGAGGGCTACCCATCTGTTCCCATGTCTGCATGGTGAGAACATTAACTTCTGAGCCTAAATCCAAAATGACGTCATCCATTTCAAATGCTCCAATCTGTGCTGTGAGTCTCATCTCTCTTCCAGTTCTAGTATGACTCCCAATCTGATGAACAACACGCTGCGGTGTATTCATCAAAGCAGATTGTTGACACTGATCCAACAGGTGTTGGAGTTCCATAGTTGCTTTTTAATTGCGCAACAACTTTAAGCAGTTTCTTAGGAAAGCATGAACACTTCCTAGTGCATCCTCCTCCTCAGGCCTTTGTTATAGGTCAAACTTGCACCTCTCCGTCTGTGATCACCCTGAGCTGCTGATCACACAAAAGGACAACTTGGATGGAGGAGCATGTTGACCTTGGATGATATGACAACTCATTCCATTTTTTGACATTACTGGAAAAACACAAAAAATATCAATTTGAGATATGAGCGCTACTCTACTCAAAGAGACTAGCGCCCATACACTACTCCACTGTATAATAGTAGCGCCCATATCCAAGTATACGCTACTCCAGTGTAGCATAGTAGCGCTCACAATTCAAAATCGATTGAGCGCTAGTTGTTAAACACTAGGGTAGCGCCCTATACGCTACTCCACTGAAGAAGAGTCGCGTACATCTTAAAAGATGATTAAAAAATAAATTAATTCATCGAGGAGGATTAGTTGATGGCAGTTTCCTAACTCCCCCAACTTCCTCCATAACTACATTTCGACCTGAACTGCTTCTTTGATCCTATAAATACTAAGAAGGTTAAAGGAGAAGGGTTAGAAATTGGAGTTAGTGAGATTGATTAATGGAAAAAATTTGAAGAATCTTGCATTGGAGGAGTTGATGCTGAAGACATCCAGGCCAGAGCAGAGCCAGAGCCCAGAATCTAGTTGCAGGATCCTATTTCATGATCAGGTATACTTGTACATCATTCTACTTTTGACAAATAAAGGTTGAAGTGTTTTTCTTGTTCCAATTTGAATGTGTTATGAAATGGCATCTTAATTGGATCTATTTTGGTCAATGCTGAATGTTAAACATTGTTTTTGTTTCTTTCAAGCTTCATATATTGCCCAAAATGTTTTGAGAAAGGTATTGTTGTTGCAGGTTTGCTGAAGGAAAAGTAGATTTGGAAGTTAAATGTGAGATCAAGTCAAGGTCAGGATCAGACTTTGGTTAAAAGGTGTGTTCCCTAAATCTACAACTTATTTCTTTTTGTAAATGTTTCTGTAATAGCATTAATACACTTACCTGTCA
Source organism: Larix kaempferi (assembly GCA_027924585.1). Lineage (NCBI taxonomy): Eukaryota > Viridiplantae > Streptophyta > Pinopsida > Pinales > Pinaceae > Larix > Larix kaempferi. The sequence continues at coordinate 4,304,986 of BSBM01000798.1, read as the reverse complement.
CCCCAACCAAGTTGATAGCATTAGTTTCCTTGCTATAGGGTAGAAATGCCCGCCAACAGACTGGAGACTCCGCTGGGGAAATAGAGTTTTTGGCTTTAGGAAAACTTGTTCTTGTGTGTCTTCTCAGATTGTTTTGACTTCTTTGATGTGTCAAGAAACTTTTTAGGTATCCCTTGCCTGTTTCTTGCATGCTTTCATCAGTTTTTGTTACCTTCCAAAGTCAGTTTTCAAGCCTTTGAGATATGAGCGCTACTCTGCTATATATATAGTAGCGCCCATACGCTACTATGCTATATATACAGTAGTGCCCGTTTCAGTAGGGGCGCGAGTTGCTCTACTACACAGTAGAGTACACTTTCTGAAGCATTCCTTTTTGGTTTTGCTTATGTTTTAAAACTTTGGTGATTTGCCGACTGTGCTGTAGGATCCCTTTGATGGTTGCATGAGGTTTTTAACCTTTGGTCAAGTCATAGAACCTTTCCTTAAAAGTTTTTTCCATTTTTTGAACCGCTTGTTTACCGTTGGAATTTTTGGGACTTTTTATTGACTTTTTGGAAGACTAGGGAGTGTTTGGTGTTGAGCATTTCCATCTTTTTAGACCCTGACTACTCATTGCCAGTTTACAAACCTGCATACTCCTGTATCTGCTGTTTGTGGTGACGTTGTCTGATCTCTACTACTCCCATCCTTTGTTTTAGGGTTTGGTCCTTAGTAGAGCCTCTAGGGTGTCTTTTTTTGGTCAAGTTTCATTTCTTCCTAGACTTCTTGTCTTTTTGCTGGTTGCAAGTGCTCTTAAACAGCTATAGGCTAGTTCATTTTCTCAATTTCTTTGTGTTAGTAAGGTAGCTTGCTTGTCTACTTGTGCTTGGCATAGTGGTCTTCCTAGGGCTAGATACTTTAGGTCAGTCCTTTTGTGTCTTTCTCCTTTGTTTTCTTCCACTTTGTTCTCAAGTTTATAGGTTTTTTCTTTGTAAAAAACCTGTAGATCAAGTCTTTTTCGAGCTAGGGTTTCGATAGCTATAGGCCTAAGAACTTTTAGCCATACTTACACACTTTGCATATAAAGTTTTATTTGGCTTTCCATTTTTGTATAGTTATTTTTCGGTTATTGAAAAAGCAAAAAAATTTGGTATGATAAGCTTAAGTAGAACTTGTTTTGTTTGTTGCAAGATAGCTTAGTTTAATTTCAAAAAAGAAAACAAAAAATTTTAAGTAGGTTTGCTTAGATTTTCAGTTTTGGAAAGAAGTAGATAAAAAAAAAATGAAAAGAGCTTTGTTGTAGGAAGTTTTGATATGATTGCACTTTTTTTTTCTTGTTATAACCACGCTCACACACCCACTACCCTTTTTGAGTAATAACATCCCTAAAATTTACTAATAAAATGAACTAGAAACTTTTTTCTTTTTAGGGTACACTACACCAACTAGTTTTGGTTAGGGTCTTGGGTTTAAAACACCTTAAACCACCCAAGATCACACATTGCGCAAAAATCGTAGTAAGACTATCACAGGTAAACCCACCTCACTCAAAACTTGCCTGGGATCTATGCAGTAGGTCATTGCAAGATCAGATTGTTGGGAATACCCCTCCTACTTTCTGTTCGAGCATACACTAGGATTGGATTGCATATTGGGGACTCTTTCGAGTTTCGGGCTTAGCTAACTTGCCCACGCTTTTTGATTCGACCGGTGACTGTTCCCCCAAGAGTTTTCGGTGTTGTGGTATCCTTAGTATCTGACTCTAGGTTCATACATAGGTGATAGCAGAGGGTATATCTGTTGTACCTAAGACAGACGTGGGAGGAAATCCCTTGCAGGTCTTTGGGAGGGCGGTTGGGTGATTCCAGCGCTTGCACCCTTAGTCATTGTATTGTGGACCCCGGGTAACTGTCTTTCTTCCTTCGTTGATCTGTTCTGGGCCCTCATCATCCCAGACTCTTCTCCGGAAGGCATCTGTTTGCCTGGTTTGATTTACCTAGGACCTTTTTTAGTGGTGTGCTCTTTGTGCTACTTGTTTTAGTTTTCCTTAGAGAACTTCTTGTTCATTTGAGCAGGAAACTATGTCTAGCATTCCGGTGAGTGCCAATCAAGGTACCCCTGTTCCGAGGGATCCTTGTGCTGTTCCATTCATTGGAAACATTGGTGCTCCCTTAATGGCTACTCTGAATCTTCCTGGATTCACTATTGGGCTGCCGGTTTGGTTGTTTTCCACTCCAAATGCCTTGCATGCTCCCTAGTGGAGTAGCCAGTCTGTTGGCGGGCATTTCTACCCTATAGCAAGGAAACTAATGTTATCAACTTGGTTGGGGTGACAGGTAAGTGTATTGATGTTATTACAGAAACATTTACAAAAAGAAATAAGTTGTAGATTTAGGGAACACACCTTTTAACCGAAGTCTGATCCTGGCCTTGACTTGATCTCGCGTTCAACTTCCAAATCTACTTTTCCTTCAGCAAACCTGCAACAACAATACCTTTCTCAAAACATTTTGGACAATATATGAATCTTGAAAGAAACAAAAACAATGTTTAACATTCAGCATTGACCAAAATAGATCCAATTAAGATTCCATTTCATAACACATTCAAATTGGAACAAGAAAAACACTTCAACCTTTATTTGTCAAAAGTAGAATGATGTACAAGTATACCTGATCATGAAACAGGCTCCTGCAACTAGATTCTGGGCTTTGGCTCTGCTCTGGCTTGGATGTCTTCAGCATCAACTCCTCCAATGCAAGCTTCTTCAAAGTTTTTCCATTAATTAATCTCACTAACTCCAATTTCTAACCCTTCTCCTTTAACCTTCTTGGTATTTATAGGATCAAAGAAGCAGTTCAGGTCGAAATGTAGTTATGGAGGAAGTTGGGGGAGTTAGGAAACTGCCATCAACTAATCCTCCTCGATGAATTAATTTATTTTTTAATCATCTTTTAAGATGTACGTGACTCTTCTTCAGTGGAGTAGCATATAGGGTGCTACCCTAGTGTTTAACAACTAGCGCTCAATCGATTTTGAATTGTGAGTGCTACTATGCTACACTGGAGTAGCGTATACTTGGATATGGGCACTACTATTATACAGTGGAGTAGTGTATGGGCACTAGTCTCTTTGAGTAGAGTAGCGCTCATATCTCAAAATGATATTTTTTGTGTTTTTCCAGTAATGTCAGAAAATGGAATGAGTTGTCATATCATCCAAGGTCAACATGCTCCTCCATCCAAGTTGTCCTTTTGTGTGATCAGCAGCTCAGGGTGATCACGGACGGAGAGGTGCAAGTTTGACCTATAACAGCCTTCCAGATGCAGTAGCCTGTTCTTGTACCATTTTCTCTTGTCTTAGCACTTGCGGTCTAATATCTTTGTGCGATACTATGGCAGAACTTGAAGCTCCGGGATCTGAGAAATACTCTTAAGCTTGCTTGAATGCTTCTTTTTGCTTCTGTAGGTCAATCAGAGATGGTTTGATATTAGCGCGGCGCACCCATTGCGTCGTTGGTTTTCTAGTTCCCGACTCTAGCGCACCAGTGGTTGCTCCACTGCGCGTCACTATATTAACTGTAGGATCTGGTTCCCTTTTTTCTGATGCAATCAATTGAATATTCTGGTTAACTTGTGGCTTCTTTTCTTGCATCTTGTGCATCAACTGAGGGCATTCTTCAATGACATGATCATAAGATTTACAGTATCTGCAGATGGTTGTAGGATTTTGGCAATCCCTTGCATAATGACCTTGAGCTCCGCAGTTATAGCAAGTGATCTGTCCTCGTCCACGACCAAAACCTGTTGCGCATCCTCAGCCCCTGTAATTTCCTCCTCAGCCTTCGTGAGCTTGGTCATACTACAGAGCTGCTGTGGGTCCTTGTGCCTCTGACTGTACTCTATAAACATCATGTTTTCTTTCCATCATAAGCTCATATGCTCTACAATTGTTCTCATCATGGCCTACTGATTTACAGAAATTGCAATATAGATTCTTTGGAGTTTTTACATATTTTTGTAACAAGTGACATTCTTGTGGTCTGTGACCTCTAGTTCTACAGATTTCACACCAAGGCCCCTGAGCCTGTGGTAAAGGGTTAGGTGCTCCAGTCGCAATATACTCTATGAAAACGGGACAATGGTCCTTTGAATGACCTTGTGCTCTACATTTTGTACACCAAACTTCTTCTTTAACATCCTTTCCTTTCTTAATATCATGCACTTGCAAGGTTAGGTTTGCTATTTGGTTTTGCAACTACGCAACATCGTTGCTTATTCCAGCAATTGGTGAAGCTTCTAGTTTCATAGCCATCTCTAGAGCTTGTTCCTGAGTAGTGAGATTCTATTGCATAAGAGGAAGTCTAATGTGAGGAAGCAGCACAGCATTGAACCATTCCTTATGTTGTTGCGGTGCAAACTCAAAGATTACTTGATCTATCAAGGCTTTGAACTTCTAGTCAAAGTCCCATACTGACTCTGTGGGTAACTGTTTTATGTCTTTGAGCTCGGTTATGCACTGTGATTCTGATTTAGGTTTCTTGAATTCTCTAATCATAGCATTTCTTACATCAGCAAGCGTCCTATTCTGTGTTGTTGAGTATTTCATGAACCAGGTTAAGGCTCTTTCTCTTTGTGTGGTTGCTAACTGAACCAGCTTAACAGCATCATCATTAATTTGCTTAATCGTCCAAATGGATTCACATAGGAACCAGTGCTGCTCAGGGTCTTCTAGCCCTGTTCCCCAAAAGGTTGGTAGCTTCATGTCATCACCCATCCTTCTTGCGCTAGGTTGAGGTGGAGGTGTTGTAGCACTGCTTCCAGGATGGTTAAACAAAGGTGGAGTTGAGGTACTAGAAGTATCGTGCGGGCTACTAGAGGGAGTTACTGCGGGGTTATACTGAGCGTCGTCTGGCTTTTGCGGCGTAAAAGGGTGGTAAGGGATATGATCACTCCCTTGTCTCTCTATATGGCTCGCTCTAGGAGCTCGACTATCTTCTGGGCTAAACTCAAAAGACTGTTGGTCAAGGCCTACTTTATACCGTTTTCCACTACGAGTGCAACCAATAACTTCAAGATCACTATCAGAATCTGCGGGCATTACTTGTCTATGCTATTCATCGGAAGCCATGCATAGTTTTCCTTTTTCATACATGAGCATTTTAATCCATAAGTTCAGAGAATTTAAGAACTTACCCCTGTATGCTTGGAAGAAGCTCTTTCTCGTATCTAATGCAAACTCAGTGATGAAGCCTTCCAGCAGACTGTTCAACCAAAAGTCTACTGCACGGGACACAGGATTATCTACCCGCTTCAAAATGCTAACTAGCTTAAGCGTCCAAACGACGGGTTGATCAACATGCACAGTGGGTCCAGTATCTGCTAACTTGGCTATCCACGCATGCAACTTAAGTGCAAATGTTACAAAGAAGATTTTGTGAAGGTCAGTATAAATATGCTTCTTGCAACCAGTCTTCTGTCTGAAGCCTAGGGCTTCTATTTTCACATTCAGCGAACTCTCTAGCCTTTGAATCAAACCACTCTTGAATTTATTTAGCTGTAGGATTCCAGCACCACATTGCCTTCAAAATAATTGGGTTAAAGCTGACAACGGAACCATTTGTTGGCTGAGCAAGTCTCAAGGCAACAAAACCATTTGTTGGCTTCCTTTTTCTCTAGGTTTCGCATCAATCTCGCACGTCGCCGGAATAACAAGTCTCAAGGAAACGGAACCATTTGTTGGCTCCGCAAGTCGCAAGGCAACGGAACCATTTGTTGGCTGCTTTTCTGGACAGACTCGGGTTTTCAGGAAGCGCAGCAACAAACACCCATTGGCGCACTGGCCCTTTCGGCAACGAGCTGCGCAGCAGCCCGAGGTCTCACCCGAAGTGGCTATGGGGGGGCTAAGGAATCAGGTTTCCTTAACCAGGGTGGTGTGGAATCCACAATCTTCTCTCTTCCCTCCTTCCGCAATAACTTCTGAATGGAGCGTCTGATTCTTCCACAGGTCATACAACGCAACAGCGCTAGAGCTTACTCACCTTAGACTAGCTGCGCGGCACCTCCACATCTGCGCACGAGGCGTTTACCCTCTATGTCTGCTACATGCTATGTATCGTCTCTGCTTCCGCGCCACAGAACAGTAACACATTCCTTAAGCGCTGCGGTGATAGTGCTCTTACCGACTCCTTCGATAGTGCATGAATATAACTTCTAAGGGAACTTCCAGGACTTGCTTTATATACTCATTCATAAAGATAACGAAACATTCATGTAAACACAGAAAGTAAAACATAAACATGCATTCACACAACACAGCATCATAACAAAGAGAATTATGTGGTTCACCTCCAAGGGGAAATCACGTCCACAGGAACTTGTATCTTATATTATCTCAAAGTGGGAATTACACAGTCCTGCTGCGCACACAGCTGCAGCCTTAGATCTTTTTGGGAAAATCCACGCACACAGCTGGGAGCCCTTCTCTTACATCTAATCTCTGCTTTTACAGAGATTACAATGACTCAGACATCAACCTAGACTGTCTGCAACTCAGTGACTAGCTCTACAGCTATCAACACTCTATCTCATCTAACATCTAACCTCTAATCTTTCTACGTCTAACCTTTTCCCTTTACAATTACACATATATACAGGTGGCCCTGAAGGTCGCACCTTTACAAAACTGTGGGCCTTTCCCAACAGTAATCCCTAAAAACCCTAACCGCATACATGGCTAGGTGTACTGAAGGCGCTGCTTGCAGCCATGTTGTCGCTTCCTGCAGACTCCGTGATTTCCAGCGCAGATTGCGGGTATGGGCGCCGCTTCATCGTTCACTGCTCCTTTCCTTCACCTTCAATGCTTTGGTCCGTTTCTCTTCCTTGGGCAGAGAAACCATAACTTCTGTACTTAGCCTTAATGAAGGTAGCTGAACCCTCTATTCCGTCGCTTCATTTATTATGGTAGCTGAGCTTTCTACTCGGCCACATTCACTCTCCTTTGACATGTGCGCGTGAGCTCCGCGATTTCCGGCCCGGAATATGCGCTGAGCTCGTCCATCTGGCGCCGTACTGCGCACTGTTCACTTCTACCCAAAATTGGTGCTTTTACTCAAAACTAGTACTTCTTCCCTTCAACACTTGTGCTTTTTCCTCAAAATTCGCAGCTTTACTATAGCTGCGGCCTATGCTCCAACATGAAACTTCTCTTTGATTTGTAGGTAAGCTTCATCACCAACTTGAACTTCAATGATCCTTTTGTTCAAATATGATTTACAAACACTTAATGCTGCAACCTGAAATTTCCTACTGAGCGCATCAGCAACCTTATTCTCCTTTCCTTTGACATGTTTAATCTCCAAATCAAACTCACAGACAAATTCCATCCATCTAGTCTGTCTGGCATTTAGATTTGGTTGGTCAAATAAATACTTTAAACTCATGTGATCCGTCCTCAGTTCAAATATTCTTCCCAAAACATAATGCCTCCATTTCTTGAGAGCATGCACTATGGTTGCTAGCTCTAAGTGATGTGTGGCATAGTTCCTTTCATGATCCTTTAGCTTCCTTGACTCATAGCCAATTACAATTCCTTCTTGCATGAGTACTCCACCCAATCCTTCCATGCAAGCATCTGTGCACACCACAAAGTCTTTATTTGGATCTGCAATCTTTAAAACAGGAGCACTGGTAAGTAATTCTTTTAACTTCTAAAAACTCCTTTCAAACTTCTTAGACCATATAAATTTGACTTCCTTCCTTTGTAATGATGTACTTGGGTGAGCTATCTTGGAGAAACTTTCAATGAATCTTATGTAGTACCCTACAAGGCCCATAAAATATCTTACATCTGCAACATTTCTTGGAGTTGGCCAATCCATTATGGCCTCAGTATTCTCTGGGTCTACTGCAATACCTTCTGTTGAAATAATGTGACCCAATTATTGTACGTTCTGCTGATAAAAGTCACACTTGCTCAGCTTTTCATACAAATGATGTTTTCTAATTACTTGCAATACCATTCTCAAATGTTCAGTATGCTCTTCTTCATTCTTTGAATACACCAGAATGTCGTCCAAGAATACAATCAAAAACTTATCCAGGTATTTGTTGAAGACATTGTTGATAAGACACATGAAAGTAGCATGTGCATTGGTTAGACCAAATGGCACCACAGTGAACTCATAGTGTCCATATCTAGTTTGGAAAGTTGTTTTGTGAATGTATTCATCCTTTATCCTCACCTGATGGTAGCTAGACCTCAATTCAATCTTGGAAAATACTTTAGCTTCCTTCAACTGGTCAAACAAGTCATCAATTCTTGGAAATGGATACTTTTTCTTGATTGTTGACTTGTTTAGCTTCTTGTAATCTATGCATAGAATTAAGGTCCCATCCTTCTTCTTAACAAAAAAAACAGGTGCACCCCAAGGAGATACAATCGGTATGACATCCTCCTTGTCCATTAATTCTTGTAGCTACATCTTTAATTCTATCATCTTCGATGTGCTCATTCTATAAGGGGATTTGGAGCTTGGTGATGCTCCTAGAACAAGTTTAATGGAGAAATCAATGTCTCCCTTGGGTGGTAGTCCTATAACTTCATATGGAAATACATCCTGGAACTAACTACAATAGCTGAAAGTCCTCTAAGTTTGTCCCTTTATCTTTTGTTGAGTCTGATATATGCACAGCATATAATTGAAAGCCCTTTTTATAGAACTTTCTCAACTGTAAGGATGTAATCTGCCTTACTGAAAGTTGTTTTGGAATTCCTTTAACCAACCTTGGTCTTCCTTCCTCATCAATGCACACAAGTACCTTCTTTTGGCAGTCAATATTGGATCTATGCTTCTACAACCAATCCATGCCTATCAAGGCATCATAAGATCCTAAGGGTAGTACATTCAAATTTACCTTGGTAGGAAGTCCATTCAGTTTTACAGGACATTCCACCACTACTTCACTCATTTTTCTCTTGGTTCCACTGGCAAGTTGAACTAACCAAGATTTACTATATTTCACTTTACCAAGTGAACAAATTTCAACTACTTTAGGGGACACATACTACGAGTGGATCCTGGATCAATTAAAACATAAATATATTGCTTGGCAATATTACCTTCAACTTCTACCACTGCTGATTGGTGGTCTTCCTAGTGATCATCCAATGCTGCATAGATTCGAGGTGTGGATCTAGCCATATCTTCTACTATGGTTGCTTCTCCCAAGTGGTGCAAGCTTCAGGGATTCCCTCTTCAATTTGGGAAATTTCTAAGCATGTGGTTGTCTCCACATCCTCAACACTGAATTGGTTTTTTTGATGTTCTCTCTGTTGTTACAGCGGGTTTGAATCCACTTCCTGCAGGCTTTCCCTGTGGGAGGTTTCTGGACTGATTCTTGAAAGGTGGCTTGAAGCCACTTCTCCTTGGTTCAAATCCTCCTTTGGTCTTTCCTTTCCATGCTGGTTGAGTATCTGTCATCCCTTTACTCTACTTAGAACAGAGCATGGCCATCCTAATGGCTTCATCCAAACTTGGTGGATGGACAAACTCAATTCTATACCTATAGTTCTCTAGTAGGCTTCCAAGGAAACACTGAATCTTCACGCTTTCATTCTTGATCTACTCTACATACCTTAATAATTCCAAGAATTTATGAACATGTTCCTCCATGGAATTTTGCGCCAATCTGAGTTCATTGAACTCCTTTCTCTTGTTGTCATAATACCTAGATGATAGGTATTTCTCCTTAAAGTATCTTGTAAAACCACTCCCAGCTAGTCCTTCTTTCACTGGTTCTCTTTACCTTCATGAGATGTTCCCACCAAATGGAAGCACTACCATTCAGATTGTAAATGGCAACTCTAGCCTTTTCAATTTATAAATAATCATGCATTTTGAAATACTTCTTCATTCCAAGTAGCCATACCTCTACCTCCTGGCCTGTATTGCTTTCTCCATCAAAGGTAGGAGCTCTTACTTTCCTAAATTCTCCTTGTGGAATCCCTTTGGACTTGCTTCCTTTCTCAGTCTTGTTGTAAGTATGCCTTGCACTTATTTGAGGGTCCCTGGAGTGTTTTGACCTACTGGAAGGAGATCCCAAAGAGGATGTCCTGTTCCTTCTACTCACAACACCCCCTTTATGGCTTGGAGTCCTCTACCTAGAACGACCTCTAGAATGGCTAACTGCATTCCTTTCTTCTCGACCCATATTACTAGGATTGGACCCCATGTTTACTTTATGATGCATGTAAGTGAGGCTCTGTAGAATGGCTGCATTGAGTTGGTGTTTCTCTTCTTGCACCTTTATCAGCCTCTCATTAAATCTTACCATGGTCTCAACCAAGTCTTGGGGAGTTACCCTCTCCCTTCTTCCATTAGACGTTGTTTCCGCATGCTCTTCCTACACGTTTTCCCCAATGTGTCTTCTTTAGGTTCGTAGGGATTTTGTGCATCTTTAATGGTCACCATTCTTTCTTTCTGACACACGGTCTTGATGTACGCTTCAACTATACCTACTGCAATCATTGTGCATGATATAATTGCTTATTATATAGCATAGATCTTGAAACATACATACAATCTGGAAAGTACTCATTAAACAGTTAATAAATAAAAATTTTGTTAGGTCAAAACAGTGCCACAGGCATTTCCTTGCGTGCGATTCCTTCCACGATTCGGCCCTAACATACCTAGTGTTGTAACTGAAGCTCTTATACCACTTTTGTAACATCCGCCGGACCTCCCTTGTGGCCTTCAGAGGACACCGAAGATCCGGCATTACTTTTTTCTTCTTCTTTTACTTCCAAAACTACACATAACCACGCTAGACTCGGATCCATAGTCTACCATTGTGATCCACATTCTGCATGGCATCTTTCTGCAATCCACAATTGCGTCTTTCTGCAATCTGCAATCCGCAATGTGCCTTTCTGCTATCCGCAATCTGCAATCATGTCTTTCCGCAATCCACAATCTTCATTGTGTCCTTCCACAATCCGCAATCGCGTCCTTCCACGATCCGCAATCCACAATCCGCATTGCATCTTTCCACAATCCGCAATCCACAATTGCGCCTTTTTGAAATCTGCAATCCGCATTGCAGAGGTCGGAACTGCGGAAGTCCAACTTCCAACATTTGCAAAACTTCCCCTTCCACAATTTGGAATCCGCATTGCGGAAGTCAGAAATTTTGAAGCCCAACTTCAAAATTCTGAGAAACTTCCCCTTCCGCAATCCGCAATCCGCATTGTGGAATTCGGAATTGTAGAATCCCAACTTCAACTTCTGGAAAACTTCCCCTTCCGCAATCTACAATTTGCATTGCAGAAGTCAGAATTGCGGAAGCCCCAACTTTTCTCTTCCTACAGCTCACCAAGGTAAACTTTTGAGAGGCATAACTTCCTCATCCTGAGTCCAAATGAGGCAAGATTGGTACCGTTGGAACGCTCTGGGAGAGCTATATCGAATGGTACAAACCCCTTCCCATTTTAGGTATATAACCTCCTCATTTCCTTGTCTAGAGTTTTTTATGTAACCTTCTAAGGTATCTTTCAACCTTTAACAGGTATTTACTTGTCTCCTGCCATAACCCATCTTTCCTTTGACTCATAGAGCGGGCTAAACATGTCGTGGGCCACATAACCATTCCATGATTAAGTAAGGTTAAGTAGTCCATTTACAAGGGTAAGCATCTCATGACAAAATACATATAATAAATGAACTTAAGGTTAACCATACATCTAACACATGTAAAATTAGCAATGCATTAAACTCATGCAACTAGATAAAGAATTCAACCAGCACTCAGGCTTACACATGGTCTACCACTTGTCCACATTCATATAGCATTCATTCAATAGATTAAGTAAAACAACATAATAATAACCCATGGAATAACATCATTCATTCCACAAAACACTTATATTTGTATCTTGAAGTTTCCCTGGAACTGGCTAAGTGAGAGCAATGTTCCACCCAACCTTAGGTCTTTGTCCAGCCTATACTCTTTCAGCTAAGAGACCACCCCCGAGCTGGACTATGTATCCACTAAGGAGGGATAGGTAGGATCTCTAACAGTCAATATCCAATTCAATGCTAAGCCAACCTATAGTTGGGTTTATCAAGCAACACCGGAAACATACTCATTCTAAGCCACCCTGCAGTTGGGTTTATCAAGCATACCCATGCTAATCCAACCTGTAGTTGGGTTTATCAAGCATATAGGGCAATAGGGAGGATATTGCTAAGCCAGTGAGCTCAACCACAGAGCTACATACATGTCAATCACTTTACATGCAAGGAACCCACATTATCCACCTCACCCAACACAAGGAAGGCCCTCTTCTCTGCTACACAATCCTTCAAGGCCCCTTCCGTTCCAGTGTTATTCAGGGTAGGCCTAAGAAGGTTCGACTGCTAGTTCTATGAGATCATAGTCTTCACTGGGTTTTTCAAGCATTCCCACCCTAAACCCAATCCTTTTACTTCTACTAAGAAAGCTATTTCATTCCAAGGTTACGTACTCACGCTGCCTCACAACTTGATTCTCTGCTTACAGAATTTTAGGCTTCACGTAGCTTCCTCAAGATATGCATGCCCTGTAATCCCTTTTCGACTCACCTTCAAGTTTCTACTCAAATATCACACATTCACGCTGTATCTTTCTGGCATTCGGCTCCCTTACTTTGTCTCACCTCTATGTTTCAGGATCTCTTCCCACAACATGAATTCCTGCAGCTCTGAACAATGAACCCAAAATGAAGGAATGAGGAACCCCCAACTCAAATCCTAGCATCATTTTTATCTCCTACGGTTATCCTCTGTAGGCTTTCCTTCTCCACGTTCTGTAACCGGATCCGTACCTGTATAGGGAATCAAATCGGTTACGCATTCCCAAGTGGCAGCATGGGTCACCATCCCACAACCCGATCACCTCTCCCTAGTGGATACCTTCACCCCCTTCTCATTAGCTGCCTTACTTAGCCAGTTTTGTCTATTTCATTGCAATATTAAACATTTACATCAATTACAAAATTTCATGGCTTAATAGCACATGCATAGTTTCATTGTCAAATACTTTTCCTATGAAAATAAACCTCAATCATACACTAGTGGGGACTTGGCCTTGAGCTCCACACTAGGATCAACACACATTACACAAACACAATATTTACATTGAGGCCAATAATTGCTAAGGCAGGGTAGGGGTACTTCAAACCTGATCTCAGAGTGTTTACTCCTCCGATCGGTTACTCTTCCGATCATATGGAGAATATTTTAATGTCTCCTACATTGCAGATTTATATCATGTTCTCATTGTGTTAGATGCTGCCTAAGTCACTCTTGTGTCGTTCTCAATGTTTAAGGATACTACCTGTGTCGGTCATCCTGCAATTAACTTGACCTCATGTGTTGACCATTCCCTCGTGTCAGTTTGTTTCATCTTATAGTCAGTCCTACTCCAGATCAACTCAATATTTTGATTGTTCCTCATGTTGGATGATGGAGGATTCCTTAAGGCCTCCCTTCCAATGGAATTCTTCCCATCAACTTCAACTCATTTTTCTCTGGGAATGAACTTTAGAGTTTCGGATAGTACCTTGGGGATTGCAATCATCAGTGGAAATTTTCCTCGCTATTGAATGGTGGGAATACATCAATGTATCATATTCGGTGGATTCTTCAAGTGTTTGAATTCAAAACCCTTTATTCACACTTGTTAGAATGTACTAGGCACCTTGGGTCCCATTTTCATTATCGGTGGGCACCCTCGTGTTTGTTAATGGTATACATCAATGACCGGTAATCAAATGGTATCCCCCATGTTCGACTTCAGTTCATTTATTCACATAGTTAGGATTCATACCTTGAGGTGTTTTGGACGAAGACCTTGGGCCTATTACATTTTGTTATTGCCCAAGTTGCGTAAGACTAAGCCATATCCATTTTTGGCTCTTGATGAGACATAGATCCAGCTTGTTGTTATGGCTATGATCTCTTGTTTTGACATGGATCCACGCTTGTATTTTAGTGGCCATGCTATATACATCTTTCAGTTATGTATTGGAGATTATGTTCTATCATCATGAACATCTACCGATGTCAAGATTGTAATTGCTAGTTGACCTGGTCTTTTGTTTTCAGGTACTTTTGTGACTTCGTCCTGTGGTTTCCTCATTCCTCCTCTGACTTTGGATTGTAATGTATTTCAGCCATCGTTTCCCTCTTACCTCACACATTAGGGGGCATATATTATCGGTCAAATTAGCACTTCTCCGTCCATGATCACATCTCCTTGTAGATCACATAAAAGGACACTATGGATGGAAGATCTTACTTGACCTTGGATGATTTGGAGTTGAATCCTTACTCCTTCAGCTTAAAAATTTATTTTTCTGACACCTTCACCATAAATCCGCAACTCCTATACTTGATACATCGCGAGTCACTCGCGGGTCTCTATACCGACAACCCGCAGGTATAAATTAAAATCTGCACCCACAAGTTGTTGAGCCCACATGTTGCGAGTCACTCGCAAGTTGCTAGTTGTCATAGTTGCGGGTGTCTTAAGGAGATTTTGAAAAATATATTAAAAACACGAATTGGGATTAGTTGAGTTAGGTATTCCAACTTCCCAATTCAACTTCCTTTCGAAACCAACCCTCATTTCCTTGCCATAAATGCAAGAGGAGGCCATGAGAAAGGGGCCAATTAGTGAAATCTATTGTTATGTTGAAGAAATTCCAAGTCTAGAGAGAGGAGCAGGAGCCTAGGGACTAGTTACGAAGGTGTTTGATGTAGAGTCAGGTATAACATTTGTACTTACTCCATTCTTTTGACAATAAAAGATTGAGATACTCTTCCTTTCCCAATAAAGTGTTAATATCTATTGTGCTTTGATTATATTTTGATGTTATTGCATTCATTAATATCAATATTTATTTATATTCAAACTGGTTTGAGGAAGTTCTATGTGTTTTGTAGGTTTGTTGCTATGAAGATCCGGAGAAAATCTTGGATCGACCGTCATAAACAAGGTACATTTTCTCTAAACCTTGATCTTATTTATTTACAGTAATGTATGCAGAACCCTAGGTATCTATCTATCAACCCCTTCTATGTTGGTAGTATCTACCCCCTACTATAAGGTAAATTCCCTAACAACTGTGTCCAACTGAATGAAGTTGGAAATACAGGAACAATAATATAAACCAAACAAGAAGATGGAGGAGAAGCAGATAACTCGGGTCATTTTATTGTGAATTGAACTTATCTGCTAACTTTGAACCACCTTCCTTTAAAGAGCCTACCACTCATGAAGAGTGGAAATAATCCATCCATAATGAATATGATGCACTCATGAATAATGGAACCTAGAAGCTAGTTGACCCTCTAGTAGGAACCAAACCAATTGGATGTAAGTGGGTTTACAAGAACAAATATATATCATATGGCTCATTTAACAAGCACAAAGTGAGGCTTGTGGAGAAAGGTTATGCACAAAAAAAGGAATTTACTATGAAGAGACATTCCCCCCGACGGAAAAATGGGATACTCTTTGCACTTTATTATCTTTGGCTACACAAAATGGGCATAAATTCCACCAGATGGATGTAAAAACAACTTTCTTGAATGGAGACTTGAAATAATATGCCTTCATGTCTTTCTTAGAAGGTTTTTTTTGTGAAGGGACAAGAACAAAAGGTATGTAATCTCATCAAGTCCTTACATGCCTTGAAATAATCACCTTGAGCATGGTATGAAAAGATAACCGGGCATATTCTAAAGTTAAATTTCAAATATTATAATCTTGATGATGTAACATTGTTTATAATGAAAGTTGGAATATTTATTGTGTTTCTTGTGGTGTATGTAGACAACCTTTTGATGACAGGGAACAATGAAAGTTACATTGCATCCATAAAGAAACACTCGATGAAGGGATTTGAATGACAGGTCTAGAACACCTTCACTACTACTTGGGAATTGAAGTCACTCAACATCATAAGTACATATTCATCTCCCAGAAGAAGTATGTTGGAGAATTGTTGAACATATTTTGCATGACACTATGCAACCCTCTCTCAAATCCAATGGAACAAAAGCTGAAGCTCACATCAATTGAAGGTAAATAATTCAAGGATGCCACCAAGTACCGAAAACTTGTAGGAAGCCTTATCCACCTTACAACCACCAGACCAAATATTTCATATGTTGTTGGCATTCTTTCAAGGTTCATGCACAAACCTTATGAAGGACATTGGTTTGCTGCAAAAGGAGTTCTAATATCATTGAAGGGGACTCAAGACTTTGGACTAAAATACTCTAAGGTGGATGAATTCAAAATTATTGGGTAATATGATCCATACTTTAATGGTGACAAAGAGACAGGAGTCCCCACTTATAGATACACAATGAGTCTTGGAACAACAACTATCTCTTGGATATTACACAAATAGTAAGTTCCAACAGATTCGACAATAGAGACAGAATATGTGGCTACTGCAAAAGCGACAAAAGATATTGTGTGGATCATGAATATACTTGAATATTTGCATGAGAAGCAAGAGAATTCCACTCCCTTATTAATCAAGAACACTTCTTCAATCAAATTGGCCAAGAATCCTAGATTCCATGATTGAACAAAGCACATCAACACGAAGTACCATTTGATTCGACATCATGTAGAGGCCAAGATAGTTAATCTATGACATTGTTCCACGAACGATCAAATTGTATATATCTCCACCAAGGAACTTGGACGAAAGAAGTTTAATTATTTAGAAACATGCTCGGACATACAAACGACCCTTCAGGTTAAGGGGGGGGAATGTAGGAAATATAATCCTTCGAGATTATGGGTCCACTATAAATGTAAATAATGTAAATAATTTAGACAAGGATATGAATATATTTTAGAGGAATCTAAGATACGTATGGGTAGGTGAATCCCAACAATATTTGATATTGTATAAATAAAGTATTTATGCTCATCAATAAGCAATTTAGGAATTATTAACTCGTTAACGAGTATTTCTAGAAAACTTGTAAACCAAATAGCTCTGGGTATCTAAAGATGAACAAAGAAGAAATCAAAACATGGGTTCTCTCCAGATTAATGTGGACCAACTTAACCTCCTACTTATCTTGAATATTATGCCATGACATCATCGAGAGGGTGGATCAACGGAAGATTGGTTATCAAATTAGAAAATGCACAGTTTCTCCTAAATTGGTGGATCTATCGATCCTTCAGATCTTGACAGATCCTTTATGGATTTTTACATTTTAATTGCTCATTAAAGATGTAATGGATAATAAATATATCTAGTATATCTCTTTGCAATTAAACACACAGTGTTCTCCTTTATTCTCTCCACAGTTTATGTAACGACTGTTGAGCGTATAACTCTCAGTCTTTCTATTTTTATCCAAAGCAAGCTCTATAAAACTGTAATGTGTTATATTTGAAGTTATTGAGAAATTAAGAAGTGTTTCTAGAATATCTTTGTTATTCTACTATGATTACTTTATATTTTGATAAATATTATACCAATTATGTGTTTGGAATTCTAAAGTTGTAATATATCATAGATCGTAGTATATAACCTAAGAGGGAAGGCCCCCCTCAAAGGTACATCACTGCTTAATGTACAAATATCTGTAAGTTGTATATCTTGTTGTGTGTGTGTTGGTTAACTTGTATAATCAATTTGATTGCAGTAAATATTTCATTGTAAGTTAAAGTCTTGTTTCCTTAAGATTAATTTTATCATAGAATGGATAAAATTATGTAGAGGGTTTATGATCTGAGTTTCAATTGTGTAGAGGAAGAACATGTGCACGCATTATAATAGTCAGACATCAAAACATTAAACTTAGGGTTTCATAATTGTTGGTTTTCCTGGGCTAACCTGGGTTTGTTGAATTTATTGCAGCAACAACAAATCCCCTTTCACTGGCCCTTTCGGCATCACCCTGTAAACAGGCTGAAGTCTCACTCGAAGAGAAGATGGGGGGTTACAGAATCAGGTTTCTGCAACTGTGGTGATGTGTGGATGTGGTTAACGACATTGCAACACATCTCTTACTTAACATATACTAACATGACAGAATAAACAGATGACTTCCCACCTCGCAGTTAGAAACATCCTACAAAACTGCATTGAATAATTGTTGTCTTTACAGTTAACTATGCATTTATCAGTCAAGTGTTCTTCCATATACTCATACACATGTGATCCATTTACTTAACATGTAATTATCATTAACTCATACAAGGAAGCAACTTCATAAATACATCATAAAATATCATACATGCACAACATAAGCTCAAATACATAACACATAGATTTGTTGATGTATATGTAACTTTGGAATGTATTTCATATATATATTTATTGTACCCTTATAAGAGATGTGTTATTCCTCTATAAGGAAGTGTCGTCATTTGTATTGACAAGTGTCGCAAGTAGATTAACTTGTCGATGGGTTATTAGACTACCTGATGTGGGTGTCAACCCGATATATATGTAACTGGGGTTATTAGGCTGAGTTAGACAAGTCGGCCCCATAAGTAATTAGGCAGGTCAGGACAAGTATAAATAGAGAGTCAGGATTCTCTATTTTGATCATCTCAGAACTCACTCTTCTCTCACTCAAAAAGTGACGCACATTGGAGGAGGAGGATCATCTGCATAGTAGGAGACTATCTATTGTATTTGGTTGTACTTTGGTTGAGCCATTGCTCTATCTATCTCTGAGGAAGTTGTGGGGTTTTTCACCTTAGGGTTTTCCCCATGGAAAAATATGTGTGTCCATTTTCTAATGCTTTTGATTCTTGTGATGCTTGACATGCTTGATATGATTGTTATGCATCGATATACTGTACATGTTATTCTCTCAATGAAGATCCTATAGCATATTGAATTAATGCTTAAAATCTAACATGGTATCAAAGCTAACTTGAGAAGAAGACACTGTGCAGTTGCGGAAACTAGGGCTTCTTGTTTTTGGGAAAAGTAATATGATGGATTGAATCTCCTTAGCAAGGTGAATCTATCTGTCCAATCATAATTCAATTCTGAGCACTTTCCGTTTTGGCCCTAAAAATTAGGGTTTCCTCAAAAATAGGAATTTCTGAAATCTAAAGACACAGCTGGAAGCTCCTTGGAAAATCATAAGTTTGGAGATTTGGTTCAATATTTTTGGTTGTGTAGATCTCTGGGAAACTCAAACCCTAATCCGACACTAGATCCAGTTTTCAGAAATCAAGTGGTAAGACTCAAATCTTTTCTATTTCCATTTGAAGTACTCTTTAAGATGTCTCACCACACCAAGATTGAGGACAAGCTTGAAGGAGTTGATAACTTCCGAGCATGGAAGTATATGATTGGGCTAATCCTTGAAGAGAATGAGTTGGATACTTATATAAGTGAAGAGGTCCCTGTCCCAGAGGGAGAAGAGGCTAAGGCTCTTCACAAAAGAAATTTGGTTAAGGAAAAGAGGATCATTGTTGATTCTATTAAAGATCATCTCATCCCTCATGTGTCATCCCTAAAGACACCAAAAGAGATGTTTGATTCCTTGACCAAACTATTTGAAGGCAAGAACATAAATCGGAAGATGAGCCTGAGGAATCAATTGAAGAATATCAAGATCCATAATGAAGAGACTATGTAGTCATATTTCTCAAGGGTCTCCCAGATAAAAGAACAACTTGAAGATGTGGGTGAAGATATAGAAAATGGAGAAGTGGTGATGACCACTCTTAATGGCCTCCCTAGGTCATGGGATTCCTTCATCCAAGGAATTTGTGCGAGAAAGAAACTTATCTCTTTTACTAGACTGTGGGAAGAATGGTCATAGGAAGAAGCTTGAATTGTAGCCAGAGAAGAGAAGATGGGGAATGAAGACCAAGCACTCACAACTCACTCCAAAATACATAGTGACAAGAAAGCTCACCATCATGGCAAGAAAGGAAAATATCAGAATCAAAGAGGTAGTCCCAGACATCGAAGGGACATGACCCATGTCCGTTGCTATACATGTGATGATAAGGGACACTATGCCAGAGATTTCCCTAAGAATAAGAAAGAGTGTACTCATAAGAAGAAGAAATTCAAAAGAAGATGATGAACCTCCCAGGAAGAGGGCTATAGAAGATAGTGAAGATTCTTCAAGTGATGAAGAATATGTTTTGATTCCTGCTCTCAACGAAACCATTACTCATGGAAGTAATAATTGGCTCATAGATAGTGTGGCACATCCCCTCCCATCATACCAGTGCGATGGAGAGGATCGTGATGAACCTCCCAGGAAGAGGGCTAGAGAAGATAGTGAAGATTCTTCAAGTGATGAAGAATATGTTTTGATTTCTGCTCTCACTGGAACCATTACTCATGGAAGTAATGATTGGCTCATAGATAGTGTGGCACGTCCTCTCCCATCATACTAGTGCTATGGAGAGGATCGTGATGCTAAAACTGGGCATCTAGCCCCATGAACTTATTAAATAAGCATTCACATAATATAAAAAGACATATGGAAATGTATAATTATAGGAAAACACAGCGGAAGTAATTTCAATTACACATCCATCATACATTCAAGATATTCATGATATTCATCAAATAAATGATTGCAACATTAACACAAGAGAGTACTTATCTTATAACAAAGTAGTCCCGAGCAACTGGCTATGCAACTGCAACGTTCCACCCAACCATAGGCCAGTTGTGATCATCAATATCTCAACGCATTGCCACCCTCGAGCTGGGCATGATCTCTACAAGGAATCAGGGAACAACAGACTCACACATAGCCCAAAGATACACCAAATTAGCCAAGCCAATCTACAGTTGGGTTTATCAGGCTGTTAGGCAATGGAAGGAAGAATTGCTAAGCTAGTGGGATCATCCATAGAGATATGGGTACCCTCTGCAAGATCTATCTAGATTGGTCCCCACAATACCTACACACCTGTCACAAGGAAGTATTCCCTTCACTAATACATAGTCCCTCAGGCCATACCTCCCATTCTAGTGTTCTTCAAGGTGTGCATAGAAGAGAAACCAACCCTTTTGATACTCTGGAGAGGTTACCTCCTCACTAGGTTTATCAAGCTAATTCTGGTCCACTTCCACTCCTAATTCTTGCTCACAATTTCAAACCAACACAGGGATGCACCCTACAACAAAACACAATTGCTGAAGAACGTGGGCAACCAAAACGAACTAGTAGATGGGGAATAAACCCTGGGAGAGCAAATTCGTTTTCAGAAAACGTTTTTCTGCATTTCAGGGGCAAAAACGACCTCTATAACCTCCCAAAACACGACTCTTTTTCTCCCAGCCACTGTACAATACAAAAATGAGCTCCCAGCTATGAAAAATGCAGGAAAATGGTAGAAAACATGAAGCAGAAAGACCCAGCTAGATCAGACTGCGTGAGAGAGGAAAAACCATGGGTTCAAAATGGCTTTGGACACCATTTTGTGGGTGTTTTCTTGCCCCAGAAGCAAAAGTACATTTTTCCAGGTTGATGGATTTCCCATGCATGAAATTGGCTGCCATACCTCTTCATTTCCAAGGCATTAACTGCCTCAACCAACTCTTGGAAGAATTAAATGATTGGGTGCATAAGTCAGAATGGGTAGTTGGGGTTCATTCATGGACATTTGGCTTACCACCATTGGCTCAAGGGTTTGAATAATTTCCCTCCCTATTCCTTGTAGAATCATGCCCCCATCTCATTGTTGCATTGCATAGCTAGTTGTGGGTTTTTCATTAAAATTTGTATTTACATGATGTCTTAATTTACATTGTGCCTATCTAGCACAAAAACCACATGCATCTATTTTTAATTGCCGATACATAAAACGCTAAATCAATGGTGGGGCCTTGGCCTTGAGCTCCTCACCATGATTAAATAACAATATTTACATCATTTATGATTTAATGCAAAGGGGGTCAAAATGGGGACGTGAAATTCCCCTCCCCTTACATCAGCATTGTCCTCAGTGCTCATCAAAACTGAACAAAAATGGATATGCCACTCTCATGGCATCCTCCAAATCCCATGTAGCCTCTTCGGGACCGTAGTGCTTCCATTGCACCTTTACCTGTCCGATGGATGGTACTCTTTCTGTTTTCCCGTCTGTTTGAGGATGGTACGCGGTGCTAAAGTTCAACTATGTACCCAAATATGCAAAGAGACCTTTCCAAAAATTGGAAGTGAACTTGGTATCCCTGTCAGAAATTATTGCCTTAGACAACCCATATAATCTAAAAATTTCCTTCATGAAAATATTTGCAGTGGCATCGGCTTTATGTGTGGACTTAACCGGTATGAAATGTGTTGCCTTTGTTAACTTGTCCACCACAACCATGATGGAATCATGTTGTCTCATAGTCATTGGCAATCCTGTAATAAAATCCATGGAAATTATTTCCCATTTCCATTTTGGAATTGGCACTGGGTGCAATAAACCTACGGGGTGTTGGTGTTCAACCTTCACCTATTGACAGTTCATGCACTTAGAAATGTATTCAGTGACATCTTTCTTCATCCCTGGCCAGAAATAATATTTTCTTGTTGTAGTAATTGTTTTCTGATATCCTGGGTGACCAAAGTATGGAGCTTTATGGATTTCATCCATAACAATCCTCCTCAAATCTGCCACATTGGGAATATAGACTCTATTTTTATAGGTAAGAAGTCCGTCTTCCTCCAAATGATAGCCCTCATTCTTCTTGCCAAGGTCTTGCTTCTGCAATTTGTCCTGTATCTGCACGTACACTTCATCCTCAACAATATGGTTAAGAATCTGCTGCTTCAAATCTGGTTGGCAAGTACTAAGTGCTGCCACATGCATTTCATGTACCTTCTTGCTGAGTGCATCAGCCACCTTGTTTTCTTTCCCTCTTATGTGTTTGATTTCAAAATCAAATTCACACAAAAATTCCAACCATCTAGCTTGCCTAGCATTTAAAGTTGGCTGATCAAACAAGTATTTCAGACCACAATGGTCTGTCCTTAACTCAAATTTTCTTCCCATTAAGTAATGCCTCCACATCTTTAAAGCATGTACTATGGCTGCAAGTTCTATATCATGAGTATCATAGTTCTTCCCATGCTCCTTCAACTTTCTTGACTCATAGCATATCACGTGGTTGTCTTGCATAAGAATTCCTCCAAGTCCTTGATTGCATGCATCGATACATACCACAAAGTCTCTTTCTGGGTTTGCAATTTTCAAAATTGGTGCACTTGTAAGAAGACTCTTCAACCATTGAAAACTTTCCTCACATCTTGGTGACCATTCAAACTTTATCCCCTTCTTTTGCAAAGAAGTGATCAGGTTTGCAACCTTGGATAATCCTTCGATAAACCTCCTGTAGTAACCAGCAAGGCCCATCAAAGATCTCACATCAGTCACATTTCTTGGAGTTGGCCAATTCATAATGGCTTCAATCTTCTCAGGGTCTACAGATATTCCTTCGTCGGAGATGATGTGAACCAAATAATGAATTCTATCTTTATAAAAGTCACATTTGCTCAACTTTGCATACAGCTTATTCTCCCTTAGTAATTGCATTGTCATTCTCAAATGTTCTTCATGCTCTTCTTCATTCTTAGAATAGATGAGAATGTCGTCTAGGAATACAAGAACAAACTTGTCCAAATACTTGCTAAAAACATTATTAGTGAGACACATGAATGTAGCTGGTGCATTTGTAAGACCAAATGGTACCACTACAAACTCATAGTGTCCATACCTCATTCTAAAGGTTGTCTTATGAATATCTTCTTCTTTGATTCTTACCTGATGGTAACCAGACCTCAAGTCAATCTTTGAAAATACCTTTGCTCCTCTCATTTGATCAAAAAGGTCATCAATTCGGGGCAATGGGTATTTGTTCTTCACTATGAATTTGTTCAAATGCCTGTACTTAATACATAACCTGAGTGTTCCATCCTTCTTTTTCACAAATAGAACAGGTGCTCCCCACGGGGACACACTTGGCCTGATATATTTCTTTTCCAGCAACTCTTGTAAATGCATTTTCAATTCTAGCAATTCCAGTGTACTCATCCTGTAGGGTGTCTTAGACACTGGTGCCGCTCCTGGCACAAGTTCAATTGTAAATTCAATGTCTCTCTTTGGAGGGAGTCTTGGAGTCTCATCAGGAAAAACATCCTTGAATTCTTGCAATACATGATAGTCCTCCAATTTAAGAGTTTCATTCTCTGCTGCCTCTAAAATGTGGGTTGCATACAATGTTGATGTATATGTAACTTCGGAATGTATTTCACATATATGTATATTGTATTCCTATAGAGATGTTATTATTCCTCTATACGAAAGTGGTTGTATTCCTATAGAGATGTTATTATTCCTCTATACGGAAGTGTCATCATTTATATTGTAAGTGTCGTAACTTATACTTGATGGGTTATTAGACCACCTTGTTGGGGTCGGCCCTGTATAAGTCATGTGGGTCAAAGGGTTATTAGACCACCCTATTGGGGGTCGGCCATGTGGTTCAAAGGGTTATTAGACCACCCTAGTGGGGGTCGGCCCAGTCAGCATTATGTTAAGTGGTTAAGTTGAGGCCGACCTAGTTGAGTAAAGGTCATGTCAAGTTAGTGTATAAATAGAGAGTGTGTCTCTCTCATTTTACACATTCTATTCTCTCACTCACACTTTGGAGAGTGGTGCACTTGTGGAGGAGGAGGCTCTGCTGCTAGGAGAAGACCATATCTTGTATTCTAGTTGTATCATTGCTCTATCTATCTCTGAGGAAGTTATTGGGGTTTTTCACCTTTATGGTTTTCCCCAAGTAAACTTTGTGTCTCTTGTGTGCTTGCATTATTGTGTCCATGATTGATATGCTGTAGATTTGTTGTACATGTTGTTCTCTCAGTTAAGATCCTAGATCAGATTGAAGTAAATTCTGAAAATTTAACATGGTATCAGAGCTAGCCTGAAAGAAGGCATGATATGGCATGTATGACACTTGTTGCACTTACGATGCTAGGGCTTGATATAGCAAAAACTAGTCATCGTAGCACTTTCTCTATAAATACATTTTGGCGATGTTTTCGGGTCTGAAAATTTTACAGGTCGAATATCAGATCCCCATGTACCTTGTGTCCAAAGGAAAACCTCTACTTCATTGTACTTTGTGATTTATGATCTGTACAATATAGGGTTTCTGCCTCTTTTAGATCTGAGTCAAAAACAGGTGACCTTGGAAAAAAGGTCATAACTTGGGCTAGAAAGCTCCAAATGAAATTTAGTAAAAAGTGACAGGTAGTACACTGACTGTACTATCCCAGGAAAATTATTTAGAGGCCGAAGTTGAACCAATGACACGTGGAATGATGTACAATTTCACTCTCCCATTTTATCCCATAAAAAGGTCACGTTACGACACTTGGCATAACTCTCTCTCAGAGAATCCAATTGAGGTCAAACCTATAGAGATGGAAAGATGAAAGGTCGGGATATCTAAGGAATATTTTTCAGACCCTGTGGATCGAAAAGTTTGGATTTACACCAGAAATAATCAGGCACATATTTCTGTCAAAACAAAATTATTTTTGAGCACCTTCATTCATGGCTTCCAGAATTTAGGGTGTCAGATTAAGTTGGAATTTTTGTAATTGGAGACCACGACTGAATGCTACTCATCAAAATCGAAATTTAGAGACCAAGATCAGAATTTTTGGTTGGGCAAAAGGCCGGGCTTGATCAGACCCTAGTTCGGGACTTTGATCAGAAAAGTGGAAAATTAGGGCTTCTGCAAAAATGGGAATTTTTTAAATCTATGACCACGGCTGGAAGCTCCTCATAAAAATAGAAGCTTAGAGATTTGGATCAAACCTTTTGATTGGGAAGAAGAGTGGGCTTCATCAAACCCCAGTTCGGGGTTACGTCGAGGAAATCTAGAAGTTTCAAAGGAAAAATTGAGTGAAACTTTGCAGTTTTCAAATTCTGAATATACCAGCATGATTAGCTCATCAAGGCGCATATTTCTATCCTTTCAGAAGTTTGAATTTTTGGGGTTTCTCTGACAAACCCTATTATAGCTCTAGATCCAGTTCTTGCAAATCAAGTGGATTGGGTTAATCTTAGAAGATGATGGATTGGTCACATGCATAAGTGAAGAAGTTCCTGTTTCAAAGGGAGATGAGGCTAAGGCCTTACATTATAAGATTACAAGAGATATCGAGAAGTATGACTCATCGAGGTATGTTTCAAGATTTGTTCATGATTAAGTTTATGGTATGTTTGTCTTCATGTTATTACGGTTAGTAAAATCTTGATTTTAGATTTGTCGTATCACCTTAACAAAATTATGAATGCATGATAGAAGATATTCATTGGTTAGGGTGTTGACACTTATGATTGTACTAATGCATTATGGTGTTGATTGAGGTTTATGTTGTCTGCTAACATAAAAGGTACACCAAGAAAGACAAATCATGTTCTACTTCAAGAACATATGATCATGGTGACATGAAGACAAAGATTCATCCATTGTCATCGATCACATAGAAGATCTACTTACGAGGTATGTATAACTTGGTTCTACAATGGTTAACTTATGAGACATGCAGGTTACTAGCACAAGTCACTGAAGATAACCAGAAGACATTATGCGGGTATGTTAGACATAACTAGCTAGTATGCTAATCCAGGTATGTTTTTCCTATATCAAGCTAGAATCCTACCTTGTGTTAGGATCTTATATTGTTGTGTTGTTGATAATGATTATTCATGAAGTCATAGGTTTGAATAGTCATGGTTGTATGCATATTATGTTTCTTACCATAATTGATGATATGACTAACCAAAAGAATCATGAAGGTATAGGTTTGAGTAATCATGGGTTTATGCATTGATGATTTAACTAATCAGAAGAGACCTATGATCAAATAATAATATGCATGAGTAAAGAAGACTTCCCTGAAACCTTGAATACTAATGTTTATTATTTGTGAATGATCATGACTATACATGTTTAAGATTATTGTGTTTTGATAGTATTAAGATTATACTAATAAATGTGTGATTATGTATGAGACCTCAATGATAACACAATGATGATAACAATAAGCATGCATAGTGATTAATGATGGATATAAGTTCAAGGAAAGGTAATCCATGAAGCAAAGATCAAGAGGGAGCACACTCTAGTTGTCCCTAGAAGAAAGAAAATGAGCACACTTCAGTAGTTTCTGCAAGGATACAGATATTCAAAGGGAGTTGACCACTTCTCACAATCCACATCAGAATGGAGTTGCAAAGATTCAGAGAGAGTCCACCCAGCAACCAAACAAAGATAATTATTTGAATTGTCATTTCTTACATAATGTTATTCAATGATGTATATGCTTATGTTCCTAGAATTAGGTTTTGTATTATGCATATTAGAATAGTTGCATTGATGAATAGTATACTACTAATATACATGGGTAAGTGGCCTATGGCACTGTACAACATTCCATTGCTACTTATCTAGAATGAAACCTCTTTGCTAACATGTTAGGAGTTGTGCACACTCTTAACAATGTTTTGGTAGAGATTGGAAGGCATCTAGAAAGTTATGGAATATGGATAAATGTTGTATTGAAGCATTGGCTAAGATAATTGAATGGTTGTATGACATATTTCTTTATGTGTAAGAATTTGTTCTAAAAACTATGAGATGTTTTCTAATCATGCAATTGAACTTGTTGTGTAGGAAAGATCGTATACCATCACCTACAAAAGAAGGACTACAACATTTGTTCAGCAACAAAATTATCTATTTAAAATATTGAAGTTCCCAGGATACGGGAAGAATGCCATGATCCGTCAATCATGAAGAATGATGTTTGGGATGTAGTCCCAAGACCTGAAGGGAAGTTTTGTTATGAATTCTATATGGATCTATCAGATCAAGCATGCTGCAGATGGCAGCATAGAGAAATATAAAAGTGATGAAATAGAAGATACACCAGATGGATTTCAAGACAGCTTTCTTGAATGGTGTAGTTGAAGAAGAAGTGTATGTGGAGCAGCCACTTGGTTCTGAGACACATGACAGGAAATCATATATGTGAAGAACTTGGTAGGATAGAAAACTTTCTATCTAGTTTGGGCTTTACCAAGAATAAAGCGGATTCCAACCTTTACTACAAGGTTGAGGAAGGCAATCCAGTGATACTACTATGTGGATGACCTATTTGTAACAGGTGAGGATAGATTGATTACTGACATACAGCGGAAGCTTGTTGCTGAGTTCGAGTTGAAGAACTTGGGGATGATGGACTATTTGTTTTTGGCATGGAGGTGTGGAAGAGTGCAGATGGAATCTTCCTTGGACAAGGGAAGTATGCAGTAGAGATCCTGAAGAGGTTCGGGACGATGGACTGCAAGGCTATGGCCACACATATGGCATCAAACCTGAAGCTTCTGTGGGATGCTTCATCTGAGTCGGTTGATATCACTATGTATCGTCAGATGATTGGGTCCTTGATGTACCTGATGAACATGAGACCAGATATTTTCTTTGCGGTGAACACATTGAGCCAATTCTTGACGGATCCGAGGAGTGTTTACTTGGTTGTTGTAAAGCATATTCTGAGGGGTGCAGTTAATTATGGGCTCGAGTATTGTCATGTCCCAAATTTGGAATTGGGTCACAATGGCCTAATCACATTGGCCATATTCATTAGAGTTTGTAAAATTGATGTTAAAGGTCAAATAATTGCCAAGGGGGGAAATTACCAATTTCCTAGGTTTGGGGTGGAAGCTTTGGGATTTGGAATAATGGGGATAATAAATGATGTTTGAACATTAGAGTGGCATAAATATTTAATAAATGATCTAAATAAATATATACAAGTGAAAATAAAAGTGGCATTTTATCATGAAGACACATGGAGGAAATGGGACCCACATATGGCTAGATTTCCCCACTACACTTGGCATCATTCTCTCACCAATTCGAATTCAAGGTGAATGGTAACATACTTGGGGGAGTCCAAAAGGTATTATTCATGGAATGACTCATCCAAGGTCGAAATATAGAGGAAGAGTAACTCCCATGGAAGAGGAAGAGGCAATTTGGAGTTAGTGAGACACTTGGGCTAGATTCCCTAGCTCTATGACAACAATGATGAAGATGCTATGACACCTATGACACAAATCAGACCTGAAGGCTGACATATGACATATATGACATTTCAGGGATAAAAATAGACTCCAAGAGGGCACTCAAGGGTGTTAGGGCATCTAAGATGCTTCCACATGTGATTTGGAGGAAGTGGGAAACTAGGAATTGTTGTACAAGTGGCATTCTTTGGAATCTCTTCCCAACTTGAGTTGGCATGAGTCTCTTGGAAGGAATTCGACCCATGGAGGACATTATAAATTTATAAATGTCAATAACAAATAATGAAACCATATTTTGATCATTTGTATAATTTGTAATTGCATTTGTGAAGAGGGAGAGCTAGTGGATGACTAGTTTCTTGCCTTAGCCAATTTCGAGGGTGAAAGATTCCCATCCAAGTTGGTAATTGGAAAGGCCATTCAGACCTTTAATTTGTATCTTTAATGGAGTATTTATTTTCAGGTGTAAGCTACAGGGAAGCTCATGGTTTCTTCTATTGCAGCTCACTCCTTCAACCATTTCCAGTTTTGATGGCATATTCTTGATCCTTGAGGGAGGGCGTTTTTGGTGAGCTATTTTACTCTTTGGGGAAGATTTTAATGCCCCATTTATTTTGTAATATGAATTAAATACTCTTTTATTCATCTCCAAAAATTTTCAGGTCGAAATTCCAAGTAGAAATGTATAAATCTCATTTTTAATGGAAGAACAATGCCATTTCCCCACTACCTTGTTGTGAGCCAATGTATTGATGATGATTTCGAATGAATGGATGATTCTATGATATTTTTGTGATTAATATACTTCCATGGATGTCTTATACAAGTTTCATGTACTGTACTTGAGCATTTGAATCATTTTTACTCAGTTTAGTTATATTGGGAGGTGAAATAGTGCCATTTCCCCAAGGGTCGAATTGGGGATTTTTGCAGTTGAATGGGAGAGGGTGAGAACAGTTGTAATAATCCATTAATGGTGTATATGAGACTTTAATAAAATACTTAACACATTACATACCTCTTTTCATAAATTTGAGTGGGTTTGGAGGCATTTGGGAAGCCATTTTCAGTACTTACCCCAGGGGGATTTGAACCCCAAATTACTAGTAAAATTGCATAATTGGTCCAGAATATTAAGAGAGTTTGCAGAGTTATTTTGGTGGAAATATGTAATCCATAAAAATCATATTCAAGTTCTAATATCATTCATACACCTTCCTTGAATATTTGAAGGCATTTGGAGTCAATTTGAGACCTAGAGACCAATACTAGTCAAAGGAAAATCACTAGTAAAGTTACCTACATTGATCAGAATTGAAAGAGGATTTTCAGAAGTATTTTAAAGGTTCAAATGCATCCCTGAAACACATATTTATGTTCTAATATCATTCATATACCTTCTTAGAATATTTGGGATCATTTGGGGCAAATTTGGGACCTAGAGATCAAAACTAGTCAAAGGTCGAACTAGGGAAAAAAGTGGAAAATTGCCATTTTAATAAAATTCTTAACAAGGGACATTACAGTGGTATCAAGCATGGTCTTGGAACCTGATGTGGTAGAACATTAATGAAGACCAGGAGTCAAAGAAATAAGCCACCACCCTTAGAAACTGAAACTGGATGTACTTTGGTGAAAGGGAAGAAATAGGAGAAGAAGTGCATTCATTGGTCACCATGAGTAAGGATGAGAAAGGAACCTTAGAGGAGAATGAGGAATTTAGAAAATTACTAAAACCTTCCTTTGAATACAAGTGGAGGCAATAATTTCAAGAGTTCAAATTGTTGCTTAGTGAACTTGGAAGCAACTCAGAAAAAATAATGAGCAATGGTTCTCTTTTCAAGGAAAAGGATGAAACAATTTATGCCACAAAAGAGGAACCTAATGTAATTGTGGAACATGAGGTACATGTTGATATGCAGGTTCTTGAAGATGCTACACTAAAACAAGAAGAAGGACAAGCACTTGTCCTTATTCAAAGGGATTATGAGTTGCCTCATGGAGAGAGTTGCAAAGCCTTGGAAGAGGTACATGATCTCACAATAGTTGGACCAGCCAATTATGGAGAAGATGAATTAAATATTTCAATTTGTAAGAGTTGTAAAGAATTAAAGTTGGTTCATAATTCCTCACCCCACACTTCTTTTCCAGCCACATCACTTTGGGATGAAAATTGGGTGAAAGGTTTTTTTCTAGTGGTGCCACATGAGGGGTATGAAACTCCTACCTCTCCTTTTGATGATGACATGAATAGAGCACCTCATTATTTAGAATTACAGAAGCATATTGCTTTACCTTATGATGATACATATCCTCATGGATGTATGGATGAGACTTCTTTGAGTCCTTTGAAGTCTCCTTGTTTTTAATGCTCATTATTTGGTTCAGATTTTAGTGGAGATTCTTCATTCACTTCTTGGATGAAAGAATGCATGGCTGAATATTTTGATGCATATCACGTTCTTTTGGAGCAGCACTATCAAACATGGGATCCTCACCTATGTCATTGGAGAAAATTTGATTGGTCACTTGAAGAGTGTATGCACCTAGCAAATGGTGGTCTACTTACTTGGAGGTATAAACACTTTCATGATTCTTTGATGAAGCATCTTCTTGATGTACATTTTCATTATGTTGTTATGTACTTTGATGATATATATTTTGTACTCATGATGTTTGGAAGAATGCATACAAGAAAATGGGATCCAGGAATCCTCTTATCTGATGGCATGGGTTGGAGAGCACTTTTAATTGTTGGGGTGCAATACAAGCAATGGGACCCTGGAATAATTTTTGTCTCATTGGTTTGAATTTTTTTTGGGGAAACAAGCAGTATGGGAGATGGATTTCCCACTTAATAAAGTGAATTTTATCATAGTGTAGCAGCAAGCATGGTGGTTCCTCTCTAAAATCTTCAAGGAAACTCAAAGACTCAAGGTTGGGCAATTCAATGGCAACTTCAAAGAATTATACAGGAAGCAAGTTCTTCAACACCCATGTTTGAAATTGCTTGAGGACAAGCAATATTGGGAAGGGAGGATTTTTCATGTCCCAAATTTGGAATTGGGTCACAAAGGCCTAATCACATTGGCCATATTCATTAGAGTTTGTAAAATTGATGTTAAAGGTCAAATAATTGCCAAGGGGGAAAATTACGAGTTTCCTAGGTTTGGGGTGGAAGCTTTGGGATTTGGAATAATGGGGATAATAAATGATGTTTGAACATTAGAGTGGCATAAAAATTTAATAAATGATCTAAATAAATATATAAAAGTGAAAATCAAAGTGGCATTTGATCATGAAGACACATGGAGGAAGTGGGACCCACATATGGCTAGATTTCCCCACTACACTTGGCATCATTCTCTCACCAATTAGAATTCAAGGTGAATGGTAACATAATTGGGGGAGTCCAAAAGGTATTATTCATGGCATGACTCATCCAAGGTCTAAATATAGAGGAAGAGTAACTCCCATGGAAGAGGAAGAGGCAATTTGGAGTTAGTGAGACACTTGGGCTAGATTCCCTAGCTCTATGACAACAATGATGAAGATGCTATGACACCTATGACACAAATCAGACCTGAAGGCTGACATATGACATATATGACATGTCAGGGATAAAAATAGAATCCAAGAGGACACTCAAGGGTGTTAGGGCAGCTAAGATGCTTCCACATGTGATTTGGTGGAAGTGGGAAACTAGGAATTGTTGTACAAGTGGCGTTCTTTGGAATCTCTTCCCAACTTGAGTTGGCATGAGTCTCTTAGAAAGAATTCGACCAATGGAGGACATTAGAAATTTATAAATGTCAATAACAAAGAATGAAACCATATTTTGATCATTTGTAGAATTTGCAATTGCATTTGTGAAGAGGGAGAGCTAGTGGATGACTAGTTTCTTGCCTTAGCCAATTTCGAGGGTGAAAGATTCCCATCCAAGTTAGTAATTGGAAAGGCCATTCAGAACTTTAATTTGGAGCTTTAATGGAGTCTTTATTTGCAGGTGTAAGCTACAGTGCAGCTCATGGTTTCTTCTATTGCAGCTCACTCCTTCAACCATTTCCAGTTTTGATGGCATATTCTTGATCCTTGAGGGAGGGCGTTTTTGGTGAGCTATTTTACTCTTTGGGGAATATTTTAATGCCCCATTTATTTTGTAATATGAATTAAATACTCTTTTATTCATCTCCAAAAATTTTCAGGTCGAAATTCCAAGTAGAAATGTATAAATCTCATTTTTAATGGAAGAACAATGCCATTTCCCCACTACCTTGTTCTGAGCCAATGTATTGATGATGATTTCGAATGAATGGATGATTCTCTGATATTGTTGTGATCAATATACTTCCATGTATGTCTTATACAAGTTTCATGTATTGTAATTGAGCATTTGAAGCATTTTTACTCAGTTTAGTTGTATTGGGAGGTGAAATAGTGCCATTTCCCCAAGGGTCGAATTGGGGATTTTTGCAGTTGAATGGGAGAGGGTGAGAACAGTTGTAATAATCCATTAATGGTGCATATGAGACTTTAATAAAATACTTAACACATTACATACCTCTGTTCATAAATTTGAGTGGGTTTAGAGGCATTTGGGAAGCCATTTTCAGTACTTACCCCAGGGGGATTTGAACCCCAAATTACTAGTAAAATTGCATAATTGGTCCAGAATCTTAAGAGAGTTTGCAGAGGTATTTTGGTGGAAATATGTCATCCATAAAAATAATATTCAATTTATCATATCATTCATACACCTTCCTTGAATATTTGAAGGCATTTGGAGTCAATTTGAGTCCTAGAGACCAATACTAGTCAAAGGAAAATCACTAGTAAAGTTACCTACATTGATCAGAATTGAAAGAGGATTTGCAGAAGTATCTTAAAGGTCCAAATGCATCCCTTAAACACATATTTATGTTCTAATATAATTCATATACCTTCTCAGAATATTTGGTATCATTTGGGGCAAATTTGGGACCTAGAGATCAAAACTAGTCAAAGGTCGAACTAGGGAAAAAAGTGGAAAATTGCCATTTTAATAAAATTATTAACAAGGGACATTACAAGTATGATGCGAATCAAAAGTTTAACCTGCAGGGTTATGTTGATTCAGATTGGGCAAGCAGTACTGCAGATAGGGATCAAGTGTGATCTCTTGGTTTTGGCAGGAGGCAGTCCTGCGTAACACTGAGTACAGTCGAAGCAGAGTATGTTGTGACAGATGAGCAGGTTGAAGATGTATTGACCAAGTCATTGGCCAGAGTGTAGTTTGAGTACTTTAGAGAGAGGCTTGGTGCACTTCAGATCGAGGTTCCTTCCAAAGGGAAGTGATGGGTCCAGAAGATGCAGATGCACATGAGCTTTTCTGACATGGTTGATGTGTTCTCCCTTGGTCATGTGCTGAGCCATTTTTCACATGGCGGTAGATGTGTTCTCCCATGTTGAAAAATTAAGGGCTGGAGCCTTCCCCAAATGGTGATAGATGTGTTATCCCATGTCGGTGGTGTAAGTGATGGATGATGTGCATCTGGGCTGTGCTTTGTGGACGATGAGATGATCTGAAGAGGACGATGCTATGATGATCAGGAGGATCATGGATGATGAACATCAAGACGATCCTCCAGTTACTACTCTGTATATGTATATGCATCATGTTGGATGCTTGTTATGATCAGTTGGATCATTGCATCATGTTGGATGCTTGTTATGATCAGTTGGATCATTTATGTATGTATGCATCATGTTGGATGCTAGATATGATCAGTTGGATTGTTTGTATGTATTTTGTGTATGCATCATGTTGGATGCTTGGACCATGTATCTGTATATGTATCAGGTGGATACTGAGATCATGTATGTTGATATGTATGAGGTGGATACATTGTGTGGATCATGTATCTGTGTATGTATCAGGTGGATACATTGTATGATCAGGTAGATCATGTATGATGATATGTATCAGGTAGATACTTGTTATGCATCAGGTGGATGCAGTTTATGATCAGGATGATCATAGATGATGAGCTTTAGGATGTTGCTCCAGATGACATGCAGCAGGATGTTGTAGTGATGATGATCAGGATGATCATGTGTACATCAGGATGATGTATGATGAGTATCAAGATGATACTTTGTGGTCGTGGATCAGGTTGTGCAGATGAGCATGTCTGGGAGATCCTATATGTCGGAGTTGTGTACCCGTAACATCCTGGGATGCTCTTTCAAGACATTGCTCTGGGAGGACATGTAATTTGTGCCCTGGGAGATTTCAGGTTGGAGTTGTGTACCCGTAACATCCTAAGATGGTCTTGCGAGGTTTTGTCCTATGGCATGTAATTTTCTTCTGTGAGATCTGGACAGGATGAAAAAGGCCTCAGATGCTTCAGCCAGGTTTTGCCATGACCACATGTAATTTTCTCCTGGGAGATCTGGACAGGATGAAAAAGGCCTCAGATGCTTCAGCCAGGTTTTGTGGTGGACCACATGTAATGTGCTCTTGGGAGATCCGACAGGTAGATCTATGTGCTCGTAACAGCCTAGGATGCTTCAGCCAAGTTTTGTGGTGAGATCACATGTAATGTGCTCCTGGGAGATATGACAGGTAGAGCTGTGTGCTCGTAATAGCCTGGGATGCTTCAGCCAGGTTTTGTGATGGGTCACATGTAATGTGCTCCTGGGAGATCCGACAGGTAGAGCTGTGTGCTCGTAATATCCTAGGATGCTGCAGCCAGGTTTTGTGATGCACATAATAAGTGCTGAGGATTCCACAGTATGGACAATGATGATGAAGACCTGCAGGTGGTGGGCCTACATCCAGTATGAAAAAGGACTGGCTCTGTAGAACTTCCTATGATGAGTAGATTCAGATATTTATTGCGATAGCAGCAGCAATGACGATGATGATGACTCGATGACGATTATCCAGTGACGATGATCCAGAGAAGATGACTTGTGCTAGAAGACCTGTGTCGAGAAATGCCTTCCTAGTTAAGAGGGAGTGTTGATGTATATGTAACTTTGGAATGTATTTCACATATATGTATATTGTATTCCTGTAGAGATGTTATTATTCCTCTATACGGAAGTGGTTGTATTCCTATAGAGATGTTATTATTCCTCTATATGGAAGTGTCGTCATTTATATTGTAAGTGTTGTAACTTATACTTGATGGGTTATTATACCACCTTGTTGGGGTCGGCCCTGTATAAGTCATGTGGGTCAAAGGGTTATTAGACCACCCTATTGGGGGTCGGCCATGTGGTTCAAAGGGTTATTAGACCACCCTAGTGGGGGTCGGCCCAGTCAGCATTATGTTAAGTGGTTAGGTTGAGGCCGACCTAGTTGAGTAAAAGTCAAGTCAAGTTAGTGTATAAGTAGAGAGTGTGTCTCTCTCATTTTACACATTCTATTCTCTCACTCACACTTTGGAGAGTGGTGCACTTGTGGAGGAGGAGGCTCTGCTGCTAGGAGAAGACTATCTCTTGTATTCTGGTTGTATCATTTCTCTATCTATCTCTGAGGAAGTTATTGGGTTTTTTCACCTTTATGGTTTTCCCCAAGTAAACTCTGTGTCTCTTGTGTGCTTGCATTATTGTGTCCATGATTGATATGCTGTAGATTTTTTGTACATGTTGTTCTCTCAGTTAAGATCCTAGATCAGATTGAAGTAAATTCTTAAAATTTAACATACAATTGACATCCCTTCCTACATAACTTCTTCAGCTGCATGGCTGAAACTTGCCTAACAGAAGTCACCTTTGGAATGCCTTTTACAACTCTCGGGTTTCCTTCTTCATCCATGCATTCAAATGTCTTACTGTAGCAGTCAATTTTAACCCTGTGTGCTTCTAACCAATCCATTCCAATGAGAATATCATAGGAACCCAGTGGTAAAATATTCAGATTTGCGTAAGTGAATAGCCCATCCATCTCTAATGGACATTTCTCTACAATTTCACTAACTTTTCTCTTGGTTCCAGTGGCTAGTTGAACTAACCATGATTTACTATGCTTTAATTTCTTAAAAGCAGAAATCTCAACAATTCTAGGAGTGACATAACTGTGAGTAGATCCAGGATTAGTCAAAATAGAAACAGATTGCTTAGCAATCTTACCTTCAACTTCAACCACAGTTGATTGATGATCTGCCTGGAAGTCGTCTAGAACTGCATAGATTCTAGGGATTGTCCTCGCCACTTGACCCACAGATTCATCTCCTTGGATGTTGTGAACTTGATTTGGATTCCCATTCTGATGTAGACAGTTCCTAAGCATGTGGTCCCCTCCACAACCCCAACATTGAAGTGGTTCTCTTGGCTCCTTTAGATCTCTTGGCTTGTCTCCCATCATCCTAGTTGGCTTAGTCACAACCTATGATGGATGCCTTTGCTGATTCCTGAATTGAGGAGGCTTGAACCCCTTCTTCCTTTGATCAAACTTTTCATTTTTCTTATCCTTCCATGCTCTATGGAATTCTGGTTTGCTTTTGTTTTGATCAAAGCAATACTTGGCCTTTCTTATGGCCTCCTCTAGAGTTCGGGGTTCATCTAACTCAATTCTATCTTTATATGACTGGGGCAGTTCACTCAGGAAACGATGAATTTTTACCTTATCATCTCGAATATACCTGACATACCTCAGCAACTCCAAGAACTTGTTTGCATATTCTTCCATGGTCAATTGTTCCAATCTCAGCTCATGGAACTTTTTGATCTTATCATCATAGTACCTATCAAAGAGGTACTTCTTCCTGAAGTATTTCTTGAACTGCTTCCACACAATCTTCCTTTCATTGATTTTCCTCATTTGCTTGATGTGTTCCCACCATATAGATGCTCTTCCATTCAAGTTGAAGATGGCAACCCTTGCCTTCATATTCCCAGAGTAGTCTTGGACTTGGAAATACTTTCTCATCCCAAGAAGCCAAGCTTTAGCTTCTTGACCAGACTTTACCTCTCCATAAAATGTAGGAGGATTCGCCTTCTTAAATTCCCCATGTGAATTGTTCTTGTAGTGCTTCTTCCTCTTACTATTGTGAGATGAAGAGCTTGAACCCTCAATGGATTCTTCAGAGTCAGATGATTCATTAGAAGAGATTTCTGGAATATATGTTTTGTCTATAGAAACTCTTCTTGAGCTATTGGCCCTCTTATGGGAATTCCTTCTAGAACTACTCCCACCCATTTCTGGATTTGATGTCTGATGCCCAGAGTTTATTTGCCTTTGGATGTGTGTCAAACTCTGCAGCATGGCTGCATTCAACTGATTTTTTTCTTCCTGAGCTTTAATCATCCTTTCATTATCTTCTCTATAGCTTTGCAATTCCACCCTTAGGCTCCTCATGGTGGCTGCAATACATGGAGGAGTCTCTTGATTTCTTATCCCATTAGATTATGTTTCAACATTTTCAACATGTATGTTCTCCCCCATGGCATCTGTCTCAAACTCATAGGGATCATGTGCATCATCCATGATGTTGATTTTCTTGGCCCAACCAAGATCCAAAACTTTCCAACTACCCTATCTGGAGTGTTGCCGTGATGTAACTAGGATTCTGCAAAATGTGTTCATCAACACAATTGTTAGCTGCATTATATTCTCATAAATTCATAAATTACTTCATGCACGTGGGAAAATATTATATTGACAATTTGTCAAATCATAGAATTTTCTCACAATCAACGACATATGAGGGGGACAACGGGGGTCAAGGGGGCTTGCCCCCTTGTGGCTTCCCTGCGCCACTGCAGGGCAGGTCGAAGGCAGCACCCTCATTTATTTTTTTTGTAATTCTCCAATTTCGCACAGTCTGGCGCATAAGTTTCATGGTGATTTTCCCATTTTCGGCACTTGAAAATGTCACTGGAAAACTGCAGAAATCCCCTATTTCAACGGACTTCATCATTCTCTTCCGCCATTGCGGACGAACTTGTCGAGTCCTTCCGATGTGTTGCGGATGATCTTGTGGAGTCCTTTCGAATTTGCAGACTCCCTTCTGGCCCGTTGTGGCAAAGAATTCCGAGTTTCTTCCGTCGTTTCGGCAAGAACTTCCAAGTTCTTTCCGCCGTTTCAGGAAGAACTTCCAAGCTTCTTCCAAAAATTTCCCCTTGGACGCCAAGAACTCTTAGAAATCTTTTCGTTGTTTCGGGTCAACTCGGCGAGTTCTTCCCCCATTGTGGACCAACTCGCTGAGTCCTTCCGAAAATTTTCCTTTGACGTCGAACACTTAGAAAATTTTATGTTGTTTCGGGTCAACTCGGAGAGTTCTTCTGCCGTTGCGGACCAACTCACTGAGTCCTTCCGAAACTTTCCCTTTGACGCCAAACACTTAGAAAAATTTTCATTGTTTCTGGTCAACTCGGTGAGTTCTTCTGCCGTTGCGGCGAGAACTTCCAAGTTCTTCCCAAAATAGACTTAAACACAATTTTTTAAAAACACTTAAAGCAATTCCGGATTCTTCTTTTCTTCTTTCTGTGATGACTGTTGACTAGCAAGAGGTAACCTTACCTCTGCAAACTATCCAACTTAGCCAGTTTAGGCTCGATGTCGAGACCTGTGGTGATCAGGAAGGGACCTTCCCATGTAACTGTAATTAGATTTGGCCCATAGAGGTCCAATGCTGTAGCCTATGGCTCTGATACCATTTTGTCATGTCCCCTCCCATCATACTAGTGCGATGGAGAGGATCGTGATGCTAAAACTGGGAATCTAGCCCCTTGAACTTACTAAATAAGCATTCACATAATATAAAAAGACATATGGAAATGTATAATTATAGGAAAACACAGCGGAAGTAATTTTAATTACACATCCATCATACATTCAAGATATTCATGATATTCATCAAATAAATGATTGAAAAGTTAACACAAGAGAGTACTTATCTTATAACAAAGTAGTCCTGAGCAACTGGCTATGCAACTGCAACATTCCACCCAACCATAGGCCAGTTGTGATCATCAATATCTCAACGCACTGCCACCCCCGAGCTGGGCATGATCTCTACAAGGAATCAAGGAACAACAGACTCACACATAGCCCAAAGATACACCAAATCAGCCAAGCCAATCTACAGTTGGGTTTATCAGGCTGTTAGGCAATGGAAGGAAGAATTGCTAAGCTAGTGGGATCATCCATAGAGATATGGGTACCCTCTGCAAGATCTATCTATCTTGGTCCCCACAATACCTACACACCTGGCACAAGGAAGTATTCCCTTCACTATACACAATCCCTCAGGCCATACCTCTCATTCTAGTGTTTTTCAAGGTGTGCATAGAAGAGCAACCATCCCTTTTGATACTCTTGAGAGGTTACCTCCTCACTAGCTTTATCAAGCCAATTCTGGTCCACTTCCACTCCTAATTCTTGCTCATAATTTCAAACCAACACAGTGATGCACCCTACAACAAAACATAAGTGCTAAAGAACATGGGCAACCAAAACGAACTGCTAGATGGGGAATAAACCCTGGGAAAGCAAATTCGTTTTCAGAAAACGTTTTTCTGCATTTCAGGGGCAAAAACGACCTCTATAACCTCCCAAAACATGACTCCTTTTCTCCCAGCCACTGTACAATACAAAAATGAGCTCCCAGCTATGAAAAATGCAGGAAAATGGTAGAAAACGTGAAGGAGAAAGACCCAGCTAGATCAGACTGCATGAGAGAGGAAAAACCATGGGTTCAGAATGGCTTTGGGAACCATTTCGTGGGTGTTTTCTTGCCCCAAACACAAAATTACATTTTTCCAGGTTGATGGCTTGCCCATGCATGAAATTGGCTGCCATACCTCTTCATTGCCAAGGCATTAACTGCCTCAACCAACTCCTGGAAGAATTAAATGATTGGGTGCATAAGTCAGAATGGGTAGTTGGGGTTCATTCATGGACATTTGGCTTACCACCATTGGCTCAAGGGTTTGAATAATTTTCCTCCCTATTCCTTGTAGAATCATGCCCCCATCTCTTTGTTGCATTGCATAGCTAGTTGTGGATTTTTCATTAAAATTCGTATTTACATGATGTCTTAATTTACATTGTGCCTATCTAGCACAAGAACCACAGGCATCTATTTTTAATTGCCAATACATAAAATGCTCAATCAGTGGTGGGGCCTTGGCCTTGAGCTCCTCACCATGATTAAGTAACAATATTTACATCATTTACGATTTAATGCGAAGGGGGTCAAAATGGGGATGTGACATAGTGGGGCTTCCAAACATATGACAGGATTCAAAGAATCCTTAGTGAATCTATCTGAACATGATTCACCCCACAAGGTGGAGCTTGGAGATGACTACCAGCATCCCATAAAAGGGAGTGGTGAAGCCTCATATCAACTAGACTCTGGAAATTCTATGAAGATGAAAGATGTACTCTATGTTCCAGGTCTCAAGAAGAATCTACTCTCAATATCTGCAGTGGATGCAAAAGGCATGAGGGTTGCATTTATAGATGGCCAAGTCTTAATGTGGCCTAAGGGTAAGACTATAGATGATGCAGTAGTGATTGGAGAGCAAGAGGGAGGATTGTACAAATTAAAGGGCCATCCAGAACAATCCATGGTCCATGATTCTATAGAGCCAAGTGAACTTTGGCACAGAAGGCTTGCACACATGCATTATAGGGCATTACCAATTGCAAGCAAAGTGGTAGAAGGTCTTCCTGAATTCCAGACAAAGCATGAAGGAATCTGCAAAGGTTGTGCAAAGGGAAAGAATCCAAAGAAGACATTTCCAAGCAGTGAAAGCAAGGCAAAAGGAATCTTGGAGATTATCCACTCTGATGTATGCGGTCCCATGTCATCCAGTTCTCTGAGTGGGTATGTATACTATGTCTCCTTTATTGATGATTTCTCTAGGAAGACTTGGATCTACTTCTTGAAGAACAAAGATGAAGTGTTTAACAATTTCAAGGAATTCAAAGCCTTGATAGAAAACCAAACTGACTTGAATATCAAGATCTTCAGATCTGACAATGGCGGAGAATTTACTTCAGGAGACTTCAAGAAGTTATGCAATGATTCAGGGATTAAGAGGAAGTTGACTACTCCTTACAATCCACAGTAGAATGGGGTTGCCGAAAGAAAGAATAGAACAATCATGGAAGCAGCAAGGGAAATGCTTCATGACCAAGACTTACCTATGCCCTTATGGGCTGAAGCAGTAAGGACAGCTGTATATGTGCAGAATAGAACACCCCATAAGGTAATTGACAACAAAACACCAGAAGAAGTGTTCACTGGTAAGAAACCAGAAGTGAGCCATCTCAAAATATTTGGTTGTCCAGTATACACTCACATTCCAAAATAGAAAATGTCAAAGTTGGATCCTTCAGGAAAGAAGGGTATATTTGTGGGTTACAGTGAAAGCTCAAAAGCTTACAGAATCTACTTCCCTGGATTCAAGAAGATTGACATCAACAGATATGTAACATTTGATGAAATTTCAGCTTATCACAAATCGAGAAAGACACCTGTTGAAGACAATGAAGAACCTAGAATATCCAGAACACAAGACACCACAATGAATGAAGCATCTCCTGAAGAAGATCGAGAAATGGAAGATCCACAAGAACCTGTGGATACACCTCATGAGAAGAGTTCTCACAAGAGGAAACCTACATGGGCTAGAGAGCTCATCCAAGATGTAGAGAGATTTGGAATTCTAGAAGAAGAACACAGAGAAAGAAAAAGGACAAGGTCACATACTAGTTATGCTGCTTTACTCTGTGACATCATGGATAAAGAACCTTCCAGTTATGAAGAAGCTGCAGAAAAGAAAGAGTGGAAGGATGCTATGATCGAAGAATACCAATCTATTATGAAGAATGGTGTTTGGGATGTGGTCCCAAGACTAGATGGGAAGTCTGTGGTAACTTCCAAGTGGATCTATAAGGTTAAGCATGTTGCAAATGGTAGCATCGAGAAATACAAAGTTAGGTTTGTAGCTCGTGGCTTCTCCCAGAAAGAAGGAATTGATTATGAAGAGACTTTTTCTCCTGTGGCCAGATACACTTCCATTAGATCAGTACTTGCTCTGGCTGCAGTAATGAAATGGAAGGTACACCAAATGGATGTCAAGATTGCTTTCTTGAATGGTGTAGTTGAAGAGGAAGTGTATGTGGAGTAGCCACTCAGGTTTGAGACACATGATAGAGGAACACATGTGTGCAAACTGAAGAAATCCCTGTATGGTTTGAAACAGGCACCCAGGACCTGGTATGGCAGGATAGATGGATTCCTATCCAGTTTGGGATTTACCAAGAGTAAAGCGGATTCCAACCTTTACGACAAGGTTGAGGAGGGAAATACAGTGATTCTACTATTGTATGTGGATGACCTGTTTCTAACAGGTGAGGATAGACTGATTGCTGACACAAAGAGGAAGCTAGCTGTCGAGTTTGAGATGAAGGAATTGGGTATGATGCACTATTTTCT
Organism: Larix kaempferi; assembly: GCA_027924585.1. Taxonomy (NCBI): domain Eukaryota; kingdom Viridiplantae; phylum Streptophyta; class Pinopsida; order Pinales; family Pinaceae; genus Larix; species Larix kaempferi. The sequence goes on along the minus strand of BSBM01000798.1, from coordinate 4,261,395 downwards.
TGGTATGGAGGTGTGGCAGAGTGTAGATGGGATCTTCCTTGGACAAGGGAAGTATGCAGTAAAGATCCTGAAGACCTTTGGGATGATGGACTGCAAGGCTATGGGAACACCTATGGCATCGAACCTGAAGCTTCTGTGTGATGCTTCTTCTGAGACGGTTGATGCTATGATGTATCGTCAGATAATTGGGTCCTTGATGTACCTAACAAATACAAAGCCAGACATTTGCTTTGTGGTGAACACCTTGAGCCAATATCTGACAGATCCGAGACATGTTCACTTGATAGCTGCAAAGCATGTTCTTAGGTACCTGAAGGGTACAGTGGATTACGGGCTCAAGTATGAGGCGAATCAAAAGTTTAACCTGGAGGGTTATGTTGATTCGGATTGGGCAGGTAGTGCCATTGATCGGAAGAGCACTTTGGGGTGCTACTTCAGTCTAGGATCAGGTGTGATCTCTTGGTTTAGTAGGAAGTAGTCCTGTGTGGCACTGAGTACAGCTGAAGCAGAGTATGTCGCAACTTGTTCAGCTAGTTGTGAGCCAGTATTGCTTAGGAAGCTACTGTTTGATTTGTTTGATCTCCAGTTGAGTGCTACCTGTATATATTGTGACAACCAGATCTATGTGAAGTTGTCAGAGAACCCAGTGTTCCATGACAGGTTGAAGCACATTGAGATCAAGTTCCACTATATCAGGGATATGGTGCAGAGGGGAGATGTGAAGCTCCTGTATGTTGCGACAGACGAGCAGATAGCCGATGTGTTGACCAAGCCGCTTGCCAGAGTGAATTTTGAATACTTCAGAGGGAGACTTGGTGTATTTCAGATCGAGATGCCTTCAAGAGGGAAGTGATGAAGTCCGGAGACACAGATGCACACTAGGCCATTCTTGCATGGTGGCAGGTTAGTCCTCCCATGGCTGGATGTAAGGGCCGGTCCATTCTTGCATGGTGGCAGGTTAGTCCTCCCATGGCAGGATGTAAGGGATGAGCAATTATTACATGGTGGTAGGTTGGTCCTCCCATGGTAATATCTAAGTGCTGGGCCATTCTCACATGGTGGCAGGTTAGTCCTCCCATGGTGAGATGTAAGTGTTGGGCTATTCTCACATAGTGGTAGGTTGGTCCTCCTATGGTGAGATATAAGTGTTGGAGCCTTTTCGACATGGTGGTAGGTTGGTCCTCCCATGGTCATTGATGTAAGTGTTGTGCCATTCCGACATGGTGGTAGGTTGGTCCTCCCATGGTCGTTGATGTAAGTGTTGTGCCATTCCGACATGGTGGTAGGTTGGTCCTCCCATGGTCGTTGATGTAAGTGTTGTTAGCCCTTCCCAGATGGTAGTAGGTTGGTCCTCCCATGCTGGTGAGTGTAAGTGCTGTGTGTGTGCATCTGGGTTGTGCTCCGTGGACTTGGTGGTGATCTAAAGACATATGTGACAGTTTGGTACACAGGTTTTGCAGAGGCAGATAATCAGTCCTGAGATGCTCTTGCAGGTTTTGCCGAGGCAGTGTAATCAGTCCTTGATAGATCTTGCAGGTTTTGCAGAGGCAGTGTAATCCATCCTGAGGTGTACCTACTTGATGGCTTGCTTGCAGATGATGATGATGATTAGGTTGATCATGTGATGACATACATCAGTTGGATGTATGGTGAAGTATCAGTTTGATAATCTGTGGTCATGGACAGGTTGTGCAGTGGCATGTAAAAGATCCTGAGAGATTCGAGAGGTTGAGATGTGTGCTCGTAAAAGGCCTGGGATGCTCTTGCGAGGTTTTGCAGACGCACGTGATGAGTCCTTAGGATTCCACAATATGACCAGTGATGATAAAGACCTATAGGTGGTGGGCCTACATCCAATATGAAAAAGGACTGGCTCTGTAGAACTTCCTATCATGAGTAGATTCAAAGATTGGACGAGATAGCAGCAGTTGATTTGATGACGATGATCTAGAGAAGAAGACTTGTGCTCGATGATCTGTGTTGAGAAATACCTTCCTAGTTAAGAGGGAGTGTTGATGTATATGTAACTTTGGAATGTATTTCATATCTATATCTATTGTACCCTTATAAGAGATGTGTTATTCCTCTATAAGGAATTGTCGTCATTTGTATTGACAAGTGTCGCAAGTAGATTAACTTGCCGATGGGTTATTAGACTACCTGATGTGGGTGTCGGCCCGATATATATGTAACTAGGGTTATTAGACTGAGTTAGACAAGTCGGCCCCATAAGTAATTAGGTAGGTCAGGACAAGTATAAATAGAGAGTCAGGATTCTCTATTTTGATCATCTCAGAACTCACTCTTCTCTCACTCAGAAAGTGGCGCACATTGGAGGAGGAGGATCAGCTGCATAGTAGGAGACTATCTATTGTATTTGGTTGTACTTTGGTTGAGCCATTTCTCTATCTATCTCTGCGGAATTTGTGGGGTTTTTCACCTTAGGGTTTTCCCCACGGAAAAATCTATGTGTCCATTATCTCATGCTTTTGATTCTTGTGATGCTTGACATACTTGATATGATTGTTATGCATCGATATACTGTACATGTTATTCTCTCAGTGAAGATCCTATAGCATATCGAATTAATGCTTAAAATCTAACAAGATTTACGTGGTTCACCCCCAGGTGGGAGCTATGTCCACATGAACTATTCTTATATTCCTTGGAAGGTAACAATTCCATTCTGTGCACTCAACTGCAGACTCTTCTCTACAATCGGATCTCTACACACTCAGCTGTAGAGTTTGTTCACTCTTGGTTCTCTATTCTTCTAACCAACCAAATACCCAACAACAGCAAAACCCTCCCTCATACAAAAATACCCTTATATATAGATGTTCTTGAAGTTCACGTATTACAATAACTATGGACCAACCCCCATAGTACCCACAACCCAAAAACTCTGCGTGGTTCTCTTGTAGACCATGCTAAGCTTTAACTTCATTGTCCCTTCGGTGTCACTTCTTTTGAATCTAACGCTTCTTCTGACAATGCAGCTTTGACTTCTATAGTGGCGTGTCCTTTACACCATTCTTCTTCTTTACTTTCTACTCCTGTAGCAGTCAGGTCATCGCTCAGCCTTTAACTGCTTCAACCACTTTTGGTTGTCCTTAGTACCTTGTATTTACTAAGGGAACATGTCCTTTCTCCTTGATTGAACTTCACTTCATACACTCTTCCTGGGATTTGTGGACTCGCTAATCTCCCAAAAATAGTCAACGTCAGGCCTCGTCTAACTGTACTTTGCGTTCATAAATTCCTTTACCTGGGTTGTGCCCAATAGGACCCTAACACTTACTTGTGGCTCATCCCCAAGCCACTTACACTGGGATTCTTTGATTTCTCAGCACTTGGGGTGTTTATCTTCGTTGCAAACTCTTGATACATTACGCTCAGCTTTGCAACAGCCTCCTTAGTCTCCTGTTCGTACTCTTTCACTGTGTCGAGCAGCATCACAGATACCAGTTCTTGCATTTGGTCCTTAACTATACTATGTGTTGTGCGAAGCTCCTATAGATTCACCTCAATATATTTAGAGAGTTCCAATTCCTCTTCCTGCATTGGTTGTAATTTTTCCGATGTTTCTGCTTCCTTTTCCCTTAATTCCTTCAATTTTTTCTGAAGCTCCTTTGTCTCTGCAAAATTTTGTATTCCTTGCCTTGGCGGAAAATCCTTCATAGTCATGTTTACTAAGTCAAGGTCCTTCTACTTCTTCTGCACTTCATCCTAGATATTCAGTTATTATGGGTCTTTGTAATGCCCCCATTCAAATAAGTGCATAGTAAGACAATCCCATCAATCCTACTAGTTTCCTAGGTTGGATGGGCACATGTGGGATGGTAATAAGGAAGATAATAAATGATATTTAGACATTAGAAGGGTTCAATCATTTAATAAATATGGTGAATAAATAAATTCAAGAGAAATTCTAAGTGGCAAGTGGTTTTGGAGACATATGGAGGTGGTGGGACCCACACTAGCTTGATTTTTCAATGACACATGGCAGCTCTCTCTTACCAATTCGAATTCATGGGAAGGTGAACACTCTTGGGTGAGTTGGTAAGCCATAACACATGGCATTGAGAATCTTAGGTCGAAATGGGATGGAATAGTAACCTCCATGGGAGAGAAAGAGTCAAATTGGAGACTAGTGGACACTTGGGCTAGATTCCCTAGTTTTATGACAACAATAATGAAGCATCTATGACATTTATGACAAAATTCAGACCTGAATTCTTACACTTGACCATTATGACATGTCATCCCCAAAACTAGGCTCAAGGAAGACACTCATGGAGTTGGGGGAAGCTAAAGAGACTCAAATTCAAATTTGGGAGAAGATGGAAGGTTAGAACTAGGAGATAAGTGGCAAATGAGGAATATTTTCTAAATGGAAATTTATTGAATCTATTGAGAGGATTTAGACCCCTTGAAGGCTAATGTTGGTTATAAAATGTAGAAATCAATTATGAGAATGGATTTTGATGATTTGAGAAAAATTGCATTTGTGAAGAGAGAACTAGTGGATGACTAGTTTCTTGCCTTAGCCAATTTCGAGGGTGAAAGATTCCCATCCAAGTTGGTGTTTGGAGAGGCCACTCAAGTCTTTCATGGTGCTTTAATGGAGTTTTATTTTCAGGTAGCATCTACAGGAAGTTTCATGGTTTGGTTTAGTGCAGCACTTTCTCTCCACCATTTCCAATTTTGAAGGCATATTCGGGCTCCTTGAGGGATTGCGCTTTGGGTGAGATATTGCACTCATTCGGAGAGATTCGTATGATATTTATCTTATTGTAATAGCCTCATATCCCCTGTTATTCATATTTAGAAACTCTCAGGTCCAAATACCCATTGACTGTATGCAAAATTATTGATTAATGAGCAAACAATGTCCATTTCCCCAATGCTTTGATGTATGACACTATAAGGTTGATTATTTCGAATGGAAGGATGATTCTCTGATATATTTGTGATTCATATACTGTATACAAGTTTCATGTATTGTACTTGAGCATTTGAAGCATTTTTACTCAGTTTGTTTGTATTGAGAGGTGAAATAGTGCCATTTCCCCAAGGGTCAAATTAGGGGTTTTTGCTGTTGAATGTGAGAGAGTTAGAACAGTAGTAAAAATCAATTAATGGTGTATATGAGACCTTAATCACATACTTAACACATTACATACCTCTTTTCATAAATTCGTGGGATTTTGGAGGCATTTGGAAGGCCATTTGTAGTGTTACCCTAGGGGGATTTGATGCACAAATTACTAGTCAAAATTACATATATTGATCAGAATACAAATCAAGTTTGAAGCATTATTTGGAGGGTCATAAAACATCCCTGAACCTCATATTCAAGTATAAATACCATTCATACACTCCTACTGAATATTTGGGAGCATTTGGGTAGATTTGGAGGTCAAAATAGTAAAACTAGTCAAAGGTCGAAATTGGGAAAAAGTGGAAAAATTGGCATTTTAATAAAATTTTGAAAAATGGTCATTACAATCTTCTTGTAGTGTGTCCCATGACTTGGTCACTTATTCTAGCAAATATTGACACTATTAGGACTAAAATTGTACCTAGTCCCTATTTGATTTTTTCTTAATTTTCCATTCCTTATTACTTTTATTTTGCTTTATTTTAAGTTGAATGGTTTTGATTTTCTTTCCATTTTCTATGTTATGAGTATTACTTTATTTTATTTTATTTTACCTTTATCTTAGGTTATACATAGTGGCTTATTAAGTGTTTCATTTCTTTAAACTGTCTTCAAAATACTTATTAATATTTTCCCCAACTCCTATGTTGAAAATTTAACCTCTATGTTGAGCTTGTTTGCAAAATTTTCATATGGAGACATTCCCGCAGCGTGGTAACTAAACTGCATACATTAAGGCATTGTTGGAATATGAAATAAAAAAGAACCATGGTTGATTCATGGCAAGTGTTAGTAAATTACATTTTATGATGTTTGAAGACCTCGAGGTAGTTGTTCCCTATATCATAACATTTGTCAAATCCCATGATGATTCATCCCCAAAGGAGTTGAAGATAGGAGAAGCCATGAGTTCTAAGACTAGAAGCCACATATTTTAAGATTTGTGAAGGTTTTCAATTTTGTTTACTTCCAAGAAGCTAGTTGGTGAATAACTGCAGAAGTTATGGGTAAGAGTGGTAAGCTAAGTCATTTTGAGCCAACAAACACTAGCTGGGTGTTGATGTATATGTAACTTCGGAATGTATTTCACCTATGTATATTGTACTCCTATAGAGATGTTATTATTCCTCTATACATAAGTGTTCTCATTTGTATTGACAAGTGTCGCAACTTGTTGTGATGGGTTATTAGACCACCAAGTGTAGGGTCAGCCTGGATTAATGTAACCATGGGTTATTAGACCGAGTTAGACAAGTCGACCCTGTTAGTTTATTGGACAGGACAGGACAAGTATAAATAGAGATCGGGAGATCTCTATTTGATCATCTCATTACTCGGAAAGTGGCGCACATGTGAGGAGGAGGATCAGCTGCTAGGAGAAGACTATCTCTTGTACTTTGGTTGTATCATTGCTCTTTCTATCTCTGAGGAAGTTGTGGGGCTTTTCACCTTTATGGTTTTCCCCAGTGAAACTCTGTGTGTCTATTGTCTCATGTGATTTCTTGGTGTTATTGATATGCATTGTTATACTTGATATGTTGTACATGTTATTATCTCAGTAAAGATCCTAGAGTATATTGAATTAATGCTAAAAAATTAACATGGTATCAAAGCTTCCCTGAGAAGAAGACATTGTGCAGTGGTAGAAACTAGGGTTTCTTGTTTATTGGGTTTCTCTCCATAGATTTTGGAAAAGAAGTAAGGTATATTGACTCTACTCATCAAGGTGAATCTTTCTGTCCAATCATGATTCAATTCTGAGCACTTTCAGTTTTGGCCCTAAACATTAGGGTTTCCACAAAAATAGGAATTTATGAAATCTGAAGACATAGCTGGAAGCTCCTTGGAAAAATCGAATTTTAGAGCTTTGGATCAAGATTTGTGGTTGGGTGAAGCTCCGGGAAACTCAAACCCTAATTCAGGGTCCTCCCTAGTGAATCTAGGAAGACTAAAAGGCATTTCTGAAGGGTGAAAATTTGCAGATCTCAAATTCTGAACATACCAGGCTGATCAACTCATCAAGGCGCATATTTCTATCCTTTCAGAAGTTCAAAATTCAAAGTTTGAATTTCTAGGGTTCCTTTGACAAACCCTAATCCGGGACTAGATCCAGTTTTCAACAAATCAAGTGGCAAGACCTAAATCTTTTCTATTTCCATTTGAAGTGCTCTTTAAAGATGTCTCACCACACCAAGCTTGAGGATAATCTTGAAGGGGCTGATAAATTTCGAGCATGGAAGTATAGGATTGGGTTAATCCTGGAAGAAAATGAATTGGATACTTACATAACGGAAGAGGTCCCTATCCCAGAGGAAGAAGAGGCTAAGGCCTTACATAAGAAGAAATTGGTCAAGCCAAAGAGGATCATTGCTGATTCTATTAAATACCATCTCATTCCACATGTGTCATCTCTAAAGACACCCAAGGCAATGTTTGACTCTTTGACCAAGCTATTTGAAGGGAAGAACATAAATCTGAATATGACTCTGCGGAATCAATTGAAAGGGGTAAAGCTTAAGAATGGAGACACCATTCAATCCTATTTCTCCAAGGTCTCTCAGATCAAGGAACAACTTGAAGCTGTGGATGAAATGGTGGATAATGGTGAAATTGTCATGACCACATTGAATGGCCTACCTAGGTCATGGGAGTCCTTCATCCAAGGAATCTGTGCAAGAAGAAAATTGATCTCCTTCAGTAAACTATGGGAGGAGTGCTCTCAAGAAGAGGCTAGGCTTGTGGCCCGAGAAGAAAACATGGGAAATGAAGATCAAGATCTAACTGCTCACACCAAGAAGGGAAGCAAATTCAAGGGGGAGCATTCTCATTCTAAGAAACCTTCTCACCACTTTAAAAATAGGAAACATCTAAGATGTTTTACATGTAATGAGAAAGGACACTTTGCCTCAGATTTTCCCAAGAACAAGAAGGAAAAATTCAACAACAAGAAGAAGGGCAACAAAAGAAAATATGATGCTCATGCTACTGAGGATGATGAACCTCCCAAGAAAAAGGCTAGATCAGAAAGTGATGATTCATCAAGCAAAGATGAACATGTTTTAATCTCTACTCTCACAGGTACTATCTCTCATGGATGTAATGATTGGCTTATTAATAGTGGGGCTTCCAAACACATGATTGAGTTCAAAGAATCTTTTGTAAACCTATCTGAACATGAGTCACCCCATAAGGTGAAACTTGGGGATGACTACAAATATCCTATCAAAGGAAGTGGTGAAGCCTCCTACAACCTAGAATCTGGGAAGTCTTTGAAGATGAAAGAGGTTCTATATGTACCTGGGCTCAAGAAGAATCTACTCTCCATATCTGCATTGGATGCAAAAGGTATGAGGGTTGCATTTATAGATGGCCAATTACTCATGTGGCCAAAAGGTAAGACCATAGATGATGCGGTAGTGATTGGAGAGCAAGAGGGAAGGTTGTACAAACTAAAGGGACAACCTGAACATGCCATGGTACATGAATCCATGGAGACAAGTGAACTTTGGCATAGAAGGCTTGCACATGTGCACTATAGGGCGCTACCAATTGCAAGTAAAGTTGTAGAGGGTATTCCTGAAATCAAGACCAAGCATGAAGTTGTTTGCAAAGGATGTGCAAAAGGAAAGAACATAAAGAAGGCATTTCCAAGTAGTGAAAGAAAGGCTAAAGGGATCTTGGAAATTATCCACTCCGATGTCATCCAGTTCTCTGAGTGGGTATGTATACTATGTCTCTTTCATTGATGATTTCTCTAGGAAGACTTGGGTTTGCTTCTTGAAGAACAAAGATGAACTATTCGATAAGTTCAAGGAATTCAAAGCCTTGATGGAAAATCAAACTGACAAGAAGATCAAGACATTCAAATACGACAATGGTGGAGAATTCACTTTAGGTGATTTCAAGAAACTATGTAGTGATTCATGGATTAAGAGGTAGTTGACTGCTCCCTACAATTCACAACAGAATGGAGTTGCAGAAAGAAAAAATAGAACAATCATGGAAGCATCACGGGAAATGTTGCATGACCAGGATTTGCCTATGCATCTATGGGAAAAAGCAGCTAGGACAGCTGTATATGTGACAAGATATTGGACAACAAGACACCAGAAGAAGTCTTCACTGGTAAGAAACCTGAGGTCATCCATCTCAGGATATTTGGTTGTCCAGTATACACACATGTTCAAAAGGAAAAGAGGACAAAGGTAGATCCTTCACGAAACAAGGGCATCTTTGTGGGGTACAATGAAAGCTCGAAGGCTTATAGAATATACTTTCCAGGGTTCAAGAAGATTGATGTCAGTAGGGATGTAACATTTGATGAAAACTCAGCCTTCATCAAATCAAGAAAGAGACCTATTGAAGATCATGAAGAACCAAAGGAAAAAAAGTTTCAAGACATCACCATGACTGAATCAATTCCAGAAGCAGATCGTGAAGTTGAAGATCCACAAATACCTATAGATCCACCCTATGAAAATAACTCTCACAAGAGGAAACCTGCATGAGCTAGAGAGCTCATTCAAGATGCAGAAAGATATGGAATTCCAGAAGAAGAACACAGAGAAAGGAAGACAACTAGATCTCATACTAGCTATGTTTCCCTACTCTGTGATATTATGAACAAAGAACCTTCCAGTTATGAATAAGCAGTGGAAAAGAAAGAATGGAAGGATGCTATGGTCGAGGAATACCAATCGATCATGAAGAATGATGTTTGGGATGTAGTCCCAAGACCTGAAGGGAAGTCTGTTGTGACTTCCAAGTGGATCTACAAGATCAAGCATGCTGCAGATGGAAGCATAGAAAAGTACAAAGCAATATTTGTATCTCGTGGCTTCTCCCAGAAAGAGGGAATAGACTATGAAGAAACTTTTGCTCCTGTAGCCAGGTACATTTCCATCAGATCAGTACTTTCCCTGGCTGTACTGATGAAATGGAAGATACACCAGATGGATGTCAAGACAACTTTCTTGAATGGTGTAGTCGAGGAGGAAGTGTATGTGGAGCAGCCACTTGGGTTTGAGACACATGACAGAGGGACTCATGTGTGCAAAATGAATAAAGCCTTGTATGGATTGAAGCAAGATCTTAGAACTTGGTATGGTAGGATAGACAACTTTCTATCCAGTTTGGGCTTTACTAAGAGTAAAGCATATTCCAACCTTTACTACAAGGTTGAGGAAGGAAATCCTGTGATACTACTCTTCTATGTGGATGACCTATTTGTAACAGGTGGGGATGGATTGATTGTCGATACAAAGAGGAAGCTTGTTGCCGAGTTCGAGATGAAGGACTTGGGGATGATGCACTATTTTCTAGGCATGGAGGTGTGGTAGAGTGCAGATGGGATCTTCCTTGGACAAGGGAAGTATGCAGTAGAGATCCTGAAGAGGTTCGGGATGATGGATTGCAAGGCCACACCTATGGAATCGAACCTGAAGCTTCTGTGTTATGCCTCATCTGATCTGGTTGATGTCACTATGTATCGTCAGATGATTAGGTCCTTGATGTACCTGACGAACACTAGACCAGATATTTGCTTTGCGATGAACACATTGAGCCAGTTCCTAACGAATCCCAAAGGTGTTCACCTAGTTGTTGTAAAGCATATTCTAAGGTACATGAAGGGTACAATTGATTATGGGCTCAAGTATGATGTGAATCAAAATTTTAACCTGCAAGGTTATGTTGATTCAGATTGGGCAGGAAATGCTGCAGATAGGAAGAGTACATCTAGGTGCTGCTTTAGTATGGGATTAGGTGTGATCTCTTGGTTTAGCAGGAAGCAGTCCTACGTAGCATTGAGTACAGCCGAGGTAGAGTATGTTGCAACTTGTCCGACTAGTTGTGAGGAAGTATGGCTGAGGAAGCTATTGTCTGAGTTATTTGATCTTCCATTGGATGATAGTGGTATATTTTGTGACAACCAGAGTTGTGTGAAGCTGTCTAGGAACCCAGTGTTCCACAACAGGTCGAAACACATTGAGATCAAATATCACTATATTAGGGATATGGTGCAGAGAGGAGCCGTGAAGCTCCTGTATGTTGTGACAGATGAGCAGGTTGCAGATGTGCTAACGAAACCACTAGCCAGAGTGAAGTTTGAGTACTTCAAAGAGAGGCTTGGTGTTCTTCAAATTGACAACACTTCGAGGAAGAAGTGATGGACATATTTGCTGGAAGCCATTCCAAGCATGGTGAGAGGAGGATCCTTCCCATGGCTGTGGATGTAAGTGTTGGATGATGAGCATCAGGATGATGCTCTAGTTACTGCTCTGTATATGCATCATGTTGGATTCCTGTTATGATCAGTTGGATCATGTATATGTATATGCATCATGTTGGATGCTTGTTATGATCATTTGGATCATGTATGTGTATATGCATCATGTTGGATGCTTGTTATGATCAGTTAGATCATGTATATGTATATGCATCATGTTGGATGCTTGGACCATGTATATGTATATGTATCAAGTGGATACGTTGTATGATCAGGTAGATCATGTATGTTGATATATATTAGGTGGATACATTGTATGATCAGGTGGATCATGTATCTGTATATGTACTAGGTGGATACGTTGTATGATCAGGTAGATCATGTATGTTGATATATATCAAGTGGATACATTGTATGATTAGGTGGATCATGTATTTGTGTATGTATCATGTGGATACATTGTTTGATCAGGTGGATCGTGTATGATGATATGTATCAGGTAGATACTTGGTATGCATCATGTGGATGCATTGTATGATCAAGATGATCATGGATGACGAGCTTCAGGATGTTGCTCCAGATGACATGCATGAGGACGATGCAGTGACGATGATCAGGATGATCATGTGTGATGAGTATCAGGACGATACTCTGGATGATATGCATCGGGATGATGCTATGATGATGATCAGGATGATCATATGTGATGACATGTATCAGGTGGATACATTACATAATCAGTTGGATTATGTGTGATGAGTTCCAAAGACATAGATGCACATGAGCTTTTCGTACATGGTTGTAGATGTGTTCTCCCATGGTCACAATGTAATTGTTGGGCATTTCCGACACGGTGGCAGATGTGTTCTCCCATGGTCGTGATGTAATTTCCAGGGCCATTCGAGCATGGTTGTAGATGTGTTCTCCCATGTCTGCGATATAAGTGTTGGGGCCCTTCGAGCATGGTTGTAGATGTGTTCTCCCATGGCTGCGATATAAGTGTTGGGGCCATTCGAGCATGGTTGTAGATGTGTTCTCCCATGGCTACGATATAAGTGTTGGGGCCATTCGAGCATGGTTGTAGATGTGTTCTCCCATGGATGCAATATAAGTGTTGTGCCATTCTCGCATGGTTGTAGATGTGTTCTCTGTAGCTAGGGTTTTCACCCTAGATTGTGAAAATGAGCAACTACTAAGGAGAAGGGTCTCCTTAGTAGCAGTTCAATAAAACAATAAATTTAAACAATAAAACAATATGAAATATAAGCTAACATGTGCATTAACAGAAATAAAAGACAATGACAATATAAGAGAAAATTTTCTTTTTGTATTATGATATGATCAAGATTACATTTACCCCAAATATGGAGGTTGGTGGAGCTCTTACAGTAGTCCAGGAGGGCTACTTCCGTGCTCCAATGGGTTCCTTTTCCTTCTCCAAGGTGTTTGGATAATGGGCCAAAAGGGGCACTCAAATGAGAAACTAGCTCAAATGGTAAGTTAGGGTTTCAAGAGTGATTTTGGCAAAGTGAGGATAGGATCGATTGTGGATGTCAAATGGGGAGCCTCCATCACCTATTTATAGGTTTTTTAGTGGTGGAGTGTTGACCCATGGTTTTTGGCACCATATGGTTTAGGTCAATTGTTTTAGGGTTTTTGCTTCATTTTTCCCTCTTTTTCCTCTTTTTTATATTTTTTATTCCCTTTTATTTGATTTTTGGGAATTTAGGGGCTTTTTAGAGGGTTTTTGCTATCTTTTGAGGAAATTTAAATTATTTTGGGGGGAAAAGGGGGTTTTTTGGCCTTTTGGTGGCTTTTTAATGGTTTTTTTGAGGTTTTGGAGGAAAATATGGTAGGAAAAATAGACAAATGAGTCATGTAATGAGGGAGATGAGATGGTGAGCACTTTTTGAATGTTAACAGATTGCCCCTTGATGTGTGAGGGAAGGAGCTCATCATATGGCCGATAGTCATCATAGGTCTTTTATAGTTTTCCTGGGGTGTGGAGAAGAGAAGAAATGAACTAGAGCCCGGAACAACGATCCCGAACAAACTTTAAAAACTGAAAATACATGACCTCAATAATGAATGAGGAATAATCTGAATATATGGATGAGGCGGGCATTCCCATGCTCATATCAAGATATATAGAATAACAATGAGGCCCTAAAAGGGGACCTGAAAGATACATGGAGAACTCATTAGAGAAATTTTGAGGTCAAAAAAGGGCCTCAAAACAAAGAAAATGTACTATAAAATACAACCAATCACATTCTAGTAGATGACATCATCCCCCTTGGTGAGGTGGCATTGCATGAGTTAAGAATGCTTATTTGTCAAATTTTCTATGGTGGATGAAAACACATAGTTAACCAAGGTAGTGGTGTAAGTACTTTTAAGTCATAAAGTAAAGTACTCATAATGATAGTCTTTTCATAAAATAATATTATTGTCATTTTCAAGTAAAGTACTCATAATGAATGTCTTTTCACACTTTCACATAAAATAATATTATTGTCATTTTCAAGTGAAGTACTCTTAATTCATAAAGAAAGTCCTTTCACATTTTTTTATAAAATAATATATTATCATTTTTATGTTTTTAATTTTAAATTATATATTCACTTCATTCTATTTAATAACATAATGTCAAACTAATAAAGAATAATAATAGATTTAATAAATAATAATAATAATAATAATAATAATAATGCAATGTGGATTATAATAATATTATTGACATTTTACATGTAAATAAATTCTCAATTAAATTACATTATTAAATTCATGAGAAAAGTACTAAATCTAAAAAGTCAACATAAAATTAAAAAAAAACTCTTAAAATTGTTTTTTATTATTTAATTTCATTTGCAAGTTCAAGACAAATAAATGTTAAAGGACAATACATTTTTGGGAATTTACAATGAATCTTAGTCACATCAATGTAGTCTTATTTTATTAATTTTATTTTTAGTGAATTTTGAAAAGTAACTCAACCATGGTTATTTATATTGTGCATAGAAAATAGTGTGGGAGGTGACTTGTCATATATACCTACCCCATAAAACCCCCAATTCATAATATTTTAATATATCTCATATTTTTGTAGTACATCTCTTAGGAGGCCCTTTTTTGACCTCAAAATCTCTCTAATGACTGTGTACATCATAAGGGTCTAGAGGGGACACAAATCTGGGACATACTGTTGGGCTGACCATGTCTGAACTAAAGAACTGATACACTAGAATAATAATAGTATTGCTGAGTGTGGTACTAGAGGAACTGATGAACTGTTGGATCATAATGACGAGTAGTCATACTCTCAATGGTACACTAGACTATAGCTATACTGGGCACTCAAGGAAGCATCTAAGTGAGTGTCTTCCGAATACTGTCGCCAATGCAACCCGGATATCCACGAGAACATATAACTGGGTGTTCCGAAGTGACTCACCAATGTGCTAGAGTCGGGGAAATCCGGGGTCTTCGACCAATAACTGAAGGGATATACACCCTACACAAATCTCAACGATGCGATCAAGGTGTTGAAGTCGAGCATGTGAGAAACAACCACTCAGAGAGGCACTGAGGACTCCACTCAAAATGGTCTGTAGGAACTCACCATAGATGGTGATGAGTCCAAGGCATAGGGACCTATGGGTCTATCCTATGGAATAGATGGGCTGGTGTCGACAGAGGGAGACCTGCAACTAGCAAGGCAATGATGTTTCCTTGATAGGAGCACGAGGTGGATAACCGAAGTGTGAGAGTACTGATGGTAGGACTGACATACTATGGAGGTGGGGAATAACTGGGCAAATAGAGTGGATGGACTCAAACTTCCTTTGTTCAGAGTATGATGGCGGGGATGATCGAGTAGCATATGCAACTAACTGGTGGGAAGGGGATCATAGCTTTAAGGGGCCAAGGATGGTGACTAGAATGGGGGATACTCAAGTTGGTGTAGGATGACAGGAGATTGTAAGGGTGGTATATTGCAGAATGCTCTGAACAAAGGTGACCTTATTTGGGGTGTTGCCGAGGTGATTGATCATAGTGCTGAGGGGCACTGATGGGGGCTTCTTCATGGTTTAAGGAGCTGGAAGAAGTGTGCTCAAAATGGCACTGTCATGTGGATTTATATGAGCCTAGGATAGTTCATGCTCATGATTGCTTTCAATTTTAAGGAGTCTGAAAGCGATAAGAAGACTCTGAAATAATGGAGTGGTACCGTCGTGTGGATTTGTCCAAGCCCAGGATGGTGCATGCTCATGGTTGCTTTCAATTTTAGAGAGTCTGAAAGAAATAAGAAGACTCCAAGGGGGTTCTTTTTCATGTGTTAGTCTCCAAGGCCTGAAAAAACATAAAAGGATGCAATGAAGAACTCTTCTAGCTGGTGTGACTAGAGTATTCCTTTTTCGTAATTAGTCTACCAGGTCCGGAAAAGGGTTAAACTTATACCAGAGAGATGCCCTTTCAGGTACTTTAACAAGCATGAAAGGAAGCAAGATTGCTCGGTGATATTTTCATTCTTTTAGGAGTTAGAAAAGAGCTTAACAGAAACTCCCTAAGTGCCTTTTTCGTAAAGGACTTGTTCGGCCCGAAAAAGGGATAAAATTACACCGATCAAAAGGAATGGCCAAGCAAGGAGAGAGTGTTCAATCAAGGGACATCGATGAGAACCAAGAACGAGGGTTGGGGGGAAACACTGGTGGGCCTCCTTGCGAGATGATGAATGGTGGAAAAATAACAAAAGAATTGTAGTATGAATGGAGTGAATGGCTCATGTATAAATGTGTAATAATTTGATGGCGGCCGATGTGGCACGTAAACCGAGGAAGCAAGGTGTCGGGACACAATGTTGAAACTGTTTTTGGTGAGAGCGGAGTCACCAAAACTGTAGCTAGGGTTTTCACCCTAGCTTGTGCAAATGAGTACCTACTAAAAAGAAGGGTCTCCTTAGTAGTAGTTCAATAAAACAGTAAATTTAAACAGTAAAACAGTATGAAATCTAAGCTAACATGTGCATTAACAGAAATAAAAGACAATGACAATATGAGATAAAATTTTCTTTTTGTATTATGATATGATCAAGATTACATTTACCTCAAATATGGAGGTTGGTGGAGCTCTTGCAGTAGTCCAGGAGGGCTGCTTCCATGCTCCAATGGGTTCCTTCTCCTTCTCCAAGGTGTTTGGATAATGATCTAAAAGATGCACTCAAATGGGAAACTAGCTCAAATGGCAAGCTAGGGTTTCAAGAGTTATTTTGGCAGAGTGAGGATAAGATCGATTGTGGATGTCAAATGGGGAGCCTCCATCACCTATTTAAGGTTTTTTAGTGGTGGAGCGTTGACCCATGGGTTTTGGAACCATATGGTTTAGGTCAATTGCTTTAGGGTTTTTGCTTCCTTTTTCCCTCTTTTTCCTCTTTTTTATATTTTTTATTCCCTTTTATTTGATTTTTGGGAATTTAGGGCCTTTTTAGAGGGTTTTTGATATCTTTTGAGGAAATTTAAATTATTTTGGGGGAAAAAAGGAGTTTTTTGGCCTTTTGGTGGCTTTTTAATGGTTTTTTTGAGGTTTTGGAGACAAATATGGTAGTAAATATAGAAAAATGAGTCATGTAATGAGGGAGATGAGATGGTGAGCACTTTTTGGGTGCTAACATTCTCCCATTGCGTAGATGTAAGTGTTGTGTGATGTGCATCTAGGTTTTGCTTCGTGAACGATGTTATGATCAGTATGATCATGAGTATCAAGATCATATTCTGTGGCCATGGACAGGTTGTGCAGTAGCATGTAAAAGGTCCTGGGAGATCCGATAGGTTGAGCTGTGTGCTCATAATTAGTCCTGGGATGCTCTTTCGAGGTTTTGTTGACTCACGTAATAAGTCCCGAGGATTCCACAGTATGGCCAGTGATGATGAAGACCTGCAGGCGGTGGGCTTACATCTAGTCTGAAAAAGGACTGGCTCTGTATAACTTCCTATGATGAGTAGATCGAAGATCGATTGAGATAGAAGCAGCAGTGACGATGACGATAATTTGAGGACGATGATTCGCTGATGATAATACAGAGAAGAAGACTTGTGCTAGCAGATATGTGTCGAGAAATACCTTCCTTTTTAAGAGAGAGTGTTGATGTATATGTAGCTTTGGAATGTATTTCACCTATGTATATTGTACTCCTATAGAGATGTTATTATTGCTTTATATGGAAGTGTCGTCATTTGTATTGACAAGTGTTGCAAGTGTCGTAACTTGTTGTGATGGGTTATTAGACCACCAAGTGTGGGGTCGACCCGGATTAATGTAACCATGGGTTATTAGACTGAGTTAGATAAGTCGACCCCGCTAGTTTATTGGGCAAGACAGGACAAGTATAAATAGAGATCGGGAGATCTCTATTTGATCATCTCATTACTCACTCTTCCATCACTCGAAAAGCGGTGCACATGTGAGGAGGAGGATCAACTGCTAGAAGAAGACTATCTCTTGTACTTTGGTTGTATCATTGCTCTTTCTATCTCTGAGGAAGTTGTGGGGTTTTTCACCTTTATGGTTTTCCCCAGTGAAACTCTGTGTGTTTATTGTCTCATGTGATTGCTTGGTGTAATTGATATGCATTGTTATATTTGATATGTTGTACATGTTATTTTCTCAGTAAGTATCCTAGAGTATATTGAATTAATGCTAAAAAATTAACACTGGGCCACGAATTTTCTTGAATGTGTAGCATTGTTTAAGGAAGTCAGGTGGTTTGATTTCTTTGAGAGAATTATAGGTTTTAATGTTGATGTTACTCATGCCTTCGCTCAAAATCTTACCAATATCACTGTAAGCTTCAATACTTTGAAGTTTGAACTAATAGAGGGTTTAATTGTTGAATCTACCGGTGCTCCCATGGAGGGAGAATCATGGTTTAAGAAAACCCCTTTTGACTTTGACCTAAGCACGTTTATGCTACCAGGTTGTCAATCCCTTGACTGGAGCAAAGGGGTTCATTTAAACAACTTCAAACCAGAATGGAAGTAGGTTATTGGAATTGTGTAGAGCTATATTACATGTGAAAAAAGGTTTACATCAGTGTTTAAATACCATATCAGGTTTTTGTTGCACTTAAACCAACAATCCAAGATGAATTTACCGTTTTCCCTACTTAGAAGTCTTCAAAAGATATCAGCCAGGGTTAAGGGTCACGCTGATCACACGAGCCAGTCACTGTCTCATCATGGCTTGATCAAATTGATTGTTTTGACAAAGTTACAAA
This sequence comes from Larix kaempferi, assembly GCA_027924585.1. Taxonomy (NCBI): domain Eukaryota; kingdom Viridiplantae; phylum Streptophyta; class Pinopsida; order Pinales; family Pinaceae; genus Larix; species Larix kaempferi. The sequence continues at coordinate 4,242,732 of BSBM01000798.1, read as the reverse complement.
AGAAGAATTGAAAATGGGACCATTTTTTGTTTTGGTCAGGGTTTGTAATTGAGCAAGGCGAGCATGGAAAGAAACCTCTGCCCAATAAACAATCTAGTTTTGTTAAAAAATTAAGAAGGCATGCAGCTGAAGACATAGTACAAGATAATTTAAAAAAATATAATCTAAAGGAATATTTTATAAACCCCGATGATGCAGAGCAGGAAAACATGACTGGAGATGAGCATGAATGCATTCTTGAAGATAATATAATGGAAAATATAGATGGTTCAAATTGGGAAGAAGCTATAAGTTCAATAGTGTTTGATGGACAATCCACTCGAGCGGACGCGAGATGGATCTCCCTTGCTCAAAGTGAGTCTAGAACAAATAATACAGACTACAAACAACTTTCCTAGATCTACTTAAGGATCAAGTACTATATGCCTTACCTCAACTTCACAATCCTTTCTCCTGGATGCTACTCCATGTCCTGTGGTCGTCAAATCTCAGCTGCAAGACCTGTTAGGACACATAGAACAATGCAAACAAGTAAAGAGCATCTATACAATAAGAGATCTAAGTAAGTAGTTAAGCATGTAAACTACACAATATCATCACACATAAACAATATTTGTGGAAAGCGTTTATATTACTGTAAATCAGGAAAATACATAGATAAGAATATACTACAAACAAGGCTTAATGTAGTATCCCTTCTCCATCCAAGCCAATTGTCATCCCTTCCAAGGAAGTGTGAGTCTCTCAATGGATGAGTTAGAGATCTCTCCAATGTGATTTCACCAACATGCAGACACTATAGACTTCCTCCCCTTGGAGAGGGGTAGAACTTCACTTATATAGGACTAAGTGGATAGGGTATGGATAGGGTAGGTTGAGATATGGTAGGAGAGAGATAGGGGATCATTCCAAGAGGTTAGGAACCAAGTGCCATCTCTCTCAAGAAGTCAAGGATAAGGATCCAAGTCAACAGGATTCGAGAATGAGCTCAAAGGACCTATTTTTGTCCATTAACTAACTTCGGTGCACCCTGCAGTAGAGTAAGATGTGACGTCGTAGGTTCCATGAGTGTAGCCTACGAAGACCTCTCACAACTTAGCATAAGTGAAATGATATACCTTCCAAGTGAATGACTTAGCCAATGAAACTTCAGAGGTGTATACACTGAATCATCGTGATGGTAGGATTTTAGGTGTAACAGAATGCCACCCATAGCATGAAGCTGTTGAAATATTGGACAGGTGAAATGCTTTGACAGAAAGAATGGAAATGGCTTGTCGGACGAAGGACACTGCTGCAGTACAACTGAATCTGAGTACACTATCTCATATGACACACAACATGGCTGCCGACCAATACATTGCAGATCCATGGTAGTAATGACCGACTGAACACAATCATGGCTACTAGACACAAGTTTAGATCCATGATGAGATGATAACACAGCCACAACCAATACAAATGTGGATCTGTGTGACATGCCTCAATACAAACTCCATCGCAACCTGGGTAAAACATGACTCCCCAGGGTCTTCAAGATGAACCCACAATGATACGAATATATCCATGTGATTACAAATGTCTTGACGTCGAACATGGTAGAAACCACTTGATTACCGGTCATTGATTTATACCATTAATAAGCGCGAGGGAAATCATCATTAATGTCAATGATCCTCAAGGTATCACAGTACATATCATCAAGTGCGAATAAATGAGTTGAAGTTGAACGCGAGATGAAATATTTCAATCAAGAGTCAATGATGTAAACTCATGTTGAAAGTGAGGTAACCTGCCATTGAGGCATGTAGGGCCAAGGTACTTGGTTGGTTTCTAGATTCAATACTCGGATGATGAGCTGAAGTTGACAAGGATGATTCCGTCGAAGGAGGGCCATGATGAATCCCCCATCCTAGACACAAAACACAACAAAGGGTGTGTAGAGAAGATCAGATGGTATAGTGACATGCAAGACTGACTCAGAGTAGACCAACATGATGGAAGGTGTATTGACTGCAGATGATGAGTAGTGAGAGAATTCTTGATAATGGGCATGGCATGCCTTGGTAGTATTGACTTGATGAGTTATGGTACCAATTCCTAATGCAACTGATGATGGAAGCGTTCTTTGAATGACTCAAAGGAGTAACAAGACTCAGGAAATTGACAAGACTCGAGGACAAACAGATTATCCAAGTACTGAATGAAAATGCAAATGAGTTCCATGTTCAAGAGTGACTATGTACTGTCACAGACAAAGGGTGTAACATAAAAGCTTTCCTTTTTCCCCATCATGACTGATGAATGCCTCACTTGTTTTTTAGTGAGCTTGATGAGGGTAACCAGATGCTTGGTATAGCTCATCTCATAGATGAGTCCAATCCCAAATGTTTTATGAACCTAGGAAAGGAGTTGTTCATCCCAAAATGGGCCCTTCGATGTTTGAAATTTAATGAGTCCAAAGAAGGAAAATTCAGCATCATTTCATGTTTAGAGAGTCTGAAAAGAACTAAAGGAGACTCCAAAAGGTAATTTTTCGTAAAGTTAGTATCTTCGCCTGGAAAAGGGTAAAACAACGCGAGAGAGAACTCTTCCATCCATGTTTGGTTGGAGTATTGCTTTTTCGTAAATAGTGCTTCCTGGTCCGAAAAAGGGGTAAACTATCACCAGAAAGACGATCATTCAAATGATTTTACAAGCATGAAAGCATCAAGTTCACTTGCCAATCTTTTCCTATTTAGGGATTTTGAAAAGAGCTTAAAAGGACTCCATGAATAACTTTGTCATGGTTGATGACCGAGTACAACAAAGGAAAAAGTAAACTCGGCACAGTTCCTTTTCCATAAATAGTCTAGCGAGGCCAGATAAAGTGATAAACCTATACTCGTTAGACACACCTTTTTAACTCAAATTTTTAACGAGCACGAGAATGATATCAAAAGCACTCGAAATCTTTTTCATATTTGAACTAGAGCCCAAAAAAGTAAAAATTAAGCTCAAACCACTTTTCATGTTTCAACCAGAGCATGAAAAAAGTGAAAAATAAGCTCAAATGCCATCTTACTGTTTTTAACGAGCTCGAAGATAGCTTGGAAGAATGCTCATGATGTCTGCTTCATTTTTTAACGAGATTGTAACATAAAATGAACTATGCTCGGGGTAATTTTCATGGTTTAATGAGCTCGAAACCTAAAAAGAAAGTATGCTCGAAAATGTTCCCAATGGTGCAATTTTTCCCAACATGGAATCCATAGGTTGGTGTGTGACCCCAGCATGATTACTAGAAGTAAGTGACTTAGCTCTAACATGATGTGGAGAGGCGATCGAGTTGACTTCAATGTAACTTCTAGAGGTTGAAGACATGCCCCCCAAGCTTCATTTCATTCGCCTAAGGCGTAGGCAGATGAAAAGAAGGTTTAGGTGCTAAGTCTACGAGAAGACTCAACTCAAAGGGGAAAGGGTTGTTTCATTTTTTAACAAGCTTGACACAGGAATAGAACTCTGCTCAGTGAAGCTGGTCTCATTTTTATGCAAGTTTGAAACCAAAGGTGAACTATGCTTGGGGGGTCTATTCCATTTTTTAACAAGCTTGGAATCAAAGACTAATCTGTGCTCAAACTACTGGTTTCATTTTTTAACGAGCTTGAAGCCAAAGGTAAACTCTGCTCATGGTTAAGGCCCATTGATGGGTTCCTTCCCAACATGATGCCCAAAGGTTGGTAAATGCCCCCAGCATGATTGCTAGTATCTTAACATGGTGGTGTTCCCTCAACATGATTGCTGACGGTACGAGATGTGGCATGCCCCCCAAGCTTCATTTTGTCTGGAAATGCTACTTGCTAACCCAACTACCAGCTTGGCTACTAATATGAGAAATGTTCACCATGGGGGGAAAGTGAGAATCAGATGAAATGAAGGTTCAAGTTCTAACTCTAGCGAGAGACTCGAACCGATGGGAGGGAGATCTATTTCATTTTTACACAAGCTTGAAATAGACTATAACTATGCTTGAGGGGACCCATCTTATTTTTTAATGAGCTTGAAATGGAATAAAACTATGCTCGAGTGGATGGTTTCATTTTTATGAAAGCTTGAAACCAAAGGTAAACTATGCTTAGAGATGTCTATTTCATTTTTTAACGAGCTTAAAATAGAATAAAACTATGCTCCAGTGGATTGGTTTCATTTTTATGCAAGATTGAAACCAAAGGTAAACTATGCTCAAGTGGTTGGTTTCATTTTTGAATGAGATTGAAACATAAAATAAACCGTGCTTGTACCCCCCATCCTCAAGGGGAAGAAACCACTAAAACATGCAGAACATTTAGGGAAGTCTGATGACTGGCATTCATGCGATGATTGGGTGTCACACAGGAAAGTTGATCAATGGTCACAATCCTCCCATTGTAGGGAAAATACATCACTCGAAAGTGTGTGGACAGGACAGATTTCATAGCATAGTGTTTTGGCCACAACAGATCCCATGCTTAGCTGAAGCACGGGAACCCCCATTTTGAATAAACACAAAGGTATTTTGGTGAGTGTACTATGTAAATATGACAATTTAGGTTTTCACTTGTTTAGTTCTCTCACCCATACTTTTTTCCTGCGTGTTTTTCTCTTTCTGGATGATCTCTAACTATTTGGTTTGTCAAATTCCTCAAATTTTGAGTATTTTACCCTTTTTTAATCAACCCGAAAACCAACAGCTAGGAGACCCAAAACTCGCAACCTGAAAATTTTCAGTTGCGGGGTGTTTGTTTTACAGTTTTGGAATTTACGTTCCTGAAACCTGCAACCTGCAACTCGACAGTTGCAGGTTGCGGGATTTGTTTGTTTTGTTTTTGAGTTTATGAAACCCAAAACCCGCAACCCGACGGTTGCGGGCTGCGGGATTTCACTTTTTGAGCTTTTGGTTTTCATCAACCCAAAACCCGCAACCCGACAGTTGCAGGCTTTGGGTTTTTCCTTTCTAAATAATTTCGGGAAATTTTGCCCCGAAACACACAACTGCGGCTTTCGGCTTTCGAGAAGTTGTTTGCGGTTCACTAGTGTGTCATTCCCGAAACCCACAACCTGGAAGTTTTGGGTTGCGGCTTTCGGGAACACGTTTGTCATCTTCAATTGTGGTCATTCCCAAAACCCGAAACCCGCAATTGCGGCTTTCGGCTTTCGGGAATTCTTTTCTTCCTTTTCCATTTGCTTGACCCCACAACCGGCAACCCGCAATTATTGCGTTGCGGCTTTCGGGATCCTTTAATAAATTTTGTGAATAAAATTTTTGCACAACCCCGCATGTCGCTTCGGTTAATCTTAGCCGTTCATTTATTCTGATCGCACAGTTATCTTTTAATATGGTGAATTCAATAAATAGGGTTTTTTCTATTTTATTTTTACCATTTTACTTTCGAAGAATTACTCCGTCGCACTGTTGTTTTTACCGTGGATTGCGTAGCAAGTGCCGTTTTACATTTGTTTGCTATTTCGGGTAAGCTCACTGTCATCGTTATACTACCAGTCTATAATTTTGTTATTTCTGTATTGATTTTGATTTTAATTTTCTTATTGATCAGAAATTGCAAGCTCTTTTGCCATGTCGAAAGGTACACGTTCTAAAACACCACTCAGAGATCCTCTGGTCAAAGACCCTAATTTTGGTTTGCTCTCTGACACCAGTGAGCAAGTCACTGAGACATACTAGAGAGATTGGTCGAAAATATACACCATTTTTTATAATGATGACCTTTCTCATATTGAGAACAATAGACCATTGTATGAGAGAATTAAGGCTTCCCAAATTCATGCTATTCCTGCGTGCCCTGCTATCTTGCCTTACACAGATGCTATAAAATGGATAATTGAGAATTCCAATGTTAAATACCGTTGTTTTAACAATAGCACGGGGTGTCAATTAACACATTTTTGTCTAGAGGTTTTTGTCCAGGATTTTGCTCTGAAACCTCATGTGCAGACCCTCTCCCCCGATTTTATACAGTCGTCCAAAACCCGGTTTAACATCAATGAGATGATTAGGTCATGGATGCTTAAGCTGAAAACCTTTGTGACTAAGGCTGATAACCTTTATCCCATCATCTGGTTTGAGGAACCCTACTCTTTACTAGAAGCCATGCTTTGCAGGCTTTTTGGCCTACCAAATTGTTCTCTTTTCAAAGCAGAATGGGCACCCATAGCACATCATGTGCTACTCACAGGTGAGTCTTTCCCATGGGCCTCTATCCTGTCGGCTGAACTAAAGAATGCCATTCATGAATATCAAAAGGATCCATCTCATAAGAAACCACCCTTTTTCCTATATGCATATGTCCTTGATGTTTTTTTCTCAGAGTTCCAGTATCCTAACTTGGGTTGGAATTGGACCCCTTTAGACCCTCCTGTACACATTTATCATTCGACACTATGGGAAGAGAATTTTTCACCCTTGTTATATGACATTTGTGACCACTTCATGGGTACCATCTATTTCAATATATTCAGGAAACAACCACCTGCATTCTCAGAAGATGCTAAGACTTTCATCAACACCATGGGTGATTGGTATGTAGGTGAGTATTTTTCATACATCAGGATTTGGGGAAGTGACATAGTACACCTGCTTCCCAGGATTGTCCCGGACAAGATGATAATACAGGAAGTTTCTTTTCAAACTGTCACTGATGGCATGTATAAGAAAATCACAGGTCCCAGGAAGAAAGGTTGGCCTAAGTTTCCTCTCAATCTTGGTCAGCTGGTTATCCCGACTTCAACTTGGGCTACAGTTTTAGGTGACCAAATAGATTCCTTGAGATTAGGTACTACCCCGAAAAGGAAACATGACTCCAAGAAGTTCCTGGATGCACACCTCAAGCAAGTACATATGAAAATATATTATGCACATGAGTTAGTTCCAAATGACTTCATATACCAAGGGGTGTACACATTCTCACTGGTTCTAGCTAGGGCAAAAGACTTACAAGAATAGCAGGACATTTTAAACTACCAGAATGAACTTAACGTTGGAGTTCTGAGTTATAGGGCCATGCAGCTAAATATCATTGAACAAGCAAGAAGAGACAAAGAAGAGAAAGAAGCTCGGAAGGCCAATACTCCTCTCATGATTACATCCCCTTACGGAAACAAAGGTAAAGCTCCTCTAGGGGAACTCTCTCAAAATAAAGCTAGTGAAAAAGCTAAAATGATGCTACAGTCAGCTCGTGAATCCCAGCAGTAGATGGTACAATTGCCATCGATGTTAAAAACTCAATTGCTAGAACCTCCAAAGCATGCAGTCGACATTCAGCCACCAATTGCATCAAATGTTCAAATATCTACTAAAGAAACTCAAGAAGATGATGATCTGGTCATAACTCAGGCTAGCCCTGCTAAGAGGCAGAAAGTCTTTCCTTCTTCCTCACAGGTTTCTACAGTTGACCTAATAAACTATGATGAAGAAGTGGTCCCACCTCCTCCGGTACCAGTAATAGAAGAAGTCACTGAAGATCCTAAGATTGTCATTGAATTATTAGATAGTATTAATATGGATCATTCCTTCCCTGAGCAATCAGTGTTGGAATTTAATGCTACTCCTGGAATTGCATCATCAGCATTTACACTGCCATCTGTCCAACCAGCCTCTATTGTTCCTTTAGGGGGAACACTTCTTGTTTCCTTATCACTCTTGTTCAACATCCTCAATGACACTACTATCCCATCACCCGAGCACTCAATCCCTTTACCAATTCCTTTGTCTATTGTTGCAGAAGTCCAGCCTTCGGCTGTCCCTCTGCAGTCACCCATAGTCATTTTATTAACAAACACTACTGATGTATCTTCTAAGATTTCCTCACCATCTTCACCCACCAAAGTTCTTAGTCAACTTTCACTTCCAGAAGCTAATGTTGATACTCAGGTTCCATTATTTGAAGCGTTTGTTTCAATCCCTTCCTCAGATCCATCTTTGTTAATTTCTCAAGCTATCATTACATCTTCAGTTACTACTCAAGTCACCATACCTATTCCTACCCCAGTTATTACCCAAACACCTTCACTAATCTTAGCAGTTAGTGTCACTTCTACTTCCACACAGTCAATGGTTGAATACACAAATGAAGATATAGTTCCCCTTGGGAATTACTTCTATAGCAAGGATGATAAGACAGTGATAAGAAAAACCAGGAAAAGAGGTCAAGGTCAAGATGGTTTGGAAGCACCTGAACCAATTCAAGTAATATGGGCTCCCAGGACCAATAATCCAAGAATTGAAGCCATTGAAGCAGCAGCAGCCTTAGGATCCTTTTCCAATTCTAATTAGGATTCGATCCAAGGTTTGGATAGAGAAGTTGACCTCAGGGATGAAGAGATCAAAAACCTAAAAGAGGAATTGGCTGAAGCTAAAAAACAAAATTCTACTGATGTGGCTGATCTCAGGCAAACTTGGGCAAGTAAGTTGCTTGACCTAGAGCAAAAGAATGCCACTATTCTCATTGAATTCAGTCTCTCACAATCTCAGCATTCCATTTACGTTGAAAAAATAGTTTCCTTGGAAAAGCAGGTTGAGGATGCAACTATACGTGTAGCCTCCTCAATTTTTCTCAAGTTTACACCCTGTGATTTTAAGAATCTGGCCCTCAAGGTGAATCAGTATCAGCATAAACTTTTGGAGAAAGTATACATTGTTTTGGATGAAATCAGGGAAAATTTCATTAATTTTTCCAAGATGTCCTCCACCCTTGAAGAACAAAAGGAGAAGAGACTCCGAGCTTTTAAGGCTCAGGAGGAAATCAGTGAATGGAAGGGGTATGTTAAGAATGCACCGAAAGATATCCCAATCCTCATCAGTTTCTAGTTTAAAAAGATCAAAGCCTCTCTAAATACTTGGCTTGATTATAATGAGACAACTGAAGCGACTATCAATAAATCAAAGGATATCTCCACCAAGAAATGGTATGCAGTAGACAAAATTATGCATGTTCTAGGATTACCATTAATGACCCCTATCCTGGAGGATTTGCCGCCAAAATGAAGACTTGAAGAGCTCGAGAGTAGGCGTGAGGAGTTCACACAGAAGATTCAAGATCTTGAACAAGTCAGCATTCAGGATGTGGATGATTTGGTTAGAGAACTGGTTGTCATGGAAGGCAAGATTCGTATGTATCTTCGTACTTGGCACAAGCTGGCGAAACATGACATGGAGAATAGTGTATGCAATGTTCAGTTAGCTTTAGAATTTGTCAGTTTATCAAATATAGACGATTTGTTAAACATATATGAGAAATGGTAGGATTTCTTGGATCTGTAGTTTTGATCCGATTTTGTAATTTTTTTTTTCTAGGATCTTCATTTTTTGGACTTTGTTGTAATTATTTAAAGAAGGATGCCTCTTGTAGTTAGGGGTTGGTAATTTTGGAGTTGTAAGTCGGAAAAAGACTGGACTGAAGGTACTATGTTAAGCAGAGCTTTTTGTAATTTCTGTACAAGACCTCTTCATACAGTAAAGTTATCTTTTAATCTATCTTCTGTTATTCCTCAAATTTCTTCGAGAGATTCTGATTTATGCTTCAAATTGTCATATGTTATGTATCTGATCTTTGCTAAACATTTGTTAATATATAAATCTGTTGTATTGATTTCTCTATATGACTGGTTTATGTTTCAAAGTGCTTCATTGAGTTTTTTCAATATAAGTACTTTCATGTTTTATTTTTGCAAATGATTCGGTGCATATGAATTTATATAATCATTGTGAATTTTTAAATTAGCAGAGTGATTACAGACTGGATCTTGACGGAGCTTGAATACTTGAAATATTGTCATTTGATTTTCATTAACTGATAATAATTTAAGTTAACAAGTAATACAATTAAAGACATTTTTGTTTAAGCTGTTCAATTACTTGTTTAATCATATCTCAAGACCAATTTGCACATAAACAAGCTTTCGTTTTAGAATAGGATTGAATTAGACTCATTTCCCTTTTCTAAAATAGGTTAGGTTAGCTTTGTATTACTATATCCACACCTTGGTTTTCCTTGATTGGAAAACTGATCTTATATCTCAACTCATCTAATTTTAGAGTGCCAGCGGAGGCCTAATATCTGTGGGGGATCACCACACCAAACAGGTTGGGGATAGAACTGCCCTTGCGCAGGGTCTTTCGAAGCCTTTCAACTTGGGTTTTCTTCCTCTGTTGAGTGTCTTGGAACATTCCAGCACCTTTTGCATCTAACCTGCACAACTGAGGCATCAACAAATGGCGCTAGAAGGAGGGCCAATAGTACAACATGCCTAAACAAGCCACTAAGAAACCTCCTCCAGCAGATACTTCAACGGTTCAAACTAGAAGCCAATCAAGGGCTTCAACATCTGAACAACCAACAGAGTCACAACCAACGGTTGTCCCTGTTACACCTGCTCAACCCACAGTTGTCCCTGCTACACCTGCTCAACAAATTGTTGCACCTGTTGTATCTGCAGCACAACAGGAAAACACAAGGAATATCTTTATTGTATCACCTACCAGAGGAACCCTCTCACTAGAGCAGATATTGAAAACATCAGCCGATAGGGTCACTAGGGCAGAAAAAATTCGTGATGATCAACAAGGACACGGTCTTGCAGCAATCAATTTAGTCAATTTTATGCAGGCTGATAATCAAGAACCTCAGCAAGACACAGTTTCACAGATCAATGATCCAATTATCCAACAGACAACTGATCAAAATATTGAACATCAACAAACAGTTAATCCACAACTTGAAAATCAACAACTAGTTGGTCAATTAGTTTCCCCTGAATACAACCTTAGTCAAATTTTTCAGGAAGCACAAGATCAGCCAAAACTTGAGACTGGTGGACCACCACCATCTCCTCCTTCATCCTCTTCCTTAGAGAGTGAACATTCTTCAAGTTCTTCATCAGAAGAAGAAGAAGAAAAAGAACCACTGATGGCTGTAGAAGGACAAAACAGACCTTGGCTTGAACAAGATGCAGTTTGGGTACTTGGAGACCAAAATAGACTACCCAAAAACTCTGAGAAGTGGTTACCCAAGTTTAACCCAGATGACAAATCACCTACCCTAGATCATGCTAAAACCTTCATGCAAGTTATTAGGCTTAGAAGTGTCATTTACGAGGATGTAGTCTGCAGACTCTTTCCTTATACTTTTGAAGGAAAGGTAGCTACATTGTATTTTGCCTTGCCACCAAGGTCTATTGTTTCTTGGGATGAGTTTGAGAAATTATTCATCCAAAAGTTTGGAGATGACAAAACACCACAGGATCTTGTTTTGGATTTATCCTCCATGAAAATCAAAGGGAAAGAAAGGGTTAAATATTTGAACCAAAGGTTCTCATACTTGAAGAATAGGATTCCTATCAACCTTCTTCGTGCTGAAGAATTGTTGATAGCCTACAATGAAAAGGGCCTACCTGCTTCAATTTCAATGTGGGTGAAACGAGCACAAAAGGGAACTTTGTTGGAAGTGTTTGCTGAAGCAATACAAGTTGAGAAGGAAATTTTTTGTCTTAAGGACAATCCAAAAATCTCAGAAGAACAGCCTTCAACTTCCAGGAAAAGGAATGATAGTGTTCCTAAACCTACTGCACAAAACAATGATCTATTTGACATAACTGACATGAAAAAACTCATCCAGAAAATGTCAAACGAGATGGTAGATTTGAAAAGAACTAACAATGAAAATCAAAACCAGAATAGAGTTTTTGTGAGGCCACCTTTTAGGAGACCTTATCAACCTCCACTGAATCCACCACCTCCTAATCCAACAGAAGGCATCACGAATGAAGAAATTTATTCTATCTTTAGAGCCTTAGCAGCAAAATCTCAAAACACCCCTGAAGTCCCCAATGATCAAACTGCTCTAGACCCACAACCACCTGAGGAAGAAGAATATGAGCATGAGGATCCACAAATCAACAATCTAAGCTACTTTTCATAGATTCCTATGTGTGAAGTAGAAGAAGAACCTGAGACTATATTTAATGTCCAGCATCCTTATAACACAAGGTCTAAACCTTAACTCCCTCAGGATCCTTCATCCTCCACACCAGTTCCTAATAAAGGCAAGACTATCCCCCACAAGGATACAGTCATCCCTGAGATGGAGTACAATTTAGTTGAAGATCTTAAAAGAGTGAAGGAAAATATCTCTTTGTTGGAATTATTGAAAATCCCCTCGATTGTCACGTCCCCTCCCATCCAACCAGCTAGATGGAGAGGATCGTGATGGTTAAGCCGGGCATTTAGCCCCCATATCTATTCATTAGCACAAGCATTCAAATTCAAATGATTAAGAATATATACATACACAAATGCATAACAGATGTGATATTAAACTGGGCGTCTAGCCCTATGAAACATTTAATCATAAGCATGAACATAATATAACAGAGATAGATGGAGCTGTATGGTTTTAAGAAAATCACAGCGGAATATTAAGAATTTCACATCCATCATACATTTAAGATGTTCATCAAATAAGTAATTGCCAATTTAACGCACAAGAGAATACTTATCTTATACAGAAGTAGTCCCACGCAACTGGCTATGCAACTGCAACGTTCCACCCAACCGTAGGCCAGTGTGCTCCTCAATCTCTCAGCACCACTTCCACCCCCGAGCTGGGCATGATCTCTACAAGGAACCAGGGAACAACAGACTCACACATAGCCAAGCGTACACCAAAATGAGCCAAGCCAATCTACAATTGGGTTTATCAGGCTGCTAGGAGATGGAAAGGAAGAGTTGCTAAGATAGTGAGCTCCAGCACAGAGCCAGGGATAACCTTGCAAGATCTATCTAGCTTGGCACCCACAATACCTACACACCCAGCACAAGGAAGTATTCTTTTCACTGCTGTGCAGTCCCTCAAGCCATACCTTCCCTATCTAGTGCTCTCAGGGTATGCATAGAAGAGTAACCAAAGCCCTCTTGATCTTTTTGAGAGGTTGTCTCCCCCACTAGGTTTATCAAGCCACTTCTATCCACTACCACTCCAACACTTCATCCCACAGGCTCGAACCAAGAACAAGGATGCACATAACAGCAGAACCCCACTTGCTGGGCATGAGGAAAACGTTTTCCACAGTGGGATGCATGAGATGGGGTTTCAACTAACCCAGAAAAATGTGGGAACCCACAAAAACGAAATGGGAAGTTGGTGAACAACCCAGGAAGCCAAATCCGTTTTTAGAAAAACGTCCTTGGACATTCAGGGGAAAAAATCACCTCCGTACAGTCCTCAAAACGTGGCCCTCCCTCTCCCAACTATTATATACTGCAAAAATGACTCCCAGGCATGGAAAAATGCAGTATTTAGATGAAAAACGTAAATGGAAAGAACCCAGCTAACTCTAACTGCGTGCATGAATGAAGACTGCCCATTCCCCATGGATTTGGGCACCATTTCGTGGGTGGTTTCTTGCCCCACAAGCAAAACACGATTTTCCAAGTTGATGGCTTGCCCATGCATGAAAATGGCTTGCCCATACTCTTTCATTCCCAAGGCATTAACTGCCTTAACCAATTTCTTGGAAAAATTAAATGATTGGGTACATGAGACAAAATGGGTAGTTGGTGGTTTATGGGTTTCCCCATTGACACATGGATTAATACTATTGGCTCAAGGGTTTGAATAATTTCCCTCCCTATTCCTTGTAGAACCATGCCCCATCTCTTTTGTTGCATTGCATAGCCGGTTGTGGGTATTTTTCATTAAAATTCGTATTTACATGATGTCTTATATACATTGTGCCCATCTCGCACAAGAACCATAGGCATCTATTTTAATTGCCGATACATAAACGCTAAATCAATGGTGGGGCCTTGGCCTTGAGCTCCTCACCATGATTAAGTTACAATATTTACATCATTTACAAAGGGGGTCAAAATGGGGACGTGACATCGATGAGGGATACTTTACCCAAAATTATGGTGGTCAAAAAGCCAAGAGAATTGCATAATAATAACCTTGACTCTTTCACTAAACCAGATGATCAAAATTCTGGAAACAAAAGGCCACCTCCTTTTCTGCTTACCTATATTGGAGAAAACTCACTATGGCTTGGGAATACCACAACAAATAGATGATTACCAAAAATATACTCAATTCTCAAAGCAATGCTATTATAAATGACAATGTTAAAATAATGGAGAAATGTAACCAACCTTGATCCAAACGTTTGATGTAGATCGTCGTTGGAGCTTTCAATCCATGCACTTGAAATCTGCAAATTAGTCTTGATAGCCAATATCCAACAAGTACATATAGTATATAATTGACATTAACATTATCAATAACAATGGTCCATAATATCACAATCAAATGTAACCCAATGTATAATAAACAACATGATGGACGAGAATATGATTATTTCTATTAATGAACAAGAAGAAGTACAAAGTGATATGACCTCTCACCGGCAATCAATCTGAACCAAGATCTAGATCAATCCACTTGTGCCTCCACCACTTCAATCCTCCATGAATGGAAAACTCAAACTAGAAGGAGTTTGGAAGGTGAACATAAGGGGTTCACAACTACAAGGATCAATGAGTGCAGACTCAAGATCGGGCAAAAATCCACTAGAGCTCTCTTACTATTCTCTTCTTCCTCCCGTCCATAATCCATATCTACTCAATATATAGTCCTCTCAAAGGTAGGTGAAAGGATACATCGAGAAGTTACTCGGGCAAATGGAGAGCCAAAGGTCACCCAATGACTACTTTTTGGGAGTAAAAAGTAATTAATAGTGGTTTTTACCATTTGACATGCTACCCGCGGGCTATAGTGATGCAACTTGCAGGTACGCCTGCTATAAGGATGCAACAGGCAGGTAAGAATAAAAATAGGACAAACAAGTGTCTCTGAAGGATATAAGTGGATCTAAGTCACTAAAATGGATCCAATAGGCCAAAGAATGCTAACGCGCACAGGGTGCAAGATTACGATGTAACAAATGCCCCCTAATGTGTGAGGTCAGAGACTGAATGTGCTACGATGGCCGAAATACATTATAAAACTCAGAAGTGGAGTGATGGAGACACAAGTGGAAAGAGCAGCTCACTCGTTATAATACAATAGTATCTCTGAATACATGTCGGTATAGTACAACAATCTGGTACAATGGCCATGAATAGGCAGTACATAATGGATACATGTCATAAGTGATCATAGCCATGATCCCTCTATAGTAAGATATGGTCTCTTGCTGAAAAGGAAACAACTGGTGAAAACTAGAGGTACAAACTACTAAAATCTGAGAGGTGATATCTGAGATGTAAAGTCAAAGTCATATGTAGCATACTGAATGCCACAATTTCCTGGGGTCTTCTACACAAGTCTTCGACGGTGCAAGTCCCATCAAGTGAATAAAGGAGTTGGGGTCGAACCTGATGAGACATCGTCTGATTAACAATCAATGATGTATACCGTTAACAGACGCGATATGACCCACCAATAATGAAAATGGGCATCAAGGCATAGAGCACAATCATTGAAGTGTGAATAAATGGGTTGAAGTTGAACACTAGGATGAATCCATCGATCAGGGGACATCGATGTATTCCCAAAACTGTCAATGGTTAGAGAACCTGCCACTAATGACTGCAATCCTCAAGGTACTCAACCGAACTCTAAGCCTCAAGTCCCGTAATAAATGGGTTGAAGTCGACGGAACGAGACTTGCTAGAAGGAGGGCATTAAGGCATCCCCCATCAACCAGCATGAGGTACCAGCAACACTGAAAGATTTGGAATATCTCAAGTGAAACGGACTGACTCAATAAGGATGGTCGACATGCAATAGTCAAGATATCTGAGGAGTGGCCGACACTGGTTTCAGGACTTCCTTTGAACAAGAGCATGAGCAGATGGATAGACTCAAGAAGCATAGAATTGACATAAACTGTGCAATGCAGGAGGCATTACAGAGGGCTCCATAATCACTCGAAGCTTAACCAATCGGTGGAGAAAAATGAGAAACAAGTACAGCTCCTAAGGCCCAACTATAGTCCTAACTCATAATGTATGGAGTGGATTGAATGCTTTGGTCAAAGGCGACACAACAGCTGCCAACAAGAAATAGTGACCATAATCCCGTCCGACTTTTTGGAATATTTGATTTTTTTTGGTCTTTTTCATATTTGGGAAAAGCTTGAAAAAGAATAAAATCGCTTATAGTACAACAAGTGAGGGAATGAGTGTCAAATAGCTAGCAGACTAGTCCCAAGCAGTGGAACATACCTATGCTCAATTCAAGGAAGTGCGTGCAGGATGTGGACACTCGGGGGTGTGTTCCCTCAGGGTCAAAAGGTCATCAAATTGTGAAGGGAAAATATAAGCTCTACAGGGCTCGACAGGGAAAAAGTGCTCAAGCACCAGGCTAACAATTGAGTAAGCGGGAGCTGGCACAAGGCTCAAGTGGCAAGCAGGATGATGCAACGCAATCACAACATGATATAACTAAGGGGGAGTCCTTAGGGATATGGCTAGCATAAGACAAAGTAGAGTATGAGTCTTTATCACAACGTCATGGCGTGACTACAAAGGACTCCCAATCCTAAGGACAAACAACGGCATGGGCACCAGAATGCAAAAAGGGGTTCTAACTAGGCTACCCATGTTCGGAAAATCCCTACCGCCACATAACGACACTTCTATAGCAGTGTGAAGGTTCTGTGTCAGTTACGAAGCGGGGTCGCACCTAGGGTTTATGAAAATGGTCAATAGGTCAAATGCATAATGCATGCAGAAATGGCATCTAACCTATATGCCAGGTGTGAAATGCATCTACCTTAGGTGTGAAATGGTTCAGAACAACTCTCACCGAGGAAATCTGTTGAAAAATCACTACTCCATGACACAATGTTAGTTCATAACGGCTCAAAATGGGAAAAAATATAGAGAAGTGGGTCCAGAAAATTATAAATAGTTGTTAACACCCAAAAAGTGCTCACTACCTCATCTACCCCATTACATGACTCATTTGTCCATATTTCCTACCGTATTTACCTTCAAAACCTTAAAATCCCATTAAAAAGCCTCCAAAAGGCCACAAAATCACCAAAAAAGCCTCCAAAATGCTAAAAAACCCCTTTTTCTCCCAAAATTATCCAAAATTCCTCCAAAATAGCAAAAACCCTCTAAAAAGGGAATAAAAAATATAAAAAAAAGAGGAAAAAGAGGAAAAAATGAGGAAAAAACCCTATACAACTGACTTAAACTATATGGTTCCCAAAACCATGGGCCAGCACTCCACCACTAAAAACCTATAAATAGGTGATGGAGACCCCTCATTTCATATCCACAGTCAAATACACCTTTACTCTGCCAAAATCACTCTTGAAACCCTAGCTCACCCTTGAGCTGCTTTCACCCTTGAGTGCCCCTTTTGGCCCATTTCCAACCCTTTGGAGAAAGAGAAGGAGCAAAGCTGGAGTTTGGAGCAACCCTCTTGGACCATTGCAAGAACTTCACCAACCTTCGCATTGGAGGTATAATCTTTAATACAAAAAACCATTTATACTTCCATGTTTTGTTAATGATCATGCTAGTTTAGAATTCATATTGTTTTCGCACTTTAATTTAATGTTTATTGAACTGCTACTAAGGAGTCCATTCTCCTTAGTAGGTGCTCATTTGCACAAGCTAGGGTGAAAACCCTAGATACAGTTTTGGCGACTCCCCTTGTGTTCCTTTGAATTTCTCGTTATAGTTTTTAAAGTTTCAAACGTTTTTAATTTTCTGCAATATTTTTTTGTTCGGCTGTCCCTTTCAGCTGCCGTAAACCACATCTTTTACCCCCTGCAGTTGTGTTTTGACCACGTCTTTCAGGCCTTTACCTGCGATCCGACCGCGGCTCTCAGACTGTTTCCGACGACCTGCCGGCCATTTTCAGTCTGTTACCTATGATCCGACCGTGACTATTATCTTGTTTGGGACGGTCTTACTGCGGCTATTAACCCTTTTTCTGCGGCCCGCTGGCGGCTTTCAGCCATTTTTCTGCAACCCGTAGGCATCTTTCAGGCCATTTTCCTGCGTCCCGCCTTTAGCTTTCAACCATTTTTCTGCAACCCGTTGGCGTCTTTCAGCCAACTTTCTGCGTCCTGCCTGCGGCTTCCATCCATTTTCCTGCAACCCGCCTGCGGCTATTGACGATTTTCCCACGGTCCGACTGTGTCTTTTGGCCAAAATACCGCAACCTGTCCACGACTGTTCAGCCGATTCCCGCGGTCCGACCACCCAGATTTGCCATAGACTTGCGGTCTGTTTTCTGTACTTTTTTCACTGTTTTGAACCTAGCACTTTGCTGCACTATTTTCTGCACCTGCACAACCATTTGTCCTACCTACAGCCATACTTCCCTACATCCTTTTGTGTAGTCCTATTTCTCTTCCATTTTACAGAATATTTTTTAAATTTCAGCATTTTAGTTGAAAAAGAGAAAATTTTGCATTTCAAAGTTTACATTTTGTCTTGTTATTTTTAGTTAGAAAGTTGCCCCCCTTGTGGCACTTTTACTTGGGTTCATCATCATCTCACACGCACACACTTTGTCACCTAATTCAAGTGAGCCTTAAAAAACTACTTAACACAACCAACATTCTAACCCCACTTGGGGAACACATAAGAATTTTTGTAGTTAGGTAGGATCGGGGGGATAGGCATCCAAATAACAACCCTCAGTTGCTTACACTTGAGACATAGATGTTGTCCATTAGGGAACCAAAATCCCCTAGTATTTTTTGGCACGGTCACAACCAGTTTATCAGAAGGCCTTTCCCCTAGGAGGGTTGAAGTCACCCGAGTGGTTCCGGAGGCCTGAGTGGAATACCGCCATCCATTCAGTAATTGAAGGCTACCTTTTGCATTTCTCGGGGTATCCCTGTATGGGGATACTGCGGTGATAGAACCAAATGGCAGATTCACCTTTTTATGGATGTGTCATGAACGGGGTATCTTAGTTTCCTTTCTTCTAGGATTGACTACCCGATGTCCCTCCTGGTAGGGGCATATCTTTAGCCACTTGGCTCTCCTATCCATATTGTCTGACTTGGATTTCATCACCTTGCAGAGGATATGTCTAGTTGAATCAAAATACTATTTAGCTAGGTGTTTGCATGCTCCCTTACCTCCTTTTGGTCTTGTGAGTCCACTATTTTTATTTTTTAGGAAACCTGCTCCTTGTTGGTATTCTGACCATTTCTATTGATACTCCACTTATTGTAGCACGGCTGTTACAATAAGTGTTTTGAGTTGGTTGTTGGCCTGAGTGCCATATTTTTTGAGCTCTCCTTCTGCACACTTGGTTGCATTAGGGTTTTTGAGCTGTTTTTCACTCAACACAACCCCCATATATTTGACACCATTTGTCACCATTGAGTCCCCAAGACATTCTCGGCGCCTCCGGGGTGATCCCCCACAGCACGGTTCACTTGACACCACCCGCCATAGACATAGATCTTCATCACTTGATACCACTCATCATAGATCTCGAGCTTTGTCCCTTGACTCCACTCGTCAACGGCATAGAACTCCATCACCTGATCTTGACGCCCCTTATTTCACCTCTGATTCTAAGGCAGAGTCTGAGAACCCCATTTACACTGCACCAACCAACGCCATGGCTGGTGTGACTTCCACCCCTTTCTTTGTAGGGACCATTGGTGGAGCATCCACCACCACACCAGCTACCACACCTTCTTTGGGTATGCCCTCGATGGGGCCCACATCTACCATTCCGATCACTGCACCCATTCCAGTAGCTAGAATACCTATTCCCAATCAATCAGTGACTTATACTACCCTTGGCGGTGCAGGATCGTCCCATACCACTTTTGTCCCTACACTTGGGGGAAACCTCCCAAACCTTGCCCCTACACTTGGGGGCATTGGCCCCAACATGGTCTAACCCACTAGTATGTCACATCCTTCTACTAGTTTACCATTCATGGCTAGCCTCAACCTTCCTGACCTAGCTAGACTGACTAACGATCCCATCAGACATGACCCTACATGGCCTCACATGCCTACCAAGCTTCCCTCCGACATCCCTAAGTTTGAGGGAAAGGAAGGTGAGGACCCCCAGAACCATATTATGTCCTTCCATCTATGGTGTTCCTCCAACTCCATAGTGGACGACTCTATCTGCCTCCGTCTGTTACAGCGCACCTTCACTAGCTCTGCAGCTAAGTGGTACATCGAGCAACCCCATGGGACCCATGCCACCTTTACTTCCCTTGCCTCGACCTTCCTGCAGTTCTTTCAGTTACTTGTCCGCTATGACGCGGGAGTTGAGATCCAATTGTCTTGCAAACAGAACATGGCTACCCACATCACTGACCACATTCGTGAGTTGCGTCGACGCCATAACCTCTGCAAAATCAAGTTAGACGACCATATCTTCTTAGATTGGTTTCTAAAATCCCTCCTTCCTGTCATTGCCAATGATGTGGCATCCGAACGACCCCAGTCTAAAGAAGAGGCCAACCTCAAATCCCAGCAATTTGACCTCATTTATGCCCAGTCGGGTTAACTATATACCATCATACCTGACGCCCCTCGCGGTGATTCCTCCCAACATGATTCACTGGGGGCATCCCATGCCACAGACGGCATCATTGGCCGTATTGCCTCGCACCCCCAACCCTTTTCCATAGCACGTCCTAGCCATGGCCCTGACCTTTCGCGGGCTACATCACAGTCCGGAGCAACCAATTCGTATGGTCCCATGGCACATCACCACCATTACCACGGACCCTCATTTCCACCTCAGTGCGTTGTTCATGCATCCCCCGCTTACGCCCCCCTGGTTGCACCTCAACCCTATTACCACACGCAGGCTGCACCAACTCCTGTGTCCTCTCAAGCCCAACATGCTTATTACCCACCACAGGCAGCCCCTGCGACAAACCCACAACTTGCTCCGCAGACATATCAGCAACCCCCACAAAGTTCAGCACCTGCACAACCTCCCCCTACGTATTATCCACCGCAGCCTGTTCCCTCACCTGCACAACCCCAGAACCCACCTGCTGCCCAAGGGAAAGTTTACGCCCAACAAAATCCGTAGCAGAACCAAAACAACCAGTGCCAACAGGGCCAGCAAAACCATGGCAAAGGCTGTAACCGTGGGAACAACCCCCCTCCAGACCAAGGTGGTCAACCTCCTAATCCCCCAGACAACAATAACGCGGCACCTGCCAACCAAAACCCTGATCGGCGACCCAAGCAGGCCAAAAATCCTAATCTGTGAACAAACCATCCTTTTTCTATTTGCGGGGTCTATGGCCACTATACACATGCTTGCCCACATTTGGAGCAAGCTCGGTAACTCTGGGCTGATGATTCCCATCGCCAAGGGCACACAGCTCCTCAGGCACAGCCCAACCCCCCACCCCCTCAGCAGCAACCTTTGGTGCTGCAAAACCCCTTACCAACCCAAGGCATAGTGAACACTTAGCCATTGGCTCCCCCTCAAGGAAACATGCCACCACAACAACAGATCACTTATGCCACTCCTGATCAACCAATGTTCGATTCAGGTGCTCACCACTTGTTGATGATGTCATCCTCTGATGTCAACCTCCAAACCCGTCGGAACCAATATGGCTCCACCCCTGAAGCCCCTCCCACCGACAAAAACACTAACGCTCATCCCACTGATCAGACGTTACGTATACCTCCGACTCCCCTCGATGGAACCTCCAAAGCACCTCGTTTCCCACTTCATCGTATCAACAATAACCCCAATGCTCGCGCTGCGTCAAATTACAACATTGTAGATGACTTAGCCCAATCTCCCGCAGCCATGTCTGCGTTAGAAGTCTTAAAAAATTGTCCTTCGCAGCGCAAGACTTTGCTCTCCGCCATTGGTGCTATTGACCCAAATGATTCACAACTGATGGCATTCGATTTGGACCAGTCCGAACCACGCCTTCCTTCCACTTTAGCATTCCAAGTTTCTATTTCCATTAGGAATCTTGTCATCCATCGGTGCATCATTGATGAAGGTGCCTCTACATGCATTATGTCCACATTCGTTTGGCAGAAGTTGGGATCCCCTACTCTCCATTAGTCCACCACTGCGTTACGAGCCTACGACGGTCGTTCGGCTCAACTGCAAGTTCTATTAGCTAACGTCCCCGTCCGGCTGGTTGGTGAAACCGTTCTCATTGACATAGAGGTCATCAATTCCCAACTTGATTATCACCTCTTACTTGGCTGCAGCTACATGTATGCCATGTGGGCAGTTGCTTCATCCGTTTTTCGTACTATGATGTTCCGCCATGATAGATGCGTGGTCAAGGTCGACCAACTCAGCTATTACGATCCCAATGCCCCCACTGCACCTGAAAATGTTCTCCCCATGGTTGAACAACCTGTTTGTGGTGCAACTACCTCATTTGTTTCTTCTGTGGGACCTGGAGTTTACTCAGATACGCCGATGACCTCCACATTCCAATCTATTCCCCCCCCATCACCTGCGCCCGAAGTATCTGACCTATGTACCCTTTCCCACAATATGCAAACCCCCAACAATAAACTTCCCTTGTTACCTAAACCACCATTGGTACCTAGTCACATTGGTGTTACACCCATCCACACAATCCCCTTCCTATTCCCTCCCTCGGGCGTAGTAAGCACCCCGGTTATGGCTACTCTTAGCCTCCCCAGGTTAACCTTGGGATTACCCATGTGGTATATTTCGCCTCTCGTTCCCCTGCCGACACCAAATTTCATCCTCCAACCAATGCAACCCATTGCCACTACTAGTCAACCACCTCCCGGTGTCACTACCCCTTCATCATCTATGAATCCCCCTCCTCTTATCAAGCCCACTGGGGGAAGAGGCCCACAACCATACACTGTTGTACCCCCTCCTAAGGCAGTTAAACCCCCCCCCCCCCCCGTGTTTCGTGCTCCCCCCAAATGCTCTTTGTGTGATGAGGTAGGCCATCCGACTCATCAATGTCCACAATTTCCTACATTACAGGAACACATGCAAATGCTTGACGACGACCCCAACATCCCGGTTGTCAAAATCGATCCAAACCCTAAGCCTCGTGATAAATCACTGCGTACCAACCACCCTTGTGCAATATGCAGTGTTTACGGCCACTACTCCCATCATTGTCCTGATCTCCTAGATTACAGAGAAACTCTCTACAAGATGAATAATTTGGACCTTGAGACGGCACCCCCCACAATTGAGGAGATCCAGCCTCTGGTATTTTCCCCATCCGGAGAGATTAACACCATTTATATGATCTCTTCGACACCCTCCCCCTCATCAACCAATTTGACAACTCAAACTTTCTGCAATGATGAGGAAATTCTAGAGGCTCTCACTGCCCTGGATTATCCCTGGGATGACATGCACCATCGTTCGTACTTCCTCCCAGAAGACTCCCCCTCTATCACAGCTACCCAATTCGTGGTTCAGTCCAAAGATTTCCTTGCCACTAAAGTCGACTGGTTTAAGGATCCTATTCCTACTCCTGATGCCTTTGAGGAAGGTAACATGGCCAACATCTCACCTGTCATCCACATCGATATCTCTGACCCACCTGGTGCTCTTGAAATCATTACCTTAGGAGCCTCCTGTAGTGAGCATGAGATTGGAGAATACAAAAAAAAATTCCAAGAATTTTGTGATGTCTTTGCCTAGTCCTACACCGAAATGCCTGGTCTTGACCCCGCCATTATAGAACACCACATTGACACATGGCCTGATGTACCCCCCATTCGTAAGAAACAGCGCCCCATTCATCCTTCCAAGCTCCCCGTTGTTAAAGCAGAGGTAAAGAAACTTCGCAAAGCAGGATTCATTTATCCTATTGCATATACCACTTGGGTTTCAAATCCTGTTCCTGTTAACAAAAAACAAGGCACCATCAGAGTATGCACTGACTTCCGCGATTTAAACCGAGCTTGTCGCAAGGACAACTTCCCCACACCATTTATTGACCAACTCATCGATGCGTGTGCGGGACATGAAGTCCTCTCTTTCATGGACGGTTTTTTTGGATACAACCACATTCAGATCCGTAAGGAGGATCAGTACAAAACTTCCTTTACCAGCCCTTGGGGCACCTTTTCCTATCGCATCATGCCTTTCGGCCTCAAAAATGATGGTGCCACCTTCCAGCGGGCCATGACCTATTTCTTTCACCACTTGGTCCATGTCCTTCTCATCTATCTTGATGACCTTACAGCTCGTTCCTGAAAATGATCAGACCACCTTAACGACCTCCGGCAAGTTTTTCTGCGTTGTCGCAAATATCAAATCTGCTTGAACCCACACAAGTGTGTCTTTTACATTCTAGCATGCCGGTTATTGGGTTTCATTGTTTCCTAGAAAGGAATTGTTGTCGATCCCCTAAAGGTCCAAGCCATCCTAGACCTTCCCTCTCCTCGCACACTCCGGTAGCTCAAGAGTCTGCAGGGGCGATCTAATTTCCTTCGTTGCTTCGTTCCTGATTACGCCACTACCGTTCATGGTTTCTTACGCCTGCTTCATACCCACATACCCTTTCTTTGGGATGAGCAAGCAGAAGCTGCATTCACAGCCCTTAAGAAAGCTCTCACACAAGCCCCTTTGATCTCCCCTTCGGATTTCTCTGAGGACTTCATCCTTTACGTCTCGGCATCCTAACATGCCGTGTCCGAAGTCTTGGTTCAAAAAGACATCGCTCACCAGGAGCATGTCATTTATTATGTTAGCCAGACCTTGTCTGGACCACCCCTACGTTACCCATATGAGGAGAGACTAGCCCTAGCTATGGTCTTTTCCATCCAAAAATTACGACACTATATTTTACTTAGTCATACCACAGTTGTCGCTGACTCCAACCCCATGGTTTATCTCTTAAACCGGCGGCTCCTGCAAGGTCGTGTTGTTAAATGGGTCATTATCCTCCAGGAACATGACCTCACTTTTCAAACCCCTAAGAGCACTAAAGCCCTCGCGCTTTCCCAGCTCATCACCGATCTCCCCTCCCTTCTGCCGTCCCCACAAATCTCTGATGAGTTACCCGACAATCACTTGTTCATCATCTTGTCTGATGACCCATGGTACGGTGATATTTTGTTATACCTGCGCATGCAAAAGTTCAGACCCAACATCAATCGTGATGGACGCCGTCGTATCCGTCACCAGACCTCTCGATATCTCCTCTTAAGCGATGTCCTTTACCGGCGAGGGGTTGACACCATTCTCCATCGTTGCCTTACACACGAGGAAGCCGAACACGTCCTCAATGAATGTCATAGCGGTGCCTGCGGCGGCCATTTCTCTGGGATGGCCACCACCCAAAAGGTTGTCTGCGCTGGATACTTCTGGCCCACACTCTTTACTGACTGCATCACAGCAGTAAAAAATTTCCATAATTGCCAACTTTTTGCCCCCAAGGCCCGGACACCACCTGCTCCATTACACCCAGTCATCACCGTTGGTCCCTTTTGTAAGTGGGCCATCGACTTCATGGAGTGTAAACCCCCATTTTCCAACGGCCATCAGTACATATTGTCGCCGTCGATTACTTCACCAAATGGGCCGAAGCCATGTCCACATTCAATTGTACCGCTGACATCGCTACCTGTTTCTTTTTCAACCACGTTATCACTCAATTCGGGGTACCCAAACAGTTGGTCTCAGACCATGGTTCACACTTCGAGGATTCCATTTGGCGTGAGTTATCCACCCTACTAAAATTCCAACATAAGTATTCCTCTGCTTACTACCCCCAAGGGAACGGCCAAGTAGAGGCCATTAACAAAATCTTAAAAACCATCCTCCAACGCACTGTTGACCGGCATAAGTCCAATTGGCACTACATGTTGTTCCCTGCCTTATGGGCTTACCGTACATCCACCAGAAACACCACCAGTTTTACCCCGTTTCATTTAGTTCACGGTGTCGAGTCTGTCCTCCCCATAGAGTGTTAGATACATGCCTTACACATCGTCGTCGAGCTTCTCCCAGACACCTCCCCACTCGAACAATGTCTGCTATCACTAGAACAAGTTTATGAAGACCGTCGTGCCACTCTCGAGACCATTGAAGCCGCCAAGAACCGCTCCAAAGCTGGTTACGATAAACATGTACACCCCCGAACTTTCCATGAAGGGGACCTTGTCCTCGCCTATGACCAAGCCCATGACAAAACTGGTAAAGGAAAGTTTGAATCCATGTGGCAGGCCCTTACATCATGTAGACTTGCCTTGGCAATGGGGCATACATCTTAACTGACTCAGAAGGTCACCCTTTGTGCAACCCCCGTAATGGGTTGTATCTTAAATGCTTTTATCCCTAACTAGCCCATGACCCCATTGGTCCGTATTGTACAGTTTGCTCTCTTTTTGTTTTTCACCTTTTTTACCGCAATATTAGATTCATCATTTTTGCATGACCATAGATGGACTATCTTCCACCTCATTACGTTGGCTTCGCCGATGGAGCTAGCCACTGGTCTCCTAACCTGCCTTCTTCAGCATGGGTCTTATATTCCCCTTCACATGAACTGATTCACCTTGACGGAATATGTATAGGCGCTACTACCAATAACCAGGCGAAGTATGATGCTGTGACCAGTCACCTGACTGCTGCCCTCCAAATGGGCATATGTCACCTTCATGTGTTCCTTGACTCCCAGCTACTGGTCTCCCAACTCAACAACTACTACCAGGTGTGTGATCCCTGCCTCTTTAGAAAATTCCTGCGCAAAAAACAACTCAGCCGACAATTTGAATCCATAACATTCACCCATGTCCCCAGAGCTCAGAATAGTGTCGCAGATCAAATGGCTAATAACATCCTAGATTGGCACATCAATCACACCATGCAAAACCTCCATCATGCATCATCATCCCATAACATCTCATAAAAATATATAAAAACCCAAAAAGATTGCAAGGGGCATCCATGTGCCTATCATCACATAAACATTTGCATCCATGTGCAATAAAAATACAAACACATTCATATACAGGGGCATCCACGTTCCTAATCCTACATACATAATGTGGCATCCATGTGCCCAACACCCTACACTACTTGCATCCATGTGCAGTGCAAACATATCACAAACCATAAACGTATCCATGTGCGTACACTACATCATCATCGCAAAAAGGTGCATCCATGTGCATATATATATATCAAATAATACATGTTGATCTGCTATACATGTCCTGAGTACCCCCGTACTCAGCTATACAAAAAATGTATATACATCACTACGCCTCATAGAATACATGCCGTAGCTACAAAATCGGGGGGAGTCCCCTGCACTCCCTAATGAGAGTCATACCCTGCATCACTGCCTGCATCAGCTGCCTCCAAGTCCTCCCCTCACTCCTCCTCCGGTAGCTCCTCATCCCCTGCGAGCTCCTGTGCCCAACCCGTATTCGCCAAGATAGCCACCCCGATCGCAATTGACCGGAACTCTCGTGGCGCCCTCAGACAATCCTGGATCACCTTGGGATCTACGTCCCGCCACCCGTCATCGGTCACTCCCACCAGCAACCGATCCAGAAGCGTCCGTATGGCCTCCAG
Source organism: Larix kaempferi (assembly GCA_027924585.1). Lineage (NCBI taxonomy): Eukaryota > Viridiplantae > Streptophyta > Pinopsida > Pinales > Pinaceae > Larix > Larix kaempferi. The sequence goes on along the minus strand of BSBM01000798.1, from coordinate 4,215,163 downwards.
AGTCCCCTCTGTGTCCCATCAATGCACCTCCCCTCGGCCTGGCAAGGATGGTACCGCCACATGCCCCCTGTGAGCTACATGTCCTGGCGGTGGTCTCGGGACAACATCTGTAGATCACACATCAGTCAGTAACAGTATATATCATAACACATATCATACAAAAGACTTGACATCCATTTTTCTCTTAGTTTTTCCACTTTATTTTTTGAGCATTTTTTAGACACCACTCGTCACCTCGGTTTGCGTGCCACTTCGGCTGCTCTCCGTTTTTGGTATATTTTATATCATCGAATTCATTTTTCCGAACCTGTGATGACGCTTGAGATCATTTCTCGCTCTCACCCCCAGATTTTTCGGGTATTTTTCCAAAACGCCCCCCATCACCTCGGTTTGCATGCCACATCAGCTGTTATCCGTTGTTAACACTTTTTATATCACCGGATTCATTTTTCTGAGCTCATGATGATGCTTGAGATCATTTCTCGCTCTCACTTGGTACAGTTTCAACATTGTGTCCCAACACCTTACTGCCTTGATTTGCACACCACATTGGCCGCCATCGGATTGTTCCACTTTTTTACATGAGCCATTCACTCCTGTTATACTGCAATTATTTCGTTATTTTTCCACCATTGATTATCCCGCAAGGAGGCCCACCAGTGCTCCCCCCCTACCCTCATTCTTGGTCATCATCAATGTTCCTTGATTTATCACTTCCTCCTTGCCTGGCCATTCCTTTTGTTCGGTATAATTTTATCCCTTTTTCGGGCCGGACAAGTCCTTTACGAAAAAGGCACTTAGGGAGTTTCTGTTAAGCTCTTTTCTAACTCCTAAAACAATGAAAAGATCGCCGAGCAATCTTGCTTCCTTTCATGCTCATTAAAGTACCTAAAAGGGAATCTATCTGGTATAAGTTTAACCCTTTTACGGACCTGGTAGACTAATTACGAAAAAGGAATACTCTAGTCACACCGGCTAGAAGAGTTCTTCATTGCATCCTTTTATGCTTCTTCGGGCCTTGGAGACTAACACACGAAAAAGAAATCCCCTGGAGTCTTCTTATCGCTTTCAGACTCCCTAAAATTGAAAGCAACCACGAGCATGAACTGTCCTAGGATCGTACAAATCCACATGACAGTACCATTCCATTATTTCAGAGTCTTCTTATCGCTTTCAGACTCCTTAAAATTGAAAGCAATCATGAGCATGAACTGTCCTGGGATCATATAAATCCACATGACAATACCATTTTAAACTCACTTCTTCTAGTTCCTTAACCCCGGAAGAAGTCCCCCTGTGCCTCTTTGCACTATGATCGATCATCTCAGCAGCACCCCCAATCAGGTCTCCTTTGTTCAGAGTATTCTGCATTCTCCTACCATTTTACACCAACTTGAGTCTCACTCACCCCAGCCACTATCCTTGATCCATTACAGCTATGATCCCTTTCCCACTAGTCAGTTTCATATGTTGCTTGATCAACCCCGCCATCATACTCTAAACAAAGGATGTTTGAGTCCACCCACTCCACTTGCCCAGTTATCCCCCACAGTATGACAATCCTACCATCAGTACTCTCACACTTCGGTTCTCCACCTCATGCTCCTATCAAGGAAACATCATTTCCTTGCTAGTTGCAGGTCTCCCTCTGTCGACAACAACCCCTCTATTCCAGAGGATAGACCCAGCAGTCCCTGCGCCTTGGACCCATCACCATCTGTGGTGAGTGCCTACGGACCATTTTGAGAGGAGTCATCATTGCCTCTATGAGTGGTTGTTTCTCACATGCTCGACTTCAACACCTTGATCGCATCGTTGAGAATCGCACAGGGTTTATATCCCTTCAGTTATTGGTCGAAGACCCCGGATATCCCCTGACTCTAGCACATTGGTGAGTCACTTCAAATTGCCCAGTTATATGTTCCCATGGATGTCCGAGTTGCATTGGCGATTGTATTCGGAAGCCATCCAGTTCTATGCTTCCTTGAGTACTCAGTTCCGTTCCAGTTCAATGTACCATTGAGAGTATGACTCATCGTCACTATGATCTAGCAGCTCATCAGTTCCTCTGGTACCCCTCTCAGTAGCATTGTTGTTATTCCAGTGTATCATTTCTTCAGCTCAGACATGGTCAGCCCAGCCGTATGTCACAGATTTGTGTCCCCTATGGACCCTTATGATGTACACCATGGTTCGGGCCTCACAATCATTTTTTATGTATCTTGATACGAGCATGGGTATGCCCGCCTCGTCCATATATTAAGATTCTTCCTCATTCCTTATTTGAGGCCATGTATATTTCAGGTCCCCATATTTTGGACCCCACTGTTATTATTGTTCTATATCTTTATACGAGCATGGGAATGCCCGCCTCATCCATATGTTCAGATTATTCCTCATTCATTATTGAGGTCATGTACTTTCAGTTTTTGCAGTTTGTTCGGGACCATTGTTCCTGGCTCTAGTTCGTTTCTTCTCTTCTCCACACCCCAGGAACACCATACAAGACTTATTATGTCTCGGCCATACGATGAGCTCCTGCCCTCACACATCAGGGGGCAATCTGTTAACACCCAAAAAGTGCTCACTACCTCATCTACCCCATTACATGACTCATTTGTCCATATTTCCTAACGTATTTACCTTCAAAACCTTAAAATCCCATTAAAAAGCCTCCAAAAGGCCACAAAATCACCAAAAAAGCCTCCAAAAGGCTAAAAAACCCCTTTTTCCCCCAAAATTATCCAAAATTCCTCCAAAATATCAAAAACCCTCTAAAAAGGGAATAAAAAATATAAAAAAAGGAGGAAAGAACCCTATACAGCTGACCTAAACTATATGGTTCCCAAAACCATGGGCCAGCACTCCACCACTAAAAACCTATAAATAGGTGATGGAGACCCCTCATTTCATATCCACAGTCAAATACACCCTTACTCTGCCAAAATCACTCTTGAAACCCTAGCTCACCCTTGAGCTGCTTTCACCCTTGAGTGCCCCTTTTGGCCCATTTCCAACCCTTTGGAGAAAGAGAAGGAGCAAAGCTGGAGTTTGGAGCAACCCTCTTGGACCATTGCAAGAACTTCACCAACCTTCACATTGGAGGTATAATCTTTAATACAAAAACCCATTTATATTTCCATGTTTTGTTAATGATCATGCTAGTTTAGAATTCATATTGTTTTAGCACTTTAATTTACTGTTTATTGAACTGCTACTAAGGAGTCCATTCTCCTTAGTAGGTGCTCATTTGCACAAGCTAGGGTGAAAACCCTAGCTACAATAGTAATAAAATTTTCCAAATTACAATTCATTTGCACTATTCACCAATTTGGAGTTTAGTGGTTAGTGTTTACCTCAAACTTCAATTGTCGATCATGGGAGCTACAAGCGACTGTTCAGCGAACCGTCCGGAGCAGGTTGGTGGTTACTCCCATACCTTTCATTTTAATGTTTTTATTTCAGTTTTTGTCGGTCGATTTTTTTGTTTGGACAAGCCCTAGATGGCTTCGGCGCTACCCGCAAGCTATAAGTATGCGGGTCACGGGTAGGGCACCAAATGCGCAGTCAAAAAATTGACTGCCCGCATCTACCCGCCACTGTCTACAATTTTTCCCACGGGTACGGGCATGAAGAAAGTTTTAAACATGAAACTGACCAAAATTTAATTGCTTTGCACTCCAGAATGGTTCTAGAGTGGAGGGAGAGAGAGCATGACCAGGTTGATGAGGCTGTGCGCAATGATTTGCAAGCACAACAAGCATTGCAAGCATGTGGCTTATATAAATACTGGAGTATAGGGGGTTTAAGGGCCCAAAACCTATTACTCCGTCCTTTGATAGACTACTAGGATGTGGATGCTCAACATTTCATCCTCAATGGGAAAACTCTAACACTGGAAGTAGAGGATATCTATTTCATTACCGGTTTGTCCCATAGAGGGGAGGTGGCTAGTCTTCAGTCTTGGACCGTGGGTGGTGGGATCACTGTTTAGGACTACATAACGTGGTATTGTCCCGCAAACACCCGAACGGTGGGAAGCCAAGTTCCCATCAACACCATAGTAGATCTGATTACAAAGATCACTGTGGCTACCCTGGTGCGGATCACTGGATCCAAAGCACTGCACCAGGCATCCAGACCGGTGATGTTCTATGCATCACAATGCTTGCAACCTACTATATTCGACTGGTGTACTACTCTGCTGGTGTCTATGAAGACACAACTAATGGATTGCAAAGAGGGAAAGGCCAAAAATTTTGGGTATGGTAGCATCCTATGCAGCTTCTTCTTTGAGAGGGTTTTGGGACTTAGTCCGAGGGTGTACATCCCTCCTCACAGTCTCATTGATCCAGCCCTGACCCGGTGGGCTTAGATTCTGACATGACAGGGTGGTGGCCGTCCGGCGTCACCATATACTGAGGATTTCTTCCGCTCGTGGAACCGGAAGGTGATCTCTATACAGTACTATCCCTATGCGGGGATAGACTTCAGACAGGACCGTGACATGCCGCTCCCACCAAGCGCAGCTTTCGGAGACATCGGTGAGTACTCTTTTGGTTTTGTATTTATTAGATTTTTATGGATTTTTTTACTATAGTTGAAATGCAAAAAAAAAAATTGGTGGTAGTATCATGTGCTAATGGGTGACTTTTTTCTTGCAGACAAAGGCCCAGTGAGACCCAAGGGCTTCCCAAGACATGGTTGTCGGGGTAGAGATGAAGTGGCAGCAGATGCTGCAGCAGGGTGCACATTCCAGACGTTGCGGTGCAACATGTCACGGATGGTTTCCCGAGTACCATAGATAGAGGTAGCCCGACTACCTAAGGCCATGCAGCGCCAAGTAGTGGGTGTTCCCGGTGAGTGGGTGCGGCTACTACAGCGAGTGGCCAATGCAGTACAGTACTTCTATGAGACACATCCTGTCGAGGCGGCAGCTAGACCTCCTCAGAGGGAATAGATATCCCAGGGTCCCATTATTTTTGTGTCGATATGTATATTTTTGAGGGCTACGGACTCGAGTTTTGTATGACACTACCATTTTTGGACATATTTATATATATATACAACTTTGGTTCTTGGTTCTACTACATGTGTGTATGTACAAATGTATGAATGTCTTTGTATTTTTGTGCTTCATGATGAATGTGACAATTGCCAATCTAATTGTTGGCTAAAACTGACCCATAGGTTTCCATTTAGACCCAGGTTATTTGTGGTTCTCCCTTTTGACCAACAAAACCCCTTCGCACCGGCCCTTTCGGCAACAACCTGCGAGCAGGTTAAGGTCTCACCCGAGGTGTATCTTATGAGGTACTACAGAATCAGGTTTCCACAGTAAATGATGAGTTGTTTATATGAACAAGTTGCGCAGCGCAGGACAGAAGGATTGCACTGCGGGGCAAAGCGATGCGGTACACAGCAGGATCTACTCTACAAGCAAATACGGTGCGGTTATGGCAACACTGCGTGCCTCACTAAGGGCTTCTTGCTACTGTGAATCTTCTACTGGAACTATGAATCACCCACACTTATCCTCTACTTGGAAGATCTCAGAAACGTTAAGGCACTAAGATGAATATCACTCATCCATTCATTCATGCACTTACTGGTTATCTTTCTAGCATTCATTCAAGAACTTGGATTATTACAACATGAATGGAAATGATAGACATGACTAACTGTGCCATGTTCCTTCACTTTGTTTAATAAAGTATTAATCTTAAATGACTGATTCACGATCTTAACATATAATTAAAATGTTCACCATTCATCTGTTCACGTAGAACTTAGCATATCATTCCCAAACTTCTCCTATTGGTAAATGCATATCAAAGTTCTCCTATTACAGCATGCAAGGAAACATTCAAACATTCATTCGACAGATAGATAGTCATTCATTCATAAACAACATCGCATAACACAGGATTTAACGTGGTTCACTTCCCCGGATGGAAAGCTACGTCCACAAGAACGATTGGTAATATATTTCTTTCAAAAAGGGATGGGGCAACCATTCTTAGCCTGCGCACTCAGCTGCAGACTCTCCTTTCTCTTGGCTAGGTCTCTGCGCATACATCTACAGAGCCTTTACAATATTCTCAGCTCAGAGAGATTTTACGATACAAAGGGTTATCTTATGATTACTCTAACCACTAGCATCTAGCCCCCAAAAATAGAACAACCCCATCCCATACAAAAGTGTCTTCTTAAAGAGATCATGCCCGAAGGTCATTTCTATACAATGTCGAAGACCTAAAACCCAAAACCCTAAGGGTTTCTAAAACTGCACCGGTTTTCCAAACCAGCTTGCTGGCTCTTGATAGCGTCTGCTTGATCATGGTGGATATCCACATCCTCATTTTATTGCTATCGGCCTTCCTATCGCATGCATGCCTACAGGATGCTTTTTCCAAATTGTTTCTCTCTAACGGTTTTACCTTCTAAGCGTGCCAAACATCGCTTTTCTTAACAACCCACAAGTGGCCACCTTCCTAATTCACTTATGTCTGCTGCTTGGCAATCATGGAATATCCTCCAAAAAATGGATGCTACCGGTCCAACCAGTACCTGCACCTGATACTTGTCCAGCAATCCGCTTTGCTGGCTCCACGTGGCCTCCTAACTCCGCAGAATTGCTTCTGCGCGATACTGGTCTTCGTATCATGGCCAAAACTTTGATGCTATGTGCAACTTCGCAGTCTGGTCAAAAGTTGGATGTTGCGTGCAACTTCGCAGCATCCTCAATACTTAGCCAAAATTGTATTTCTGAGCTGCGCTCAGCTCAGCTTTCCCTGCTTGCCTCAAAAAGGTGTTTCCAAAACTTTGTCTCAACCTGGGCCCAACATGCCCCTAACACTTACATTTGGCTCGTCCTCGAGCCACTAATTGTTTCAGTTGTCTCACTCTGCGCTGTGACTGGTGGAATGAACTTGGCCACGAACTCGTCATATGTACCACACAACTGCACCACTGCTTCTATTGTATCCTGTTCAACCTGTTTAACTGTCTCAATCAGTGTTGGAGTTATTTCTTGTCCAATTTTCTCCTGTACATGCTCCTGGTTATCGCATAGTTCTTCTAACTTGTCTTCAATCTGTTGTGATACCGCCATGGCATGCTCCAGGAGCTGCTGCGACTGATTATCCATCTCAGTCTCTTTTTGTCCTAATTCCTGTACTTCTTTCTTTAAGTCGGATATCTCCTCGTATCGCGACAGCCTCTCTCTGGGTGGCAGAGCTTTAACCTCTGCGTTCAACTTGTCCAGTGCGGTCTATTTTTCTTGTACCGTGGTTTTGACATGCAGCAACCCTTGATCCTCTTCAAGGGTCATGATTGCCTGTGAAACCTTATCCAGGATATATTGGCACTTAGCCATCTCACTTGTAATTCTTTTCGAGGCGGCGCTCATTGCTTGTTCTCTGACTTGCTGTTCAGTTAATGGCGCCTGCTTATTCAGCTTATCCTTCAATGTGGCAATATCGGCCTCATAATAAATCTCTTTATCCTAATCTCCGACTGCAAGGATCTCACCTTATCTCCGATCCTTAGAACTGTGTCTGCAGGATCATTCTGGATTTCTATGCCTTCAATATCCTTCGCCACATTGGATATGGTAGTCTCCAAATTTTGTCGGCGGTCTAGTTCGTTCCGTAGCTGTATTTCTACGTGCAGCTGAATTTGCCTGTTTGCTGCGGTGAGCTCTGCTTGTGACTTCATCGATTCAACTGTTCGTTCATGCATCTCCTCAACGATCTATGTGTGGATGAAGTGCAATCCTAATAATGATATTTTGGCTAAGTCGAGCTCTACCCTCTTGACTCCCTTTGTGTCCAACACAACTTGTTCTGCCATTGGAAATGCAACATCCAATGGGTCCACATGGACAATTCTAGTCTTCAATGGCAGTGTTATTACTAACTATGGTGGTTCTTGCTGTGAGGTCCCTACTGACCTCCCTTCAGCTCCTACTTCCCGCGGCAAGATAAGGCTTTTCTGGACATCGTCCATTTTCTTCATCAGGCCTTGCATTGCAAACCGTGTCTTGTGCAGGTCATCCTGGATGGCCATGTCCTTCCTTTCTTTAGCTTCCATAAGCTCCTTCGTCTGCTCTGAGATTGTTTTGGCTATCATCTCGCAGTCATCATCATTGAGGACTACCTCCGATTGAATCTTTGTGGCCTTCACCTTCTTCCTCGACTTTGGCTTCTCCGAAGTCTCAGCTTCTTTTCTCTTCCCTGTTTCTTCAATGATTGGGCATGAGAGCGGGATTGGCTCATCTTTTGCTGAGTCTATCTCCATGTCCATAACCTCTACGCGGAACTCTAGTGGCCAATCTTTCATGAGGTCCTCAACGTCCAACTCATACATGATGTAGTTCCCTGGTAACCACTTTGGTTTCTTCGTTTGTGCTTTCAGCGAGATGAAGATACATTTCATATCCACCTCAAATTCAATGATGCGGATATACTTCACCGTGACCTGCTTTGTAATGCGGGGTGTCTTCGTGATTGCATCGTGCAGCTGAATATAGTACTGATAAAAGGCTTCTGCTGTCGCATGCTGCCGCTCTACATTTGTGTTTGCCCAAAGGTTGACGAACTTAAACCCTCTAGGATCATTGGTGTCCATAATGACACCCACATAATCTTGCGGCTCCTTCCATCCACAAAAGGCAATTAGGACGATGAGCCAGGTAAAATGGAAGTAGCCGCTATTCACCTCTGTGTCGTTGAGTTCTTCAAGGAACTCATTCAACAGAAACTGAGACAAATTAAAGTTGTTGCCTTCAGCTGCTACGGCACTAAGGAGTATTGCACCCGTAGGCACCTCCGAAGGCCTAGCTGTTTTGAGTATCTTTCCTGCGAGCAACTGCGTTACAAATCTTGTTTCTCTTTCCTCTATATCTTCCGTTGGGAAACCTCTTTTCCCCTTCACTACCGGGTGGGTTTTCTTCATCTTCTCAACAGCTTCTTTATCTTTGCTATTCCACTGGAAGAATTGCTTAGGATCCTTACCGCGCTTGCTTAGCTCGGTGATGCAGTGGATCAAATCGATGTTAATATCAATGTTCCTGTCTAGCCATAGATAACCTTGGTGGATTCGCGCCATGAGTGCATGAACAACAATATTAAGTTCTGGAGAGCGGTCAAAATGTGGCAATCTCAGCAAGTTCAGTAGCCCTGACTGAACGACAGGTGCTAGCCAGCTTTTGGAAACCAGGTTGAGAATTCCCTTGGTATCCTTTTTCCAGCACATATATTGGTTTGGTTGAAAATATGGGTACTTGGGAACATCTGGCTCATCTTTCTTCATTCCCAAGAGGTCATAATCCTCCCATTTACATTCTGCTATCTTTCCTAACAGATTCTTAGCAATGTTTACATGCTTTGAGATAGGTGACAGTAGGATGTCGTATCTCACATTCTTGGACAATTTAAACATAGGGGAATTCAGTGCCCATGGGGAGATATATTCGGGTGTCATATTCAAGGGTTTTGTCTAAAAGACTGGCGATTTCTGTGTCGAGGAGCCCATCTTTATGATGTTGGATCGAGGTGCAGTTACGACTTTTCCTTTATCTTTTGCTTTTTCCTGCATCGTCGGATTAATTCTTGGTGATCTGTGGGATCCTTCACCTTGTTCTACGACGACCTTCTTAACTGGAGTTTTCATTAACTGTTGAATCCCTTCGTGCTGAAAGATCCTCAGTGCTTCCTCAATGGTCAGTTCTTCTTCTCTATAGGAAGGTTCGAACATTCACAAATGAGATAGCGGCTAAGGTAGACAGAATATAGATGGCTACTAGCTTGGAGAGGTTAATCAAAAGAAAATTCTAATTTGTTGGCAACGCCCGCGAGTCTTCCAACAATGTTATTTATAGGCGCAGCGGACCCCCTCCGGCGCCCTTCAATGGCTAGATAAGCATTTAATGTGGTGTCCGTCGGTGAATTTGAGTGGATCCTTCGGTCTTTTCTGTCGTCAACGTGCTTAGAACAACTATCTTCTCTTTAAATGTTGAAGCAGTTGTTGCAACGGTCATCTAACGACTATTTTTCTGAAAATCCATGCAACAACTATTTTTCTCTGAGTGCTGCGTCGAACTGTGCGGCAAGCCATCTACAACCCTGCACGGCTACTTCGCAGTGTCAAAAATTTCCAACTGCGCGGCTTCCTCTCTATATATATATATATATATTTCTTCTTTTTTTTTTTTTCTTCCACGCAACTTCAATAGTGCTGCATGATGCATAGATCATTCTTCTTGTCATATCTTCTTCCTTTTATCATACATGTACAGACTCTTTTATGTTTCTAGTGTCCACTTTCAACTGTACTTAACACTTAGAACTTCCTTCCTTGGCTCATTATTCAAGGTTCTGTGAAGCAGTGCTATCATGGTATAGCTTTAGCTTGCTTCCATTTATCAAGGTTGGCAAGGTGTCACCAGCTAAATCGGCTAACTGGACTGCACCAGTGTTAGTAACATGTATCACAGTATATGGGCCAAGCCAATGCATCTTAAATTTACCAGGGAATTTCATGAGTTTGCTATCATACAGGAGGACTAGATCACCTACCTAAAAACACTTGTTCTTTATATGGCGATCATGCCATGCTTTCTCACGGTCCTTCTAAGCTTGCTGGTGGAAGCCTGCGATGAAGCGATCTTCCTCCAAGCCCAGTAAGTGTAGTAATATTTCTTCTAGAGCTTCGTAATCTGCCATCCCTATGAATGCAGTGATTCTTAAACTAGGGACAATATATTCCATAGGCATTATAGCCTCCTGTACATAAACCAACCGAAAGGGTGTCTGTCCTGCCATTTTCTTGCATGTGGTCCTGTATGCCCATAACACAAATGAGACACGCAGGTACCAATCATCTCTATTTACATTGCATACCTTAGTGAGTGCGTCTCCAATATTCTATTCAAATCCTCTACAGTACCATTCACCTGTGGATGATATGGAGTACTACGCTGATGATGAATGTAGAATTCCTCTATAAGTGCCTCAATTGTCTTGTTCAAAAAGTGAGTACCTTGGTCACTCATCAAAATCTTCGGACAGCCAAATCTGGTGAGTATTTCTTCAAAAATAAACTGTGCAGCAGTACTGGCACTGTATTCCTTAACTGGTTTTGCTTCCACCCATCTGGTGAGGTAATCCGCAGTAGTAATAATATACCTTGCACCCGTTCTTTTTCTTGGTGGGTTTATAGGACCCACAAAGTCTATTGCCCATTTTTCAAATGGCTATAGTGTCAACTGTGGATTCAATGGCATCTCATCTCGGCGTGATGGTTTTCCTGTCCTCTAACAGATGTCACAGTTCCTACAATGTTCTTTGGCATCTTTATGGAGCATAGGCCACCATAGCCCTGCGTGCAATATCTTCTGCGTGGTAGCCCTTCCTGCATAGTGACCTCCCACAATTCCTGAGTGTGCGTTGACTATAATAAATGGCTTCTCATGATCGAGTACACACCTGCACAGGACTTCATCCGGGCCAAGTTTGTATAATTGACCTGCAATTATAATGAATTCCACGGTGCACACCACTAACTATTTTTTCTGTTGGACCGAGAATTCCTGGGGTTCCAGCCCTGTGGTTAGGAAGTCAATGATATCCTTGTAATAATCATTTGCAACCTGTATGGAAAATAGTTGCACATCAGGTAGACTGTCTTCAATGTTCGTTGGCTCCTCCCCTGACTCAATCCTTGACAAATGATTAGGTCCCAAGTTCAGTCTACCTGGCTTGACAATAATCTCAAAGTCATATTCCTGGAATAGCAATAGCCATCGGCATATGTGTCCCCCTAACACTGGCTTGTTGACCAAATATTTCAACGTAGAATGGTCAATAAACATAAGGAAGTGCAATCCCAGCAAGTAGTGTCTAAATTTCTGTAGAGCATATACCATTGCAAGGCCTTCCCTCTCAGTAGTAGTATAGTTCTTTTCTCTTGTTGAAAGCTTTCTGCTAGAAAATGCAATAGGGTGGTCAATACCTCCCTCTTTTGGCTAAGCTAACACAATCCCCAGGGCAATACATGATGCATCAACATGGACATGGAATGGCTTTGTCCAGTCTGGAAAAACTAGAATCGGCGCAGTGATCATCTTTTCTTTTAATGTATCAAAACCATGTTCACATTTTGCATTCCAAATGAACGGTGCGTCCTTCTTCAGCAACTTCTCCATTGCTGCGGTTATCTGCGCATAACCCTTTATGAATTTCCTGTAGTATCCAGTATGGCCTAAAGTAGATCACAACATCTTGACTGAATTCGGTGTTGGTAAGTTTGCAATAACTGCAACCTTCGCAGGGTCTACCATCAATCCTTGCTTACAGACAATGTGGCCAAGTAAAATTCCATAGGGCACACAAAAAATACACTTCTTCAAATTCAAGGATATTTGATGTTGTCCACATTTTTCTAGAATCATACGGAGATTTGCGCAATGATTTTTCAATAGACCAAATATAGTCCAATCATCAAAATATGCTTCTAGAAACTTGTGCATAAAATCTTTAAATGCTGCGACGACGACTCTAGAGAATATGGCAGGTGCGTTCTTCAGACCAAAAGGCATGACAATGTACTGGAATGACCCCCATTCTGTAGCAAATGTCATCTTATGCCTATCCGCAGGATCAATCCTGATCTGATGGTAACCAAAGAAACCATCAGTGAAAGAATATGCCTCATTTCCTCCAACATTATCAAGCACTTCGTCTGTGAATGGAGTAGGAAATGGATCGTGCATGGAAGCATCATTCAACTTTCTGAGATCCACACAAATCCTGATCTCGCCTTTTGCTTTCTCGTCTTGAACAACCATGGGGCTAATCCATTCGGATTCTTCAACTGGTTCAATGATTCCTGCCTCTAGTATCTTATCTAGCTCTGCTCAGAATTTTTCCTTGTAGCGCGGATTCAATCTGTATGGCCTCTGCTTGACAGGCTTAGTACCTGGTTTTAAGGGTATTTTCATGACCCCTAGGTCTCCCAAAATTCCTTTCATTTCTGTAAATTTGGTTGGAAATAGTTCCTGATACTCATGTAAGGTATCTTCGATCTCTGCAACAGTCTGATCATCCCAATAATCTCCTATTGATGCGAAATTCGGCTCTTTGTTTGTGCCAATGTTCACTTTTGTGTTTTTACTGGTCCAGTCATATCTGGGATTTCCAACGGAGGTCCTTCTACCTCTCACGTACCTTCTGACTCTGGTATATCTATGTTGCACGGGTCCTCCTCATCGTCTTCATTTGTATGATTGGTATCTTCAGCTAGGTTGTAACACTCGATAAAGTGCTCTTCATGTTCCTTCCATTCTGATTGTAAGTGCGCAGGAACGCACTCTGTCCCAAAAAACTCCTGCAATGTTATGTTTTGATGAGGACAGTCATCTTGGAATATGCGCTTCTTGATTAGTTGTAATGCTTCATGGATTAATGGATTCTCATCTTCAAAACTGAAGTCCGCCTTCTGGAAGTTCGTAGTGAGCAACTCCCAATTAGTGAGTTCACTGCGCAACTCTAGGTCTAGGTACCATTTCTCTGGGATACCCGCATCCAATGTATGTACAAATAAATGTACCCATTCTGTAAGTGGTCTTCCCACCCATGCCTTTGAACAGATTTCAATGTGCTGACTAGGGTCTGTCTATCCATTATACTTTTCGAAGGGTAAAGTAACCTTTTCGGCGAACCGGATCTACATCTTAGTTCTGCATTGATCCCAAGTGGTCAATATTTTCTTATGTGCATTCCACCATCTGGAAGGTGTATCATGGAATGCGATATCTATAGTTGGAAATCTATGCTCATCTAGTATAGCTGTAGTATATTCCCTTATGAAACTGTAAACATTAGCAAAACCATCATATGTGGGAATAGGACTCACCTCTTTTCCAATCCAGCATAGTGATTTCGTAACCTGGGCACATCTTCTTGATGATACTTCATGCATGTGGCTTTGCCAATTCTCCAGTCCTGTATCCGAGTCAGATATACAAGAAGTGTCACATCGCCAGCTGAGTGTACCGTCCGTAGTAGGATTAACGTAGTCTTCCTTATTCGCAGTCTGATGGTATAGTCGTTCTAAATAGTGATCTTGGGATTCCTCCTGAATCAGTTCACTGTATCTGTCACCATCTTTAGGATCCAATGGTGCGATGATCCTAAGATGCTTCCCTTCAAAGATCATCTTCTTTGTCTTCAATTTTATGATAGCCAAGTTATCCATAGCCCAATCAATTCCCAATATTCCTGGAAAAGGTTGAATATCATCCACAATTTCAATAACTTCAAAGTCTACATGACTCTATACTCCGTCGATGTCAACCACTACATTAGCTAAGTGGCCGAAAGGTATGACCTTCTCTTGATTAGCCATTCTTAACTGGATAGGTGACCAGAGCAACTTTGGTTGACCCATCTGTTGACGTGTCGTCTTAGTCAAGACATTCACTTTTGATCCCAGATCAAGGATGACTTCATCGATTTCAAAATCTCCTCTCTGCGTAGTAAGCCTCATCTCTCGGCCTGTTCTTTTTTGCTTCTTTATATGATGTACAACGCTATCTAGAGTCTCTGTTGCAATCTGAGGTTCATACTAGCTAATTAGCTTCTGGAGCTCTACTATGGCTTTTTCACTTTTTAGTAACTTCATGCAGCTTCGCAAGAACTATGCAACAAAAGTACGGACATCTGTTGCAGTGCTTGTTTTATTATAAGGAGCCGGTATGTCTTCAAAATGCGGTGTTGTTAACACCTAAGAAGTGCTCACTAGCTCATTTCCTTATTCACATGACCCATTTGTCCACTTTTCCACCATTTGAGCCTCTAAAGCCAACAAAACGTCACCAAAAGACCTTAATACACCCCTTTTTCCACTCAAAATAAATATTTTTCCTCAAAAAGCATAAAAAACCCTAAAAAAGGGTCGAGAATTCCCAAAAATATTAAAAAGGGAATAAAAATATTCCAAATATTCAAAAAAGGAAAAAGGAGGGAAAAGGTACCTAAACCATGTTGGTCAATACCATTGGTTTCCTCAAAACCATAATGGTATTCCCCACCACCAAAAACTATAAAAAGGTGGTAGGGGCTCCTCACTTTCCATCCATCCATCATCCTATCCTCATGTTGTCAAAATCTCTCATGAGCTTTTGACCATTGTAGCTATCTTGGAGAAGAGAACTTTGGAGCTTGGAGCCACTCATCTTGGAAATTGCTCAACACAAATCCTCACCATTTGAGGTATCTTAATACAATACTCATTCTTTTTATTTCTTGTTCTTGAATCGTTTTCAGAAAATTTTATTTGTTATATGCACATGCTAGTTTAGTTTAGATTCATATTTATAATAATTGTTTTTGCATTCAATCTTTGAAACTGCTATCACTTGTTGATAGGTTCCCATTGCACTAAGCTTGGTTGCAAAACCAAGCCAACAGTTTTTTGGCGACTCCGCTGGCTTCGAATTCTTAGATCTCAATTTTTTGCTTTAGATCTTAGTTTTTGTTAGTTTTAATCAGTTTAATTCATAGATTTGCCATCCTAGACAGCAGATCCATTGCTGTTCTAGATATTGGCCCCTTCTATTGCCATTAAAAACCTGAAATTTCCATTTTCGGGTTCGTTTTTCGGCGTCCGTTTTCGGCTTTCGCCTCGTGGTTTTTTGCCTGACAGTTGCGCAGCTCATCGCAACCTCACGGCTTTTTTCTGCACGGCTCGCCGTGGCTTTGCGGCCAATTTATGCTCTGCACATCAGGGCTTCGTGGCCATTTGCCGCGCTGCACATCGCGACTGTGTGACGAAAACCCGCACTGCACATCGTGGCTTCGCGGCTGAAACCCACGTTTCCCATCACGACTGTGTGACAGGAATCCGCGTTGCACATCACGGCTTCACGGCCGAAACCCACGTGGCCCATCGCGGTTGTTTTCCCAAAACCCACGATGCAAGTTTTTTCAATTCGGCCGGTTGTTTGAAAATTATTTTGTGCTGTATTTTCTGCCCATTTAGCATATTTTACAGTATTAAATTTCCTACATTTTTTACAGCCATATTAAATCTTTTACTATTTAGAATGCTCCATTAAAAAGTCTTTTTACAAAATTTTCAGAAATTGAAAGAGAGATTTTTCTGCATTTTATCTAGATCAAGGTTTTACTGTTTATTTGCTCGATACTTTTGCCCAAGAAATTTTTAAGAGATCCATTTATTTCTTGAAGTATTCATGTTATTTTCTTTCCTTCGAATTATTTCAAAGATCCATTATTTTTGAATAGTTTTTTCAAGCATTTACATTTCAAAAATGCCTTTATTTTTTGCAAAACTGGAAGCATATTTTCTTTCATTTGTAAAATCGCCCAAGCGAGGAAAATCAATTTCAGTTTAAATACCACACTCGCACCCACTCTGCCACATAATTTAAACTAAGCCTTAAAATTTATCTTAAACTCAACCAACTTTTAACCCCACTTGGGGAGCACTTAAAAAAATTTTGTAGTTAGGGGGAATTGAGGGGATAGGTGTTCCAAATAACACCCCTCGGTTGCTTACACTTGAGACATAGCTGTTGTCTATTAGGGAACAAAAATACCCTAGTATTTTTTGGCACGGTCACAACCAGTTTATCAGAGGGCCTCTCCCCTAGGAGGGTTGAAGTTGCCAGACTGGTTCCGGAGGCCTGAGTGGAATACCGCAATCCATTCAGTAACCGAAGGCTACCTTTCACAATTCTCGGGGTATCCCTGTATGGGGGTACTGCGGTAAAAGGACAAAACAGTAGATTCACCTTTTCTGGACGTGTCATGAATGGGGTATCCTAGTTGCCACTCTTTAGGATTGTCTACCCAGTGTCCCTCCCGGTAGGGGGATATCTAGCCGTTGATTCAACACTCTATATTGTCTGACTTGGATTTCATCACCTTGCAGAGGATATCATTTGTTGACTCAGAATACTTCTAGTTAGGTGTTTGCATGATACATTACCCACCTTTGGTCTAGTAGCACCTCTTTTTTCTAGAAACTGTTTGACTGTTGGTATTCTGACCAATTTTGTTGCATCCCTCCACTTATTATAGCACAGATGCTATAATAAGTGCTTTTTGAGGTTGATTTTTGGCCTGAGAGACTTTATTTTCACTCCCCTTTTTTGCACTCTTTGTTGCATTAGGGTTTCGAGTTTTTTACATCACCACCTTACACTGAAAATTTTTATTTCTCACCATTGAGAATTTTAGATGATCTCATCGTCTTCAGGGTGAACCCCCTCAATTCAGTCTACTTGGCTCTCCACGTCACCGACGTCGAGCCTTATCCCTTGAATCAACACATCATCGGCCAAACATACAGTCATCCGATTCTGACATGCCTCACTTCACATCTGATTCTGAGGCTGAATCCGAAAACCCTACTGAATTATCACCAACCAACCTCATGGCTGGAACACAATACGAGCCACTTTTTACTAGTACTATTGGAGATACATCCACAAACCCTTCTACTACTGTGCCATCCATGGTAACAACAACCCCTCTAGGCATGCCTAATATGGGGGACACTCCACCTTTAAGTTTTCCCAACACAGGACTACCTCCTATTATGGGTATGCCAAACATAGGAATCACACCACCTGCCATTACCACAACCCAAATCCCAGGAATTCATGGCACTATTCCTAACCCCAGTGTAACCCATGTTGCACTTGGAAACGCTGGCCCATACCAAACCACAACAGTTGGAGTACACATACCTTCAATACCTAGCATACCCTTAGGGGCTACTGGGCCACTACATAATGCCACCATGAATAGTTATGTCCCAGTCACTACGCCACACCCATCTGCTAGTTTACCTTACATGGCTAGTGTGAACTTACCAGACTTAGCCAGGCTAACCAACGATCCTATCAAGCACAACCCTACATGGCCACCCATGCCTACAAAGCTCCCCTTGGACATACCCAAGTTTGAAGGAAAACCTAGAGAGGACCCTCGAAACCACATAATGTCTTTTCACCTATGGTGTTCATCTAACTCCATAGTGGATGACTCCATTCGTCTAAGACTGTTGCAACGAATGTTCACTGGCTATGCAGCCAAGTGGTACATCGAACAACCACATGGCACCCACCATACTTTTACGTCTCTCGCCTCCACTTTCCTTCAATTTTTTCAGCTACCTGTACGTTACGATGCAGGAGTTAAAATACTGTTGTCTTGCAGACAAAACACAGCTACCCACATCACGGACCACATCCATGAGTGGCACAAGCATCGTAGCCTCTATAAGATTTAACTAGATGACCGTATATTTTTGGACTGGTTCCTTAAATCACTCCTACCCCTCATAGCAAAAGACGTCGCTTCCAAACGACCCCAGTCAGAGGAAGAAGCTATCCTAAAAGCTCAGTAATTCGACCTAATCTATGCCCAATCAGGCTATCTCTACACCATCATACCAGACGCCCCACAAGGCGATTCTTCACGCGGTGACGCACCGGGGGCATCACATGCCGCTGATGGTATTATTGGCCAGGTCACACCACACATTAAACCTTTTAGCATGGTGAGCACCATAAATGCCCCAGACCTCTCTAAGGCTACATCTAATTCTAGAGTGACAACTTCGTACGCTCCAACAAATCAGACTAACCACACTCATGGACCCTCTTGTCCACAACATTGCAATGGGAAAGCGCCAATGGCATATGTACCACCCACATACTATAACCAACTGGCTACCCAGAACCCAATTCAGTTCCCGCCATAACCAATGTATTACCCACAACAAGCTACAACAGCTAACCCAACACCTCCAATAGCTCAGGGTTACCAACAACCCTAGCAGGTAACTGGACCACCTCCAGCCCCACCAGCTTATTATCCACCGCAACCTGCTCCTGCACCTGCGGCAAACCAAAATCCTCCCGTTGCTCAAGGGCAAGTGTACACACAACACAATCAGCCCCAACATCAAAACAACCAACGCAACCAGGGTGGACAACAAAACCATGGAAGAGTACGTAACCGCGGCAACAACCAACAACATAATCAAGGTCCACCACCTCCCAATCCTCAAAATAATAACAATGCTGCTCCTCCCAACCAGAATCTGGATAGTCATCCCAAGCAGCCCAAAAAAAATAACCTGAGAACAAACCATCCATGTTATATATGTGGAGTCTATGGACACTACACTCATAACTGCCCCCACTTAGAGAAAGCACGTCAACTTTGGGCTAACGATCCCCAAATCCAGGGCCACGCTGGACAGCCAGCTCCACTTAACCAACCGCAACCCATGGTGTTACAAAACCCCTTACCAACCCAAGGCGTAGTGAACACTCAGCCGTTGGCTCCCCCTCAAGGCAACGCACCCCCACAACAATAGATCACTTATGCTGCTCCTGATCAACCCATGTTCGACTCAGGTACCCACCACTTGTTAATGATGTCATCCACTGATGTCAACCTTCAAACCCATCGGAATCAATATGGCTCCACCCCTAAAGCCCCTCCCACTGACAAAAACACTAATGCTCATCCCAATGATCAGACGTTACGTATACCTCCGGCTCCACTTGATGGCGCCTCTAAAGCACCTCGCTTCCCACTTCGTCGCATCAACAATAACCCCAATGCTCGCGCTGCATCGAATTACAGCATTGTAGATGACTTAACCCAATCTCCCGTAGCCATGTCTACTTTAGAAGTATTAAAAAACTGTCCTTCACAACGCAAGACTTTGCTCTCTGCCATTGGTGCTATTGACCCCAATGATTCACAACTGACGGCATTCGATTCGGACCAGTCCGAACCACGCCTGCCTTCCACTTTAGCATTCCAAGTTTCTGTTTCTGTTCGGAATCTTGTCATCCGTCGATGCATTATCGATGAAGGTGCCTCTACATGTGTTATGTCCACATTCGTTTGGCAGAAGTTGGGATCCCCTACTCTCCAGCAGTCCACCACTGCGTTGCGAGCCTACGACGGCCGTTCGGCTCAACCCCAAGGTCTCTTAGCTAATGTCCTGTTGGAAGCAAGCAACAACCTCTTCACTTCTTGACAAAGTGAAGAGAGATCAGTCCTTTATGTGATAAATGAAGCAAAAATTATATAAATGAATCAAAGAAAAAGTAATTAATGACTTTAGAAGCTGATAGGGACTTGATCATCAAACTTGGCTTTCGGATGAAGGATTGATAAGTTTCGTAAATTCTCATTAAAAATTGTTTAAAATATTGAAACGAGTTTATGTGACTTAAGGGTTTTGTGTCAAAGAAATATCATAAAACACATTGTTTAGGGTATTATTAGTCTCAAGACTAAGTGAATTTGGGAATCTAATATCATAAGTAATATCCTATCATAAACTTTGTCAATATCATACTTAATCGATAAATGATGGTTTATATAGGAAGCGTTTCACATATGATAAATACCCTATGTAATGATACATACTATAGTGTGTTAATAGCATGTATAAAGCTTTCGATTTAATGTTGTATATATATAGTTTGTACATATATATAAAATAAACACCAAGCTGGCCCTATGATTAATACCTACTTAACCTTAAAAACGCAATTTATTACTATTCATATCACGACGTAACATCATAGAACAATGATGGTCGTCTGATGAGTTGGCCATTCGTTTTGGATCGATGAGTTGGTATGAGAACGTGGCTTTCACCCCTTGACAGAGTCGACAGTTGTATGCATTTGGCAAAACCGTGTTGACAGTGTTAATCACTAACAGTCATTTCAAACTAGGCCATTGTACTTATAATAATGAACCACTGTCAATAATCAATGATCGTAATAATGGTTATATCAGTTGTCATATCGCTGGTTCGCCAAGTTAAGCAGTCTTCGTATCGCTGGTTCGTTAAGTTAAGTGGTGATCACTACTGGGCAGGGTCAAAATGCAGATAAGTTGGTATAATCCATGGTGTAGCATGAAAGTTGTAATATTTATCACCATCCCACTAAAATGGTAGGTTCAGAGATTTGATTTTGATCAGATTTCAAGCATGTGAAGATTTCTCTAGCATGTCGTGTGTGTGGATACCTATTCCCTCTGTTTTCACTTTCCCTTTCATTCCACGACTAAGCCCAGACAGTGCTGAAGAAACCATGTCTCCTCTGAATCGTTTTGAAATCTCAGGGTATGAAATTATTGAATCTAATCAGGAGGTTGCCCAGAAATTCGAGAAAATGGGATGGACGCATTTCTTTCAAAGCTTTGATGGTCATCATGTGGAGATTACCAGAATGTTTGCAATGGGTTTTAAAAATGACAGGGTGCGAATTGGGGGTTTTGAGTTTGTTATCAATGAAGACAAAATTGCTGAAGCCACGAAACTTCCCCAGGTGGGAGAACGCTGGTTTAAAGGCCTTATGGTTGATAATAAGAAGTGTTTGGCTTTGTTTACGCCTTTACCAGATAAAACGAAATTGAGAGTAGGTGTGCCTGTAAAATTTCTCAAGCCCGAGTGGAGAGCTTACTATGAAATCTTGGTAAGGTACGTAACCTGTTGTGGACGTTTTTCCCATTTGCATTTGTATCATTTACGGTTGTTGTTAGCGGTAAAGGGTTATAAACTTAATTTGCCCTTCTATCTGTGGCAAAGCCTGAAGAAAATGTCACAGTCTGTAATGAATTTTAATAACCCTGATAATAGTCTGTGTCACCATGGATTGATTAAAATTTTACTGCAATTTCAATTATCCGCAAAAGGTCGGTCTTGGGATGAATTCCTAGTCGATTGTAAATTGGGGCCAACACAGCATTGGCCTAATTCGTCTCCTCGAGCTCGTAGGAAACGAAAAATCATAGATCCTGAGGATGATAGCTCAGAGGATAATGAACCAGAGGCCATAAGCACGTCTGTAGACGATGAGGTAGATAAAGATGATGATAGGGTTTCAGTTCCTTGCAGTTCTAGGGAAATTTTAAATGAATCACAACCCGATAATAATGATGGCAACCCTGTAAAATTAAAAGAGGGATCAGCCGAAGACGAAATTGATAAACCTGCTGAATGTGATAAAATTTCTATGCATAAGTTGAACCATTTGGCTCAGGTTTGTTGTGATAAGGAAGGGTCGAAGGTTGGAAACTTATCGTTTTCACGTAGAATCACCAGAAGCATGCATAGTCTTCATTCTACTCCAAGGTATAGGTCTGATCCACAGACTTCCAAATCTACTGTTGCCGAACCTGCAGTTGTAGATATTGAGGACGATATTCTGATACATGTCCCTAGCGCAATGGGTGTAGGGAATTCCACCACTGTTCAGGGGAATGATGTGCAATCAGGTGAGGTCGAGGGAAACCAACCAGAAATAGATGTTGACACTGTACAACTTGAACCATTACACAATCAGCGTTGTGATAGTCCTCGTTCTCCTCATGTAGCTAGCGAAGACGAAACCCTACAGCAGGTATTAGGAAATATCTATCAGGATAAAAAAGCAGAGTCTAGAGGAAAGCGCAAACAGTATACGGTCTTGTTGGAAGAAGAAAATAAAACGTTCAAGAAAGAATTGCTAGAATGGATTGACAGGTGGAAAAAGGCCAACGTGAAAAAGAATCAATTCAAGAAATCCAAGAAATCGATATTAAAAACAAATCAGATGCTTTTGGAACGAATTGAAAAACAAAATGTTAAAATTATCAGGTTGAAGGCTAAATTGGCCGAAGCTAGAAGAGTAGTCGCTCTTCATAATGAAGCCTAATAGTTCTTTTTCTTGTTGACAGGTAACGATTATTTTGATTTAGCATGTCTGTAAAATCGGAGATTTTACAGGCATGCATTTATAATTTTGTTTTAATATTTCGGTTAACTGTGTTAAATCGATTTTGATATAATGTATTTATTGAATTTAATGCAGGGGGGTTTTATCACCGCTTTCTTCCAGGAATGCAGGACATGGTGGATGCGTTGGCATGAAAGTATAGCTGATCTGTTACAAGTTGGAGTATTCTGAATGGCCAAGAATGTTCTGAGATGTCTCGACTCAGGCTAGTCGATTCTATTTTTAGTATTTGGTGTAATTAGATGCTTTTATGGTTAAGTAATTTCCTATAATGTTGCATGCAACATTTATAGCAAAAACCGACTCTCACTACTATATGAATGAAGATTTTTGATGAACTCGAGGGGGATGAAGTGTAGAAGAAAACTTCTTGAAATATATTCTATTGCTAGTATTACTTCAAACTTGAAGCTGAAGCTTTGTTGTGGATGATACTGGATATCTACGAATGATGCTGTGAATGGTATTCATTTTTGGGTTTTATATATACGTATATTTCGGTTTGTCATCTTCTGTTTATATGCAAACTCTGTATGCTGTGTCATACTGATGTTTAAACAATTTCTCACTTTGTCATCTCAAGATTAGTTATTGAATGCATATGTCATTGTGGTTTGTTCATTAGTGTGTTCACTATAAACATTAGCTTGAATGATATAACTTCTTGTTTATTTAAAGTTTCATTTGTATGTTAACAGGTGAATTTTAAATAAACATTATCTCAAATTTGAATGACTGTCTTGAACAATAATTATTAATCAGTTCTGGAAGTGAAATTTGACTGTGTGTTTTAGATTGAATCTCATCTCCATTTCTATATAGCAGAGTAATTGTTGTTATAATTTAAACATGTTTGGTTTATATCATACTTCAATTTTCTGTTATAAGATTAATGATTAATCTTAGTTTCAAATCTGCTCTCAGCTGAGATAGGGTTAAATAGAATAGATAGATTAGTTTTAAAAGTTTATTTTATTTTTAGCATTGTTAAATCATTCTGCATACTGTAATTAAGCTTTCATACTTGGAAAATTTCACAACAAATTGAAGTCTTTCTTTCCGAAAGCAGCTTTAGGACATTTGTAAATATATAGATAGGATAAACATTAGAATAGGTTAGATTTTGCTAGTTTTGAGGTTTCCTTAAGAGACAAACTAGCTGGTAGCAGGACCATAACCTGCGAGGTCTTGTTAATTTAAACACACCGGATACTGCTTTAAGTTGATTGTGTGGATAAAACCTCTTTATTGGCTCTGATTCATAAAATCAGGCCAACAAATGGCGCTAGAAGGAGGGCGTGAATTAAGTAATGGCAGGTGAAACTAATGAAACATTTCCAACCAGCCAACAATCTTTGGAAATTAGTAGATCACCTCTTAGTGAAACTGTAAGGAATATCCTTGAACGTGATCCTATTACTTCTCCATTTACTCCCGCACAAAGTGCTCAAACTCTAGAAGAATCCAGACATATCCTTACTAGAGCTTACGCTAATCAGTTAGGTATTACTCCAATAGATTATGGTCTTCCTAGACAACAGCGACATAACCCACAATTGACCATAGTTACAGAAGATTTGGAAATAACTGATAATACTCCACAACATCAAGCTGAAAGTTATCAAAGACAGATTACACAAACCAATACCACAAGGAGGTTAATTTCGGGAAGTGGTTCTGATCAGCCACCTTCTCCTCCTGAGTCACCACCCAACAGTCCAAGATCTTCTCATTCTGAGAGTTCTTCTAGTTCTCAAGGAAGTCCAATGGCAGGAAATGCAGGAGGAGGAGGTAATCCTCCACCCCCTCCACCCAATCCACAGCTCCCTTGGTTAAGGGCAGCTGCTGTAGCAATTCCTGGGGTACAACACCCATTACCAAAACATTCAGATAAAATTCTTCCTAAGTTTAACCCAGATGACAAAGAACCTGCAGAGGTACATATTGATAAATTCATGTTAGCTGTTCAAACCTTAAATGTTCAGCATGAGGATGTTGTTTGTCGATTATTTCCTCTCACCTTTGAGGGAAGAGCCTCTACCTGGTACTTTTCATTAGTACAAGGATCTATTACAAACTGGGAGGAATTTAATAGAGTTTTTTTAGATAAATTTGGGGAAGATAAAACACCTGCTCTTTTAGCCCTAGAATTATCTAGAATTAAAATGGAACCCAAAGAAAGGATTAAAGACTTTAATCAAAGGTTTCTAACATTAAAAAATAAAATTCCAATTGCTTCTCAACCACCGGAAGATATAATCATCGAAAATTATACATCAGCCTTACCTAGGAATTCCGGAATGTTTGTTAAGAGAGCTGGAAAAACAACACTGATAGAAACATTTGATGAGGCAATTAAAGTAGAAAAAGATTTCATGTCTTATGAACCAGAAAGGAGTGGTAAAACTGATTCTTTTCCTCGAAAGAAAGTAGAAAGATCTAGTTCAGATAAAGATAAAGCTTTCGATGTGGAACAGCTACAGAATGCTATTCGAACGTTAACTAATGAAGTTATTGGGTTAAAAAAAACTAGTTCTGAAGCTTCCCCTTCTAGGGATTACTTCAGAAATCAATTTAGACCAAACCCAAACGCAAACAATAAGAATGCACCCCCAGATATAGCTGCTAATGAAGAGATCTTTAACACAATTCGAGCTGTTCTCTCTTTATCTGAAACAACTAGTCAAGAGATAAATCAGAACAAAGAAGATGAAGAATCTGAAAATGAAGATGAATCAGAAGAACCTCAACAAATCAATGGGCACTTCTGGGATAATTTTGTGAAAAAACATGAGAACAGAAGCCCACCCCCAGGACAACACGCATATAATACGCGTAGTAAAGCAATTGCAAATAATCCTGGTGCTTCAAGCTCTACTTCAAACACTGATAATAATAACTCACAACTGAACAAACAAACTCAACTCGGCAAACAAACTCATTCAAATAAAGGAACCCAAACCATTCAAAACGCTCCAAAGTTGGATTTACAATATGACATAATTGAAGATTTGAAGAAGACACGTGCAAACATTAGTATGTACGATCTCCTTCAAATCTATCCAATGCCTGGTAGTCCTATTATCAATCCTGCGGTAAGCACGATCGTCCCTAATACAAAGCAAAGTGTTGCTGCAAACAGTTTAGGCAATGATCCAACAGCAACTGATAAAGGGAAAGCATCAGCTGATAAAGCTTCTTTGATAGGTAAGAACTCTAAGTCAACTACACCTCCATTCTTACTTACCTTTGAAATTTTTAATAGAAATGTCCACAATTGCATGGTAGATTCAGGAGCGTCTTCTAATGTTATGCCTTTATCTGTGTGCAAGAAATTAAATGGCAAATTTGTCCCATCCAATGCACAAATAACTCAATTAGATAGAACAAATGTGAAGGTTGTCGGAGAGATGAAAGATGTCTTAGTTAGGATTGCTTGTAATCCTTCAGTTTATCAAATCATAGACATCGTAATCGCTGATATACCTGATGCATATGGACTGTTCTTAAGTAGGGATTGGTCTCAACAGCTAAATGGTTTCTTTGCCACTGATTGGTCAACCTTGTGGTTACCAAAAAATGGAAAAGCAAATCAGATTAAGATACAAAGAGAAAGGTACATGAAACATACTGTTACAGAACTACATGATCCTAGTGAACCTGTGTTATTTTCTGATTCCATTATGGGAAACTACATGTATGAGTTAGGTTTTGGAGATTTCAAAGTTGAAAACTCTCTCCTTTCAGTAAGCAGCCAGCAATCTGAGATTTGTAATGTAACAGTTATTTCTCCTAACTGTTCCCTTAAGGAGACCATTGGTGATGAAAGTAATGTAAATATTGTAAATATCATAGAAAGCAAAGTAATTGCACATAATTCTATTTGGACTCTTTATTTCGATGGAGCAAAATCTAAGGAAGGAGCGGGCGCCGGTTGTCTGCTAATAGA
The DNA here is from genome assembly GCA_027924585.1 of Larix kaempferi. NCBI lineage: Eukaryota > Viridiplantae > Streptophyta > Pinopsida > Pinales > Pinaceae > Larix > Larix kaempferi. The sequence goes on along the minus strand of BSBM01000798.1, from coordinate 4,188,362 downwards.
TCGTCAAGGTAATAAGACTTGTATAGCCTGTAGACTAGAATTTAGTTGTACAAATAATATGGTTGAATATGAATCTTTGATTCAAGGATTGAAAAAAGCAATCGATTTGGGCATCAAAGAGATTTTGGTCTTTGGCGATTCAGAAATCATCGTTATACAGGTGCGTAATTCCATTCATTGTTTATCTGAACATTTGCAAAGTTATCAGAAGGAGGTATGGAATCTTATTACATATTTTGATGCATTTAACATAAATTTTGTTCCTAGAAGTCAAAACCAAGAAGCAGACTTATTGGCAAATGTAGCTTCCAAATTGATTCCTTCAGAAAATTTTTCGCCAGAACTCTTTTCTGTTGAATTAATTTTTAGACCTTCCATACCTGATAACATTTTTAATTGGCGTGTGTTTGATAATGATACATAGGTACTGCATTTTCTGACTAATGATGGAATCTTTAAAGATTCAGCGATAGATGAAATCACGCACGATGATAATTTACGATATTTTTCGGTAATTAATGATTTTTGTTCAGTTGAGAAAGCTTTTGAACAGGTAAAACCCGTTCCCAACTCAGTATTGAGATTAGAAAAGTTTTTTGATCTGCAGGATAAGTTTAAGTCAGTTCCAAATTGTAAAACCAATAGCTCTTGCATGAAATATGAAACTATCAATTTGGGAACGGAATCTAATCCCCAAACTATAAACCTAGGAATAGATTGTGATCCTGTAGAAAGAACAGCTTTCATAAAATTATTCAAAGAGTTTAAAGATATATTTGCGTGGACATATGATGACTTAAAAACATTTAATACTCAAGTCATGCAACATATAATTCCAATTAAACAAGAATCAAAACCTTTTCAGCAGAAATTAAGAAAATATCACCCATCATTAGAACCAACAATTAAAAAAGAATTGAATAAATTGCTAACTGCCAAGATCATTTTCCCTGTCAGACACACGCAATGGGTAGCAAACTTAGTTCCAGTTAGAAAGAAAAATGGGGATATTCGATTATGTGTCGATTTTAGAAATTTAAATAAAGCTTCTGAAAAAGATAACTACCTAGTTCCACCCATGGAACAAATTCTTCAGAAAGTATCTGGGGCTGAGATACTGTCTCTCCTTGATGGTTTCTCAGGGTACAACCAAATATTAGTCTCCCCGGATGATCAATTAAAAACAGCTTTTAGAACTCCATGGGGAACGTATGCATACCGTAAGATGCCTTTTGGATTAATCAATGCGGGAGCAACATTTCAACGAGCAATGGATATTGCCTTTAGAGGCTTGATTAATCATTCAGTCGTTGTCTATTTGGACGACGTTACTGTCTACTCTAAACATCGCCCTGATCATCTTAACCATTTGAGAAAAGTGTTTGAACGATGTAGAAAATTTGGAATATCTTTAAATCCTAAGAAAACAATATTTGCTGTTTCAGAAGGTATCTTGTTAGGATGTGTAGTATCAAAACATGGAATCATGATTGATCCGGAAAGAACACAAGCTATTTCAAAGATTACTTTCTCTCCAGCAAGAAGGAATGCAGTCATTCTTAGGGAAAATTAATTTTGTCAGGAGATTCATCCCTAGTTTTTCAGAGACTGTTCGTCCTTTGCAGAAAATGATTAAAAAAGATGCTGTGTTTAATTGGGGACAAACTGAAAAAGAATCTTTTCAGAAAATTTTAGAAGCTATTTCAGAAGCTCCTAGTCTTCTAAGTCCAGATTTTAACAAGGATTTTATATTATATACCTTCGCTTCTGATATTGCGTATGCAGCAGTGTTAACTCAATTAAACCAACAAAATAATGAGGTTCCAATTTCGTTCATGAGTTCAAATTTCAAAGGTGCTGAACTAAACTATCATGAAGTGGATAAACAAGCTTATGCTGTTTTTAAAGCGGTAAAACATTTTCGTCCTTACTTGTTAAAATCCAAAACAAAAGTAATTGTACCTTATTCTTCAGTAAGAAATTTGTTGGTACAGAAGGATTTAGGAGAAAAAAGGGCACCTTGGATGACAGCTCTCCAAGAGTATGACCTAGAAATCAAACCATCAACAATAGTTAAAGGGAAAGGATTGTGTAAACTAGCTGCTGAAGCTGCTCATTTGTCTGATGATAAAACCGAAATTGTCATTGATGAAGATTTACTTACTAGAGAAATTTATTTTTATCCACCACCTCAAGATTCCTGGTACACAGACATACGAGTACTTCTAGAAACAGGGACTGCCCCTGATTACTTAGATCCAAGGAAGAAAAGAGCACTAAGATTGAAATCTGCCCCGTACTTATTGATAGATAATGTCCTCTTTCGAAGAAATTCAGATGGGGTATACCTTCGGTGTTTAGATAAAGATGAAACAGAAACAATTCTGAAAGAATTGCATTCTGGACCAGCGGGAGGTCATTTCGGTGGAGAAACCACAGTCCATAAAATTCTTAGGGCTCGTTATTATTGGCCTACCTTGTTTCGATATTCTTATGCTTTCGTCAGAAGGTGTCAAGAGTGTCAACTTGCCGCAGGAAAGGTTAAAAAATCTGCTTTCCCTTTACAACCTGTTTCAGCTGAAAGACCTTTTCAGCAGTGGGGTATCGATATAATAGGTCCAATAAACCATCCCTCATCAATGCGACACAAGTACATAATAACTGCAACTGATTATTTCACTCGTTGGGTTGAGGCTGCACCATTGAAAGTTGTGAATACTAATCAAGTTATATTATTTTTGGATTTCTTTATCATAACAAGATTTGGTGTTCCTGATTCTTTGGGTTTTGATAATGCATCATATTTTTCATCAATTGAATTGAGTCAGTTCGCTTTAGAAAAAGGAATAATAATCAGGTATTCAGCTAATTACCATCCTCATGGGAATGGTCTAGCTGAGTCAACAAATAAAAATTTATTGAAAATTCTTAAAAGAACTGTTTCAGTTCACCATCGGAATTGGCATACAGAATTGGTTAATGCTCTCTGGGCAGACAGAGTAACTCCAAAAGTTGCAATTGGTAATTCACCATTTTTCTTAGTGTATGGGACTGAAGCTATTCTTCCGCCAAATTTATTTTTACCTTCATTACAGTTAGCTCAGTCTGTCCAAGAAGAAGAATGCCCAGCAATGGAGAAAAGAATTAATGCATTGTTAAAATTAGAAGAAGATAGAGAACAGTCAAATCAACACTTTAACAAACATCAACAGATTGTTAAGTCATGGTTTGACCAATCATTTAGTTCTGATCGTGAATTCCAGGTGGGAGACTTGGTCTTAAAATGGGATAAAGCTCATGAAGTTAAGGGTAATCATACTAAGTTTCAAAAACTTTGGTTAGGTCCCTTTGTTATTTCTGAGAAAATAGGTCCAAGTACCTTTCGATTGCAAACACTTGAAGGACAGTCCGAGACATTCCCTGTGAATGGATTGATTCTTAAGAAATATTTCTGTTAATAATTGCTGTCTAAAATGTATATACTTATTCACTGTTTATAAATAGTTTTTATATTTTTTTTGTATATACACTAGCAAACTGTATATGAGTTAAATATCTGTCAATATTAAATATTTCAGGTTATTAAAATTTCATGTATATAACTAGTCCTCAAAACAAAATATGTAATTAACAACTGTAATTAGAATAAATAAATAAGATCAGTTTTCTCGTCAGTCTTGAAAATTTTGATTTAAACTGAAATCTTTTAAAGTTGTTCGGATTGATCAAAATTTCTTGAGTTTGTAAAAAACCTTCGTTAGTTCTATTTATAAGTGTTTCCCGGATTTTTCTTTCATCTGGTTATTTTCTTAAATAAGGATAGTTTATTATATATCTTTCTCAAAGCTTGTGCTTTTGAAAAATCTTATAGATTTTTATCATCGATTTAGAAAACTTTTGTCATTTGAGGACTGTCTAGCATCTGTTCCAGCTAATAAAAGCTAAAGTGAGAGACGGAAGGTCTCAGTAATGAGCCGGTCTGATCAGAATCATAAATATCTCTGGTATGACATTATTAGGAAACTAGTAATGGCTTTTGGTCTTAAAACCAAGAGATAAGGGGTCTCATCACGAGCCAGCTGATTCATTTTCTGGTAGTATTTATGACTGACATTACTATTTGGTTACCATGCTGGGTAATGATCTCTCACTTTAGTTAAAACAAAATCAATGAAAATCCCAATAAAACATAACTTTTGCCTGAAGAATAGGAGGTCTCAGTAATGAGCCGACCTAATCATGATCATCAGTGTTGCCTGGAATAACTTCATTTCTGATCACCAGGGTGATGGCTTTTGATTTTAAATTAAAAGACAGGAGATCTCATCACGAGTCGGCCTGCTTATTTCAGAAAACTCTCGTGAATGATACTATCACATTGGGACACCAAACCCAGATAGTAGTCTTCAGACAGAATTATTATTTAAAAAAAAAAAAAAAAAGAACAGCAAAGCAAGAAACAAGAAAATTACTAAACCAAAGAACAGGTTCTAGATAGTTTTCAGAGGAAAGGCATTCGAGGCTGATGGTAAGATCATCCTTACTAAGAAGCACTGGTTTCGATAAGGATATTTGTAAGCTTATCTCTAATCATATGTTTGTTTCAAAAGATGAAAAATTTCTGGGTTATACTTATGAATCTGAATAAATAAAGGTTTGATATGAATAAAGGATTTTGATTATCTTTAACAGGTTTCTAAGATTTCGTTTTAATCATCTTGTTTTAAGCAGAGATAACTGGTTCTCCCAGGTCGTCGCCATTTGTTGGAAGCAAGCAACAACCTCTTCACTTCTTGACAAAGTGAAGAGAGATCAGTCCTTTATGTGATAAATGAATTAAAAATTATATAGAGCTCCTTCAGAATCTTTGATTCTGAAGGTGCTCTTAATCAAAGAAAAAGTAATTAATGACTTTAGAAGCTGATAGGGACTTGATCATCAAACTTGGCTTTCGGATGAAGGATTGATAAGTTTCGTAAATTCTCATTAAAAATTGTTTAAAATATTGAAACGAGTTTATGTGACTTAAGGGTTTTGTGTCAAAGAAATATCATAAAACACATTGTTTAGGGTATTATTAGTCTCAAGACTAAGTGAATTTGGGAATCTAATATCATAAGTAATATCCTATCATAAACTTTGTCAATATCATACTTAATCGATAAATGATGGTTTATATAGGAAGCGTTTCACATATGATAAATACCCTATGTAATGATACATACTATAGTGTGTTAATAGCATGTATAAAGCTTTCGATTTAATGTTGTATATATATAGTTTGTACATATATATAAAATAAACACCAAGCTGGCCCTATGATTAATACCTACTTAACCTTAAAAATGCAATTTATTACTATTCATATCACGACGTAACATCATAGAACAATGATGGTCGTCTGATGAGCTGGCCATTCGTTTTGGATCGATGAGTTGGTATGAGAACGTGGCTTTCACCCCTTGACAGAGTCGACAGTTGTATGCATTTGGCAAAACCGTGTTGACAGTGTTAATCACTAACAGTCATTTCAAACTAGGCCATTGTACTTATAATAATGAACCACTGTCAATAATCAATGATCGTAATAATGGTTATATCAGTTGTCATATCGCTGGTTCGCCAAGTTAAGCAGTCTTCGTATCGCTGGTTCGTTAAGTTAAGTGGTGATCACTACTGGGCAGGGTCAAAACGCAGATAAGTTGGTATAAGCCATGGTGTAGCATGAAAGTTGTAATATTTATCACCATCCCGCTAAAATGGTAGGTTCAGAGATTTGATTTTGATCAGATTTCAAGCATGTGAAGATTTTTCTAGCATGTCGTGTGTGTGGATACCTATTCCCTCTGTTTTCACTTTCCCTTTCATTCCACGACTAAGCCCAGACAGTGCTGAAGAAACCATGTCTCCTCTGAATCGTTTTGAAATCTCAGGGTATGAAATTATTGAAGCTAATCAGGAGGTTGCCCAGAAATTCGAGAAAATGGGATGGACGCATTTCTTTCAAAGCTTTGATGGTCATCATGTGGAGATTACCAGAATGTTTGCAATGGGTTTTAAAAATGACAGGGTGCGAATTGGGGGTTTTGAGTTTGTTATCAATGAAGACAAAATTGCTGAAGCCACGAAACTTCCCCAGGTGGGAGAACGCTGGTTTAAAGGCCTTATGGTTGATAAGAAGAAGTGTTTGGCTTTGTTTACGCCTTTACCAGATAAAACGAAATTGAGAGTAGGTGTGCCTGTAAAATTTCTCAAGCCCGAGTGGATAGCTTACTATGAAATCTTGGTAAGGTACGTAACCTGTTGTGGACGTTTTTCCCATTTGCATTTGTATCATTTACGGTTGTTGTTAGCGGTAAAGGGTTATAAACTTAATTTACCCTTCTATCTGTGGCAAAGCCTGAAGAAAATGTCACAGTCTGTAAGGAATTTTAATAACCCTGATAATAGTCTGTGTCACCATGGATTGATTAAAATTTTACTGCAATTTCAATTATCCGCAAAAGGTCGGTCTTGGGATGAATTCCTAGTCGATTGTAAATTGGGGCCAACACAGCATTGGCCTAATTCGTCTCCTCGAGCTCGTAGGAAACGAAAAATCATAGATCCTGAGGATGATAGCTCAGAGGATAATGAACCAGAGGCCATAAGCACGTCTGTAGACGATGAGGTAGATAAAGATGATGATAGGGTTTCAGTTCCTTGCAGTTCTAGGGAAATTTTAAATGAATCACAACCCGATAATAATGATGGCAACCCTGTAAAATTAAAAGAGGGATCAGCCGAAGACGAAATTGATAAACCTGCTGAATGTGATAAAATTTATATGCATAAGCTGAACCATTTGGCTCAGGTTTGTTGTGATAAGGAAGGGTCGAAGGTTGGAAACTTATTGTTTTCACGTAGAATCACCAGAAGCATGCATAGTCTTCATTCTACTCCAAGGTATAGGTCTGATCCACAGACTTCCAAATCTACTGCTGCCGAACCTGCAGTTGTAGATATTGAGGACGATATTCCGATACCTGTCCTAGCGCAATGGGTGTAGGGAATTCCACCACTGTTCAGGGGAATGATGTGCAATCAGGTGAGGTCGAGGGAAACCAACCAGAAATAGATGTTGACACTGTACAACTTGAACCATTACACAATCAGCGTTGTGATAGTCCTCGTTCTCCTCATGTAGCTAGCGAAGACGAAACCCTACAGCAGGTATTAGGAAATATCTATCAGGATAAAAAAGCAGAGTCTAGAGGAAAGCGCAAACAGTATACGGTCTTGTTGGAAGAAGAAAATAAAACGTTCAAGAAAGAATTGCTAGAATGGATTGACAGGTGGAAAAAGGCCAACGTGAAAAAGAATCAATTCAAGAAATCCAAGAAATCGATATTAAAAACAAATCAGATGCTTTTGGAACGAATTGAAAAACAAAATGTTAAAATTATCAGGTTGAAGGCTAAATTGGCCAAAGCTAGAAGAGTAGTCGCTCTTCATAATGAAGCCTAATAGTTCTTTTTCTTGTTGACAGGTAATGATTATTTTGATTTAGCATGTCTGTAAAATCGGAGATTTTACAGGCATGCATTTATAATTTTGTTTTAATATTTCGGTTAACTGTGTTAAATCGATTTTGATATAATGTATTTATTGAATTTAATGCAGGGGGGTTTTATCACCGCTTTCTTCCAGGAATGCAGGACATGGTGGATGCGTTGGCATGAAAGTATAGCTGATCTGTTACAAGTTGGAGTATTCTGAATGGCCAAGAATGTTCTGAGATGTCTCGACTCAGGCTAGTCGATTCTATTTTTAGTATTTGGTGTAATTAGATGCTTTTATGGTTAAGTAATTTCCTATAATGTTGCATGCAACATTTATAGCAAAAACCGACTCTCATTACTATATGAATGAAGATTTTTGATGAACTCGAGGGGGATGAAGTGTAGAAGAAAACTTCTTGAAATATATTCTATTGCTAGTATTACTTCAAACTTGAAGCTGAAGCTTTGTTGTGGATGATACTGGATATCTACGAATGATGCTGTGAATGGTATTCATTTTTGGGTTTTATATATACGTATATTTCGGTTTGTCATCTTCTGTTTATATGCAAACTCTGTATGCTGTGTCATACTGATGTTTAAACAATTTCTCACTTTGTCGTCTCAAGATTAGTTATTGAATGCATATGTCATTGTGGTTTGTTCATTAGTGTGTTCACTATAAACATTAGCTTGAATGATATAACTTCTTGTTTATTTAAAGTTTCATTTGTATGTTAACAGGTGAATTTTAAATAAACATTATCTCAAATTTGAATGACTGTCTTGAACAATAATTATTAATCAGTTCTGGAAGTGAAATGTGACTGTGTGTTTTAGATTGAATCTCATCTCCATTTCTATATAGCAGAGTAATTGTTGTTATAATTTAAACATGTTTGGTTTATATCATACTTCAATTTTCTGTTATAAGATTAATGATTAATCTTAGTTTCAAATCTGCTCTCAGCTGAGATAGGGTTAAATAGAATAGATAGATTAGTTTTAAAAGTTTATTTTATTTTTAGCATTGTTAAATCATTCTGCATACTGTAATTAAGCTTTCATACTTGGAAAATTTCACAACAAATTGAAGTCTTTCTTTCCGAAAGCAGCTTTAGGACATTTGTAAATATATAGATAGGATAAACATTAGAATAGGTTAGATTTTGCTAGTTTTGAGGTTTCCTTAAGAGACAAACTAGCTGGTAGCAGGACCATAACCTGCGAGGTCTTGTTAATTTAAACACACCGGATACTGCTTTAAGTTGATTGTGTGGATAAAACCTCTTTATTGGCTCTGATTCATAAAATCAGGCCAACATGTCCCCATCCAACTGGCTGATAAAACCGTTCTCATTGACATAGAGGTTATCAATGCCCAACTTGATTATAACCTCTTACTTGGACGCAGCTACATGTATGACATGCGGGCAGTTGCCTCATCCATTTTTCGTACCATGATGTTCCCCCATGACGGACACATGGTCAAGGTCGACCAACTCACCTATTACGATCCCAAGGCCCCCGCTGCACCCGAAAATGTTCTCCCCATGGTTGAACAACCTGCTTGTGGTGCAACTACCTTGTTTGTTTCCTGCGTGGGACCCGGACTTTAATCTGACACGCCAATGACTTCTACATTCCAATCCATTCCACCCCCGTCACCCGCGACCCACGTCTCTGACCTCTGTACTCTTTCCCACAATACACAAACACCCAACAATCAACTGCCCTTGTTACCCAAACCACCATTGGTACCTAGTCACATTGGTGTTACACCCACCCACACAATCCCCTTCCTATTCCCTCCCTCGGGAGTAGTAAGCACCCCAGTTATGGCTACCATCGGCCTCCCCGGGTTAACCTTAGGCTTACCCGTGTGGTATATTTCGCCTCCCATTCCCCCACCGACACCAAATGTCGTCCTACAACCGGTGCAACCCATTGTCACTACTAGTCAACCACCTCTCGGTGTCACTACCCCTTCATCATCTACAAATCCCCCTCCTCTTATCAAGCCCACTGGGGGCAGAGGCCCACAACCATACACTACTGTAACCCCTCCCAAGACATGTAAACCCCCCCCATGTTTCGTGCTCCCCCCAAATGCTCATTGTGTGATGTGTTAGGCCATCCGACTCATCAATGTCCACAATTACCTACATTACAAGAACACATGCAAATGCTTGACGACGACCCCAACATCCCGGTTGTCGAACTAGATCCAACCCCTAAGCCTCGTGATAAATCACTGCGTAACAACCACCTTTGTGCAATATGCGGTATTTACGGCCATTAATCACATCACTGTCCTGATCTCCCAGATTACAGAGCAGCTCTCTACGAGATGAATAATTTTGACCTTGAGACGGCACCCCCCACAATGGAGGAGATATACCCTCCCGTATCACCCCCATCCGGAGAGATTAACACCATTTATATGATCTCTTTGACTACCATTCCCTCGTCAAACAATTTGACCACTCAAAGTTTCCGCAATGATGAGGAGATTCTAGAGGCTCTTATTGCCCCTGATTACCCCTGGGAAGACATGCACCATCGTTCCTACTTCCTCCCAGAACAGTCCTCCTCCACCACAGCCACCCAATTTGCGGTCGAGTCCAAATATTTCCTCCCCACCAAAGTCGACTGGTTTAAGGATCCTATTCCTACTCTTGATGCCTTTGAGGAAGGGAACATGTCAAACATTTCCCCAATTATCCAAATCGACATTTCCACCACACCTGGAAAACCTGAGCTCATCTCGCTAGGTGCATCATGCACTCAAACGAAAACTCAGGCATATAAGGAACTCTCCCAAGAGTTTCGTGATGTCTTCGCCTGGCCCTACACTAAGATGCTTGGCCTCAATCCTAAAATTATGGAACATCATATCGACGAACATGTCCACCCAAGAACTTTTACTGAAGGGGACCTTGTCCTCGCCTACGATCAGGCTCATGATAAAACCGGGAAAGGAAAGTTTGTGTCCATGTGGCAAGTCCCATACATTATACACACTTGCCTCGGACAGGGGGAATACATTCTGACCGATTCAGAAGGAAACCCCCTCCACAACCCACGCAACGGGTTGTACCTCAAGCGATTTTACCCATGGTAAATCTGATGGACACCACTGTCCATTATTGTACAGTATTATTTTGTTTTTCACAAAAATTTAAAAAAACCTAAAATATTTGTTTTCTCTGCTTGACCACAGATAGATCCTGTTCCACTCTGCTTAAGTCGGGCATTTTTCCATGCCCCCTCGTCGCCTCGGTTTGCGGGCCACATCGGTCATCATCCATTTTTGACAAGTCTTATATCGGTGGATTCAGTTTTTCACGCTCGTGATGATGCTTGAGATCATTTCTCTCTCTCATGCCCATATTTTTCTAGCATTTTTCCCATGCCCCCCTCGTTGCCTTGGTTTGCGTGCCACATCGACCTTTCTCCATTTTCAACAAGTCTTATATCACCGGATTCAATTTTCTGTGCTCGTGATGATGCTTGAGATCATTTCTCGCTCTCACCCCCCCCCTCATTTTCGAGCATTTTTTCAAAATGCCACTCATCACCTCGGTTTGCATGCCACATTGGCTGTTGCCCCTTTTTGACAATCTTTATGTCACCGGATTCAGTATTCCGCACACATGATGATGCTTGAGACCTTTTCTCGCTCTCATCAATCCCTTTTTGTTCGGTATAATTTTACCCCTTTTTCGGGCCGAGCAATCCCTTTTACAAAAAAGGCACTTAGGGAGTTTCTGTTAAGCTCTTTTCTGACTCCTAAAACAATGAAAAGATCGTCGAGCAACCTTGCTTCCTTTCATGCTCACTAAACGTATCTGAAAGGGCATCTACCTAGTATAAGTTTACCCCTTTTCCGGACCTTGTAGACTAATTACGAAAAAGGAATACTCTAGTCACATCGACTAGAAGAGTTCTCCACTTGCATCATTTTATGCTTTTTTGGGCCTTGGAGGAAAACTTACGAAAAAGAACACCAATGTAGTCCCCTTACCGCTTTCAAACTCTCTAAACATGAAAGAAAACATGAGCAATCACCATCCTGGGCTCGTAAAAACCAACAGGACGGTACTCACAACCACTGCAGAGTCTTCTTATCGTTTTCAGACTCCTTAAAAATGAAAGCACCCATGAGCACGAACAGTCCTGGGCTCACAAAATCCACAGGACGGTACCATTTCAGAGCACACTTTTATCCCTTCTTGGAGCTCATTAAAACTACGAAGAAGGACCCAATGGTGCTTCTTGGCACCACAACAGATCACGTCTACTCATATGGAAGCTTCCCCATTTTGGTCGCCTTTGTTCAGAGTATTCTGCAGTATGTCACCCTGAGAATCCCTCGACAGCACCCATCAGCTCATCCCCTTAGTTAATACATACCCTTCAGTCCTTAAAAGCTATGATCCCCGCACCTACAAGTCAGTTCCCTACATTGCCAGGTCAACCATGTCATCATGCTCTGAACAAAGGAAGTTTGATTCTACCCACTATATGACCCCAGTTACTTCCCATCCCCACAAGTATGTCAGTCCTACCATCAGTACTACCACACTTCAGTTCTACACCTCGCGCTCCTATCAAGGAAACATCATTGCCTTGTTAGTTGCTGGTCTCCCTCTGTCGACGACAACCAAATTTATTCCAGAGGATAGACCTAGAGGTCCCTGTGTCTTGGACTCATCACCATTTACAATGAGTGCCTACGAATCATTTCAAGAAGAGTCCTTAGTGACTCTCCAAATGGTTGTTTCTCACATGCTCGACTTCAACACCTTGATCGCATCGTTGAGACTCGCACAGGGTATTGGTCCTTTCAGTTATTTGTTCAAGACCCCAGATACCACCCGACTCTTCCACATTTGAGAGTCTACCTATGGATACAACTTGTTACATTTTTTCTATATATATCTGGGTTGCGCATGGCGACAGTATTCAGATGTACCCTAGTTTTATACTCCCTTGAGTATATAGTTACAAGTACTTCCCAGTGATGGCTCATAGTCATTGAGTCCCTACAGATGTTGGACACCTTCCGTGTTAGCAGTTCATCAACCCTTCTGAGACCTTATTCAGAACGGTTGTTGCTCTATTCCAGTGTATCAGTTATTGAGATCAGTCATATTATGATCATGAGTACATCCCAGAATAATGCCCCCTCTGGACCATTATGATGTACCAGCAGATTTTTTATGTATTTTTCAGGTCCCCCTTCTAGGGACTAATTGTTATGTATATTCCTTGATACGAGCATGGGTATGCCTGCCTCGTCCATTATCAGAGCTTATCCCTCATTCATATTGAGGCCATGTAATATTGTTTATTTTGCAGCTTCCAAGGGTCGTGGATCCAGTCTCCAATCAGTCTCTTCTCTTCCCCAAACCCCAGAAAAAAGACAAAAGAACTATGATGTCTATCAGCCATACGATGAGCTCCTTCCCTCACACATCAGGGGGCAATTTGTTAACACCTAAAAAGTGCTCACTAGCTCATTTCCTTATTCACATGACCCATTTGTCCACTTTTCCACCATTTGAGCCTCTAAAGCCACCAAAAGGCCACCAAAAGACCTTAATACACCCCTTTTTCCACTCAAAATGAATATTTTTCCTCAAAAAGCATAAAAAACCCTCAAAAAGGGTCCAGAATTCCCAAAAATATTAAAAAGGGAATAAAAATATTCAAAATATTCAAAAAAGGAGAAGGAGGGAAAAGGTATCTAAACCATGTTGGTCAATACCATTGGTTTCCTCAAAACCATAATGGTATTCCCCACCACCAAAAACTATAAAAAGGTGGTAGGGGCTCCTCACTTTCCATCCATCCATCATCCTATCCTCATGCTGTCAAAATCTCTCATGAGCTTTTGACCATTGTAGTTATCTTGGAGAAGAGACCTTTGGAGCTTGGAGCCACTCACCTTGGAAATTTCTCAACACAAATCCTTACCATTTGAGGTATCTTAATACAATACTCATTCTTTTTATTTCTTATTCTTGAATCATTTTCAGAAAAAATTTATTTGTTATATGCACATGCTAGTTTAGTTTAGATTCAGATTTATAATAATTGTTTTTGCTTTCAATCTTTGAAACTGCTATCACTTGTTGATAGGTGCCCATTGCACTAAGCTTGGTTGCAAAACCAAGCCAACAGGTGTTTCACTGCGTAGCGGGATCCTTGATGACTTATCTGCTGGTTCTCTAAAGGTATCCTGTGCGTCAATGAAGATCTCCTTGTTCTTTTGTAAGTTAAGAGGGGGTGCTTTTCCTGGAGATTTCCTTATCTATACTGTTTCAAGGGGATCCTTCTTTGTATATGCCTCCCCTGATGTTGAAGCTTCTGCTCCTCTGTCGCGTCCTGTCTCAGTGCCAATACGTGTGACCACATTAATGCTCGGATCCACTGGTCTATTTTCTACTGCGATCCACTAGACATTTGGATTCGAAGCCTCTATTCATCTTCTCTTCTGCATTTCCACCTCTAATACTGGGAAATATTCAATGAAATGCTCAAATGATTTATAATAATTGCACGTAGTGCATGGGTTAACACAATCTCTAGATACGTGCCCGGGTTGGCCACAGTTATAACAAATGACTTGGCCACGGCCTCTTCCCTACATCGGACCAACATTTCTTCCTCTGTCGTGGTATCCACCACCACAACCTCTGTATCCTCCTTGGTCATATTATGCATTTTCTTGTTTCAGCTAGGTATCTTCTTGTACGTGGTACAAGCCAGTGCCTCGCATTGAGTCCATATCCATTTTTCTTTCATTCATTAATTCATATGCGCGGCAGTTGGATTCATCATGTCCAGCTGATTTACAGAAATTGCAGTATAAATTCTTAGGAGTTTTCACATATTTCTGGATGAGGTAACAGTCTTCAGGTCTATGTCCTGTGGTTCTACAAATTTCACACCATGGAGCCTGATTCTAATTTAATGGGTTAGGCGCACCACTATTAAGATAGTCACGGAATAGAGGGCAATGCTCGCGGTCATGACCTTCTCCTTTACAACTTGTACACCAAACCTCCTGTCTAGGTTCATATCTTTGTTCTTTACCATTTTTCATACTTTGCAGTTCAAGTGTCAGGGTGGTCAGCTGGTTCTGGATCTGAGACATCCCAGAACTAGTATCTATTGGGTATTTTCCTCTTGGTAGACCCGGGTTGGCTGTACCCTCTAGACCAACAGAACCCTTAGCTCACTGGCCCTTGCGGCAACAGGTCGCAAAAGCAACCTGAAGTCTCACCCGAAGTGATTCTAATGGGTGGCAGAAGACTCAAGTGTCCTCAGCCAGGTTCCGAGGCATCCAGGGTTCTTGAACCCACCCTTGCTCTCTCATCAAGGGCTAACTTATCTCATTCTGTTACTCCGGCTATACCCCTGCCTTATCCTATTGCGCAGGAAGTGCGATAAGCCTTCCCCTTATATGAGCCCGCCTAGCGATACCCAAGATATCGCGGGTGCGATATCTTCCTCCTTTCTGTCCCCGCGGTGTGTGATTCTTACCGCTTCCTAGATTAAGACGCGGTCTCTCCCTCCCTTATCCTATTACTGAAGATAGTGGTTATCATTTAATCTCTAAGCATAACCCTTGCTAATGCGCTTGACCCTTGATGTTCTATGACAATGTGACTGTATAGAGTATTATTTTGAGCACTGTTCTAATTACACTCTTCATGCATTACATTCACTCCATACTCGAGCATTATCCTTTAATAAACAAAGATCTAGTTCGCAAGGATTTAGATATGATTCTCACAATGGTTAAACATCAACCAGAACTAAACTGACGACCATACACAGTACTCATAAACTGAAGGAAGCATTCATGTATAACAGAGATAAGTAAATAAGAGCAACAGCTACACAACTACAATCGCGCTACTTAGATAAGCACGTTGTCATTCCCAGGAGAGGAGCTACATTCACGGGAACTATGTTTCCCGTTAACAACTCGGAGAGTAAAACGCAGTTCTGTCACAACTCTTTGCAACAGAGGTCTTCTGGGACACTCCACCTCATTGGGAGCCCTTCTCTATAGACCTCTCTTCTTCTCCTGCTTCTTACAATGCATTCTCTTTCTCTTTCAATCCCAGTGGATTGCACAATCTCTTGATAGGTCGGCCCCTGTCTCTGGGGAATGGTCAGACTCTGTATCACAAAGACTCGACTACTCTCTACTTAATAACTTCTATCCCTATGTGGCCAACCCTTTTTCATATAAAAAGACTCCTATATATAGATGGCCCGAAGGTCTCATCGCAGTTACAAAACTGTGGGCCTTATCCCAACAGTGACTCAACCCTAACCACTTACAGTCAACTAGCTGTACTTCCATAGCCGCCTCCTGTCTCGTCGCCGCTTCCTGCAGTCCTTAGTCTTTAATGCATCGGCCCGTTGCTTCTTCTTGGTTCAAGCAACGCTGACTGTGGTCCTTCCTCATAATGAGGGTAGCTGAACCCTCTCTTCATCTTCGGCGCCTTTATTATGGTGGTTGAGCTCTCCCTTCGGCCTCTTCCTTGTACCATACACTCTGACTTTTCTGTACATATCGCCGCAATTCCCGTCGGAATTTGCGCTACAGCGATATCTTTGTCTTGTCGCCAAAATTGGTACTTTCTCCCCAAAAATGGTTATCTTTCCCAAAATTAGCAGCTTCCTAAATGCTGCGGAAGTTCTCTCCAACAACTCCCCTAACACTTACTTGTGGCTCGCCCCTGAGCCACTCGCAACATCAGCCTGCTTCATCTGCTTAAGCTTATCCTTTGCTGCCCGCGAGATTGTTGCGAATTGTGCCTTAAGCGCTTCAATACTTTCGTCCATGCTTGTTACTTCTTCCTGCGCCGTGCTTAGCAGCTCAGCTGTTACCAAGGAGTCTTCTGTGCCTTCAATGACTCCTTTACTTGAGGTGAAGCTTTTCACCTTTTTCTCCAGTTCATCAACCAGATGTGCGACTTTGCTTTCATGCGGGCTAACTTCGTTAGCCAGGTTGATCTGTTGTTCTCTGTACTTCTGCACCTGCTGTTGAAATTGCGTGATTTCTCCTTTCTTCCTTATCTTCGCAAGAGCACTCAAGCCCTTGTACTCTTCTTCAGCTCTTGATATCGCATCTTCAAGGTGCTTAATATGCTGATTGAGCTCGGCTTTCTGTGGGAGCTCCTCTAGCTCCAGCCATGTTTTTGATGCATCCTCTAGGATAGCCTCTGTTGCTTCCACTCGACACTGCATCTGTGTCTGTACAATTCTGATAGCTTGCACTCTTGCTTCCTGGATTTCCTCTGGGGTAGGCGGCCTATTCGCTTCCAGTGCAGCGATCCTTGCTTCATATTCTTCCTCCATCTTTTTCTTCTCTTCATCTAGAGCCTTTGCTCTTTCCGCTATTTTTCTGATCTTTTGAGTTATCTCTAACTCAGGCCTGATATCGCACTGCAGAAGTTCTGCTGCGATATTCTTTAAAACAAGAGAGACATCCTGCTCTCGCTGAACATATTGCGTCAACTGGGCACTCTCTGCCTCATGTTGTGCATTGAGCTGCACATTTTCGTTAGAAAGGAAAACATTATGCTCATATGTGACTTGTTCTCTGTGTCTCAGCTCCGTGCCTATTTGCTGGAAAATTTCGTACAACTGGTCCACAGGTACTTCTGGTAGGTTCACCTCAAGAGGATGAACCATCTGTACTTCCATAGGAACAGGGAACTTAATGCTTCCCGGCGGTATACGAACAATGTTCGTGCGGTCCCTTGCAATACTTTCTTCTCTGGTCTGTAAAGGGGGCTACGAACTTTCTGCTACTGCGGTTGGAGCTGGCTGAATCTGCTTGGAAGCAGTCTTCTCAGTTATTGCCTTCAGCTCTCGCAATTTCTTGTCAAGGCTGATGCGCATCATATCCTGCGATGACTGAATCGCAGTGAATTTATCCCGCATCTTCTCATGTATTCGGCTGGCGATGAGATCATACTCATCTTCTGTCATGATCGGTGCCTGCGGTTCTTCGAAAGTAACCGCCTTTGTTCTCTTCTTCTTTGCTCGCAACGGAGAAGGGCCTTCAGTACCCTTTCTCTTAGAACCTATTGGTTCTTTCACTTTATCTTTGGGATCTACCTCCAGAACATCTTCTGGATCCTCAACTGGAGTATCAACTGGAACTAAGCCAGAGGATAGATCATCATACATCTGTTTCATTTCTTCATCAAAACAGTTCTTAATGGTGTCTTCAACCTGCTGGATTTCCATGCGATATGGGCCAGGGGCCCATTCCTTATGTTTCCTGAATCCCTTGGGTCTGATGTATGTTTTATCCCTGTCGACTTTAAATTCCAGCTTGGACTGATAAAGATCAACGACCGGCGAGTCGACACGCGGAATCGTTGCTACGGACTCAAGCAATAGCATATAGTAGTCGTGGAATACCATTGCGTTATTCTTGTGCTTCTCTGGGTGATTACTCACCCAAAGATTTGAATACCTCGTGCCTCTGCACGCCCCTGGTGCCAGTTGTGGAAACTGTGAATTGGGTGGCTCTTTCCATCCAATAAAAGCCATAAGGATCAGCAGCCACGAGAAGTGGAAGCTGTGAAGCGGATCCTGCTGCGCCTGCGCACAGTCCTGAAAGAAACTATTCAGCAAAAATAAACTCCAGTTGTAAGGTTTACCTTTTATGACTTCAATCGCCAGGCGGATGACTGAGCCTGTGACTTCCTTTGGCCTCACCTTGAGGAGGAGCTTTCCTGCCAACAGACTAACAGTAAATCGCAAGGCATCATCCTGTATTGAGTTGACGTCGTAGGCGCGACCTCCTCTTTGCAGCTTATACTCCGCAACCTGCTTGGTTGAGAGCCTGGTATCCTTTGTGGCGCCATCAATATTTATCTGGGGGTCGAAACCAGTCTTCGACAGACCGGTAATGCGGTGAATAAGGTCAACATTAACATCTATCCGGTTACCCAACCATAAGTAACCACCATGCACACATGAGAGTAGCATCCGCACTACAACATTTACCTCTGAGCCTCATCCAAAGTGTGGAATGTCCAGGAGATTGAGCAGTCCCAATGGTGCTAAATGGCTTACATGGTCCATGGGGACGAACTCATCGCGCTCTGTCCTTGGGTTCCTCTGAATCGTCATATAACGATCGCGACGGAAGTGTGGGTAAAGCTTATAATCTCTCAGGTTATAATCAGCAAACTTAACAGCATGCATATTCCCCCACAGGTTACCTTCTTCCTTCACTCGCTTATCCAGTGGTGAGAGTACGAGTTCATATCTAAAATCTTTTGGAAGGACAATTGCTGGTGCATTTTCTATCCTGGGCGGGAAGTATACAGTAGCGACTGTGACTTCTTCCGGAAGTTCCTGCTCGGGTTCTTCTGACTCTGTGCTACTCGGGGTCTCGCTATACTCCATATTAGCTAAGGTTCTTGGTGACTGGCGTGTGGATGGAGAACCAGCAGTAACTTTCTTTCCTTTCTTAGCCACAGCTGAAGTCATAGCACACTCAATTCCACCCCTTTGGAATCTCTGCAACACGTCTTCGAGAGGCTCGTCTGGCGCGAGGAACCTTCCCCTGTAGTACTCTGGACTTCCTATGATTTCTAATCTGATACAAATCAAAGTCTGCAACTGTTTTCGGCTTCCCTGCTCAGAACTCTGCTGAAAATACTCTTGGCTTGTCTCAAATGCGCTCAACTCTTTCGGTAAAAATGACCAAGTAGCCCCGTTCTTTGAATAAGACATGTATTTATCATAAGGCGGGAACTTCAAACGGCAACGGACCAGTAAACTGGGCCCATTGGCGGCATTTAATGCATAGACAAGACAGCACCCCACGCCCATTTATTGAAAACGCCGTTTGAAATTTCGCTGGGAAGCTGTGCGCCGGAGTGGTGTCGCATCGGATTTTCCAAATCTAGAAGAATCGCCGTACTGCTGCCAAATCTTAGTACAACAGATACTTGTCAGTCATACAGTTAATGCTTGTCAGAAGGCGAAGTGACTAGCCCTCTGATCAATTCAAAAATTGGTATCGCATCGATCTATTTTCTGTCTTCTGCGATACGATATCGCATCGCTTGGAAATGCAAAGTGCAAAAAACTCACATCGTATCAGAATTATCGCAACAACCAGAAAAGTTTGCTGCGAATTCTTACCTAAAGTATTTCCCGGTGTAGACTCCTTAGGTGCGATGCCTCATTTCAACTACACTGGACATCTGCACCATTTGCTTCTTTTCTGCGCTAGGATTAGGAGGTAGCATGACCCTCACAATACAGCTTAAGCCTACTGCCATTGATCAAGGTAGGGAGGGACTCCCCACTCATAGTACGAAGCTGGATAGCACCTCCATCTGTTATGTGCTGAATTTGATATGGCCCTAACCAATGAGTCTTGAATTTTCCAGGGAACTTTATAAACTTACTGTCATAAAGGAGTACCAAGTCTCCAAGCTGAAAGGTTTTGTTCTTGATATGCCTATCATGCCAAGCTTTTTCTCGTGCTTTCTGCACTTTCTGATGGAATCCTGCGATAAATCTGTCTTCCTCCAGATTGAGCAGCTGTGCCAATCTCTCCTCTAAAGTATCAGAATCAGCCATCTCTGTAAGTTGAGCAATCCTTAGACTGGGTAAGATGTATTCCATAGGCATAACAGCCTCTTGTCCATATACCAGGCTGAAAGGTGTGTGTCCTGTTAATTTCTTGCACGTGGTCCTGTAAGCCCATAATACAGCATTAACTCTAAGGTCCCAATCATCCCTTTGACTGTTACAGATCTTTGTAAGAGCATGTTCTAGTATCTTATTGAAAGCCTCCATCGTACCGTTAGCTTGAGGGTGGTAAGGTGTACTCTTATGGTGCTGGATTTCAAATTCCTCTGTCAAGGCTTCTATGGTGCAATTCAAAAAATGTGTGCCTTGATCACTCATCAAAGTCACTGGGCATCCAAATCTAGTGATGATGTTTTCAAAAATAAATTGTGCTGCTGTAGCAGCATCACAATTCCTGACTGGTTTTGCCTCAGCCCACCTGGTGAGGTATTCTGTTGCTGTAATAATATATCTCGCACCAGTTCATTTTCCTGGGGGGTTAATAGGACCCACAAAGTCTATGGCCCACTTATCGAATGCGCGTAGCGTTATCTGTGGTCGCAACGGCATTTCATCTCTTCTGGAGGGCTTTCCTGTCCTCTGGCAGATGTCGCATGATCTGCAAAACTCTTTACTGTCTTTATGTAATGTAGGCCACCATAATCCGGCTGATAGGATTTTCTGAGCAGTAGGCTTCCCTGCGAAATGACCTCCTGCGATGCCCGAATGTGCTTCCTTAAGAATGGTTTGTTTCTCATGGGGCATAACGCATCTGCGCAAAATTTCATCTGGGCCCAACTTATAGAGATGTCCTGCAATCAAGGTGAAGTCTGCTGCTTTCACCACTAATTGTTTCTTTTGTTGCTTAGTAAACTCAGACGGTGCCCACCCTGTAGTGAGAAATTGAATTATGTCTTCATAATATTCGTCTGCGACCTGAATAGAAAACAATTGCGCATCAGGCAAGTTATCCTCTAAGTTACTTGGTTCTTCGCCTGAGTCTATCCTTGACAGGTGATCAGGTCCTGCATTTAGTCTTCCTGGCTTGACAATGATTTCGAAATCATATTCCTGAAACAACAATAGCCATCTGCATATTCTTCCCCCTAACACTGGCTTATTGACCAAGTACTTTAATGCAGAATGGTCAGTGAACATCTTGAACAGGGCACCCAACAGATAGTGCCGAAATTTCTGTAAAGCATACACCATTTCTAACCCTTCTCTCTCTGTGGTGGTGTAATTCTTCTCAGCTGTCGAAAATCTCCTGCTAGAGTATGCGATAGGGTGATCAATACCCCCTTCTCCTGGTTGCGTGAGAATAATGCCTAGTGCGATGCCAGATGCATCCACATGAACATGAAAAGGCTTGTTCCAATCTGGAAATACCAAAATAGGTGCTGTAACCATTTTTTCCTTAAGAGTGTCGAGACTCTTCTGACATTCCTCATTCCACTGAAATCTGATATCCTTCTTCAATAATTTCTCCATTGGTGCGGTAATCTTGGCATATCCTTTAATAAACTTTCTGTAGTACCCGGTATGACCAAGTGTAGTTCTCAATTGCTTTACTGAGTTAGGTGCTGGTAAATTGACAATGATGGCGATCTTCGCAGGGTCTACCATCAAGCCTTGTCTGCACACAATGTGACCCAACAACGTACCAAAAGGCGCACAAAATATACATTTTTTTAAGTTAAGGGAAATCTGGTGCTGTCTACATTTTTCAAACATTAATCTCAGATTTCCTATGTGCTTCTTGAGTAGTCCAAATACAGTCCAATCATCAAAATAAACTTCTAGAAATCGATGGATGTATTCCTTAAAGACAGCAACAACTACTCTAGAAAAAATTGTTGGGGCATTCTTAAGACCAAAGGGCATTACCGTATACTGAAAGGAGCCCCATTCTATCGCAAACGTGGTCTTGTGCCTGTCGTCTGGATGGATTCTTATCTAGTGATAGCCTGAAAAGCCATCAGTGAATGAATATATTTCTTGTCCTCCAACATTGTCTAAGACTTCATCAGTGAAGGGTGTTGGAAATGGGTCATGCAGCGATGCATCATTCAGTTTGCGCAAGTCGACACAGATCCTGATGTCTCCTTTTGTTTTCTTTTCTTGTACTACCATGGGACTAACCCACTCACTTTCTTCAACAGGCTCAATGATGCCTGCTGCTAGCATCTTATCTATTTCCTCTTTTACTTTTGCTTTATACCACGGGTTCAACCTGTATGGACGTTGCTTAACCGGCTTAGCATCCTCCTTAAGCGGTATTCTCATGACTCCTAAGTCACCCACTATTCCCTTCATTTCTGTAAAGTTGGTAGGAAATAGGTCCTGATACTCATGTAATAGATATGTGATTTGGCCAATTGTCTCATCATCCCAATAATCTCCAATAGAGGCAAACTTAGGTTCTGTTTCTGTGCCAATATTGCTCATTTTAATCTTGATTGGTTCTGTTACAGCTGGGACTTCTAAGTGTGGGCCTTCAACTTCACGCGTACCTTCTGTTTCTGCGATATTGATACTGCGAGGATCTTCATCCTCATCGCCTGAATCTTGTGCGAAGTTGTAACATTCCAAAGCATGTTCCATCTGAATAGCCCACTCGGGTTGCGAATCCGCTGGTAATGTGCAATCCTCAAATATTTTAGTCTTTATGATCTTCAAGGCCCGATCAATGCTTGGATACTCAGATTCAAAACTGAAAGTAAGCAAAAAGTTTTCAATCATAATAGGCCATGAGATAGTTCCTTTTCTTAGCTCTGTTTCTGTATACCAGTTCCTTGGAACTGTATCCAGTGTGTGGATAAACAAATGAGCCCACTCATCTGCTGGAATTTTTAGCCAACTTTGTTCACAGATCATAATGTGTGTTCTGGGATCACTTTCTCCTGTGTATTTCTGCTGTGTACAGTCTCCTTCTTTAGAGAATCTGATACGCATCAGTCTCTTACAATCATACCACGATGCGATATGTTCCTTGTGTGTGTACCACCATCTTGCAGGTGTGGCTCTAACTGCGAGGTCAAAAACCTCCATCCTCTGCTCTTGAGGAATCTCTTGTTCAAACTGCTGCAAAAAGTCATTGACGTCCGCTAATCCATCAAAAGTTGGAATATACCTGTTTTCTGCCCCAATCCATCGCAGTGATTTAGTCATGAATGCGCATCTGCGAGTAGAAACTTCGTGGAGTCTATTTTGCCAATTCTCTAAGCCGACATCTGAATCTGATGTGCATGAGCTATCGCATCTCCAGCTAATATGTCCATCGGCTGTAGGATCAATGTAATCTGTCTGATTAGAAGTCATCTGGTACAAATTTTCCATGTTATGCACCTCCTCTTCCGCTTTGATCGGCTCAATGTAGCGAGGGCCCTGTAAAGGGTCTAGTGGTGCGATAACCCGGACTTGAGCATCTTCAAATGTCATCTGCCTTTTCTTCAAGTTGATAACATCCTTGTTATCAAAATCCCAATCAATACCTAATAGAGCTGGATAGGGTTTGGTATCACCAATAATTTCTATGATCTCAAAATCTTCATACGTGTGAACTCCATCGATGTCCACTGGGACATGCGATAGGCGACCCATCGGTGATATTCTCTGCTGATTGGCTAGTCTCAGATGGATAGGGGATCTGCTTAGTTTTGGACTACCCATCTGTTCCCATGTCTGCTTAGTCAAGACATTTACTTCTGATCCTAAATCTAGGATAACCTCATCCATTTCAAATAGTCCGATCTGCGCTGTGAGCCTCATCTCTCTTCCTGTCCTTGTATGGCCCATTATATGGTGAATAGTTCGCTGTGTATTGCTCAAGGAAGGGCTCTGTTGACATTGATCGATAACTTTCTGAAGTTCCTCTACAGCTTCCCCATTTCTCAGAAGTTTCAAACAACTCTGCAGGAAGGATTGTACGTTTCCTGTCAATACCTCTTCGTCGCATTGTCCAGATGTGCTAGCCTGCGGTATCTGCACAGTACTAACATCATGTGGTGGCTTCCGCGGTATACCCTGAGATGGTAATAATGGTGATCTGGAATGTGTCTGTTCAGCAAAGGAGGTCTTAGTTTGCTGAAATGCCTCCTTATTCTTCTGTAGATCAAGTGGGATAGGTTTTTCTGGAGCTTTGCGCACCCACTGCGTTCCTGCCGTTTTTTCTTCATCCTGCGATATGTTACTTGTAGAAAGACCACTGCGAGTTACAATATTAACTCGTGGTTCTGTTTCTTTCTGCTCAGCAGCGATAAACTAGATAGTCTGATTGGTTGCTGGCTTGGCGTCCTTGATCTTAGCTATCAATATGGGACACTCCTCTATTGTATGATCATAAGATTTACAATACTTGCATGTTGTAGTAGGGTTCTGGCAGTCCCTAGCGTAATGTCCTATGCCTCCACAATTATAACAGGTAATAGGTCCACGGCCACGGCCAGATTCATAGCCTCCTCCACGTCCTCGACCTCTGAAATTTCCTCCACGACCTCCCTGAGCCGGATCAATTTGTGGACGTACTGCTGGTCCAGATGCTTCTGACTGAACTCTGTAAAGGTCATGCTTTCTTTCTATCATTAACTCATAAGCTCTACAGTTGTTTTCGTCATGTCCAACAGATTTACAAAAATTACAATATAGGTTCTTTGGTGTCTGCACATATTTCTGAAGGAGAGGACATTCCTGAGGACTGTGTCCTCTGGTTCTACAAATCTCACACCATGGCCCCTGATTTTGCCTCAACGAGTTAGGAGCTCCACTGGCGCTATAGTCAACAAAGGCAGGGCAGTTATCCTTACTGTGTCCCTGCGCTTTACACTTAGTACACCAAATTTCATGCGCAACCTCCTTTCCTTTCTTGATTTCATGCAGCTGTAAGGTGAGGTTAGCTAGCTGATTTTGCAGATTAGTGATACCTGTACTAGTCTCTGCTAGAGGTGAAGCCTCTAGTTTCATTGTCATTTCTAATGCTTCATCTTGTGTATTTAATTTCTGTTGCATTAGTGGAAGTCTGATGTGTGGTAATATTGCTGCGATAAACCATTCTTTATGCTGTTGAGGCGCAAGCTCAAAGCTTACCTGATCAATGAGGGTTTTGAATCTCTGGTCAAAATCCCAAATAGTCTCCGTAGGCAATTGCTTAATATCTTTAAGTTCTGCTATGCACTGTGACTCGGATTTAGGTTTTTTAAACTCTTTGATCATAGCAGTTCTAACCTGTGCAAGCGTTCTGTTATGTCCAGTGGTATACTTCATATACCAAGTTAATGCTCTTTCTCTGAATGTGGTGGCCAACTGGACAAGCTTGACATTATCATCTTGTATTTGCTTAATGGTCCATATGGCTTCGCATAAGAACCAGTGCTGCTCAGGGTCCTCCGACCCTGTACCTTTGAAGGTTGGTAACTTCATATCATCTCCCATTCTGTTTCTAGGTGGTGGGTTCTGGTTTGCTGTATTACTACCACTCGGCGGTGTAGATGTAGAGGGTGTAGCGGTAGTATGCGCTGTATGAGAGCTACTGGACGGGGTTCCTGCGGGATTACTCTGAGTCCCGACCGGTTTTTGAGGAGTCCTAGGGTTCTGAATCTGCTGTCTAGGGTTATCTGAGCTGTTTTCTTCAGAAGAGGATGAATCGTTGACTCTATATCTTTTACCACTACGTGTATGTCCAAGATGCTCGTAATCACTCTCAGAGTCTACTGACATTACAATATCATACTACTATTCATCTGAGATCATATCCAGTACTCCTTTTTCATATAGTAATTGCTTAATGGACAGATTTAGAGAATTTAGGTACTTACCGCGATAACCCTTGAAGAAGTACTGCTCTGCTGCGCTGAAACTCTTTCTTTGATCAACCGCGAACTCGGTGATGAAGCCTTCCAGCAAACTCGCAAGCCAAAAGTCTACTGCGCGTGAGATGGGATTATCGACACCTTTCAAGGTCTGAATCAGCCCTGCTGTCCAGACAACTTCTCGATTCTTCTTGAGCCCGCTGTTGTCAGCAAGCTTTGATAACCAATCATATAACTCAATAGCATAGGTTACGAAGAATATCTCGTGGAGATCTGTAAAAATGTGCTTCTGTAGCCAAGCCTCAGTGCTCAGTCTAGGATTCTGGTTTTCTTTTACAGCAAACTCTCTTTCTTTTGACTCAACCCACTGGTTAAGTTCTTTCATGGTAGGATGCCAACAGAACATCAGCTTAATGTGTTCAAACCGGCAACGGAACCATTTGTTGGGTATTTTCCTCTTGGTAGACCCGGGTTGGCTGTACCCTCTAGACCAACAGAACCCTTAGCTCACTGGCCCTTGCGGCAACAGGTCGCAGAAGCAACCTGAAGTCTCACCCGAAGTGATTCTAATGGGTGGCAGAAGACTCAAGTGTCCTCAGCCAGGTTCCGAGGCATCCAGGGTTCTTGAACCCACCCTTGCTCTCTCATCAAGGGCTAACTTATCTCATTCTATTACTCCGGCTATACCCCTGCCTTATCCTATCGCGCAGGAAGTGCGATAATCCTTCCCCTTATATGAGCCCGCCTAGCGATACCCAAGATATCGCGGGTGCGATATCTTCCTCCTTTCTGTCCCTGCGGTGTGTGATTCTTACCGCTTCCTAGATTAAGACGCGGTCTCTCCCTCCCTTATCCTATTACTGAAGATAGTGGTTATCATTTAATCTCTAAGCATAACCCTTGCTAATGCGCTTGACCCTTGATGTTCTGTGACAATGTGACTGTATAGAGTATTATTTTGAGCACTGTTCTAATTACACTCTTCATGCATTACATTCACTCCATACTCGAGCATTATCCTTTAATAAACAAAGATCTAGTTCGCAAGGATTTAGATATGATTCTCACAATGGTTAAACATCAACCAGAACTAAACTGACCACCATACACAGTACTCATAAACTGAAGGAAGCATTCGTGTATAACAGAGATAAGTAAATAAGAGCAACAGCTACACAACTACAATCGCGCTACTTAGATAAGCACGTTGTCATTCCCAGGAGAGGAGCTACATTCACGGGAACTATGTTTCCCGTTAACAACTCGGAGAGTAAAACGCAGTTCTGTCACAACTCTTTGCAACAGAGGTCTTCTGGGACACTCCACCTCATTGGGAGCCCTTCTCTATAGACCTCTCTTCTTCTCCTGCTTCTTACAATGCATTCTCTTTCTCTTTCAATCCCAGTGGATTGCACAATCTCTTGATAGGTCGGCCCCTGTCTCTGGGGAATGGTCAGACTCTGTATCACAAAGACTCAACTACTCTCTACTTAATAACTTCTGTCCCTATGTGGCCAACCCTTTTTCATATAAAAAGACTCCTATATATAGATGGCCCGAAGGTCTCATCGCAGTTACAAAACTGTGGGCCTTATCCCAACAGTGACTCAACCCTAACCACTTACAGTCAACTAGCTGTACTTCCATAGCCGCCTCCTGTCTCGTCGCCGCTTCCTGCAGTCCTTAGTCTTTAATGCATCGGCCCGTTGCTTCTTCTTGGTTCAAGCAACGCTGACTGTGGTCCTTCCTCATAATGAGGGTAGCTGAACCCTCTCTTCATCTTCGGCGCCTTTATTATGGTGGTTGAGATCTCCCTTCGGCCTCTTCCTTGTACCATACACTCTGACTTTTCTGTACATATCGCCGCAATTCCCGTCGGAATTTGCGCTACAGTGATATCTTTGTCTTGTCACCAAAATTGGTACTTTCTCCCCAAAAATGGTTATCTTTCCCAAAATTAGCAGCTTCCTAAATGCTGCGGAAGTTCTCTCCAACAGTATCGCCAATCAGTGAAGCTTCCAGCTTCATTGCAATTTCCAATGCCTCTGCCTGGGATAGAACCTTCTACTGCATCAATGGTAATCTGATATGAGGTAACAGCGCAGCAATGAACCATTCTTTATGTTGTTCTAGCAGTATAACAAAACTTACTTGGTCTAGTAAGGTATTAAATTTCTAATCAAATTCCTAGACCGTTTCAGTTGGTCTCTGCTTCATTTCCTTCAGCTCAGTTATACACTGAGACTCAGACTTAGGTTTCTTGAACTCTGCACCAGCGTGGATTTAATTTCTGCGAGGGTTCTCAACTGTACGGTAGAGTATTTCATAAACCAATGTAGCACTCTATCCCTGAAAGTGGTGATGAGTTGTGCTTGCTTCATGGCATCATCTTGGATTTGTCTTACACTCCATATGGCTTCGCAAAGGAACCAATGCTGGTCAAGGTCTTCTAGGCCACTTCCTTTGAATATTGGCAGTTTCATATCCGTGTTTGCCATTGTGCTACTAGGTGGTGAGGCGCCGGGATTAGTGCGCGGCTGCTGTAAAGGGATCTGCACAATAAAAACAAATGGGACTATCGAGAGAGATGGACTAGGCTGAGTCTTCTGCGGGGCGGGCTGAGTAGCTTGCGGGGCAGGCTGAGTAGCTTGTGGGGTGGGCTGAGTAGCTTGTGGATTTTGAGATAAAGGTGGTGCGGTCTCTGCAGCCGGTGCGTTCTCAGGAGTAAATGGTTGTGCAACTTCGTTGTCAAGATCGCAGGAGATCTCAATATTGATATGGAGTCCAAGGCCTCCTGTATTCTTATTAATTGTATATCTCTTACCACTTCTAAGAGTATGTGTCTCTTCATCAGAATCAATATATGTACTATTTATCATGACAAACTTCAAGAATATTACTACATTCTTAAAACACCTTTCTTAGCTAACAACATCTTAATGTATGGACTGAGATTGTTAAGAAACTTACCTTGGAATCCTCCGAAAAAGTGTGCTTCTGCTTGGTTGTAGGATTTGAGTGTGTCTACAGCAAATTCTGTTACAAAGCATTATAGCATATGATCGACCCAATAATCAACTGTGTGTGACAACGGGCTATCTAACGCTTTAAGCTGCACTGTGAGCTCAGGATTCCACTCTATAGGTACTCCCCCTTGGAAACAAGTTTTCTTCTCTGTGAGCCACGAGATCCACGCATGCAGCTTGTTTGGAAATGATTCCCAAAATATCTCATGAATGTCGTCCAACAGATATCTATCCGACCACTGTGTGTCGCTTAGACACAGATGTCTATTTTCTTGTTTGTTAAAATCTCTTATGGTCTTATCCCACCAAGCTTGGATTTCTGTCTTGTCAGGATGCCAATAGTCAAACCCTTCGGGGAACTGATATTCTTCTTCACACATCATGATTGCAACTCATCATGGATTCTAGCACGGAAACGGAACCATTTGTTGGCTAAAACTGACCCAGAGGTTTCCAATTAGACCTAGGTTCTTTGCAGTTCTCCCTTTTGACCAACAAAACCCCTTAACACTGGCCCTTTCGCCAACAACCTGTGAGCAGGTTGAGGTCTCACCCGAGGTGTATCTTATGGGGTACTGCAGAATCGGGTTTCCACAGTAAATGATGAGTTGTTTATATGAACAAGCTGCGCAGCATAGGATAGAAGGATGGCGCTACGGGGCAAAGCGATGCGGTACACAGCAGGTTCTACGCTGCAAGCAACTACGGTGTGGTGATGGAAACATTGCGGGCCTCACTAAGGGCTTCTCACTGCTGTGAATCTTCTACTAGAATTGCGAATCACCCACACTTATCCTCTACTTGGAAGATATCGGAAACATTAAGGCACTAAGATGAATATCACTCATCTATTCATTCATGCACTTACTGGTTATCTTTCTAGCATTCATTCAAGAACTTGGATTATTACAACGTGAACAGAAATGATAGACATGACTAACTGTGCCATGTTCCTTCACTGTGTTTAAGAAAGTATTAAGCTTAAATGACTGATTCACGATCTTAACATATAATTAAAATGTTCACCATTCATCTATTCACGTAGAACTTAGAATATAATTCCCAAACTTCTCCTATTGGTAAATGCATATCAAAGTTATCCTATTACAGCATGCAAGGAAACATTCAAACATTCATTCTACAAATAGATAGTCATTCATTCATAAACAACATCGCATAACACAGGATTTAACGTGGTTCATTTCCCCGGATGGAAAGCTACATCCACAAGAACGGTTGGTAATATATTTCTTTCAAAAATGGATGGGGCAACCATTCTTAGTCTACGCATTCAGCTGCAGACTCTCCTTTCTCTCGGCTACGTCTCTGCACACACAGCTGCAGAGCCTTTACAATATTCTCAGCTCAGAGAGATTTTACAATACAAAGGGTTATCTTATGATTACTCTAACCACTGGCATCTAGCCCCCAAAAATAGAACAACCCCATCCCATACAAAAGTGTCTTCTTAAATAGATCATGCCCAAAGGTCATGTTTGTATAATGTCGAATACCTAAAACCCAAAACCCTAAGGGTTTTCAAAACTATGCTAGTTTTCCAAACCGGCTTGCTGGCTCTTGATAGCATCTGCTTGATCATGGCGGATCTCCACGTCCTCATTTTGTCGCTATCGGCCTTCCTGTCGCACGCGTGCCTACAGGCTACTTCTGCCGAATCGTTTCTCTCTAACGGTTTTACCTTCTAAGCATGCCAAACATTGCTTTTTTTAACAACCCATGCGTGGTCGCCTTCCTAATTCACTTATGTCCATCGCTCGGTAATCCTGGAATATCTTCCCAAAAATGGCTGCTACCAGTCCAACCAGTACCTGTACCTGATACTTGTCCAACAATCTACTTTGTTGGCTCCACGTGGCCTCCTAACTCCACAACACTGCTTCTGCACAGTACTGGTCTTCACATCATAGCCAAAACTTTGATGCTGCATGCAACTCCGTAGTCTGGTCAAAAGTTGGATGCTGCGCGCAACTTTGCAGCATCCTCAATACTTAGCCAAAATTGTATTTTTGAGTTGTGCTTAGCTCAGCTTTCCCTGCTTGCCTCAAAAAGGTGTTTCCAAAAGTTTGTCTCAACCTGGTCCCAACACTAATACATAGTTAGCGTATGCATCAGATATATAATTAAGACTTCTTGGAATATGAATGTATGTAATTGAAACAAGTTGTCTCTCCAACAGTCATACCTTAAGGACTATCCGTAGTAATGTAGGGTCTCGTACATGGTACTGCCCATTCAGCTGAGACACAACTATTTGTGAGTCCAGGCGGACTTCTAAAGACTGGATGTCATGTGAAATAGCATCCCGAAATAGCTCAACTACGGCACTATACTCAGCCACATTATTAGATGTAGGACCGAGACAAGCACCTCCTGAAGACACAACTAGGTGATCAAGTGAGAAGATAACCCAGGCAGCAGAAGCAAGCTGCTGCGTATGTCGGCTAGCACCATCCATGAAACCTAAGAATGTAGGAGATTCTATTGACATCTGTCAATCAAACAGAGGCTAATTAGCAGACCTGATAACCAAAAGGCAATCTAAACTATGTACATCAAAACTATATAATAGTGTACAAAAGTTCCAGCCTGAACCAAAGGTTCAAGCGTAATACCGCTTAAGGTAGAGCCCATTTCTAGGCTCCTTCAAGTCAACTCCCTCATATTCTTCTAACTCATAAGCTCCTTTTTCTAGGACACGCTTCACAATGTAAGGACCGTGCCACATGGGATTGAACTTGTCTGCCCCCAGGGGTTCTTTAGCTTGGTCATACAAGAGTACCAATTCACCTTCAGTATATTGTCGGGGACGGACAAACCTATCATATTGGACCTTGACAGGACTCTTGTTAACATCAATGGCCACAGCGGCATCTTGACGGTGCTCGTCAAGTTGCTCGAGGTGTACTAAACGTTGCTCAATCTCTATCGTATGAAAGAGGAGCTCTATGGCTAGCTTGAGTGAAGGGATCTGGCATTCAATCGGTAGAAGTGACTCCACACCATGAACTAACTGAAATGGTGAGAACTCGGTGACAGTCTTAACTGCGGTTCGATATGCCCACAAAGCAGGATATAACATTATATGCCAATTGGCCTTGCTTTGTTGGATGGTACGTTGGAGAATGGTCTTCAAAGACTTATTTACTGCTTCAACCTGACCATTCGCTTACGAATAGTAGGAAGACGAGTGTTCCTGACGAAACCCAAGCTTGAGAGACAAATCCTCCATCATCTTGTTTTGAAAGTGACTACCATGGTCAGTGACAATCTCTTTCGGGATACCGAACCGAGTGATAATCTGGTTGAACACAAAATGGGCTGCAGTAGCACCGTCGACTTTTACGGTAGGCATGGCCTCAGCCCACTTGGAAAAATAATCCATGTCCACGATAATATGGTGATGCCCCCCAGGCGAAGCTGGTTTACAATCCATGAAATCTACCCCCCACTTAGTGAAGGGACCGACAATGATGACCGGATGGAGGGGCACTGGATGCGAGTGTATGTTTCAAGAAAACACCTGGAAAGGGTGACATCTCTTCACAGCGTTAATACAATCTTTAAAGATGGTAGGCCAAAAATAACCAGCTCGCATGATACGCTGGGCTGTAGCAAGCCCGGATAAGTGACCGCCACATGCCCCCACATGGCAATCATTAAGTACCCATTTCGCTTCTTCGTGAGTCAAGCAACGACGGAGAATGGAATCCTTTCCTCGGCTATACAAAGTGTCACCAATGATAGTATAATCTTTAGCGTAATGTCTCACATGTCGTCGCTCATCCCGCGAATAATGCGGAGGAAACTTCAAAGTTTGGAGATATATAATGACATCCCCATACCAAGGGTCCTCGGACGAGATAAGAAATAAGTGTTCATCCACAAAGGAATCTTCATGAATGACATCCTCATCAAGTCGTGGAAGGTCCGACATAAGCTCAGCGAACACCAATGATTTCACCGATTTTGCCGAAGCAAAATCAAGATCAAAATCCTGAAGGGTTACAATCCATTTATTATACTTACCACCGATAAGGTGTCGTGATAGCACGAACTGAAATGGATTGATGTGAGCTACAATGGTGGTTGTTCGAAGCAAAATGTAATGTCGTAACCGTTGGACTGCATGGACAGTCGCAAGTGCCATCTTTTTTATGTGAGTATATCTTAGTTCAGCGTCTACTAAATTTCGACTGAGATAATAGATAACATGCTCGACGAGCGCATCATCTACCTGAACCAAGACCATGCCAATAGTCTCTTGAGACGCAGCCACATAAAGAATGAAATATCGTGTAAAGTTTGGTGGACTAAGCACAGGGGCCGATACCAATGCTTTCTTAAGGGCGTCGAAAGACTGTTGGGCTCGCTCATCTCTGATAAAAGGTGTGTCTTTCTTCAATAAGTGTGCGAAACCTTTGGTAATACTAGCATAGTTAGCTATAAACCAATGCAAAAAAGTAGCTCTCCCTTGGAGGATCTGAAGTTGTAACAAATTACGTGGAGGAGGCAACTGAAGTATTGCCTCAACTTTGAGAGGATCGACTCTAATACCCTCTCGTGAAAATATGAATCCTAGAACGCGACCAGTCCTAACAGCAAAGATGCATTTGTTTGGATTAAATCGAATTTTGTAGTGGATACATCATTCAAGAATCATACGGAGGTGCCTGGGGTGGTCCACTCTCTTGCAAGAATGGCCACCACGATCGTCCAAGAAAAATTCCATAATCATCTTAAGATCGTGAAAGGCGTAGGTCATGGCTCGCTGAAAAGTAGTTCCAACGTTTTTAAGGCTGAAGGGAATTTTTCGATATGCAAACGTTCCCCATGGAAAAATAAATGTCGTCTTATGTTGGTCTGCGGGTTTGATTTGAATCTGATTATAACCTAAGCAGCCATCCATGAATGAAAAAATCTCACTCCCCACACAAGCATCCAATATTTGATCAATGAATGGCATGGGGAAGTTGTCTTTCGGACATGCACGGTTCAAATCTCTAAAATCAGTGCATCCACGGATCATTCCCTACTTCTTATCCATAGGAACGGGGTTTGACACCCATTCAGTAAGAGGAACGGGGTAGATGAAACCAGCTTTGAGCAGTTTCTCCACCTCTACCTTAATAGCAGCTTCCTTCCTAGGGTTCACAGCACGTAAGCGTTGTCGAACCGGTTTAGGATCAGGGTACGTTCTAATCTCGTGTTCAACAATACGGGGGTCTATTCCTGGCATCTCCTCATATGACCAGGTGAAAGCTTCCCGGAGTTCTGTAAACAAGTCAGTGTAAATAGAGATCTCCTCAGGAGTGCAATTGGCACCGATGTAAATATTCTCTATCTTTCTGGGAGTGCAAGAGATGTTCATCGAAGTGGTTGGGGAAATATTTTCCATATTCCCCTCCGCAAAAACATCATGCGACTCCAAAACAGCCACAAGGTGACCAACCATCTCAGCTAGAGTCATCCTAAACTCCTCTTTCTCAACGAGCTCAAGGTTGGGAAGGAAATAAGAGCGATGGTGCATATCTTCCCATGGCCTCTCACTACCACACATGGCCTCGAGGATAGCTTCATCAGATGGTAAAGTATCATCAAGGAAATCGTGGGAACAAGATGAGTTGGCTACCCAAACTGGCAGCGTAACGCGATCTTCAACAACTATCTGGGAAGAAGAGAGATCTGGATCTGCAGTGGTTTGTTGGATATGATCGTAAGCAAGCTCCGCTACAAATAAAGGCATAGACATCCCAACATGCGCAATGTCTCCAGACGTGAAACTCGTGGATGGTAAATTCCACAGATCATCTAAATAACGGGTCTGGAATAACATATTATTCGATGGAGGAGACGCATTGTCAGTAATGGTTCCAATAAAATTCATAGGTGTAGAAAGATTATAATTTCCCATCAATGAGGGGTACATTCCAACACCTATGTTCCCAGTTGCCGGCTGAGAATCAGAAACTTGCAGGACTACAGATCCCGTGGATGCTGTGGAAGGAGTACCAACATAATCCAGTTGATTGATCGTAACAATCTTGCCTTCATGGGGAAAGCAAATAACTCTAAATACAGTAGACACGATAGCCTTCATAGCGTACATCCAGTTCCGACCCAATATAAGGTTGTAGTCGATGGGTGCATCAACCACTTTGACTTCAATAGGCACAGACTTACCTCCCAAGGAGACAAAAAGGGAAGGGATAATTCCATGTGGCATAAAAGATCTACTGTTGAATGCAGTGAGTGTAGTTCTAGACGCGAGTAGAGGAGGAGAACCAAGAGCTTTCCAACAAGCTAACGACACTACTGACGTGGAAGCACTTTCATCAACCATAGTACATTTGACGAAGCTCTTAAGGAAAACCACCTGGATTTGAAAATCCACATGGTAAGGTAAGCGAGGTTGGAAATCAGTAGTATCGAACTTGATAACACTGGGATTTCCCCCATCCTGAAGTCCTAATGCACTCAAAAGGGCATGCTTCTGAGAAGGATAGGCTTGCAAAACTTCAAGAGCCGACATGACACACGGAGTTTGGCCCAGATCTTCTGCGATAGAGTAGTTATGGGTGGCTCAAGCATTGAGATTATGCGTGGAGCGCTTGAGAACGCCTTTCGGTATCCACGGCATAATGGAAGGCTTCTCGATATGCAAGGAATTGTCAGGAGGAGGGGGAGGCTCACTCCCCAAATTGGGTTGTGGTGCACCATAATCGCGCTGACGAGTAGCAACACAAACCTCCGACTGAACCATATTCACACATCCATAACCACTAGTATTGGAAGAAGACGTTGTCGTTTCATTAGTACCATAACCAGTGGTGAGAGCATGCAAAGCCATGTTTTGGTGATGAGGTAGGGGATCCTTCAACACAGTTGGGCTCTGTTCCAATTGCTTCAATGCTTCTTAAATTCGAGGACATAAGTGAGTAAGATGATCCTCCCCACAAAGCTTTCAAGGTAATTTCACCTTACGCCTAGGTTTACGATCCTCTCCAGCATTACCTCCTTTCCGAGGAGGGTTGGAATTCTCTTTATGAGGAGTATTACGATTGCTATTGTTATTACTTCCATTGTTTCCACCCCTATGATTGTTTCTCCCCTTTTTCTTACCACCAGGTTGCTGCTTACCCGACAGCTTTATTGATTGCACATTGTGTACATTAGACGACGGAGTGGAAGTGGACATGGTGTGAACCTGTCCAGGAGCAGACTGGTTTAGCGACAAATTTTTCATTTGATTAGCTACCAAGTCTACAGGGCGAGTGCATGCAGACCCCACGATGCCATCGTCATGTGGTCCAGGAACTGACATAGGCTCATGTCTTGTTCTTGGTGCATCAGGGATAATGTCATACAAAATTCTAGACTGAGAATAAAGTAGATCTAACTGCTGGACTTTCAATATAGCTTGTTCCTCAGTCACAATGTCGGACATCGAAACATACTTAACAATGTATGGGAGCAAAGACTTAAGGAACCATTCCAACAGGAACTCTGGAGGAATGTTGGCTTTCACTAATCTCTTCCGCCGACGCCACTCTTGAATGTGGTCAAAAATATGTGTGGCCTTATTCTAACGGAAGGTGGACAACAACTCAGTACCAGTATCATAACGAATTGGTAACTGGAAATGGTCTAAGAAAACCAAAGCAATCTCGTTGAATCCCCTATAGGTGTTTCCGGGAAACTCCACATACCACTTCGCGGATGCCCCCGTGAGGGTGCATTTAAATAGTCGTAATCGAATGGAATCATGATTCAAAGAGTTGGAGGAGCACCAAAGGTGAAATGTCGTGAAGGGAGCTTGGTAGGGACTGGGGGCAAACTAGGGTTGTGACACACCAGATCATTCATGAGCTTTGAAAGATCTAGGAGATTCAAGCGTGCAAGGAACGGGAGCTACGGCTGGAAAGCTTGATTATAAGCTCCCATAAAAGGTTGGTTCAATGGAACTATGTTATAAGATTGTTAACACCCAAAAAGTGCTCACTAGTGCATTCCCTTATTCACATGACCCATTTGTCTACTTTTCCACCATTTGAGCCTCTAAAGCCATCAAAAGGTCACCAAAAAGACCACAATACACCTTTTTCCCCTCAAAAGATATATTTTTCCTCAAGAAAACACAAAAAACCCTAAAAAAGGGTCTAGAATTCCCAAAACAATATTAAAAGGGAATAAAAATATTCAAAATATTCAAAAAAGGAAAAAAGAGGGAAAAAGGACCTAAACCATGTTGGTTAATACTATTGATTTCCTCAAAACCACAATGGTATTCCCCATCACCAAAAACTATAAAAAGGTGATAGGAGCTCCTCACTTTCCATCCATCATCCATCCTATCCTCATGCTGTCAAAATCTCTCTTGAGTTCCTTGACCATTTTAGCAATCGTAGAGAAGAGACCATTGGAGCCTGGAGCATCTCAACCTTGGAGCTGCTCAACACCAAACATCCTCACCATTTGAGGTATTATAATACAAAAGTAATTCTTCATTTTGTTTCTTGTTCTTTCTGTTAATCATTTTAAATTTATTTTTATATGCACATGTTAGTCTTAGATTAGTTTACAGTTGTATTTGCTTTCAATTTGAAGACTGCTATTACAATTTAATAGGTGCACCATTGCACATGCTTGGTTGAAAAACCAAGCAACAGTTTTTTGGCGACTCCACTGGCTTTCGAGCTTTAAATTTTTTCTTTAGATCTTATTTTTTTACTTGTTTTTTCCATTACGATTAGCAGATCTTCCATCCTAGACAACATATTCATTGTTTTCCTAGTTGTTGGCCCTTTCTGTAGCCTTTAACAGACCGAAACTTCACTTTTCAGTTTCGTTTTCGGCGACCTATTTTCCATTTTTCGCATCGTGACTTTTCGCCCGACAATCGCACGACTCATCACGACGTCGCGGCCCTTTTCCATGCGGCGCGTTGTGGCTTCGCGGCCTTTTTCCACGCTGCACATCATGGCTTTGTGGTTGTTTTCCATGCTGCACATCGTGGCTTCGTAGCAGTTTTCCACACTGCGCATCACGACTTCGCGGCTAAAACCTGCGATGCACATCGCGGCTTTTGCCCTAAAACCCGCGATGCTGTTATTTTTAGTTCGGCCCATTTTTTAGAAAAAATTTTGCTATATTTTTTGCCCATTTAGCCTATTTTCCAGCATTATTTTCTCTACATTATTATAGCCATTGTGAATTATTTTCTATTCCATGTGCTCCATTAAAATATTTTTAAAAATTTTCAGCAAGTGAAAGAAAGGTTTTTTAAGCACTCTGTTTAGATCATAGATTTCACTTCAAAATTTGCTCAATAGTTTTTCCCAAGCAAACGTTTAGAAATTCATTTATTTCTTGCAAATTTTATGTTATTTTCTTTTCTTTAACAAATTATTTCAAAATTCCATCATTTTTTAATTATTTTTATTAAAGCATTTACATTTCAGAAAACGCCATTATTTTTTGCAAATTGGAATTGTCTTGTTTTTAATTTGTAATCAATTGCCCAAGCGAGACAAATTCATTTTTAGTTAAATAATCACACTTGCACCCAATCTGCACATTTTTAATTAACTGAGCCTTAAAATCTACCTAAACTCAACAAACACTTTAACCCCACTTGGGGAACACTTGAAGAATCTTGTAGCTAGGTAGGATTGGGGGGATAAGTGTGCCAATAACACCCCTCAATTATTTACATCTAAGACATAGAAGTTGTCTTTTAGGGTCCCAAAAATCCCTTATTATTTGTTGATACGGTTATACACCAATTTATCGGGAAGGCCTCTCCATTAGGAGGGTTGAAGTAGCTATAATGGTTCCAGAAGCCTGAGTGCAATACGGCAATCCATTCAGTAACCGAAGAATACCTTTCGCAGTTCTCGGTGTACTACCCATATGGGAGTATAGCGGCGATAGAACCAAACTACAAATTCACCCAACCGAACGTGTCATGAATGGGGTATCTTAGTGACCAATTTTTAGGGTTGTCGACCCGGTGTCCCTCCCAGTAGGGGGATATCTAGCCTTTGATTCCATTACTCATATTGTCTGACTTGGATTTCATCACCTTGCACATGATATGCTTAGTTGATTCATAATACCACTTTTAGTTAGGCATTTGCATGCTCTTCTACCCCCCTTGGTCTAGTGAGCACCACGTTTTTCTAGGAGCCGTTTGATTTTTGGTATTCTGACCACTTTTCTTGAGTCCTCCACTTATTATAGCACAACTGTTATAATAAGTGCTTTTGAGGTTGGTTGTTGGCCTGAGAGCCATTATTTTTTACACTCCCCTCCTGCACACATGGTTTCACTAGGGTTTTGATTTTTTCATCCCACCAACATCCATTGGCATTTTGACACATCTCTCACCATTGAGAACTTAAGACGATCCCACCGTTTTCAGGGTGAACCCCCTCAGTTCGGTACACTCGACTCTACACGTCATAGATGTAGAGTGTTATCCCCTGACTCCACATGTCATCGGCATAGAACCCAGTCATCCGATTCTGATGTGCCTCACTTTACATCTGATTCTGAGGCTGAATCCAAACACCCTACCAAGATATCACCAACCAACCCCATGGATGGATCACAAAATGATCCCCTTTTCACCAGTGTTATTGGAGCTACATCAACAAACCCCACCACTACTGTTCCAACCACGGTAACCACAACCCCCTTAGGCATGCCTAACATATGGGCCACACCCCCTTAGGCATGCCCAACACAGGACCACCACCTATTATGGGTATGCCCAACATAGGGGTCACACCCCCTCTCCTTACCACGACACAGATCCCAGGGATTTTCGGAACCATTCCTAACCGATCTGCAACCCATGTTTCACTTGGGGGCACAGGCCCCTCCCACACTACATTGGTTGGAGGACACATCCCTTCCATACCTAGCATACCCTTAGGGGGCACTGGACCACTCCATAATACTATCATTAATAGTTATGCCCTAGTCACCATGCCACACCCATCTGCCAGTCTGCCATACATGGCTAGTTTGGACTTACCAGACCTAGCCAAGCTAACCAACAACCCTATTAGAAACAACCCTACGTGGCCACCCATGCCCACAAAGCTTCCCTCAGACATCCCAAAATTTGAAGGAAAAGCTAAGGAAGATCCCCAAAACCACATCATGTCGTTTCACCTATGGTGTTCCTCTAGCTCCATAGTGGATGATTCCATTAGACTCAGACTATTACAACGAATGTTCACTGGCTCTGTAGCCAAGTGGTACATTGAGAAACCACATGGGACCCACAACACATTTACGTCCCTCGCCTCAACTTTCCTCCAATTCTTTCAACTACTTGTACACTATGATGCAAGAGTGGAAATACTTTTGTCTTGTAGACAGAACACAGCTACACACATCATCGATCATATCCATGAGTGACGTAAGCGCCGTAGCCTCTGCAAGATAAATCTTGACGACCATATCTTTTTAGATTGGTTCCTCAAATCACTCCTCCCCATAATAGCCAAATATGTAGCTTCTGAATGACCCTAGTCTGAAGAGGAAGCCATCCTAAAAGCTCAGCAATTCGACCTCATATATTCCCAGTCTGGATATCTATACACCATTTTACCTGATGCTCCGCACGGTGATCCATCCTAGACTGACACGCCGGGGGAATCCCATGCTGCCGATGGTATTATCGGCCAGGTTACAGTACAATACAAACCTTTTTCCATGATGAGTACAAACAACGCCCCAGACCTATCTAGGGCGACATCTAATTCTGGGGCTACAACATCATACGCTCCAGTAATACAAACCCACCACACTCATGGACCATCATGTCCACCACAGTGTTATGGGAAAGCACCATCAGCTTATGTGCCAGCTCCATACTATAACCAACAGGCCCATCAGACTCCATTTCAACCACAAGCCCAAGCGGCTTATTATCCCCAACAGGTAGCACCTCTTGCTCCAACACTTCCAACGCCACCCCAGAACCGTCCTGTGTACTACCCACCACAACCTACTCTAGAGCCTGCATGCCCTCAAAACCCACCTACTGCCCAATGGCATGTCTATGCATAGCAAAATCAACCTCCAAACCAAAACAATCAGGGTAACCAAGGAGGTCAACAAAACCGCGGAAGAAGACGTAACCGCGGAAACAACCAGCAACATAACCAAGGTGCTCCACCACCTAATCCTCCAAACAACAATAATGCTGCTCAACCCAACCAAAATCCTAAGCACCCACCAAAATAGGCTAAAAATAATAACTTGAGAACAAACCACCCATGTTCCATATGTGGAGTCTATGGCCATTACACACATAATTGTCCCCATTTAGATCGAGTGCGTCAACTCTGGACCGACGACGCCCAACGACAAGGACATACTACACAGCCAACACCCCCTCCTCAAACACAACCCATGATATTACAAAATCCCTTACCACACCAAGGGACGGTAAACACTCGTCCAAATGATCCCCCTCAAGGATCCGCTGCACCACAGCAGCAAATTACCTATGCAGTCGCCAACTACCAGCATGCTGAGTCCAACACTCACCATTTTCTTATGATGTCATCCAATAATGTCAATCTTCAAACCCATCGAAATCAATACAGATCTGCCCCTGAGACCACACCTACCGACCCATCATCGAGTACTCTCCCAACCGATCAACCACTTCGCATACCTACTATGCCCATGTACGGGGGCTCCAAAGCACCTCGTTTCCCTTTGAGACGGATTAAAAATAACCCAAACGCTCGTGCAGCTTCCAACTATAACATTGTAGAGGATTTAGCTCAGTCCCCCGCTGCTATGTCTACTCTCGAGATCTTAAAAAACTATCCTGCATAGAGAAAATTTTTGTTAACTGCCATTGGTGCCATAGATCCTAACGACTCTAACATGATGGATTTTGACTTAGAACAAGTTGAACCTTGCATGCTTGCATCTCTAGCTTTTCAAGTTTCCATCTCCATTCGCAACCTCATCGTTCATCGATGCATAATCGATGAAGGGGCCTCCACCTGCGTTATGTCCACTTACGTATAGCAAAAACTTGGATCCCCAATGCTCCAACCGTCAACTACTGCTCTAAGAGCTTACGATGGCCATGGAGCTCAACCTCAAGGCTTGTTAGTGAACGTACCCATATAGCTTGGGGGCAAACTGGTTCTCATAGATATAGAGGTCATTAATTACCAACTTGATTACAATATCCTTCTAGGACGTAGCTACATGTATAAAATGAAAGTTGTCGCTTCTTCAGTTTTCCGCATCATGATGTTCCCCCATGAAGGACGCGTAATCAAAATCGTCCATATTACATACTATGATCCAAATGCCCCCGCAGCGCCAGAAAATGTTCTTCCCATGATCGAACAACCCGTTCTTAGTGCACCCACATCATTCATCTCCTCAGTCGGACCCGGGATATATTCGGATACCCCCTTGACCACCACTTTCCCTTCTATCCCACCCCCTCCCTAGGTAACTAAAGTATCCGATTTGTGCACCTTATCACACAATGAACAACAACATCCTCAACAACCTCAACCACCGCCACAAGCACCCATTGTGCCTAGTCATATCGGAACAACACCGATTCACACAATCCCGTTCTTGTTCCCGTTTTCAAGAGTTGTTAGCACGCCAGTAATGGCTACACTTAACCTTCTAGGTTTAACGTTAGGAATACTTGTATGGTACTTACCTGCCCCAACTCCCCCACCGACTCCAACCGTTGTCCTACAATCAGTACAACCTATGAATATGTCGAACCATCCACCACCTGGCATACCAAACCCCCAAAATCGCCCACCACCTAGTGGTTCGAACTCCCAAAACCGATCAATCCCAACAGGGGGCGCTACATCGACATCTAGTTATGTCCCCCCTCAATCCCGCAACATTGGGGGCAGAGGTCCACCAACCTACAACACTACACCCACAACTCGCACCCCCCCAGTGACGCCCAAATTAGCTAGGAATCCCCCGACCTGTGTACTCCCTAAGTGCTCCTTGTGCGACAATATTGGCCACACCACACATCTATGTCCACAACTACCAGCACTTCAAGAACAAATGAATATGTTGGACGATGATGTCAACGTTCTAGTTGTCAAATTAGAATTACCACCTCAACCTTGTGATAAATCATTGCGCACAAACCACCCTTGTGCAATATGCGGAATCTACGGTCATTATTCGCATCACTGCCTAGATCTCCCAGATTACAGAGCAGCCCTATATGAGATGAATAATGCCGACCTAGAGATATCCCCCCCACTTGTTGAGGAAATATTCCCTCCAGAATCATGCCATTCAGAAGAAATCAATACCATTTACATGATTTCAACTACTTATAAACCCGAGCCAGTTAATTTATGGACCGACTACTTTCGCACTAATGAGGAGATTCTAGAAACACTCATGGAACTAGATTACCCTTGGGATGATATGCAACATCGATCATACTTCCTCCCTGAGGCATCTACATCCACCGCGGAAAACCAACTATCTGTTGAATCCAAATATTTTTTTCCAACCAAGGTCGATTGGTTCAAGGACCCAATCCCAGCTCCAGAAGCAGGTAACATGGCTAACATTTCACCCATTATAAAAATCGATATCTCCACCACCCCCGGAAATCCTGAGCTTATCTCTTTGGGTGCATCTTGCACCAAAAAAGAAACCCAAGCTTATAAGAAACTCTTCCAAGAGTTTCGAGATGTCTTCGCTTGGTCTTATACCGAGATTCCTGGTCTTGATTCCACCATCATAGAACATCACATAGACACTTGGCCCAATATATCTCCGGTCCTCCAGAAACAACATCCCATTCACCCATCCAAGCTTCCAGCCGTCAAAGCAAAAATCAAGAAGCTTCGAGCAGCAGGTTTCATATACCCGATTGCATATACCACCTGGCTTTCAAATCCAGTACCTATTAATAAGAAAGTAGGCACCATCCACGTTTGTACTGAATTTAGTGACCTTAACCTAGCTTGTCCCAAAGACAACTTCCCCACACCATTTATCGACCAATTAATCGATGAGTGTGTGGGGCATGAGGTTCTTTCTTTTATGGACAGTTTCTCCGGATACAACCAAATCAAAATCCGTAAAGAAGATCAATACAAGACCGCTTTTACTACCCCATGGGGCACCTTCGCCTATTGTGTCATGCCTTTCGGTCTCAAGAATGCAGGAGCCACTTTCCAACATGCCATGACTTATTGCTTTCATGATCTGCATCAAATCATTAAAGTTTATCTAGACGAGCTCACTGCCTGATCTAAGAAACGATTTTACCATTTAGAAGATCTTCGACAAGTTTTCTTGCGTTGTTGCAAATACAAAATCCACTTGAACCCGCTTAAATGTGTATTTTGTGTAACAACAG
This sequence comes from Larix kaempferi, assembly GCA_027924585.1. Taxonomy (NCBI): domain Eukaryota; kingdom Viridiplantae; phylum Streptophyta; class Pinopsida; order Pinales; family Pinaceae; genus Larix; species Larix kaempferi. Next base: position 4,143,919 of record BSBM01000798.1, on the reverse strand, counting down.
GCCACCTACTGGGGCTTGTCATCTCAGAAAAAGAGATCACCGTTAACTCGCTAAAATTTCAAGCCATAGTGGACCTCCCCTCAACACATACATTAAGACAACTCCAAATCCTCCAGGGGAAATCCAACTTCCTTTGTCATTTTGTCCCAGACTATGCAACCACAGTACATGGTTTCCTTCGTTTTCTATGTCTTCATACCCGCTTCGTATGGGACAACCAAGCAGAAGGAGCCTTCACGGACCTGAAGAAAGCACTTACAAGTGCCGCGCTGATTTCTCCACCAGATTTCACAAAAGAATTTACCCTTTACATTTCGACATCATGTTACATCGTTTCCGGAGTACTCGTCCAATAAGACTCCGCCCACCAGGAGCATGTCATTTACTATGTGAGCCAAACCTTGTCAGGCCCACCACTCCACTACCCACATGAAGAGAAAATGGCCCTCGCTGTCGTCTTTTCAGTACAAAATCTGCGATATTACATTCTCCATAGCCACACTACGGTTGTGGCCAATTCCAATCCAATGGTCTATCTCCTTAATCATTGCCTTCTAAGAGGTCGTGTTTCCAAATGGGTGATTATCTTACAAGAATATGACCTAACTTTTAAAACCCCAAAGAGCACCAAAGCGTTAGAACTTGCTCAAGTCATTACAGACTTACCATCATCATTGCCATCACTAACCATCCATACTAATATTATCGACCAACATTTGTTCATCATCTCGTCAGACGACCCTTGTTATGGCGACATTTTGGCATACCTCCGCACACAGAAGTTTCAACCCAACATCGACCGTGATGGACATCGTCGTATCCATCACCATGCCCCCCTTTATCTCCTCTTGGGTTATGTCCTCTATCGACGTGGCGTCGACACAAGCTTACGGCGATGCCTTTCCCAAGATGAAGCAGAATAAGTCCTTAACGACTGCCATAGCGGTGCCTGCGGCGGCCATTTCTCAAGAATGGCCACCTCCCAAAAGATAATCCACGCAGGTTATTTTTGGCTATCATTATTTATTGACTATATCACAGTAGTCAAACACTACCAAAACTGCCAGCTCTTTGCCCCAAAGGCAAGAACCCCCCCCGCCCCCCTTCATCCAGTCATCACCGCCGGACCATTTTGCAAATGGGCCATCGACTTCATAGATTGCAATCCCACATCAGCTGGCGGTCACAAACACATTATTGTGGCTGTTGATTACTTTACCAAATGGGCAGAAGCCATGCCTACCTACAATTGCAAAGCCGACATTGCAGCCCGTTTTTTCCTCAACCATGTTATTGCTCATTTCGGAGTACCAAAACAACTCGTATCAGACCACGGCTCCCACTTCGAAGACTCCGTTTGGAGAGAATTGTCCACACTCCTTAAGTTTTAACACCATTTCTCCTCTGCCTACTACCCCCAAGGGAACGGCCAAGTCGAAGTTGTTAACAAAATTTTGAAAACCATCCTCCAACGCACTGTCGACAAACATAGATCCAATTTGATGGGTATGTTATATCTCTTCACATGGTCGCTGCGTGTACAACACGATCCCTACAGCACTAGTGATTCGCCTGCGCCGGGCGCGTCCGGAGGGGGGGATTAGAGGGGGGGGTAGCCCGACAGGGCCCACCCCCTTCGTTTCAGACCGTTAGGTTCCGAAACGCCACGGAGGGGGCCGTTAGGCCCCCGGATTCCGCGCGGAGCACAAAATTTTTTGGGTTGCTTTTTTGCTTTTTCGCGATTTTCGACCCATTGTACTCTATTTAATCCCGGTAAAAGGGATTAGGGTTGAAACCTAATTTCGGGTAAACGAATTAGGGTTTTAGATGCTGCAGAATACCATTTATTGTATTGTACATGTAAAATAAACATATAATGAAAAAGGAGCTATGCGGCTCTAAGTTTTGCTGGTTTTTCCCGGTTAAGGGTTTCCAGGTGAAAATCTCTGTGTAATGTGTGTGCCATTGTGTATTCTCTGTTAATGCTTAAGAATCAATACAAGTCTGTATTTCACTGTTAAGGTTTAAAAACTTACACAATTGGCATCACATGATTTTTCCCACATTATGGGCGTAGCGTACATCGACCAAAACCGCCACCGGCTTTACCCCATTCCATTTAGTTCATGGCATGGAATATGTCCTTCCCATTGAATGCCAAATACGAACATTACAAATTTTCATAGAGCTTCTCCCTGACACTTCAATGACTGAAGAACGCTTACTTCTTTTGGAGCAGGCTGACAAAGATCGCCACGCATCTCTCCAAACAATCGAAGCCGCAAAGAATAGATCTAAACTTAATTATGATAAACATGTTCACCCATGAGCATTTAGTGAAGGAGACCTGGTACTTGCCTATGATCAAGCTCATGACAAAACGGGAAAATGAAAGTTTGTATCCATGTGGCAAGGCCCATATATTATACACACCTGCCTCGGACAAGGGGCATATATTCTGACTGACTCAAAAGGAAACCCCCTACGCAACCCTCGCAATTGGTTTTACCTCAAATGATTTTACCCATAGAAAATTTGATGGACACCACAGTCCACCATTGTACAGTCTTATTTTTCTTTTTTACAAAAAACCTAAAAATTTGTTTTTCCTGCATGACCACAGATGGATCCTATTCCACTATACTACGTTGGCTTCGCTGATGGTGCAAGCCATTTGTCTCCCAATCTCACATCCGCAGCTTGGGTAATATATTCCCCTTCACATGAGTTGATCCACATCGATGGAGTGTGCATAGGTGCTGCCACAAACAACCAAGCTGAGTACGACGCCATGACTGGTCTCTTGGCCGCTGCTCTCCAAATGAGCATAAGTCACCTTAGCATTTTCTTGGACTCCTAGCTCCTTGTTTCCCAGCTCAACCATGATTACCAGGTATGCAATCCCTGTCTCTTCAGAAAATTCCTGCGCACTAAACAAATGATTGGACAGTTTGAGTCCATTTCATTCACACATGTCCCAAGGAATCTCAATAGTGTAACAGACCATATGGAAAACAACTTTCTTGATTGGCACACCAATCAAACCATGTAGAAAAAACAAAAATTTGCATCCACGTGCATACAGCATGCCTCCACAGGCATATACAAAAAATTAAAATATTGCATCCACGTGCATAACATGTGCCTCCACGGGCATACAAGAATCAAACATGCCTCCATGAGCAAAGAAATAGACAACAAATGCATCCATGTGCATACATGACTATGTATCCAAACATTTATATACATATATATGTCATCATTATAGTCAACATGTCATAGGTTCCCTCAGCACCCAATATACAAAAATACATAGCCGTACAAAAAAGGTACATCCCCATATGCTCATCAGCATTTGGGGGCAAATACAAGATCAACTAATCATCGTGATCCCCAGGATCCTCTGGATCCTCCTCAGCTGGATCCATCGGATACTCCTGTTCACGATCCCTCCTCTCCGCCATCACAACTGCTTCTCTAAGCAGGATAGAACGCCACTCACGAGGAGCATCGAAACAACGCTCGATAGTGGCCCAGTCCAAGTTCCTCCATCCCTCCTCTGGCGCTCCTGCTAGAATCTTGTCCAAAGTCTCTTGTATGCCCTCCAGGGCATCATCTCAAGGGCGCACAACCCCTCGAGCACGTGGAGGCAATACCGCTGCAAGGGGAGGAACAACCACCATCACCCGTCCCCTACGGCCAACGTGATCAGGTGGTGTCCTCGGACCAATGTCTACACAATCACACAATTGAACCAAGTCAATATCATATAAATATATCTAGCTATACTCATAACAAAAATCATCTAAAGACATGATATAACAGAGAACCAAAACATACCATCCAAACCCCAGGCCTACCCCTGAGCCTGAGGCATCTTCGGATCTCCTCGATAGTCCATGCCAACATATGGGTAATCATCAATCAGCAGGGGGATCTGCTCCCACTGCTCATACATATCCTCCAAAAAGAAGCGTCGGATACCATGACCACCCCAGGGCATCATCTTCCCCCACCGCACCATCCGTGGCTCACTAACCAAACCATATCAAACCATCACACGTTGCTGCAAGGTCGGTACTCGCTCAAAGAAAAAAACAACAAAGGAAGGAGGCATAGCAAAAATCCCCCCCCTCCCGAATGACCTTATCTAGATCTCGTCGGACATAGGCCAGAAACATTTGACCCCAGGAAAAGTAGGTCACTCTCAACATAGAATCTACCATTATCCTTTGCCCCCCAAACAAACGATGTGGCACCGCGACACCTAGCACACGCAGAACACAAGCTCCAATCGCTCACATCTCCCACTCCCGCAAAGATGTTAGACTCAATGCGTTGTTCTACGCAATAGCCCCCGGAACAAAAAATCTCTCCAAGAGATCCTCTATGTCCAAACCAGCGGGGATCCTAGGCTGGAGAGGCCCTACCTCCCCCAAGCGAGGAAACCCAGTAAGAAAATAAACGTCAGAAATGGTGATCTTTAAGCGCTCACCCACCACCATGAATGCAGCCTCTGCTGGAACCCAGAAACCCACCAATTTGTTCAGTAGATCTCTCACTGAACGCATTGGTGGAATCTAAGCGAACTTTAGGAGCCCGCCTGCAGCCAAGGCATCCCAGACACCCTGGTCGGTCCGAATCCACTCCATCAAGTCCACATCCATCTCTCACTCCCGCCATGATACTAGTGGCCTCCTCAACATCCTGCCAAAAAACAAAGGAAAATTTTTTAGAAACAAAAAATTTTCAAAAAATCCATCGCGGCTTTCAGGCCTTTAGCCGCGCTGATCATCGTGGCTTTCAGGCCTTTAGCTGCGCTGATCATCGTGGCTTTTCCATCAAAAGCTGCGATGATCATCGTGGGTATAGGCCCCACAATCGCGATGAACATCACGACTGTCGTCCCCAATCCCACGATGAACATCACGGGTTTCGAGTCAAAACCCGCGATGTTCATCACGGAAAAGGACGCGCAACCCGCAATATTCCACGTTGGAATGCCAAAGTGGAATTTCGCGGTTCTCAAGGGCTCGCCGCCAACCAGAAAGCAAATAAATTGAAAGGCTAAGGCGAATAGGATTACCTGAAACTCGCAGAATGAAAATCCAACGGTTGAATCTCCCACAAATCAAGAAAAAGATCTAACCTCACTCAATTGCTCTGTGAAACTCGCACGTAACAATGACACATGTCACATTGGACGCACACCCTATTTATAGAGATTTGACCATTTTTCCAACAACGATTTTGGTATCATACGACATCTTTTTTTCAAACCGTTGGCACTGTTGGAATCAGCACAGTGAGAACTTCATGATAGTCCTCTCCTTTTCCCGATTCCACCAAGTCCATTTTTAGGGCATTTTTCCCATGCCCCTCATCGCCTCGATTTGTGTTCCACATCAGCCGTTGTCCATTTTTAACGATTTTTATATCGCTGGATTTAGTTTTCCGCACTCATGATGATGCTTGAGATCATTTCTCGCTCTCACCTCCAAATTGTTTGGGCATTTTTCTCATGCCCCTTGTCGCCTCGATTTGCATGCCACATCGGTCATCGTCCATTTTTTATGAGTTTGATATCGCCGGATTCAGTTTTCCGTGCTCATGATGATGCTTGAGATCATTTCTCACTCTCACCTCCAAATTTCTTGAGCATTTTTGCCCATGCCCCTCATCACCTTGATTTGCATGCCGCATCGGCCGTCGCCCATTTTTTATGAGTTTTATATCACCGGATTTCGTTTTCCATGCTTGTGATGACGCTTGAGATCATTTCTCGCTTTCACGCCCATATTTTTCCGTCATTTTTTACCTACCTTCTCATCACCTCGGCCTATGTGCCACATCGGCCGTTACCCATTTTTTGACGATCTTTATGTCACCGGATTCGGTTTTCCGTGCTCATGATGATGCTCGAGATCATTTCTCGCTTTATCCAATAGCTTCTTGTTTGGTATAATTTTATCCCTTTTTCGAACTGAGCAATTCTTTTACGAAAAAGGCACTTAGGGAGTTTCTGGTAAGCTCTTTTCTAACTCCTAAAACAATGAAAAGATCGCTGAGCAACCTTGCTTCCTTTCATGCTCGCTAAAAGTATTTGAAAGGGCATCTACCTGGTATAATTTTATCCCTTTTTTGGACCTTGTAGACTAATTACGAAAAAGGAATACTCTAGTCACATCGGCTAGAAGAGTTCTCCATCTGCATCATTTTATCCTTTTTCAGGCTTTGGAGACTAACACATGAAAAAGAACACCAATGGAGTGTACTTATCGCTTTCAGACTCTCAAAAAATGAAAGCAACAACGAGCAATCACTGTCTTGGGCTCGTATAAATCCATAGGACGGTACTCCACCACCACTGCAGAGTCTTCTTATCGTTTTCAAACTCCTTAAAAATGAAATCACTTACGAGCATAAACAGTCCTGGGCTCGCATAAATCCACAGGACAGTACCATTTTAGAGCACACTTTTATCCCTTCTTGGAGCTCATTAAAACTATGAAGAAGGACCCAACGGTGCTTTTTTGCGCCACAATAGACCCTGTCTACTCTTACGACAACTTCCCCTTTTTTGGTCACCTTTGTTCAGAGTATTCTGGAGTATGTCACCCTAAGAGTCCCTCTACAGCATCCATCAGCTTGTCCCCCCAGAGTCACTCCAATCTACAATACATACACTTCATCCCTTAAAGCTATGATCCCCGCACCTACAAGTCAGTTTCCTACGCTGCCAGGTCAACCATGTCATCATGCTCTGAACAAAGGAAGTTTGAGTCCACCCACTCTATGACCCCAGTTATTTCCCATCCCCATAGTATGTCAGTCCTACCATCAGTACTATCACACTTCAGTTATACACCTCACACTCCTATCAAGGAAACATCATTTCCTTGATAGTTGTTGGTCTCCCTCTGTCGACGCTAACCAAATTTATTCCAGAGGATAGACCTAGAGGTCCATGTGCCTTGGACTCATCACCATTTATGATGAGTGCCTACGAATCATTTCAGAAGGAGTCCTCATTGCCTCTCCAAATTATTGTTTCTCACATGCTCGACTTCAACACCTTGATCGCATCGTTGAGACTCGTACAGGGTATCGGTCATTTCAGTTATTTATTGAAGACCCCGGATATCATCTGACTCTACCACATATGAGAGTCTAATTAAAGATACAACCTGTTACATTTTCCTATGGATATCCGGGTTGCACTTGGTGACAATTTTCAGATGTACCACAGTTTATACTCCTCAGAAGTTGACTCACAATCATTGAGTCCCTACAGATGTTGGACACCTTCTGTTTCAGCAGTTCATCAACCCTTCTGATACCTTATTCATAACGGTTGTTGCCTTTTTTCCAGTGTATCAGTTATTCAAATCAGTCATGGTATGACCATGAGTACGTCCCAGCATTGTGTCCCCTCTAGACCATTATGATGTATCAGCCGATTTTTATGTATTATTTCAGTCCCCCTTCTTGGGACTAATTGTTATGTATATGTCTTGATACGAGCATGGGTATGCCCGCCTCGTCCATTATCAAAGATTATTCCTCATTCATATTGAGGCCATGTAATATTTTTTGTTTTTGTATCTTCCAACGGGTCGTTGCTCCAATCTCCAACCGGTCTCTTCTCTTCTCCAAACCCCAGGAAAAACACAAAAGAACTATGATGTCTATCGGCCATTCGATGAGCTCATGCCCTCATGCATCAGGGGGCAATCTGTTAACACCCAAAAAGTGCTCACTAGCTCATTCCCTTATTCACATGACCCATTTGTCCACTTTTCCACCATTTGAGCCTCTAAAGCCATCAAACGGTCACCAAAAAGACCATAATACACCTTTTTCCCCTCAAAATATATATTTTTCCTCAAAAAAACACAAAAAACCCTAAAAAAGGGTCCAGAATTCCCAAAAAAATATTAAAAGGGAATAAAAATATTCAAAATATTCAAAAAAGGAAAAAAGAGGGAAAAAAGACCTAAACCATGTTGGTTAATACCATTAGTTTCCTTAAAACCACAATGGTATTCCCCATCACCAAAAACTATAAAAAGGTGATAGGGGCTCCTCACTTTCCATCCATCATCCATCCTATCCTCATGCTGTCAAAATCTCTCTTAAGTTCTTTGACCATTTTAGCAATCTTGGAGAAGAGACCATTGGAGCCTGGAGCATCTCAACCTTGGAGCTGCTCAACACCAAACATCCTCACCATTTGAGGTATTATAATACAAAAGTCATTCTTCATTTTGTTTCTTGTTCTTTCTGTTAATCATTTTAAATTTATTTTTATATGCACATGTTAGTCTTAGATTAGTTTACAATTGTATTTGCTTTCAATTTGAAGACTGCTATTACAAGTTAATAGGTGCACCATTGCACATGCTTGGTTGAAAAACCAAGCAACAAAGATGGACCAAAAGCTTGGCCATGAGGATTAAACTGCTGATGATAAGGACCTGACGGACAATAAGCTTTCCCATGGCCATAGGATTGATAACCTCCTCTTGCTGGACCCATTTGAGAGTAAGCAAGTATATGCGTGTTTTGAGCACCATATTGGGGTGGTGGGTGATACTGGTGGCCAGCACTGATTGTGTTGTAGTAAGGGATGCCACCATGATTATGGGGCATGTATGTACTATTCATAGCGGGAACCATGTTGCAATGACGGTAATGGTATGGTATGTTCGCACCCCTAGCATTAGGATTATCTTGAGCAGTCGTGTGGTGCCCAAAAGCATGAGAACTATTCCCAGCCCCAACATTGGTGTGACTAGTAGCAAGGTTGGTGGTGTGATGTCCATGTGGATAGGAAATATTCCCACCCCCTACATTAGCACTATTAGTGGCGGAAGTGGACGCAAAAATATGCGGTATGTGTCCACCCCCGTGGTTGGGAGGAACGGTATCATTCGTAAAAGTAGTCCTAGGTTGACGAGTAGCGACACGTGTATTAGGTGGTGGATGGCGAGTCATGTTCCGAACAACATTCTGGTTAGGTTGGGTAATCCTAGGAGGTGGTCGTCTTCCAATATTAGCATTATTAGGAATCTGACCAGTCCCCATACTATGTGAGTGGGTGGACAACGTAGTGCCCCCAGCGAGGGTAGTGCCCCCAGTGGATATAGTATGGCTAACACTTTGACTAGTGCCAACGTGACTACCAATTGTAGTGGAAGGTTCGACAATACTATGACTAGGCATACCAAAAGAGAGTGTGGTGGGGTTGATCGTAGTGTCATTATGTGATTTAGGCATCCCATATCTATAACTACGTGGAAACGAAGGAACGAAAGGCTCGTCCTGTTCTTTGTCCTCGGGTAAGTCAGGCATTCCATAAAGATAATTATCCAGATTCGAAGGATCAAATGGATCTTGATCAAGTGGATTAGGCCAAATAGAACCAGGTTGAGTTTCAGGTGGATCACCTCCCCAATCCTCACGAGGAGTATGGGGATCGGAAGTATGGTCGACTCTACCCGAAGGAGTAGAAGGTTTTTCCCCAATATCGGGATGTGCATCCATGACGTCTTGGACGTAAGTCTCGTATGAATCCTAAGACTCAGAGGGAGCCCTTCGGCGTCCTCTAGCAATACGGCGTGAAAACTCAAGTGTCTTTAAACCATCCAAACGATGGGACCGACGGAGAGTAGGGCTTCGCACCATGATATCTCCTGAGAGAATAAGTAATAAAAATGTCCCCTAAAGGCCAACTATCGATTAAAAACAGTAAATCAAAAGCACACACCTAGAGAAACTACAGCCAAGAGTAGAAAAACAGAGTGGCTAAATGAGCTCCCGACACTAGAGCCAGTATGTCTCTCCTAGGAGAGGCTTGAGACTCCCAAACTATAGCTAGAGGTAACAGAATCAGTTATAGAGACACCCAGGCTTCACTGTGTTGATAGGGTCAAGTCCACTGCATGAACATAACTGTGTTGTCCAATCCCTATCTGACTCAGGACAAAAACAGCATAATGACTGCAAGTACCCTGTGTGATACCTAGGTAAGGAAACTATGGTCACCGTAATATAACCAATGCTCAGGGGGACAGTCGCAGGTGGGACCCGTTGTATGGGCAGGGTAGGTAATCCCGAAGCACAAGAGGACGAACCTCCGGTACCCCCAAATACAAACAAATCCTGGATATATCTCCCACGTTCAGCCGATATCAGAGGGATATCTCCTCAACCAACTTCTCGTGACCTTGTGCTTAACTCTGGATTGTGTAGAGCTTCCTGAGAACACCGATATATACCATGGATTCCTCCACTCCCTGGTCAGACACCTAATGTTTCATCTAGTAGTCCTGGATTGTTAACTCACAATGATCTATTCCAAGACTCTAAACCTATGCTAGTTGGTGTACCCTATAAATAAAATTAGTCTTATCAATTTTAGATTAAGCGTTAATTTTAGTGGTTGTGATTACTCAAGGGATATGATCGTGAAACTAGTGATGTGTACACTCAATAGTATGCAACATCGTCTAATCCTAGACCCATCTATCCAATAAAACAATGTCACTAATATGCAAAATCAACCAACAATTCCGAAATAAAGATGCAAACTTTTATCTTTTAGATGCACAAGCAGAACCTAAATGAAGGCAACAAGCACTCAATGCAAGATGCAGTACATGGAAATAAAATATTTTTGTATTTTCGCTTATAAACAAGAAGGAAAATGCAAAAAACTAGATGTATATTTTTGTATTTTTTCAATATAAATGAAATGAAAAAATGCAAGCAAAATCCTACTATTCAGTCACTGAAGTGCTGAGAAGATCACTAAGACAACCCAGCAGATCCTAAACAGCAAGACTCGGCCAAAGGAAAGAGCTCAAAAGGAAAAAACCAAGAGGCTAAATCCAACGTTTGGTAAAAGACCAAGAAGGCTCAACCAAGAGAAACGAAGAGATCTGGTCACAACCAAGGCATGAAACAATCAAGAAAGAGGCCAACAAAGACTCGGGAACCAACCAAACGCACCCAACAACAACCAATATTCATAAACCAACAAAATCCAGAGTTACACGTTATTGTCGAAGGAATACCTATGGGTACCCGCGAGCAGTAGAGCAAACAGAGGCAGGTAGATGCGGGTAGAGCTAAGCTAGCTCGTGGGTGAGGAAAGGAAAATGGACCAATAAAGAGTCCAAGGGCTCAGAAAAAGCAAGTTTTCTATAGTGTATCTTGACGGCCAATCAGTGACACATAGCTTCGATAAACAGCAACTCTAATTATGGACTAATGCTCAAAAAATTTCCCAAACATGGATGTTTTCCCCAGCTGAGTCGCCATTTTTGTATTGGAGAAAACTCACTATGGCTTGGGAATACCACAACAGACAGATGACTACCAGAAATATACTCAATTCTCAAAGCAATGCTATTATAAATGACAATGTTAAAATAATGGAGAAATGTAACCAACCTCGATCCAAACGTTCTATAATAAACAACATTCACAACATGATGGACGAGAATATGAGTATTTTTATTAATGAACAAGAAGAAGTACAAAGTGATACGACCTCTTACCGGCAACCAATCTGAACCAAGATCTAAATCAATCCACTTGTGCCTCCACCACTTCAATCCTCCATGAATGGCAAACTCAAAATAGAAGGAGTTTGGAAGGTGAACATAAGGGGTTCACAACTACAAGGATCAATGAGTGCAAACTCAAGATCAGTTAAAAATCCACTAGAGTTATCTTACTATTCTCTTCTTCCTCCCGTCCATAAGTTATATGTGCTCAATATATAGTCCTCTCAAAGGTAGGTGAAAGGATACATTGAGACGTTACTCGGGAAGATGGAGAGCCAAAGGTCACCCAATGACCGCTTTTTGGGAGTCAAAAGTAATTAATAGTGGTTTTTACCATTTTACATGCTACCTGCAGGCTATAAGGATGCAACTCGTGGGTACGCCTGCTATAAGGATGCAACAGGCGGGTAGGAATAAAAATAGGACAAACAAGTGTCTCTGAAGGATATAAGTGGATCTGAGTCACTGAAATGGATCCAATAGGCCAAAGAATGCTAACACTCACAGGGTGGAAGATTACGATGTAACATTACCTTTGATATTTTCAACCGAAACGTACATAACTACATGATAGACTCTGGTTCCTCATCAAATGTGATGCCTTTTTTTGTCTGCAGAAAGTTGAATGCCACATGGGAACCTTGCCCTACTCAGATAGTACAACTTGACAGGTCAAAATTCAGAGTAGTAGGAAGGCTCAAAAATGTTTTAATTACATTATCACCTGATCCTCGAATCCATCAAACAATTGATATAGTCATTGCTGATATTCCAGAAGCATATGGTATGCATCTTAGTAGAGATTGGTCAGAAAAGCTAAAAGGTTATTTTGCTACTAATTGGTCCCATTTGTGGTTACCCTACAATGGTCATCCAAACAAGATCAAGATAAGCAGGGAGCCTTTTATGAAACAGACAGTCACATACTTGAATGACTCAAGTGAGCCTGTGGGTTATTTCAATATGCACATTGAACACTTTACCTTTGATACCTTTTTTGGGAATTCATCAGCTGATGTTTCACCATAGGAGAATGCACAGAACGAATCCCAGGTAACTCATCTCACTTCTGTACCATTCTCAGGAGAAATTGTACATAATGTTTTAATGTAAATACAAATTTTAGATTAGATCCCATTGCTTGGACATTATTTTTTGATGGCTCTAAATCTAAGGATGGAGCTGGTGTAGGATGTGTTCTCATAGATCCAAAAGGGACAAAAACTATGATTGCATGCAGATTAGAGTTTGATTGCACTAACAATGTGGCTAAGTATGAAGCCCTAATTCAGGGACTGAAAAAGGCTATTGACTTGAAAGTACAGATCATTCATTGCTTTGGAGACTCGGAAATTATTGTTAAATAGGTGAGGAATAAGATACATTGCTTGTCCCCCCGCCTGTTGAATTATCAGAAATTGGTAAGAGATCTTACCAGCTCTTTTATTGCATTCAATATTAATTCAGTTCCTAGGTCTCAGAACTTTGATGCTGACTTGTTGGCAAATACAGCTTCCAGATTCATTCCACCAGAGGGCCTATCTCCTCAAACATTCTCAATAGAACTGATGTATAGGCCTTCCATACCAGATAACATGACGAACTGGAAAGTATTCGATGATGATCAGCAGATACTTGATTTTTTGACAAACCAGGACACATTCCAGGATATGCCTATAGACGAGGATGAACATGAAAAGTCTCTCTCTGATTCCTCGAATTTCATCCCAAAGTCTATGATTAATTTGGAGAGGTTTTACGATTTGCAAGACAAGTTCAGACACAAAACCAATTGTAAAACACAGAGCTCTTCACTTAATTACGAGCAAGTCAATTTAGGGACCGAGCAAGAACCTCGTTTTATCAATTTAGGAATTAATTGCACCCCAGAAGAAAGGCAAGCTATCATTAAACTGTGTGAAGAATATAAAGATGTCTTCTCCTGGACCTATGATCAATTGAAAACGTTTGACACTAGCATCATCTACCATAATAAACCTATGAAGCCAGAAGTTAAACCATATCAACAAAAACTGCAGAAAATGCATCCTAGTTTAGAGCCTTCTGTGAAAAAAGAACTGGAAAAGCTACTCACAGCCCGAATTATTTTTTTGGTGAGGCATACCCAGTGGATAGCCAATTTGGTGCCTGTACGCAAGAAAAGTGGTGAAATCCGATTGTGTGTCGATTTCAGGAATTTGAACCAGGCCTTAGAAAAAGATAACTACCCTATTCCCCCATGGAACAGATTCTCCAAAAGGTAGCAGGGTCAGAAATGTTTTCTCTCCTAGATGGCTTTTCAAGTTACAACCAGGTTATGGTTGCCCCAGATGACCAATTAAAGAAAACTTTCAGAACCCCTTGGGGCACCTTCACCTACAGGCGAATGCCATTTGGTTTGATTAATTCAGGAGCCACTTTTCAGAGAGCTATGGATATAGCTTTCCGAGGTTTAACACATAATTTTGTCGTGGTTTATTTAGATGATATTACCATATTTTTAAAAAAACGACATGAACACTTATTTTCTCTTAAGCAGGTTTTCGAACATTGCAGGAAATTTGGCATTTCCTTGAACCCCAAGAAATCCATTTTCGCAGTCACAGAAGGGAAGCCGTTAAGCTTCATCGTTTCAAAAGAAGGTATGATCATCGACCCCGAACGTATAAACGCGATTTCAAAAATTGGCTTACGAGGTTCGCATAAAGCAATGCAATCCTTCTTGGGTAAGATCAACTTCGTACGCTGGTTTGTACCTAATTTTGCTCAGATAGTTAAACCTTTACAGCATTTAGTTAAGAAAGATGTACAGTTCACATGGTCATAAGAACAAAAGGATGCATTCGTGGAAATTCGTAAGGCTATTGCTGAATCTCCTGCTCTCATGTCCTTGGATTTTGATAAAGATTTTATTCTCTATATTTTCTCCATTGATTTCTCCTATGCAGTTGTTTTGACACAAAAATAGGACATCGATATAGAGATCCCAATATCTTTCATGAGTTCAACCTTCAAGGGTGCAGAACTCAACTATTCACAAATTGACAAACAAGCCTACGCAGTTTACAAGTCTGTCAAACATTACAGGCCTTATTTGTTAAAATCTCGAACAAAGGTCATTGTCCCATATTCTGCTATTAGAAATGTGTTGATCCAGAAGGAGTTGGGCGAAAAAAGAGCACACTGCATGACCTCATTGCAAGAGTATGATTTGGAAATAAGGCCAGCCAAAATTGTCAAAGGACAAGGCCTTTTCCTTCTTACTACTCAATCTAACGATCCCTTGCAGCAGCAAATTGAATGGGAACAGGAAGAAGACATTCCTATAGGTTCTGTCAATGCTATTGATACCCCGGCATAAGAATGGTATGATCATATCTATTTTTTCCTGAATAATGGGTTTTCTCCTGAAACCTTGGACTTTAAGAAATGAAGATCCTTTAGATTAAAGGTTGCACCTTATCAGTTTATTAATGAAGTTCTGTTTAGGAAAAACTATGATGGGGTTTTTCTTAGGTGTTTAGAAAAACATGAAACTAATGACATCTTATTCCAATTTCATGCAAGACCAGCTGGAGGTCATTTTTCAGGCGAGACAACAGCTCATAAGATTCTCAGAGCTGGGTATTACTGGCCTACGTTGTTTAAATATGCTTATGCCTATGTAAGGAGGTGTGAATCATGCCAGAAATGCACAGGGAAGTTCAAGAAACTTGCTTTCCCTTTGCAACCAGTCACTATTCAGTTTACATTCCAGCAATGGGGGATGGATTTTGTCGTGCCCATAAATCCTATCTCATCCCTTCAACACAAATACATTTTCACAGCAACTGACTACTTCACCAGATGGGTGGAGGCAATCCCACTTAAGCAATGTAATTCCAGCCAAGTCATTTCTTTCCTAGATAGTCATATACTCTCACGATTTGGTACTCCAGAATTCCTAGTTTTTTATAATGCATCCTATTTTTCCTTGATTGACTTAACTGAATATGTTTTTGAAAAGGGGATGAAACTGGAATTTTATGCCAATTACTACCCACAGGGTAATGGGTTGGCTGAGTCTTCGAACAAAAATTTGATCAACATTCTGAACAAGACTGTGGCCTCTCACCATAGAGATTGCCATACATAGCTCAATAATGCTCTTTGGGCAAATCGGATTACTCCAAAGGTAGCAATTGGAAATTCTCCTTACTGTCTAGTGTATGGCAAAGAAGCCATTCTTCCTACTAATCTTACCATCCCTTCACTATGGTTAGCCCAGTCTGTCCAAGAAGATGATTCTTCTCCCCTCTAGCAGAGAATTGATACCCTACTTAAGCTGGAGGAAGATAGAGAAGTGGCTAGAAACAAGTTGTATCATCATCAGCAGATGGTGAAAAGATGGTTTGATGAAAAATCTTCATCTGACAAGGAATTTTCTGTTGGAGACTTGGTTTTAAGATGAAACAAACAACACAAAGATAAGAACCAGTATACCAAGTTTCAATGCCTCTGTATGGGACCTTTCATTGCTACAGAAAAGATGGGTCCTGGTACTGTTCGATTACAAACACTGGAAGGAGTTGTGGACACTTATCCAGTGAATGTTTCACTCCTCAAAAAGTATTTTGTTTGATCAGTATGATGTACTTGTACATAGGTTTGTTTTGTTATTTCTTTTCTTGATTGGATTGTCTGCTTTGTTTTCATTTGTTTGCTTTAAACTCCACACATTTGGTTATACTCATTGATCAGTTTCTCTCTTGGTGATGATTTCAGCTTGGGTTTTATAACTATCTGCCAGCCATAATTTTGTCTTGTATCGGAGGTTGTTCAACAAAGGGAATATAGATAATGATTGCAGAACCCTGAATTGATATCTCTCCATAATGGTAATTATCTTACACATGTCTTATTTATTTAATTGGGGTCTAGAGAATAGCAGAGTCTCCATTGTCTCATGTTTCATGGTTCAGGCTGCATATCATAATAACCTTCCTAGCTTGTTCTACTCTGGATCCTTTTACAATCACCTTGGTAATAAATATCTTAATTATAAATGTAAATTACAAGGTGGGAGGTCTTGCTATCAATCCAGCCCATTAGGTTCATAGGTGCTAAGCAGAATGACATCTTCACATCAAGCCACCACACTTGGAAGATGACTTTCAGTTTTACTGGGAGTTGGAAGATCCTATCACAGGTCGGTCCATTCATGATCAACAAAGCATCGGTGAGTAACACTACCAATATATGGTCACCAAGACATGGTGGTGCCTTGTAATTTTCAACCTAATGAAATTTGGTCTTCTCCTTTTTAAAGATGCTTGTGCATATAGGGACAGGGAGGTCTTATCGCAAGCCATCCCTACCATGATAATGGGTTTAATTTGCAATGAAGCTATCACAATATGGTCACCAAGCCATGGTAGTTGCTTTTAGTATTACAACTGGAAGACAAGTATCGTTGTTGAGCTGGCTTGAACAATTTCTGAATTATGCTTGTGAATGGCACTGCTTATATCTGATCACCAAGTCAGGGCAGTGGTCTTATATACACAGTCTCTTCTTTTAAGTTCAAAAAAAAACCAAAAAAAAAGGAGAATCTCATGAAATGTTGCATGTAAATAAAATCTCAATAAATCAAGGTGATGTGTAATTAGAATATCTAGAAGCATTTTCAAGTATGTGCTTAGGTTTAACACAAGATGCTTCTCCATGATTACATAAAGGTGAAGGATCTCAGTTGTCTCTTCAACCCCCTTTATCAGATTTGCATTATTCTCAACCTGATCATATATGGGGATTTATTAATTTCAAGTTCCATGCTCATTAACTGTCCCTCTTGTGATCAATTTTTGGAAAAAATCAGGTGGAAAAAGTGATGTGGCTAACATGTTTCATTTAACTGAATTTCATTGCAAAGACAACTGGTTCTTCCCAGCCAGTCGCCATTTGTTGTGGCCACAACAGATCCCATGCTTAGTTGAAGAACGGGAACCCCCATTTTGAATAAACACAAAGGTATTTTGGTGAGTGTACTCTGTAAATATGAGAATTTGGGTTTTCACTTGTTTAGTTCTCTCACCCATATTTTGTCCTACGTGTTTTTCTCTTTCCGAATGATCTCTATCTATCTGGTTTGTCAAATTCCTCAAATTTTGAGTATTTTACCCTTTTTTAATCAACCTGAAACCCGACAGCTAGGAGACCCAAAACCCGCAACCCAACAATTTCGGGTTGCGGGGTGTTTGTTTTACAGTTTTGTAATTTACGTTCCCTAAACCCGCAACCCGATAGTTGCGGGTTTCGGGATTTGTTTGTTTTGTTTTTGAGTTTAGGGAACCCGAAACCCGCAACCCGACAGTTTCGGGTTGCGGGATTTCACTTTTTGAGCTTTTGGTTTTCATCAACCCAAAACCCGCAACCTAGCAGTTGCGGGCTTCGGGTTTTTCCTTTGTAAATAATTTCGGGAAATTTTTCCTCGAAACCCGAAACCCACAACTGCGGCTTTCGGCTTTCGGGAAGTTGTTTGCAGTTCACGAGTGTGTCATTCCCAAAACCCAGAACCCGCAAGTGTCGGGTTGCGGCTTTCAGGAACACATTTCTCATTTTCGATTGTGGTCATTCCCAAAACCCGAAAACCGCAATTGCGGATTTTGGCTTTCAGGAATTCTTTTCCGCCTTTGCCGTTTGCTCGACCTCGCAACCCGCAACCCAATTGTTGAGTTGCGGCTTTCGGGATCCTTTAATAAATTTTGTGAATAAAATTTTTGCGCAACCCCACATCCTAGTTTTGTTAATCTAAGCCGTTCGTTTATTCTAATCGCACAGTTATCTTTTAATCCGGTGAGTTCAATAAATAGGGTTTTTTCTATTTTATTTTTACCATTTTACTTTCGAAGAATTACTCCGTCGCACTGTTGTTTTTACCGTGGATTGCATAGTAGGTGTCGTTTTTCCATTTGTTTTCTATTTCGGGTAAGCTCACTGTCATCCTTATACTACTAGTCTGCATTTTTGTTATTTTTGGATTGATTTTGTTTTTAATTTTCTTATTAATAAAAAATTGCAAGCTCTTTCACCATGTCGAAAGGTACACGTTCTAAAACGCCACTCAGAGATCTCCTGGTCAAAGGCCCTAATTTTGGTTTGCTCTTCGACACCAGTGAGGGAGTCACTAAGACATACCAGATAGATTGGTCGAAAATATATGACATTTTTTATAATGGCGACCTTTCTCATATTGAGAACGATAGACCAATGTATGAGAGAATTAGGGCTTCCCAAATTCATGCTATTGTTGTGCGCCCTGCTATCTTTCCTTACATGGATGCTGTAAAATGGATAATTGAGAATGCTAGTGTTAAAGACCATTGTTTTAACGATAGCACGGGGTGCCAATTAACACATTTTCACCCAGAGGTTTTTGTCCAGGATTTTGCTCTAAAACCTCATGTGCAGACCCTCTCCCCCGATTTTATACACTCATCAAAAACCCGGTTTAACTTTAACGAGATGATTAGGTCATGGATGCTTAAGCCGAACGCCTTTGTGCCTAAGACTGATAACCTTTATCCCATCATCTGGTTTAAGGAACCCTACTCTTTACTAGCAGCCATGCTCTGTAGGATTTTTGGCCTACCAAATTGTTCTCTTTTCAAAGCAGAATGGGCACCCATAGCACATCATGTGCTACTCACAGGTGAGTCTTTCCCATGGGCCTCTATCCTGTCGGCTGAACTAAAGAATGCCATTCATGAATATCAAAAGGCTCCAGCTCATAAGAAACCACCCTTTTTCTTATCTGCATATGTCCTTGATTTTTTTTCTCAGAGTTCCAGTATCCTAACTTGGGTTGGACTTGGACCCCTTCAGACCCTCCTATACACATTTATCATTCGGCACTGCGGGAAGAGAATTTTTCACCCTTGTTATATGACATTTGTGACCACTTCATGGGTACCATCTATTTCAAGATCTTCAGGCAACAACCACCTGCATTCTCAGAAGATGCTAAGACTTTCATCAACACCATGGGTGATTGGTATGTAGGTGAGTATTTTTCATACATCAGGATTTGGGGAAGTGACACAGCGCACCTGCTTCCCAGGATTGTCCCGGACAGGATGATAATACATGAGGTTTCTTTTCAAACTGCCGCTGATGGCATGTATAAGAAACTCACAGGTCCCAGGAAGAAAGGTTGTCCTAAGTTTCCTCTCAATCTTGGTCAGCTGGTTATCCTGACTTCAACTTAGGCTACAGTTCTAGGTGACCAGATAGCTTCCTTGAGATTAGGTACTGCCCTGAAAAGGAAACATGACTCCAAGAAGTTCCTGGATGCACACCTCAAGCAAGTACATATGAAAATAGATTATGCACATGAGTTAGTTCCAGATGACTTCATATACCAAAGGGTGGACACATTCTCACAGGTTCTGGCTAGGGCAAAAGACTTACAAGAACAGCAGGACATTTTAAAGTACCAAAATGAACTTAAGGTTGGAGTTCTGAGTTACAGGGCCATGCAGCTAAATATCATTGAACAAGAAAGAAGAGACAAAGAAGAGAAAGAAGCTCAAAAGGCCAATACTCCTCGCATGATTACATTCCCTGATGGAAACAAAGGTAAAGCTCCTCTAGGGGAACCCTCTCAAGAGAAAGCTAGTGAAGAAGCTAAAATGATGCTACAGTCAGCTCGTGAATCCCAACAGCAGATGGTACAATTGCCATCGATATTAAAAACTCAATTGCTAGAACCTCCAAAGCCTGCAGTCGACATTCAGCCACCAATTGCATCAATGTTCAAATCTCTACTAAAGAAACTCAAGAAGATGTTGATATGGTCATAAATTAGGCTAGCTCTGCTAAGAGGCAGAAAGTCCTGCCTTCTTCCTCGCAGGTTTCTACAGTTGACATAATAGACTGTGATGAATAAGTAGTCCCACCTCCTCCGGTACTAGTAACAGAAGAAGTCACTGAAGATCCTAAGACTTTCACTGAATTATTGGATAGTATAGATATGGATCAATCCTTCCATGAGCAATCAGTGCTAGAATTTAATGCTGCTCCTGGCATTGCATCATCAGCATTTACGTTGTCATCTGTCCAACCAGCCTCTACTGTGCCTTTAGGGGTAACACTTCCTGTTTCCTTATCACTCTTATTCAACACCCTCAATGACACTACTATCCCATCACCCGAACACTCAGTCCCCTTACCAATTCCTTTGTCTATTGCTGCAGAAGTCCAGCCTTCGATTGTCCCTCTGTAGTCACCCATAGTCAATTTATTAGAAACCACTACTGATGTATCTTCTAAGATTTCCTCACCATCTTCACCCACCAAATTTCTTAGTCAACTTCCACTTCCAGAAGCTAATGTTGATACTCAGGTTCCATTGTCTGAAGCCTTATTTTCAATCCCTTCCCCAGATCCAACTTTTTCAGTTCCTCATGCTATCTTTACATCTTCAGTTACTACTCAAGTCACCATACCTATTCCTACCCCAGTTATTACCCAAACACCTTCACTGATCTCAGTAGTTAGTGTCACTTCTACTTCCACACAGTCAATGGTTGAATACACAGATGAAGATATAGTTCGCCTTGGGAATTACTTCTATATCAAGGATGATAAGACAGTGATAAGAAAAACTAGTAAAAGAGGTCAAGGTCAAGATGGTTGGGAAGCACCTGAACTAGTTCAAGTAATATGGGCTCCCAGGACCAATAATCCAAGAATTGAATCCATTGAAGCAGCAGCAGCCTTAGGAGCCGTTGCCAATGCTAATTGGGATTCATTCCAGGGTTTGGATAGAGAAGTTGACCTCAGGGATGAAGAGATCAAAAACCTGGAAGAGGAATTGGATGAAGCTAAAAATTAACATTCTACTGATGTGGTTGATTGCAGGCAAACTTGGGCAAGTAATTTGCTTGACCTAGAGCAAAAGAATGCCACTCTTCTCACTGAATTCAGTCTCTCACAATATCACCATTCCATTGACGTTGAAAAAATAGTTTCCTTGGAAAATCAAGTTGAGGATGCAACTGCAAGTGCAGCCTCCTCAATTTTTCTCAAGTTTACACCCTGTGATTTTAAGAATCTGGCCCTCAAGGTGAATTAAGATCAACATAAACTTTTGCAGAAAGTATACATTGTTTTGGATGAAATCAGGGAAAATTTCATTAATTTTTCCAAGATGTCCTCCACCCTTGAAGAACAAAAGGAGAAGAGACTTCGAGCTTTTAAGGCTCAGGAGGAAATCAGTGAATGGCAGGGGTATGTTAAGAATGCACCGAAATATATCCCAATCCTCAGCATTTTCTAGTTTAAAAAATCAAAGCCTCTCTAAATACTTGACTTGATTATAATGAAACAGCTGAAGAGACTATCAATAAATCAAAGGATATAAGCACCAGGCGATGGTATGCAGTAGACAACATTATGCATGTTCTAGGCTTACCATTAATGACCCCTATCCTGGAGGCTTTGCCGCCAAAATGCAGACTTGAATAGCTCAAGAGCAGGCGTGAGGAGTTCGCACAGAAGATTCGGGATCTTGAACAAGTCAGCATTTAGGATGTGGACGATTTGGTTAGAGAACCGGTTGTCATGGAAGGAAAGATTCGTATGTATCTTCGCACTTGGCACAAGCTGGCGAAACATGACATGGAGAATAATGTGTGCAATGTTGAGTTAGCTTTAGAATCTGTCAGTTTCTCAAATATAGACGAGTTGTTAGACATATATGAGAAATTGCAGGATTTCTTGGATCTGTAGTTTTGACACGATTTTGTAATTTTTGTTTTCTAGGTATCTTCATTTTTTGGACTTTGTTGTAATTATTTAAAGAAGGATACCTCTCATAGTTAGGGGTTGGTAATTTTGGAGTTGTAAGTTGGCAGAAGACTGGACTGAAGATACTCTATTAAGCAAAGCTTTTTGTAATTTATGTACAAGACCTCTTCATACAGTAAAGTTATCTTTTAATTTATCTTCTATTATTCCTCAAATTTCTTCAAGAGTTTCTAATTTATGCTTAAAATTGTCATCTGTTATGTATTTGATCTTTGATAAACATTTGTTAATATGTAAATCTGTTGTATTGATTTCTTGGTATGACTGGTTTATGTTTCGAAGTGCTTCATTGAGTTTTTTCAATACAAGTACTTTCATGTTTTATTTCTACAAATGATTCGGTGCATATGAATTTATATAATCATTGTTAATTTTTAAATTAGCAGAGTGATTACAGACTGGATCTTGACCGAGCCTAAATACTTGAAAGATTGTCATTTGATTTTCATTAACTGATAATAATTTAAGTTAACAAGTAATACAATTAAAGACATTTTTGTTTAAGCTATTCAATTACTTGTTTAATCATATCTCAAGACCAATCTACACATAAACAAGCTTTCATTTTAGAATAGGATTGACTTAGAATAGTTTCCCTTTTCTAAAATAGGTTAGGTTAGCTTTGTATTACTATATCCACATCTTGGTTTTCCTTGATTGGAAAACTGATCTTATAGGTCAACTCATCTACTCTTAGAGTGCCTGCGGAGGCCTAATATCCGTGGGGGATCACCACACCAAACAAGTTGGGGATATAACTGCCCTTGCGCAGGGTCTTTCGAAGCCTTTCAACTTGGGTTTTCTTCCTCTGTTGAGTATCTTGGAATATTCCAGCACCTTTTGCATCTAACCTACACAACCGAGGCATCAACACATAGACATAATCACGTCCAAGGAGTAGATTGAAATCTAAAGGACCTTGGACAACCATGACATCAACATAAACAGTTTTACCTCTCAACGTGACAGGTAACTGCGGGAGAATACCTAAAGGTCTAGTAGGCCTTCTATTAAAAGCCAAAATCTGGTCAGTTACTGGCACAAGCTAAAGGGAACCTATAGCTTGCCAAGTTGTTGAGGATAAAATACTAACAGAAGCTCCCTCATCAACTATCGTACAAAATATTTCTTTATCGGAAACTCCTACAGATATTTGAAAAGGAATACTCGAAGGAAGATGAGGTTCTGTTAGACCATTCCAAATAAAGGAAATGACCTCAGTACTTGGGGGGATCCTATAGGAATGGACAGGGTTTCCCCTTGCCTAGGAAATTCTGAACTGACTAGGAAAACATCATCGGTTTCCAATTCACTCTCACTTGGGAGATAAGAATGAGACGAAGATTGTGTCATGGTGACTGCTTCAGTCTGGACTTTCTCCAATGAAAGATCGGGATCGAGTGGAGATGACATTGACTCGATCACTTCACTCTTGGAAGGAAGAGTGGGTCGATTAAAGATGAAACTAAATCGACCACTTGGTCAACCGGTGGGGGGTCAAGGGACAACTTAATATCACTTGTTGGAAGCACTTGTTGAGGACTAGTAATATCTTCCAACCACCGTGAAGCTTCATCCATGCTTGGACAAAGGAAAGTAAGGTGCATACCCTTGCATATCAAACAGGGGTACAAGACTTTACCCTTTTGACCCTTCATCAACGGGTCACTGGTCAAGGGAGTGTTATCAACATGATGGTCAGAGGTTGACGATACAAGCAGTTTAGGGTTTTTAGACCACACTTCTGACACATGGAAAAGACCGAGACAATCCTTGAGAAGGTGATCACCCTTGCAAAGTTTGCAAGGGAACTTGGGCTTACGAGGTGTTCTCATAGAATGAGTGCCATCAGACGCAGATGGTTGGCGCTTGGTCTCTTTCTTATCCTTCTTCTTCTTAATCTTCCTTTTCTTCTTCTTCTTCTCACCCACCTTCTTACTAACATCATAGTTTTCAGTAGGAGAAGAGGAAGAGATGGAAGCCGATTCAACTTTTGACGGAGAAGGAGAAGGGTTATCATGAGATTGAGGCTCATGTGATGAAGGACCTAGGTTTGACACAATTGGTGCACTTGGTGTAACTGGATTGGAGAATAACCATACTAGTAATTCTATCGTCAATCCAGGAAGACTCAACATAGCCATAAAGGGAGGGAAACAGTTCCACAAGGGGGAATAACAAATGGCATACCCTGGAAAGGGGTTTCCTGGTTAGGAGTCCCAGAAGAATATTCCATAACTAAACTTCCTAAGAGTTTCTAAAGTACCACACAAATCAAACACTACTCAAGTCTAAAAGAAACAAGCAAACTGTGTGAATAGGAGTGGATGAAAATTCATGATCCTCACAGGATTATCAAGGCTTCTAACTCGCTATATACCACAGGGTCCAATAGTAAAACGCGACAAGGAGGATTGGGACCGTACCATTTCTTGAATACTTGACTACCTGGATGGCACATGCGTAGTAATCTCCCCGAGTGTTGTTTTTAGTGTATTGCGATGCCAAGACAGCCAAATGGTTAACTCAGTTGGTCATAGGAATCCTAATGGTGTCTCCCGATATACACAAGGTACGTGGGAGATCAAATACGTAGTGATGTTGTCTAATGCACAACTGTACGGCACGAGACCTTCCGATATACTACCGAGTATGTGAAACACCTTTCGATATACGCCAAGTACGTGTGGTACTTGGTAGGTACGTGAAAGAGATCGATATACTGATAAGTACGTGGAAGACTACAATACCCTCGGAATACAGTGCTGGAAAATAACGACAGTTGTCATGCTTAAAGACGCCAGAACACGTCTCTAACTTACACATAGTTACTAAATGATTTTAACCTAAGCTAGCATTAATTTTATCTTGTACGGTTAGGTGAATGCATGAGGTGAGTACATAAATGTAAACATAATGCAATCCTCAACTACATGATAATGCACATTTTCCTTTCCTTTTCAATGAAAACTACTTAAGGTAAGGAGATATTTTTCTTTCTTTCAAACAAAAAATACTTAAGTAGTAGCGAAAAGAAGAATTCCTTCCTAGAGTGCAATAACTCTAACTTTCTGCAATAATCGGCTAAAAAGCACAAAGAAAATGAAATATGCAACTAATCTTAACAATGTATAAGAAAAAATATTGAAGCACTTTCAATTTTCAAATGCATGTATCAAAAATGGAATTTGATAGCTAAATGCTCTTCATATCTATATACAGAAAGTGAGGGAATATCTACAACACTCTAATCATTCAGAAATTCCCAAAGAAAAATGACAAGCACCCAAAGAGCTCAAAGGCCCTCAAGAAAGGCTCAAAATCTACCAAATGCAAAAATTATAACTCATTTCCTATCTTTTTACACTCGAAAAAGACACATCTAAGCTATGGAAAGATGTAATGTCCCCTCCTACCATACCATCATGATAGAGAGGATCATTGTGTTAAACCGGGCATCCAGCCCCATAAACTTATTTCATAAGCATTCACATAATATAATGGAGATATGAATATGCATAAAGATTTTAAAAACATAGCGGAAGTAAATCATGTGCAGAATTAACACACATCCAGCATTTTCATGATAGCCATTAAGTGTAGACATTGCAGAAATAGCAAATGAGGATACTTATCTTTAAACCAAGTAGTCCCTGAGAAACCAGCTATGCTTCTGCAACATTCCACCCAACCATAGGCCAGTGTGCTCCTCAATCTCTCAGCACCACTGCCACCCCCGAGCTGGGCATGATCTCCACAAGGAAAAGGGAAAAAAACAGGCTCTCACATAGCCAAAGATACACTAGAATCAGCCAAGCCAGCCAGCAGTTGGGTTTCTCAGGCTGCTAAGAGATGGGAAGTGGTGAATTACTAGGCTAGTGGCTCAACCATGGAGCTATGGATAATCATTGGGCGCATCAAGCCAAATCTGTCCTCTTCCACTCTTGAATCTCCTACTCACAGGTTCAAACTAAACAGGGAGGTTCATAACAACCAAAAATGCAGGTGCTAGGCGTTTTTACAGTAGGGTGCCCAACGATGGGAATTCCACTAGTTCAAAGAAATGTGGGAAATCCCAAAACGAAATTTGGAAAAAGGGAAAACAACCCCAGGAGCATAATCGTTTTCAGAAAAACGTCCATGGAAAATTTATGGGCAGAAACGGCCTCTATAACCCCAGAAAATCGTGGTTTTTTTCTCCCAGCCACTGTGCTAACCAAAAATGAGTTTGCAGGCATGGAAAAATGCAGGAAATGGTGAAAAACGTGAAGGATAAAACCCCAACAAGCTCAGACTACGTGAGAGGATGAATGCCATGGGCAAAGAATGGCTTTGGGCACAATTTCGTGGGGGTTTTCTTTCCCAGCAAACCAAAACTCGATTTCCCAGGTTGTTGTCTTGCCCATACATGAAAATTGACAGCCATACCTCTCCCATCCCAAGGCATTAATTGTCTCAACCAATTCTTGGAAGAATTAAATGATTGGGTGCATGAGACCAAATGGGTAGTTGAGAGTTCATGGGTTTCCTCAATGAAATGGCTTAACACCATGGCTCAAGGGTTTGATTATTTTCCCTCCCTATTCCTTGTAAAGATCATGTCCCCATCTCTTTGTTGCAGTGCATAGCTGGTTGTGGGTTTTTCATTAAAATTGCATATTTACATGATGTCCGAATTTTCATTGTGCACGGCTAGCACAAGAACCATATGCATCTATTCTAATTGCCGATACATAGAACGATAAATCATTGGCGGGGCCTTGGCCTTGAGCTCCTCACCATGACTAAATAACAATATTTACATCATTTACAATATTAATGCAATAGGGTCAAGATGGGGACATTACAAAAGAAGGAGTCCACAAGCGTTTCCAATCAAATGCAAGACAAAGAAAAGCACTTAATAATCATGTCTAACTCAAATGTACACAAAACTGAAACAAGCCTTTCTTCTTCTTATGATGGTAAGACCAAGAATATCAAATGATCAAAATAAAGTACGAAGAATATTTACGCTTTCCAATTTCATGGATATAGAAAAAGAGTGACAAAATCAAGCTTTTCTTCGAACTAAAGTGGAGACAAAGAATCAATATTTCCAAACAATCATTAGATAGGATGTAAAGGAAATAAGATGCACAACCCAAGAAAGAGAGGCTCAAAAGACATGGATATCCCACACTTCTCAATTCTTTAAAACAAGCCAATCACACCAAACCAAAAATGCCCTCAAAACCTTGAGATGGGTCAAAACGACTATAGGATGCATGATTCATGTCCCCCCCCTCGGCCATGAGGGGGAATTTTTTTTCAAAAATAGAACCCATTTCACTTAAAAATGCAAGCAAAACGCTATTTTTTACTCAAGGGGCCAAACATGAATCCAAATCTCAAAAAGCCCCAAAAAACCAAAACAAACAAGCCAAACAAAACACTGCTAGACAAAAAGGTCTCTACCTGGAAGGTGCAGTGCAGAGCAGTTTGCACACAAAACCAAAACTCAAAACATAAATGGAGAAAGGATGCCTGTATAGCAATTTTGACAGATCGGCGCACTCTGTGTTTGTACACAGTGCGACGTCGCAGTTCACCAATGCGAGAAGCGCGACGATGTCGCAGTATACCAATTGAAGGGTTGCGACAACAGATTAATAAGAAAAGAACAGAGATCAAAAATGACACAGTGTCACTCTGAGTACACTGACCAGGTGCGACAAGCGAGATCCAAGTTCATAAATGAGCCAAATCTCCAAGTAATGAGCAATGAAATGGTTTGAAAATGAGAAGTACAAACTCAGAGGAAGGTAATCAGACTCTTCAAAGTGAAGATCTAATGGTGAAATCAACTTTAAGAAGGAAATGACAAAATAAAATGGCTTGGCAAGAAATCAACTGAAAAACAACATTCAAATTGGCAACTACAAAGCAATGTTCTTTCCCCAGTGGAGTTGCCAAATTTGTTTGACGGACAATCCACTTGAGTGGACGCGAGTCGGATCTCCCTATCTCAAAGTGAGTCTAGAACAAATAATACAGACTACAAACAACTTTCCTAGATCTACTTAAGGATCAAGTACTAAATGCCTTACCTCAACTTAGCAATCCTTTCTCCTAGATGTTGCTCCATGTCCCACAGTCATCAGATCTCAGCTAAAAGACCTGTCAAGACACATAGAACAATGCAAATGAGTAAAGAGCATCTATACAATAAAAGATCTAAGTAAACAGTTAAGCAGGTAAACTACACAATATCATCACACATAAACAATATTGGTGGAAAGCGTTTATATTACTGTAAATCAGGAAAATACATAGATAAGAATAGATTACAACCAAGGCTTAACGTAGTATCCCTTATCCATCCAAGCCAATTTCCATCCCTTCCAAGGAAGTGTGAGTCTCTCAATGGATGAGTTAGAGATCTCTCCAATGTGATTTCACCAGCATGTAGACACTATGTACTTCCTACCCTTGGAGAGGGGTAGAGCTTCACTTATATAGGACTAAGTGGATAGGTTATGGATAGGGTAGGTTGAGATATGGTAGGAGAGAGATAGGGCATCCTTCCAAGAGGTTAGGAACCGAGTGCCATCTCTCCCAAGAGGTCAGGGATAAGGATCCAAGTCAGCAGGCTTCGAGAATGAGCTCGAAGGACCTATTTTTGTCCATTAACTGACTTCGTTGCACCCTGCAGTAGAGAAAGATGCGACATCGCAGGTTGCATGAGTGCATCCTGTGACGAACTCTCAAAACCTAGCATAAGTGCAATGATATCCCTTCCAGGTGAATGACTTAGCCAATGAAACTTCAGGGGTGTATACACTGAATCATCATGATGGTAGGATTTTAGGTGTAACAAGTAGAGGTAAAGAAGAGTTATGTTTATAAAGAAGAGAGCTCAGCCCTAAATTCTCCTGTTGTTAATACCAAGGAGAAGATCCTCCATATTCCAGATTTTAGTGCTGATGTGAAATCTCTGGCAGAGCTCGAAAAAACTAAATGGAGACCTAAGACTACAACTACAAATAAACTTAGACTAAATATGAGGAGGATTTTAAATCCTAAGATAGAGAAGGATAAGGTCACCATCATTGAGGATTCTTCAAGTGAAGAAGATGGAGATAATAAAGATGAGTTAAAGTCAAAGCAAGTTCAGACAAGCACAGGGAAGGATCATGAAATGATACCTGAACCAATTAAAGAATGTGATGAGGTTGTAGAACAGGAAATTATTCCTAGTGTTGAATAGGGAATGACTTCAAGGACTTCATTTTCAGATGCAACAGCGAGGAATAGGAATGAAGAAGACTTGATTTTCAAAAAATTGGATATTCCATTGCTATCAAATCAGGATTCAACATTGCATGGAGATGTTCAGATGGATTCGGAGATAGAAAATATAAAGAAGATAGTACAGCAATATAAGACACAAGTAAAGTTCTTGAATGAATCAAATTAAAGACTCATGACTACAAATAAAACACTAAGAGAAGACCTGGAAGATGTAAATGCCCATTATCAAGAGTTGATTGCAATAGAAAACGAAGCTTTAAGAAGAAAAGGACATGCAGAGACACAAGCTGAAGAATTAACTAAGCAGATCCAGGATTTGAACAAACAAAATAAAGTGCTATCAAGTAAGGTTCAAAGCATGGAGACAGAGCAGGCTAGACATGAAAAGAAATCTCATGCATTGGAGGGAATAGCTATGTTAGCAGAAGCTGCGAAGCAAATATAAATGCCACCTAGTTGCACTGTTATCCAAGTATTCCTATTTTTTATTTTGTTCATAATTGTTAAAATTTACTTTAAGATAAATTAGTCTTTAGTCATTTGAAAGTTAAGTATGAATAACTACTAAATGTAACTGCTAAGTAGTTTCAAACCAGACCTAAAAAAAAACAGTTATGGAACTACTTTATTTTTGTAATGATAAAAGAAGGAAACAATAGCCTAGGTTGGTTGGTTTTTGTTCAGGAGAAAGGAATTAGAGCTAAGGATACTATGTTACACTCAGAATTATGCTATACACTCTCATGTAGGTTCTTTTTTTAAGATTGAATATTGATCTAAATACATTATATAAGCCACTTATTGACTCTTTTTGCTAGTTATGTTTAAGGCCTGTTTGACCACCTTATTTGTGATTTCATTTCTTGATTAAGATATTATTCATGTGAATGCTTATGAATTTGTGGATATAACCAGATTCTTGTTTAATGGATGCTTATGGTTTATCTATGTGTTTTATATCTTTATATCTCATCTCTTCAGGATTTCTTTATGATTTAGTGTTGTATATGTTTGGATATCAATTACTCCTTTCTTGTGAATGAAACCTTCAAAATAAAACTCTAAAAACAAATCCATTTTCCTTTATTTTTCTTGAGATTGTTCTATCTTGTACCTTCGTAGTCTAGGTACAATTTCTTGCACAAACATCTTTGGCGCCGTTGCAGGGGAACGAAAGTGAAACTATATCTTCCCTGGGATAGTTTATGAATCTGATTTTGGAAGGTGAACAGGATCAGACATTGTTACAGACTACATTTTCACCAATATTGGTTCATAGTGGCTTCTAGAAAAGAAAACACACGGGTAAAACCTACATCTCCTTTACATCCAGGAGTCTCATATCTAGAGAATATCTTGAAGGAGGCTAGGAAAAAACTAGTTTCTTCTCCTTTTTGAAGATATCAATCTTCTCCTTCTTTATTTACTCCTAATCAGTCAGAGCCAATATCCCCATTTGCATATTCAGAACTTAAATCAAAAGAGAAAAAACAAGAGTTGTCTTGGCTAATCCCTACTACACAAGTTGATACCTTTCAGGTTTTTACTAATCCATTTTCTTCTCAAAAAGTTAAGACTGAACTTTCTAGTAGGATTCCCTTGGTTCAATTTAAACCTTGTAAGCTTTCTTTTCAACCAAGCCCGAGTAAATTCAGTAAGCCTCTTTCTTCACCAAGCCAAAGTAGCTCCAAGATGGAAGGATAACCTCTTGATATGATGGATCATATTGTAGCTACTAGATATGCTCCTTTAGTTCTCCCTCAGCCCCTAAATGATCTTCCTATTGGAGACTATCAGAAATATCTTCCTAGGTTTAATGGTCAGGATGAGACTACTGCAGAAGAACATTGGAATGTGTTTCTTAGTTATGCAGATAATCATAATATTGAAGCTAAAGATGTGTGGATGAGGATGTTTTTTCAGATCTTGGATGGGGAGGTAAGGAAATGGTTCAGAGAATTGCCATCTAATTCAATAACCTTAATAGAGGAATTACAAGAAATGTTTATGAGATGGGGGGATACAAAAGACCATACTTATTACATTACAGAATTTGCAGCTTTGAAAAGAAAAAAGGATGAAGCTGTAGAATATTTATCTAAATGCTTCAATAAGATGTATGGAAGGATCCCAGCTGAAATTAAACCTTCTGAAACCTCAGCCAAGTTAACCTATGCCAATCCCTTTGATCATGTGTTTTCTTTGCATCTAAGAGAAAGAAGGTCAGTAACTCTGTTGAACATGCAGGAAGCTACATTGGAGGTTGAATCAAACATTTTGGCTTCGAATAGTCTCAAAGAGGATTTAGATTATCAAGTGCATGACTGGAAGGGTAAACATGAGTCGATACCATCAACTTCCACATCAAAGACAACAGAGAGAAAAATGGATGAAATGACTAAGTTGATTAAAAGTTTATCTGCAGAAGTGAGTAAGATGAAGTTGGAAAAGAATCTGACTAGACCTACAGAGGAAGGAGAACGAAATCCTAATCTGTTTAGGCACCCATTTGTTCCCAGATTTATCCCTAGAGAAAGAAGAAACAATGACATTCAGAGGGAAAGAAGGGATAATGAAGACCAGATATTTCCTCCCCCATTCCAAAACAATTTAATAGATGAAGTAGAAGAAGTTGAAGACTTACAGTATGAAGATTTGGATCAGAATTTAAATCACTTCGGAGAGTTTTCATCTGAAGGTTTCCTCACTGAGTATCATTATCAAAATTCTGAGATTTTTTATCCAACTGTTCATCAAGAAGAAAGTGATCTTGGTCCTGAAGTTTCAGCTGGTATTTATCAATCAGAACCCAAGAAGTCTTATAATCTAAGATCTAGTCCAAAACAAATTGCTCAGATTCCAAAAAATAAGATGGTTGTTCCTACCAAATAGTTACCTAATCAAGCACTAGAAAAGAGACAAAACCATGGTGATCAGGCCAAATCTGTAGAGATTGAAGAAAGTAATAAAAATGTTCAAAATTTCAATTTTGAGAATGAGCTTTGTAAGCTTAAGATTCCAGTCCCATTAACTGAATTGATGAAGACTCCTTGTTTTAGAGATCATACATTTAAAATACTGAGTTCACAAGCTAATCATTTCCCTTCAGATACTGTAAATTTACAATAAGAACACCCTACAATTATTCTTGGCTCTGCCTCATCTGATAAGCCTGAAAATAATTCAAATTTTCCTCCTCCTTTTCACATTACCCTGACTGTCCATGTTCAAATGATCCACAACTGCCTGTTAGATTCTGGAGCTTCTCATAACCTAATGCCTAAAGCAGTCATGGAGGCCCTTGGTTTGAGTGTAACAAAGCCCTATCATGATTTTTTTGCATTTGATTCCAAAGCAGTAAAGTGTTTAGGAGTAATTAAGGACCGTGTGGTAAGTCTTGCTCAGTTACCCATGAAGAGTGTGATTATGGATGTGGTGGTGGCTGACATTTCACCTAATTTCGGTATGTTACTCTCAAGGTCTTGGGTGAAGAAAATAGGAGGCACTTTGCAGATGGATTTGGAATATGCAACCATTCCAGTATTCGGGGGAGAACATAGAAGATTGTACAGGGAAGTACAGGTCGCTTTTATAGTGAGTGATGATAAGAATCCAACGAATCATCCCATTTATGTTGTAGATGAATATTTGGGTTCTTGTATGTTACATTTCAACAATGAAGATACAACTGGCATACTGCGTGTAGAAAAAGAAACACCAGTCAAACATAGTATTGAAGAACGAGATGAGTTATGGCAGATGTACTTTGATGGATCATCATCCAAGGAAGGAGAAGGAGCAGGTATTGTTTTGATTTCTCCAGGAGGGGAGGTGATTTGTTTGATGTACAAATTGGAATTTTTGACTACCAATAATACAACTGAATACGAAACATTAATACTTGGACTTAGAGCTGCAAAGGATTTGGCAATTCAACAACTTACTGTTTTTGGCGACTCCAAACTAGTGGTCCAGCAGGTGAAGGACATTTATTAGATAAAATGGGACTTGTTGAAAGTATATAGGAATGAGGTATGGGATATGATTGACAATTTCTTTATAGCATTCAATATTTCTTTCATTCCTAGGGATCAGAATCAAACAACAGATTCACTGGCTTTGGAAGCTACACATTTCAGAATTCCAAAACAGACCCAGTTAAAATATCCCATTGAGGTCAAATATAGGCCTTCAGTTCCGGATAATATCAAACAATGGAGAGTCTTTGAGGATGATTTGGAAATAAAAAATTTCTTGGAATTGACTGGAGAGTTTTCTAATTCACTGATTAACTAGGACTAGGATGATGAAGTTGATGATACTGCTGCATATTCAGAAAATACAATTGTTGAGCATAAAATTATTGAGTTGAAGGGAAAATTTATTCCCAAGGGTTTGGTTCTCCTCAATAGGATTTTCTCTAAATATTATACTCTGCTAAATCCCACCATGGAATCTTCAAAAGAGAACATTATAAGCTGTAACATTGGTACTGAAGACCAACCTAAGATGGTGAAAGTTTCCAAAGGTCTCTCTGATGAAGAAAGGAATGTTCGGATATCCACATCATCTTTTTCAGGATCTTGCATGCAATTAGGGTTTGCATGCAAATTCTAGGGTTTGCATGCATCCCAGTCACCAGTTTGATGCCTCCAGCACCTTAGCCACCTCATTCTAGCACCCGGGAGCCACTTACTACAGAGTTTTAGCCCTCCTAGGCTAAAAGGCGCCCACTTATCACCTACTGCCAGAGAAGGGCGCACTTGTTCACCTACCACTGCAGTTCCACTTCAGTTACATTCAGTTAGCTCCGATTCTCCCTGATTTGAGGCTAGTTTCACTCCCGACTGACTCTTTCACTTCCGTTGGACCTCCAGTTTGACTAGATGATTTGTTCTGACTTCAGTTAGTCTCCCATGCACCCCCCACTGAGCCTCCTTCCCTTAATCAGTGCTACACACTTCAGTTACACATGACACACTCAGTTAGACTCAGATTGACACCTGGATGACTGGTTCTTGTGCATTGATGACCACCACCGATTGATGATGAGGACTCCTAGTTGGAGTCAAGCTACTCCATTCAGTGATTCAAATGGCCTACTTAGTCAATTCGAGTTGCTCATTGACAAATATTGTATTCTATTGTAATTCATTCACCCTTTCTGGGATATTGAGCACTGCTGCATGTTTTGCACAGTTTTACACCATATTTTCTATATTCATCTGTTGTGATTGATTTACTTGTTCATTAGATCTGCTATGACTAATTTTACATGGTATCAGAGCCATGGCAGGGACAAGATTTCTTTTCTACAGGTGTTCTACATGAAGAGAGAGCAATCTTTGCTCACCAATATATTTCAGCAACGGCATGCAAAATCTCATGTGCATTCGCTCATGTGCATGCAAGGATGAAAACATAGTGTTTGTTTGTGTGTGATTTGCAGGTTTCTTACTTCCTCCATGTGCATTCGCTAATGCAGAGATGGAGACTTCTTCTTCACAAAATATTCTTACTCCATTCAACTATGATGAATGGAAACCAAAGATGATTGCATTCTTGAAGAGACAATGTCTTTTTGATATGTGCATTGGTAATACAAGAGTTTTTGATTCCGATGAAGAGGAGAATGATTGGCTCAATGATTGTGACAGAGCTTTTGGAGCAATATGTCTTGCTATGTCTCCTTGTATGCGCTACCTCAATAAGACTGCTAAAAATCCAAGTGATCTATGGGTCCAACTTGACAGACAATTTGGAAAGCAGGAAGAAGAGGATCATGCTAGCCTTTTGGAGAACAAGCCTAGTGAGATCTCCTTATGTGTTCTTTCCGATCATGTGTTGGCCTCAACAATTGTTCAAGATGAAGAAGAAACTGTAGATTCAACACTCATTCTCTCAAAGTCTTCTATTTCGAATTCTAAGGAAGATAAACAAGCTCATACTCTCGATTCCGAAGAGGTTCTTGAATCCTCTCCTTCACATGAGTTTGTCGGCATGCAGAATAATGATCTAATTGATGTTTTGGAGGTAAAATCTAATTTTGGAGGTGAAGCATTCACCCTCCTTGATTGCATGCCTTCTATAAACTTATGTTCTATCATTTGCAAAGTTTCTCAGATTTTTAATGAAGATGAAGAGCACTACCATTCGCTTGAGTTCATTTCTCATGCACTTTTTGCTGATTTTGGTTTTGATCTCACCCTTGTTGGTTCAAAGGAGATCTCAAGAAACCATTCATCTATTTTTGGAGCTGATTTAACTTCTATTGGTAAGAAGTTCAAGTTTCAAGATCTATTTGATCCGATTGGAGCTATTCCTGCCTCACTTGGTTCGAATCACAGGTTCCAGGATCATCCTCATATTTTCAGATTTGTTCTCACCTTTTTCAGTATGAAGAGCAAGTTCTTAAAGTCTCCACATTCGCTTACATCCACTGATGGAGAATTCAAGCACATGTTTTTGGAGCATGATCAATTTACTCCCAAGAGTAAGATACCTCCAGACATATCTACTTGATTTTGGAGCAGTTAAATCTTTTGGTGTACTACAGTCTATTTTGAGGGGGGCTATTTTTCCCATGAGGTTTTCCCCATTTCCTCGGTTTATTGACTGTTATTAGTTTTTGGATTATTGTATTGGGGTGACCTTTGGTCTTAGTTACCAGGGCCCCACATTATTTTTTTGCACATCATAGTCTAGCTTGAGGGGGGGTGTTCGGATATCCACATCATCTTTTTCAGGATCTTGCATGCAATTAGGGTTTGCATGCAAATTCTAGGGTTTGCATGCATTTTGCATGCATCCCAGTCACCAGTTTGATGCCTCCAGCACCTTAGCCACCTCATTCTAGCACCCGGGAGCCATTTACTACAGAGTTTTAGCCCTCCTAGGCTGAAAGGCACCCACTTCTCACCTACTGCCAGAGAAGGGCGCACTTGTTCACCTACCACTGCAGTTCCACTTCAGTTACATTCAGTTAGCTCCGATTCTCCCTGATTTGAGGCTAGTTTCACTCCCGACTGACTCTTTCACTTCCGTTGGACCTCCAGTTTGACTAGATGACTTGTTCTGACTTCAGTTAGTCTCCCATGCACCCCCCACTAAGCCTCCTTCCCTTAATCAGTGCTACACACTTCAGTTACACATGACACACTCAGTTAGACTCAGATTGACACCTGGATGACTGGTTCTTGTGCATTGATGACCACCACCGATTGATGATGAGGACTCCTAGTTGGAGTCAAGCTACTCCATTCAGTGATTCGAATGGCCTACTTAGTCAATTCGAATTGCTCATTGACAGATATTGTATTCTATTGTAATTCATTCACCCTTTCTGGGATATTGAGCACTGCTGCATTTTTTGCACAGTTTTACACCATATTTTCTATATTCATCTGTTGTGATTGATTTACTTGTTCATTAGATCTGTTGTGACTAATTTTACAAGGAATACGTATGTTAAATTGTTGAAGGAGTTTGTTGATATTTTTGCTTGGTCTTATGAGGATTTGAAAACCTATGATACCAGCATAATCCAACATAAGGTTCCTTTGAAATCAAATGTGAAACCTTTTAGACATAAACTGAGAATAATTAACCTAGTTTTGCTTCCAGTTATAGAGAAAGAGGTCAAAATGTTGTTAGATGCAAAGATTATAGTTCCACTGAGATATTCATCATGGGTAGCAAATTTGGTTCCGGTGCGTAAAAAGAATGGATAAATTAGGTTGTGTGTGGATTTTCATAATTTGAATGGAGCTTCATTGAAGGATAATTATCCATTTCCCAAGATTGAGCAACTTTTGCATAAAGTGGTAGGTGCCCAGAGAATTTCAATGGTTGATGGATTCTCAGGTTATAATCAAATTGTTGTGCATCCGGATGACAGGGAGAAAACAACCTTCACTACCCCTTGGGGTACATTTATGTATGACAAGATGTCGTTTGGTTTGATGAATGCTGGTGCAACTTTTCAAAGAGCTATGGATATAGCTTTCGTTGGAGAAAATGAAAAATTTGTAGTAATTTATCTGGACGATATCACTGTGTTTTCTAAATCTGATGAAGAGCATTTGAAACATCTCAGACAAACGTTTTTGAAATGTAGGAAGTTTGGACTGTCCTTAAATCCTAATAAGTCCCATTTTGCTATTCAGGAAGGTAAGCTTTTGGGACATCTAGTTTCAGCAGATGGGATTAGAATAGATCCTGAAATATTCAAGGCTATTTTGAAGATCAATATTCCAAGAAGTAAAAAGGATGTCCAATCATTTACTGGAAAAATAAATTTTTTGAGATGGTTCATCCCAAATTTTGCTGAAACAATAAAACAGATAACATCCATGTTAAGGAAAGACCAGGAGGTAAAATGGACAGCAGAAGCTAGAGCTTCATTTGAAAAGATCAAACAGACCCTTTGTTGGTGTAGGTAACTGATCTAGGGGTTTCCAATGTAGACCGAGGTACTTCACAGTTCAAGGAACCAACAAAACCCCTATTCACTGGCCCTTTCGGCAACAGACTGTGAGCAGCCTGAGGTCACACCCAAGACGAAGCTGAGGGGGTGGTTGCAGAATCACATTTCCACAACCTGGTGATGTGAGTGTAAAAGAGACTGATGGGAAGCACGGTAAAGGACTCTTGATGCGAAGAAAAGACTGCGCAAAGTCTCTACTTCATGTCGGATACTTCGACAATCTAAGGCGCTTACACAACCTGCACATCCAAAGACTGTGTGGTATTGGATACTTGCAACATTACGATGATAAGCTATCAACAGCTTACCTCACAGCACTCGCAATGGGTCAGCGCATCAACTAGACCACGCGTCTACTTCCAGGCTTGATCAACTCTAATCAACCTTACTTAACGATCTTGATCCATTCAACAACACTTAGGTTATTATATTTATGGTGTATGTAAATGACTGAAACACACAATACTGGGCACTCTGACGCTATGCTCAAATCGAGTGCTTAACTATATGATTATTCAACAGATTCATGCATTCAAAGACTTAGAAATGCTGAATACTTAACATTCATCCACACATGTATTACTTAACATATTATTCCCATCATTCCTGCGGCAAATACATATAAAAGTAATCACATAACAGATAACTATGGCATTAAATATCCATACTAAGTAAATGAACAGTTGCAAAACACACAACAATCACACTACACCGTATTTAACGTGGTTCACCCCCATTATGGAGGCTACGT
This sequence comes from Larix kaempferi, assembly GCA_027924585.1. Classification (NCBI taxonomy): domain Eukaryota; kingdom Viridiplantae; phylum Streptophyta; class Pinopsida; order Pinales; family Pinaceae; genus Larix; species Larix kaempferi. The sequence goes on along the minus strand of BSBM01000798.1, from coordinate 4,104,969 downwards.
CCACAAGAACTGTTGTTAAATTAGTCTTTTGGGAAGGGTACAACAATTATTATTCTGCGCACTCAGCTGCAGACTCTCTTCTCTCTCAGCTAGATCTCTGCGCACTCAGCTTGCAGAGTCTTTACAATAGAACTAAGCTTAAAATAAGCAACAATATTCAAAGCTTAACCAAAATGAAGAGTCAACCCTTTCCCATACCAAAATTCCTTATTTATAGATCATGCCCATAGGTCATGTCTTTACAATCTGCAGGAAAAAAACCTTAGGTTTACAAAACTATCACGGTTTCCTTAAAACTAGAATGCTAGCTCTTGGTAGCGAATATTCCATCGTGGCGGTATTCCACACATGCTTCACGTTGCTATCGGCCTTCCTGTTGCATGCATGCCAACAGGTCGCCTTCACAAAGTCATTCTTCCTCTAATGGTCTTGTGCAACTGGTTCAGGTAGTGGTATCTTTCGCGAGTGTGACTAGTCGCATTCTTCCCGATTTTATCCTACCCATCACTTGGCACTTCTGGAGCATATTTACCAAAAATAGACCGCCGACGGTCTAACCGGAACACATGCCATCTTCCATCCAACACTCTTCCTGCTGGATCTCTATATACTGGACACTTCACAGCACTATCTCCTCACAGCATTGTACTTCGCACCTCTTCCGACGCTACGCTAAGCGCAACTTTGCAGCATCCCAAAAACTTATACAAAATTGTTTCAGCTAAACTACGCTCAGTTCCGCAATTCCAAAACTCCTTTTTGCTCAAAATTGCCCCACTTGGGCCTGGCCCAACACCCTTACAGAATCTCCAGATGCAACATGCGGGTCAGAGGAAAAATATGTCTGAAGGATATAAATTGAATCTGATTCAGTGAAATGGATCCTACAGGCCAAAGAATGCTGATGCTCACAGGGTGGAAGATTACGTTGTAACAGTACTTCTACCTCGCGTGCTCCCTCTAATTTAGGTATCTGTATATTGCGCATGTCCTCCTCATCACTGTCTACTTTATTGTCGCATTGTTCAGCGATGTGATAACAATCAAGGCCGTGCTCTAGCTGCTCCTCCCATTCTGGTTGTAGTCACATAGGTACACTGTTTGCTCCAAATAATTATTCAAGTGTCATGTTTCCCTGTGTGCAGTCTGGTCTAAATATTCTTTCCTTAAGAACCTGCAACGCATCATTGATACTCGGATGTTCGTCTTCGAAACTGAAATATGTCTGGAAACTCACGGTTAGGGCAGACTAGTCCACTGTGCCCCTGCGCAACTCCGTGTCTAGGTACCACTTCTTTGGAATTGGTTCTTCCAACAGATGCACAAACAAATGCACCCATTCTGTCTGTGGCCTTTCCACCCAAGCTTGTGAACAAGCTTCAATATGATCCCTTGGATCCCTCTGTCCATTATATTTTTCAAAAGGTAGTGTAACCTTCTCAGCAAACCTGATTTGCATCTTAATTCTACACTGATCCCATGTTGTCGGTGTCTGCTTATGCGCAACCCAGCATTTGGGAGCAGTCTCGCGCAGTGCCATGTCTAATGCCGATATGTGGTATTCATCCGCAACTGCTGTAGTATATTCCTTGATAAATCAATAAACATTAGATAAACCATCATAGGTAGGGATTGGAGTTAACTTTTTTCCAATCCAACGAAGTGACTTTGTGATCTGTGTGCATCTCTTGGCAGATACTTCACGCAATCTGCTTTGATAGCTTTCCAGTCCTGCATCAGAGTCTGATATGCAAGAGTTGTCACAATGCCAGCTGAGCGTTCCATCCACAGTTGGATTACTATAATCAGCAGCATTGGTTTTCATCTTGTAAATACGGTCCAAGTCTTGGGCTCTAGATTCCTCCTGAATTAGTTCAACATATTGTTCACCCTACGAGGGGTCCAATGGTGCGATGACCCTTATATTATTTCCTTCAAATGTCATTTTCATAGCCTTCAAATCAATAATGGCAGAGTTATTCATTTCCCAATCGATACCCAGCAGTGTGGGATAAGGATGGTTGTCATCCATGATTTCAATTACTTCAAAATATGCATAGTTGCGCACTCTGTCAATGTCAACAACGGTGTTGGGTAACCTCCCCAAAGGTATAACTATCCCTTGATTAGCCATTCTTAACTGTAGAGGTGACCACTGTAACTTCGGTTTTCCCATCTGATGCCATGTCTAATTGGTCAAGACATTTACTTCGGATCCAAGATCAAGAAGGATGTCATCCATCTCATAATCCCCAATCTGTGTGGTTAGCCTCACTTCCCTTCCTGTTCTTTTTGGACTCCTAATATTATGGACTGCGCCATTGGCAGCCCCCTTCTCATTGTGTGGCTCATATTGACTGAGTAGTTTTTCAAATTCCATGATAGCATCTGCGCTCTTTAATAACTTCATGCAGCTCCATAGGAACTGTGCAATAGAGGTACCTATATCTATTGCAGCGCTTGTCTGATCATATGTCGTTGGCATATCGTCTCTTTGCGGTACTTCACTGTGCAACTGGATTCTCAGTGAGGTAGGTGGTGGTGTTTTGAACATGTCCCGCTCTTCTTTGAATGCTCCCTTATTTTTCTATAAGTCCAAGCTAGGTGTTCTCCCAGGACCTTTTCTAATCCATACTGGTTGACCAGAAGTCTGCTTAGTATCACGCGTTCCCAAATTCGACGCTTCTGTGCTTCCATCTCTTCCTGTATCAGTGCCACTGCGCATTACCGCGTTTATACTTGGATCCGTAGTTCTTCTCTCTACTGCGATCAACTGAATGTTGGGGTTCGGTGGTTCTGTCCTTCTTCGTTTCTGTATTTCTACCCCTAGTACGGTGCATTCTTCAATAACATGCTCAAATGATTTACAATAACTACACGTAGTTCATGGGTTGGTACAATCTCTAGATACATGACCTGGCTGGCCACAGTTATAACAAATTACCTGGCCTCGGCCTCTTCCTTGGGCTGGGATGACATTTCTTTTTCTCCCACGGTATCCACCACCATGGCCTCTATATCCACCCTAATCGTACTGAGCATTCTCCTGTTTTGGCTTATTTTCTTCTTGGACGTGGTACATTCCAGCACCTTGCATCATTTCCATATCTCGCTTTCTTTCATTCATGAGCTCATATGCGCGGTAGTTGGATTCATCATGTCCAACTGATTTGTAGAAATTGCAATATATGTTTTTTTGCATTTTTACGTATTTCTATATTAGATAACAGTCCTCAGGTCGGTGTCCTCTAAATCTACATATTTCACACCACGGTGCCTGGTTCTGATTCATCGGGTTCGGTGCACCACTGTTGAGATAATCTTGAAATAACGGGCAATGTTCTCTGGTGTGGCCTTCTCCCTTACATCTGGTACACCAGACCCCACGCCTCTATTCATATCTTTGTTCCTTTCCATTCTTCATACCTTGCAATTCTAATGTTAAGGTGGTCAACTGATTCTGGATCTAAGACTTTCCAGAGATAGTCTCGTCGATCGGTGAATCCTCTAGCTTCATCGTGATCTCTAAGGCCTCTACCTGTGATGCAACCTTCTGTTGCATCAATGGTTGTCTGAAATGGGGCAACAGCACAATGATGAACCATTCCTGATGTTGTTGCGGAGCTATAACAAATCTCACTTGGTCCAACAATGTCTTAAATTTTTGGTCAAATTCCTAGACCATTTCGGTAGGTTTCTGCTTAATTTCTTTTAACTCTATTATGCACTGTCACTCAGATTTTGGTTTCTTAAACTCTGTTGAGAGCGCGGCCTTAATTTCTGCTAGGGTTCTCGACTGTACCTAAGAATATTTCATAAACCAATGAAAGGCTCTATCTTTGAAAGTAGTGATGAGTTGCGCTCTCTTCACAGCATCATCCTGAACTTGCTTTACACTCCATACGGTTTCACACAGAAACCAGTGTTGATCAGGGTCTTCTAGACCCGTTCCTTTGAATATCAGCAGTTTTATATCGTTATCTGTCATTCTCCTTCTTGGTTTTGTAGAACCCTTAGTAGTGCTATGGTTCTGCGCAGTGTTCTGAGTGGAAAAAGTAAATGTGGTACTCGGAATAGCGCTAGGAATACTACTCTGTGGAATATTCTGAGACTGGGTATTCTGAACTGGAGTAGTCTGAGTCGGAATGGTCTGAGCACTCGCTCCTAAAGTACTACCAATATTTATGTTCTACAGAATGGGCTGCGCGACACTCACAGTGGATGGATTCTGAGATAGGGGAGGTGCGGTGTTTGCAACCTTCGGGTTCTGAGGTGTAATAGGGTGGATGGTGGATGTTGGAGCCTAGGCCGCAGCTATGGTAAAGCTGCGAATTTTGAGGAAAAAGCACAAGTATTGAAGGGAAATTGCTAATTTTGAATAAGCACCAATTTTTGGGCAGAAGTAAATGGTGCACAGTACGGTTCCTGATGGATGAGCTCAGCGTAGATTACGGACCGAAAATCGCAGAGCTCGCGCGCACACGTCAAAGGAGAATGAATGTGGCCGAGTAGAAAGCTCAGCTACCACAATAAATGAAGCGACGGAACAGAGGGCTCAGCTACCCTCATTAAGGCTAAGTACAGAAGTTATGGTTGCTCTGATCAAGGAGGAGCAATGGACCAAAACATTGAAGGCGAAGGACAAAGAGCAGTGAACGATGAAGCGGCGCCCATACCCGCAATCTACGCCGAAAGTCAGGGAACCTGCAGGAAACGGCGACGTGACTGTAAGCGGCGCCTACAGTAAACCTAGCCATGTCCGTGGTTAGGGTTTTTGGGGAATACTGCTGGGAAAGGCCCACAGTTTTGTAAAGGTGCGACCGTCATGGCCACCTATATATATGTGTAATTGTAAAGGAAGAAGGTTAGCTGGTTGGGATATGTTAGTTAGTCAGCCAACATTAGTTGTTTTAGACATAAGAAAGGTTGATTGTTTTCTATTGTGTTGTTAGAAGACAAGAGTTAGAGCTGGATAGCTGTGAAGCTAATCCCTGAGTTGCAGACAGTCTGAGTCGACGTCTGAACCATTGTAATCTTTGTAGAGGAAGAGACTAGATCTAAGAGAAGGGTTCTCAGCTGTGTGCGTGGAGTTTCCTGGAAAGATCTAAGGCTGCAGCTGTGTGCGCAGCATATTGTGTAATTCCATTTCTGATTAATATAAGATACACTTCCCGTGGACGTGGTTTCCCCATGGAGGTGAACTACATAATTCTCGTTATTATGATGCTGTGTTGCGTGAGTGCATGTTTTAGTTTTCTATCTGCATTTACATGAATGTTTCATTGTCTTTATGAATGAGTATATAAAGCAAGTCCTGGAAACTCCCTTAGAAGTTATATTCACGCACTATCGAAGGAGTCGATAGGAGCACTATCGCCGCAGTGCTTAGGAATGCGTTATCGTGCTGGACGCGCAAGCAGAAACGATACATAGAGTACCTACGTAGAGGCTACTTTCCTCGTGCGCAGGAGCAGGGATACCGCGCAGCTAGGCTGGTTAAGTGCGAACTTCAGCGCTGTTGCACTGAGAAGTCGGCGGAAGAGTAAGACGTTCCGCTTTGAGGAATCCTCTTAAGGATAAAGAGAGGGAGAAGATCGTAGTCTCCACGTCACCTAGGTTAAGGAAGCTTGATTCCTTAGCCCCCCCATAGCCACTTCGGGTGAGACCTCGAGCTGCTACGCAGCTCTGCCGAGAGGGCCAGTGCGCCAAGGGGTTTTGTTGCTGCGCCTCATTAAAACCTGGGTCTGTCCAAAAAGTAGCCAATAGTGGATGATGATGGCGCGGTTTGATTGGTAAGGTCACATGGGATTTTGGTATTCACGCGGAGTCCAGGTCCTCTAGGATTCTTTTCTTTATTAAACTTATATCTCTTTCCACTTCTCAAATTATGGGTTTTCTTCGTTAGAGCCACTATCTATACTTTCTACATGACAGATTCAAAAATATTACTGCATTCTTAAAACGCCTTTCTCAAGTAAAAGCATTTTATTATATAGACTAAGATTGTTCAGGTACTTACCTTTGAATCCTTCGAAAAAATATGCTTCAGTTTGGCTATAGGATTTTAGCATGTCTATTTCTATCAACCCAGAAGTCGACTGCTCGCAACAATGGGCTATCTATTGCTTTGAGCTACATAGTGAGCTTTGGAGTCCACTCTGTAGGTACTCCCCCCTTAAAAATAGTTTTTCCTCTCTGCAAGTCATGATATCCACTCGTGCAACTCATTTCCAAACAAATCCCAAAATATCTCATGAATATCTTTCCACAAATATATGTTCAACCACTCTACGTCAGAGAGACGCGGGTGTCTATTCTCTTTCTTTGCAAAATCTCTTTCAATCTTATCACACCAGTCCCAGATCTCTTTCTTTTCAAAATGCCAATTGTCTGAACCCAACAGGAACTGATATTCTTCATCACACATTACTTTCCAAATACACTCTCGCATCACTGAGTCTTAGCCCGGCAACGGAACCTTTTTTTGGTGTAGGTAGCTAATCAAGAGGTTTCTAATGTAGACCAAGTTACTTCACAGTTCAAGGAACCAACAAAACCCTTATTCACCGGCCCTTTCAGCAATAGACCATGAGCAGCTTGAGGTCTCACTCAAGGCAAAGATGAGGGGGTGGTTGCAAAATCACGTTTCCACAACCTAGTGATGCAAGTGTAAAAGAGACTGATGGGAAGCGCGATAAAGGACTCTTGTTGTGGACAGAAGACTGCGCAAAAGTCTCAACTTCGTGTCAGATACTTCGGCAAGCTGAGGTGCTTGCGCAACCAACGCATCCAAAGACTGTGTTAGTATTGGATACTTGCAACATTATGATGATAAGCTATCAACAGCTTACCTCGCAGCACTCACAATGGGTCAGAGCATCAAATAGACCACGCGTCTACTTCCGAGCTTGATCAACTCTAATAAACCTTACTTAACGATCTTTATCCATTCAACAACACTTAGGTTATTATCTTTATGGTGTATGTAAATGACTGAAACACACAATACTGCCCCGCTCTAACGCTACGCTCAAATCCAATGCTTAACTATGTGATTATCCAATAGATTCATGCATTCAAATACTTAGAAATGCTGAATACTTAACATTCATCCACACATGTGTTACTTAACATATTATTCCCATCATTCTTGCGGTGAATACATATAAAAGCAATCACATAACAGATAACTGTGGCATTAAACATCCATACTAAGTAAATGAACAGTTGCAAAACACACAACAATCACACTACACAGTATTTAACGTGGTTCACCCCCCGGATGGAGGCTATGTCCACAAGAACTGTTGTTAAATTAGTCTTTTGGAAGGGTACAACAGTTCTTAGTCTACGCACTCAGCTGCAGACTCTCTTCTCTCTCAACTAGATCTCTGCGCACTCAGCTTGCAAAGTCTTTACAATAGCACTAAGCTTAAAAGATGCAACAATATTCAAAGCTTAACCAAAATGAAGAGTCAACCCTTTTCCCATACTAAAATGACTTATTTATAGATCATGCCCGTAGGTCATGTCTTTACAATCTGCAGGAAAAAACCCTTAGGTTTACAAAATTGTCACGGTTTCCCGAAAAACCGGACTGCTGGCTCCTAGTAGCGAATATTCCATCGTGGCGGTCTTCCACGCATGCTTCATGTCGTTATCGCCCTTCCTGTTGTGCGAATTCCAATAGGTCACTTTCACAGAGTCGTTCTTCTTCTAATGGTCTCGTGCGACTCATTCGGGTAGTGATATCTTTCGCATGTGTGACCAGTCGCTTTCTTCCCAATTTTCTCTTACCTGTCACTTGGCACTCCTGGAGCATCTTTACCAAAAATAGACCGTCGAGAGTCTAACTAGAACACGTGCAATCTTCTATCCAACACTCTGCCTACTGGATCTTCATAGACTAGACACTTCACAGCACTGTCTCCTCACAGCACTGTACTTTACAGCTCTTCCGACACTGCGCTGCGCTCAACTTCGCAGCATCCCAAAAACTTATACAAAATTGTTTCAGCTGAATTGCGCTCAGCTCCACAGTTCCAAAACTCCTTTTTGCTCAAAATTTTCCCCACTTGGACCAGGCCCAACACCCTTACAAAATCTCCAGTGTTGGTAAGCCCTGATTTTTCAAAAGACTTCTTTACTTTCTCTTTTGCATCTCAGGAAACTATAGTTGTTGTTCTATTACAGAAGAATGCAGATGGATTAGAGCATCCTATTGCTTTCTTTAGCAAAACTCTGAGAGATTCGGAATTGAAATACAGTACACTAGAAAAACAAGCATATGCACTAGTTAAGGCCTTGAAGTTCTTCAGAATTTATATTCTGCATTCAAAGCTTATTGCTTATGTACCTAATGTTGTCATTAAGGAAATCTTGACACAACCAAACAGTGAAGGCAATAGGGGGGAGATGGATTACTAAGATAATGGAGTATGATGTGGAGATAAAACCTACTAAGCTAGTAAAAGGACAATGTCTAGCAAGACTATTGGCTAACTCAAATTGTGAAGCTCTTGGTCTTAATTTAGTGGCAAGTCAACCAACATAGGAGCAGTTGCAAACAAGGAAGAATGAAGAAACAAATCATGGATAAATATGCAGAATCAGTCTGGTATGCTGATATAGTTCATTTTCTATTGCACTTGCAATGTCCTACTCATTTAGATAAAAAAGCAGCCAAATCATTAAAGTTGAATGCTACCAAATATTGTTTAGTGAATCAACAATTCAATTGGAAAGATCCGGGAGGATTATTGCTCAGGTGTTTGGAAAAATCAGAAACAGAAGAATTCGTTTCAGAACTGCATGAAGGTGCCTGTGGAGGTCACAAATATTGGAAAGCTACAGCTTACAAGATTCTAAGATCTGGGTATTACTAGCCTTCTTTATTTTTAGATGTATATCAGCAGGTTATAGCTTGTGTTCAATGTCAAAAATTTGCTGGTAAACAGAAACTTTTATCCTTACCATTGAAACCTATTGTGGTGAATGCTCCTTTCCAGCAATGGGGATTGGATTTCATAGGTGAGATCAATCCTGCTTCTAGTGGACAGCACAGATGGATATTGACAGCTACTGATTTTTTCACTAAATGGGTAGAATCTATTCCTACACGGAATGCAACTGATAAGGACATCATCAACTTTATACAAGAGAATATTTTTAGTAGGTTTGGTTGTCCTAAAAATTTGTTGATTGATAATGCTTAAGCCTTTAAGTTCAAAGCCATGGTTAATTTTTGTGAGGAAAATGGAATTATCTTAAAACATTCTACCACCTATTACCCCCAGGGGAATGGATTGGCAGAATCAACCAACAAGAACATCATCCAGATTATCAACAAGTTGTTAAGTCAAAACAAGAGATCTTGGGATTCAATGTTGAAGTATGCTCTGTGGGAAGATCGGATAACTACTAAAAAAGCAAGCTTTGTCTCCCTTTCAATTGGTATATGGTACTGATACTGTTTTTCCCATTCAATTAGGAATTACAGTAATGAATTCTTTTCAAGACAATCGGGAAGAACCAAATGGTATTCAAAGAAGAATCTTCTCATTGATTGAACTTCAGTAGGAACGAGAAGCTTTAGCAGAAAGAGAACAGGCTTACATGAATAAAATCAAAGAGAATTGATAGGAAAGTTAAAGAAGACACTTTTTCTCTTGGAGACATGGTGCTCAGGTGGGATGCTAGAAGAGATCAGAAGGGTCAGCATGGTAATTTTGATCATTTATGGTTGGGTACTTTCTTAATTTCTAAAATTTTGGAGAATAATACGTTTATATTGCAGAGCATGGAAGGTGAAGAATTGTCCAATCCAGTGAATGGACGATTCCTTAAGCATTTTTACAGTCACTAAAGGTAGGAAGTTGTCACTCATTGTACATACCGGTGTGATATAAACTAAATAAGACTCCAATTTTCCAATGGAAGTTTGAAGAATAACAGGGAAGTTTCAGTTTAGATTGTAGAAGGAACTAGTCTACAGGATCTTGAAACCTCACAAGGAGAATTTCATCCACCAGCTGGATCCAGATGTTAGGACTCGAATTGTACCTAGTCCCTCTTTGATTTTTTCTTAATTTTTCATTCCTTATTACTTTTATTTTGCTTTATTTTAAGTTGAATGGTTTTTATTTTCTTTCCATTTTCTATGTTATGAGTATTACTTTATTTTATTTTATTTTACCTTTATGTTAGGTTATGCATAGTGGCTTATTAAGTGTTTCATTTCTTTAAAAGGTCTTCAAAATACTTATTAATATTTTCCCTAACTCCTATGTTGAAAATTTAACCTCTATGTTGAGCTTGTTTGCAAAATTTTCATATGGAGACATTCCCGCGGCGTCGTAACTAAACTACATACATTAAGGCGTTGCTGGAATCTGAAATAATGGAGGATCATAGTTGATTCATGGAAAGTGTTAGCACATTACATTTTATGATGTTCGAAGACCTCGAGGCAGTTGTTCCCTATGTCATAAAATTTGTCAAAGCCCATGATGATTCATCACTGAAGGATTTGAAGATAGGAGAAGCCACGCGTTCTAAGACTAGAAGCCATGTATTCTGAGATTTGTCGAGGTTTTTTATTTTGTTTACTTCCAAGAAGCTAGTCGGTGAATAACTGTAGAAGTTATGGGTAAGAGTGGTAAGCTAAGTCATTTTGATCCAACAGACAGTAGCTGGGCCACAAATTTTCTTGAATGTGCAGTGTTGTTTAAGGCAGTCGGGTCGTTTTATTTCTTTGAGATAATTACAGGTTTTAAAGTTGATGTTACTCACGCCTTCGCTCAAAATCTTACCAATATCACTGTAAGCTTCAATACTTTGAAGTTTGAACTGACAAAGGGTTTAATTGCTGAAGCTACCGGTGCGCCCATGGAGGGAGAATCATGGTTTAAGAACACCCCTTTTGACTTTAACCCAAGCATGTTTCTTCTACCAGATTGTTAATCCCTTGACTGGAGAAAAGGGGTTCATTTAAACAACTTCAAACCAGAATGGAAGGATGTTATTGGAATTGTGCAGAGCTATCTTACATGTGAAGGAAGGTTTACATCAGTGCTTAAATACCATATCAGGTTTTTGCTGCACTTAAATCAACAATCCAAGATGAATTTACCGTTTTTCCTACTTAGAAGTCTTCAAAAGATGTCAGCCAGGGTTAAGGGTCACACTGATCACACGAGCTAGTCACTGTTTCATCATGGCTTGATCAAATTGATTGTTTTGACAGAGTTACAAAAGAAAAATCGAAAATGGGACCATTTTTTGTTTTGGTTAGGGTTTGTAATTGAGCAAGGCGAGCATGGAAAGAAACCTCTGCCCAATAAACAATCTAGTTTTGTTAACAAATTTAGAAGGGATGCAATTGAAGACATAGTACAAGATAATTTGCAAAAAGATAATCTATAGGAAGATTTTATAAACCCTAATGGTGCAGAGTAGGAAAACATGAGTGGAGATAAGCATGAATGCATTCTTGAAGATAATATAATGGAAAATATAGCTGGTTCAAATCAGAAAGAAGCTGTAATTTCAGTAGAGGTAAAGCAGAGTTATGTTTATAAAGAAGAGAGCTTAGCCCTAATTTCTCATGCTGTTAATACCAAGGAGAAGATCTTCCATATTCCATATTTTAGTGCTGATGTGAAATCTCTGGCAAAGCTCAAAAACCTAAATGGGGACCTAAGACTAGAGCTACAAATAAACTTAGACTGAATATGAGGAGGATTTTAAATCCTAATCTAGAGAAGGAGAAGGTCGCCATCATTCAGGATTCTTCAAGTGAAGAAGATGGAGATAATAAAGATGAGTTAAATTCAAAGCAAGTTCGGACAAGCACAGGGAAGGATCATGAAATGATACCTGAACCAATTAAAGAATGTGATGAGGTTGTAGAACAGGAAATTATTCCTAGTGTTGAACCGGGAATGACTTCAATGGCTTCATTTTCATATTCAACAACGAGGAATAGGCATGAAGAAGACTTGATTTTTAAATAATTGGATATTCCATTGCTATCAAATCAGGATTCATTATTGCATGGAGATGTTCAGATGTACTCGGAGATAGAAAATCTAAAGAAGACAGTACAACAATATAAGACACAAGTAAAGTTCTTGAATGAATCAAATGAAAGACTCATGACTACAAATAAAAGACTAAGAGAAGACCTAGAAGATGTAAATGCCCATTATCAAGAGTTGATTGCAGTAGCAAAGGAAGTTGTTGGAGCCTAGGCCGCAGCTATGGTAAAGCTGCAAATTTTGAGGAAAAAGCACAAGTGTTGAAGGGAAAGTGCTAATTTTGAATAAACACCAATTTTTGGGCAGAAGGAAAAGGTGTGCAGTACGGTGCCAGATGGATGAGCTTAGCGCAGATTACGGACCAGAACTCACGGAGCTCGCGCGCACATGTCAAAGGAGAATGAATGTGGCCGAGTAGAAAGCTCAGCTACCACAATAAATGAAGCAATAGAGTAGAGGGCTCAGCTACCCTCATTTAAGGCTAAGTACAGAAGTTATGGTTGTTCTGATCAAGGAAGAGCAACGGACCAAAGCATTGAAGATGAAGGACAAGGAGCAGTGAATGATGAAGCAGTGCCCATGCCCGCAATCTGCACCGAAAGTCACGAAACCTGCAGGAAGCGGTGACGTGACTGCAAGCGGCGCCTACAGTACACCTAGCCATGTCCGTGGTTAGGGTTTTTGGGGATTACTGCTGGGAAAGGACCACAGCTTTGTAAAGGTGCGACCGTCATGGCCACCTATATATATGTGTAATTGTAAAGGTTAGACGTTAGTTAGCTAGCCTTTAGATGTTGAGACACAGGTTAGCTGTTTGAGATAAGCTAGCTAGGTAGTAAGTCTTCTACTATGTTGTTAGGAGACAAGAGTTAGAACTGGATAGCCGTGAAGGTAATCCCTAAGTTGCAGACAGCCTGAGTCGACGTCTGAACTATTGTAATCTCTGAAGAGAAAGAGACTAGATCGAGAGAAGGACTCCCAGCTGTGTGCGTGGAGTTTCCTGGAAATATCTAATGCTGCAGCTGTGTGCGCAGCATATTGTGTAATTCTATCCTCTCCTGATTAATATAAGAGACATTCCCGTGGACGTGGTTTCCCCGTGGAGGTGAACTTCATAATTCTCGTTGTTATGATGCTATGTTGAGTGATTGCATGTTTTAGTTCACTGTTTATGTATACATGAATATTGCATTATCTTTATGAGTATGTTAAGTGAGTGCTCAAAGCCTCCTTGGTAACTATAATCATTAAGTGTCGAAGGAATCTGTAGAACGTTGTCGCTGTAGCGATAGAGGAATGCGTTACTGCACTGGGTGTGCAAGCAAAAATGATAGAATAGCGATGCAGAGGATAATCGCCTTGTGCGCAGGAGTGAAGATACCGCGCATCTAGGTTGTCGAGAGAGAGTTCAGCGCATTTGCAATGAGAGGTCTACGGAAGAGTAAGGCATTCCGCCTTGAGGAATCATCAAGGAAGAGAGAGCAGTCTCCACGTCGCCTAGGTTGAGGAAATCTGATTCCTTAGCCCCCCCATAGACACTTCGGGTGAGACCTAGAGCTGCTGCGCAGCTCGTTGCTGAGAGGGCCAGTGCGCCAAGGGGTTTTGTTGCTGCGCTTCATTAAAACCCGGGTCTATCCAAAAAGCAGCCAACAAATGGTTCCGTTGCCTTGCAACTTGTTACTAAGACTTGTTATTTCCACTACGTGTGAGATTGTTGCTGAAGCCAACAAATGGTTATGTTGCCTTGAGACTTGCTCAGCTAACAAATGTGTTACTGGAATCCTACAGCTAAAGAAATTCAAGATTGGTTTGATTTAAAGGTTACAGAGTTCGCTGAACAAGAAAATAGAAGCTCTAGGCTTCAGACAGAAGACTGGTTGCAGAAGTATATCTATACTGACCTTCACGAAATTTTCTTTGTCACATTTGCACTTGAGTTGCATGCTTGGATAGCCAAGTTAGCAGATACTAGACCCACAGCGCATGTTGATCGACCCGTCGCTTGGACACCTGAGCTAGTCATTATTTTGAAGCGAGTAGATAATTCTGTGTCCCGCGCAGTAGACTTTTGGTTGAATAGTCTGCTGGAAGGTTTCATCACTGAGTTTGCAGTAGATACAAGAAAGAGTTTCAGCGAAGCAGAGAGGAGTTTCTTCCAAGCACACAGAGGTAAGTTCTTAAATTCTCTGAACTTATGGATAAAAATGCTTCTATATGAAAAAGCAAAACTATGCATAGCTTCCGATGAATAGCATAGACAAGTAATGTCCGCAGATTCTGATAGTGATCCTGAACTTATTGGTTGCACTCGTAGTGGAAAACGGTATAAACTAGGCATTGACTAGCATTCTTTTGAGTCTATCCCAGAAGCTAGTCAAGTTCCTCGAGCAAGCCATATAGAGAGACAAGGGAGTGTTCATATCCCTTATCACCCCTTTACACCGCAAAATCCAGACGGAGCTCAGTATAACCCCACAGTAACACCTTCTAGTAGCTCACACGGTACTTCTAGTACCTCTGTACCACCTTTTTTTAACCATCCCGGAGGCACTGCTACAGCACCTCCACCTCAACCTAGCGCAAGAAGGATGGGTGATGACATGAAGCTACCAACTTTTAGAGGAACAGGGATAGAAGACCCTGAGTAGCACTGGTTCCTATGTGAAGCCATTTGGACAATTAAGCAAATTAATGATGATGCTGTTAAACTGGTTCAGTTAGCAACCACACTAAGAGAAAGAGCCTTAACTCGGTTCATGAAATACTCAGCCGCACAGAATAGGACGCTTGCTGATGTAAGAAATGCTATGATTAGAGAATTCAAGAAACCTAAATCAGAATCATAGTGTATAACAGAGCTCAAAGACATCAAATAGTTACCTACAGAGTCAGTATGGGACTTTGACCAGAAGTTCAAAGCCTTGATAGATCAAGTAAGCTTTGAGTTTGCACCACAGCAGCATAAGGAATGGTTCATTGCTGTGCTACTCCCACACATTAGACTTCCTCTTATGCAACAGAATCTCACTACTCAGGAACAAGCTGTAGAGATGGCTATGAAACTAGAAGCTTCACCAATTGCTGGAACAAGCAACGATGTTGCGCAGTTGCAGAACCAATTAGCAAACTTAACCTTGCAAGTGCATGATATTAAGAAAGGCAAGGATGTTAAGGAAGAAATTTGGTGTACAAAATGTAAAGCGCAAGGTCATTCAAAGGACCATTGTCCTGTTTTCATAGAGTATATTGCAACTAGAGCACCTAACCCTTTACCACAGGCACAGGGGCCTTGGTGTGAAATCTGTAGAACTAGAGGTCATAGACCACAAGAATGTCACTTACTTCAGAAATATGTACAAACTCCAAAGAATCTATATTGTAATTTCTGTAAATCAGTAGGCCATGATGAGAACAATTGCAGAGCATATGATATCATGATGGAAAGAAATCATGATGTTTATAGAGTACAATCAGAGACACAAGGACCCACAGCAGGCCCACAGTATGACCAAACTCGCGACGGCAGAGCAGGAAATTATAGGTGTCGCGGACGCGCAACAAATTTTGGTCGAGGAAGAGGACAGATCACTTGTTATAATTGTGGAGCGCAAGGTCATTTTGCAAGAGATTGCCAAAATCCTATAACCATTTGCAAATATTGTAAATCTTATGATCATATCATTGAAGAATGCCCTCAGTTGATGGCTAAGATGCAAGCAAAGACGCCACAGGTCAATCAGAATATTTAGTTGATTGGAGCAGAAAAAAGAGAACCAGACCCTACAGTTAATATAGTGACGCGCAGTGGAGCAACCACTGGTGCGCCAGAGATGGGAACTGGAAAGCAAGCGACGCAATGGGTGCGCCGCACTAATATTAAACCAGCCCCACTTAATCTACAGAAGCAAAAAGAAGCATTCAAGCAAGCTCAAGAGTATTTCGCAGATCCGAGAGCTTCAAGTTCTGTCGCAATTCCGCATAATGATATTAGATCGCAAGTGCTAAGACAAGACAACCTGGTACAAGAACAGCCCACTACATCCGGAAGGCCTGATGAAGAGGATGCACTAGGCAGTGTCCATACTTTTCTGAGGAACTGCTTAAAGTTGTTGTGCAATGAAAAAGAAACTATGGAACTTCAACACCTATTGGATAAGTGTCAACAATCTGCTTCGATGAACACACCGCAGCGTGTTGTTCACCAGATTGGGAGTCACACTAGAACTGGAAAAGAGATGAGGCTCACAGCGCAGATTGGCGCATTTGAAATGGATGAAGTTATTTTAGATTTGGGCTCAGAAGTTAATGTTATCACCATGCAGACATGGGAACAGATGGGTAGCCCTCAGCTTACAAGATCTCCTATCGAGCTAAGACTTGCGAATCAACAACGAGTCTCTCCATTGGGCAGATTACCCAATGTACCTATTGATATTGAGGGAGTAAGAAGTTCTGCAGCCCAGTCTATACCTAAAAGTGCTAGGTAAGGTCTACTATCATCCAGAATTTTGATAATTTGGCTGTCATTAATTTGAAGAAAAGACAGATGACCTTTGAGGATGACCAAATTAGGGTCATTGCACTGCTTGATCCTATTCAAGGACCAAGGTATATTGAACCCATTCGGGGAGAAGAAGAAGCGCACCACATGGAAAGTTTGTATCAGATGACTGCTAGTCAGAGTGACTATGTCAATCCCACAGCAGACGGCCATATCAGCTGGCGATGTGATAGCTCGTGCACATCAGACTCAGACGCAGGATTGGAAAACTGGCAGAATTGTTTACATGAGGTTTCTGCGAGGCGTTGCGCCATGATGACTAAATCCATTCGATGGATTGGCACAGAAGTGACTGACACTCCAATTTTTGATGGTTTAACTGAAGTAAGTAAATTCATACAAACATATGAACAACAGATTCCAGATGAGCAGCGCATACAAGCTTTGGATGTCGCACTACGCACCACACCCGCAAGATGGTGGGGTGCGCATAAAGAGAATATTTACACATGGCAAGACTGTCGCAGATTGATACTGCGCAGATTTCAGGACACTACAGCAGAAGTGATGCGCAAATATGATGGACAGAGTGACCCCAGGTCACACGTTGAAGCATGTATTCAGCAATGGTCAGATATTCCAGAAGATGAGTGGGTTCACCTATTCATCCACACGTTGGATACAGTTCCAAGGAATTGGTACACTGAAACAGAATTGCGCAGAGGCACTATCACTTGGCCTCTTATGATAGAAAGTTTTCAACTTACCTTCAGTTTTGAATCAGAACATCCGAGCATTGACCACGCTTTAAAGTGTATTAAAAAGAAGGTATTTGAACAATGTTCATTACCAGAATATTCCCAACCAGACTGGGTTGTCCAGATAGAACATGCCCTGGAATGCTATAATTTCACTACTGAAGAAGAGGAAGATGATCCTCGCAACATCAATATTCCAGAATCAGAAGGGACACGCAATGTTGAAGGTCCTCAGCTTGATATCCCTGCCATTACAGAACACATCAAGCTCAAAAAGATTAACATTGGTACAGAAGCCGAACCCAAGTTTGCTTCTGTCGTAGATTATTGGGATGATGAAACTGTTGGCCATATTTCAGATTTATTACGTGACTACCAGGATATCTTTCCTACCAAGTTCACAGAAATGAAAGGCATCCTAGGAGACTTAGGAGTGATGTGCATACCTCTGAAAGCAGACGCCAAGCCAGTAAAACAGCGCCCGTACAGATTGAATCCGTGATATAAAGAAAAGGTTAAAGAAGAAATTGATAAGATGCTCGCAGCAGGTATCATTGAACTAGTAGAGGAAAGTGATTGGATTAGCCCTATGGTCGTACAAGAGAAGAAGACAAAAGGAAAAATAAGAATCTGTGTGGACTTGCGCAAGCTGAATGACGCATCAGCACATGATCCATTTCCTACTCCTTTTACAGACGAAGTGCTTGATAATGTTGGAGGACAAGAGGCTTACTCCTTCACTGATGGCTTTTCCGGATACCACCAGATCAGAATCCATCCAGACGACCACCATAAGACAACTTTTGCGACAGAATGGGGCTCATTCCAGTATATGGTAATGCCCTTTGGTCTTAAAAACGCTCCTGCTATATTCTCTCGAGTTGTTGTTGCTGTATTTAAAGAATTCATTCATAAGTTTCTAGAAGTCTATTTTGATGACTGGACTGTGTTTGGTTTACTAAAGAACCATATAGGGAACCTACGCATGATGTTAGAAAAATGTAGACAGTATCAGATTTCCCTTAACTTGAAAAAATGTATCTTCTGTGCTCCTTTTGGTATTTTGTTGGGACATATTGTATGCAGACAAGGACTCCTGATGGATCCTGCGAAGGTTGCCATCATTGCTAATTTACCTGCGCCCAACTCAGTCAAACAATTGCGCACTACATTGGGACATACAGGGTACTACAGAAAATTTATCAAAGGTTATGCAAAAATCACAGCACCTATGGAAAGATTAATGAAAAAGGATTCGAAATTCCAATGGACAGAAGAATGCCAACAGAGCTTGGATACACTTAAAGAAAAGATGATCACTGCGCCAATTCTAGTTTTCCCAGACTGGAGAAAACCCTTTCATGTTCATGTCGATGCTTCTTCCATAGCATTGGGGGTCGTGCTTACACAACCGGGAGGAGGTATTGACCACCCAATTGCTTACTCTAGCAGAAAGCTATCCACAGCCGAGAAGAACTACACCACTACAGAAAGAGAAGGACTAGCTATGGTGTATTCCCTACAGAAGTTCAGACACTACCTACTGGGCGCACATTTTAAAATGTATACTGACCATTCTGCTTTGAAATACTTGGTCAATAAGCCAGTGTTAGGGGGAAGAATTTGCAGATGGCTATTGCTCTTCCAGGAGTATGATTTTGAGGTTATTGTAAAGCCAAGTAGATTGAATGCAGGACCTGACCACTTATCTAGGCTAGAGTCGGGGGAGGAACCTACAAATATGGAGGACAATCTGCCTGATGCGCAGCTGTTTTCTGTTCAAGCAGCAAATGAATATTATTCCGATATCCTTGAGTTTCTCACTATCGGGCAAGCGTCGGCTGAGTTTACAATCCAGCAGAAGAAGCAACTTGTTGTCAAAGTCGCAGACTTCACTTTCATAGCAGGCCATCTCTACAAGCTGGGCCCCGATGAAGTCTTGCGCAGATGTATCCTACCGCATGAGAAGAAATCCATCATCGCTGAAGCGCACTCAGGAACCGCAGGAGGCCATTTCGCAGGAAAGCCGACTGCACAAAAGATCTTAGCCACAGGTCTTTGGTGGCCGACATTGCACAAGGATACTAAGGAATTCTGTAAATGTTGCGATGTGTGCCAGCGAATAGGAAAACCCTCAAGGAGAGATGAAATGTCGCTAAGACCCCAGATAACACTGCGTGCTTTTGATAAATGGGCCATTGATTTTGTAGGACCTATCAACCCACCAGGAAAAAGAACCGGCGCAAGATACATCATTACAGCTACTGAATACCTCACCAGATGGGCTGAGGCTAAGCCAGTTAAGAACTGCGACGCTGCCACTGCCGCGCAGTTCATTTTTGAGAACATTATCACTAGATTTGGATGCCCACTAATTCTAATGAGTGATCAGGGTACACATTTCCTCAATGAGACTATAGAGGCCCTTACTGAAGAATTCCAAATTAGTCATCATAAGAGTACACCCTACCACCCTCAAGCTAATGGTACGGTGGAGGCATTCAACAAGATTCTCGAGAATTCCCTAACGAAGATCTGTAATCAACAAAGAGATGATTGGGACCTTAGAGTCACAGCTGTACTATGGGCTTACAGAACCACATGCAAGAAACTAACAGGTCACACACCTTTCAGTTTGGTGTATGGACAAGAAGCAGTTATGCCCATGGAATACATTGTTCCCAGTCTCAGAATTGCGCAAATCACTGAAATGGCAGATACCGATCCTATGAGTGAAAGACTTTCACAACTGCTTGCCTTAGAAGAAGACAGACTTTTAGCCGGATTCGATCAACAGGTACAGAAGGCAAGACAGAAAGCTTGGCATGACAGGCACATTAAGAATAAACACTTTGAAGAAGGAGACTTGGTACTCCTCTATGATAGTAAATTCATCAAGTTTCTAGGCAAGTTTCGTGTACATTGGTTAGGACCTTTTCGGGTCATAAAGATAACAGAAGGAGGAGCAGTTCAGCTTGCGAAGCTTAATGGAGAATTGCTACCTACAATGATCAATGGGAGTCAGCTCAAGCTTTATCGCGACGGCCACTCCACCCTGTCGACTTAATATAGTGCCAAAAGAAATGCAGATGTCTAGTGTAGTTGAAAGAGGCATCGCATTATCAGTCTACACGGAAGTTGCGAGACACTTTTAGTCTCAGGCTTCCCGCGCAGTTCCTTGAACCATCCGCGCATATCAGTAAAGTTTGTTTTGAGCGAGCCTATATTTGCGCTCTTGCGAAGTTTTTCTGGTCGTCAAACCGTCGCTCTTGCGGCGTTCCCTGTGTCAAGTTGCCGCTTGAGGAGTTCTCATTGTGGACCCCTCTATCTGCACAGTTACCTATGCTGAAATGACCCGCCGAAAAATTTGAATTACAGAAGTCCTATAGCCGCTTTGAATATTAATGAAGGATAAGTTCGCCATTTAATTGTATCCGCTCTGACAGAGTCGGCTTGATCTCCCTAAGATTTGCATTTATGCCATGCGCCGAAAGCTTTAGCTTCCCCCGGAAGGTTGTCAGAACCCGTCTATCACAATTAATGCACCGCAAAAGCACGTCGGTCGGAATCTTGTCAATTCATGCAGAGTCGCCTACAGCTAGTAACCCCACTTGCCCGCATTTACTGTCGCCTTTAGCTATAAATACCCCGCACTTGTATATTTTCGGGTTACTTTTCTCGAGTTGCATAGTCTTGTTTGAGAATCTAAGTTATTGTTTTCAGAGCCGAGTTGTGCAGAGTGCTTCCTTTTTTTTCAGCGTTCGTATTTCATGTTGTTTCGTCATTCGTCTGTTCAAGTTTTGTTGTCTATACCGGTTCATGATGGAGAACCTGTCTACTGAAGAAGTTGTTCATCAGTTTATGCGCCGAGGCTTAGATTTCGGCATGACTACTCCGATGATGGCCTCGACTTACGTACACCCTGGTTGGACTGATCCTAGACAATCTCCGGGCACAAGGGCATCTCAGCAGCAGTAGCCGGATGAGCCCGTTCCAGAGCCATTGGCCACTATGGTGAATTACATTCCGCCGCGCCTAGATGATGCACCTGAGGTGCATATTCCGAAGAATGCAAAGTATCTGATTCCGTTGCCTCCATTGCCGGAAGGCATGCGACAAGAAGGGTCCCTGCTTGGACACCTTCCACTGGTCAAGTTTTCTGATTTTAACTTGGGCGACTACAGAACATATCCTCAGTTTGCGCCAAATTGCTATCTGACGGTAGTTCACAATACCACCAGAAAGGTTCATGAATTCGTCCCAAAGGAATTCGCAGAAAAATTTAGAGAAGTCTGGACTATTGAACTTGTTGAAGCTACCGCACTTCGGGCGTAGCAACGAAGCCAATGCAGTTGTTAAAACACTGCTATCCTGCGTTCAAGGTGGTTACCTTTGGTTGGGGAGACCAATCGATTTGAATGTCGACTTAGTCCATCGTATTACCGGCCTATCTAAGGTTGGTAAGGACCCAAATATTCATCTTGTTGGAAAGGACAAAGATAGAAAGTTAGCTGCACAGTTGGTGCAGAAGTACAAATTAACAAGAGGAGGTCGAGCTTATGACCTCACGATCGTTGAGGATGAAGCACTTAGATTTACAGGCAGTCTGCTTGTAGGTAGACTTCTCACAAAGTGTAGACCGAAGGAAGTTACTGGAGCTGTCGTGGAGCTTGCCATCGCAGCTGCGGAGGGAGAACAGTACAATTGGTCTCTCTTCCTCCTCAATTCTTTTTTGGAAGACTGCCATAACGTCCAAGACAACCCTGGTCAGTTGTTCCATTTTTCTTGGCTTTTAATTTTATGTGCATTGGTCAGGTGGAAGGAGCCCCCGAACACTCAGTTCCTTACTCGCCACGCAGGAGAAGTCGCAGGAATGCGATATGTCAATCTCTGGGATTCTAACAATCCCGTGAAGCGCAAGATGAACTACGCTGTATTTTGTGAATACTACCATCTCCTTAAAGATACCATTCAGGAAATTCCAAGGCTGAGTGAGGAGACAGCAAAAATATATGAAGGAAAGTTGGCCTTTTCTGCCGACTTGCATCAACTGTACCTCCGCCCTTACAGCATTCACGAGGAATGGGCCGTAGGCCTTTACAGGATGACCACTGAAGATGTTGAAGAAACCATCAAGTCTTGGTCGGATGAATGGAGGGAGGCCGCCGAAATCGCACCCGCGATGCCACCTCCTGTTGCGCAAGAGAAGGATAAGGGCAAGGAAGCCCCTGAGCAAAGAAGTGATGAAGGTTCGACAGAACCAGCGACCAAGAAGCAAAAGGTGTCGCATCCCCCTGAGACCATTCCCTCGGGGATCGACCAGTATTTACAGGAGCAATTTCGTGAGCTGCGGACCGCGCACGCTCATATCAGAAGTGCTCTGGACCTACAGTTCGTAGAGTTAAAAGGTCTCGCAGGAAGAGTTGCGCAGACCCATGCGCCAGCATCTTCTTCGTAGGCGCCACAAGTAACCACAAGTACTGAGTGAGTTGAAGTACTCGCAGAAAGGCATACTGTCGTGCACATCCCGACTACAAGCATGACACTTCCAGATCCTCTGGCTGCACTACAGGTAAGCGTAGTTGGGCCCGTTGAAATAAATTTGTCTTTGATTCCCATAGAAACCTTGCAGCTAGTGCACAAGAAATTTTTTGTTGAGTTGAGAGCTAGAGAGCTCTCTACCTTCCATGCAAACCAAAGACTGCAATCGCAGGAGATAGAGTTGAAGGTAGGCTACAAGAATATCTCCGAGAAACTCACACTTTATGAAGCACAAGACATTGGCATAAGGAACGCAGTTGATGAAATTGCCCAGGAATTGTCGGCCTGCGATATTCAACCAGACCTTCCTCTGGTTGAGAAAGTTCAAATTATTGGAGGAAGGGTGAAAACCTTGGAGCACGAAATAGTTTCTATGGCTGAAGACCATAGAACGCAGATCGCCGAGTTAGAAGCTCGTGTTGCAGCGCATTCTACAGATGATAGGCAAGATCAATTTGAAGCGTTGCGCAGAACTTCCACACAACTGAAGAGCGGAGCAGGTGAAGCCGAGAACCTGATGAACCAAGCTATGGAGGCTTGGACGGAGCTTGAGACGCTCCCTTTCAAAATTGGTCTTTTGGAACAGGTACAAGCCGTAGAACAGTCCCTAACTGTTCTGACTGAAGAAGCTAAGGCCTTAGAAGGCTTAGCAAAAATGAGGAAAATGAGTGAAGTGCGCAGAATCCAACAGCAACTGCACAAGCTCAGAAATGAAGATGCGAAACTCACCAACAGCATTCAGCCATTTATGGATGAGTATGCTGACCTCGCTTCCCAAGTCAATTCAAAGATCAAAGAAATTGCAGAATCTCAACAGGTGATTGATGGCATAACTAAAGAAGAAGCCACTGCAGAAACGGTGCAGACAGTTGTGGAGTGCGTCGACAAAATGGACTCTGCTATTGCGCAGTGGAAGAAAACATTCACGGAGACCCAAGCAAAAGCAGATGCACAAGTAAAGCGGCCACACGCTAGTGCGAGTGGCTCGAGGGCGAGCCACAAGTAAGTGTTAGGGGCCTGTTGGAGCCTAGGCCGCAGCTATGGTAAAGCTGCGAATTTTGAGGAAAAAGCACAAGTGTTGAAGGGAAAGTGCTAATTTTGAATAAACACCAATTTTTGGGCAGAAACAAAAAGGTGAGCAGTATGGTGCCAGATGGATGAGCTTAGCGCAGATTACGGACCGGAACTCGTGGAGCTTGCGCACACACGTCAAAGGAGAATGAATGTGGCCGAGTAGAAAGCTCAGCTACCACAATAAATGAAGCAACGGAGTAGAGGGCTCAGCTACCCTCATTTAAGGCTAAGTACAGAAGTTATGGTTGTTCTGATCAAGGAAGAGCAACAGACCAAAGCATTGAAGACGAAGGACAAGGAGAAGTGAACGATGAAGTGGCGCCCATGCCCGCAATCTGCGTCGGAAGTCACAGAACCTGCAGGAAGCGACGACATGACTGCAAGCGGCGCCTACAGTACACCTAGCCATGTCCGTGGCTAGGGTTTTTGGGGATTACTGCTGGGAAAGGCCCAAAAATTTGTAAAGGTGCGACCGTCATGGCCACCTATATATATGTGTAATTGTAAAGGTTAGACATTAGTTAGCTAGCCTTTAGATGTTGAGATGCAGATTAGCTATTTGAGATAAGCTAGCTAGGTAGTAAGTCTTCTACTGTGTTGTTAGGAGACAAGAGTTAGAACTGGATAGCCGTGAAGGTAATCCCTGAGTTGCAGACAGTCTGAGTCGACGTCTGAACTATTGTAATCTCTGAAGAGAAAGAGACTAGATCGAGAGAAGGGCTCCCAGCTGTGTGCGTGGAGTTTCCTGGAAAGATCTAAGGCTGCAGCTGTGTGCGCGGCATATTGTGTAATTCTATCCTCTCCTAATTAATATAAGAGACATTCCCGTGGACGTGGTTTCCCCGTGGAGGTGAACTTCATAATTCTCGTTGTTATGATGCTGTGTTGAGTGATTTCATGTTTTAGTTCACTGTTTATGTATACATGAATATTGCGTTATCTTTATGAGTATGTTAAGTGAGTGCTCAAAGCCTCCTTGGTAACTATAATCGTTAAGTGTCGAAGGAATCTGTAGAACGTTGTCACTGTATCAATAGAGGAATGCGTTACTACGCTGGGTGTGCAAGCAGAAACGATAGAATAGCAATGCAGAGGATAATCGCCTTATGCGCATGAGTGAAGATACCGCGTAGCTAGGCTATCGAGAGAGAGTTCGGCGCAGTTGCGCTGAGAGGTCTGTGGAAGAGTAAGGCATTCCGCCTTGAGGAATCATCAAGGAAGAGAGAGCAGTCTCTGCGTCGCCTAGGTTGAGGAAATCTGATTCCTTAGCCCCCCCATAGCCACTTCGAGTGAGACCTCGAGTTGCTGCACAGCTCGTTGCCGAGAGGGCCAGTGCGTCGAGCGGTTTTGTTGCTATGCTTCATTAAAACCCGGGTCTGTCCAAAAAGCAGCCAACAGAGGCTTTAAGAAGAAAAGGGCATGCAGAGACACAAGCTGAAGAATTAACTAAGTAGATCCAGGATTTGAACAAACAAAATATAGTGCTATCAAATAAGGTTCAAAGCATGGAGACAGAGCATGCTCGAAATGAAAAGAAATCTCATGCATTGGAGGGAATAGCTATTTTAGCAGAAGCTACGAAGCAAATATAAATGCCACCTAGTTGCACAGTTGTCCAAGTATTCCTATTTTTCATTTTGTTCATAATTGTTAAAAGTTACTTTAAGATAAATTATTCTTTAGTCATTTGAAAGTTAAGTATGTATAACTACTAAATGTAACTGCTGAGTAGTTTCAAACCAGACCTAAAAAAAACGCAGTTATGGAGCTACTTCATTTTTGTAATGATAAAAGAAGGAAAAAATAGACTAGGTTGGTTGGTTTTTGTTCGGGAGAAAGGCATTAGGGCTAAGGATACTATGTTACACTCAGACTTATGCTATACACTCTCATGTAGGTTCTTTTTTGAAGACTGAACATTGATCTAAATACATTATATAAGCCACTTATTGACTCTTTTTGTTGGTTATGTTTATGGCCTATTTGACCACCTTATTTGTGATTTGATTTCTTGATTAAGGTATTATTCATGTGAATGCTTATGAATTTGTGGACAGAACCAGTTTCTTGTTTAATGGATGCTTATGGTTTATCTATGTGTTTTATATCTTTCTATCTCATCTCTTCAGGATTTCTTTATGATTTAGTGTTGTATATGTTTGGATATCAATTACTCATTTCTTGTGAATGAAACCTTCAAAATAAAACTATAAAAACAAATTCATTTTCCTTTAGTTTTCTTGAGATTGTTCTAGCTTGTACCTTTGTAGTATAGTTACAATTTCTAGCACAAACAGATACCTCGCAACTTCTGCGGAGATGTTCTCTGTTGAAGTCTTCAGTTATTCATCTCTTTCTCATTTCACTTCAGGTGGAGTGTCAGGTTGTTGTCTCGACTCTAAGTCTACAATATTTTCTTTGTAACCAATCTCCATATCTTCCATGTTTTCTTTGAGATTGTCTGCTGCAGCACCAATCTTAACAATGGTCGCTTCAAATTCAGCTTCTTCGTCAAAGTCTAGGATCTCCGCGCAGACTTCCTCTACCACTTTATTTAGATCTTTGTGCTTCTCTTGATCATCTTCTATCTCATTGGTCTTCACTCTGCATTCATTCCTCAGCTCTTTATAAATTTCTTCTAGATTCAGATGCTAGTTGTATGAGATCATATCTCTATCTTTAATTTATTCTACAACCTGCAAGTGTAGAGTATGGATTCCTTCAATGGGTAACATTCCCACATTAATGTCCAAGTGAGCAAGCTGCTTCGCACCTTCAGTGATTTCATCAGATGGGAATATGACATTCATTATCTCTATGCACACTAATCGAGGTCGCATTGTTAGTGCAGGAACTTTCCTTTTTCTTCGGCTTGACTCCTCTGATCTGTCTTCAGATTCTGATTCCTTCATTAGATCTCTTTGTTCTTTCTCTACTCTCTCCATCATATTTTTTAGCTTTGCGATGCTCTCTACCATGCTTTCTTGAATTTGCTCTTACTTCTTGTCTTTTTATGCGAGTGTCTCTTCGATGTGTGCATGGACTCTGGCTGGGATGTAGTCATATTCATCATCATGCAACTTCGCATCTAGCGAAGTCTTAGTTGCTTTCTGCTTCTTTCTTTTCGATCCCTTTGGCACCTCTGTGTCGGGGTTCTTCCTCTTTTCTCCTATTGGAAAATCAACAGTTTGTTGATTTTATTGTTCTTGATCTTGCTCTTCTTCTTTCTCTTGGTTGTTGCTTTCATTGGCGCTTTCCTCAGATGTCGTGATCAATGTCTCTAGTGCATCAATTTTCCATTCAGGCGGCCAATCTTCAATGATGAGTTCAATATTCTTTGCATCCAACTGATATTGACCCTCATACCATTCTAGGTTTGCTGGTTCTCTAGGTTGTATGAAGATAGAGTGGAGGCTCGCTCTGAATATCATCTTTCGGATGTATGTTGTTGTGATTTCCTTAGGAATACACAAAGTGCACTTGATCACTTCACATAATTGCTCATAAAATGTGTGCAACTACACATTGTTCACTCTTTGTCTTTTTGTCCTTGAATGGCTCCACATGTTCGCATATCTGGGTGCACGGTAGTCGCAAGTGAACATTGGTACATTCTGTTGGTGCTTTGGCTCTTTCCATCCCACAAATGCGATGAGGACTATCAGGAAACTGTAGTGAAACTAATGGCCATTGTCTTTTGCATCTGCTACATCATCCAAAAAAAATTTCAACAGGTAACTTGCCCAGTTTAATTGTAGTCCATCCTTAGCCTTAGCAGCTAAGGGTATCGCAGCGCTCGGCACTTCTATCGGTCTACATTTCCTTATTAATTTTCCTGCAAGCAATTGTTCTTTGAACCGCGTGGAAACATCTTTAATCTTATTCACTTGATAGTCGCAGGTTCCTTTTACCAAGCCGAATTCACTCTTCATCCTCTTGGCGAGTTCTTTGTCTATAGTTTTGCCCACGAATTCTGCTGCGGGGTCAGTTCCTTGTTTGCTTAAGTGGGAAATTCTATACATCATATCAATATTGATATCGACCTTGTGGTCTATCCACGAGTATCCCTAGTGCATGCATGACAACAATGTACGCACAACTGCTGTAAGCTCTGGACTTCGGTCAAAATGTGGAATTATCAATAGGTTCAGTAATCTCGAG
The DNA here is from genome assembly GCA_027924585.1 of Larix kaempferi. Classification (NCBI taxonomy): domain Eukaryota; kingdom Viridiplantae; phylum Streptophyta; class Pinopsida; order Pinales; family Pinaceae; genus Larix; species Larix kaempferi. The sequence goes on along the minus strand of BSBM01000798.1, from coordinate 4,076,896 downwards.
GATTGCAATGGTGCAATCCAGTCCTGCACTAGAATGGTTGTTTTCTTAGTGGCTTCATCATACTTTTGACACATGTATTGATCCGGTTGAAACTATGGATACTTAGTTGCATTCAACATATCGTGATCTGCGAACTTACATTCGGGAATATTGCCTAGCAAATTGTCCTTCTCTCGAACATGAATTGACATCGGCGGTAGCGGGATTGATGAGCTGTTTTATTCCTTTTAATTAAATCGAAATGAAAAGCTTGTACATAAATTATCAAACCAGGGCTACAAAGGCTTATGAGCTACCAAGCAAAATATATGCCAGACACTGCAACTTGGAAGATCTTAACGCAGAGAAGATTAATGAATTACTAAATTAAACTTAGGATGTAATCTTTGGTGAATGGACTTCCTAAGAAATTGCTGACTACCGAAAGAATCTTGCAATCCAATGAAAGCATCTAATTATCAATAACATTTGGCTAGACTACAGAAAAGATCTTGTAATTTAATGAAATCATCTAACTATCAACAACATTCGGCTAGACTACAGAAAGAAATTACTACCAACAACAATCCGTCAAATTACAGAAAGCAATTAAACTTCCAATTCTAATTAACAAACTGAGAAATCCCTAATGAAAATAAATTACTGAATCACAACTGTAATGAAAAGACTGAATAACTAATCAAATTCCACGATCTACTTCTACTCTTAAGCACTCACAACAGAATTCTAAAAGAACCTAAATACATCCATTCACTGCAGAATTTATACTAATTTGGTATTCATCATTCATATACTCCTTTGGAAATGGTAACAAAAATAACTCTATAATTCAATCGCACCACTCATTAAAGGATTCACACGCAACTATGATCAACACACCAATTCTGTATATCAATTAATTGAACCAATCAATACTGCATTAATAATTAAGCTATCAATCTGAACACACATTCATAAAGGAAAAAAATCCTATTTATAACAGCACCTGTCACAGAAGGGGGCCCTTCCTTCGGCAACAGTAGCTAAACAACCTCTCAATCACACGAAATTGATCAACACATCGAATCAGATAAAACCAGGAATCTCTTATATATAAAAACTTGATAGAGTGTTCAATAGTTCTTATGTAATTGAGGCTAACCCTTTTGAAGAGTCCCCATGTCCTTTATACATCAACACTTATGAGAGGATAGATGAGAAATCGCATGGTTACAATGAATTCCCCAATAAATCCTATCTATGGATCCTCAATGAGATAATTCAGGGATATACATCGTGGAATGTGGGGGAGGATCCCAGGGATGTCGGGATGGTCAACTATGAGTCATCATAGACCCACAATACCAAATTAAACATCAAACCTCCATCTCCTTGGATCAACTGTAGCATCATCTGAATATTGGATAGGTAACCAAAATAATGTAATAGAATACATCAAGCTCGATACCTCAGTGTAATATCTCCAGACTAAAATACATAACTTCCAACTTCCATAGTCCTTCATTTTGCAACCTGTAGATAAACGGATATCAACCTAAAACATAACTTTTTTAGTAGGCAATAATGGCAGCATAGCCCTATCAATCACAAGCAATTGACAAATAGTAGAAAGGACTAGATCAATTCTTACCAAGGCCAAAATGTGCAAAATGAAACCAAAAGAGCCAGTAGTAATACAGGAGTATGTCAAAAAGAGTCAAAAACAAAGTAGGAGGGAACAAAAAGGGTCATATGCACAGCTCGTTAGGGATATCATAGTGTGGATTCTTCTTCAGTATTACCACCGGCACATCATCTCTTCACGAAGGGATGTACTTGGGTATCAGCAGAATCGGCCTCTCGCGAGGTCGCTCTAGCAGATACTCTTTTGGAATTTCTACAGGCTGCAGTTTCTCTTGTTCTTTGGCTTTTTGCTTGTCCTTCTATTTAAGTTCTAGTGCATACCATGGTGAGGCTCTAGAGGTCCCACCCTTCTCTTGAGTTGTTTTCTTTACAGGAGTCTTCATAACTACTTCTAGACTAGACTACTAGAATTTCCTTAATATATCTTGTAGGATTTCTTCCTCAAACATATACTGTTGGAATGCTATGTTCTTAACTGGTAAAAACTTAGAAATTACTCACGGTAAAAATTAAAAGTCACAGTAAAACAGGTAACTGTGCGCTCCTTGTTATTTATAGCCATAGCTCCAACTAAGACGCGCCCAAAAACCTCTAAGTTAACATTAAATTTTATGTATGTTGTCCAAATATTTCTTAGATCTTGGTCCTCTCCTTACTTAAATGTTCTTCAATGGACAAGTATGCCTTAAAGCGGAAAAATCTGGTTTCCCAAAAGTATTGTATACCAGCTAGTTTCCAGCCCAAACTATAATGGCTAGTTTCCTCTAGCTTCACCAAAGTCTAGGTGAGTGGCGTGGTTCACTTCGCATTCCCCTTATATTGATGGAATCTTCTCAACATTTCCCTCTTCTTTTACTTCGCAACTTAACTTGCTCTCTATGCTTCGTAGAACATATTCAATTCTTGTGAACTTCACATTATAACAAAACGTTTGTGTGCAGACTCTACTCTATGTTTTTAGTGTCCAATTTCAACTGTACTTGAAACTTAAAATGTATTGCGTTGTTTAACTTTTGCCTATAGGAGTAGTTCCATCCCTGTAAGGATTTAATCTACTCCCATTGACAAGTCCTTGTAATTTTTCTCCAAGTAGTGTGGCTAGTTGTACTGCGCCACCATTAGTAACATGTTTGACAATGTATGGTCCTAACCAGTGCATTCTAAATTTTCCAGGAAATTTCGTAAATTTACTATCATAGAGGAGAACAAGGTCTCCTACCTAGAAGAATTTTTGCTTGATGTGTCTATAGTGCCATACCCTTTCTCTATCTTTCTGCACTTGTTGGTGAAAGCCTTCAATGAAGTGGTCTTCCTCCAATCCAATTAACTGTAATAGTCTTTCATCCATTGTTTCATCATCATCCATGTCTGTAAATGCTGCAATTCTCAAGATTGGTACTATGTATTCCATGGGCATGAAAGCTTCATGTCCATATGCTAACCTGAAAGGTGGATGACCTATCAATTTTTTACAAGTTGTTCTATATGCCCATAATATTGTTGGTATTCTAATATCCCAATCATCCCTGTTTGTATTTCATAATTTGGTTAATGCATTTTCCAACACTTTATTGAAGGATTTCACAGTGCCATTAGCTTGTGGATGATATGGTGTACTCTTTCGATGGTAGATATGAAATTCTTCTATCAGGGCTTCAATAGTTTTGTTCAGGAAGTGAGTTCCCTGATCACTCATTAGAATATTTGGACATCCAAACCTTGTCAAGATGTTATCAAAGATGAACTGTGATGTTGTAACTGCACTACAGTCCTTCACTGGTTTTGCTTCTTCCCATCTGGTCCGATAATTTGTAATTGTAATGATGTATCTCAAGCCAGATTTCTTTCACTAGTACATGTGACCATTTTTCCCACGCAACTTCGTTGCTATTGCAACACATTTTCATCTCTATAGTGACGAACAGGACCCCCATATTTCGTGGCACAAATTTTATCTCTACAGCGACACTTCAAAACTTCCATCGCTATAGCCACAGGAGATGGACGACACGTGTTGGGTGCATATGTACTTTCAAAAGACTCAAAGGTGTCTCTATAGCAACACTTGGCTGTCGATGCAGCCATGAAAAATACTTAGTTTTTTTTGTTGTATTGCTAACAAAGGGTTGCTATAGCGACGCTTGGCTGTCTCTATAGCCACGAAAAATACTTAGCTTTTTTCGTTGTATTGCTAACGAAGGGTCGCTATAGCGACGCAAGGCCTAACAAGTTGCGACGAAGGTCAAGAGACTTTTGTCGCTGTAGAAATGAAGTTCTATCGCTATAGCGACAACTCAACCTAGCAACCTATGATGAAGGTCCATCACTACAGCGATGCAATCTTATATTTACAAAGAAACAAGTCAAAAGAGTTCCGTCGCTATAGGGACGACACGTTCTGGAAACCTGCGATGGAGGCCCCTCGCTTTAGCGACACCCGGACCTAGCAAGTTCCGACGAATTTGCTATACTAGCGACGGAATTCACTATGACATTTCCATCACTAGTATAGCAAATTCGTTGGAACTTACTAGGTCCGAGTGTCGCTAAAGTGACGACCATGTCTATTTAAAAAAAAAAAAAATTGAATGTCATAGTGAATGGTCCCTTTGACCCCTCCATTTATAGTGGTGCTCATGAAATTTATAGAGGTTTTGACCAATAAGCAAAGTTGAGCGCAAAATTCCAAGCAAATAGATCTCATATTGTGGGGGTGGTCGTTACTTTTCCCTTCTATCCTTTTTATTTGAAAAAATTTCAATGGAAGAAAAGATCATAAAAGATCACGGAGACAGAATTTGAAAAGAATGCACACCTGAGATGGCTCGAGTTTCCTGGGTAGACTCTACGTAAAATTGCCTCTCTTTACCCTACCACTTACTCACTTCCTCATCAGAAATCATTCATCCAGCAATGAAGCCTCATAATGCAGACAAAACCCTATGGTGGATGGTGGAAATAGGCTCCATGACATCTTGAGGAATGCTAGTACCATCTACCCACACATCCAAATCAACTTCATTCTCTATGCTAGGAATATTATTCTTCGGAAAGGATAAGCATGAATCGATATCAATGGATTGGAACTTGAAATACCGGATATACTTCTTCAGAAACTTGATATGAAGCAAAGAGATTCCTCAGGAGGCTGCAACGCCACCAGCACCTGCTCCTCTGAGAAGCATTTGGACCAAGAAACCTATAACTGTACAAAAAAAAAATCATTAGCACTTAACATCCCAAAGCATTATATGACACATTTAAATTATTCTAGGATACAATTTTAGATGGTAGAGCATACCGAGTCGATGCACCCATTGGTCTAAAGTTTCAGTGTCATTTTTCAAAACCGCTAGTTTATTCTCATGGTTTGCTGGGATGTAGAGTGCGTGTGCCACAGAGCCAATTTGGAGGAAGCATATCACCTGCATGGATGAACACATCCTATCATGTGCCTTCGCTACATGATCTTCTCTTAGAAGTGTTTACTGCTGAAATATTGCTCCATGGTTATGTTAGGGCTAAGAAGATAGTTTGTGGCCTGAGTTGAATAGTCTAGGGGTAACCAAGCTTTGTTGCATGCTCTAATAAATTGATCCAAAAATAGTTGTTACAAGATTCGAACTCAAGACTGACCAAAGAATATGAATTTATCCTTCAAAATAGAATTCCCATACCAATCAATAAATATTCATTTGTCATAAAAAATGGCATGGTTGGCCCTAGCTTTTATTGAACAAGTTGGCCCTACAAATCTTATTACCTAGGTCAACCCCTCACCACGAGTACATTTCCTAATATTATAATGCACTATCCTTTTAAAATACTAAAAAAAATATTATAGAAATATTTCCTCCAACTCAGCAGTAACCTCAAACAGATAGAGCATTACTGCTGCTCAAAAGCAATAGATAGAACATTACTACTACAATTTCTTTGTTCTTCATCAAGCTCTTTCTCTTGTACACTAGAAATTTACATACTCAGGAATTATTTCTCCTTGGATGTTGGCTTTAAAATAACCCCTGTAAATGAGAATCAACCCACGTCACAATTGCTATATGTCAAATTCATGTGTACATAATACATAATATGGATATTGCTTTAGGACAAGATAGTCCCATATGTGCTCCATGTTGTCCATAATATATGATATGATCATTAGGATATGCATTAATTGTGTTATACTCCATTCCTAAATATTTCATAATGACACACATTTATCTGTATGTGCGAGGTAAAGTATTTGACGATGGTAGAAGAGTATCACCTAATAGTCTAAAAAAAATTAATGGAAAAATCATAATTATTGGCTTATACATGACAATGATAAATAGAAAAACAAGCAATTGCAATTACAAATAGATAAATCTTGCATACATTAACAATTGTGTCATTGTCATGTTTTAAATACCATTCATGACCTTCAAGTTGACTAGCAACATAAGAGCAGAGATAAGACTTGTCTTTGAGTCTTTGTATAAGGATTGTTTTGCCTTGTCAATAAGAGATACATCATGAATGTTTTCGTATATCTCGTCCAAAGGTGCATTCTCATCCGTGGCAACAAATGTGTGACAGATAAACCTATTTATCTCTTCATTCTCAATAATATTGTGATCATTGTATTCCATTGTATCAACCTCAATGTCACCACCCTCACCATCTATAGTGTGAATTGTAGCAAGTGAATTGGAAGGAAATGGTGGTCTTGTCTATACAATAATTACGGAAAAATATATCCAATTAGTATCTAAATAGACATCAATAATAATAGTATTCAAAATGAGAAAATAAAAATTGATATCTTACCAGGGATGATATTATTTTCCACCTTTCAAGTGCCCATACTCTAAGTGTTAAATTTTCTGAATTTACATCAATCTGATCTAGGATCTTAACTGAGAGAACAACATGTACAGCATATCTACAGCATATCAATCATGGAGACAATAATGCAAGCACACAAGAGACACAAAGATTTACTTGGGGAAAACCATAAAGGTGAAAAACCCCAATAACTTCCTCAGAGATAGATAGAGCAATGATACAACCAACCAAGAGAGATAGCCATAACCTAGCAACAGATCCTCCTCCTCCATAAGTGCGCCACTCCTCCTTGAGTGCATGTGTGAGAAGTGAGTGAGTAAATAGAGTGCCTCCCGCACTCTATTTATACTTGACTTGACTTGCCTTTTTACCTAACTCATGTAGGCTCGAACTTAACCACATAACATAATGCTGAGTGGGCCAACCCCCAATAGGGTGGTCTAATAACCCTTTGAACCACATGGCCGACCCCCAATAGGGTGGTCTAATAACCCTTTGACCCACATGACTTATACAGGGCCGACCCTAAACAAGGTGGTCTAATAACCCATCAAGTATAAGTTACGACACTTACAATATAAATGACGACACTTCCTTATAGAGGAATAATACCATCTCTATAGGAATACAACATACATATATGTGAAATACATTCCAAAGTTACATATACATCAACACTAAGTAATGTTTCCTGGTTGTTTCCTTAACAACTCTTCTTCTTTTTATCCCTCTGCATTGCGTACAAGGGAAATAACATTTTCCATCACCAATTAAATCTTCAACGTTAAAGGATTGATTCCGACCATTTGTATTACCATGGTTGCTTCTCACTTTATACAGAATTCATAGTTTCCTGCATAGCAACAAATCGTTTAGATCTACTAGTAAATTGACGGACAACATTGTCTAACATTGTTCTCTATTTCAATAAAATACATTATCAATGGAAACATTCATAATAACAAACAAGAAGAACTTGTCACAACAACAAAAATAATTAAACCCCTGAAACTCAATAACACTATGAACATCAAGGAAACACTACAAGGGACACCACTTCCATTGAAACAAGCAACTATCATGTTTCTCACAAGTTGTACAAGAGAAACCCTCACACACAAGAATGTCTTTTCCACTGGTAAGATGTGAGTTGCTTGTGACCATCACCTAAGTGCTTTATGAGTAGAGGAAGAGGAGGTAAAAATAAAATAAAATCTAGCACTAAAACCCAAGAAAATATTTTATTCCAAATATTTAAATGAAGCAAACTAGCATGTCCTAGAAACAAATCAAAAGGATAAGCTATTGAAAATGGGAAGAAACCAACCCAAAAGAAGAAGAATTCTAAGAATTCTCACCCAATGGAGTTGCTAGTTTTGTTAGAGGGATTTTCACCTATAATGGTAGATACTAATCTCCAATGAGGGGGTTGAGGCCTCACTAACAGAGCAAGGATAAATTATTTTTCATTCTTTCCCAAAAAAAATCTTTATAACTGAAATGTAAGAAAAATATAAGGTAAAAACTTGCTCAAATATTTTTCTCCCAGCCTTTGTATTTATTAACCAAGTGATTTTCCAACACTTGATCTTTCTTGATACTTGCACACAATTCCAATAAGAAAAACCTTCTCAAACAATTATAGATTCTATAATTTAAATGCAATAACCATGGCAATGAATAATAATTACAAGAATTGTTGCAGGAGAGGGGAGAAGAGAATCTATAATGATATAATCAAAAGATGACAAAAAGAATGGTATACATGATATTGCAGGGTTAGTGCAAGCTAATGAGGGTCACTTTTGGCACGTTAGATGCAATAGAAAACTGAAAAAGCAGGCATCCCTCAACTTACTTGGATTTTTTGATTTACTTACGGAAAATATCTTGCATTGAGTAAAAAAGATGAAATGTAGGAAATTGAATCACGTTTCTGAATATATAACTTTTATGTATTGAAAATTTGCATAGCTATGTCAAGTTTCAGTTTTCCTAACAGACACTTTTTATTTTTCAGGCAAATGATAAGGTATATGTTTTTGTGGGTAGAGCCTTTGAGGGCCTAAATGATGGAATCAAGCTACAAAAATCGGCATGCATGTAGAGAACACATAGCACTTGTGCGCCATTATTTTTCGAAAATTAAATTAGTAATTTTATAATTTTTTTATAATTGTCTAAGTGATCAAACCTCAAAAATAGTACATCTTTTGTGGGTAGAGCCTTTGAAGGTCTTAATGCAAAATTCTTGAAATGGGTTTTTCATAGAACGTGGAGGTTAGTGTCCTCTTGTGCACCATACAATTTTTTTTTGAAATGATTGAGAATTGAAAAAGTTATGGAAGAAACACTAACAATGTGTTTCACGAGTTAAGGAGGTAGGACAGAAAAGAAATTGAAAGAAAATAGGAAAAATTAATATTTCAAAATAAAAGTTACATATTTGGAATCTGCAGAAAAAATGCTATTTGTGTCTAAGATTTCGTCAAAAATGACTCTGTGTAGCATATTGTAACGAGTGGCTAAGCACAGGCTTCTCCAGAAACTGGAAGAAATACCCAATTAGCTTTGGTTTTTCATTAACATAGCACAGGTTTGGAATTACCGAAGCAAACTCCAAAGCATACACATAGGATTATTGTTGACATGTGAGCATGTGACTCGGCCTGTTTAAATTCAAAAATATTGCCGCGCTTTTAGATTTAAATAACGCGTATGCGTTATATAACTCAATAACGCGTGCGCGTTATATCAATAATTAACGCGTACGCGTTATATAACTACATAACACGTACGCGTTATATAGTTACAAAACGCGCTCGCGTTATTTAAATCATAAAATACATGTTTAATACTTGAGAAAGAGGGGGTGTAGAAGTCAAGGGAAATTTTGTTTAATATTTGAGAAGGGGTGGGGAAGGCTCAAGGGAATCTATGGTTAATATTTAATAGGGGTGGGAAAGGGTCAAGGGCTTAGAAGGATGTTGGAAGCTTGAGTGGGGAGAGATGAAGGGAATGAGAACATGATGGGCTACAGGGGGTGAAGGGAAGTGGAGCTTGAGAGCACTATTAGGAGTAGAATAGGTTCTGAAGAGGTATAGGGTTAGAAGTTGAATGTGAGACTTGAGTGACAAGGGGGAATGGATGGAGGCAAGGGGGATGTGAGAGAGAAATAAAGAATACAAGGGGGGGAGAGACATAGAGCGAGGGAGGGAGAGGGACAATGGGGAGGAATGGATTTGGAGGGAGTGAGATAGATGGGGATAGAACGAAATAAGAGATAGGAAGGGAGGGACAGAAAGTGTTGGTGGGAGACATGCAGAGAGTGGTGGCGATGGAGAGAGAGGGAGTGATGGAGAGATTGGGATAGGTTGAGGGAAAGATGAGGGAGGGATAGAAGGTGAGAGACAGGCGATGAGAGAGGGAGGGAGAGAAGGTAGGGTGAGGGATGGAGGGAGAAAGTTGGAGATAGATATGGATGGAGGGGGTATGGGTTTGAGAATGGAAAGTGACATAATGTGTGTGTATGTGTGTGTGTTTGAGAGAGAGAGAGAGACAGAGAGAGAGAGAGATCTAGAGAGATTGATGGTTGGGGAGAGAGAGACTAGAGGGAGTTGTGAGCATCATATTCTCCATCAGCATCATATTCTTCATCATCATCATCTTCATGACCATCATCGTCATCATCAACATCTTCATCATCATCACCATCATCATCATCATCATCATATTCCTCATCAAATCAAAATCTCCATCATCATTATCATCATCATGATCATCATCTAAACATCACCATCACCATCATCATCAACATCTTCATCATCATCACCATCACCATCATCATCAAAATCTTCATCGTCATCACCATCACCATCACCATCACCATATTCATCATCATTGTCATCTCTAGGTTCCCCATCAACATCAACATCTCCATCATCATCATCTTCTTCATCATCATCATCTTCATCACCATCATCATCATCATCAACATCTTCATCATCATCACCATCATCATCATCATCATTATCTTCCTTGAATCAGATCAACATATCCATCATGTCACCATCATCTTCTGAACATCATCATCTAAACATCACCATCACCATCACCATCATCATCATCATCTTCATCATCATTACCATCACCATCATCATCAACATCTTCATTGTCATCACCATCATCATCATCATCATCATTGGCATTTGTAGGTTCCTCATCAACATCTCCATCATTATCATCTTCTCCATCATCATCATCTTCATCACCATCATCATCAGCATCAACATCTTCATCATCATCACCATAATCATCATCTTCATCGTCATCAGGTCAACATCTCCATCATCATCATCTTCTTCATCATCTTCACCATCATCATCATCATCATCATCTTCATCGCCATCTCCATCATCTCCATCATCTCCATCATCATCACCATCACCATCATCATCATCTTCATGACCATAAACATCTTCATCATCATTGTCATCTCCCCCTTCCTCATCAACATCTCCATCATCATCATCATCATCATCATCATCACCATCTGAACATCACCATCACCATCATCGTCAACATCTTCATCATCATCATCATCATCATCAGCATCATCATCAGCATCAGCATCATCATCAAAATCTTCATCGTCATCACCATCACCATCTTCATCATCATTGTCATCTCTAGGTTCCCCATCAACACATCTCCATCATCGTCATCTTCTTCATCATCATCATCTTCATCACCATCATCATCGTCATCTTCTTCATCATCATCATCTTCATCACCATCATCATCGTCATCAACATCTTCATCATCATCACCATCATCATCATCATCATCTTCCTCATCAGATCAACATCTCCATCATGTCACCATCATCTTCATCTTCATCATCATCATCATCATCATCATCATCATTACCAACACCATCATCATCAACATCTTCATCGTCATCACCATCATCATTGGCATCTGTAGGTTCCTCATCAACATCTCCATCATCGTCATCATTGGCATCTGCAGGTTCCTCATCAACATATCCATCATCGTCATTTTCTCCATCATCATCACCATCATCACCATCATGATCTTCTGAACATCATCATGATCATCATCTAAACATCACCATCACCATCATCGTCAACATCTTCATCATCATCGCCATCAGCATCATCATCAAAATCTTCATCGTCATCACCGTCACCATCTTCATCATCATTGTCATCTCTAGGTTCCCCATCAACACATCTCCATCATCATCATCTTCTTCATCATCATCATCTTCATCACCATCATCATCGTCATCATCTTCTTCATCATCAACATCTTCATCATCATTGTCATCTCTAGGTTCCCCATCAACACATCTCCATCATCATCATCTTCTTCATCATCATCATCTTCATCACCATCATCATCGTCATCAACATCTTCATCATCATCACCATCATCATCATCATCATCTTCCTCATCAGATCAACATCTCCATCATGTCACCATCATCTTCGTCATCAGCATCATCATCATCATTACCAGCACCATCATCATCAACATCTTCATCGTCATCACCATCATCATTGGCATCTGTAGGTTCCTCATCAACATCTCCATCATCATCATCATTGGCATCTGCAGGTTCCTCATCAACATATCCATCATTGTCATTTTCTCCATCATCATCACCATCATCACCATCATGATCTTCTGAACATCATCATGATCATCATCTCAACATCACCATCACCATCATCGTCAACATCTTCATCATCATCGCCATCAGCATCATCATCAAAATCTTCATCGTCATCACCATCACCATCACCATCACCATCACCATCACCATCTTCATCATCATTGTCATCTCTAGGTTCCCCATCAACACAACATCTCCATCATCATCATCTTCTTCATCATCATCATCTTCATCTCCATCATCGTCCTCATCAACATCTTCATCATCATCACCATCATCACCATCATCATCATCATCTTCCTCATCAGATCAACATCTCCATCATGTCACCATCATCTTCATCACCATCATCATCACCATCATCATCAACATCTTCATCACCATCATCATCAACATCTTCATCATCATCACCATCATCTTCATCAACATTATCATCTTTATCATCTTCATCTGCATCATGATCATCTTCATTGTCATCACCCTCCTCCTCCTCATCATCTTTATCATCTTCATCTACATCATGATCATCTTCATTGTCATCACCCTCCTCCTCCTCATCATCTTGTGCACTTATGCACTTAGGGATTAATATTTAGAATAGGGTCTAAAGGCCTTTATGGGGGAGGGGCTCTAGGAACAAGGTAAGACAGAGAGGGCAGGGGGGAGGGATAAAGGCGTAGAGGGTTAGTGATTAAGGGAGAAGAAGGGAGAGAGTGCTATAGGGAGGGATAATGACGAAGATAAAGAGAAGGTGGAGAGATGGAGAGTGGGGTGGTAGAGACATGGCTGAAGGGAGAGAAAGAAACATGAAATAAACATGTAGGGAGAATGAGGGACAGATATTTAGAAAGAGATAGGGGGTATCTAGGGATTATTGGGAGAGAGCTAGGGGGTATTAAACCATACAAAACATTTGTTTTGTATGCAATCATATAAATTATTACTTTTCTTTGATTTTGTTCGTTGCCCTAGCCGTGCACCTAACCTATTTATTGTGCTTGACTATATCGCGTTCGCGTTTTGTCACTACATATCGCGCACGCGTTTTATATTTATATAACGCGTACGCGTTTTGTAACTCCAGAAATAATGGACTGTTGCTGTCCGAACGAAAGCAACAATCCCGCGATTTTTCGAACAGCACGAGCCCGCGTCTGAAAATTTTCACATTCTACACCAACTCCATCATTTTTTTTTATGCAGGTGCAGCATTGAGGACATCTTTCATGGTTGCTCACTTTGGTGTTGGGTTATATGGCCATATTTGAAGAAAATAATTAGCAAGCTTGAAGAATCTCCAATTGAAGAACACCAAAGATAAGGCCTTTGAAAGATTCATTTTGCCTATATTTGAGGAGCACACAAGGTAAGATATCAAGCTTCAAGACCAACAAGGAAGAACTTCCATTTGCTTATTATTGAAGAGCTTGTAATTGAGGAGCAACAAAAACAAACTATATTGAATTGATCATTGTGGTGATGGGGAATGCACGTAACCGAGTAAACAAATCAACAAGGAAGAAGAGACCTCAAGAAGTCATTGAAGAAGAGAAAGAAAAGAAAAGAATATACATGATGAATCGGAGGCTTTCTTTGGAAACTAATCCAAATCCAATTGTAGAGGATACCATGGTTCATCCTATTAATCCACGACAAGAGGGACCTTCAATTTCCACAATAGTTGTTGAACAAGCACCCCATGGAAGTAATCAAGAAGCAAAACGTAGGTGCTCATTAGGGGATGTTTCAATTCCCACTTCAAGTCAAAGTGATAAGTTACCATCTCAAGATGAAGCTCACGAAGAAACACCCAATTTGCTATCCGGATGTGGTTATACAAGCGATGAAGTCAGAGAGGCGTTGGACATTTTGCCTACTGTTGAAGAAGAGAATGTTATCCACACCATCGATGAGGATGTTGGACTTCCACAAGGGGATGTTGGACTTCCACAGACCATGGATGAGGATGTTGGACTTCCACCATCCAACTACCAGGAAGAGAATGAAGGACACCAAGCTACTACTGAAACGCCAGAGCGTCTTGGTGATGCGCTACATGGTACAATTACAACCCCCTTACCTCCATTAGCAAGCACACGTCGAAGAACTCCGAAGCGTATACAAGTTGATGAAAGACTTATGAATTCCATTGAAGGTACGCTATCTAAACGTAGTATTGCTTATCAAACTCAACAGATACTTGATAAATATTTTGTTTCTAAATGTGATGGAGATAAATGTAGATTATTTTTATCATTGTTAAAATCTAGGAGCATGAATGTTGTTAGGAAAAAGTTAGGGATAAAGATGATAAAGAATTCTGAACCAAGTTCTCATATAGTTAAAAGCCTAGTAGATGCATTTGGTAAAATTGGTAAGAACACACGTTCAAAGGACCGCAATGCTGCTCGTCGTGTGTTGTCACAATCAATTGCAGATAAGAACACCAGGGCCCTTCGTATTCTCAGGCCTACATCGAAACTAGTTAATTTGAATGTAAAAACCCTCCGTAGGTATTCTATTAGAAGAGAACATCTTGACACAACCGATCAGACAGATTTTTGGGCCTTTGTTGGTCGGTTGCCACGTCGTGACATGAAGCTAGTTGATGCAGTAAAGGGACTAGTGCATAGTTTTTGGCATGATCACACAAGGCCTTCTTCAAACCGAAAGGATGTACTAAAACTAAGAAGGGGTTCAAAGGATCGTGAGCCACATACTAAGCATTTTCTTGATATAACACAGACAGAGCTTTACGAAAAATTTAAGATTGAGCATAGACAATTGAACTTGGGGCAAAGATCTTTTGAGAAATGTAAGCCATGGTATGTTAGAATAAATACTCTTCGTAACACTTGTTGTTGTAGATACCATGTAGAATATGAATATTACTATGAAACATTTTTGTACATTCGTCGTGTGTTGCATACTAACATTGTGCAGGATTGCTCCATGACAATACCACCGACTTCATCAAGAGAATTCATTCATAGCATCATGTGCAATAGGCCCGAGGGGCAAACATACTATGCAAAATCTTGTTTGGATGGAACATGCTCCAACTGTGCTGGAATGGCATTATTGAGCCAATGTATGCACGAGAATGGAGACAGTGAATTTGGGAAAATGGTTACAGACATGAAAAGTTTCAAATATATCAACTATGAAATAGTCCCAGGGAAAGAAAGCAAAAAAATACAATTGGTGACATCTCAGGTATGCATTTATATCTATAAAATTATGTTGTAACGGTTACATTTCAATCCTTACTTACAACAAAAAACTGACATTGAGATCATTTTGTGTCACCAGGTACAAGTTAGTGACTTCATCAAGGAATTTATTGAAAAGACACATCAATATGTTCAGCATGTCCACGTGGCACGATGGCAGGATGAGAAGTTTAGAATATGCAGAGATACATTTCCCCTTGGTACTATACTTTCAGTTGTTGATTTTGCCGAGAACTACACTCTGCAACCTCAAAATGAGATCCAAAGTCAGTATTATCACTCTGAGCAGGTTTCCTTGATGGTCCATATCACATACAGGCATGGCCCAAATAGCACTGAAGAGCAAAGAGAAATTCTGAAGGAATATCACTTCTACATAAGTGATGATAGGTGCCACGACTTCCACTATGTACGTCATTGCTTCATCATGTTCTATGATCACTTGAAGGGAAGGAACATACAGATGGACCGACACTGGATTTGGTCTGATGGGTGTGTTGGTCAGTTCAAAAATGCACGCATATTTCAGTGGTTGTGTTCATTGCATAAAAACTACAAAGTGCCACATATGTGGAACTATTTTGAGACTGGGCATGGTAAAGGAGAGCATGATGGAGCCGGAGCATGTGTCAAAACAGCCCTACGAAGAGAGGAATTGAAAGTATCTACAGAATCTACTATTCTAAATGCTCAATCTATAGTCAGGTGGTGCACGTCAGTAATGGGAGAGGAATCAACTATGCGAGTAGAATCCACAAGAAAGAGACATGTGGAGAGATTTTTTTGGGAGGTGGTAGACATAGATCGTTCACATGCATGGGAATGCAAGACTGTGCCTGGGACTCGTGGCTTTCATTCGGTTCGAAGCTCTGATAACCCAGTATTTGAAATTTGGACCAGAAAACTTGCTTTTTTTTGCCCGCCTTGTTGTGATGGTGACTGGGATGGGTGTGAATCATTGGATTGGGTTGATGGATGGGATCGCATATCACTTCCACTTGATCAGCGTGCAATTGTTGAGTTAACTCCGTTGGAAGAAGACCAATCATCTATTTCTGCAGATTTTGATCATGTCTCAGACCTTGTACAACCCGGTATGATGCATTTCCTTAACATTTTTTGTTTGTTTACGTAGTCTTCAAATGCACATTAATGGCCTTGTATCGCACGAAAAATATTTTGATCATATACCTACAATCATATAATGCAGGGCACATATACGCAGTGGTTGCCTCAAAAGATACTGAATGGGGTGATGAATACTGGTTGGCACGCTGTATAGATGGAAAGCAAACCCTCATTGTGTCCATGACTGACGATGAAAACAACCACTTTCCAACTGGGTCTATGGTTGTTAAAGGTGAATACTTGACACGGGACAGCAATGGAAGAAAGAAGGGTGGATATGTTTACAGGGATTACAAACCAGGTGCAAGTGTATATCACTTTACCAACTTAATCATTGGCACAAACCTTCAGGTACGAACAATGCCTAGTCGAAATACATCGAAGGTACGCTACTTCTTACCGGATACAGAGCACGAGAGACTAATGGAGACCATCAGTATAAGAGATGATCCGGAGGGCTTGGTTGTATGATAATAGGTGGGATCTAGCATGATGAGGTACGTTACATACTTTTAATACTATACTATTTTCACTATTTGTAATTGAATATTGATATATGCTCAATTTTCACATGTATGTTTCATATGAATATGTCAATTTTGTGTTCTTGATATGCCAAATTTACAAGAGATGGATTAAAATTATATTATGTTCATATGATCAGTAAACCATATATTAATCATGTTTGAGAGGTTGCTTAGCTAACTTTAAGGGCATTTAAGCTCTATGTTAAGCCCAACTAAATCCTTATGAATCACTAGACAATCGAATTGGTTCCTTGAGTAATTCAAATTTCTTTATGTAAAACCATTTTTCATTCATTTTAGTATGAAATCAAGTTTTTAGTATTTTTTTCTCTTTACTGGCTCTATTCTAGTTTCCTTTGAAAAATTGCTCAAAGTATTGTTGTTCTTAGTTTTATGAACCTATTTGTGATCTCTTTCATGTGATCATAAGATTTTACACATCACTGCCATAACCACTAGACAATTGTACACTATACAACTATGAAAGTCTCTCTTAATCTAGCGACAAACACCTTTTACCCATTTCTATAGAATTTATTTTCTTTAATAATTTTCTAATCCAAATTTTAATAGCTATTACATTTTCACTATACAACTATGAAAGTCTCTAGTGACAACCACCTTTTACCCATTTTTATTATACATCTCTAAGTTATCCACACAAAAACACACACATATATATATAATAATTATTGTGTATTCATAGTCAAAACTAAAAAATATATGGATTAAAGTG
Organism: Larix kaempferi; assembly: GCA_027924585.1. Taxonomy (NCBI): domain Eukaryota; kingdom Viridiplantae; phylum Streptophyta; class Pinopsida; order Pinales; family Pinaceae; genus Larix; species Larix kaempferi. Next base: position 4,059,118 of record BSBM01000798.1, on the reverse strand, counting down.
GATAAACATTAAACTAAAATTATAATAATTGTGTTTTTTAATCCATTTTTTACATATGATCAGTAAACCCTAAAATTATATTATGTTCATCATGTTGGTTATTGGCTTCACCCAACAAAATTAATTCAATTCATGCTCACTATATTAAACAATACACTTATATTAAATTTAATTCATGTCTTGTTAAATATTTCATAATGAATTAGCTAGTTGAGAGCACCACCTTAGACCAAGCCATCATCATCAACATCTTCATCATCATCATGGACCTGCAAAACCCTAGTTTCCAAAGTGTCTAGGCAGGTTCGGGCTAGGAACACTAGCCATACCCGCCCGGTGGATGATTTTCCAAAGTTGACCCCCGTGTGCAAAAATTGCACACTCCCACACTGAGCAAAACCCTAGTTTCAAAGATGGACCTGCAAGGTGACACATGGGCCACCGGGTAGGAGGGGAGGGGCACCCCTGGCACTATCCCGGTGTGCTGAATCCAACGGAGTCGACGGTTCGTCGATCCGAGCCACGGTCTTCATTCTATGGCTCGTCCCGTCTCACTACCAGAAGGCCTTCAGGGACACTTGCTGGATACCTACCGGGGGCATAGAACTCCAACCATGCAACAAAACCGGGTTCCGGGGAGACCTGCAGGTGTGTCTAGACAGGTTCGGGCTAGGAACACTAGCCATACTTGCCCGGTGGATGATTTTCCAAAGTTGACCCCCGTGTGCAAAAATTGCACACTCCCACACTGAGCAAAACCCTAGTTTCAAAGATGGACCTGCAAGGTGACACATGGGCCACCAGGTAGGAGGGGAGGGGCACCCCTGGCACTATCCCGGTGTGCTGAATCCAACGGAGTCGACGGTTCGTCGATCCGAGCCACGGTCTTCATTCTATGGCTCGTCCCGTCTCACTACCAGAAGGCCTTCAGGGACACCTGCTGGATACCTACCGGGGGCATAGAACTCCAACCATGCAACAAAACCGGGTTCCGGGGAGTCCTGCAGGTGTGTCTAGATAGGTTCGGGCTAGGAACACTAGCCATACTTGCCCGGTGGATGATTTTCCAAAGTTGACCCCTGTGTGCAAAAATTGCACACTCCCACACTGAGCAAAACCCTAGTTTACGAAATGAATGCACAATGAAGCCACTGGGCCATGGGGAGACGAGGGAGAGGCCCCCCTAGAGGTAATCGCACGCCAGGAGACCAATGGAGTCGACGGTTCGTCGGTCCGACGTCCGGTTTCCGAGTTATGTCGAGTTGCAAGTCGCATGAAAATGTCGTTCAGGGACACTTGGTGAATTTCCGTCCGGGAGCCAAAAAGCAAACGGAGCAGGAAAATTGCGTGCCGTTGGCTCCCGCAAGTGTGTGTGGGCAATGCCGACGTGGGAACACTGCCGGGAGCCATAAATCCATGATAGTAAATTAATTCATGACAAAAAAAACTGAATTATTCCTTTCAATGGATGTGGTTTTCAATTTCCTATGTTGTTAGGTCAATTTGGCACATTCATTGAAAGAAATTGTAGACTTTAATGATGATCACAACAAGTGTGTTTGTTAAAACCTTGTGAAATAGAGCATCAAAAGACCTACATTGTAGGCCATATAATTGTGTTTGTTTACCTTTTGTTTGATGGACCATGCACAATAAGCCATAAAATAATTTTTGAAGTAGGTCATTTTATTTTTCTGATTTTTTCTTTGGTGGTGTTGAAAAAGACCATTGTTCTTATTGATGGGATTTCATGTGCTTATGATTCTTTGGATAAATGAATTGAAAAATTAACAAAATTAACAAACAACCCATATACCTTGGAATATAACACAAGAGTGACCATGTTAGGCAATCTTACTTATCTACTTACCTATGGTCATCTAAGTAGACCATTTGGATCATGTCTATTACTAATGATCTCCATTAACTTTTCATGTTCACAATGAGGCTTGAAGTATCATACCTTTGATGGGTGCTTCCTTGGCATTGTTTGTAGTTTGAGGTTTGTATCGAAAACTAAGTTTGTAAAGTGGTATATAGATTCACCTAGTCTAATCTTGAAATACATAACCAACCTTCTTCCATGTTTGGTCATCCAGTGTTAGATATTATCCTTTATTAACCATCAAACTGATTACAAGTTGATCACCATTGTCATCTATTAGTGAGACATGAGGGTTTGGTTCGCCTTTAAGGAACATGCCAACAAATAGTGAGTGCCCCATTAATTATCTTTCAGGGAAACCATTGCATATATGTTCATTTTAAAAAACATCAGTTCCAACGTGTGAGTCCACTAAATAGACAAAATGTAATGTATTCATGCTAGTTGATAAGATTTAATCTCATATTCACAAAACTTGGTTGTACAAGATTTGAGACATGATCATAATGTGGTGAAATGGTTGATTAGTCCTCATCCAACTAGGATAATTCAATATTTATACCTAGAATAATGGCGAGTGATAGAATTTTCTTGTTCATATTTCTACTATAACATTGTTTGAGTTTCAAACTAAATGAAATCCACAAATTCCATGCATTATTCTATGTGATTGATCTACATCAACCACCTCCCAAAAATATCTCGTCTTCTTGTTCCATCTACAATTATTGAAGAACACCATTCAACAATAGATTTTGTGTAACTAATGAGAGAATTTCTCGTAAACTTCCATTTTTACCTGCAGAATATAATGTTTACCTACACAACATCTCGATCATGATCCCCTTTCCCACACTCAGTTTCAAAAGTCCTGTAAAGGCAACCTTTACATTTACATTTGCATTAACATGACAACCAAGTCTCAAAAATGAGATTGATGGTGTTTATTCTCATGCAATGTATACAGTTAGGATTAAGACAACTGTATAAATCTATGGAATTATAAATGGAGATATTAATCCAAAAGGAAGCCAATGTTGGCCTTGCCAATCTTTTCTTCCGAATGCAAACGAAATATTAGATTCCATTTTGCTATGTTTCCATGTAAAATATATTTGAAAAAAAACATATATTTGGATTATATGGAAATCCTTCTTACCTTTGACATTGTTTGGGATCTGCAGGATGGGAATGAAGTATTTTTTAGGGATTAAGAGGAGTATTCAATTACGCAAACTTATGAATGCCTATTGTGACAAGCAATCCATTGATTTCAACTCCATCAAATTTCTGTTTGATGGATGATGTTTGCAAGGTGAGCAAGTTTAACCCACCAATGCGAGATTGCATGCAATTACACTGAGCAAAACCCTAGTTTACGAAATGAATGCACAATGAAGCCACTGGGCCATGGAGAGACGAGGGAGAGGGCCCCCTAGAGGTAATCGCATGCCAGGAGACCAACGGAGTCGACGGTTCGTCGGTCCGACGTCCGGTTTCCGAGTTATGTCGAGTTGCAAGTCGCATGAAAATGCCGTTCAGGGACACTTGGTGAATTTCCGTCCGGGAGCCAAAAAGCAAACGGAGCAGGAAGATTGCGTGCCGTTGGCTCCCACAAGTGTGTGTGGGCAATGCCGACGTGCGAACACTGCCAACACTGGCTCGGGGGAGGTTTTTGCAGAGTTGACCTACCAATGCGAGATTGCATGCAATTACACTGAGCAAAACCCTAGTTTACGAAATGAATGCACAATGAAGCCACTGGGCCATGGGGAGACGAGGGAGAGGGCCCCCTAGAGGTAATCGCATGCCAGGAGACCAACGGAGTCGACGGTTCGTCGGTCCGATGTCCGGTTTCCGAGTTATGTCGAGTTGCAAGTCGCATGAAAATGCCGTTCAGGGACACTTGGTGAATTTCTGTCCGGGAGCCAAAAAGCAAACGGAGCAGGAAGATTGCGTGCCGTTGGCTCCCGCAAGTGTGTGTGGGCAATGCCGACGTGGGAACACTGCCAACACTGGCTCGGGGGAGGTTTTTGCAGAGTTGACCTACCAATGCGAGATTGCATGCAATTACACTGAGCAAAACCCTAGTTTACGAAATGAATGCACAATGAAGCCACTGGGCCATGGGGAGACGAGGGAGAGGGCCCCCTAGAGGTAATCGCACGCCAGGAGACCAACGGAGTCGACGGTTCGTCGGTCCGACGTCCGGTTTCCGAGTTATGTCGAGTTGCAAGTCGCATGAAAATGCCGTTCAGGGACACTTGGTGAATTTCCGTCCGGGAGCCAAAAAGCAAACGGAGCAAGAAGATTACGTGCCGTTGGCTCCCGCAAGTGTGTGTGGGCAATGCCGACGTGGGAACACTGCCAACACTGGCTCGGGGGAGGTTTTTGCAGAGTTGACCCACCAATGCGAGATTGCATGCAATTAAACTGAGCAAAACCCTAGTTTACGAAATGAATGCACAATGAAGCCACTGGGCCATGGGGAGACGAGGGAGAGGGCCCCCTAGAGGTAATCGCACGCCAGGAGACCAACGGAGTCGACGGTTCGTCGGTCTGACGTCCGGTTTCCGATTTATGTCGAGTTGCAAGTCGCATGAAAATGCCGTTCAGGGACACTTGGTGAATTTCCGTCCGGGAGCCAAAAAGCAAACGGAGCAAGAAGATTGCGTGCCGTTGGCTCCCGCAAGTGTGTGTGGGCAATGCCGACGTGGGAACACTGCCAACACTGGCTCGGGGGAGGTTTTTGCAGAGTTGACCTACCAATGCGAGATTGCATGCAATTACACTGAGCAAAACCCTAGTTTACGAAATGAATGCACAATGAAGCCACTGGGCCATGGGGAGACGAGGGAGAGGGCCCCCTAGAGGTAATCGCACGCCAGGAGACCAACGGATTCGACGGTTCTTCGGTCCGACGTCCAGTTTCCGAGTTATGTCGAGTTGCAAGTCGCATGAAAATGCCGTTCAGGGACACTTGGTGAATTTCCGCCCATTTTATAATTTAAGCCACTTTTAAATATTTGAACTTCCATATTATTTTTGAAAGAGTATAATATTTCAAAACTCCTAAAGAGACAAAAACACATGATCAAAACTCCTAAGGCTGTAATTTAGAGTAGTAATAATGGGGGTGATGGAGTTGAATTTGATCCTATGGAAGATAATGATACTAATATTATTGAGAATAAAGGGATAATAGGTTGATCCATGACACCTTTGTTTGCATGGATGAGGATGCACCTATGTATGATACCTATGATAATATTCATGATGTACATCTTATTGATAAGGCACACAAAGGCCTATACAAGAGATCAAAGATGGGTCACTTTGTCTACTAATTTGATGTTGATAAAATTGAAGGTATTGAATGACATTTCAAACAATGGTATGACAAAGATCCTAATGTATACACAAGGTTAATATATAAGGTGCCCCATAAGGTTCTTTGTCATATCCCTATAATTCTAGGTTTTTGATGATTGTTTAGGTTAAAAAACATAGCACATTATATGGATTATCATGTACAAAGATAAGTGAAGATGGTATTATATGAGTGGCTACAAATGGTTCTCAATTTACGATCATCAAGGAAATATTACCCATTTTTTAAGAAGAACCTCATAATGTTAGACTTTCATTGGTAGTTGATGGCAATGGGTGTGCATGAGTGAGTTCGTTGAAACCTTGAAAACATTGTATTGCATTTAGTTTGATTAAATTACACGAGCAAGAACTTTGACATAACTTGTAATGATCATCCAAAATCACAAATTTTAATTAGATACCAATTAGTGCATGCATGTAGTGAATTCGTTGAAACCTTTGAATATAATAGTTTGTTCTTTTGACATAGTGCATTCATGAGTAATAGATAATCCACACAAATCAACACATTAGAATGACACAAGTACATGTATCCAAAAGTACATATATATCCAAAAGTGCATGTCTCCAAAAGTACATGTATATCCAAATGTCTCCAAAAGTGCATGTCTCCAAAAGTACATGTATATCCAAAAGTATCGAAAAGTACATGTATCCAATGAAGTCAATGTACATGTCTCCAAAAGTACATGCACAATAAAGTCAATGTACATGTCTCCAAAACTGAATGTATCGAAAAGTACATATATATACAAAAGTATCCAAAAGCACATGTGTCCAAAACTATCCAAAACTATCAAAACTCAAGCTTTCTCTTGTTCTTTCCCGACGTTGATCCTCTAGGCACATCCCTAGGATCAATGTGCATCCCTGGATCCTGCAAATTAAATATCAATTGTTAAATTCAACTAACTATGTACACTAATACATTATCTCAACAATTATCAACTGGTGCATGGAAAGTGCATGAAACACTTGGTCACTGAAGGACATCTCACCTCAACTGACAAAGGAGATTGTGTTGCTTGTGTAGCAGATGGAGCCGTCGGTTGAACATCCAAGATGGTTGAACCAGGGGGGCCAGGCACTGCTCCTGCTGGTGGTGGCTACAATGAAAAAATGTTGAAATAGTTAGAAATGCATGAATAAACAATAGGTCCAACAATAATAAACTATGTAAAGATAATGTTGAAATAGTTACATACCTGTGTGTGATCAGTCGCCACTGCAGATGCGGCACTAACTGCTGCATCAACCATCGATGCAAGGTTCTCAGCAGACAACTCGGGTTCCTGTTGCAGTAAACATGCAATTCAAACATTAACAAAAACGATTTATGCACTGGATTTCAAGTTAAACAACAAATATCATCGAAGGATATACATTACCGTGGTGTGAGTAAGCCCATGGTCGTGGGCAGCTGGAGTCTTTCTCGGAGTAGAACGCCTCACATACACACGACCCTTGTTCACGAATGGCCTGGAGGGAGATGCAAATCCAGGCAATGGGCCAGATGTGTCGGATGGTGCCTACAGTCAGCAAGTGTTCATGTAGTTAGACATGCATGATTCAACAAACAAACATGTATTTAAAAAATGTCATTTTTAATTGTTTACCTGGAGCCCAGACGTTTCAGGGGACGGTATGACCATGGGCACTACCTCCACATTACCTTGCCCCTGTGAAGGATCTGCCATCTGCAAGTTTAATAATTGTAAATATTAGACCGTATATAGCATTAATGAACTAAAATGTAAAGTATGTGGAAATTAACAAATTAACAAGTATTAAAAAACTGAAATTTTAAAATGTTTACCTCGGTGTGAGATACGGCAATAGGTGGTATATAAGATGGGCCTGCCGAGTCTGGAACATCCGGCTCTGGGGCGTCACTGCCGGTAATCATCATCAACTGCAAGTTCACAAAATTAATATATTAGCTCAAACTATATATATGTGTACAAAGACGAAAATAAATGAAGAATTTATTACAATTAACCATCAAGATACCTCTCTCAAAAAGCCACTGAAGGCAACATCTGATGCAATACCATAGCAGGGACGACCACATGACGTGCACTCGTGAGGATCAGTACTAGGATGGGGAATAGCTGATGGTCCTCCACTAGTGGATGGTCCTGATGGTCCTGCAGTAGTGGATGGTCCTGATGGTCCTGCACTAGCTGATGGTCCTGCATGGTGACGAGCTGGTGTATGTACCACACCAGGGACAGATGTCCCTTCCTCACCCATATGTTGAACCATCCTGCCATGGCGAACAACCGTCCGTGCCAAACTCAAAAATGCATCCCGTGTCTGCGGAATAATGCGATGTGCTGGTGGGACATCTGGCCCAGGCAACTGCCTGCGAGGTGCAGGGATAGGGCGATCCTGGTCTCGAAGCCTGGCATTGGGTCGGTTTTGGGGCATCCCCCCACCGATCCCCTGGAACTGTAAGATGTCAAAATAGTTAACGTGTTTATGCAACACGAACTCTGCATACATCTTTCGAAGGAAATATAAGGGAATTTCCCTGTTGTTGTGTGGTGGCATATCAAAAACCATGTACCATCTGTCCATCCAGTTATCAACAAATGGTTGAAACGTGCACCACTCAATGGAGATATGCGGCTTGCTTGCATTAGGGATTTCCCCCGTCCGAGGGTCCCTAAACAATGCAAATATAACCTCTTTGGATATTTTTAGCTTTTTTACTGCATTGTAATCTAGTCCATCAGCATATTGTTGTCTTTTTCTTTCTCTGTAAGATGCAATATCATACAGGACATTCGTAGATTGTGAAATTGTGTCCACAATTGCATCCAAGGTTGATGCAAGTGAACGGCGAATCCTGTCGCCACCACTAAAAGCTTCACTTATGCCCCTCAATTGGGCAAGCTCAATCAATATTTCGGCATTGGCATCCATAGCCGCAACTGCAATAAAGACATTAATACGAAAATCATTAGAAACATATACATGGTATATAATGACGTCTCTTCAAAATTGAACATGTATTAAATCAAACTCACATAAGCAATTTAATGGCATTTACTTACATACATTTAAAACTTAAAATTAAACATTTGACAATTAAAAAGTAAGTTAGTCAGATTGGTAGAGAGGAGGAGGAGGAGGATCAAGGCAGTGATGAGTTTGTTGATTCAGGCATGGAGGAGGAGGATCAAGGCAGTGATGAGTTTGCATCTATGTGTCTCAATGTCTCATTGTGTTTTGTGATTGTGAATGACAAATGTGTTGTGATTTGTGAATGATCTAATTTCTATTGAATATTTCATATTTGTAATTGTAAATGTAATTTCTATTGAATATTTGTAATTGTAAATGTTAAATTTTATTGGATGATCTATATGTCTATATTTTTAAATTTTAATATATTTTAAAAATATATTAATTCCGGGGGTCACCGTGTCCTACGTGTCATAATTCCGGGGGTCACCGTGTCTAGTGGGGACCAGGGATCAAATTTGAAGGGTGGGGTCCCATTTCACTATGAAGGGCTATGAGATATTGAACACTATTGAAGGGCTATGAGAAATTTATTAATATTTATTCTATGTGTATATATGGATGTGTTCATGTTGTATGGATTGGATTCTAGGTTAACCGAGGCCTTTTTAGAGCAAAGAATGGGGTAATTACTATTTGGGAACAAGTTTTTTATCAAATGTAAATTACGGTGATGGAAGATATTGAGGGTGCCACATGTTGTGGAGAAAGTAGTATTGATTCCTATGACGTAATAGGGAGTTCAAAAAGTCTGGTTTCAAGTATTGTCATGCGTAGCTCGATTGATTTTTCTCGCGCTAGGGTTGTAGCAACTGTTATGGCCATTACTGTTAAAAGGATTGATGGGGTGGAATCCCGTGAAACGATGAGTTCTTTTGTTAAGACGTAGATTCAGTGAAATTTGGTGGGAGTCTTATGTTCATTTTATGCACAAAATTCGATTACTTGATTTTGTTGCATTGTTAACTCTCCTCCTAGTCATAGCTACAATCTCTTATATAATTGTGAAGGTTATCAATCCACTCAATATATTAAAGTTGTAGTAGGCCAAAATCATCCACATATTTATTGTACTCACAAATGTTGACATTCCAATTTCTATGTAGAGCGCCCATTAACATTAGATTGTATGGGACATGTTTTTGAGGCATGATGTCATTATCTCATAACAACAAGCTTTTTATCCATAAATATGTCATCTACAAGCCAACGGAATTGTTCCTAATCCTTTATAAAACTTTGTCATAATTATATCAATACCAACATTCCTACCTATTGACTTAGCTTAGAAGATATTACACCTTCGGATAACCAAACCTGATTCCAAGGTTGGTAATCATAAACGTAAAAGCATCATCATAAGGAAATAGCATGTTGTGTTGAGGAAATTCCTTTTTTTCCATTTCCTTCTCAGTATAATATTTGGTTGTGGATCATTTAAAATGTATAATTTATTTTAATATAATTGGGAAGCTAAATTCAAATTCATTAATATATTAATATGATTTGATTTTTTTATTAATAATAAGTTATTCATTTCATTTGAAAATGTAATAGTACATCAAAATTTCAATGTTTACTAACGTAGTAAAGTTGAGAGGCTTTATTTTTCAGTGGATATAGCAGACCTGTAAATTCATAGGATGTCAAAAATCTAGTCATCCTTGAAGTTGAGCTCCTCAAAGAAAACGAATTTCTTTAAATATGTTTATGGCAGGCTGGCATTGCCAGCTTCGCTCCGCAAACTATCCTGGAGGACTGGAGGAGATAGGGTAGGTGGAACTTGGAAGTAGCTCATCCACAGTGGAATAGGGGTATAAGAAAAAGCTTGTTTCTATTCATGCAATATGGTCGGAGCCATGGAAGCATGGAATTCCAGCATTGACTTGATACAACAAAGAAAACAAAAGGTGGAACTTGGGAGCTGCAGGATTGACTTGATACAACAAAGAAAACACAGGGTGTGAGGCTGGGAGCCGTAGATGGTAGGATTAACTTGATACAACAAAGAAAACACAGGTCTATAGGTAGGGGCCACGGGCAGGAGCAACAACCTGCAACATTACAAGAAGTTTATGGATTGTGGATTTTGTCTGAAATGCCAAATTCGCGGGGGCATATTAACATAATATATTATACATTGAATACTCAATTAACTCACGGAGTCAGCATTCACGAATTGGTATGTGATAACTTGTAACTTGGTAAGCCCGCTAGCAACAACACGTATGAGCCACCTTCCAGGTTTAATAATTTTGTTGATGCCATTAAATGTGTTAAACACGTAAGCGCTCGCTACAAACACGAGAACTTCGAAGCGTTCAAGCCATGGGCTACTCAGTGTAAGCCCGTCCACGTAAGTTGCTCAATGATATTATTAGAGGCCCAATGGTCCATGATCCATGGATGATCGAACACGTGGATATTGGAGAGTAAGCGAGTCCCACTCCCAAGTCACCTAGCTAGTAGCCGCATTCCCAATTTCCCACTAAAAATTGTTGATGGGTGAAATTTGAAGCTACCCTTCTGTTGCAATTTTAAATAGTAGTGGTTAATTTAATTATTGAAGGGCTTACCATGAAATTAAATTTTTTTTGCATGGTAAAATTTGAAGTGGCCTTCTATGACGTGTGGGTAAAATTTGAAGTGGCCTGAAGGCTTCAAATTTGAAGCCTGGTGGGGACACTCGTGTCCCGTGTCCTCGTGTCGGGTGACTTAGATGAATACATTGTAGAAAGGGGGGAGTTTTAATTTTTTCAATTTTTGGTTTGATTATGAAGTTTTGAGTTTTTTGAAAAGGGTTTCATTTTGAGGTGTGAATTTAATTACAAATTGGGTTATTCCCAATTTGATCAATATTACAAAACTAGGTTAAACAATAAAAAAATTGTAATTTGGATTAAAAAATCACAAAAAAATGATTTGGGTGAATAAATTACCTGACTAGATGAGAATGCACCGGTGAATTTGTCTCCCCTCCAGCGAAATCGAGCAACACGGATAGTTGAGTGGGCCACAAAGCGTCCTCGTCCAGGGTCAATTTCGCCTCTATTCGCGTTTCTGATGCGTGAGTGTCGCGGGTGGTCGGCAATCGGCCGACTGTGTTTTTAAATTGATTTTTAGTTTTACATATCGCGTACGCGATTTGTAAATACATAACGCGTACGCGTTTTTTAACTACATAACGCGTACGCGTTATTGTTACCTAGCCTACATGTCCAATGACATGTTAGGCTCGGGTCTTACCATGGCAGGTGGTAAATATCAGAAACGCGTTATGTTTTAGGTATCAGGAACGAGATTTGAAAAAAGTAGCATTGCATCTAAAGTGACCCTCATCTTCTTGCACACACCCTGCAACTTTGTCACTTGATCCTTGGTTCGTCTAGCCTCAACCATTATTCAAACTCTAACTTAGGACAAGGACACAAATCATAGATTCATAGTGGAGCCAAGAAGTGGCTCAATAAACTAGAAGAGGATAAATTAAACTTGGAGATTAAAAAAAAGAGTTTTTTTCAAGAAGAGGAGTATATCCCTAATGATGTTTTCCCTCTATCACACTGATGAACATGTTTTCATGGATTCTCACTTGATTTGGAAAAAAAATTGCATAGAATTCCACCTCCCTTTCACAAAATGAATAAAAACATGTTAATAAAACAATTGAAATGTATAAAAATCTTAATGAAGCAATTTACCTCCTTTTCAATAATCTCCCCTTGTTATAGTTTCTACTTCTTTGAATCTCTCCTTCTCCTAGTCTCTCCTTCTCTCAATCTCTCCTTCTCCCAACTTTCCTTAAACAATGTTTTTTTCATACCAAATGGCTTTCTAGTGTCACACATGGAAAAGGGGGGAAATACAAACAAAAAAAAGACAGTATGTATGTCACTTAAGCAACGTATAATGGTGAATTTTTCTCAAATGTCACTTAAGCAGCTCTTATCGAATCGAAACCCAAATTTTCAACTAAAATTTCCACTTGTTCGACTTCATTTTGACGCCATGAGGTGAATTTTTTCTCAAATGTCAATGGAAACGTCAAATTTGAGGTCCAAATGTAGTAGTGTTTGGATTGGTCAACTGAGATTTCACTAGAGATGATAGTCGACTGGAATGTTCGTCAACTGAGATATTGATGTTGATTGACTCGAGAGTGGTCGACTGAGACTCGACCAATGGTGACAGTCATATGAAGTTTTGACTAGATTATTTTTCGATTGAATTTCGACTGATATTTCTATTGATGTTTGTATTATCCCTCAGTTGTGTTTAAGGTGGGGAGGGATTGAAATTACTTTTTATGTAAACCCAACTTTTGTTGACTCGATTATTTCTTGTTGAATCGATTGTGACTTGTTGAGACCAACTGAACTATGTTCGAGTGAGTTGCTTATCGTTTGTTTGTATATGTATTTGAGTATTGTCTTGTATGATAGTACTTTTTTTTATGGATGAACATAAATTGTATTATTAATAGAGACTACCTATATTTATTGCATGATTGACTAGTCGATTGATTGACTAGATTGTGTTGCTTTGTTGTCTAGTCGATTGATCAACTAGGACTATTTGAACATTAGTATGGAAACTTATGTATTAGATGATTGAATTGAGTTTTTTATGATAGAGATGATAGTGTTTCAAACTTCTTCCAAAAGTTCTATTGTACCAAGGTTGATCGAGTTTGCAGCTTAGATCAAATTAAGGGGGAATGCTATGTAATTTGTTCTTTCCTTCAAGCTGAGTTTACTAGGGGGTGTTGGAACATATGGTTCATTAGTAACTTCACCTTGTCAGAAGAAGGGAGACAACCATTCTAATTATCTCACCGCCAACTAAATTATAAATTAATCGTGTCCACTTTGGGTCCTTAGATCCACTTTTTATGGATGGTTATAACTGATGTGGTCAAGTTGTTGTTAGTTTGGGCCGCTACCCCCCTTGGAAAATATGTTTTCACTTATGTTGTTTATCTAACTGATCCAACAAAGGGTTTGTGGATATTATATTTCGTGTATGGGTGTTGTCTAATGCGGTACTACTCAAAGGGGTACCAACATGGGTTACATCGGTGTCCAACAATTGGACTAACTTGGGCTAAAACGTGACTAATTACCAACTATATTCCATGCGTGTATTGTTCGCAAGTTGTAGTTATACCCATTGAATGATATATCTTTGTGGTTATTTAAAGACACCAAAACACATCTCCAACCTAAAAAAAATCTATGATAGCACTTGTGGTGTTCTTTGGCCTTCAAACTTAAAACAACATAGGATATATAGACATTAAGATGCAATAAACCATAATTTAGAGTGTAGAGCATGAAACATTAGATGGCTTAAGTGAGGTTGGCATAAAGACCTCATGTCTTGGTTAAATCATTGGGGAATCAAGGAAGATGTCACTTTGTAGAATAACGATAATATTAAAAGTATTATTACATCTAAATTTAAGAAGTTGTGGTGCAATAAAGAATTAGAGGATAATAGAAAATTAAGATATTATAAGGAGGCCATCAACCCTAATCTAAAATATTTAAAGTACATATATATTTTAACTAACCTAAAATGTTTTTGGAAAAAGAATTTGTTATATTTATGATACTAATAGGGTTGAAGATGAAAATCACTTTCTCATATAATTTTCTATTTACATTCACATTAGAGCACAATTTCAAAATATTTGCTACAATACTCATCTTCCTAATGTTTTCAACTTAACCTAATATTAAATTGCAATAAAATGATGTGATAGACATTGTGGCATTGATTGAATTGAATATATATATATAGAGTTGTAAATGGAAATACAATTAAGAGTTTGAAACTATATTGATAGACATTGTGGCATTGATTGAATTGAATTGAATATATATATATATATATATATATATATATATAAAGTTGTAAATGTAAATACAATTAAGAGTTTGAAACTATATTTTTTCTCTTAAACTAGAAAAGAAAAAGTAGAACTAGTTTTGATCAATGATTCCTTTAATTCTAACTATTAGATATACGCAAATAATCTTACAAAAACTGCAATATTCTTTAAAATATCTTACTTCATAGCCCTCAGCCACAACGAACAGGTTTTATAAAATTTTATAGTTATCAAATCCTTTACTGCCATTACAAGTCGATCAAAGATAATTGAAAGAAGTGTAACATTTTCTTGATAGGAGAGAATACAATTACTTTTCTAGTTGCGACGTCACGTTTATGTGTGGCATAGAGAAGTGTTGCAATGCAATAATGTAGGAGAGGGTCCACTGCTCTCCACTGCCAAAAACAAGTGAGTCGACAGTCAAGTCAATGCGGCCGTCGACAAAGCATACACCCAACTAAACTCCAGGGATCGTCCAGCTGCTGACTACGTAAATCCTGCTTCATTGGTTCCCACGATCTGTTGATATAATTACTTGATTCATGATATCCTTCCTGACTGCCTTCCTTTTAACTTTTCTACCTATCGTTATTCAAATATATGGATCAGTTGCTGCAGAAACGTCATCCAAATTTGTCCACCCCACCGAATCATGCCCAAAAGAGTCACTTCATCCTCATATCACGATCCCAAATGTTTGTCAGAGATTTATCGATCCGTATAGAAAGAAAGGAGGAGGCCCTGCATGATCTGCTTGTCTTTGCTCCTCCTCCTCCTAATTGCTTTTTTACTGTATCTTATGCATGTGCATGCATAGTAGCGGCTCTGTTGATTATTCCAACTCACTTACATCGGATACTTGCCTTCTAATCAGATATCTCAATCCCGGATTCGGTATACCTACCAAGCTATATGTACACTCAGTGGCTGACACCAACAGATAACGATGTGCATCTAGTTAGGTTCACCTTTTGCGGTACATTTAAAGCTTTATCGAGTTGAGTAAGTCGCCGAAGTAGGTAAAACCAAAATGTCTTTTTGTTTTCTCTGCATGGCCGTCTACTTACCCATCTTTTCACTGGTTCGGTTTTAAAATGACAGCACAATAAGTTAGTGGGCACACCAATTTTCTACAGATCTATATCCACGTTCGTTGGTGGTTTTTACATTTGGAGCGCTCTTTCGGGATGACTAAACACCAAATATATCAACACTGTGGTCATACCAACGGACAAATGTGCACATAGTCCTATGCATCGCTTCTCACCAATTCCAATGGTTGAATGGTCATATCTATTTTAAAATTTAAAAAAAAAATTAGGCTTAATGTTTATAATTTTGAGAATGAAATTGAAAAGACTGAATGACATTTAATATATCTTATTTTTAATTTAATTATTAATTTTTCAAATTATGTAAAGTTTTTTTAAAGAATAACCAAGAGAATTTTATTTTTACGTTGAACAAAGTTTTGAGAAAAGTTATATTAAATATAAGTATTTTTTATAAATTAGAAATTAAGAAAGTTTGTAGTTATCTAATTATATAAATATCTATCATTAAAATTTTAAAAATTATAAATAAAATTTTATTTTAAATTATTTTTAGAAATTATTTAATAATAATATATCAAATTGGTTTATAAGGTCTTCTTGTTTTTGGGATAACGATCTAAGAAAATACATATAACCTTTTTTCTTAATAATGTTGATTTTTCTTCTTCTTCATGATGATGATGATGATAGTTATTAATGTCCACTCAGACCAACTTTGAATAATGTTGATTTTTCTTCTTCGTGATGATGATGATAGTTAATAATGTCCACACACACCAACTTTGGTCTTAGGACCTTGAAAAGGAAAGGAGTGATCACTTGGTAAAAGAATTTTATTTCTATGCTAAAAAATCTTTAAGAGAAGTATTCATAAATCACCATAGTTATGATGACTTAAAAGGTTAGGAAGGTTGGTATTTTAGCAAATGTTTTGAAATTACACTTTAATTTGAGTGTATACACGACATTCTATGAGAAAGTGATTTTTGTCTTCAACCCTCTTTGTGTCATAAGTATGACAGATTCCTTCATCCGTTGCCTTTTAGGAATTGTCGAGTGCTCTATTTCACTATGGAGCTCATGAGAATTTGTTAATTTTTAGCAATGATGATTTTCTTCATTACATTAGTTAAAATAGAGAGATACTTTTATTATTCTAGATTATGGTTGATCACCTCCTTATAATATCTCAATTTTATCTTATCCTATAACTTTTTATCACACCACATATTTTCCTTAAATTGAGATATAATAATACTTTTAATATTATCACTATTCTGCAGAGTGACCTCTCTCTCAACTCCCCAATGGTTTAGCCAATACTCGGCATCTTTATTCCAGCCTTGCTTAAGTCGCAGGTAGTTTTGATTAGAGTATGAAGCAATCTTAGGAAGCCTTGTCTCCCATGGTGTTTATCTTATTTTTGTACATTAGGTATCTAGTCATAGACATGCTCTCAATTAGTGAGAGACTCACTTCTATGAGGAGGATAGGATAGGGTGTATTACTTTTAATTTTGAGATTATATGTTATAAAATACTTTTGGATTTGCTCTATCCTTCTCCAAGATTCTTTAGAGATGTTGCAGCCCCAAACTTCATAACCATATAAGATAATAGTAATGGTAAAGAGTCTCAATGAGGAGATTCTTCCTATCCTAAAGTCAAAGGTCTGTGAATTTACAACTATTTTCAAGTCCATAATAAGCTTTCCATCCTCCATTAATTATTTTTTCAATGCTATAATTCAAATTAATCTTATGATGCAGATTGATTCCGAGATATTTATATGAAGTCACTTCCTCCAAGTTGTTGTTTTCATATATGAAATTAGCATAAATGATCTTTTGGGACTTGATTATCATAACCTTTTTTTGTTAGTGTTAATTTTCATACCCATACTAGAGCAAAACTCTTTGAGAATTTTTAGTTGTTTGTCGAGATCATAGGGACTCCTCATCATAAGAACAATATTATCAGCATAAAGAAGAAGGATGATGATTATACCAACCAAATTTGTGTCAGCACAACCTGACTCTTCTAAACAACCCTCTAGCTTGTCAACGCAAATACCAAAAAGGGTAGGGGATAGGGGACAACCTTGCTTGACTCCTATATTATAATTAATTTCTTCCGACCAACCCTCAAATTTCCTAAACTTGGCAATAACCTTCTCATGCAACCTTATCACAACTCTAAACTCAAAAGGGACTTTTATCTATTCTAATATATTTCAAAGTTACTTATGGGCACTGTATCAAATACTTTTCTAAAGCCAACAAAGCAACAGAGAATATTAATTTATTATTGCAACACTCCTCAGCAATGGTCCTAAGTGTACCTAACAAGGTGGTCCACAGTTGAATGATAGCCCTAAAATACTTCCTGACCTTTAGCTCTTTTTCCATGTCTTTCTCGCCATATGTTGATCTTCTTTTCTAGAATAATTCCATATAATTTGGGTAAAATATGGCTAATCATAATGGTCCTATAATTAGATGAATTTTTTTTATCTCCACTTTTAAAAATAGGAACAATGAGGCTTTATGTCCAGGGTTTAGGGAAACCCTACTTGACTACTAAATTGAAGAGCTTGTGTATATGAGAAGTGATGATAGCGCCAATTTTTAATATTTTTGCTAGGCATCCTTCAATGTCCTTAGCTTTCCCTTTTATGAGTCGCTTAACCCAAAATTATATGTCTTCTAAAGAGTAAACTTATTCCTTTGTGGAAAGGGTTTGAATGTTGTCAATGGCATTTGGGATTCCTAGAGCTTTTTAATGTAGGAATTCTAATTCCTTAAGGGAATCGTATTATTTTCATTAGTTCTATGACTTAAAATCTGTCTTCAGAATTCCTTAGGATAGATACATTATAGAGGTGCAAAAGATTCTCTTGTTTTTTATTTATATAACATATTTTTTTCTTTTTAATTAGCGATATGTAACTAGAGATCTTGTCAATTTTTAAGGACTCATTGGAAGCATCCCTAATGGATTTTATAGCATGCTTGCACTCTTGATCATACCAAGGGTTGGTCATTCTATTCACCTTTTTACATGATACCATGATAGAAAACTTGTTAATGGAAGTAGAGATGGTTGACGTAAAATTATGATAGAGGTCTTCAATATTGTCTTTAGTTAATAGTATATTTAATTCATTATTTAAATCTCTTTAAAATATATCAATTTTATTTGTATGGAAAATCAAGTGCTTTTGGTTATTATTGTTCTATATTATGGGGTTTATGCATCTCTCAAAATTTAGAGTTATGATTAAAAGTTTATGGTTAAAGTGACCTTATAGTAATTTAAGATGTCAAAATTTACTATTTGATTGTATAATAGATATTACATAATCTTTTTCACACATAAATTTATCTTACTATTAATACCGCGAAATAGTAAATAGGAATAATACATCAGGTCATCATACCATCAAGGCATGCGAAATATAACAAACGGGCACATGAGCCCCAAATAACATCACTGCCTACAGGAACCATACCAATATTCAACCAAGTATCTGATAGGATGCCATCATGCATCAAACAATCCACCAACAGCACAACCAAAAGCTAACATACCTCCAAGAGGCAAAGTATCACAATGTCATGACATAAATACATAAATAAGACCAAAATAAAGTCCAAAACAGCCATAGGCCTGGACACAAGTATCAAAAGACATAAATAGATCTGGATAGAACAACCAGAAACAAAATTCCAACAAGGAGTTGGATAGTATCTATGTACCTGCACAAATTATAAAGCCGAAAAAAAACATGTACGCAAATATATCAAAAGAATCCAATGAGACCAATCCAGATGAGTCAACTCCAAAGCAGGTCAATCAAGCCTCGAGAGAAAAGAAGGTCCCCATGCCACTCCTCCCACAGAACAATGCCAGCCGGTGAATCCAGCGCCCTCTTGGAAAGGAAATCAGCCTCCATATTCATCTCACGGAAGACATGGGAAAAGTGAATATGATGGAAGTCACCGATGAATTTCCGGACAACAGTCAACCATTCAGTAAGGTTCAACACATTGATAGGGAAAGACCCCAGAGCCCACGAAATAATGGACGAAGAATCTCCCATAACAACAAGTGAGGAAACCTGCATGCGGCGAGCAAAAAATAGAAGCAGCCATAGAGCATATAGTTCGCTGCGAGTATTCGAACCAGCTCCCATATTTAGATGGATCTTATAGAAGTCAAAACAGTTTGTATGGAGCACCACACCCGCCCCACTAACACCATGACCCCCCGCCGCAGCCCCATCAAAGAACCCACAAGGATACAATAAAATCGGGGGAGCAATACGGTACCCAGTCAGCTTAACAGGGGGGACAATCCTACCCCCCTGTATGCCCGAACCAGTTGTATTCTCCATAAAAGCAGCAATGATGCGACCACTTAACCAGTGCATGCTAATGGTCGTTCCATCAAAAATAAAGCAGTTACGGGCCTTCCAAAGCTCCCATAACATATAGCAGGGGAGTTCTAACCATCGAGAAGCATGTGAGTCGCCAAGCCACTGACTCATACAGTCCAGCAATGTGGACGAGTGCCAAATAGCCGTAATGCCGTAAGAGTTGGCAATATACAACCAAAGCTCCCTCACAAAAGGGCATGAGGAGAAAATATGATCAACCGTTTCCAAGTGTGAACAACATAAAGGACACCAGCCAAGACCATGGAAGCCCCGTCGACAGAGGTTGTCCCAGGTAAGGATCTTGTTGCCAAATGCCAGCTAGATAAAACAACGAATCCGCAGGGGAAGGGCAAGCTTCCAGATCACAGTATGCCACCAAACCCCCTGCATTTGATAGTCTGCAAATAATGAATCATATGCAAGTTTTGAAGTAACCATTCCACGAGCAACATCCCAAGACCATACCATCCTGTCCGGAGAATCACACAGATGAATATTTGTTTGACAGAGATGCATAGTGAAATCAGACCATTCCTTTCCCATCCCCCCATGTATGCCAAGTTGCCGAGTAGAGATCCAACCCCCGTGATTGTTAGCAGCAGCACGTGACAGATTAATGAACCCCCGAGCTCGAAGATGTGCAAGGAGTTCGGGCGAGAAAGAATATGAGTGTGTAGCCCCTACAACAGGTTCTAAACCAAGTCTGATATCCCGGCCATTGCCAGGAATCCATGCGATCCACTTTGCCACAACAGAAAAAGATCCCATAAGCCCACGCCACTTATTAGAAGTGCCATTCACAGAATGCCTGCCGAAGTGAAACCAGGACGCGATCGAAACGAATTTGAATTACTTGGCCCGTATGATACAACCCCACATAGAATTATTGAATAATACCCGCCATAGGCTCTTTGCATGGAGCGCCATCACAAACAATTCCAGATTCTTAATATTCCAGCCACCCAGACAATATGGTTGAGCCATACATTTCCAATTAATTAGATGAAATTGTTTCTTCTCACCCCCACTAGACCATATAAAGCGAAAGAATCTCCCCCGAAGGATGCGGATAATAGAAGCCAGAATTTTACAAAGAGAGAACCAATAAACTCCCATATTCTGGAGGACTGACTTTGCCAATGTAACACGGCCACCCATAGAAAGATATCTCAGGCACCAATGACTAATGCGTGAATCAAATCGTTTAACAAGCCATAGCCAATCATTGGTCCGATATTTTGCAGGTTTAAGGAAATAGCCGAGATACTTAGAGCCCTCTGATAGCTCCTTAAAATCCAACGGGAAAATACCTCTGACGCTATGTTCCACATTCTCCTCCAGTGAATGTTTCAGGAAAAAATATTTCCTCAAACTGATAAGCATGCCAGTAACCAAACAAAAGAAATCAAGAATTCTCTTATACTGTAACCATTCCGCCAGGATGACAAGCCCAAATAGCATCACATCGTCCATGAACAGAGAATGAGTAACTGTTACACCAGCCGAGACTTTTATTCCAACAATAGAGCCCTCGCATTTTGCTTTGTGAATCAAGAGACTCAATCCATCAATGATTAGCAGGAACAATAGGGGAGAGAGAGGGCATCCATGACGTAGCCCCCTGGACACCTTGAAATAGTCAGTCGGCTGACCATTAATAAGAACAACATAGTTGACAGACGTAACACAGGCCATAATCCACTTCATAACCTTCCACGAGAGTCCAATTTGAATAAGGATCAATTTGAGGAAAGTCCAATTGACACGGTCGTAGGCTTTAACCAGGTCCAGTTGTAGAATGAGTGCCTCCATCTTCTTCTGATTAATACTATGGAAAACCACCTGAGCCACCCCAACTGCATCATGTATCTGCCTCCCCTCCAAAAAACCATACTGCTCCATAGAAATGTATGATGACAAGATCGGTTTGATACGCTGAGCAATTATCTTAGAGATAATCTTGTAAACTAAATTGCACAAAGCAATCGGCCGAAAATCATCAAAGCTCTCCGGATGTGTGTATTTAGGTATCAATGCCAGATAAGTAGTATTTAACGCCCCAGAAACCATTCCCAAGGACCGAGATTCATCTACAGGATACCTGAGATCCTCCCCCATAATATCAAAAAAATGAATGAATAGCTCCACAGTCCATCCATCCGGCCCAGGAGATTTATCCTTAGCAAAAACCCGGAGTGTATTCTGTACATCGGTGCAAGTAATAGCCTTGAAAATATGGTCCCCCTCCACATCAGTGAACATACGAGGATATTCCTTTATAAGTTTAAACTGTTCAGGAAGGGATGTAGTTGCAGGGTCAGTATAATACTCAAGGAAATTTCAAGACGCCTCAGACTTCAAATCATCATCTCCCCGAATCCGTCTACCATCATGATCATTAAGATCCCAAATATTATTTTGTATCCTGTGGCCATCAGCATATCGGAGGAAGAATTTTGTATTTAAGTCACCAACTTTAAGCCAGGTGGCCCGGCTCTTTAAACGCCAGGTTTCCTCATGATTGAGGAGTATCTTGAGCTTCCTTTCCTCCAGTAAGGCAAGGCGTGCATGATCAGTAGGGGAGATCCCCCCTCTCAGAGATAGATCCCGAAGTACATGAATTTCGGCTTCCAGCGAATTTAGTTCAGAGTTCTGATCAGCTTTTTTGGATCGTTCCCATTTAATGGTATAGTCTTTTAAGGACTTGAGCTTAACAACAAGTTTATCCATAGCCGACCACTCCCCCGAAACATCCGTATCTGCCCACAGAGATCGGATACCCAAATCAAAATCAGAATCTTTTAACCATATAGAATTGAACTTGAATGGATAAACATGGTGCCTGGCATCAGTTTCAAATTGCATAATAATAGGGTTATGATCACTGATATGGGTCTGCATGCACCAAGATCTATAAGTATGAAACGAACTCAGAAGGTTCTCAGATATCAGGTATCGATCAAGACGTTGGATATTAAATTCCCATCCAGCTGTCCATTTGACCATGTTGGAGTTAATGGTCGAGGTTCCACGTCCACAAGAGAGTAAGGATCGAAAAGATTTCTGAAATAAACCCCTAGAGGGTCCCTCCGAGCCGCACTACCCCAGATCTCTTCAGCGCCCCGTGAAAAATTCAGATCACCCGCAAGTATCAAATTGTCCAAGGCCAATAAATGGCCAGAAATAGCCATATTCCAGAATGCTTCCCTGTTGTTGTAGGGTCCATAGCAGTTAATAATGTTTACAACATTATCGGACCCCCGAAAAGTGCCAGTCAATAATATGCCCAGCGTGGTAAAATAAGAATCCAGCTTTAAGACCCCCGGATTCCAAGCGGCCAGGAGACCACCAGAAAGACCAGCCGCATCCACAGAAGACATACACCACCCAGGTTTGATTTTATTGAAGAAAATGCGAGCTTTCTCCCCACATACCATAGTTTCTTGTAAAAAAACCAGATCAGGATTAACAATTTGTAGGACTCTTTTGAGGGCCAGTTGTTTGGGCATGCCCCCCACACCCCTGATGTTTAAGGAGAGGAAAATCATTACCGACCCCTGGCTAGGGCTTTGATTCCTCTAAGAGCCCTGGTATCCGGAGAGATGGGGGTATTCAGATCAGTTTTGACATCACCCCCCGACGTGTTGACCTTGGAATTTTTCCTGGCACTTCTCATTTTTAAGGGGGAGAAATCGGTAGCCAGCCCGCCAAGTCAAGCCCCCAATGCAATGCATTGGTCCCCCAGCGAAGACAATGAAGCAGATGTTTGTATTTTATTCTTTGTCACCTTATCAGGAGCCAATGACGATGTAGTCAAAGTAGTAGATGTATGGTTTGTATTCCTAGCCACCTTATCAGAAGCCAATGTCGCAGAGGTCGGGGAAACCGACTTAGTTGTATTATATGGTTCCCGAACACCAACCACCCTATTATTAATATAGACAGGAAGAGATGTTTTCTAGACAATTTTAGAGAATGAGGGGATGTGTAAAATACGGTCCATTGAGTCGGCCGGGGGGGCCGATGACAATAGCTCATCATCTATAGGCACACATTTAGGCATAAAGGAGTGGGTGGCAGCCGGGTGATCCGATGATAAAGGCTCATCCATACAAGGCTCGATACCATGCAAAGACTCCTCACATTCCGAGGAGATGATAACAGTAGGACTGTGTGAGAACTCCGACGCCACCGGAGATATGGGAATGTCAGAAGAGGTCCCCATGGGGGGGATACAAATGGGGCGTGGGATATCAGAGGTGGGAGGCGTATTATCAGTCGGGGCAGTAGGGTCCATTTCAAACTCAGAGGCAGATGACAACTTTGGGTATAATCGACTCAAATAGTTACCATTATTTCCATTGTTCAGTTCCAAAGCATTTATAAATTTGATGTCCAAATCATTCAAAGAATGATAAAAAGTAGGGTCATTGGATTCCAACTTACCCAACAATCCCGCAGCCGAAGGCTAAAACCTGTTGGAGTAACCATCCAGTCCACCCTTCGTATCCATCTCTTTGTCGCTAGCATCATCCGAAGGCCAAAATGGGTCCGCCCCCACCGGACAACCAAAAGAAAAACGTTGTTTGCATTGCCTCCATAGATGACCGACCGGTTTACAGTTGGAGCACCGGAATGGAATGCCCCAATAATCAATGACCAAATCAATCCGCCGACCACGCCAATTGATGTGAAGAACATCAATGAGGCCCAAGGAAATGTCCACCTCCACCAGGAGCCGCCCCATACGCTGATCGAAGCCCGTGAGATGCTCCTCCTCGACGTGAAGGAAACGGCCTAAAATGTTGCCAATGGCCTCAAATGCCCCCCGATTCCATAGGGCGAGCGGAAGACCAGGAATGAGAACCCATAAGTGTCTCATACGCACAGTAGTAGAGTCCGGGTCGAAATCCGTGTACCATTTTTGAAGCATGAGACTGCCCGCCTCATGAAGCCACAACCGAGCCAAAATATCGGAACAGTGAGCTTCTTGCTCGAACTTGAACCTAAACCAGCCCCGTGCTAATGCAAATACCTGTGGGGTATAACCCACTATGGGTTTCCACTTCTCAGTGACCCACGCCACTATATCTTTGCGGTCTATAGCATAATAAGAGAATTTACCCACTAGTACCATCAAGTTGAACTCGACGAGTTCTTCAAGGCCCAAATCCCTGCCCATTGTTAGCCACACTTCCCCTGGGTGACAGCAGAATTTCTCACACAAACGGTGAGCAACTCGTGAGACCGGACGAGTTATCCCCTCCTGCAAGCGCGACGGACAAGCCTGAATGCTCTCAACAGAAGGGTCTGAGCCCGTAGACCGCTCCGGAGCACCCGAAAAATGCAGCTGGCCTTTTTTAGGTCCATGGCGGGCACGTGGGGTTCTTTGCCGGCTATCCGAGGCCACATGTCGCTTTCCATACAACTTATCACGGAAGTAGGGTGCAGGCTTAAAAAGCCCCGCCTCCTCCATTCTATATTCCGAGTCGGTCATGGAATTTTCCGCCCTAGTTGGAAGGTCCGCCACATACATATCCATTGCCAGGTGGAAGACAGGCACCCACAGTCTATAACGGAAGTTACCAAGCAGTAAAAACAAAGTTGTTTGATCCTGTAGAACTCAATGTTATAGATATGCCGAGAAAGAGGAATAAACGGTGCCCGGATAACGGAAGCAGATACGCCAAGCGCCCGGAAATGAAACAATCACTGATAACAACCCCAATAGGGCCTGACGCACCGGCGGACGCAAAAACCACAACAAAAAATGAGACCCAACATAATCGGGCCCGACATCAAAAGAAACGGTCCCAAAATAGGCAGATACCAACTATTATTTTATCCCCAGATAAACAAATAACTAGATGACAAGCCGACAAATACCTCACAAACAGCCGAGGCGAAAGCGCATGCCAGGATAAACATAACCGGCGACGAGACCTAACATAACGGGCCCGGCCCAAAAGATCCCCACTAGTCAAGACTGGTCGCTATCCACCGCTTTGGGAGGAGATCCCACATGACCTAATATTCAGGACCTGTAACAGTATGGCAGAAAAACGGCGTGTTCAATAACATTTATACCACATCAACACCCCGGAGAAATAACATATCCACGCCGGAATCCATCCAGAAACATCAAAACGCCGCCCCCGGGTCACCGCCATCTCTGCAACAAACCCTCCGTCATTTGTGATTAAATATTACATAATCTATAACACTACTACTAAGCAGTATATATATATATATATATTTTTTAATTTTCTATTTTTTTATTTAAATGATTATTCTCTCTATTTATTTAATTTATCTTTATGTTCTTAAAAATAAACAAATAAATAAAATTAAAATATTATAAATATCACATCATCATAAATATTTTAGACTTTATATTTAAAAATAAATAAAAATAAAACTTGCCTCTCTTCTCAGCGAATCCAATGTCCCTTTAACTTTATTGTTTGCAAGGAAATGGATCTGTCGAGTGCAATTTACGGCAAGCATTTTAATAATGAAACGTGTCATTTCAGGTTGTCAAGACCAAATATTTTTTTTTTTCAAAGTGAGGAATAAGTGGTCCCAATAACCAAGTTCTCATCCACTTACTAGCAATTTGAGATCTTTCTATTTTCAAGTTAAAAAATTATAAACCTAATAACTAAATCTTTTTAGGTTAAAACTTATAATTTCTTGTCGTGGTTATAAATTAGACGAATTCATTACCATTCAAGACAGTTAAAAAAATCTATAATTTTTTCTCTAAATTTTGTTTAAAATTATAATTTGGATAAAGTATCTTATAGCAAGAAGCTTAGTTTAAATTTAATTTTTAGGAAAATAAAATATATAAAGGGTAAATTTAAAAAATTGAAATATAATATAGTTGATTAATTTTATAATTTAAATTATTTTAGATTTTTTAGTTATTAGTAATGTATTCATTTTTGTATATTTTCTCACCTTTTTATGTCTATACTATTTAGTGCCATAGTATGTTTTATGAATTTGACCTGTTAATTACATTTTATTTTGATATATTAGTTAAAACAACTATTACAAATAGTATTAATATGTATTATTATTTTCATAAGTGGTTAGTACTCACGTGTTAAGTGGTTAGTACTCACGTGTTTTTATCTTTTTTAGATATTTGAAACTACTTAATTCTTATATGAATTGGTTGTTTTAACAACATCAAACTTTAAAAGTTTTTAAAGTTTGATGTTGTTTATAATCCTAAATTGCTATATACACAATATTTTGAGTGTAAAAAATATATAAATATTTTGAGTGTAAAAAATATATAAATAGTTAAGAGGGGTAAGGCTTCTTAATTTATATAACATTGAAATTTTCAAAAATAACATTATTAATATATTTAATTAATTTTTTTATTTTCATATATTTTTTTATATAAAAAATATTAATAATTTAATTGCATTTTAATATTTTTCTTAAAATTTTGAATTTCAATTAGTACGATTGTAGAAACCCCCCACCTCTCAAAAAAATGATAAAAACTCCTTAACTTCTACAAATTCCACCCAAAAAAGAACACCCAAATAAAACTTCCACAAAGCTCTAAAAAAAATTTCTAAACTCCAAAAAAAAAAAAAAAAAATCCTAACAAAATGAAAGCATCTTCCAAATACAGAGAAGAACATAAACATTGGGTATGAATACACTAACTTTCGAAAACAATACCCATGCTATTATATATTTTTCTCTTAAAACTTTTAATTTATTTAAAATATATATATATATATATATATCATCTAAATTTGAATTAAAATGAAAATTTATCTCATTTAAAAATATACTTTAAAAAGTTATTTTTTTTTAAATCGCTCCACATTAAACCATCCGTATTAATTCACACTAATTTATAGAAAACTCGTTAATAAAAATATTTTATTATTTCGAAGGAGAGTGACATTATGCCACATGTGCTTATCCACGTTAATCCACCTTAATGAGAAGCGTAATGAATGGCAATTACAAATTGCCACGGCTAAGAACTTGGTATCAATCTTATGTATTTATTTATTAAAGCAATGCTTACATAAATTAGGCATACATACTGAAGACCCCACCCAATTAGTTAAATTACGCAAATTAGAGGGTTTATCAAGGACCTTATTGGGGTCACCGACTCACCAGCGCATTCATGTAAAAGGTAGTTTGTGTTGAGTAACGTACCAAGTAGATTAGGTATTATGTTTTATAAGTTGTAAATGTTCTTATTTCATATTTAGCGGAGGTCCGAAAGGAAAATGTTAAAAATAAAATAAAAAATAAATAAAAATTATTCTATATATATATGAACATGTTCAACTTTAAAAAAGCCAAATATTATTCCAATTAGGATTTCTACAACCCAACACAATCCCTTGTTAACAATCTCATTCTTTATAATACTAACTTCTCATAGTTTACATATTATATAATATTTTAAATGTATAATACTTCTTAAAGTAATCATTGAGCATTAGTGACAACTCGATATCTAAAGTTCACCTTAACATGTATACATTTATTTTTGAAATATAATCAGTTAAGTTACTTATGAAAGATTTCAATTTAAAGGACAATCGACAAAATACTATAATGATATTTTTTCATAATAGGAATGGATTTACAGTAAGCTCTGTGGGGTAGTTTAGTTGGTTGGAGATTCTATGGTCAAGCCGTCATTAGGTTGAGGTCTAAGATTCAATTCTTTGAAACCTCCAAGGTCAAGCTCCCAAAATTGGTCCCGACGGGGTGAAACCTCTTCGGATGGGCCCCTTGGAATTATTCTCGTGAATGTAGCATGTTCTATTGAAGTTAAGGAACAATGAACTACATTAAAAAAAGGATTAGATTTATACATTCTTTAATAAGTTTTTTTATCCACTAGTTATATATAAATTATAGTTATTATTATGTTTCCAAGAAATCCAATATATATATTCACATCTACATGATATTTCACCCAATAATTTCTATAACTAAAACAATGTCATAACAATATAACCTATTCTAATTCAAAAAGCACAAAATAAAGATGAACTATGAATGCAATCTAACTATAATAAGAATAACCAACAACACTTGCCATGCATTCATAGTATTTATGGGGATTTAGAACAACACAACACCCTACATTCAAAGTATTAATGGGAAGATTTATAAATATTCCTTATGATGAATGTTCCAACACCATACACTTGGAAAGCAAGTTAATAATAACAATCAATTGATTGAGAACTTCTTTCAAACATTTTGCACAAGATCATAAATGAAGCTTATTCACAATAAATTCCTATTCAATGTTATACCATTCAACTATAGGAGCATAAAACATGGCCTAAAGATAAACATTAACAACAATAAAACATTATTCAAATTCCCAATTTAAAAAAATCTTCTACAACATTCCCAAGAATACCAACACCAAACACCTTCTAACAACTAAATTAAAGATGAAAAGGAAAGCATGTGAGTTGAGCTATTTAACTATAAATTCTTTCTATTTTGACATAAATGATGAACTAAATATTAACTACCTAGAATCAACCTCCTTTCATTTCCCTTCATTCCCATATTTAAAAAATTATAGCTAACTTTGTCATCCATAAAACTAATCACAGGTTTTAGATTAACAACCATGATTTGATCATGCCTTGCCCTTACATCAAGAATGATCATCTTGAGTGATTACACATATATACACTATAGCTTGTTATCACACTATAAATCACAAAATCTTAAAAATAGAACTTGATCTTTCCCTCTATTAGTTGTTTAGTATGAAACTTATAGCCTACTCATATTCATGCCTCATGCTCAACTCGACCATTTAATAGGAATTGATGCATCTTATATGATCGGAAATTTTCAGGATCTTTTTAACCATTAAAAAGCATGTGAATCTTGCATGTTAATCCTTATAAAATTGGCTTAAAAGATGATTTTTAAATGCTTTAAATCAATACATAAGCAAATAAAAAGAGATATGCAAACTATAAAATGAAGACAAGAACTGATAACGGAGTTCACCCTTCTAGGGCTACGTCTCCGAGCTGCTTCCAATGAGAAGGTCGATCTTATTAAGTCTTCAAAGCTTACAAAATGAGTGTTCTGGAAACACTTATGAGTTCTGGAAGTCAAACTCGGAAACAGACTGCACCACTGCACTCCTCTTGAAATTCTGAGAAAAATGAGTATAAATTCGACCATATATGCATGAGGCCTCCTCTGGCACACAAATTGAGAAAGTCTGCCTGCATGTAAAACAAAATAGTATGGACTATACGGATTACGCCTCAGGATCCATGCCCATTAATGGATGTACACCTCGGGAACTGTGTCTGTACCCTACATCATTTTTTGTTCAAGCCTACGCTCTGTGGATGGTCTTCCAACTCTATCCCATGGTTGGAAAACTGATCCAGATCGCAGTTGGCATTTGTTGTCGGATGCTAACTTCGACACATCTTCTACCAGTCATCATTGTTGATACAACTTCGACAAGTTTCGACACGACATGACTTCAACAACTTCAGCACTTCGATAGGTTTTCGATTTCGACACAACTCCGACGAGTCCTGACTTCGATATACTACAACATGTTCCGCACCTTCGACATGTTCAGCGACCTTTCATGACATCGACATGCAACGTCAAAATGCGACCAATGACTGTCGAACTTCAACAGACTGTCTTTCTGTCTTCCAGTCGACTGTAATGGTTGAACATTTGAACCACTCTAACTTCTTCTTTGTAACTGAACGTAATGGGAAGGCACCCAAGCGTCTTAGACTTCTTTATAAGCATGTAAATTATTGTAACATACATCTTATCTTGATCAATCTAGAACAGTTCGCATTCCTGCATATTGTCTGTGTGTATTTTTGTTATATGTATTGCGTAATCCTACTTTTGCTCATTCTGTTTATTAAGCTTCCACCATAACAAAGCCGACTCATTCAGTCGAACTGTTGTCCCCCTCATGCTGCCTGGACACGATACGGATCAAAAACCGTGGATTATATAGTTTTGGCGCTTCAACTTCTTAACTTGTTTATGTCGTTGTTTACTTAACGGTGGGGCCGGTGGGCCTCTCCACTTCCCACGCATTTTGATAAGGTTTGAATGGTGGCTTTTATAATGAAGTTCCACGTTATATTTCGAATATATTATGGTTTGTGATATGGTTTTATCGAGTGGTTTGTTGGAAATGTAATGTGGCATATTATATGGTTTGTTGGCTCCTTCGGTTATGATTTGGTTTGTTATATTGTTATATGTGTTGGCATATAGTTCTATGATGTGGCATATTATATTCCAATGGGGTCTCAGTGTTGACATGGGGTCGAGGGCTAAGCCCTCGTCCCTGCTCCATTTTCCAAATAAATTTCATTCAAACTTTAAATAAAACCTCTGCCATATACATGTTAAGTGACACTAGCGGAGGGCTTATGCGAAGACTTTGGGTAGACTATGGAGGTCTTGGGTTCGATTCCCATAGACTCCATCCAACTTTTACAAACCATTCTTTTTTACATTTTTTTGCCAATTTTAACCTTTTTTTTGCCATTTTCACCATTCTCATCGAAACTTCTAACCCTAACAACTTCGTCATCCGGAGGCCGTTTCACACAAAACAAGCACTGACGAAAAGTTGTCGACAAGCTCTTTACCACTGTAAACTTTATTCTTTCATTTTTACTGATTGATCCTTGAAGATCCTCCTGGATCATTGTATAAATTCAAATAAAAACTAAGAAATGACAAATAAAGGGAGAAACTGCAATTACCCATAATATAGAAGAGAACGTAGTTACCCATAATACATTTTGGAACAAACATGTTACAACTATTAAGGGGACTATAATCCCTTTTTTAGAGCATTGAAACTTGTCTTTTTCTTTCACAAGGAAGCTAAATTTCTAGCATTTAAATTGAAAAAAAAAAATCCCCAAGCTTAAGAGAGGATTCTCATTTTAGATGCAACCACATGTTAGATACCTAAATCTCTAACAATATTCCCCAATTTATGTTGTGTGATTTCTCATGCACTTGTGCAAAATGCACCTACCAAGTGTATGTGCAATCCTTGCTAGCATATTAGAAATGGAAATAGAAATAAAACTAAAATAAACTAAAGGTCTACACTCTTATACATGCAAACATAAATTAAAGAACAAGACATCAAAAGGGAATGCATAATGTAGAAGAATGTGTTTTTTTTTTATTACATAAAGAATTTAGTGAGATACACACCTTAGTACAATTTGTAGAGGGTAATGAGCGTTCAGAGTTTATCCAAGGGAAGTTTCATTGATTGCCTTTGTGAACTCCAATCTCCATCCAAGTGTCCTATGTGGATCCCCTTTATGGAAAAAGTAGAAAGTGAAATATGGAATCCTTCTATTTCTTACAAGGATCCGACAACATAACAACAATGTTTGTGAGAGAATTGGAATTGTTAAATGGTGATCCCATGAGATGCACCTGCAACAATTAATTACTAAGAATATGCGAAATAACAGAAATAATAGAACAAAATCACTTTTATATTGATCATGGGCCACTTCGAGGGGGCAACCTCCTTTGAGCAAGCTCAATACAATTAACTTGATGGTGCCTTCAATGACCTCAACACACACTTATATACTAAGTCTATGCCCAATACCATGAGTCAAAACCATGGGACATATAATACTACGGGACGACTTACAAAGCATATGCGTCCAATACTATGGGTCAATACTATGGGCTAATATAAACTATGGATCAACAAATACTACGGGACGACTTACAAAGCATATGCATCCAATAACAATATACTAACATAGTAAAGAGAAGGGTTTACATAGGTTCCTAACATCCCCTCTCCCTTAGAAAAAGCTTTGTCCTCAAAGCTTTGGTTGGAGAAATTGCTGCAGAAGCTGAAGGAGTGGTTCTGCGGCAGCATCCTCGGATTGCATTTCAGGCCACTGACGCCTTTGGAGTGTCAAGGAGGATTGCTTGGAAGGCTGTAGATGAAGAAGAACCCTGTCAGCTGCGTGGAAAATGCGCTCAGAACGGTGCTGATTGGCTTGTTGATTCAGGCGAATTCTGGCCATGTGAAGATTGTCCTGCAAAATGAGAAGAATCTGATTGCGGTTTCGAAGAACCGAGTCAATTGCCTGAACTGGGGAGCTGCTAAGGGTGTATGGAAGAAGAACTGGCGGTGTTTGTCCATAGACCGCTTCATATGGTGTTCTGTGAGATGTGGTATTGTACCACCAGAGCGCTGCTAGGAAATCCATAGAAATAGTTGGCCAAAGCTGTTTAGGGATGGGCAAGGGTTTGAGCAATCCCAAAAGGAGTGTCGTTTCACCCTTGTTGAATTGGAAAGTATCATCGTCAGCCACCATCTGTTGAATTGTCATTTTTAGTCCCTGCCAAAAGAAGTTACATTGTTCTTGGTCATACTTGTTGCAGAACCCAGAGTGCCCTGTTGATGAAGAAGCATGGAGTTCATTGAAGAGAGAGCCCTGTTGAACATATTGCACCCAATTTGGAACAAGCAGAGAAAGAGTTGTAATAGAAACTGGGTCATCAATTGTGCAAAAAGGAGCATCTTCCACCATATTGTCCTTACCCTTCTTGTAAGTGATCACATAGGGATAACCCATGAGGCGGATAACCCATTTCAGGTGTGTTGGGGAGGAGACCCATTGTTCCAGAAAATTTTCCAGACTCAGGAGATCAGTCTTGATGCAGAAATAATTCCCTAATAGGTATGGCTGCCACTTCTGTATTGCATGCAAAATAGCCATCATTTCCTGCTGAGAGGTAGATGTGGCTAAATTCTTACCGGAAAGGTCTCGTGAAGGTAGCAAGTGCATTGGTTCAGCAAAGATACCTGCATATCTATCCAAGGAAGTAGTGGAGACTGTTGATGGGTGCATCTGAATGGAATTGAGCTGAGCGATGACACCATGTGAATTCTTCTTAAGGAGTTTTTCCAGGCGATGTGAACTGATGATGCAGAGAGACCTTGGTTGTAAGCCCATAAATTTTTGTTGTGCCCCATTGACTTTAAACTGCATCCAAAGTTCAGCAAAATCCCATAAGATGGGGCCAAGTGTGCGTAACCATTGAACGCCCAAAACCACATCACATCCACCTAAGGGCAAGGCAAACATGTCAGAGCGTAGGCTATAATCTTCCATAGAGATACGCACATTGTGACACTTCCCCTTGCAAGGTAAGGTGCCCCCATTGGCAACCATGACTTCAAAGCTGGAGCAAGGATGGATAAAACAATCAGCCTGTTTGGAAATCCGAGGGTCAATGAAGTTATGAGTGCTACCAGAATCAATGAGTATGGTAAGAGGGAGCTTCTTGAAGTATCCCGTGACCCGCATTGTTTGTGGGGTGGTGACGCCGGTTACAGCATGGAGAGAGATCTCAGGTGGGTCGTCCTGAAATGGGGTGTCAACAGGCGAGTGTTGAATGTCGATCTGATCATCCACTGTATCTGTAGCTGCTTCACCAAGTTCTAAGGCAGGCGGAGAATCCACATCCAAGAGATAGAGCTTTTGTTGAACACATCTATGTCCCTGAGTGAATTTCTCATCACAATTATAGCAAAGCCCTTTTTCTCAGCGTGCCTGCATTTCTATTTCAGACAAATGCTTGATAGGAGTTGGTTGAGGAGAAGGCGTGATGGGAGGTCGTTGGGAACCCATATTTCTGAAGGGAACAAGGGTGGGTTTGGAGCGTTGTTGAGCTGCAATCTTGTCCTCAGCCAGCTTAGCCAACCCTAGGACTTCCATCATTGTGTTGGGACAAAACATTTTGACCTCTGAGCGAATTTCATCCTTGAGACCACTTATAAAACAACTCCTGGAGAATTCATCAGACAATCCTTTTGTGTGATTGGTCAATTTCTCAAATTCTATCTGATACTCTCTCACTGTGCCAATTTGGTGAAGTTTAGTGAGTGCTCCTGTGAAATCATCAAAAGCACTAAGGCCAAATCGTGGCAAAATGAGTTGGCAAAAATCTGTCCAGTTTGGCTCGGGATGAGCTTTGATGTACCAACGGTACCATTGAAGGGCTTCCTGTTCCAAATGAAAGGATGCAAGTGGAACTTTCTGGACATCAAAAGTATTATGCAGACTGAAATATTGTTCTGCTCGGTGTATCCATCCAGTCGGATCAGTACCCTTGAAGCGAGGAAAATCAAGCTTCGGCCCACGAAAATTGTTGGAAGAAGAGAACTCGGTGGCTGCAAAAGATTCTGGCTGTCGGTTATTATTCATGGTTGAATGCTGAAGATGGAGGCTGAGAAATTTTTCATCCAGATCTTGGAGTTTGGTTTGGATGGCTGCAAGTGCTTCCTCCATGGTGTTTGCTCCTGCACGGGGGACAACCATAACCAGGTTTTTTTTTTTTTTTTTGTGGAATAGGTAGAAAAACACAAACAGAAGCTGATTTAGTAAAGGGAAATTTGGATTGGGGAAACAATCTAATGGGTAACTGGGGTTTGACTAGATTTTGGACATTGTCGAAAGGACAAGAAAGCAAAAAGGGGGATTTCAGAAGCGGGGTGATAGAATGAGAAAATTTGGCAGAGAGGGACAAAGAAGCAGAGTTCAGAAAGGAACTCTGTGGTAAAATTTGAAGGCAATTGGGTGAAATCTGAGGAAGTTATGGCAAACCCTAAAAATAGACAAATGTGGGCTTTCGGGCTTTGGGAAGGGGAATTGGGGATAGGGTCCTCAGGAATGAAATATGCAGAATGGGATGACAGGGGTTCCCCAAAAATTTCAAGGGAAACAGAGTAAAAATAAGGGAGATATGGAGAAAAAACTGAATTTTATACTCTTTTTTTTTTTATTTTAATCCAGACTGGAGTGGCTACGGCTCGAAAGGGATCTAGAACAACGCTGAATGGATTGAAAATGGCTGAATCTGGAATGGCTTGCAAATCGATCTGAAACGGCGCAGCAGTGATCAACAATTGTTCAGCTGAAAGTAGATATGGACCCCAGGTATGTGCGGCTTCCTAACAGTTCAGGGGTTTCACTCGGCCACCAATGTTGTCTGACGGCTTGCGTATTGGGGCAGTACCCCTCACTCCACGGTTCAGGTAAAACTGATAACCGCTTTGCCACAAACGACAGCTCTTGGTTTACCTCACGGGTGGGAACTAGTCAATCAGGTAGGGGTCGTTGCCCTTTTCGTTGGCAGGTCCTCTTAATGGGCCAACTACTTCGGGGTTCCTATGGTACTCCTCACAATGAGTTTTAGGACTTATGTCCAAGTACTTCCCACAGTTAAGCAGATAGGGATGATTCCCAAATCCGAACCTGCAACAGAAAAAATTTGGGCAGAAATTCCACCCAATGTTCAAAAACCGGATCTATATTGCTCAGAATCGCTATTATAGCATGTTTCTGGAACTGGAACAACCACTCTGCTTCTACCCATGAAAGCGGAATAGAAATCTGGGCACTC
The DNA here is from genome assembly GCA_027924585.1 of Larix kaempferi. NCBI lineage: Eukaryota > Viridiplantae > Streptophyta > Pinopsida > Pinales > Pinaceae > Larix > Larix kaempferi. The sequence goes on along the minus strand of BSBM01000798.1, from coordinate 4,022,919 downwards.
GGTCAAAAGATTTTCTCGCCGCAATTTCCGCGGCCGTCACCGAAATTCTGAAAAATTGTTGATTTTAAATCCGCGATATCTCCACTTTTAGAACTCCAAATGAGATGATTTTTTTTTTGAAACTGCGTATTTTTGAAAGAGGAATTCAGATATGCAATCGGTTTCTTCTGATTTTGTGCAAAAATTTTCAGAAATTGATCTGAAAGTCGCCGCCCAAAAAAAGAAAAAAAATTTCCCACTTGTGCCAAGGAAAGTGCTCTGATACCAGATGAGATGCACCTGCAACAATTAATTACTAAGAATATGCGAAATAACAGAAATAATAGAACAGAATCACTTTTATATTGATCATGGGCCACTTCGAGGGGGCAACCTCCTTTGAGCAAGCTCAATACAATTAACTTCACGGTGCCTTCAATGACCTCAACACACACTTATATACTAAGTCTATGCCCAATACCATGAGTCAAAACCATGGGACATATAATACTACGGGACGACTTACAAAGCATATGCGTCCAATACTATGGGTCAATACTATGGGCTAATATAAACTATGGATCAACAAATACTACGGGACGACTTACAAAGCATATGCATCCAATAACAATATACTAACATAGTAAAGAGAAGGGTTTACATAGGTTCCTAACATCCCAAGGGCTTCTTTTATAGGCACAAGGGTGGTAAAAAGGAAGGATATAGATCCGATGTGGTTTCTTTGTATTCCCTTGATTTCTTAGTGGAGAAGTTATGGTTTTGGTAGTTAGATTCATTGTTGATTTCGACCATGTCAAGATATGTGTCCACTTTTAGCCACTTCTTCCTTGGGAAAGCACAAAATGATGAATGACACCTGGATTTCACTTTTTGGGACCATGTCATGGATTTTTGTGCAATATGTGTGATCGAGGTAACATTTCTCAAAGGAAAATGCATGACCCTCTAGATATGGTTAATTTTCGGGTTTGAATTTCAATTTTTGGACATTTTGGTCACTTCCTCAAGTCATATGGATGATGTGAGATGTGAAATGGTGCTTGTTAGTACTGGATTTGTACATTTACTTTTTCTATATTTTGTATTTCTTTTCTTTTCTTTTCTTCATTTTTCTCTATAAGTTTATTTTCAATTTTTAGACCTTTTTTTTATTTCTTACTTATATTTATGCTTTTTAAAAAGATTATAGGTTATAATTTGGCTTATATATTTAAATTCTTCCTAAAAAGTATTATATGATTGTTTTCATCTATATGCTAACCCATTTTGCCTAAGTCTTCTTTTGATTTCTTAGCGTATGTGATTTTACAAATTCCGGCAGCGTAATATATGGAGGTTATACAGACTGGCGCTGCTGGAATGTTTGTTTTTCTCTATTTTAGCCATGGTCATTGGGCACAAATTACGAGGATATGGAAGTGAATTTAAAAAAACCCAAAGAGGTTTTTTTCAAGCACGGGCTCATACAGAAAAAAACCTCTCTCATCTTTTGCATAGGTGTCCAAGATCAAGAGATATGGAGGGTTCTTTGAGACGCATTTTTCATAAATTCTCCAGATTTCCCTCAGATTCCAATTTTGCTATTTTGGGCATATTCGAACCTAGAGTTTTGGATCTGATAAACAGTCTTTGTAACTCTTATGTAATTATAAAAAGGAGAACAATAGTGGTTCTAGGGGGTTAGGTTGGATTTTTGTTCTGGAAAGGGTTAGATGCTTTCAAGCTATTGTACCAGAGACATATGACAGACTCTCAGTAAGTTTTGAAGACTGTTTATTTGGAATGAGACATATAATATAAGCCATGTTTGATCTATATTTTTAGTTGAAGTTTATGATCAGTTTGATCACCTTTCTTATCACTTTGTTTCTTGATAAAATAAATTATCCTAAGATGCTTTTAAGTTTGTGGACTTAACTAAGTTCTTTTATTGTGTGTACATGGCTTATGTCTATGTTTCAGAATTATTTGTTCAGATCTTCAAGATTGATTTCTGATTTAGCCATCATATGTTGTTTTTATTTCATTACCGTATCCATGAATGATTCCTTCACAATCTACAAAATTTAAACCATCTTTGTAGTTTTTGCTTTGGATGTTCTAGCTTGTACTTTTGTAGTATAGTTACAATTTCTAGTGCAAACATCTTTTGGCACCATTTTCGGGGATGGAAGTGAAGAAAATATTCCTTGGGAGAACAACAAAGCATAGATCCAGTATTTGATGGTGAGCAAGGGTTGGTTACATGGTTTTGACTACAATTTTTCACCGGCAACTCCACAGAAGAAGGATCTATTGGTGACTCCACTGGTTCAAGATGTCAAATACCATGGACGCCATTGTGGCTCGGAGGTTTCCAACTTTCAATTTTTCAGTTGTTCGAGGCTTTCCAAATGCAATACCTATCATGGATGAGTGGGGAGATTTCCTTCCACGTTTAAGAGAGAAAAAAGATGACAATCCAACAAGACATTTGTTGAAATTCCATGAGGTTATGTATTGGCTAAAGAATTCATCATGAAGATGTACTAATGAAAATGTTCATGTATTCTCTCAAGCGAGATGCACAAGAATGGTATTTTTCTCTTCCCGCTTCTAGCATATCCTCCTTGAAGGAATTCCATACAACGTTCAGCAAATATTGTAAAATGTATTATTCTGTTGACACACTTCTTGAAGATTGTTGTGAATAGTTCGAATCATGTATTCGATAGATAGTAGAGTGTTCCTCTTGTGATGAACTTTATGAAGATGATCATGATCAACAATTTCTCAACCCCTTTTATTTGTCCTTTATACCACGTATTCAAGATAAGAAGTTTACTAAGGAAGACTTTCAGAACACATCCATTGATATTGAAGCATGTGGTAGTCATGTGCAAGAGGAATTGCACGCGATTGAAGAGTTTTTCCGAAACAAACAAATAGAATATCATGCTTATGCATATTCAGATCAGTCTACTAATGAAGAGATTGATGTAGAAATATTTGGTTCTCATGACTCTCAAGAAGTTTCTGGTTTTTTTCATGATAATATATTGTCACAAAAGGTTGTTCAGGATCTATTAGATGAAGAAAAACATGAATCTTCATCATCACCATCAGAAACTTATCAGCAAAAGGATGTTCAAAAAAATATTCATATTGTAGTTGTCACGTCCCCATTTTGACCCCCTTCGCATTAAATCGTAAATGATGTAAATATTATTACTAAATCAATGGTGGGGCCTTGGCCTTGAGCTCCTCACCATGATTAAGTAATAATATTTACATCATTTACGATTTAATGCGAAGGGGGTCAAAATGGGGACGTGACATACCCCTCCCCTTACATTAGCACTGTCCTCAGTGCTCATCAAAACTGAACAAAAATGGATATGCCACCCTCATGGCATCCTCCAGCTCCCATGTAGCCTCATCGGGACCGTAGTGCCTCCATTGCACCTTTACCTGTCCGATGGCTCGATTCCGAAGCAATTTTACCTTCTTGTCTAGGATGCATAACGGATCGGTTTGGAATTCTCCCTCGGGTTCCACCTGGATCACATCCCAATTAATCACATGGTTAGGATCATGTACATATTTCTTAAGCAAGGAGACATGAAAAAAATTATGAGCTTTAGTGCTAGCAGGAAATGCAAGTCTATATGCAACTGGCCCTATTCTTTCAAGCACTTCAAATGGTCCGCAGTATCTAGGTGATAGCTTGGCACAACTCCCAAGCTTCAAGGAACTCTTCCTTGATCTCACTCTAAGATATACATGATCCCCAACATTGAATTCCCTATGCATTCTATGTTTATCTGCATAGATCTTGTGTCTATCCTGGGCTGCTTTTAAATTTTGCCGGATCTTTGCAACCTCTTGTTCCATTTCCTTAAGCAATTCTGGCCCAAGTACAATTCGGTTCATTGGATTGTCCCAAGTCACTGGTTTCCTACACCTTCTGCCGTACAAAGCCTCATATGGACTCATTCCCAATGATTCTTACTACCCATTATTATATGCAAACTCTACCAGGTGTATATAATCCTCCCACTTAGATGGCTTGTCCATTACATACATGCGAAGCATGTCTTCAAGCACCTGATTTACTCTTTCTGTTTGCCCGTCTATTTGAGGATGGTACGCGGTGCTAAAGTTCAACTGTGTACCCAAATCTGCAAAGAGACCTTTCCAAAAATTGGAAGTGAACTTGGTATCCCTGTCAGAAATTATTGCCTTAGGCAACCCATGTAATCTGAAAATTTCCTTCATGAAAATGTTTGCAATGGCATCGGCTTTATGTGTGGATTTAACCGGTATGAAATGTGCTGCCTTTGTTAACTTGTCCACCACAACCATGATGGAATCATGTCGTCTCACAGTCATTGGCAATCCTGTAATAAAATCCATGGAAATTATTTCCCATTTCCATTCTGGGATTGGCATTGGGTGCAATAAACCTGCGGGGTGTTGGTGTTCAACCTTCACTTGCTGACATTTCATACACTTAGAGATGTATTCAGCGACATCCTTCTTCATGCCTGGCCAGAAATAATATTTTCTTGTTGTAGCAAATGTTTTCTGATATCCTGGGTGACCAGAGTACGAAGACTCATGAATTTCATCCATAACGATTCTCCTCAAATTTGCCGCATTTGGAACATAGACTCTATTCTTATACGTAAGAAGTCCTCCTTCTTCCAAATGATAGCCTTCATACTTCTTGCCAAGGTCTTGCTGCTGCAATTTGTCCTTTATCTGCTCATACACTTCATCCTCAACCATATGGTTAACAATCTGCTGCTTCAAATCTGGTTGGCAAGTACTAAGCGCTGCCACATACATTTCATGTACCTTCCTGCTGAGTGCATCAGCCACCTTGTTTTCTTTCCCTTTTATGTGTTTGATCTCAAAATCAAATTCACACAAAAATTCCAACCATCTAGCTTGCCTAGCATTTAAAGTTGGCTGATCAAATAAGTATTTCAGACCGTAATGGTCTGTCCTTAACTCAAATTTTCTTCCCATTAAGTAATGCCTCCACATCTTCAAGGCATGTACTATGGCTGCAAGTTCTATATCATGAGTAGCATAGTTCTTCTCATGCTCCTTCAACTTTCTTGACTCATAGCATATCACGTGGTTGTCTTGCATAAGAACTCCTCCAAGTCCTTGATTGCATGCATCGGTACACACCACAAAGTCTTTTTATGGGTCTGCAATTTTCAAAATTGGTGCACTTGTAAGAAGATTCTTCAACCATTGAAAACTTTCCTCACATCTTGGTGACCATTCAAACTCTATCCCCTTCTTTTGCAAAGAAGTGATCGGGTTTTCAACCTTGGAGAACTCCTCAATAAACCTCCTGTAGTAACCAGCAAGGCCCATAAAAGATCTCACATCAGTCACATTCCTTGGAGTTGGCCAATTCATAATGGTTTCAATCTTCTCAGGGTCTACAGATATCCCTTCGTCGGAGATGATGTGACCCAAATAATGAATTCTATCTTTATAAAAGTCACATTTACTCAACTTTGCATACAACTTATGCTCCCTTAGTAATTGCATTGTCATTCTCAAATGTTCTTCATGCTCTTCTTCATTCTTAGAATAGATGAGAATGTCGTCTAGGAATACAAGAACAAACTTATCCAAATACTTGCTAAAAACATTATTCATGAGACACATGAATGTAGCTGGTGCATTTGTAAGACCGAATGGTACCACTACAAACTCATAGTGTCCATACCTTGTTCTAAAGGCTGTCTTATGAATGTCTTCTTCTTTGATTCTTACCTGATGGTATCCGGACCTTAAGTCAATCTTTGAAAATACCTTTGCTCCTCTCATTTGGTCAAAAAGGTCATCAATTCGGGGCAATGGGTATTTGTTCTTCACAGTGACTTTGTTCAACTGCCTGTAGTCAATACATAACCTGAGTGTTCCATCTTTCTTTTTCACAAATAGAACAGGTGCTCCCCACGGGGACACACTTGGCCTAATATATTTCTTTTCCAGCAACTCTTGTAATTGCATTTTCAGTTCTAGCAATTCTGGTGTACTCATCCTGTAGGGTGTCTTAGACACTGGTGCCGCTCCTGGCACAAGTTCAATTGTAAAGTCGATGTCTCTCTTTGGAGGGAGTCCTGGAATATCATCGGGAAAAACATCCCTGAATTCTTGCAATACATGATAGTCCTCCAATTTAAGAGTTTCACTCTCTGCTGCCTCTAAAACGTGGGATGCATACAGTTGACATCCCTTCCTACAGAACTTCTTCAGCTGCATGGCTGAAACCTGTCTAACAGAAGTCACCTTTGGAATGCCTCTTACAACCCTCGGGTTTCCTTTTCAAATGTCTTATTGTAGCAGTCAAGTTTAACCCGGTGTGCTTCTAACCAATCCATTCCAATGAGAACATCATAGGAACCAAGTGGCAAAATATTCAGATCTGCATAAGTGAATAGCCCATCCATCTCTAATGGACATTTCTCTACTATTTCACTAACTTTTCTCTTGGTTCCAGTGGCTAGTTGAACTAACCATGATTTAATTTCTTGAAAGCACAAATCTCAACAATTCTAGGAGTGACATAACTGTGAGTAGATCCAGGATCAATCAAAATAGAAATAGATTGCTTAACAATCTTACCTTCAACTTCAACCACAGTTGATTGATGGTCTGCTTGGCGGTCTTCTACTGCTGCATAGATTCTAGGGATTGCTCTCGCCACTTGACCCACAGTTCCAGCTCCTTGGATGTTGTGAACTTGATTCGCATTCCCATTTCGATGTGGACAGTTCCTAAGCATGTGGTCTCCTCCACAACCCCAACATTGAAGTGGTTCTCTTGGCTCCTTTGGATCTCTTGGCTTGTCTCCCATCATCCTAGTTGGCTTAGTCACAACCTGTGATGGCTGCCTTTGCTGATTCTGGAATTGAGGAGGCTTGAACCCCTTCTTCCTTTGATCAAACTTCTCATTTTTCTTATCCTTCCATGCCTTATGGAATTCTGGTTTGCTTCTGTTCTGATCAAAGCAATACTTGGCCTTTCGCATGGCCTCCTCTAGAGTTCGAGGTTCATCGAACTCAATTCTATATTTATATGACTGGGGCAATCCACTTAGGAAACGCTGAATTTTCACCTTATCATCTCGAATGTACTTGACATACCTCAGCAGCTCCAAGAACTTGTTTGCATATTCTTCCATGGTCAATTGTCCCAACCTCAGCTCATGGAACTCTTTGATCTTATCATCATAGTACCTATCAGAGAGGTACTTCTGCTTGAAGTATTTCTTGAACTGCTTCCACACAATCTTTCTTTCATTGATCTTCTTCACTTTCCTGGTGTGTTCCCACCATATAGATGCTCTTCCATTCAAGTTGAAGATGGCAACCCTTGCCTTCATATTTCCCGAGTAGTCTTGGACTTGGAAATATTTTCTCATCCCAAGAAGCCAAGCTTCAGCTTCTTGAACAGATTTTACCTCTCCATCAAATGTAGGAGGTTTTGCCTTCTTAAATTCTCCATGTGAATTGTTCTTGTAGTGCTTCTTCCTCTTACTCATGCGAGATGAAGAGCCTGAACCCTCAATGGATTCTTCAGAGTCAGATGATTCATTAGAAGAGATTTCTGGAGTATATGTCCCGTCTGTAGAAACTCTTCTTGGGCTACTGGCCCTCTTAAGGGAATTTCTTCTAGAGCTACTCCCACCCCTTTCTGGATTTGATGTCTGATGCCCAGAGTTTATTTGCCTTTGGATGTCTGTCAAAATCTGTAGCATGGATGCATTGAACTGATTTTGTTCTTCCTGAGCTTTAATCATCCTTTCATTATCTTCTCTGCAACTTTGCAATTCCTCTCTTAGGCTTCTCATGGTGGCCGCAATACCTGGAGGGGTCTCTTGATTTCTTCTCCCATTAGATTCTGTTTCAACATTTTCAACATGTATGTTTTCCCCCATGGCATCTGTCTCAGGCTCATAGGGATCCTGTGCATCATCCATGATGTTCATTTTCTTGGCCCAACCAAGATCCAAAATTCTCTGACTGTATTATCTAGAGTGTTACCCTGCTGTAACTGTGACTCTCTGAAATGTGTTCATCAACACAATTGTTAGCTGCATTACATTCTCAGAATTCACAATTTACATCATGCACGTGGGAAAACATTACGTTGACAATCATAGAATTCTCTTACAACCAACGAAATATGAGGGGGAAAAAGAAAAAGGGGTCAAGGGGGCTTGCCCCCTTGTGGCTCGCCACAGTAGGGCGAGTCGAGGGCAGCGCCCTCGTTTTTTTTTTTTTTTTTAGGAATCACGCTGCATCGGGCGGTTCGCTGAATCCTGCTGCAACGGGCAGTTCGCTGAATCCATCCGCGACGGGCGGTTCACTGATTGCTCCCAAAACTGCAGGGCGGTTCATTGAATGCTCCTGCAATTGCGGGGCGGTTCAGTGACGGATTCCGCAATTGCGGAGCAGTTCGCCGAACGCTTCCGCAATGGCGGGGCGATTTGTCGAAGGCTCCCGCAATTACAGAGCCATTCGGCGAAGGCTTCCGCAGTTGCAGAGCCATTTGGCGAATGCTCCCGCAATTGCGGAGCCATTCGGTGAATGCTCCCGCAATTGCGGAGCCATTCGGCGAAGGCTTCCGTAGTTGCGGAGCCATTCGGTGAATGCTCCCGCAATTGCAGAGCCATTCAGCGAATGCTCCCGCAATTGCGGAGCCATTCGGCGAAGGCTTCTACAATTTCGGAGCCGTTCGCGAAATGCTTCCGCCATTGCATGGAATGCTTCCCTGGTTTCGGGTGATTTTTCGGAACGATTCGGCGAAGTCTTCCGCAGTTGCGGAATGATTCGCCGAAGTCTTCTGCAGTTGCGGAATGATTCAGCGAAGTCTTCCGCAGTTGCGGAACGATTCGCGGAATCCTTCCAAAATTTCAGAAGAGAATTCCTTCCGCAATTTCGGAAGAGAATTCTTTCTGAAGAAATTTCCTTTCGATGCCGATACTTAGAAAATTTTTCACTTAAAAAATTTTTCTCCGCTGTTTCGGAGCAGTTTGTTGAATTCTTCCGCAATTGCGGGAAGATTCGCAGAACTCTTCCGCAATTGCGGGAAGGTTCACCGAATTCTTCCGCAATTGCGGGAAGGTTCGCGGAACTCTTCCGCAATTGCGGGAAGGTTCGAGGAACCTTTCCGCAGTTTCGAGACGACTTCCCGAAACAGACTTAAAACAGAAATTTCCAAAAACAAACTTAAAACCAAAATTTTCCAAAACTCTTAAGATTTTTTTTTTGAAATCTTCCCTTGTAATTGCTATCAGATATGGCCCATAGAGGTCCAATGCTGCAACCAACAGCTTTGATACCATTCTGTCATGTCCCCTCCCATCCTACCAGCTAGATGGAGAGGATTGTGAGGTTAGTCCGGACATCCAGTCCCATACATTATAAACAAACATTCAAGTTAAAATGAAAATATACATATACATGTGAAAGTGCAGAACGTACGTGATACTAAGCTGGGAATCTAGCCCCATGAACTTATTACATAAGCATTCACATAACATAATATAATAGAGATATGTAGATGCATAACTATTTTTATTACGCAGCAAAAGTAATATCATTTACACCTTCACCATACATTCAGATATCCATCAATTTAATAATTGCAAGTTAATACAGGAGAATACTTATCTTATAAGAAAGTAGTCCCACGCAATTGGCTATGCAACTGCAACGTTCCACCCAACCGTAGGCCAGTGTGCTCCTCAATCTCTCAGCACCACTGCCACCCCTGAGCTGGGCATGATCTCTACAAGGAACCAGGGAACAACAGACTCACACATAGCCAAGCATACACCAAGATGAGCCAAGCCAATCTACAATTGGGTTTATCAGGCTGCTAGGAGATGGAAAGGAAGAGTTGCTAAGCTAGTGAGCTCCAACACAGAGCCAAGGATAACCTTGCAAGATCTATCTAGCTTGGCACCCACAATACCTACACACCCAGCACAAGGAAGTACTCTTTTCACTGCTGTACAGTCCCTCAAGCCATACCTTCCCTATCTAGTGCTCTCAGGGTATGCATAGAAGAGTAACCAAAGCCCTCTTGATCTTCTTGAGAGGTTGTCTCCCCCACTAGGTTTATCAAGCCACTTTTGTCCACTACCACTCAAAAACTTCAATTCACAGGTTCAAACCAAAAACGAGGATGCACACAACAGCAGAACACAATTATGGGGCAGGATAAAACGTTTTTACAGTGAGATGCATGAGATGGGGTTTCAGCTAACTCAGAAAAACGTAGGAACTCACAAAAACAAAAATGGGAAGTTGGGGAAAAACCTAGGGAAGCCAAATCCGTTTTTAGAAAAACGTTCCTGGACATTTGGGGGCAAAAACGACCTCCATACAGTCTCCAAATCGTGGCCCTTCTCTCCCAAGCTACTGTATATGCAAAAACGAACTCCCAGGCATGGAAAAATGCAGGATCTGGATGAAAAACGTGTAGGGAAAGACCCAGCTAGCTCCAACTGCGTGAATGAGAGAAGGCTTACTGTTCAGAATGGCTTTGGGCACCATTTCGTGGGTGTTTTCTTGCCCAAGGAGACAAAACACGAATTTCCAAGTTGATGGCTTGCCCATGCACGAAAATGGATGCCATACTTCTCCAATCCCAAGACATTAAATGCCCCAACCAATCTTTGGAAGAATTAAATGATTGGGTGCATGAGACAAAAATGGATAGTTAAGAGTTCATGGGTTTTCTCATTGACACATGGGCTGACCCTAGTGGCTCAAGGGTTTGGTTATTTCCCCTCCCTATTCCTTGGAGAATCATGCCCCATCTCTTTGTTGCGTTGCATAGCTAGTTGTGTGGGACTACTTTCTTATAAGATAAGTATTCTCCTGTATTAACTTGAAATTATTAAATTGATGGATATCTGAATGTATGGTGAAGGTGTAAATGATATTACTTCCGCTGTGTAATAAAAATAGTTATGCATCTACATATCTCTATTATATTATGTTATGTGAATGCTTATGTAATAAGTTCATGGGGCTAGATGCCCAGCTTAGTATCACGTCCGTTCTGCACTTTCACATGTATATGTATATTTTCATTTTAACTTGAATGTTTGTTTATAATGTATGGGACTGGATGTCAGGACTAACCTCACGATCCTCTCCATCTAGCTGGTAGGATGGGAGGGGACGTGACAGCAGTTGATAATAATAATATTACAGACACCTTTCATATTTCATCAGAAGTTTCTAATAGTCATGAATTTGTTGTTCAAAATGTCTATGAAAATCAACATGTCTATGATGAATATGGATCTGATTCAAGCATTAAAGGAGAAGATGATTCATTGTCTTATATATCCTCTTCTAAATTTGTTTTACAGCAGGAGGATTTCCAAAATTCTGATATTGAAATTGATAATTATAATATTTTAGATGAATTTGGCATCAATCCAAATGTTTCTTATAGTGATGATTATGCTACAGAAGTTGTTCCAAGTTCGTTTGAAGATCATATTACTAATGATAATTTTCAGAAATCTTCATCTTTATCATTAGAAAATTATCATGCTGCTCCCATTTTTTATGAATATGATGATGATCTCAAAATCCAAGATCTAGATATTTGTGATGTGGTAGAATCGGATCAGCAGATTCATGAAGACATTCAGTTCATTATTCATGAACAGCCGGAGCCGGTATATGGCAGTTTTGCATCTAATGGCAGTGAGGAATACATGGATTAGTCTATTGATTATCATGACGACATTGTTGATGTTGTTGTTTAAAGAACTTGTGAGTCGATTCAAGGAGAACAATAAAAGCATTATTTGATTGATGGAGCAGTTTCCACACAGCATCAATTTTATCTTTTCAATCAACACAAGTTTTATCATGTTATTCAGGATCCTGTTGCTAATTGGATGGAGTCTACATTAGCAAATGTATCAAATGTCTTGGATATCAAGAGATTAGAATTCTTTAAATGTAAGTATAACTTGCCAATGAATCTTTTGCTGCAGTTATCAGATCTGTTTCATTGTTTCTCAACCATTTGCAGAAAGGTACTTTATTCGGTTTATGAAATACTTTATTAGTGTAATTGGAAGTGTCATTACACCTTAACTAAGGGATAGAGCTTATTGGATTAGGAGTTGTACATAAATAAGATCGATATTGAACATTTGAATTTCATTTGAAGTTAGTGAGATTGTTTCAGCATAGGAAGTAATATTTTGGACAGCTTAGTGTGCAATTTGTCTTCAAAATATTTTTTTTAGTTTGAGTTGGAAAATAAGCTAGATGAATAAAGACTCCATCCCAATGGAGAATGGCACTGTATTTTCAATTTTCAGTTGTAGGACATCATGGTTGCAATATGTGGTTGGTTTTAGCTTGCAGGATCATTTCAGAGTTTGATGAGTAGTAAAGGTTCCAGATCTCAGAGACAGTACAGAAGAAGGTACTAGTCTACGTGTTCTTGGAGCCTCACAAGGAGGACTCCATCTCCTAGTCGGAGCCAGATGTTAGTACTGGATTTGTACATTTACTTTTGCTATCTTTTGTTTTTCTTTTCTTCATTTTTCTCTATAAGTTTATTTTCAATTTTTAGACCTTTTTTTATATTTCTTACTTATATTTATGATTTTTTATAAGATTATAGGTTATAATTTGGCTTATATATTTAAATTCTTCCTCAAATGTCTTCTATGAGTGATTTCATCTATATGCTAACCCATTTTTCCTAAGTCTTCTTTTGATTTCTTAGCATATGTGATTTTACACATTCCAACAACATAATATATGGAGGTTATACAGACTGGCGCTACTGGAACGTCTTTTTTTCTTTGTTTTCGTCATGGTCATTGGGAACATATTACGAGGATATGGAAGTGAATTTAAAAAACCCAAAAGAGTTTTTTTTCAATAACGGGCTCATTCACAAAAACCTCTCTCAGTTTTTCAACAGGTGTCATGGTTTGAAATATTCGAATTGATCTTTACGGCCTATTGTTTAGGGTTTAAAATATTAAATAATTTACTGTTTTAGTCATAAAATTTTGGTGCGTCTTCCAATCGATTGGAGAAGCATTTTTAAAAAAAGAGAGAGGTTTTTGTTCATCACCAACCCATACAGAAAAACCTCTCTCATTGTTTGCACAAGTGTCCCGGGTCGAGAGATATGGAGGGTTATTTGAGACCCATTTTTCAGAAATTCGCCAGATTTCCCTCAGAATCCGATTTTGCTATTTTGGGCATATTCGACCCTAGAGTTTTGGATATGATAAACAGTCTTTGTAACTATTATGTAATTATAAAAAGGAGAACAATAGTGGTGATAGGGGTGTTAGGTTGGATTTTTGTTCTGGAAAAGGTTAGATGCTTTCAAGCTATTGTACCAGAGACATATGACAGACTCTCAGTAAGTTTTGAAGACTATTTATTTGGAATGATACATATTATATAAGCCATGTTTGATCTATATTTTTAGTTGAAGTTTATGATCACCTTGATTATCACTTTTTTTCTTGATAAATTTTTTATCGTGAGATGCTTTTAAGTTTGTGGACTTAACTAAGTTCTTTTACTGTATGTACATGGTTTATGTCTATGTTTCAGACTTATTTGTTTGGATATTCAAGATTTATTTCCGATTTAGTCATCATATGTTGTTTGTATTTCATTACCCTATCCATGAATGATTCCTTCACAGTCTACAAAATTTAAACCATCTTTCCATTTTTTATTTTGGATGTTTTAGCTTGTACTTTTATAGTATAAGTACAATTTCTAGTGCAAATAGTGCTAATGCTTCCGATTATGATGCACAATGGTGATGAAATTAATGATAAGGCAGGTGAGAAAAATTTGGTTGTTAATATATTTTCCCTTGATGTGTGAGGTCAAGATCTCATCATATCATGGTTAAAATACATAATAAGTCTTTTATACATTCAAGAGGGAAAGAAGGACACCCAAGATGAGAGACCATGACCATGATGGAGAGGAATCCCCCTCTCGAGGGACTACAGAGGCCCATACCTACAGAAAAAACACTCAAATAGGTGAGGTGTATATAATCTCATAAATAGATGAGGTGGGCATTCATATGGTCATATCAATGTCTCAATATAATATGGGATTTAGACTAAGAGGGGTCTAATTGATATGTGAATGATTGCGAGGTAAAATAAATTACGAGGGCCAAAAAGGGACCTGATCCAATTATATAATAGCGGTCCAACCATGATTGATATGAAGTACATGAGTAGAAACAATAACATCTCTGATGGAATAAAAATCACATTAACTGAAGCCTTGTTGAGACTTAAAGGGGGCCAATATCTAGGAGGAGTAAAGAAATATGTAACTCCTCAAAGGTGACTCAATATTGCTGAAATATTGAGTCAAATAGGTCCAAGGTACTACAAATGAAATTGAATCACTATCACCAACACAAACCGAATACGATAGGAAGCATATGACAAAAGAGATTCCATAGAGACTCGAAAAATAAGAGTTAGGGATATCTAGGATCTTCGACCAAACTGTATAAGGGAACCGTCGACCTATATGATTCTCAACATTGCAATAGTGAGTAAGCATTGAGCACATGAGAAGCAACCAATCTACGGGGCACTAAGGTCTCCCCTTAGGTGGTCTAAGGGAACCCATTGATGATGTCTATGGGGATAAGGTACATGGTGCCTCTAGGTATATCCTTTGGAATAGAGGTGTTGATGCTAATAGAGGGAGACCCGATATCAACAAGACAATAAGGTTTCCTTATTATAAAAATGAGGAATATCATTGGATAATGAAAAAAATTGGGACTGAGACATCAAGGGGGGAATATGGGGGTCACCGAGTGGGGGTGTTTCACTTCCTTTATTAAGAGAATGAAGGAATGGCTAACATAGCAACATGTGTGAAACATTTGATGATATCAGGAGAGGGACAAAATTGGGGATAACTAGGGGACATAATTGTAATGGGGATACTCATAGAAGGAAAATGAAGGTACTGAGGTCAATTCTGAGAGAGGCTATTGTTAACGCTTAAATATCGCACACATCCTTCTCGTATTTTATAGTTTTGGGATACCCATTTTCCCCCCATAATTGCAAATCTTGCGCTTGCCTTTGCAGTTCCCTACTTCAGCTCCGTCTTTACGTCCCAACCTACAATTTTCTATTATCTTTCTGTGGCTCGAGTGCGACTTCTGGCGTGAAACTTGTGCCCCCCAGTGGAATTTTTGGTCTGCAAATCGCGCCCAGAGCGCACTTCTATTCCCACTTTCCGCGCTCTCCACACACTTTTTCTTCCTCCACCGCGCATTTCGCACACTGTATGATCGAATAGCCGTGCTCAAAGCACACTTTCTACCCTACTAAGCACGTGTTTTGCACACCATACGACCTAAAAGCCTCGCGTTTCATGTGCCCTAAGGCCTGTAAACCGCGCCCTCCATGCGTGAAACCCTCCAAGAGTCACGCCCTTCACACGCTGATTTTCCCAAAATCCGCGCCCAACTTAGCCTGAAACCCGCACCCTCGCAGCACCCTTTTCTCCCAGACCCATGCCCTCGCTGCGCCCTTTTCGCCCAGACCCGCGCCCTTTTTTTTCCAGTTTTCTGTTTTTCTATTTCAACGCATTTTTTTCTACATCCTGTAGCACCCAGAGTGCAACTTTTCGCCTCACAGCCACACCCTACACCCGTGTTTCCTTTTTTATTGCTCTTGGCTGCACCCACAAACCCCTGTTTGCCTGCACCCATTTTCCATTAGTTTTTTATGCTTGTTGTAGCATTAGAGACATTTAATTTTGCATGCATCATTTATGCATTTACTCTCTCTTGCATCATAGTTCAACAGGTTTATTTCCTACAAACCTGTTATAGCAGTTGCATTTTTATTTTCTAAAAAAAGAAAAAGCAAAAGATTTTATTTTTTAGTCTCAGTTGTTTCTTTCACACATTTACTATCTGGCGATCCTGGGTTCACACCACTTGTGCACACACATTCTCCCATAATTCCAAGTGACACTTAAAATTGACTTAATCAAACTCATTTTAACCCCACTTAGGGAACAAAAAAATAATTTTGTAGCTAGGTAGGACATTGGGGTTAGGCATCCAAACAACACCCCCTTTGTCATTTACATTTGATACATAGTTGTTGTCCTTTAGGGATCCAAAATCCCCTATTAGTTGTTGGTACAGTTGACACTGATTTGTTGGAAGGCCTCTCACTTAGGAGGGCAAGTAGCAAGATTGGTTTCATAAGTCTGAGTGGAATGTCGGTCTCCATTCAGTACTGAAGGAAACCCACTCATTATTCTCGTCGTGCATACTGGTGCCCATACCAGGTGTGTGATGGCCAAAGAACTGAAGCTGCAGGACACCTTTTCGGATGTGCCATGAACAGGGTAGCTTTGTTTCCATTCTTCTAGGGATCTTTTACCCGGAATCCCTCTCAGTAGAGGGATATCCTTTATCCATTTGGTTCAGCATTTTGTATTTCCTGACTACGGATTTCATCACCCTGCAGGGGATACGATTTGTTTGAGATTCCATATCTATTAGATAGTTGTTTGCATGCTCCTACACCCCATTGGATTAGAGAGTCCACCTTTTTATTTTTAGGAGTGCTGCTTGTTGGTATTTTGACAATTTTATTGCCGCTCTGCTTGTTGTAGCATGTTGTTGCAGCATGCATTTTTGAGCATTGTTGTTGGCCTAAGTGCCATATTTTTTGAGCTCTCCTTTTGCACACACGGTTGCACTAGGATTTTTGAGCATTTTATTCACCACAAACCCTCATCACTTTTACACCTATCACCATTGATTCACCAAGACATTCTCATCGCCTACGGGAGTTATCTCCATAGCATGGTTCACTTGACCACACTCGTCACAAGCACACAACCTCATAACCAGATACTTATCCCAACGCCCCTTATTTTACCTCTGATTCTGAATCAAAGTTACCCATATACACAGCTCCATCTAGCCCCATGACCGACGTGAATCCCAACCCATTTTACCGTGGGATTTTTGGTGGTGGGTCCAACACTAGCCCATCTACCACTTCAGCATCCATCCCTTCTATACCACCTACAACACCTACAACTAGCATCTGAGTCACTACTTCCATACCTATGGGTAGTGGATCAGTTCCAACTATAGTCCCCTTGGTGACTAGTAGAACACTTGGGGGAACTTGCCCTTCGTACATGATTCCTTCTCCCTTCACCGGGGATCCCTCGATCCTTGTCATGACCCACACCATTTCTCCACTCACTAGGGGAAGTGGCCCCACAATTGTCACCATGGCTAGCACAAAAGACCCTGTGACCATGTTGCATCCTTCTACTAGTTTTCCATTCATGGATAGTCTCAACCTCCTTGATCTAGCCCGATTGACCAACGATCCGATCCGACATGACCGCACATGGCCTCCCATGCCTACCAAACTCCCTTCGGACATCCCCAAGTTTGAAGGGAAAGGTGGTGAGGAACCCCAAAATCATATCATGTCCTTCCACTTATGGTGTTCCTCCAACTCCATAGTGGATGACTCGATCCGCCTTCTTACAACGGACCCTCACTGGGTTTGCAACCAAGTTGTATATTGAACAACCACATGGGACACATTCCACCTTTACATCCCTTTCTTTAAATTTCCTACAGTTCTTCCAGTTACCCGTCTGTTATGATGCTGGTGTTGAGATTTTACTATCTTGCAGACAGAAAATGACTACCCATATCACTGACCATATTCAGGAATGGTGTAGGCATCGTAGTTTATGTAAGATCAAGTTAGATGACCGCATATTTTTAGATTGGTTCTTGAAATCCATCATACCAGTTATTGCCAAGGATGTGGCATCCGAACGGCCCCAAACCGAAGAAGAAGCCATTCTCAAAGCCCAACAGTTTGACCTCATCTATGCTCAGCCAGGCTACCTATTTTCCATTTTACCTGATGCTCCCCATGATTATTCCTCTAGGAAGGACACGTCGTGGGAATCCCATGCTACCGATGACATCATTGGACATGTTGTGTCTCATAAACAACCATATGTCCATATACCCCCTGCCGCTACCCCATCATATAACCCAATGCATAATGTCGTCATTGGTGGTCCATACCTTTCCTGTGCCACAACCCATTTAGGAGAAACACCTTCCTATGTTCCCATGTCCCAAGCCCCTCATGTACATGAAGCCCCTCATGTACATGGACCTTCATGTCCGACGCATTGCTCCGGTCACACACCACCAACATATGCACCCCCGACTGCACCTCCTACCTACTACAATCAACTGGCTGCGCCTACACCGACACAACCTCAAGTCCCTCCAACTTATTACCCACCGCAGGCTGCCCCAACACCTGATCAACCACAGAATCCCCCTACTCCCCAAGGGAAAGTTTACTCTCAACAAAACCAACAAAAAAACCAACCTGCCCAATGAAACTAGCAAGGACAACAAAATAAGGGAAGAGGTCGTAACCAAGGGAACAACCAACCTCCGAATAGAGGCGGTCCACCACCCAACCCCCAAAAACAATAACGGTGCTGCACTAGCTAATGAAAATCCTGATTGACCATCTCGATAAGGAAAAAACCACAACTTACGCGCAATCCATCCATTCTCTATTTGCGGAGTATATGGCCACTACATGCATAATTGTCCGCATATCGAACGAGCTCGTCAACTTTGGACTCAACACTCAACGCCAAGGACATGCTGCACCACCTAACCTCTCGCAACCCAACACACAACCTATGGTGTTGCAGAACCCCCTACCCATGCAAGGGGTAGTAACCACCCAACCTTAGGCTCCCCCTCAAGGGGTTGTGGCACCACAACAACAAGTTACCTACACAACTCATGGAAACCAACACGTTGACACCGGTACCCACCATCTTTTAATGATGTCTTTGGTCGATATCAACCTTCAAACCCGCCGTAACCAATATGGTTCCACCACAGAAACCGTTCCTACAGATAAGGCTGCTAACATTATTCCCACAGATCAGTCATTATGCATACCCCCCGTACCATTCAATGGGGCCCCCAGAGCTCCCCGATTCCCTCTACAGCACGTCAATAACAACTCTAATGCTCGTGCTGCCCCCAACTATAACATCGTAGATGACTTAACCCAGTCCCCTGCTACTATGTCATCCCTAGAAGTTTTAAAGAACTGCCAAATGCAGCGCAAAACATTGTTGTCCACCATAGGTGCAATAGACCCTTTTGATTCACGGATGATGGCATTTGATTTAGACCAATCTGAACCATGCATGCCTTCCACATTAGCTTTTCAAGTTTCTGTTTCCATCTGGAATCCTGTTATCCATCGGTGTATCATAGATGAGGGTGCCTTTACATGCGTTATGTCTACATTCGTGTGGCAGAATCTCAGATCTCCTACCCTACAACCATCCACGATCGCCTTACGATCTTATTATGTCTATTCAGCTCAGCCATAAGGCCTTCTGGCTAATGTTCCAATTCAATTAGCTGGTAAAACTGTCTTGATTGACATCAAAGTTGTAAACGCACAGATCGACTACAACTTACTCCTAGGTCAAAGCTACATGTACACCATGAAGGACGTCGTGTCATTGGTGTTCCACATCAAGATGTTCCCCCATGAGGGACATGTTGTCAAAATCGACCAAGTCACTTATTATGACCCCAATGCACCCGCTACACTAGAAAATGTTCTCCCCATGGTTGAACAACATGTTTTTGGTGCACCCACCTCTTTGGTTTCCACTACTGGTCTTGGAATGTATTCGAAACCGCAAATGGCTTCCACATTTCGGTCTTTACCACCTCCCCCTCCAACCATTGAGATATCTTATCTATGCACCATTTCGTCCAAACAATTGGTCCCTCACCCCCAACCACCATTACCGCCTCAACCGTCGGCGGTCCCCAACCATGTTGGAGCCACACCGATACACACAATCCCATTCTTGTTCCCACCCTCAGGAGTAGTAAGTATGCCAGTGATGACCACACTCAATCTCCCTGGGTTGACATTAGGACTTCGCGTATGGTATTTACCTGCTCCTAATCCTACTCTGACACCACAAGTCGTCCTCCAACTGGTCCAACCAATAACCACTACCAATCGTCCACCCCCCGGTGTGGCGACAATGTCTTCATCCAACAACACTAGGGGAAAGGCCACACACACCCATATTGCACCACATGCAATAAAAAATGTGAAACCTACCCCCACATTCCTCGCGCCTCCTAAGTGTTCTCTATGCGATGACTTGGGCCATGCTACCCATAATTGTCCATAAATACCAAACCTCCAAGAACACATGAAGATGTTGGACGATTAACCCAATATTCTGGTTTTCAAACTACAAACCAATCCCCACTCACGCAACAAATCATTTCGCACCAACCACCCTTGCGCAATATGCGGAGTCTACAGCCACTATTCACATCATTGTCCATATTTACCCGAGTATAGGTTGGTTCTCCACGATTTGAATCAATATTCTTTAGATTCATCCATTACTACCATCGAGGAGATTCACCCACCTGAATCCTCCTCCCCGGGATACATTAACACCATCTATATGATTTCCACAAGTAGCAAACTAACTTTGCCCCCGACCTCCAGCCTTACCTATTCCGATCTGTCCACACACCACTTCCACAGTTACGAAGAAATCCTTGAAGCATTAACAACACCTGACTACCCTTGGGATGATATGCATCGTCGATCCTACTTCAATACTGAGGAGTCTACCCTTGTCACAGCCAACCAACTTTCGATCGAGTCGAAAGAATTCATCCATATCCAAGTAGACTAGTTTAAGAACCCCATTCCATCTCCTGATTTTTTCTAGGAAGGTAACATGGCTAACATCTCGCCTACCATTCAAGTTGATATTTCCATTATACCCGGTGTAGTCGAGCACATTACTCTAGGTGCTTCGTGTACTCCAGATGAAGTCAATTCCTATAAGAAGATCTTACAAGAATTCTGCAACATTTTCGCTTAGTCTTACACTGAGATTCCTGGTCTTGACCCCGCCATCGTTGATCACCATATCGATACTTGGCCGGATGTCCCACCTGTTTGCCAAAAGCAACGACCCATTCACCCCTCTAAATTTCCCATAGTAAAAGTTGAGATTGAGAAACTAAGTCAAGCTGGGTTCATTTATCCCATTTCTTACACCAAGTAGGTTTCCAATCCTGTTCTAGTCAACAAAAAACAAGGCACCATTCGCGTTTGTACTGATTTTTGTGATCTAAATTTAGTGTGTCCCAAAGACAACTTTCCTACGCCTTTCATTGATCAACTTATTGATGCATGTGCAGGTCATGAGATTCTCTCCTTCATGGACAATATCTCCTTCTATAATCATATTCAAATTCGCAAGGAAGATCAGTACAAGACTACCTTCACTACCCCATGGGGCACCTTTTCCTATCGAGTCATGCCTTTTGGTATTAAAAATATTGGCGCCACATTTTAGTGGGCCATGGCCTTTTTCTTTCATGATTTGGTCCATATCATTCTGGTATACCTAGACGACCTCACTGCTCGATCCAAGAAATGATCCGACCATCTAGACGACCTCTGGCAAGTCTTTTTGCGTTGTCTCAAGTACAACATCTGCGTAAACCCCCTCAAGTGTGTATTTTGTGTTCCTGCAGGCTGGTTGTTGGGTTTCATCGTTTCCAAAAAATGAATCACTATACACCCTTTGAAGGTTCAAGCCATCCTTGACCTCCCATCCCCACATACATTAAACCAATTACAAAGCCTTCACGAGAAAGCCAAATTTCTTCGTCGCTTCGTTTCGGACTATGCTACGAAATTTCATCGTTTCCTTCGCTTGCTTCAGACCCACATTCCTTTCATTTGGGACAAACAAGCACAAGCGGATTTTGAATCACTCAAACAAGACTTGACTTCCTCCCCGTTGATCTCACCTCCTGATTTCTCGAAGGATTTTATCCTTTATCTTTCAGCATCTGAATATGTCGTTTCGAGTGTGTCCAAGAAGATATTGTGCAACAAGAACATGCCATTTATTATGTGATTCAGACATTATCAAGCCCACCACTACGCTACCCCCATGAGGAGAAGTTGTCCCTTGTCATTGTCTTCTCAGTTCAAAAGGTTCGCCACTACATCCTGTTAAGCCGAACTATTGTCGTGGCATATTCCAACCCTATGGTCTATCTCTTGAGTCAGCACCTCCTCCAAGGTTGCATGGCTAAATGGGTCATCATACTACAAGAATACAACCTGAAATTTGTGACACCAAAGAGTACCAAAGCCATCACTTTGGAAAAACTCATGAATGACTTACCATCTTCATTAGTGTTGGCATAGTATTTTTCAAATAAAAAATGGATAATGGAAAAATTGGTTTTGACATCTCCTAAGTTTAGTGAGGAAGGCGATAAGTCCCTAAACAAAAACACACCACATGACCATTAGCTAAGTCATAAAGGATCTAAAAGATATAAATAATTGATCTCGCATATCATATAGAAGAAACAACGGTCTAGATCAACATAGGAAGATATCAACAGCGGAAACAGAGTTTCGTTGAAGAAAATGCAAGTTATATAGCACATCGGTTGGCCTCCAAAGTGACCGTTGGAGAACTGTTAAAGAAAAAACATGATCAATGGTCAGCTGATTGAGTAATGGGTAGATCAACGTCCCACATTCATCCTGCATTGCCAACATGTGCGAAGAAGTGAAGCCTTTGGTGGTTAAGAAATAATAAACCTCCTTCCACGTGTTGTTTCCTCATCATTTTGCAAGTTGAGAAGGTGGTAGGGGAAACCACCTCTCACCGTTGTGAAAACCACTTTTGAAGGTGAAACATCAAAGGTCAAAGTTAATAATAATATCAATGGTCAATATCAAGGTGGAAATAGGATCCAACGGTGGGGGTAGTTTTCCAAAATACTCATAGAAGTGACGGTAAAGCGATGGATAATCCAACGGTCCAGGCTGTGTCAAGAAAGATCGATGGGTGGAACAAGTTCCCGCTGAGTAAGAGGCATGGGAGATAATGGAGACTCTGTAGACAATGATAAAATATGAAAGGATAAAGTGTGAGCAAGTCTCATCATCGATGGAACGACAAATTGGCGGATCTACGGCTTAGAACCATTTCGCACAGCGGAGATGCACGATAAAATGAAAGGATGAGTAGTTGCTAAATTTGAAACCACTATCCACGTATCAATGCCTGAGCATTTCGCAAGTTGAAGAATTGGTATAGAAAACCACCCAGGCACCATGCGAAACAACTTTTGAGGGTTATAAAAAGGGAAAAATCCATGTGAGGGTTGACATTTGTCTAGTGAAGCGTCAGAAGGTTCAAAATGTGTGCGGACCAAGAAAGCGACAAAACATGCCCTATTACAAACTCGTTAGTGTTAGTAGGCTTCGTAACTTGTGCAATCATTTAGATAACTTATTTATATAATGGAAGGAACTGAAGAGACCTCGGGTGTTGAGCATATTAAAATAGATGATTCCCTATATGACAGGGATAAATAAATTTATGACCTCGGGGTTAAATTGTTGGTTACAGAGTTTAAATCCAGGTTGAACAGGTTATACCAGGAGAATTCAGATGTACATAGAGTCTTTGAGTCCACTTTTATCTTTTTTTTTTCCATACCATATATTAGGGTTTCCTGCTTTCATTTCATGGTGTGCAATGAATTACTCAAAGGGTGAGAAAGTAATCATGAATGCACCCAAGACCAAAATCATTTGCCTTGTCGAGTCTTCCACTATTAGAAAATCCCTAGAAAAATTTGATTAAAAAATTTAAATTGATAGAAGTGGCCATCGGATGTCCGACGGCCTTCGGATATCTGACGATGACCATCGAATAATGACCACAGTCGTCGGCTATCCAACATAATGTTATGCCCGTGGATGTTGGATATCTGACATCCTATTCTACTCGACGATGTCGGATATCCGACGATAGCTATTGAAAATAACAAAATATATATAAAGTCTCATGTTTTTCCATTCAAAGTTGTTCTACAATTTGTTATGGATAGAGAATCTAGGGTAAATATGGATGGTCTTTGAGCTTGGTATTCAATCTTAGTGATTGGTATTCAATATTCCTGGTAATTAGATGTGGTATTGGCTCCTTGGTCTGCACTCATGCTTAGTTCATACCCACATACTAGTACTATTATGACTTATGGAAATAAAGCAAGGTTATGTTCTTAGTTTGTTATCAAGCCATTAGAAGAACACTATTGAAGTGCATCATCCGGCTTGTAAATTAATTTCTCTCCCAATTGCAAGAGTGATATGTTGCTCTTGTTTCAATTTGTTGACATAATAGTGGTGATGGATTCTTGGTGTTCAACCAAGTGTTATTTTAACAAAGGTAATAATTTTGCAGAAGTTTGATGACTTCATACTATCAAGGACAATGTTAATTTTCCTATCATTTTGGTTCATGTACACATCGTACGCATCACTATTTGGTCAATGCATCATTTTTTTGGGCATTTTTCCTAACCTTTGGAGCATACACATCATATGCTTCACTATCTAGTCAATTCATCATTTTACTAGGCATTTTGATTAACCTTTGGACCATACACAAAATTTTACTTTACATTGTAGAATGGAGTATAATATATGGATGGTAGATAATGTTTGGTAAACATGAACCTTAGTTGGATTTAATTTAGTACATAATGTGTGTGTATGAATATCATTGATAAAGAGGTTGAGTCTAAACATGTGTAACAAGTGATTCTAGGTTCAAGTTATTGAGAGTTTACTATTACTTATTATCTCACAATATTAGTAACATTTACAAGGATTGAAGAGATTGGACATTCATTCATTAAGGATCCCTCTTGGTGAAATAAATGAGGTCTAATTTATATTTGGTGAAGGTTGTTACACTCCCCCACTTATACTTGCACCACCAAACTCATGGGCCTTGTGGGCCAAGCTTAAGTACAAGATCCTCTATAATTAGGCATTAAACCCATTATAAACTAAAATTGTTATTAGTGGCCAAATTAAACTTTCACTTAAGATTTGACCTTGGCATCAATTCTCTTTATTGCAAGTCAATCATGGCATTTGAAGACTAGTTTCCCTTCTTAAAAAATGTATTAACTAAGGACCAAGTCAATTTTACCAAGGGCTTACCCTCATGTAGTCACACAAAGGATCACCATAGACAATGATCATTGAAGAACAATCCAATTCAAATGGAGAGATCTCACTCTCTAGATAGGTCTCCAATGGTCTCTTGTTTGTTGAGATATTGTAACTTCAAAGAATATTATATTTGTACTTTATTATTCCGAAGATGTTTCATTCCTCCGTGAAGATCTTATTGTATATCCGCAGATGTTTATTCCTCCGTCGGAATGTGGTAACTCGGGTTATTAGACTTCCCTAATGGGGGTCGGCCCTGTATGTGTCATGTGGGTCAAAGGGTTATTAGACCACCCTAGAGGGGTCGGCCCAGTCAGTTGTAGTGGGGTATTTAACCCATTGGTTAAATACGAGCCTACGTGTACTTGTGTAAAAGATATGTCAGAGTAGTGTATAAATAGAGGAGGTGTGTTCCTCATTTGACACACACACTCACTTGAGAGAGAGGCGCACTTGTGGAGGAGAGGTTTGCTATGGTGGAGGAGGAGATCATGTCTTTGGTTTTCATCTTTGTATATTGCTGGTCATCTATATTGAGGAAGCTTTACTGGGTTTTCTACCCCATGAGGGTTTCCCAG
This sequence comes from Larix kaempferi, assembly GCA_027924585.1. NCBI lineage: Eukaryota > Viridiplantae > Streptophyta > Pinopsida > Pinales > Pinaceae > Larix > Larix kaempferi. The sequence goes on along the minus strand of BSBM01000798.1, from coordinate 3,997,086 downwards.
GATAAATCTGTGTCTCTTGTGTTTATGCTATGCTTGTTGTTTCTTCAGTGATCCTGTATATGCTATTATTGTGAAATGGAATGTAATGCTGCTATTTTCTGTCTTAGCATATCAAATCTTAACATGGTATCAGAGCTAACCTAAAGGAAGGCAAGGTATGGCACTTACGACACTTGCTTTACTTACGACAATTTCAAGGTTAGGGTTTTACATAGAAAAAACCAGTCATCGCGGAACTTTCGCTATAAATACATCTATGCAAAGTTTCAGGGTCTGAAAAGTTTACAGGTTGAAGACAACATCCCCAGGTACCTTGTGTGCAAAGGGTACCCTCATATTCGTTGTACTTTATGAGTTATGATCAGTACAAGTTAGGGTTTCTGCCCCTTCCAGATCTCAGTCAAAATCAGGTAACCTTGGAAAAAAGGTCATAACTTGGGCTAGGAAGCTCCAAATGAAATTTCGTAAAACGTGAAAGGTAGTACACAGACTGTACTATCTCAAGAAAATTTTTTTAGAGGCCGAAGGTGAACCAGTGACACGTGGCATGCCGTACAAGTTTTCTCTCCTGTTTTATCCCATAAACAGGTCACGTTGTGACACTTGGCATAACTCTCTCTCAGAGAGTCCAATTGAGGTCAGACCTATCAGGATAGAATGATAACAGGGCAAGCTATCTCAATAAAAGTTTTTAGAGGCCGAAGTTGAAACAGTGACACGTGGGATTCCATACAAGTTCGCTCTCCTGTTTTATCCCACAAACAGGTCACGTTGCGACACTTGGAATAACTCTCTCTTAGAAAATCCAATTGAGGTCAGACCTATCAGGATGGAAAGATGACAGGTCAGGCTACTGCAGAAAAAGTTTTCAGACCCTTTGGAGCAAAAATTTTAGAGTTATAGCATAAACAATCAGGTGCATATTTCTGTCAAAACAAAATTATTTTTGGAGCACCTTTATTCATGGCTTCCGGAATTTAGGGTTTCGGAGAAAGTTAGAATTTTTAAAATCGGAGTCCACGGATGAATGCTACTCAGGAAAAGTGAAATTTAGAGACCAAGATCGAATTTTTTGGTTGGGTAGAAGACCGGGCTTGATCAAACCCTAGTTCGGGATTTTGATCAGAAAGATGGAAAATTAGGGCTTCAGCAAAAGTTGGAATTTTTGAAGTCTATAACCATGGCTGGAAGCTCCTCAGAAAAATAAGAGTTTAGAGCCTTGGATCGAATCTTTTGATTGGACAGAAGGGTGGGCTTCATCAAACCCTAGTTTGGGTTCTTGTCCAGAAGATCCAGAAGTTTTGAAGGCAATTTTGAGGGGTCAAATTTTGGAGATTTCAAAAGTGAAGTATGCTAGTTTGATCAGCTCAGCAAGACACATCCTTACATCCATTCAAAAGCATGAAAGTCAAATATTGAATTAATAGGGTTTCTCTAGCAAGCCCAAAGAAAGCTCCAAATCAAGTTTCAGGGGGAGTTGAGGCTAAGGCCTTACATAAGAAGACTACAAGAAGTCTCGACAGGTATGACTTAAGGAGGTTCAGGTATGTCTTGAAATATGATTCTTGATTAAGTTCATAATGTGTTTGTCTTCATATTATTTATTAGTACAATCTTGATTATTGTTAGAATTGTCTTATCACCCTAGTAACAGTATGAATGCATGTGAATGATTGAAGACATTCATTGATTAGGGCTATATGATTGTACTAATGCATTATGGTGTTGTGTGAGGTTGATGTTGTTTGCTAACAAGATACAGGTACATCACAAAAGACAAATCAAGTTCCATGACCATGACAACATGAAGACAAAGACTCATCCATAATATTTGTTCTACTTATGAGGTATGTATGACTTTGTTATATTATGCTTAACCTATGAGACATGCAGGTTCTAGCTCAAGATCTCTAAATCATTGAAGAGATTGTTTAGGTATGTTTTACATAACTAATCCAGATATGTTTTCTTATGTCAAGTTAGAATCTTACCTTGTGTTAGGATCCCTTATATAAGTATACTTGGAATGAGTGGTTATGCTTATTCATAAAGTTAGTAATCAAGGGTTTATGCATATTATGTCTCTTGTCTTGATGATTTAATTAACCAGAAGAGTACTATGATCAACCAAGAATATGCATGAGTAAAAGAAGACTTCCTTGAAACCCTAGATACTAATGATCATGACTATACATATTCAAGATTATTTAGAATTAGAATTTTTGGAGAATATACTAATGAACGTATGTTTGTGTATGAGATCATGAGGATGACACTAGTGCACACTTGAGCATGCACAGTGGTACAGAATGAATACAAGTTCAAAAGACATATAGAAGATCAAGCGGGAGGCAACCACACAAACATAAAAGATAAGTATTTGAGTTGTTATTTGAAATAGTAAATGATATTGCTTGTATGCATATTTGTATTCCTAGAATATATCATGCTGAGTGTAAACATTCATAGAGCATTGAACAGTATACTACTAATATGCATATGATTGGTAAGTTGGACAAACATTTCGTTGTTGCTTGTCTAGAATGAAACCTCTTTGCTGACATGCTGAGAGCTGTGCACACTCTCGATAGCATGTTCTGGTAGAGATGGAAGGCATCTAGATAGCCACTGTATGCATACAGGATATGGGAAAGTGTTGTGCCAAAGTATTGGTCAAAATAGTTGCATAACTATGTAAATGATATATGTATGCATAATAGGTTATCATGTCAATATGATTTGATGATTATGAAGTATTACTAATCATGTAATTAATTTTGATTTGTAGGAAAGATCATGATGAATGATGAACACTGAACAAGTGATGGATGTTAAACAAAAAAAAAAAGATTTTCAAATCAAACACACTATAGAAGGCTTGTGGCTAGAAGATTCTCTTAGAAAGAAGAAGAGAATCATGATGAGATGTTTGCTCCAAGTGGCTAGATAAGACCATTCTCTTAATGGTGTAATTAAAGAAGAAGTGTGAATCGCGTTCTGTATGGGTTCCCAGGATCGATAGTAATTGATGAGAATACATGTGAGAATTGCATCATCCTTGAACACAAGTTCTAAAGTGAGCCGTAGACAAGTGTATCCGAGAAAGAAGAGGGATTGTATCATCCTTGAACACTTTTTCTAAAGAGAGCTGTAGATGTATGTCTTCGAAAATGAAGTCCTTGGTGGACATGAGAGGATTGGATCATCCCTGGACTTCAGTCCGAAAGAAGAGCCGTAGACGTATGTCTTCGAGAATGAAGTTCTTGGTGAACATGTGAGGGGATTGGATCATCCCTGGACTTCAGTCCGAAAAAAGAGCCGTAGACGTATGTCTTCGAGAATGAAGTTCTTGGTGAACATGTGAGGGGATTGGATCACCCCTGGACTTCAGTCCGAAAGAAGAGTCGTAGACGTATGTCTTCGTGAATGCAGTTCTTGGTGAACATGTGAGGGGATTGCATCATCCCTGGAATTCAGTCCGAAAGAAGAGCCGTAGACGTATGTCTTCGTGAATGAAGTTCTTGGTGAACATGTGAGGGGATTGGATCATCCCTGGACTTCAGTCTGAAAGAAGAGCCGTAGACATATGTCTTCGAGAATGAAGTCCTTGGTGGACGGTTGAGGATTAAGTCATCCTTGGACGTAGTCCTAAATGTACGGTTGAGGATTAAGTCATCCTTGGACGTGGTCCTAAATGTACGGTGGAGGATTAAGTCATCCTTGGACGTGGTCCTAAATGTACAGTTGAGGATTAAGTCATCCTTGGACGTAGTCCTAAATGTACGGTGGAGGATTAAGTCATCCTTGGACGTGGTCCTAAATGTACGGTGGAGGATTAAGTCATCCTTGGACGTGGTCCTAAATGTACAGTTGAGGATTAAGTCATCCTTGGACGTGGTCCTAAATGTACGGTGGAGGATTAAGTCATCCTTGGACGTGGTCCTAAATGTACGGTGGAGGATTAAGTCATCCTTGGACATGGTCCTAAATGTACGGTTGAGGATTAAGTCATCCTTGGACGTGGTCCTAAATGTACGGTTGAGGATTGAGTCATCCTTGGACGTGGTCCTAAATGTACGGTCGAGGATTGAGTCATCCTTGGACGTGGTCCTAAATGTACGGTTGAGGATTGAGTCATCCTTGGACGTGGTCCTAAATGTACGGTTGTGGATTAAATCATCCTTGGACAGTAAATCCATTAATTCCGAAAGGAAGGATAGTCCTAAATGAATTGAGTGGATTAAATCATCCCTGGACAGTAAATCCAGTAATTCCGAAAGGAAGGATAGTCCTAAATGAATTGAGTGGATTAAATCATCCTTGGACAGTAAATCTAGTAATTCCGAAAGGAAGGATAGTCCTAAATGAATTGAGTGGATTAAATCATCCTTGGACAGTAAATCCAGTAATTCCGAAAGGAAGGATAGTCCTAAATGAATTGAGTGGATTAAATCATCCTTGGACAGTAAATCCAGTAATTCCGAAAGGAAGGATAGTCCTAAATGAATTGAATGGATTAAATCATCCTTGGACAGTAAATCCAGTAATTCGAAAGGAAGGATAGTCCTAAATGAGATTGAGTGGACTAATCATCCTGTAAATAGATTGGGATTGCCTCGTCCCTAGACATGGTGAGATGTCTTAAAGTGATAAGGACTAATCATCCTGTAAATAGATTGGGATTGCCTCGTCCCTAGACATGGTGAGATGTCTTAAAGTGATAAGGACTAATCATCATGTAAATAGATTGGGATTGCCTCGTCCCTAGACATGGTGAGATGTCTTAAAGTGATAAGGACTAATCATCTTGTAAATAGATTGGGATTTCCTCGTCCCTAGACATGGTGAGGTGTCTTAAAGTGATAAGGATTGATCATCTTGTAAGTTGATCTGGATTGCATCATCCATAGACATGAGAGTTGTCTTAAACCGAGAGGGACTGATCATCCTGTAAGCGGATTAGGATTGTATCATCCTTGGACCTATGTCCTAAAGTGAGAGGGATTGATCATCCCGTAATTGGATCTTGTGTGTTGTAGGGTATGCTGCTATTGTGTATACTTGTATTGATGAGGATACTTGTATTGATGATATGTATACTTGTGTTGATGAGGATACTTGTATTGATGATGTGTATACTTGTATTGATGAGGATACTTGTATTGATGATGTGTATACTTGTATTGATGAGGATACTTGTATTGATGATGTGTATACTTGTATTGATGAGGATACTTGTATTAATGATATTTATACTTGTATTGATGATGTTGTTGATCGTGATGATCTAGATGAGGATGTTGTTGATCGTGATGATCTAGATGACGATGCTGTTGATCGTGATGATCTAGATGACGATGCTGCTGATCGTGATGATCTAGATGATGATGTTGCTGATCGTGATGATCTAGATGACGATGCTGCTGATCGTGTGATAACAATGTTGATGATCATGTGATGACGATGCTGATGATCATGTGATGATGATGCTGATGATCATGTGATGACGATGCTGATGATCATGTGATGACGATGCTGATGATCGTGTGATGACGATGCTGATGATCGTGTGATGACGATGCTGATGATCGTGATGCTGATGACGATGCTGATGATTGTGTGATGACGATGCTGATGATCGTGAGATGATGATGCTGATGATCGTGAGGATCCAGATGTTGATGTTGCTGTAGTTGTTCGAGTGCTACAGAAGATAAAGACTCAGTACTGAAGATGTTGATGTTCCAGTATTGAAGATGTTCCAGTAACTGGTTGAGTTACTGATGATGTTGAGAAAGCTTCCAATGATTTATAGATGTATCATGTATGATGTTGATGACTCCTTGCTCGTGCAGATGCTGTTATAATATCCTTCTCGTTAAGGGGGAGTGTTGAGATATTGTAACTTCAAAGAATATTATATTTGTACTTTATTATTCTGAAGATGTTTCATTCCTCCGTGAAGATCTTATTGTATATCCGCAGATGTTTATTCCTCCGTCGGAATGTGGTAACTCGGGTTATTAGAATTCCCTAATGGGGGTCGGCCCTGTATGTGTCATGTGGGTCAAAGGGTTATTAGACCACCCTAGAGGGGTCGGCCCAGTCAGTTGTAGTGGGGTATTTAACCCATTGGTTAAATACGAGCCTACGTGTACTTGTGTAAAAGATATGTCAGAGTAGTGTATAAATAGAGGAGGTGTGTTCCTCATTTGACACACACACTCACTTGAGAGAGATGCGCACTTGTGGAGGATAGGTTTGCTATGGTGGAGGAGGAGATCATGTCTTTGGTTTGCATCTTTGTATATTGCTGGTCATCTATATTGAGGAAGCTTTACTGGGTTTTCTACCCCATGAGGGTTTCCTAGGATAAATCTGTGTCTCTTGTGTTTATGCTATGCTTGTTGTTTCTTCAGTGATCCTGTATATGCTATTATTGTGAAATGGAATGTAATGCTGCTATTTTCTGTCTTAGCATATCAAATCTTAACATTGTTTACTTTATGCGGAATTATATAATTGTTAAGTTCTTTACTTCTGGAATGGATTTGTGTGACTAAGGTCTCGTTCTTTTGTTCTTATGTTTTCCCCTTAGATGATAAGAGACCATTGGATACCCAGGTCTTACTTAGCTCCGTCATGAGCTAATGTCTTTAACTTATCCTTGTGTAGGTGCTTTAGAGGGGACACTTTTAACTTGTGACTTCATGTATACAATAATTACATGCCAAGAGGGGAAAGGGGATAACCCTAAACTCTAAGTCATATTATGGTAAGCGCTTAAATAATGGAATAAACAAATGGGGAAAGAAACTATAGGAAAGTGGTTAAAGATCTGGATCGTAGTGGAGGTAGGTTGGAATTTAAAGCTGGCCATGTGACAAGCCACGTGATGGAATCCACGTTGGCCAAGGGTATGAAGGGTTGCGAAACCTTCTACTACACTCTCATTTGGTTCATTTCATGGTTTCGTTGATGGTGTGGGAGGAAGCTCTCTTTGTGATTTCCAGTTTGAAGGAGAGGGGAATGCGCAAGACCGGAGCATGGCTCCTAGTCTACGCAACCCCTGAGCATACCGGTGACATCTAGGGGCAGCATAGGCAGCCATGAAACCATGAAGGTAAGATCTGTCTTAATTTTTCTTCCTTGTTGCATTGACATTTTGTATTACAGTACCTTCCCACTCTAACTACCATTTTGCTTGTTTTGTGTTTGCAAGAGTCTCACTGGATACGGGGAGACATTAGCTGAGTGTTTTGGAGGCTACCAGGGTGTCGAATATTCAGTTGTTCCCTCAGGCGTGCCCTTGTTCTGGTGGTAAGGAGCACGTGGCTCATGGAACAACAACCTGGTAAGTGGTTTGTTCAATCCAGCTCTGTCCATAAATTTCGTTTTGATTCGTTTATTCATTTGTATTCATGGAATGGTGTTAACCCTGTTCTGTTTCTATGACAGGGTGAGTGCATATTTGTAGCAGCGAGTTGGGGCGTGGGTGGTTCTTGTATGCAAGAGTTTTGAAGATGTCGAATGGCCCTGGTATGTTTGGACCATTGAGACCCTACCCTTTCATCTGAAGCTGGATGCCTACTCTGTTCATGGATGAGGGTTTTTTATTGTATATTGTGTTTGGTACCCTTTGGGGTTTCTGTAACTAATTTTCGATGAGTTCCTTTAGCTCATAATTTATGTAACACATAATCGCTATCCAACTGATCCCTATGTAAAATCGAGGTTTTATTTAGATCAGAGTGTGATCTAGCCGATCCCTTCATGAAACTGATGGGCATGTTTGTTATCCAGCTGGACCATGTGTGAAGAACATATGTGCATCTTTTTAGATGAGAGTGGTATCCTACCAAAACGTGAAAAGGGGCATTTCCCAGGGAACTATCCCATGCTATAGTGAAATATGTATAGTAGAGTGTTCCTAATGAGGAATGATGGGGTGATCCTTTTAGAATCAAACCCACCGTAATTTTTCTCCACGTCACTTCTGTTACATGCGAGTATGTTATAATAGGAGTTTGCATGAGAATTTAGTGCTGGTCTGGAATTGAAAAGGTAACCTGTGTATATAGTTTCAATCCCCGAAAGAGAGATCTCTGCATTTCTTTCTTTTAACATTGTTATGGCAGTGGAGTAATCTAGGTTACCATCGGAGTGATCGATGCATCACTGTAAACGGTTGATAATTAGGTTAACGTTGAAACCTGCTGTTGGTAGAAGTATACATGCCAAATTCATAAGCCAAAGAAATGTAGGATTAAATTAATTACTTTAATCCAAAAGATTCGTTGCATTCTAGTAATACAAAAGAAACCTATCTCTACATTCCCTTGCATTTGTAAGGTTGAAATTATTGTTGATATGGTGGCGTAATTCCAACTGTAAATAGTTGGGTTATCTTCCCATACCAAACCTCAGGTTGTCAAAGCAACCCCTAGAATTCAATAATCAATTTTCAAAATTTTGGTTCTCATTTAATCATGTGAGTGAATGGTTACATGGGAATCATATACATGTCAGACTCCCAGCATGGATAATGTGTAGACAGGGTATCAACCCCCTTTTCTAATGCCCACATTCCAGAAGATGTGTTAATACATAGAAGTGATTAGTTTTGAATACTAATTATATGCATATAGAAGCGATGATTCAAATGTTATAGAAGCTATGAATATGTTGGGTTTCTTGAATAAGGATGCAACATCTATATATGAACTGTACAATTTCCCCAGTAATGCAAATGATCTTAGTAAGGTATAGAAAGATATTGTATTACCTTTAGAAAGAGAATCACAATAGCAACATTCATGAAATAAATTCAAACACAATGAAACTTATTTTCTTAAGAAAAGGATGAGGCAGCCTCAATTGCTCCATGAAATCTGAAGATGGTATGCGTTTACTTCTTAGTTATGAAGTTCTTTATTCAATATTCATGGCAGTCATTATACTTGGATTATATAACTGAAATGTCTCAATGAAAATATTAATACAAAGGTATAGGAACAACAATGAAGTGGAATTTAGTTCTTTATTGAATTTTATCCTCAGATATTTTAGTATAGGTCTGGATGATTTGGTTCTTACTCACTGTGTTTTCTCGGGGAAACATATTTATGAAAGAGCGTTAGAAAATGATCTTACTAAAATTTCTAGGCTTATGAAGCATATGACAGGAAGAAGATATGAATATGTTGTTAACCAGTGTGGAATTTGGCCATTTCTCTTTAATGATAAAAATTGTAAGTGGATTTTGAACATATCCAAATAGAAATACAACAATCATCTCCAAGCCCTAGTCATGTATTAGATCAAGTCAAGTAGATACATAGAAAGGGTTCAAGCTTGAAGAACAGAAGGGAGTTCTCTTGATTTACCATGTATTGTTAAATGTTAAGTAGCTAATTTGGTTTATGCGAAAGTTGTGACTTATCGATTAATTTTGAATAATTAAAATTTCCATGGCTAATGTTTAAATATGAATGGCAGGAAGTCATTGAGCAAGTCATCCATGACTATGGAATTTCAATCTGAGATAAAGGATCAAGAGGGAGAATTCCATATGCTTTCTACTCTTGTTATTTTACTTGCATTTCTCTAGTATGAGGAAACCGCTTGTATGAATGATAAGCATGAGAATGATGTTGTTTTCTTTGCACAAGTAATTAGAACAGGAAAATGCCTTTGCACATGCACGAGAATGAATTATTAGAATTTGCATGCATTACTAAGCATATTGAGGAATAATAGGCATGTGAACATGTTGAGCATTGAGTGACGATACTACCACATAAGGGATATGGATAACTCTACACACAATGATTATGGCTTTATGTAATCTAGTTTTTGATGTAACTATGAAATCAAGACTGATGATGTTGTTGCTATAATGGTAAACTCATGAAGAAGGATGAAGGCAAGAGTTTCCTAGTAGTGGGTTGATGAACGGGTTGTGTGAGCTCCCATGAGGCATCAGTAGTCAGGTAACATCAAGGGTATTGATGGAAACCATAAGTGTCAAGTCCCCTCCCATCAGACCGAGCCAGGGAGAGAACATGGCACTAAAACTGGGCATCTAGCCACATGATTATTAAGTAAAACTCATTGATAAAAAAAGGCACATATATATGCATATTGTAGAAACACAACGGAATTAAAATCATCTAAATATCTAACATACATTCCACATTTTCATGACAGCCATTAAATAAAGACATTGCATAATTTAAAAAAGAGTGTACTTATCTTGAAACGAAGTAGTCCTGAGCAATTGGCTATGCAACTGCAACATTCCACCTAACCATAGGCCAGTTGCGCTCATAAATATTTCAACACAATGGCCGCCCCCGAGTTGGACATGATTTCTACAAGGAAAAAGGGAACAACAGACTCACACATAGCCAAAATACACAAAAATCAGCTAAGCCAATCCACAGTTGGGTTTATCAAGCTGCTAAGGCAATGGAAAGGAATAATTGGTAAGTTAGTGGGCTCAACCACATAGATATGGATGCCCTCTACAAGATCGATCTAGCTTGATCCCCACAATACCTACACACCCGAAACAAGGAAGTATTCCCTTCACTACTGCACAGTCCCTCAGGCCATACCTCCCATTCTAGTGTTCTTCTAGGTGTGCATAGAATAGTAGCAAACCCTTTTGATCTTCTTGAGAGGTTACCCTCATCACTAGGTTTATCAAGCCAATTCTGGTCCACTTCCACTCCAGATTTCTTGCTCACAGGTTCAAACCAAAACAGGGATGCACATAACAACAAAATTACAAGTGCTAGGCATAAAGGGAAACGTTTTTACAGTGGGATGCCCAAAATGGAGTTTCCATTAGCTTCAAAAAAATGTGGGCAACCAAAACCGAATTGGTAGATGGGGAATTCAGCCATGGGAGAACAAATCGATTTCAAAAAACGTTTGTGGGTATTCAAGGGACAAAAACGGCCTCCATAAACCCCCAAATCGTGACTCCCTTCCTCCCAACCACTGTGTAATACAAAAACGAGTTCCCAGCCATGGAAAATGCAGGAAAATGATGGAAAATGTGAAGGAGAAAGCCCTAGCTAGCTCAGACTACGTGAGAGAGCAAACACCATGGGTGAAGAATGGATTTGGGCACAATTTCGTGGGTGTTTTCTTGCCCAGGAAGCAAAAATATGATTTTCTAGATTGATGGCTTGCCCATGCACGAAATTGGTTGCCATACCTCTCCATTCCCAAGGCATTAATTACCTCAACCAACTCTTGGAAGAATTAAATGATTGGGTGCATAAGACAAAATGGGTTGTTGAGGGTTTATGGGTTTTCTCATTGACACATGGATTGACTCTATTGGCTCAAGTGTTTGAATATTTTCCCTCCCTATTCCTTGTGAAATCATGCTTCCATCTCTTTGTTGCATTGCATAGCTAGTTGTGGGTATTTCATTAAAGTTCATATTTACATGATGTCTTAATTTACATTGTGCCTGTCTAGCACAAGAACCATAGGAATTTATTTTTAGTTGTCGATACATAAAATGATAAATTGATGGCGGGGCCTTGGCCTTGAGCTCCTCACCATGATTTAATAACGATATTTACATCATTTACAATTTTAATGCAATATGGTCAAAATCGGGATATTACAATAAAAGGTATGAGTTGATTATTTTACCTTGCATAAGCGATGAAAGGGAATTGGGTAAGAAACATTCTTACCTTTCAGGAATAGACATTCTTCTGGTTCAATTTTTGGATCTCTTCAACATCAATGACATTGTTGCTTACTTCTTCCTTAACCTAGAAACACCTTTCCCATTGCTCAGCCCTATACTTTTGAAGCTCACCTGACTTCCTCCAATTTGAATCTTGTCATCATCAGTACTGGACTTGGGGAGATTCCTATCATCCCTCAGGCTTTGCTGAATCTCCATTATAGGAGGTCCTGGGAGCGTCCCTAATACATATTGGTGGAAGATGGATTCCTGGATTCTATCAAAGAAAGTATTGACATGAATAGTGGAAGCCATCACCTTCACCAACAAAACTTTAAACAACCATATGACTGCATCCAATACCCTGGTAACATAGGCCAACACTTTATGGATCCTGGTATGTCACATATGGTTTAAGGGTTTAAATTGATAACTTCTTTACATGTCAACATTGAAGGGTTTAATATCTCATAGACCTTCAAAGTGAAATGGGACCCTGCCCTTCAAATTTGACCCCTGCCCCACATGTTTATACCCCACACTCTCATGGGTATTATTTTTTTGGTAAACCATAGTAGATAAAAGATCGAAACCCTTAAAAATTGGTAGGGAAGTAAATAGGGAAAAATGGTTGCATTGCTTGTCATTGTGGAAACTAAATATCCACAATTATTTCAAACACCTTGCATTGTAATTCTTTGAATTTAGTACTTAAATATATTGATTTGGATGTGATGTGCATGGTAGTTGTAGACTTGTTGTAGGTATGGTGATAGACATCTTGGTGTAGAGTAAGGTGAATTGTTGTTTACAAGTCTATTTACACTAATCCCTCACATTAAACCCTTCCAAAATGGTGTATTTACCATTGAAGCTTGGATTCTGAAGCATGAAATTTGCAACTAATCTAGCATACACCAACAACAATTAGAAACATGCTGCTTGTTGTCAATGTTCATCATTTTTTAGGGCTGCAAATTGCCCATAATGGCTCCTCTTACGCTAGGGAATTCCACAATTTAAATCAACATCCATCTCCATCTTTTTGTTGTATCACCAAGATGCATCGAAAAAATAACAGGGTACGAATTGAACTAAGGAGATTCGAACCTGCGACCTATGTCTAGTACCAAGGCTACCACCTTCAATCTTGAGCTGTAGTTGACAATGGGAGACACAAGTGTAGTTTATTACCACCGTGCAAATTTAATTTGACCTTATCAATCAATTACCATCGCCATTTCCTTTCATACGACGTCCCATAGCCATTTCTTTAGCCATCCACTCTTGATTCATTCTGCATGCATTTCACTATGCAACCATCTCAGATTCTCACTGTGTTTTCCCTCAATTAGTTTCTCAATTAAGTATGAACCACACCCGTTGTCCAAGGAGTGTTTCCACCGGTCTTGAGTTTCAGCCTAGCAACGGTGATGATTCATGGTATTATGTTTCATTTCAATTGCAATATGGCAAACTCAAAGTTCACTATCACAAACCTTCATAGTGAACTATGAGTTTGCCATATTGCAACCGAAGGGAAACATAATACCATGAATCGTCACCGTTGGCAGGCTGAAACTCAAGATCACTGACAACACTCCTCGGACGACGGGCATGGGTCATATTGAATTGAGAAACTAGTTGAGGGAAAACGCAGTGATAATCTGAGACGGTTGCATAGTGAAATGCATGCATAATGATTCAAGAGTGGGTGTGTCGAGAGAAATGGTTGTGGGACATCCCGTGAGAGGAAATGGTGATGGGAATTGATTGATAAGGTCAAATTAAATTCGCACGGTGGTAATAAACTACACTTGTGTCTTCCATTATCAGCTGAACTTCAAGCTTGAAGGTGGTATCCTTGGGACTAGACATAGGTTGCAAGTTCAAATCTATTAATTATTTTCATTAAATAACTTAAATTTCGTGTCAGTGACTGTGAATTAATCGAATCGTGGACTGGTACAAAACAATTTTTGTTTAGAGATTCGAGCTCTTAATTACTCACATATAAAATGTTCTCAAATCCAACCATTAAAAAACTTCTTTTGGTGTTTTCGTTCAATTTAAAAGGCATATTGTCGAGACTCAAACATGCAATGAGTTGCAAGGCTTTAGTTGACTTAGGCTTGATTCCATTCCCCCTCCATCCCATTCCAATTATATGCTATCATGACAAATGTTGAACATACTATGCATGATTCAAGCGCTTCCATAGATGGAGGACACAAATTATACATTTTCCACAACTTTGATGTGATGTAAAATGTATAATTTGTGTCCTCCATCTATGGAAGCGCTTGAATCATGCATAGTACGTTAACCACTTGTCACGATTACATATAGCTGGTATGGGATGGAGGAGAAATGGAATCAATCCTAAGTCAACTAGAGCCTTGCAACTCGTTGCATGTTTGAGTCTCGCCAATATGAGGTTTTTTTTTAAAATAAAAATATATTGTCGGATATTCGACGTCTTGGCCATTCAACCGACGACGAAAGGAGTCGGTTATTGGTATTTTTTCTATGGAAAGGATGTCGGATCTCCGATGACATAGGTTTGTCGGAGATCCGACGGAACGGCCTCTCGTCGGATATCAGCCGAATTTTGACCAACATTTAAAAAAGATGAAGGTTGTCACATGGTCAACAACAATATGTAGAAAATATGACACATCCGCCGTTGGGTTTTGGGTCCAGAAAACCTAGTGAGAAATAAGATGCTATTTTGGGATAGCTCTAACTAGGAATTTAAAAAAAAAAAAAGAATTGTAATAAGTAGTTATAAGTATTTATTTTTGAAAAGAAAGCAATTAGGCTTTTGGATCAATGAGCTTTGATGTATAAATACCTATGATTACAATGTAATGAGGGTTGAAAACCTGTGAATGCAAGAGACTTTTTTGTATTGAGTTACTCCAGTTTTAAAATATACAACCATGCAAAACTGAGCATATTTTGCAGAACAAATATTCTCGTGTTGATCATAGTTACAGCTGGTATTTTCCTTTCCTTCATGTTCATGTGTTCTTTCTTGTAATTCCCTTCCATTATGTTTTTCTTTCTATACTTAGATGAGAGTAAAAATGAATCAAAATTCATAGATGTATGCTCTGAGTTGTTAAGATCTAAGTATTCATTATTTTTCCTCCAAATTCAATATTGGATTCATCTAAAATCGGTGCCCATGTTGATGGAATGTCTATATTTCTTCTTTTATCACCTGCAATAAGATTTTGACTGTAAAATGACAGTTATCTTACCTTTGTGAAAATCCCTATTGTTAAATTTCAGTTGTTTCTTGAAATATTCAGATTTGATTCCATGCCTAATGGTTCTTGTGTGTTTCAGCCATACACCAATTTGAAAACATAATCTTTTCCAATATTTCTATCCATTGCATTTATATTTTGAGAGAACCCTCTATTTTAGGCAAAAATATAGGTTTCCTCCTAAAGTTTGGTTTGAAAGAGTTACCTTAGGATTATCCTTCAACAACCAAAAGGTAAATTATGAGTGCCAACAGTCAGCATCACCCCCCATCATCACCAACTTACCCAATGACCACTTGTTCACCATTTAGTCGGATGAACCATGGTATGGTGACGTCCTAGTATACCTATGAACACAAAATTTTCGCTCCAATATCGACCATGATGATCGTCATCATATTTCCATCACGCTTCAAGATACCTGCTCCTTGGCGACGTCCTTTATCGCCTAGGTGTCGACACCATTTTACGTTGATTCCTCACATGTGACGAGGTCGAACAAGTTTTAAACGATTGTCATAGCAGAGCCTGTGGTGACCACTTCTTGGGAATGGCCACTTCCCAAAATTCCATCTGCATCGGTTATTTCTGTCCCACCCTTTTCATAGATTGCATCACAATAGTCAAACATTGCCGGAATTGACAAATTTTTTCCCCCAAAGCCCAAGCCCCTCTGATCCCTCTCCATGCAGTCATCACTATTTTCCCTTTCTTTAAGTGGGCCATTGATTTTATGGAGTGTAACCCACCCTCGACGAATGGCCATAAGTACATCATTGTGGCTGTTGACTATTTCACTAAATGGGCTAAGGCTATGCCTACACTCAACTGTAAGGTCGAGACCACCGCACGTTTCTTTTTCAATCATGTCATCACTCGGTTCGGGGTCCCCAAACAACTTGTATCCAACCATGGAAAACACTTCAAATACATCATTTGGAAAGAGTTATCTACGTTTCTAAAGTTCGACCACCATTATGCCTCATCCTACTACCCTCAAGGGAATGGCCAAGTTGAGGCTATCAACAAGATCTTGAATACCATTCTTCAACAAATAGTAAACCAACACTAGTATAACTGACACCATATGCTCTTTCCCTCCATTTGGGATTACTGCACATCCACTAAGACTTCCACAAGTTTTACCCCTTTCATTTGGTTCATGGGGTAGAGTCTATTCTCCCCATTGAATGCCAAATCCTCGCTCTGCACATCACCATCGAGCTCCTCCCAGACACTTCACCTCTTGAGAAATGATTACTTATATTGGAACAAGTTGACGAAGATCGCCGAACAACCCTACAAATCATCGAGGTTGCCAAAATTCACTCCAAGGCCAATTATGACAAACATGTCCACCCTTGTACCTTCCAAGAAGAAGACCTTGTGCTTGTTTATGACCAAGCTCATGACAAACAAGGAAAAAGAAAATTCAAAACCATGTGGCAAGGCCCTTACATTATCCAAACCTGTCTCGGCAAGGGGGCATATATCCTCACCGATTTTGAAGGACATCCCTTAGACAACCCCCGCAACGGGTTGTACCTCAAATGTTTTTACCCTTAGTACTTTTCTGGACCCACCACTATGTGTTATACAATTTCATTACTTTTTTGTTTTTTACTTTTTACATTCTAAATCTCACAAGTTTGCTTCCATGCATAACCACAAATGGATCCTGCTCCACCACTCTTTATCGGTTTCACCGATGGCGCAAGTAGATGGTCTCCAAACCTCACCTCCACAGCTTGGGTTTTGTATTACCCTCACATGAGTTGATCCACCTTGACGGAGTGTGTATAGGTGCTACCACTAATAACTAGGCTAAGTATGATGTTGTGACCGGTCTCCTGACCACTGCTCTCCAACAGGGAATAAGTCACCTTTGTGTGTTTCTCGACTCCCAACTCCTTATCTCCTAGCTTAATAAATTTTACCAGGTACGGGATCCTTGCCTTTTTAGAAATTTTCTACGCACAAAACAACTGATTAGATAGTTTGAGTTAATTACATTCATCCATATCCCACGAAATCAGAATAGTGTTGCAGACCAAATGGCTAATAATGTGCTAGAATGGCATATCAATCACAACATGTAGGAAGTAAACCACAACCATGTACCATCACATCATTCACATGCATCTATACATCATATAGGCATACATAATCATAAAAAACAACAAAAAAAGGACCATCATCATCATAAACTACATCCATGTGCATATATATATATATATATAATAAAAATGTCATAGTGTTCCAGTCATAACATATACATCAATACATTGAGGAGCCCCAACAACATCCTCATTATAAACATAGTGGCCAAATATACAAAATTCCCCATGCTCATCGCATTAGGGAGGCAGTTCCATCAAACTACCTAACCTGAGTCATCTTGGTCGTCATCATCGTCATCGTCCTCCTCCTCCTCCTCCTCTTCTTCTTCTTCCTCCTCCTACTCATCCTCATCTGACTCAGTATCCTCCTCTGCATTAACATAGGGGGAATCCCCCCACGCCATGGCCCTCACTGCCTTGACCGCCATCGCGATCCTCTTCATCATAGGCCTCCACTCCCATGGAGCGTCATATCAAATATCGATCAAGTCCAGATCTAGATGCTTCCATCCATCATCGATCACCGCATCCAATAAACGGTCGATCCCAATCTGAAGCATCTCTAGGGTTGTCAAAGCACTCCGCTATCGATGATGTCCATGCACGGGAGAGTTGTTGGGATTTTCCGATACTCCATACTAGTCCTACCAGTATTATCCATTTTTTCATTTTTAGTCATGCATGCATTTTGCATGCAGTCATGATTTTGCACGCATGCATGCAATTGCATGCATCCCAGTCATCAGTCCCAGCACCTAACCCTCAGTTGGCTAGCCCCGGGAGCTTCTCACTGATCAGTTTTATCCCTCCTAGTGCTTAGTGCGCCCTACATGCAATTGCATGCATCCCAGGTGCCTTCTCTCACCTACCACTAAGTTTACTTCAGTTAGTTAAGTTATCTTTAGTTCTTTCCTTGATTTAAGGCTAGACTGACTCTCAATTGACTGTATCACTTCGATGGACCTCCAGTGAGACTAGACTGCCCATTCTGACTCTAGTTAGCTCCTCATGCACCCTCCACTGAGCCTCCTTCATTCAGTTAGTGCCTCCATGTGCCAGTTACACCTACCACACTCAGTTAGACTCAGTTTGACATCTGGTTGACAGTTACTTGTGTAATGACGACTCAACTGATGATGATGAGGACTTCTAGTTGTGCTTTGATGACACTCCAGTGATATTTTGATATCTCCATGTAGGCTAATTCGAATTACTCCCTTGGTATTTGAATCCTGTGCATTGTATCATTATTGTTTTACTATTCAGATTAATGAAACATGTGTGAATATTCTGCTCCTATCTGAGTTCCATTAGATCTATGTTCTGCTGCTCTATTCTTCTTCTATTTTCCTAAATTATTTCATTGTGAGGTTTACATCATCTCTTTGGATCCACTGTGAGGAATTTCACAAGAGTATACTCCCTCCACTCGACCCCTACGAGCCTGATACCCTACCAGTGGTTGTGACCCCACATATGCACACAAGAGCACGTCATCAGTGCCAATATCATAAAAATCCTCTAGCTATCATATATGTTATCGAGTAGATACAACATGCTACTAAAAGATGAGTAGATACATACCATCTGGTTCCCATTCCTGCCTAGGTGGGCATGGTAGCTCTGCATCTCCCATGAATTCAATCCCTACATAGGGGAAGTCCTCAATCACCACTAGTAGTTGTAGCCACTGCGTGAATAAATCTCGAGTAAAAAAGTGACCCACTAGTCCCACATTAGCGTGAGTCATCATCTCTCCCCATTGCCGCATCTGTGGCTCAGTCATTCCACCATCATGCACTACCCTGTGGGGTCGCAACGTCGACACTTTCTAGAAGAAGAATGAGCATAAGTGTTGGCTTGGTTTTGAAACCAAGCTTAGTGCAATGGGCACCTGCTAACTAGTAGCAGCAGTTTCAATATTAAGCAAAAACAATAAACTAAATCTAAATCTAAACTAAACTAGCATGTGCATTTTTGAATTAAAAAACAAGAACAAGAAATATAAGAAATAATTTTGTATTGAAAATGGGGGAAAGCAAGTGCTTGCAATAAGAATACCTCCAAGTGATGAAGATAGTTGAGAAGCTCCAAGGGTGAGCAGCTCCAAACTCCAATGGGTCCTTTCTCCAAGGTTGCTACAATGGCCAAAAACTCAAGGGAGATTTTGGCAGCATGAGGATAGGAATATGGATGGATCTGAAATGAGGAGCCCCTACCACCTTTTTATAGGTTTTGGTGGTGGGGAATACCATTGTGGTTTTGTGGAAACCAATGGTATTGACCAACATGGTTTAGGTACTTTTCCCTCCTTTTTCCTTTTTTGAATAAAATTAATATTTTTATTCCCTTTTTAATATTTTTGGGAATTTTGGACCCTTTTTGAGGGTTTTTTTATGCTTTTTTAGGAAAAATAATCTTTTTGAGTGGGAAAAGGGGTGTATTAAGGTCTTTTGGTGACCTTTTGTTGGCTTTAGAGGCTCAGATGGTGGAAAAAGTGGACAAATGGGTCATGTGAATAAGGAAATGAGCTAGTAAGCACTTTTTAGGTGTTAACAGATTGCCCCTTGATGTGTGAGGGTAGGAGCTCATCGTATGGCCGATCGACATCATAGTTCTTTTGTCTTTTTTTTTTCTGGGGTTTTGGGGAGGAGAAGAGACCGATTGGAGACTGGATCCGCGACCCTTGGAAGCTACAAAAAATAAACAAATATTACATGGCCTCAATATGAATGAGGAAGAATCTCTGATAATGGACGAGGCGGGCATACCCATGCTTGTATCAAGATATATACATAACAATTAGTCCCAAGAAGGGGGATCTAATACACATAAAAAATATACTGGTACATCATAATGGTCCAGAGGGGACATTATTTTGGGATGTACTCATGATCATAACATGACTGATCTCAATAACTGATACGCTGGAATAAAGCATCAATCGTTCTGAATAATGTCTCAGAAGGGTTGATGATCTGCTGAAACTGAAGGTGTCCAACATCTGTAAGGACTCAATGACTGTGAGCCATCTATGGGAAGTATATGTAACTGTATACTCGAGGGAGTATAAAACTGGGGTACATCTGAATACTATTGCCATGCGCAACCCGGATATCTATAGAAAAAATTGTAACTGGTTGTTTCCATAAGGAGACTCTTGAATGTGGAAGAGTCAGGTGGTATCCAGGGTATTCGACTGATAACTGAAAGGGCCAATACCCTATAGGACCAATACCCTATGCGAGTCTCAACGATGCGATCAAGGTGTTGAAGTCGAGCATGTGAGAAACAACCATTTGGAGAAGCACTGAGGACTCTTCTCGAAATGATTCGTAGGCACTCATCATAAGTGGTGATGAGTCCAAGACACAGGGACCTCTAGGTCTATCCTCTGGAATAAATTTGGTTGTCGTCGACAGAGGGAGACCAGCAACTAAAAAGGAAATGATGTTTCCTTGATAGGAGCGCGAGGTGTAGAACTGAAGTGTGGTAGTACTGATGGTAGGACTGACATACTTGTGGGGATGGGAAGTAACTGGGGTCATATAGTGGGTAGACTCAAACTTCCTTTGTTCAGAGCATGATGACATGGTTGACCTGGAAATGTAGGGAACTGACTTGTAGGTGTGGGGATCATAGCTTTTAGGGATTGAAGGGTATGTATTGACTCTGGGGGGGTCAAGCTGATGGGTGCTGTTGAGGGGTTCTCAGGGTGACATACTACAGAATACTCTGAACAAAGGCGACCAAAATGGGGAAGCTGCCATATGAGTAGACATGATTTGTTGTGGCACCGAGAAGCACCATTGGGTCCTTCTTTGTAGTTTTAATGAGCTCCAAGAAGGGATAAAAGTGTGCTCTGAAATGGTACTGTCCTGTGGATTTTGTGAGCCCAGGACTGTTCGTGCTCATTGGTGCTTTCATTTTTAAGGAGTCTGAAAATGATAAGAAGACTTTGCAGTGGTTATGATTACTGTCCTGTTGGTTTTACGAGCCCAGGATGGTGATTGCTCGTGGTCGCTTTTATGTTTAGAGAGTCTGAAAGTGGTAAGTGGACTCCATCGATGTTCTTTTTCGTAAGTTAGTCTCCAAGGCCCGAAAAAGCATAAAATGATGCAAATGGAGAACTCTTCTAGCCGATGTGACTAGAGTATTCCTTTTTCGTAATTAGTCTACAAGGTCCAGAAAAGGGGTAAAATTATACCAGGTAGATTCCCTTTCAGATACGTTTAGCGAGCATGAAAGGAAGCAAGGTTGCTCGACGATCTTTTCATTGTTTTAGGAGTCAGAAAAGAGCTTAACGAAAATTCCCTAAGTGCCTTTTTCATAAAAGGGATTGCTCGGCCCGAAAAAGGGGTAAAATTATACCGAACAAAAAGGGATTGATGAGAGCGAGAAAAGGTCTCAAGCATCATCATGAGTGCGGAAAATTGGATCCGGTGACATAAAGATTGTCAAAAAGGGGCAATGGCCAATGTGGCATGCCAACCGAGGTTATGAGTGGCATTTTGGAAAAATGCCCGAAAATGAGGGGGGTGAGAGCGAGAAATGATCTTAAGCATCATCACGAGCGCGAAAAACTGAATCCAACAATATAAGACTCATTAAAAATGGAGAATGGCCGATGTGGCACGCAAACCGAGGTAACAAGGGGGCATGGGGCAAATGCCCAGAAAATCTGGGCGTGAGAGCGATAAATGATCTCAAGCATCATCACGAGCGCGGAAAATTGAATCCGGCGATATAAGACTCATAGAAAACAGAGAACGACCAATGTGGCACGCAAACCGAGGTGACGAGGTGGACATAGGAAAAAATGCCTGAACAATCTGGGCGTGAGAGCGAGACATGATCTCAAGCGTCATCACGAGCGTGGAAGACTGAATCCAGCAATATAGAGTCGTAAAAAATGGAGAACGACCGATGTGGCACGCAAACCGAGGCAACGAGGGGGCACAGGAAAACATGCCTGAAAAATCTGGGCGTGAGAGCGAGACATGATCTCAAGCGTCATCACGAGTGCGGAAATATGAATCCGACGGTGCAAATGGTGCGAAAAATGGAGGTCATAAGGACTCCGGAATGGTCAAAGCAAATAACTAGGTTAAAAAATGGCTATAAATAAAGGTGAGCCCACCAAGCCAAGGATGCAGTGGTGGGGAGAAATGATGACCCGCGGGGGGAGAATACTAGGTGTATCAAATCAAATCGAATATACAAGTGATATGTGACCTCAAAAAATGGTTGAGATCACGCATGTGAAGAAGTCAACAGGGTTAATGACCTGCCCCCATGCTATGTGCATGGGGTTTGTGATTGTGGATCACATATGTGTTGGTTTGAACGATGGGATCATTGAGGTGTTGAGATAGAGATGATGGGGAAGGTTTACAATGATTGATCATTCCCCCTATCCCTGGGTCGAGGTAATCTATTATGCCCCCTAACTCAGAGGTGTCAATGTGGTGCAGATGTTGTCTCAGAGAGAGATCAATAGGGCATTGAGCAACTGCTGGCGGGGTGTTATAGCATGAGGCTGTGGGCTGTGGTGGCATACTGAAGTGATGATATGATGATGGGGGATTCCCTTTGTGGGGTGGATGCCCCCAGTATCTCCGACGAGAATCACGATGATGATGAGTAAGCAAGGTTTTGGGCCTGCCCCCATGTTGTGGACATGTGGTTTCCTCATCGATTTGAAAGGGTTGAACATGTGTGTCAAAGGGATCAATGGAAGGGGCCAACCGGACAGAGGGGTATCCAGTGGAAACCGTGTAAATGGTGTTAATTTCTTCCAAGGAGGAAGATGGTGGGGGATGAATTTCCTCAATTGTGGGGGGCGCCATCTCAAGGTCCAAATTATTCATCTCGTAGAGGGCTGCTCTGTAATCTGGGATATCAGGACAGTGATGTGAGTAATGGTCGTAAATACCGCATATCGCACAAGGGTGGTTGGTATGCAGTGATTTATCATGAGGCTTGGTGTTTGGGTTGATTTTGACAACTGGGATGTTGGGGTCGTCGTCAAGCATTTGCATGTGTTCCTGTAATGCGGGTAATTGTGGACATTGATGAGTTGGATGGCCTAACTCATCACACAAAGAGCATTTAGGAGGAGCATGAAACATGGGGGGAGGTTTAACTGCTTTGGGAGGAGGTACCGCAGTGTATGGTTGTGGGCCTCTACCCCCAGTGGGTTTGATAAGGGGAGGGGGTTTCATAGAAGATGAAGGGGTAGTGACACCGGGAGGTGGTTGATTCTGGATGTTTGCTACATTAGGGGGTGGACGGTTAGAAGTATTGATGGGTTGCACCGGTTGTAAAATGACATTCGGTGTCGGAGGATAGGTTGGGGCAGGTAGGTACCACACAGGTATTCCTAATGTTAATCCTAGGAGATTAAGTGTAGCCATGACTGGTGTGTTGATGGTGCCTGAAGGGGGAAATAAAAATGGGATAGTATGAATTGGTGTGGCTCCTACATGAGTTGGCACTGAGGGTGGTTGCGGGAGTAAAGGGGGTTGTTGGTTTGGTACCTATGTGTTATGCGAGAGGGTGCACAAATTAGATATCTCGGTTATCTTCAAAGGGGGTTGGATGGATTGGAATGTGGAATTCATAGGTGATTCCGAGTATAATCCGGGTCTGACTGTGGAGAAGAACGATGTAGGTGCATTCTGAACGGGTTGTTCAATCATAGGGAGAACATTTGTAGGTGCAATGGGAGCGTATGGGTTTCGACGCATTTGTAGATTCATGTCGGACGATGACATCATAAGGAGATGATGAGTATTTGAATCCATTGGTTGGTTTGTGTGTGCAGCATATGTGATTTGCTGTTATGGTGCTGTGGTTCCTTGAGGAGGATCCAACAGACGAGTGTTCACCACTCCTTGTGTGGGCAAAGGATTCTGCAGCACCATGGGTTGTGGTTGAGGAGGTGGCGTTGGTTGTGCTACGTGCCCTTGGAGTTGGGCGTCATCAAACCACAGTTGGCGTGCTCTCCCCAAATGTGGGCAAGTGTGTGTATAATGGCCGTATATCCCGCATATGAAACATGGGTGGTTTGTTCCTAAATTGGGGTTCTTACCCTGTTTCGGTGGTCGATCAGGGTTTTGGTTGGCGGGGGTAGCATTGTTGTTGTTTGGAGGATAAGTCTGAGCGATTGGAGGTTGTGGTGCAGGAAGGAATACCTGTGGATAATACATTGGTTGAGGTGCGGCTGGGGGGGAGTATGCACGTGGTGCATGACCAAAGCACTGAGGTGGACATGAGGGTCCATGGGTATGGTGGTGATGTGCCATGGGAGCATATGAACTGGTTGCTCCAGATTGAGGTGTAGCCCGCGAAAGGTCGGGACCATGGCTAGGATGTGCGATGGAAAATGGTTGGAGATGTGAGGTCATACGACCAATGGTGCCATCAACGGCATGGGATGCCCCCGACGCATCGTGTTGGGATGACTCGCCCCGAGGGGCGTCTGGTATAATGGTATACAGATAACCCAACTGGGCGTAAATGAGGTCAAACTGTTGGGCTTTGAGGACGGCCTCTTCTTTAGACTGGGGTCGTTCGGATGCCACATCCTTGGCAATGAGAGGGAGAAGGGACTTTAGGAACCAATCTAAGAAGATGCGGTCGTCTAACTTGATTTTGCAGAGGCTTCGGCGTCGATGCCACTCATGAATGTGGTCAGTGATGTGGGTGGTCGTGTTCTGTCTGCAAGATAGTAGGATCTCAACTCTTGCATCATAGCGGACGGGTAACTGGAAGAACTGCAAGAAGGTCGAGGCAAGGGAGGTAAAGGTGGCATGGGTCCCATGGGGCTGCTCGATATACCACTTGGCTGCAGAGCCAGTGAAGGTGCGTTGTAACAGACGGAGGTGGACAGAGTCGTCCACTATGGAGTTGGAGGAACACCATAGATGGAAGGACATGATATGGTTCTGGGGGTCCTCACCTGCCTTTCCCTCAAACTTAGGGATGTCAGAGGGGAGTTTGGTGGGCATGTGAGGCCACGCAGGGTCATGTCTGATAGGGTCATTGGTTAACCTGGCTAATTCTGGTAAGTTTAGACTCGCCATGTATGGTAAGATAGCAGATGGATGTGGCGTAGTGACTGGGACATGACTAGTCATGGTGGTATGATGTAGGGGTCCAGTAGCGCCTAAAGGTATGCTAGGTATTGAAGGTATGTGTCCTCCAATAGCTGTGGTCTGGTATGGGCTAGCGTTTCCAAGTGCAACATGGGTTACACCAGGGTTAGGAATAGCAGTAGGGATTCCTGGGATATGGGTTATGGTAGTGAGAGGGGGTGTGACCCCTATGTTCGGCATACCCGTAATAGGAGGTGGTCCTGTTTTGGGCATCCCTAAAAATGGAGTGTCCCCCATATTAGGCATACCCAGGGGGGTGGTTGTTTCCATGGATGGCACCGCAGTAGAAGGGTCTGTGGATGTATCACCTATGGTGCTGGTAAAAAGTGGGTCGAATTGTGTCCCAGTCATGAGGTTGGTTGGTAATAACTCGGTAGGGTTTTCGGATTCTGCCTCAAAATCAGATGTGAAGTGAGGCGCGTCAGAATCGGATGACTGTCTGTTCGACCGACGATGTGTCAAGTCAAGGGATAAGGCTCGGCGTCGGTGACGTGGAGAGCCAAGTAGACTGAACTCTGGGAGTTCGCCTTGAAGACGACGAGAGCGTCTGAAATTATCAATGGTGAGAAATAAGTTTTTTGTGTAAAAATCGTATGTGTAAAATGGTAATGTATAGAAAACTCAAAAACCCTAATGCAACCAAGGGTGCAAGAAGGAGAGTGAAAATGAAGGCTCTCAGGCCAAAAAATAAACCTAAAAAAAGGCACTTATTATAGCAGCTGCGCTATAATAAGTGGAGGGATGCAAAAAATGGTCAGAATACCAACATGCAAACAACTCCTAGAAAAAAGAGGTGCTACTAGACCAAAGGTGGATTGTATCATGCAAACACCTAACTAAAAGTATTGTGAATCAACAAACGATATTCTCTGCAAGGTGATGAAATCCAAGTCAGACAATATTGAGTGTTGAATCAACGGCTAGATATCCCCCTACCAGGAGGGACACCGGGTAATCAATCCTAAAGAATGGCAACTAGGATACTTTGTTCATGACACGTCCAGAAAAGGTAAATCTGCCGTTTGGTCCTTTTACCGCAATACCCCCATACAGGGATATCCCGAGAACTGCGAATGGTAGCCTTCGGTTACTGAATGGATTTCAGTATTCCACTCAGACTTCCGGAACCATCCTCGCGACTTCAACCCTCCTAGGGGAGAGGCCTTCCGATAAACTGGTTATGACCGTGCCAACAAATACTAGGAGATTTTGGTTCCCTAATGGACAACAGCTATGTCTCAAATGGAATAACTGAGGGGTGTTATTGGAACACCTATCCCCTCAATACTACCTAGCTACAAAGTTCTTTTAATGTTCCCCAAGTGGGGTTAAAAGTGGGTTGATGTTAGGGTAAGTTTTAAGGCTCAGTTTAAATTATGTGTTTGAGTGGGTGCACGTGTGATATTTTAAACTGAAATTGAAAAAGGAAATGCTAAGTATTCAAAAAACAAAGGATCTTTTGAAATAGAAAAGTAAATAATATGACCTTTTCAATAAATGGAAATTAAATGCTTTGCAAAGACTATTCAAAAAACAAAGGATCTTTTGGAATAGTAAAGCAAATAATATGATTTCTATGAAATAAATTGATTTCCTTTTTCAAAAATTGCTATGGGCAAAAAATCAAAGAAGTAAACAACAATTTTTTTTTTTTAATCTAGATAAAATGCAAATAAATCCTTCTTTCAATTTCTGAAAATTTTTAAAAAGACTTTTTCAAAGGTGCATTCTAAATAGTAAAATTTTCCTATGGATGTAAACAATACTAGAATTTTAGTACTGTAAAATGTGCTATGTGGGCAGAAAATACAGTAAAAAATTAATTTTTTAAATGGATCGGTCGAATGGAAAAAATTGGCATCGCGGGTTTTGACAGAACAGCCGCGATGGACCGCGCGGGTTTCTGTCGCACAGTCGCGATGGGTAGCGTGGATTTCGGCCGCGAAGCCGTGATGGACCGCGCGGGATTTCGTCACACAGTCGCGATGTGCAGCGCGGAAAATGTCCGCAAAGCCGCGATGTGCAGCGCGCTAATTGGTTGCAAAGTCGCGGTGAACCACGCGGAAAAGGGCCGTGTAGTCGCGATGAGCCGCGCGACTGTTGGGAAAAAAGCCACGAGGCGAAAGCCGTACGTGGACGCCGAAAAACGAACCCGAAAATTGAGAATTTCGGGCTGTTAATGGCAATAAAATGGGGGCAAGCAAGAACAAGAACAAGAAATATAAGAAATAATTTTGTATTGAAAATGGGGGCAAGCAAGTGCTTGCAATAAGAATACCTCCAAGTGATGAAGATAGTTGAGAAGCTCCAAGGGTGAGCAGCTCCAAACTCCAATGGGTCCTTTCTCCAAGGTTGCTACAATGGCCAAAAACTCAAGGGAGAGTTTGGCAGCATGAGGATAGGAATATGGATGGATCTGAAAGGAGGAGCCCCTACCACCTTTTTATAGGTTTTGGTGGTGGGGAATACCATTGTGGTTTTGTGGAAACCAATGGTATTGACCAACATGGTTTAGGTACTTTTCCCTCCTTTTTCCTTTTTTGAATAAAATTAATATTTTTATTCCCTTTTTAATATTTTTGGGAGTTTTGGACCCTTTTTGAGGGTTTTTTATGCTTTTTTAGGAAAAATAATCTTTTTGAGTGGGAAAAGGGGTGTATTAAGGTCTTTTGGTAACCTTTTGTTGGCTTTAGAGGCTCAGATGGTGGAAAATGTGGACAAATGGGTCATGTGAATAAGGAAATGAGCTAGTGAGCACTTTTTAGGTGTTAACAATAAGAATGAAGGGAAACTGAAATCCCCTCTCGTGCGACTGACCTTATTCAGCTCTTGCTGAACAACAGTCAGACACATCTGCCCCCATCCAAAGTAGGTACCTACTAATTCTTGCTCCACCAGCATCATCTTCCCTCCATAAATCCTGTGGGGGGCCTTTGAACCCAATATGCGCACCACCAGTGCCGCTATAGCCTGAGTATCTGACCTCTCAATGTAACAAATCAGTATCGCATTCTCATGGACATATGCTGTATCATAACAATGACGCTCTAGCAGGTCCTCCATTGACACATCACTAGGATTCGTTGGTTGGGTGTATGCAATCATCCCCAACCATGGGAGCTCTGTCAGGAAATATACATCTGTGAGCGATATCTCTAATTGCTCCCTCTAAATCACAAATTCCCCCACATCGGCATCCCAGAAATGCACCAGCATGTTCAACAACAAATTTGTTGAATGCATCAGAGGCACCTTTGCAAACTTCAGCAACACACACTGAGCCAGGGTGTCCTAGACATCCTCATCATCCGAGATATTGTCATGCAACCGCCCCAGCTTCCGCTCTCGCTAGCTGACCCTCAAAATCCTGTCAACCAAAACACCAAACCTCCATCAGCACACATATAAACATACATCGGCCTCCTTCGAGCCCTCATAATCAAACCAAGACCAAAAGTGCGCTCCAACATCGCGCATTTTTTCCCCATAGGCGCTCCCTGGAGCACGTTTTCTCCTTGAAAAGTGTGCTCCTCGAGCACGCTTGTGGGACCCACAATCATTCTCAAAGCACACTTTTATGAGGAGAAGTCGCGCTTCAGAGCGCGGCTATTGGGTCTGTTAAGTCAGTAAATTGTTTCTTCAAATTTTGTTTGATTTGCATTTTATTTTAAGTTATTTACTTGCTTTAACTTGATTCTTCCTTCTTTAGGAAATTTTCTTTAGTTCTTATATGAGTTTTTGGGCTTGCTATTGAGATTTTCAATTTTTTAAACTTTTAGTTTGTTTTTGATGAAGGGTTTAAAAGGTCACTATATTGAATAAAGAGCTCATAAACCTTATCCTAAGTAGAGTCATGTATCATCTTTACCTTGACAGCTTTTAAACCGCATGCAAAATAACAAAGAGCTGTTAAAAAGCACCAAAACAGTGTTAATTTTATTCTTGTAGCGCTGGAGCCCGAAATTAACAAAGAGTGCGCTACAAGAATATCGTGACTCTCATTTTCTCCAATTTTTTAGCTGAAATTTAGCATGATCTCAGTTCTGGAGTGACAAGTTACGTGATTTGAGGATTTTATTACGTGCTATGTCAGTTTCCATCATGTGAACAGGTGATTTTGATTTATGGAAGGAATCGTGGTCATCATTACTCCAAATACAATTCAGCTTGTCAGAACAGAGGAGCATTTTCAGCGAGATATTACAACACAGTAGGCTGTCTTTTCACTTCTCTTGTAAAGAGGATGCCTAGATCTCAAGAAGGATAGATGACATGAAAAAAAGGAGGCAGTAGAAACAAAATTCTGCTCTATTTTTCCCGTTTTGAGTTATTGAAGTCAAATGCAGACCACGAGCTGATGGAGAGGAATTTTTGAAAACCAAAGGAGGTTTTTGTTCATAAGATACTCATCTACAAAAACCTCTCTCAGTTTTGTAACAGTTGTCAAGGCTTGAAAGATTCAGTTTAATCTTTGCAGCCTATTTTCCAGGGATTTTAATTATTTAATATTTTCCTGTTTTAGTGTTCATTTTGCGGGGCCGATTTTGATTGACTGGAGATGAATTTTTAAAAACCAAGAGAGGTTTTTGTCCATAACGGACCCATTAACAAAAACCTCTCTCAGGTTTTACACAGGTGTCACCAATTGAGAGAGATGGAAGCTTCTTTGACACCTATTTTCCAGAAATTCGCCATATTTGCCAGGAATCCGATTTGCTATTTTTAGTTAATTAGTTGAGCTAGTTAGTTAATGTAACAGCTAGCAAGTTTGAATTTCGACCTAATGAGGGGGAAATAGAATGACTTATTTGTAAATATAAAAGAGGGATAGAGGGACTGAAAGAGGGTTCTGGATTTTTGGGAGCATCAGGAGGTCTGTAGACTGTGTGTATCTTCAGACTTGTTCAGAGATAAGTACTGTGACTCTTATAAGTATTAGCTGATGAAATTATGAAACATATGACTTTTTCCCCTCCAATTTGTTTGTGTTGGATTTGTTATTGAGCTTGTTTAGCTTCTTAAATGGTAAATTCATTGCTAGTTAATGTGTATTTTCTGGTGATGCTTATCCTTTATGTATGAACCTTAGCACATTCTTTCTGTAGGATCTTATGTGATATGTTATACATCTTTATCAGTTTCTGTTTATGAATTAGTTTTTACTTTTCTTTTGAATGTATTCCCTGACTGTCCTCAAAGTTTATAACCATTTAAATCATACAAAAAACCCTAAACTTTGTTTTATTTATTGAGTTTTACTCTTGAGATTGTGTTAGCTTGTTTCTGTAGCCTTAGAAACAATTTCTGGCACTAACAGGGTCCACAACTGCGTCCCAACCGCGCGGCTGTTTGGCATAGAACCATGCCCGAAGCATGTTATTTCTCTCGAAAATCATGCTTTGGAGCTGTGGTGCCCAAACTTGCTTGGCACGGCTCCCTAGTGGCCCATATCCAACTCAAAATGCATCAAAAACGTAAAAAATCACTTAAATAATTCCCTGCAAATCACACAATTGAATTTCACTAGGCAAATTGAAGGAAATATGAACTTTCTCTTATGGGATCCTCCACACTTCTCCCAAATTGCACAGTGAAAATGACATGTGGTGGCGAGCTCATTTACTATTTATAGCCATTTTGCCCTAATTCTTGCTTTGACCATTATGGGGTCATATGACCACCGTTTTCACCACCAGATCCAGAATTCCGTGCTTGTGATGATGTTTGAGATAATTTCTCACTCTGACTTAAAAAAATTTCAGGCATTTTTTCCCATGCCCCTTTTCGCCTCAATTTGCATGCCACATAGACCGTAGTCATTTTTTCCGAATTTTGACCATTTCACCTATCACAGCCTACTCACGAGCCCTCCGTTCCCTCCATATTGTAGTTATTGTGTTATTTTACCACCATTTCATCAACCCATAAGGAGGCCCCATTAGTGTTCCCCCCACCCCTACTTTCTTGGTCCCCATGGTTATCCCTTGATCGAACACTTCCTCCTTGCTTGGATGTTATATATGTTTGGTATACTTTTATCCCTTTTTCGAGCCGAGCAACTCGTTTACAAAAAAGGCACTCGGGGAGTTTTTTGTTAAGCTCTTTTCTGACTCCTTAAAGGCTGAAAATCTCGTCGAACAATCTTGCTTCCTTTCATGCTCGTTAAAGTACCTGAAAGGGCATCTATCTGGTATAAGTTTAACCCTTTTCCAGACCTAGTAGACTAATTACGAAAAAAGGAATACTCTAGTCACATCGGCTAGAAGAGTTCTTCATTGCATACTTTTATGCTTTTTCGGGCCTTGGAGACTAACACATGAAAAAGAACCCCCTTGGAGTCTTCTTATTGCTTTTAGACTCTGTAAAATTGAAAGAAACCGTGAGCATTCATCATCTAGGGCTTGTATAGATCCACACGATGGTACCTTCCAACCATTTGAGAGTCTTCTTACCGCTTTCAAACTCCTTAAAATTGAAAGCACCCATGAGCATGCATTGTCCTAGGCTCGTACAAATCCACATGACAATACCATTTAGAGCACACTTTTATCCCTTCTTCAAGCTCCTTAAACCACAAGGAAGGCCCAAACAGTGCCACGACAGATCACATCTAGTCCCCCCCATTCTGGAAGCACCCCCATCATGGTCGCCTTTATTCAGAGTGTTCTACAATGTGTCATGCTTGGAGTCTCCTGATATCACTCACCAGTTCCCCCTCCCTGAGTCTCCCCCATTGCAGTCACAATCCCTGGTCCCTTCACCTATGATCCCCTCCCCAAAAGTCAAATTCATATGCTGCTAGGTCAGTCTTTCCATCATAATCTCAACAAAGGAAGTTTGAATCCCCCCACTCTACGACCCTCGTATCCCCCCACAATCTATCAGTCTCACATCCAGTACTGTCACCTCTTGGTTGTACACCTCGCGCTCCTATCAAGGAAACATTATTACCTTGGTAGTTTACGGTCTCGCTCTATCAATGCCATCACATTTATTCCAGAGGATAGACCCAGAGGTACCTATACCTTGGACTCATATCCATCAGTGGTGAGTTCCTATGGACCATTTGAGAGGAGTCCTTAGTGCCTCTTAGAATGGTTGTTTCTCACATGCTCGACTTCAAACACCATGATCACACCATTGAGATTCGTGCAAGGTATTGGTCCCTTTAATTATTGGTCAAAGACCCCGGATGTCCCCTGACTCTATCACATTCGTGAGTCTATTTGGAAACCCCCAGTTGTATGTTCCTACGGATATCCGAGCTGCGTTGGCGACAATATTTCAGAAGTCATTTAGCTATATGCTTCCTATAGTGTCCATTTCAGATGCAGTTCAGTGTACCTTTGAGATTCTAACTCTCTGTCATTGAGTCCATATAGTTGTTGGACACCTTCATATCCAACATAGCATAATTTTTTGTGGTGCTACATTCAGTATGGATGCCATTGTTTCCATGTATCAGTTCTTCAGATTAGTCATGATTGGACCATGAGTATGTCTTAGATTTCTGTCCCCTTTGGACCATTATGATGTAGACAGCTGTCATGTCCCAAATTTTGCATTGAGTCACAATGGCCTAAGCCCATTGGTCATATTCATAAGAGTTTATCAAATTGATGCTAAGGGTCTAATAATTGCCAAGGAGGAAAATTACTAGTTTCCTAGGTTGGGGGTGGAAGCTTTGGGATTTGGAATAAGGGGGATAATAAATGATGTTTGAACATTAAAATGGAATAAATATTTAATAAAGGAGCTAAATAAATATATACAAGTGAATATCAATGTGGAATTTGGTCATGAAGACAATTGGAGGCTTATGGAGTCCTTAGGTGGCTAGATTCCCTCCACACACTTGGCATGCACATCATCCAATTCGAATACATGGGTAAGGAAACATATTTGTAGGTTGGTAAGGTTTCATATGGAAGCTAATGAGATAAGGAAGTCAAATTGGTAAACAGGAGTAACTCCCATGGAAGAGGAAGAGACAATTTGGAGCTAGTGAAACACTTGGGCTAGATTCCCTAGCTCTATGACAAAAATGATGAAGATGATATGACACCTATGACAAAAATCAGACCTAAATGCTGAAATATGACATATATGACATGTCAGAGCTAAAAATATCCTCCAAGAGGGCGCTCAAGGGAGTTAGGACAACTAAGATGCTTCCACATGTGATTTGGTGGAAGTGAGAGACTAGGAATTGTTGTACAAGTGGCATTCTTTGGAATCTCTTCCCAACTTGAGTTGGAATGCATTTCTTGGAAGGAATTCGACCCATAGAGAGCTTGGAAACTTTATAAATGTCAATAACAAAGAATGAAACCATATTTTGATCATTTGTAGAATTTGCAATTGCATTTGTGAAGAGGGAGAGCTAGTGGATGACTAGTTTCTTGCCTTAGCCAATTTCGAGGGTGAAAGATTCCCATCCAAGTTGGTAATTGGAAAGTCCATTTAGACCTTTCATTTGGATCTTTAATGGAGTCTTTATTTGTAGGTGTAATATACATGGAATCTCATGGTTTCTTCTAGTGCAGCACATTCTCTCAACCATTTCCAGTTTTGATGGCATATTCTTGATCCTTGAGGGAGGGCATTTTTGGTGAGATATTGTACTCTTTGGGGGAGATTCTAATTACCCATTTATTTTATAATATGAATTAAATACTCCGTTCTTCATCTCCAGAAATTTTCAGGTCTAAATTCCAAGTGGAAATGTATAAATGTGAT
Source organism: Larix kaempferi (assembly GCA_027924585.1). Taxonomy (NCBI): domain Eukaryota; kingdom Viridiplantae; phylum Streptophyta; class Pinopsida; order Pinales; family Pinaceae; genus Larix; species Larix kaempferi. The sequence goes on along the minus strand of BSBM01000798.1, from coordinate 3,963,077 downwards.
TTTTAATGAAGAAATGGTGCCATTTTCCCCATAGCTCTTGCATAGCGCTCTTTTGGTTGCATATAGTAGTGAAGGAATTCCATTTAGAATTCATGTACATGTCAGATTATATATATATGTAATAACCATATCATAAAATCATCAAGTCGATATTCCAAGAAAAACTATGCTAAATTGCTCATTAATGGACAAACAGTGCCATTTTCCCACTACCTTGTTGTCAACCAATGTAATGTTGATGGATTTGAATGGATAAGTAAAATAAAGATTGTTTATTGATGGATGGAATTTTATTTATGTATTATACAAGTTTCATGTTCAGTATATAATCATTTGAAGTCATTTTGTGAAGTTTCATTACATTTGGAGAAGATTTGATGCCATTTCCCCCAAGCTCGAACTAGTGATTTTTGCTGGTGTTTGGGACAAGGTTAGAATAGAATTAATAATTGAATAATGGTGAAAATGAGACCTGAATAATTTACTTTAGACATCCCCTACATCTTTTCATAATTTCGAGTGGGTTTGGAAGCATTTGGAGAACCATTTTCAGAACTTACACTGGTGGGATTTTAACCTCAAATTGCTAGTAAAAGTCCATACTTGGTCCATAATCTTAAAAAAGTTTGCAGAAGTATTTGGATGGCCATAATTCATCCCCGAAAATAATATTCAAGTATTAATATCATTCATATACCTCCTCAGAATATTTGGGATCATTTGGGTCAATTTGGAGACCTAGACATCAAAACTAGTAAAAGGTCAAAATTGGGGAAAAAGTGAAAAATTGGGCATTTTAATTATTTTTTTAAAAAGGGACATTATAGTGGTATCCGAGCATAATCTTGGCACCTGATGGTATTGAAAAGGATCCAAACAAATAATCCACCACCCTCAGAACCTATAGTTGAAGAGGTTTCTGTTGAAGAGGAAGTAGTAGGAGAAGAAGAGCAAATTTTTGAAGAAATCGTGACTAGGGATGAAAGGGGAAACTCAGAACATAAGGAGGAATTTATTGCATACATTAAACCATTTTTTGATGAAATTTCAATGGGAATTAGAGATATGAACAATCAAATGATGAAAGGATTCGAATTGATTGATAACCAACTAGGGATCAAATTGGAAATAGGAGGGAGCAGTGGTTCTCCTTTCGAGGAAAAGAAGGCAATGGATGAAAGAATTTGTGTCACAAAGGAGGAACCTCATGTAATGGTGGAACATGAGGTACATGTTGATATGCAGGTTTTTGAATATTCTACACTCAAACAAGAAGAAGGACAAGCACTTGTCTTTGTTCAGAGGGATTATGAGTTGCCTCATGGAGAGAGTTGCAAAGCCTTGGAGGAGGCACATGATCTCACAATATTTGGACCAGCCAATTATGGATAAGATGAATTAAATATTTAGATGGGTAAGAGTTGTAAATATTTAAGCTTGTTTCATAATTCCTCACCCCCTACTTATTTTTCAGCCACATCAATTGGGGATGAAAATTGGGTGAAAGGTTTTTTTCTAATGGTGCCACATGAGGGGTATGAAACTCCTACCTCTTCTTTTGATGATGACATGAATAGAGCACCTCATTATTTACATTTTCAGCAGCATTTTGTTTACCTTATGATGATACATATCTTCATGGATGCACTTATGATGTTCACTTGAGTCACTTGAAGACTCATGACTTTCATTGCTCCTTGCTTAGTTCAATTGATGTTGGAGAAACTTCATTAACTACTTGGATGAAAGAATGCAAGGATGATCGTTTTGATGCATCTTATATATTTTTGGAGCAACATTACAGGATATGGGATACTCACCTATGTCATTGGAGAATATTTGATTGTTCACTTGATGCTTGTATGCACCTGGAAAATGGTGGTCTACTTACTTGGAGGTATAAGCACTTTCATGATTCTTTGATGAAACATCTTATTCATGTACATTTTCATTATGTTGTTATGTAATTTGATGATATATATTTTGTACTCATGATGTTTGGAAGAATGAATACAAGAAAATTGGATCCAGGAACTCTCTTACTCGATGGTATGAGTTAGAGAGCACTCCAAACTGTTGAAGTGCAATACAAGCAATGGGACCCTGGAATAATTTTTGTCTCCTTGGTTTCAATTTTTTTGGGGAAACAAGTAGTAGGGGAGATGGATTTACCACTTAATAAAGTGATTTTAATCAGAGTAGTGCAGCAGCAAGCATGGTGGATTCATGGAATCTCAAAGACTCAAGGTTATGAAATTCAGTGGAAACTTCAAAGATATATACAGAAAGCAGGTTCTTCAACACCCATGTTTGAAATTGCTTGAGGACAAGCAATATTGGGAAGGGAGGATTTTTCATGTCCCAAATTTTGCATTGGGTCACAATGGCCTAAGCCCATTGGTCATATTCATAAGAGTTTATCAAATTGATGCTAAGGGTCTAATAATTTCCAAGGAGGAAAATTACTAGTTTCCTAGGTTGGGGGTGGAAGCTTTGGGATTTGGAATAAGGGGGATAATAAATGATGTTTGAACATTAGAATGGAATAAATATTTAATAAAGAAGCTAAATAAATATATACAAGTGAATATCAATGTGGAATTTGGTCATGAAGACAATTGGAGGCTTATGGAGTCCTTAGGTGGCTAGATTCCCTCCACACACTTGGCATGCACATCATCCAATTCGAATATATGGGTAAGGAAATGTATTTGTAGGTTGGTAAGGTTTCATATGGAAGCTAATGAGATAAGGAAGTCAAATTGGTAAACAAGAGTAACTCCCATGGAAGAGGAAGAGACAATTTGGATCTAGTGAAACACTTGGGTTAGATTCCCTAGCTCTATGACAAAAATGATGAAGATGATATGACACCTATAACAAAATTCAGACCTGAAGGCTGAAATATGACATATATGACATGTCAGGGCTAAAAATATCCTCCAAGAGGGCGCTCAAGGGAGTTAGGGCAGCTAAGATTCTTCCACATGTGATTTGGTGGAAGTGGGAGACTAGGAATTGTTGTACAATGGCATTCTTTGGAATATATTCCCAAATTGAGTTGGAATGCATCTCTTGGAAGGAATTCTACCCATATAAATCTTGGAAACTTTATAAATGTCAATAACACATAGTGCCATTTCCCCACTACCTTGTTGTGAACCAATGTAATGTTGATCGATTCGAATGGATAAGTAAACTACTGATGGTTTATTTATGGATGGAATGTTATTGGTGTATTATAAAAGTTTCATGTTCAGTATATAAGCATTTGAAGTCATTTTGTGAAGTTTCATTACATTTGGAGAAGATTTGATGCCATTTCCCACAAGGTCGAACTAGTGATTTTTGCTGTTGTTTGGGAGAAGGTTAGAACAAACTTAATAATTTATTAATGGAGCACATGTGACTTAAATAATGTAATTTAGACATCCCCTACCTCTGTTCAGAATTTTGAGTGGGTTTGGAGGCATTTGGAGAGCCATTTTCAGAACTTACCCTAGGGGGATTTGAACCTCAAATCGCTAGTAAAAGTCCATACTTGGTCCAGAATCTTAAAAAAGTTTGAAGAAGTATTTGGAGGGTCATAATTCATCCTTGAAAATAATATTCAAGTCTTAATATCAGTCATATACCTCCTCGAAATATTTGGGATCATTTGGGTCAATTTGGATACCTAGACATCAAAACTAGTCAAAGGTCGAAATAGGGAAAAAAATGAAAAATTGGGCATTTTAATAAAGTTTTAAAAAAGGGACATTACAACAACAGTTCTCTATGTATTGTTTAGGTCCCCTTTTGGGCCGCATTATTATTTGTATATCTTGATACGAGCATGGGTATGCCCACCTCGTCCATATATTTCATATTATTCCTCATTCATTATTGAGGTCATGTATTTTCAGTTTTATCCTTTGCAGTTTGTATGGATCACGTGTTTTGGTCTCCAACTAGTTTCTTCTCTTCACCATAACAATGCTCATAGCCCTGGAAAAATATGACTTTATGATGTCTATCATCCATACGATAAGCTCCTTCCCTCACACATTAGGGTGCAATCTGTTAACACCCAAAAATTGTTCACTAGCTCATCTCCCTAGTCACATAACCCATTTGTCCACTTTTCCTACATTTTTGGTCTCCAAAACCCTAAATTGGTAACCAAAGGGAAAAAATGATTATTCCCCTAAAAAAAACTAAATTCCCTCAAAAAAGGTTAGAAACCCACAAAAGGGTAAAAAAATCCCCAAAAATAAAAGAAAAATGAAAAAAATATCAAAAAAGAGGGAAAATATAAAATACCATAAACCAATACTAATGGTTACCCAAAACCATGGGTCAATACTCCACCACCCAAAATTTCTATAAAAAGGTGATGGAGGCCTCCCATTTCATACACTAATCACTCTTCATACCCTTATGTTATCGAATTCCCTACAACACTCCAGCCTACCCATTTGGGATTTTGTGTCCATTTAACTGGATTTTTTCCATCCCACTGAGCATTTGGAGAAGACCAAGGAACTCAGGAGACCCGACACACTACTCTCGTACTCCTGCAAGGGCCCCCATTACCTCATCTTTGGAGGTAACCATTCTTGTAAACCCTAGTTTTCAAATATAATATAAAATATTTCATGGGTTCCAATCTATTATTCATGTTTTTACTGTTGTAATTAGTTAGATTTGTTTTATGTTATCATTTGCACTCATACATAGTAGTTTTTATTTCTGTAACTTTTTATCCATATTTCGATATGCTACCTAGGGTTCCATAACCCTTAGTAGGTGCTCATTTTCACATGATGGTGGGAAAACACTATCTACAATGATAAAGCGTCATCATCATAGAGCATGCATCCCACTGAAGACATCCTCATCAAATCCAAGAAGCAACATGAATCCAGAACCGCCCCAAAAAAGACAAAACTAGAACCAGTGGCCACATATCTATTAATACGTTCTATTGTGCCTGTTATCAGAACTGCATCCATGCGAACAATGCATATAATCCTTCGATATCCACACGACTGCTAGAAATGGTGGAATATCAACCACTAGTGGTGCATTAATGACTCATGAAAGCTCCATTAACTCCACAAGTTCGAATTTGGCCCCTTACACACTTTGGTTCCTTAAATGGCCTCTTTTGTGTACCTTGGAGCTATATCATGGGATCAAGGAGTTCACATTGGGATCTAGTTATTTCTTGGACACCTTTTGGCCTATAAAAGGAATCCATGGGAATGATTATGAAAGAGATAAACTAAGAGAAAGGTTATGATGTTGGAACTGTGATTGAGATCCCTTGTAGCTCACCTCTTCCCTCTTGTCTAGCATCTACACTCTCTCTTACCACCTTCCTTCAAGGGGCAAGTGTTCTTCTTGTGTGTTCTTCAAGATACTTAATATCAAGTGTGGACTAGATAGACATCCCTAGGAGGGATTTTTTTGCCTCCATTGGAGCTCACATCCCCTAGTTGTTGTATATGCTTGATCATTGGGAAATAAAAAAGTGTTTTGGAATCTATTGGTTGTTGGAGTTTTCATTCCTACCCTTTTGTTCTTTTGTTTTGTTTCATTTTTACTTTCTTTGTTTTTATTTATTTTCACTAACAGCCACTTGCAGGATCACTTGGAGCACTCACTCACACAACAAGGGAACCTATAATGAAGCCTTGCTACAACCTACTAGGATTTGCCCCTTACCAAGTGGGAATGATTCACCCTTGTGCAATATTTTTCACAACAATATTTATGGTGACTTCACTTATTTTAGTTCATTTCTCTTAAACTAAGTTGTTGTTTGTTGAGTAGCTAATTTCTGGTATGTTGTGGTTTGCATGTGAAGAGGTCCATACCCTTTAGTCCATAAAGTTGGCTTCTTTTGTTCACAATTACTATTTTAATAGATGCCAGATCCTAACATCTTGGGCGCGCTACCTGCACGTACGATCCCTTGATAGTCACGCTATTTGTGCATATAAGAAGATATTCACCCTCGTGGATATATGTATCACTAATCCTTGGAACCTCTTTGCATTGTAACCACACGCTAGTGACTCTTTCTGCTGTGCTATACCCCACCTGTTTTTGTGTTTTGCACATGGATTTTCTATTTCTCTGCTTTATACCTATTTTTCACAAATATTGCAACCCCATTTCTATGCACTAATTAACCAAAACTAATTAACTTAAAATAGTTACATGTTTATATACTAATTAGCTCACTTAGACTAAGATTAGGGAGTAAAGAGTCCTTGCCTCTCGAGACTTACTTAGGTAACCAACCTTGTTAGGCCCAAGTTGGGACAAAGTTTTGGTAACACTATTGATAAGCAAGAGTACTTTTGTTTAAGTGTTGAGGATGTTTCAAAGTTGTGTGCAACATCCAAGTTTTGACCATGCTGTGAAGTTGTGCGCAACATCCAAATTTTGGAAGCACCGCGAAGACCAGCACTGCGAGGAAGCAGTGCTGCGAAGCAGGCAGGCCACGTGGATCCAACAAAGTGGAGTGCTAGACAAAGATCAGGTGCAGGTATTGGGTGGACCAGTATTGTTCTAATTTTTGAAAGATGCTCCAGGAGTGCTGAGTAGAGGGCACGAGCAAATCAGGAAGGCGGCCAATGCACGAGTTTGTTAAGGGAAGAACAACTCAAGGAAAGCGATGGCTTGGCATGCCAGATGGGCGAAACCGTTAGAGATGAATGGTTCAGTGAAAGAGACCTGTTGGCATGCATGCGACAGGAAGGCCGATAGCGACAGAGTGAAGACGTGGAGAACCGCCACGATGAAGTAGATGCTACTAGATGCCAGCAAGCCGGTTTAGGGAAACCGACATTGTTTTGTAAACCCTAAGGGTTTTTGGGTTTAGGTCTTTGGCATTGTAAAGACATGACCTTCAGGCATGGTCTATAAAAGAAGACAATTTTGTATGGGATGGGGTTACTCTTTACTTTCTGCTGTTACAATTCTGGATATTGTATTGAAAAATCTGTTGAGTCGAGAAGATTGTAAAGGCTCTACAGCTATGTGCGCAGAGACCTATCTGAGAGGAAGGAAGGTCTGCAGCTGAGTGCGCAGACTAAGAACGGTTGTCCCCATTCCTTTTTAAAGATATATATTACCAACCATTCTTGTAGACGTAGCTTCCCACCCGGGGGAGTGAACCACGTTAAATATTGCATTGTGCGATTGTGTTTTATGAGTGAATGATTACTTGTGTTTTCTGTAAATGAATTTCTAGATGTCTCTCTGCATGCTGTTAGGAGAGAACTTTGATATGCATTTTCCTTCAGAAGAAGTATGGAAATGATATGTTAAGTTCTGTATGAATAGATGAATGATGAACATTTAGTGTTGTGTTTGAAGAATAGTGAATCAATCATTTAGTTAAACACTTTCTTATACGTAGTAAAATAATGCATAACAGTTGGATTGTATAGTCATATATGTTCAAATCGTAACATTCCAGCTTAACGAATGAATGTTAGAAGAATAGATAGCTAAGTTCCTAAACGAGTGGATGGGGGATATTCATTTCAGTGCCTTAAGCATTTTCAAGGTAGTCGAGTATAAAGTTGAACTGCATAGTGCGTAGTTTCAGTAGAAGCCCCGTAGTAGAAGAACATAGTGGTGCAGACTGTAGCGTTGCCCATCACTGCGCTGTCCCCCCCCCTTTGCAACGCATACCCCCTGTTGCGCTGCGTGGTACATCTATCCAAGCAACTCGTCACTTACTGTGGAAACCTGATTCTGCAGTACCCCATAGATACACCTCGAGTGAGACCTCAACCTGCTCACAGGTTGTTGTCGAAAGGGCCGGTTCGAAGGGGTTTTGTTGGTCAAAGGGAAACCGCGAAGAACTTGGGTCTGATAGAAAACCTCTGGGTCAGTTATAGCCAACAAATGGTTCCGTTGCCGCACTAGAATCCGTGATGAGTTGCAATCGTGATGTGTGACGAAGAATACCAGTTCCCGGAAGGCTCTGACAACTGGCATCCTGAAAAGACAGAAATCCAAGCTTGGTGGGACAAGACTAGAAGAGACTTTGCAAGGCAAGAGAATAGACATCCACGTCTATCTGACACACAGTGGTCAGATAGATATCTGCGGGAAGATATTCACAAGATTTTATGGGCATCATTTCCAAATGAGCTACACACGTGGATCTCACGATTCGCAGAAAAGAAAACCCGTTTTCAAGGAGTAGTTCTTACAGAGTGGACTCTTGAGCTGATAGCACAGCTCAAAGCAATAGAAAACCCATTGACACACACAGTTTATTTTTGGGTCGATCATATGCTAGAAGGCTTAGTAACACAATTTGCTGTAGACACACTCAAATCCTACAACCAAGCAGAAGCATACTTTTTCGGAGGATTCCAAGGTAAATTGCTGAACAATCTCAGTCTATACATTAAGATGCTGTTAGCTGAGAAAGGTATTTTAAGAATGCAGTAATATTCTTAAGTTTGTCATGCTAAACAGTATATATAGTGATTCTGACGAAGATACCCATAATCTTAGAAGTGGTAAGAGATATAAATTTAATAAGAATCTTGGAGGCCCTGGACTCCATATTGATACTGAGATTCCGTGTAACATTGACAACGAAGCCGCACCACCATTTACCCCTGAGAACCCACTGGCTACAGAGACCGCACCACCATTATCTCAAAACCCACCCGCTACGCATCCCACCCCACATACTACTCAGCCTAGTACGTCTATCCCGATAGAACCATTTTTTTTCACTACGCAGAGCCCTTCACATCAGCCGCGCACTAATTCGGGCACTCCACTACCTAATATAACAATGGAAAACACTGATATGAAGCTCCCGATATTCAAAGGAACTGGCCTAGAAGACCCTGACCAGCATTGGTTTCTTTGCGAAGCCGTATGGAGTGTAAGACAAATCCAGGATGATGTAGTGAAGAGAGCACAACTCATCACCACTTTCAGGGACATAGCTTTACATTGGTTCATGAAGTACTCTAACACACAGTCGAGAACCCTTGCAGAAATTAGAGTTGCGCTTGTGGCAGAGTTTAAGAAACCCAAACCTGAATCTCAGTGTATAATTGAGTTGAAAGAAATAAAGTAGAAACCGACTGAAACAGTTTGGGAGTTTGATAAAAAATCCAAGACCCTATTGGACCAAGTAAGCTTTGTTATAGCCCTAGAACAACACAAGGAATTGTTCATTGATGCGTTGTTGCCCCATATTAGATTACCATTGATGCAACAGAAGGTTACGCCCCAGGAAGAGGCCTTGGAGATCGCAATGAAGCTAGAATCTTCGCCGATTGGTGAGACTAGTTCTGGGATGTCTCAGATCCAGAACCAGCTAACCACCCTGACACTAGAGTTGCAAAGCATGAAGAATGGAAAAGAAAAAAGGTATGAACCTAGACATGAGGTCTGGTGTACAAGTTGTAAAGGAGAAGGCCATGACTAGGAGCATTGCCCTTTATTCTGCAACTACCTTAATAGTGGTGCACCCAACCCATTAAATCAGAATCAGGCCCCATGGTGTGAAATTTGTAGAACCACGGGACACAGACCTAAAGACTGCTACCTTATACAGAAGTATGTGAAAACACCTAAAAATTTATATTGCAATTTCTGTAAATCAGTTGGACATGATGAATCCAACTGCCGTGCATATGAACTAATGAATGAAAGAAAACAGGATATGGACTCAATGAGAGGCGCTGGCTTGTACTGTGTACAAGAAGATAACCAGCCGAAACAAGAGAATGCACAATATGACCAAGGAGGATATAGAGGTCGTGGTGCTGGATACCATGGCAGAGGAAGAAATGCTGGCCCAACGCAGGGAAGAGGCTACAACTAGGTCATTTGTTATAATTGTGGCCATCCAGGTCACGTATCTAGAGATTGTGTTAACCCATGCACTACATGCAATTATTGTAAATCATTTGAGCATGTTCTTGAATATTGCCCAGTGCTAGAGGTGGAAATGCAGAAAAGAAGATGGACGGACGCACCAAACACGAATGTCCAGTGGATCACAACAGAGAACAGACCAGTAGACCTGAGCATCAATGTGGTCACACGTAGTGGCGCTCATACAGGATGCAATAGGGGAGCATAAGCATCCACGTCAGGGGAGTCTCACACAAAGCAGATCCCTCTTGAGATAGTATGGATAAGGAAAGCTCCTGGAAAAATACCTGCTCTCGACCTATGAAAGAACAAGAAGGTCTTTGTTGACGCGTGGGATACCTTCAGAGAACCAGCAACAGAGTCACAGTGGATCCCGTTGCGCAGTGAAGCACCGCATGTTGAAGACATGCCAGTGCCTTGTGATAAAACAAGCACTGCAATGGATGTCAGCATTTCCGTTGCGTAGTTCCTGCGAAGATGCATGAAGCTACTCAAAAGTGAAAATGCCATAGTAGAGCTGTAGAAGCTCATAAACTAGTATGAACCACAGACCGAAACAAAGTCTTCTGATAGCATAGTGCATCACATAAGGAATCATAAAAGAACAAGCCAAGAAATGAGGCTTACTGCGCAGATAGGATATTTTGAAATGGTTGAAGTCATCCTTGATCTCGAATCTGAAGTAAATGTCTTAACTAAGCAGACATGGCAGCAGATGGGTCGACCGAAGTTGTCATGGTCACCTATCCAGTTGAGAATGGATAACTAAGAGAAAGTCATACCTTTTGTCCAATTAGCTGACGTGATAGTTGACATCGATGGAGTCCAAAGTCATGCAGACTTTGAAGTTATCGAGATTGTGGATGATAGTCAGCCTTTTCCTGCACTGATAGGGATTGAATGGGCTATTGATAACTTGGCTATCATAAATCTAAAAATAAAGCAGATGTTATTTGAAGGGAAGCATCTTAGGGTCATCGCACCGTTGGACCATGCAGATGGTGATGGATATAGCGAGCCGATTCAGGAGGAATCCAAGGCTCAAGACTTGGATAGACTATACCAGCTCACAGCGAACCATGAAGATTACATTAATCCCACTATAGATGGTACACTCAGCTGGAGATGTGATAGCTCCTGTGTCTCTGACTCGGAGGTAGGGCTGGAAAATTGGCAATGCCGAATGCATGAAGTATCAGCAAGAAGGTGCGCACAGGTTACGAAATCACTACGATGGATCGGGAAGGAGGTAAGTCATATTCCCACATATGATGGTTCTGCTAATGTTTACACTTTTATCCAAGAATACACTGCAGCTATTGGAGATGAGCACAGATTACCAACATTTGATATGGCACTGTGTGACACACCCACTAGATGGTGGAATGCGCACAAGCAGACATTGACCACTTGGGACCAATGCGGGATTAAAATGCAGATTCGATTTGCCGACAGGGTTACTTTACCCTTTTAGAAGTTTAATGGACATACAGATCCTAGTCAACACATTGAAGTCTGTTCGTAGGCATGGCTAGAAAGGACACATGAAGAATGGGTGCATCTATTCGTACACATGCTGGATGATGACATTCCAAAGAAATGGTACCTAGACCTGGAGTTGCGCAGAGAAACCACTGATTGGGAAATGTTGACTATGAACTTCCAGAGGGACTTCAGCTTCGAGGACGAGAATCCACTGATCCATGAGGCATTGCAAATAATTAAGGAACGCATATTCAGGGAAGACTGTCCTCACAAAAATATGACATTGGAAGAATTCTTTGGGGCAGATCACGTTCCTGCGAACCTACAATCGGAATGGAAGGAACATGAAGAACACCATATCGAGTGTTACAACCTAGCTGAAGACATCGATGATAGAAATGAAGACGATCACGATGATCCACGCAACATAAACATACCAGAATCGGAGAGTGCGGGTGACATAGAAGGAACTTCGTTAGAAATCCTAGATATGAGCGGACCAGTAAAGACACAGAAGGTGAATATTGGCACAAAAGAAGAACCAAATTTCAAAGCAATCAGAGACTATTGGGACAATCAGACTATTGCAGAGATCGTAGACACCTTGCATGAGTATCAGGAGCTGCTTCCAACAAAATTTATAGAAATGAAAGGAATTCTGGGAGACTTAGGGGTCATGAAAATACGTTTGAAGCCAAGCGCAAATCCTATAAAGCAGAGACCGTACAGACTAAATCCGTGCTACAAAGAAAGAGTACGCGCAGAGCTGGATAAGATGCTCGAAGCAAGAATCATTGAACCTGTTGAGGAATCAGAGTGGATTAGTCCCATGGTCGTTCAAGATAAGAAAGCGAAGGGTGAGATCAAGATTTGTGTTGATCTTAGAAAACTAAATGATGCTTCCATGCACGACCCATTCCCTACTCCATTCACGAACGAAGTGCTTGATAATGTTGGAGGGAATGAGGCCTATTCTTTTACTGATGGTTTTTCAGGGTATCATCAGATAAGGATTGATCCTGCAGAAATTCATAAGACGACTTTTGCTACAGAATGGGGGTCGTTCCAGTACACAGTAATGCCTTTTGGCCTGAAGAACGCACCTGCCATATTTTTCAGAGTGGTCGTCGCAGCATTCAAAGAGTTTATGCATAAGTTTCTCGAAGCCTATTTTGATGATTGGACTATGTTTGGTCTATTGAAGAACCATTGTGCCAACCTCAGAATGATGCTTGAGAAGTGGTGACAACATTAGATCTCTTTAAATCTAAAGACGTGTATTTTTTGTGTTCCTTATGGAATTCTACATGGGCACATTGTTTGTAAGCAAGGACTGATGGTGGACCCTGCGAAGATTGCTATTATTGTGAACTTGCCAACACCAACTTCAGTCAATATGTTGCGCTCTACCTTAGGCCATACTGGATACTACAGGAAATTTATAAAGGGTTACGCGCAGATAACCATGGCAATGGAAAAGCTACTAAAGAAAAGACGCACCGTTCATTTGGAACGCGGAATGCGAACAAGGTTTTGATACACTAAAAGAAAAGATGGTGACTGCGCCGATTCTAGTCTTTCCTCACTGGACGAAGCCATTTCATGTCTATTGACACTCCATAAAATTTTGTGCTTAAATGTCTTCTGACGGCGTTAATCAGCTTTCGGTAACACTGGCGGTGCAAAATAGAACACTTTTCAGGGCGGGAGGTTTCAAACTTGGCCAAGAAAAACATCTTTGTCCTCGGGCGTACAAAAGGAGAAAAAATTTATGTTTTCATGAAAAACCTAAGGCCAAAAATCACGAAGAAAGAGGTTTGATATTCTAAAGATAAAAGCTAAGAATGGAGATAGGCTTTTTATAATTTGGCCATAATTGGAGGTTTTATGAAGAGGAAAAGCTTCGGTTTTCTATTTGCCAAAAGTTAAGCTTTTTGATATTTGAATTTTTAGCCCAAAAATCAAGTTTTTTTTTAAAGAAGGAGACTAAGGCTTTATAAAAAATGATATGGCTAAAGAAGTTTTAATTTCCTATAACCAAAGGTTTGTTGTATTTTTATATTGAGCTAAAGTTTCAAATTAAAAAGGAGCAAAAAGAATATTAAACGCCCAACACCGAGGGCTCACCACAGGACCAAACGCCAAGCCGAGAAGACCACATGTATCCTCCATCACTCTAGCGCCAAGGCTTAAAAACCTCCCATTCCTTTGTTGCTTGGCATAGAGTGAAGGCATTGGGGTATATAAAGAATAACAGAACATTCCTTTGTTCTGCATGTGGGACAAAACCTCCAGAGTTAAAATAAAAATCGCAGAGTTTTTCCAATGAGAAAATCATTGTCGCGGATGTCGATAGCGTCCCACAGGACATAAAAGTTATGACGGGTATGAAGACAAAGTTAGAGCGATTTGGAGATGAATACACTACAAGTTCAATGGTAACGCAGAGTCTGAAAACGTGGTTCAAGAAGCTCTTGATAGAATTATGATAAATAGAACAACGGTTATTGTTGCACATCGTCTGACCACTATCAGAAATACTGATATGATTGCTGTGGTCCAGCGTGGTTTTATTGTTGAAAAGGGTGCACACTCCCAGCTCATCGTGAACCCTTTTGGGGCATACTCCCAGCTTATACGTCTGCAGGAAGTGCATAAATCAAAAGAACAATATACAAATGATCCTGATCAAATGGAAATACATTTGCATGATTCCAAGACAATTAACAGGGTTAGTAGTCGAAAGTAATCTCTTAGACAGTCTATAAGCAATGGATCATCGGTTGTTGGTGGTGGTCATAATTCTATTTCATTTTCATCTTCCTTGCCTGGTGGATGGACATAATGCCAATCTCGTTGATTTGGCAGCAAATAAGCTAAAAAATATTAAATTTTCAGTTGTCACGCCAGATACTATGAGATTTATCGCCATTGATCCAAAAGCTGCACTCAAAATGACAAATTATAAAATTGCCATGTCCACAAATCAAACACGATATCAGTGCTCGAGTGTTAAGCACCAATTCCTCAAGGGAGATAAATGGCAATTAGTCATTTCGGAGCAACAGCTTGCATGGAGAAACGATGAAAAGGACGCGTCTCTTTGGACCTTAAGCTTTGAAATTATAGGGAGGTGTAGCTGTGATTGTGTCCCTATTAATGATGAATGTTGCAGTTGTATCTAAGGTTGCTGTCGCTATTGATAATAATACTGGGAAAATTTCTTCCACCAGTGGGGGTGGGAATGTCCAGGAAAAGGGTAAATTTCCATCAATTTGTTAATACATTGATAATTGCGGATTCCATTTTCAATGTGATCCAAGCGGAACAGTTTCCAATTGCTGCAGATTAATGGTAGCCTCTATTAAAACCACGTCCAACACACCATTGCTAAAGTGTAAGTCAAAATGATCGATATCGTAGAACATGGAAGATCCATAGTCAATTGCAAACCAGAAAGGAACAAGATGTAGAAGATGAAAGAGAAAGAGATGGTAAAAATCTTTGATCCGAAAGGAAAATAGTAGAAATAGTAAAAAAGGAGCAGATTCTTGGTTGATCGACCATTAGAAAGAAGATCAACGGTATTCAATTCATCTCGCACCATCTACATGCATTCAAGATAACGATGGTTGGTGGATGCGGTAAAAACCACTATCTAACGTGTCCATTTTTTATGCGTCCGCATATGTAAAAGTTGTATTGCAAACCACTCCAAAAGCCATGCGGAAACCACCCTTTGCACGTGCAAAAATACCTTTTCCGAAATTTATTTATTAAATTAAATAATGTATTATTTTTATTGGCTCAATGGTTAAAAGGGATGAAGAACGTGATGGAATACATTGGACGGTTAGGGTTTGATACCAACAAAAAATTCAATGCAGCCGTGTCTTCCAAAGCTAAACACACCATCGTGGAGCATTTCAAACATGAATGATAATACGATTTTTCAGGACGCCAAAGAACATGCAAAGCTAGGTTATTTCCTTCGAGTTAAAGATTTTGTGGTTGGTAGGAGAAGCTATAGTTCTGTGAAGTTTTTGGGGAAACTGATGTGAAGCGTGTTGGCTGCTTTTCTGGGCAGACCCGGGTTTTAATGAAGCGCAGCAACAAAACCCCTTGGCACACTGGCCCTTTCGGCAACGAGCTGCGCAGCAGCTCGAGGTCTCACCCGAAGTGGCTATGGGGGGGTTAAGGAATCAGGTTTCCTTAACCGTGGTGACGCGGAGATTGTTCTGTTTCTCTTCTTCTTCCTAAAATATCGGCGGTCGGACCCTCCCGCAGGCCGCTCGGCGCAGCTGCGTGGATTCCTTCCTTGGCAGGTCTACTGCGCAGTTTCTCCTCTCTACCGCAGCAGGCAACTATCCCTTGGGTCGATGCGCTAGACACTTCCTCGCCCTTCACATCCAGCACAGTAACGCAGTCTGCCCTCGCCGCAGCGACCGTGCGTTACTACTTCTTTAGTACTTAAGACACTTATAGTTATCAAGGGATCTTCCCAACTCGCTCAAACAGTCACAAAGATAAGACAGAAGTCTTGCATACACAAATAATGAACTCTAAATAGTTATCATTCACACAACATTATAACAAGACGATATAAGTGAAGCTCATCTCCTCGAGGAAAACCACGTCCACGGGAGCGTTATATTAACCAGAAAATGATAGAGTTATACAATATGCTGCGCACACAGCTGCAGCCTTAGATCTTACAGGAAACTCCACGCACACAGCTGGGAGCCCTTCTCTCAGTCAAGTCTCCTCTCTATGGAGATTACAAAGGCACAGACGTCGACTCAGACTGTCTGGCAACTCAGGGATTAGTTCCTCGGCTATCCGATTTCCTCTCTAGTTCTACGCACTGGGTAGAAAATACAATGAAGGATAATCAACACATGATCTATCCTTTAGACTGGCTCTCTAACAGTCTAGTATCTAACTCTCTAATTCTCCCAAAAAGGAAGGAACTGAAAAGCCCCTCTACCCATTACAATGATTCATCTATATCGGTGGCCATGACGGTCACACCTGTACAAAACTGTGGGCCTTTCCCAACAGTGATTCCCAAAAACCCTAACCACGCACATGGCTAGGTGTACTGTAGGCGCCGCTTGCAGTCACGTCGCCGCTTCCTGCAGGCTCCGTGAATTCCGGCGCAGATTGTGGGTATGGGCGATCGTCCTTCGCCTTCAATGCTCTGGTCCGTTGCTCCTCCTTGATCCGAGCAACCATAACTTCTGTACTAAGCCTTTAAATGAGGGTAGCTGAGCCCTCTACTCCATCGCCTTATTTATTATGGTAGCTGAGCCACCTTCATTCTTCGATGACGTGCGCGCGATCTCCGCAATTTCCGGTCCGTGATCTGCGCTGAGATCATCCATCTGGCACCGTACTGCGCACCGTCTCCTTCTTACCCAAACTTAGTGCTTGTCCCAAAATTAGCACTTTCCTTCCATACTCGTGCTTTTTCCCAAAATTCGCAGCTTTTACTATAGCTGCGACCTTGGCCCCAACAAAGCGTCCAGATTTAGAGAATGTTATTCAGTTTAACAAATGCAAAGTTCTAGGGTACATGAATGAAAGCAAAAAGGCACATGCAGGTCAAGGATGAGGTGGCAAAACACCTAGCGATCAAAATATAGATAGAAATGAAGAATTTTCAAAGTTTTTTCAACAGCCAAAGATTCTTTGCAGCCATTTCCAATTTTCATGACAAGAGTCTTCCTTGTCAATTATTATTGTAAAACTTTGTTTAAAGATTAGTTTCAAGTTTTAAAGGATTTATTTAAAAGAAAGTTATCTTTAAAACAATACAGTTAGGGTTTGGTTAGAGGGCAAATATTTGTATAAAATATGCATTTGGCAATGTAAACGGGGTTGGATTTTCTGTAAGGAGAGACCCATTTTGGGTGTTTTGAAGGGCTTTCAGAAATTAATAAAGATCTCAGAACTGAGCAGATTTTTCATCAAAGATTCATGTGTTGTTTAAAAATTGCAGTCTGTACCCTTTCCCTTTATCTACTTGTGCAAGTTTACTTTCTTCGTTGTGCCTTTCATTATTTCATTTTCTTCTCTGCTTAGATGAACGTTCATATAGATTGAGATTCATGTTTCTATGCCTCGATTTATTCGCTTCTGAGCATCCATTTATTTCTCTAAAATTAGCAGTGGATTCATCTGAAAATTGATGCCCGTTGTTAATGGACCGTCTTTATTTCTTTCCCTATCACCTGCAAAAATCTTATTGACTGTAATAAGACAGCTATCTTTCCTTTGTATGAAAATATTTGTTTGACTGCTGGTCCATATTTTTCTGTTTTCTCGACTCCATTGCCCAATGGTATCCTATTCATGTTGATCTAGCCACCTCATTAAAAACCTACAAAGTTTTTGTTATTATAATTTTACAAATTGGCCCTTGTGTTTCATTGACAAATTGCTGTCGTGGTGACATTGGATAGCAGATTTGCTGAGAGAGCCCTCTCTGGCTGAAAGAGGCCAACTTTCAGTTTAAAGATTGGTTTGAAATAGGTTACCTCTAGGTTTCTTTGATACAGCCCAAGGAAAATCCGAGTGCTAACATTTTGGCGCCGTTGCCGAGGACGAAAGTGAAAATTTTCCCTGGGAAAAACGATAAAGAAAGATCAAATTTCTTGGGCAAGGAAGTTTGAAATAAGTTGGTTGTAGATTGTTAACACCCAAAAAGTGTTCACTACCTCATCTACCACATTATATGACTCATTCGTCCATTTTCCTACCATATTTCCCTTAAAATCCCAAAAAATCCCATTAAAAAGCCTCCAAAGGGCCTAAAATGCCTCCAAAAGGCCACAAAACCATCAAAATAGCCTCAAAAAGGCTAAAAAACCCCCTTTTCCTCCAAAAATAGCAAAAATCCCCTAAAAAGGGAATAAAAAATATAAAATAATGAGGAAAAGGAGGAAAAAACCCTATACAGCTGCCCTAAACCATGTGTTTCCTAAAACCATGGGTCAGCACTCCACCACCAAAAAACTATAAATAGGTGATGGAGATCCCTTATTTCATATCCACAATCAAGTATACCCTTACTCTGCCAAAATCTCTCTCGAAACCCTAGTTCACCATTGAACTACTTTCACCTTGAGAGCCCCTTTTGGCCCATTTCCACCATTGGAGAAAGAGAAGGAGCACATTGGAGCTTGGAGCAACCCTCTTGGACATTGCAAGGAGCTTCATCAACCTTCACATTGAAGGTAATATTAATACAAAACCCTTGTTTACAAATTTTTGTTTATTTTTCATGCATGTGTTTTAGATTAGTTTTCATTTCTGTTTTAGCTTAATTATTTACATTTACTGAACTGCTACTAAGGAGTCCATTCTCCTTAGTAGGTGCTCATTTGCACAAGCTAGGGGTAAAACCCTAGCGACAGTTTTGGCGACTCCACTAGATTTTGAATTTCTGGTTTCCGTTTAAAATTTTTTCCCTTTCGGCTGTCCCTTTCAGCCGTCGTACATCGCATTTTTTCCCTCTGCAGTCGCGTCCCGACCGCGTCTTGCAGGCCTTTACCGGCGACCTGATCGCGGCTCTCAGACGGTTTCCGATGCCCTGCCGACGGATTCAATTCTGTTACCTGCGATCCGACCGCGGCTAATCAGCCTGTTTTCTACGATCTGACTGCGCCTGTCGGCCATTTTCCCGCGTCCCGACTGCGGCTTTCAGCCTCTTTCCCGCATCCCGACTACGTCTGTTATCCTTTTTGCCGCGACCCGACTGTGTCTTTTTCCCTATTTCCTGCGTCCCGACTGCGTCTGTTGGCCCGAAAGCCGTGACCTGACCGCGTCTGTTTCCCTCAAACCCGCGGTGTGCCTGTTCTGATTCGCAACAGACCCGCGGTCTGATTTCTGCATTTTTCCTGTTTTGAGCCCAGCCCCTTTTGCTGCAATATTTTCTGCATCTGAACAGCCCCCTGTCCTACCTGCAGTCCCACTTCCTTACAGCCTTTCTACAACATAATTTTTGTTCATTTTACAGAATTCTTTTAAAATTTCAGTATTTTTAAAATCAAAAAATTTTGCAAGTTAAAGTTTCAATTCCAGCATTATTGACAATTGGAAGTTGCCCCCCTTGTGGCACTTCTATTTTGGGTTCATCACCTCACGAGCACACACTCTGTCACATAATTCAAGTGAGCCTTAAAAAGTACCTAACTAAACCAACATTCTAACCCCACTTGGGGAACACACAAGAATCTTTGTAGTTAGGTAGGGTCGAGGGGATAGGCTTCCAATAACACCCCTCGGTCACTTTCACTTGAGACATAGTTGTTGTCCAAATAGGGAACCAAAATCCCCTAGTACTTTTTGGCACGGTCACGACCAGTTTATCAGAGGGCCTCTCCCTTAGGAGGGTTGAAGTCGGGAGACTGGTTCCGGAGGCCTGAGTGGAATACCGCACTCCATTCAGTAACCGAAGGGCTACCTTTCGTGGTTCGCGGGATATCCCTTTATAGGGGTATTGCGGTAAACAGACTAAACGACAGATTCACCTTTCTGGACGTGTCATGAACGGGGTATCTTAGTTGCCATTATTCTAGGATTGACTACCCGGTATCCCTCCAGGTAGGGGGATATCATAGCCACTTGGCTTTCCTACTCATATTGTCTGACTTGGATTTCATCACCTTGCAGAGGATATGTTTAGTTGAGTCAGAATACTTTTAGTTAGGTGTTTGCATGCTCCTTTACCTCCCTTTGGTCTAGTGAGTCCACCATTTTTTCTTTTTAGGAAACCTGCTGCTTGTTGGTATTCTGACCATGTTTGTTGATACTCCACCTATTGTAGCACAGCTGTTGCAGTGGGTGTTTTGAGTTGGTTGTTGGCCTGAGTGCCTTGTTTTTTAGCTCTCCTTCTGCACACTCGGTTGCATTAGGATTTTTTGAGCTGTTTTTCTACTCACCTCAACCCACAGAGATTTGACACCATCCGTCACCATTGAGTCCCCGAGACATTCTCGGTGCCTCAGGGGCGAGCCCCCACAGCACGGTTCTCTTGACACCACCCGTCATAGATTCCGATCATCATCCGTTGATACCACTCATCACAGATCTAGAGCCTTGTCACTTGACTCCACTCGTCAGTGACATAGAACTCCGTCACTAGATATTGATGCTCCTTACTTTACCTTCGATTCTGACGAAGAGTCTGAGAACCCTATTTACACTTCCCCTACTAGCCCCATGGCTGGCATGACTTCCACTCCTTTTGTTATAGGAACCATTGGTGACACATCCACCACTACACTAGTCACTACACTTATTTTGGGTATGCCCTGCATGGGACCCCCGTCTACCGTTCCCCTCACTATACCTATTCCCGCAGCAGGAATATCTCTCCCCACTACATCAGTGGCTCACACTACCCATGGTGGTGTTGGACCATCCTCCACCACCTTAGTTCCCCCACTTGGGGGCACCATCCCAAATCCTGCCCCTCCACTTGGGGGCATTGGCCCCAACTTGGTCCAACCCACTACTGTGTCACATCCTTCTTCCAGTTTGCCATTCATTGCTAGCCTCAACCTACCTGACTTGGCCAGATTGACCAACGACCCTATCCGACACGACCCTGTGTGGCCTCATATGCCTACCAAGCTCCCCTCTGACATCCCTAAATTCGAGGGTAAGGCCGGTGAGGACCCACAAAACCATATCATGTCTTTCCACCTATGGTGTTCCTCTAACTCCATAGTGGATGATTCTGTTCGCCTCCGTCTCTTACAGCGCACCTTCACTGGCTCTGCAGCCAAGTGGTATATCGAGCAACCTCATGGGACCCATGCCACCTTTGCTTCCCTTGCCTCGACATTCCTGCAGTTCTTCCAGTTTCCTGTCCGCTATGACGCGGGCGTTGAGATCCTCCTATCCTACAGACAAAACACGACTACCCATATCACGGACCACATCCATGAGTGGCGTCAACGCCGTAGCTTATGCAAGATCAAACTAGACGACCAAATCTTCCTAGATTGGTTCCTCAAATCCCTTCTCCCTGTTATTGCTAAGGATGTGGCATCAGAAAGACCCCAGTCTGAAGAAGAGGCCATCCTTAAGGCCCAATAGTTCGACCTCATTTACGCCCATTCGGGTTACCTTTACACCATTATACCTGACGCCCCTCGCGGCGAGTCCTCCCAGCACAATGCGCTGGGGGCATCCCACGCTGCAGACGGTATCATTAGCCGTGTTTCTTCGCATCCTCAACCATTTTCTATTGCACGTCCTACCCCTGGCCCCGACCTTTCACGGGCTACCTCACAGTCTGGAGCAACCAAATCATACGCTCCCATGGCACATCACCATCACCATGGACCCCGCATGTCCTCCTCAGTGCTTCGGTCATGCGACTCCCACTTATGCCCCCCCAGTCGCACCTCAGCCTTACTACCATCAGCAGGCTGCCCCAGCTCCTGTGCCTTCACAGGCCCAATCTGCTTATTATCCACCACAGGAAGCCCCTGCGGCAAATCCACAACCCACTCCGTAGCCATATCAGCAACCCCCTCAAGTTGCTGCACCTGCTCAGCCTCAACCTGCATACCATCCCCCGCAGCCTGCTCCCGCACCTGCGCAACCTCAGAACCCACCGGTTGCCCAAGGGCAAGTTTACGCCCAACAAAACCCGCAGCAAAACCAGAACAACCAACGCAACCAGGGCCAACAGAACCGCGGCAAGGGCCGTAATCGTGGGAACAACCAACCTGCAGACGAAGCTGGTCAACCGGCTAATCCCCCCGACAACAACAATGCGGCCCCCGCTAATCAAAACCCTGATCGCCCACCCAAGTAGGCTAAAAACCCCAATTTGCGAACAAACCACCCTTGTTCTATTTGTGGGGTCTATGGACACTACACGCATGCTTGCCCACACTTAGAGCGAGCTCGACAGCTTTGGGTTGACAATGCCCACCGCCAAGGGCATGCGGCTCCTCAGGCGCCACCTAACCCCCCTCAACCTCAGCAGTCACCTTTGGTGCTGCAAAACCCCTTACCAACCCAAGGCGTGGTGAACACTCAGTCATTGGCCCCTCAAGCCAACGTGCAACCCCAACAACAAATCACGTACGCTGCTCCGATCAACCCATGTTTGACTTGGGAACTCACCACTTATTGATGATGTCTTCCGCTGATGTCAACCTCCAGACTCGTCGGAACCAGTATGGCTCCACCACTGACGTACCTCCCACAGACAAACCTACTAACGCTCGTCCCACCGATCAAGCGTTACGTATTCCTCCACCTCCACTAGATGGCGCTCCCAAAGCCCCTCGTTTCCCACTTCACCGTATCAACAATAACCCCAATGCGCGTGCTGCGTCAAACTACAATATTGTAGATGACCTAGCCCAATCTCCCGCAGCCATGTCTGCGTTAGAAGTATTGAAGAACTGCCCTTCCCAGCGCAAGACTTTACTCTCAGCCATTGGGGATATTGACCCAAATGATTCGAATCTGATGGCATTTGATTTGGACCAATCCGAACCACGCCTGCCTTCCTCCTTAGCATTCCAAGTTTCTGTTTCCGTTCGGAATCTTGTCATCCATCGATGCATCATCGATGAAGGTGCCTCCACATGCGTCATGTCTACATTCGTGTGGCAGAAGTTGGGATCCCCCACTCTCCAGCAGTCCACCACTGCATTACGTGCCTATGACGGTCGTTCGGCTCAGCCCCAAGGCCTCCTAGCCAATGTCCCTGTCCAGTTAGGTGGCAAAACCGTACTTATTGACATTGAGGTAATCAATGCCCAATTGGATTATAACCTTTTACTTGGCCGCAGCTACATGTATGCCATGCGAGCGGTTGCCTCTTCTGTCTTTCGCACCATGATGTTCCCCCATGAGGGACGCGTGGTCAAGGTTGACCAGCTCACCTACTATGATCCCAGTGCTCCCGCGGCACCTAAAAATGTTCTCCCCATGGTTGAACAACCTGTTTCTCGTGCCACCACCTCATTTATTTCCTCTACGGGGCCTGGAGTCTACTCAGACGCGTCGATGACCTCCACCTTTCAATCCATTCCTCCCCCGTCATCTACGCCCGAAGTGTCTGACTTATGTACCTTATCCCACAACAACCAACCACCTAACAATCAACCACCCTTGTTTCCTAAACCACCATTGGTACCTAGCCACATTGGTGTCACACCTATCCATACGATCCCCTTCTTAGTCCCTCCATCAGGAGTAGTAAGCACCCCGGTCATGGCTACCCTTAGCCTCCTTGGGTTAACTTTGGGATTACCCGTATGGTATCTTTCGCCTCCCATTCACCCGCCGACACCAGATGTCTTCCTCCAACCGGTGCAACCCATGGCTACTACCACTCAGCCACCTCCCGGTGTCTCTACCCCTTCATCCTCCACGACTCGACTCCTCCTCCTACTCCCAAACCCACTGGGGGCAGAGGTCCCCAACCTTACACTGCTGTACCACCTCCCAAGACAGTCAAAACCCCCCCAGTATTTCATGCTCCCCCCAAATGCTCGTTGTGCGACGAGTTGGGCCATGCGACTCACCAGTGTCCACAGTTACCAGCCCTACAGAAGCACATGCAGATGCTCGACGATGACCCCAACATCCCGGTTGTCGAACTAAACCCCACTCTTAAGCCTAAAGACAAATCCCTACGCACTAACCACCCCTGTGCCATATGCAGTGTTTACGGGAATTACTCCCATCATTGTCCTGATCTCCCAGATTACAGAGCGGCTCTCTATGAGATGAACAATCTGGATCTTGAGACGGCACCACCCACCATTGAGGAGATCTACCCCCCGGTTTCTCCCCCTTCTGGAGAGGTTAATATCATCTACATGATCTCTTCAGCCACTACCCCCCTCGTTAACCGATTTGATGACGCAAACTTTCCGTACCGATGAGGAGATTCTCGAGGCCCTCACTACCCTGGAGTATCCCTGGGATGACATGCACCATCGTTCGTATTTCCTTCCAGAAGCATCTTCCTCTAGCACTGCTACCCAATTCACGGTTGAGTCCAAAGATTTCCTTCCCACCAAGGTAGACTGGTTCAAGGACCCTATTCCTGCTCCTGACGCCTTCAAGGAGGGTAACATGGCCAATATCTCACCCGTCATCCAAGTTGATATCGCTGCCCCAGGACGTGCCCCTGAACTCATCACTTTAGGAGCATTCTGCAGTAAACAAGAGATTGAGGACTACATAAACCTTTTCAGAGAATTCTGTGATGTCTTTGCCTAGTCCTATACCGAAATGCCCGGTCTTGACCCCGCCATTATAGAGCACCACATTGACACATGGCCTGATGTACCCTCCGTTCGTCAAAAACAGCGCCCCATTCATCCTTCCAAGCTCCCAGCTGTTAAAGCCAAGATTGAGAAACTGCGCACGACAGGGTTCATTTATCCTATTGCCTATACCACTTGGGTTTCAAACCCCGTTCCTGTTAACAAAAAACAAGGCACCATCCGAGTATGCATTGACTTCCGTGACTTAAACCGTGCTTGTCCCAAGGACAATTTCCCCATGCCATTTATTGACTAGCTCATCGATGCATGTGCGGGGCATGAAGTCCTCTCCTTCATGGATGGTTTTTCCGGATACAACCAGATTCAGATCCATAAGGAAGACCAGTACAAAACTGCCTTTACTACCCCATGGGGCACCTTTGCCTATCGCGTCATGCCTTTCGGCCTCAAAAATGCTGGTGCCAGTTTCCAGCGGGCCATGACCTATTGCTTTCACGACTTGGTCCATATCCTGTTAGTCTACCTTGATGACCTTACAGCTCGTTCCCGGAAACGATCTGACCACCTTAACGACCTTCGGCAAGTATTTCTGCGTTGTCGCAAATATCAAATCCGCTTGAACCCACACAAGTGTGTCTTTTGCATTCCGGTAGGCCGATTGTTGGGTTTTATTGTTTCCCAGAAAGGAATTACAGTTGACCCTCTCAAAGTCCAAGCCATTTTAGACCTTCCCTCTCCTCGCACGCTCCGACAGCTCCAAAGTTTGTAGGGGCGATCCAATTTCCTTTGATGTTTTGTTCCTGATTACGCCACTACCGTTCACAGTTTCTTGCGCCTGCTCTGTACCCACATACCCTTCATTTGGGATGAGCAAGCAGAAGCTGCCTTCGAAGCCCTCAAGAAGGCTCTCACACAAGATCCTTTGATTTCCCCTCCGGATTTCACACAAGACTTCATCCTTTACGTTTCGGCATCCGAGCATGCCGTATCTGGAGTCTTGGTTCAAGAAGACACTTCTCACCAAGAGCACGTCATTTATTACGTCAGCCAGAGCTTGTCTGGTCCACCCCTACGTTACCCATATGAGGAGAGACTTGCCCTAGCAGTGGTCTTTTCCGTCCAAAAATTGCGACACTATATCTTAATGAGTCATACCACAGTCGTCGCCGACTCTAACCCTATGGTATATCTTCTGAACCGGCGGCTCCTGCAAGGTCGTGTTGCTAAATGGGTCATTATCCTCCAGGAATATGACCTTACCTTCAAAACACCTAAGAGCACTAAAGCCCTCGCACTTGCCCAACTCATTACTGATCTCCCTTCCCTTCTCCCGGCCAAACCAATCTCCGATGAGTTACCCGACAATCACCTGTTCACTATCTCGTCCGATGACCCATGGTACGGTGATATCTTGTTATACCTACGCACGCAGAAGTTTAGACCCAAAGTTACCCGTAATGGACGTCGTCGCATCCATCACCAGGCCTCTCGGTATCTCCTCTTAGGTGATGTCCTTTACCGACGTGGGGTTGACATAATTCTGCGTCGTTGCCTTACACACAAGGAAGATGAACAAGTCCTTAATGACTGTCATAGCGGTGCCTGCGGCGACCATTTCTCAGGGATGGCCACTGCCCAAAAGGTCGTCCGCGCCAGATACTTCTGGCCCACACTTTTCACCGACTGCATCACTGCGGTCAAACACTGCCATAACTGCCAACTTTTTGCCCCCAAGGCCCGGACACCTCCTTCTCCGTTACACCCAGTCGTCACTGTTGGCCCCTTTTGTAAGTGGGCCATAGACTTCATGGAATGTAGACCCCAGTCTGCCAACGGCCACAAATATATTATTGTCGCTGTTGATTACTTCACCAAATGGGCGGAAGCCATGCCTACCTTCAATTGTACCGCCGACACTGCTGCCCGCTTCTTTTTCAACCATGTCATCGCTCGATTCGGGGTTCCTAAGCAGTTAGTCTCTGACCACGGTTCCCACTTCGAAGATGTCGTCTGGCGTGAGTTATCCACTCTCCTCAAATTTGAACACCAATTTTCCTCTGCTTACTACCCCCAAGGGAACGGTCAAGTAGAGGCCATTAATAAAATTCTCAAAACCATCCTCCAACGAATGGTTGACAAGCATAAGTCCAATTGGCACCACATGCTGTTCCCTGCCTTATGGGCTTACCGTACTTCCACCAAGACCGCCACTGGTTTTACACCCTTTCATCTAGTTCACGGTGTAGAGTCTATCCTCCCCATCGAATGTCAGATTCTTGCCTTACAGATCGCCGTTGAGCTTCTCCCTGACACTTCCCCCCTCGAGCAACGTCTGCTATCCCTCGAACAAGCCGATGAAGACCGTCGGGCCACTCTTCAGACCATCGAAGCTGCCAAGAACCGCTCCAAAGCCGGTTACGACAAACATGTTCACCCTCGAACTTTCCATGAAGGGGACCTCGTCCTCGCCTATGACCAAGCCCACGACAAAACTGGCAAAGGGAAGTTTGAATCCATGTGGCAAGGCCCTTACATCATGCAGACCTGCCTAGGCAAGGGGGCATACATCCTCGCCGACTCCGAAGGCCATCCTTTGTGCAACCCACGTAACGGGTTGTACCTTAAACGCTTTTATCCTTAAATAACTCGCGGCCCCATTGGTCCGCATTGTACAGTTTGCTTCCTTTTTTGCGTTACACATATTTTCCACCATTGGAATCAGCACGCCGAGACTGTCATGATGGTCATCTCGTTGCATTATTTTTTACCCGTCATTTTTTGCCCATTTTTTAGACGCCACTAGTTGCCTCGATTTGCGTGCCACATCGGCCGTTCTCCTTTTTTCACATGTTTTATATCATCGGATTCATTTTTCTGAGCTGGTGATGATGCTTGAGAACATTTCTCGCTCTCACCCCCAGATTTTTTGGGTATTTTTTCCAAAACGCCCTCGTCACCTCGGTGTGAGTGCCACATCGGCCGTTACCCGTTTTTGACGTCCTTTATACTGCCGGATTCATTTTTCCGAGCTCGTGATGATGCTTGAGATCATTTCTTGCTCTCACTTGGTACAATTTCCACATTGTGTCCTGACACCTTGTTGCCTCAGTTTGCACGCCACATCGGCCGCTATCGGATTGTTCCACATTTTTACATGAGCCATTCACTCCTGTCATACTGCAAATGTTTTGTTATTTTGACACCATTTCATCTACCCCGCAAGGAGGCCCACCAGTGTTCCCCCCTACCCTCGTTCTTGATCATCATTACTGATCCTTGATTGAACACTTCCTCCTTGCCTGGCCATTCCTTTTGTTCAGTATAATTTTATCCCTTTTTCGGGCCGGACAAGTCCTTTACGAAAAAGGCACTTAGGGAGTTTCCGTTAAGCTCTTTTTTGACTCCTAAAAGAATGAAAAGATCGCCTAGCAATCTTGCTTCCTTTCATGCTCGCTAAAGTACCTGAAAGGGCGTCTATCTAGTATAAGTTTAACCCTTTTCCGGACCTGGTAGACTAATTACGAAAAAGGAATACTCTAGTCACACCGGCTAGAAGAGTTCTTCATTGCATCCTTTTATGCTTCTTTGGGCCTTGGAGACTAAATATACGAAAAAGCAACCCCCTGGAGTCTTCTTATTTGCTTTCAGACTCTCTAAATATTGAAAGCAACCATGAGCATGAACTGTCCTGGGCTCGTAAAATCCACACGACAGTACCATTCCATCATTTCAGAGTCTTCTTATCGCTTTCAGACTCCTTAAAATTGAAAGTAACCACGAGCATGAACTGTCCTGGGCTCGTAAAATCCACACGACAGTATCATTTTACACAAACTTCTTCTAGTTCCTTAACCCATGAAGAAGTACCCTCCTGTGCCTCCTGGCACTATGATCGATCATCTCGGCAGCACCCCCAATCAGGTCGCCTTTGTTCAGAGTATTCTGTAGTCTCCTGCCATTTTATACCAGCTTGAGTCTCCCTCAGCCCAGTTATCCTCCCAAATCCATTACAGCTATGATCCCTTTCCCCTCAGTCAAGTTTCATATGCTGCCAGATCATTCCCATTATCATACTCTGAACAAAGGAAGTTTGAGTCCACCCACTCTACTTGCCCAGTTGTCCCCACACAGTTTGTCAGTCCTGCCATCAGTACTATCACATCTCGGTTCTCCACCTCGCGCTCCTGTCAAGGAAACATCATTGCCTTGATAGTTGCAGGTCTCCCTCTGTCGACGACAACCCCTCTATTCCAGAGGATAGGCCCAGAGGTCCCTACGCCTTGGACTTATCACCATCTGTGGTAAGTGCCTACGGACCATTTTGAGAGGAGTCATCATTGCCTCTTCGAGTGGTTGTTTCTCACATGCTCGACTTCAGCACCTTGATCGCATCGTTGAGAATCGCGTAGGGTTACATCCTTTACATTATGTGTCGAAGACCCCGAATTTCCCCTGACTCTAGCACATTGGTGAGTCACTTCGGAACGACCAGTTTTATGTTCCCGTGGATGTCCAGGCTGCGTTGGCGTTTGTATTCGGAAGCCATCCAGTTATATGCTTCCTTGAGTACCCAGTTCAGATCCAGTTCAGTGTACCATTGTGAGTGTGACCCTTGTCACTATGATCCAGCAGCTCATCTGTTCCTTTGGTACCACATTCAGCAGCACTATTGATATTCCAGTGCACCAGTTCTTCAGTTTATACATGGTCCGCTTAGCAGTATGTCCCAGATTTGTGTCCCCTTTGGA
Source organism: Larix kaempferi (assembly GCA_027924585.1). NCBI lineage: Eukaryota > Viridiplantae > Streptophyta > Pinopsida > Pinales > Pinaceae > Larix > Larix kaempferi. Next base: position 3,933,655 of record BSBM01000798.1, on the reverse strand, counting down.
CTCTTCTGATGTACACAGTGGTTATGTATCTTACAGATCCCCCTTTTCGGGCCTCACAGTTCTGTTTATGTATCTTGATATGAGCATGGGTATGCCCGCCTCGTCCATATATTGAGATTACTCCTCATTCAGTTTTTGAGGTCATGTATACTTCAGGTCCCCATTTTTGGACCCCATTGTTATTGTTATGTTATATCCTGAGATGAGCATGGGAATGCCCGCCTCGTCCATATGATCAGATGATTCCTCATCCATTATTGAGGTTATGTACGTTTAGTTCTTGCAGTTGTTCAGGATCATTGTTCTGGGCCTCAGTTTGTTTCTTCTCTTCTCTCCACACCCAGGAAAACCATTCATGACTTATGATGTCCATCGGCCATACGATGAGCTCCTGCCCTCGCACACCAGGGGGCAATCTGTTAACACCCAAAAAGTGTTCACTACCTCATCTACCACATTATATGACTCATTCTTCCATTTTCCTACCATATTTCCCTTAAAATCCCAAAAAATCCCATTAAAAAGCCTGCAGAGGGCCTAAAATGCCTCCAAAAGGCCACAAAACCATCAGAATAGCCTCAAAAAGGCTAAAAAACCCCCTTTTCCTCCAAAAATAGCAAAAATCCCCTAAAAAGGGAATAAAAAATATAAAATAATGAGGAAAAGGAGGAAAAAACCCTATACAGCTGCCCTAAACCATGTGTTTCCTAAAACCATGGGTCAGCACTCCACCACCAAAAAACTATAAATAGGTGATGGAGATCCCTTATTTCATATCCACAATCAAGTATACCCTTACTCTGCCAAAATCTCTCTCGAAACCCTAGTTCACCATTGAACTACTTTCACCTTGAGAGCCCCTTTTGGCCCATTTCCACCATTGGAGAAAGAGAAGGAGCACATTGGAGCTTGGAGCAACCCTCTTGGACATTGCAAGGAGCTTCATCAACCTTCACATTGAAGGTAATATTAATACAAAACCCTTGTTTACAAATTTTTGTTTATTTTTCATGCATGTGTTTTAGATTAGTTTTCATTTCTGTTTTAGCTTAATTATTTACATTTACTGAACTGCTACTAAGGAGTCCATTCTCCTTAGTAGGTGCTCATTTGCACAAGCTAGGGGTAAAACCCTAGCCACATAGATATTGCCCTGGCGACTTCACTTGTGACAATTTCTGAAAGTTTTTTGAAGATATTCTGAGAAAGACATTGTGGCTACAAGAAGAAATCCCGGTTTGCAGTTCTTCTCAGGCGTGGATAATCCAGAAAAGCTCCTCAAGATGGATAAAGGCAAAGGCAAGACAAAAGAATGTATTTCTCAGTTTTCAAATATATTCCCTTCTTTGCAAGAAAATCTGTTTGAGGAAGAAAATATTGGTTCAGGTGAAAAGATTTTGCTTAGAACTAAATAAGATTCTGATTTGAAAGAAACAAAAGTTGACCCAAAAAGTTTGTGGGATTATTCTTTAAAATTTGTTTGGGAAAATTTACAAAAATCTGAAAGGGCAGGGTCCAGAATATCCAAAGCCCAAAGAATACCTGTGCAAAGTAATAGACAACAGGAAGTGGTTGTTCCACCTTATAACCCACCACCCATGGCTGCCAGATTTGCCCCATTGGTTTTGCCCGCGGCTTTACATGACTTACCTCAAAATTATGGACAGAGAATCTTTACTTTTGATAATGAAGGTAGTTATACTGCACAGCAACATGTTGATAATTTTAGTGATTTCATTGATTTAGAAGAAGTGGATTATGATGATGCAAAAATGAGGTTGTTTGCTCAAAGCTTGAGGGGTGAAGTCAAAAAATGGTTTAGAGCTTTAGCTGCTGGATCAATTGCTAATTATGATGCCTTTACAACTCTTTTTATCGAAAGATGGGAAGACTAGAAAAATACTTCACAGGTGTTGACACAGTATAAAAATCTGAAAAAAGGAGGTTTTGAGTCAGTTTAGGAGTTCTCTGCCAGATTTATGAAAGTCTATAATTCTAGCCCTACAGATATAAAACCTCCGGTGGGAGCAACCAAGTTACATTATGTAGATGCTTTTGAAGGTGATTTTTCATGTACATTGAGAGAAAGAAGATCCACTACTTTGGCAATAATGATGAAAGATGGAGTAGAAGTTGAGGCTAACATGATGGCTTCTAGAAAAATGAGACATAGAGATATGGACAGAAAGAAAATTAGAGAAGATAATCAAAATGCAACATCTTCTTCTTCTTCCACAGATGTAAAATTTGAGGCAATGATGAAAACTATGGAAAATTTGTTAGAAAGGTTAGTGGTGGATAACAAAGCTCCAAATAAAGAACAAGCAGAACCTCAAATCAGAAACCCAAATTTTAGGACACCCTTTGTTCCAGCTACAAGGCCGAGAGAACAGCGAAACCCAAGGAATGTAGAAGAAGATCAAATCAGACCTCCTTTCCCCGAAAATTATATTGCTAGAGAAGTTGAAGCTGAGATACCTGAAAGTGATATTCACCATTGTGTCAGTTCTGATTCAGAAGTGTATTTGACTAAACATGAGCATGATATGTTCCTGGCAGAAGGGGATTGTTGTAATCTGGAGACGGAAATTGATCAATACCAGATTGGTTACCAAAATGCTATAAACGATCTTCAAAGAAAGATAAATTTGAGAAACCGAGATGTTATAATAGACAAAGGAAAAGAACCAATGGGCAAATCAAAAAGAACTACAGATAAACCTTCTACTAGTCAGTGTGAACAACAAACGAGAAGAAAAGAAAATGAAGATGTACCAAAATTAATTCCAGATAACAAGAAAGATTCGATGAAGGAAGGTGATAAAAATTTGGTTCCTTTCAATATACAGAGTGAAATGTCGAAAGTCAAGATTTCTGTACCTTTCAATGAGATATTAAAGAATAAGGAATACAAGGAACAAATTTTTAAGATGATGCAGATAGAAAATCGGGTGGAAATAGATACTTTGGAATTAGATGATGATAATCCCAATATCTGTTTAGGTTCAAGAATGGAAGATAATAGTTTTGAAGAAGTTTCTCCTTTCTATGTGAATTTGAATATTCATGATAAAGTTGTGCATAATTGTATGTTAGACTCTGGAGCTTCTCATAATTTGATGCCAAAACTTGTAGTAGAATCTTTGGGATTGGAGATCACGAGACCATATGATGACTTATTTTCTTTTGATTGAAGGAAAGGTAAATGTTTAGGGTTGATAAAAGATTTGACAGTCAATCTCAGTAAAATACCATCCAAAGCTATTCTTATGGATGTGGTGGTTGCTGATATTCCAGCTAAGTTTGGTATGTTATTGTCCAGGTCGTGGGCCTCAAAGTTAAAAGGAACTCTGCAGATGGATATGTCTTTTGCCACTATTCCGGTGTTGGGGGTACACAGAATATTATATGCTGAAAAGATGGCTGCTTATTTGGTAAGTGACTTAAAAGAACCTGAGAAGCATGCTATATATGCAGTAGATACAGATTTGGGTTCCTTCATTTTGTACAATGATCTTGAATCTAAAGAAAAGATTGATTTAATTGAGCCTAAAGAAAATGAAAAGGAAAGATTGTTAAGGGAAAAGATCAGAAAAGAAGGAACCTGGACAATGCACTTTGATGGGGCAAGAAGCAGAGAAGGAGCTGGTGCGGGAGTATGGATAATTACACCTGACCGAGAATTCCTAATTTTTTCTTACCAATTGAATTTTGAATGTACCAACAATGTTGCAGAATATGAAGCTTTGATTCTGGGGTTGAACGTGTTGAGAGATTTGAAGGCAAAAAGGATTGAAGTGTTTGGAGATTTCGAATTGGTTATAAATCAGGTAAAAGCTATTTATCAGACCAAACACCCTAAAATGAGGTCCTATAGGAATGAGGTGTGGGATTTACTGGAAATGTTTTTCGATGAACATGATGTTGTTTCAATTCCCAGAGTTAGCAACACTGTAGCAGATTCTTTGGCCACTGCAGGGGCTGCATTTAAAACTCCTATCTTTTCTAAAAAGAAATATGATATCGAGGTCATACACAGACCATCTATCCCAGACAATATCAAACATTGGCAGGTTTTTGAAGATGATCAACAGATTAAATGCTTTTTAGAAATGACAGATGAATTCAATTACAGGTCTATTGATGCAGAAGGTGATGGAGCCGGTCCAGAGGAAATAAATTTCCCAGAAGAAACAGAAAAGTTCAAGCAAAGGATTGGAGGTAAGGATATAATTCTGCTGAAGAATAATGTTATCCCTAGAGGCTTAATTCCTTTAGAAAAATTGTTTGATAAAAATGATGTGGTAAAAAATCCAAAGTTAGAGCCTAAACCCGAAGATGTAAAAGATTACAATTTAGGTTCTGAAAAGGATCCCAAATTGGTAAAGCTCTCAAAGAAATTACCAAGAAAGAAGGAGATGCAGCAACAAAATTGCTCAAAGAAAAATATGATACGATCCTGATGTTAAGACGAAAGCTTAAGATTCCAGACACTGTGCTTATCCAAGGAGCAGAACTAACGATACTGGAAAAGGAAAAGGAAGAATTATCCAATGAAGTAAATGATGTTACTGCAAAAATGTTAAAGCTGTCTGATGAAAAAGAACATTGGGAAAATGAAAAAATCGTTTTAAAAGAGAAGTTGGAGGAAGCAAAGAAGAGATTAGCAGAAAGTGGTCAGCAGCAGGTACAAACAGACACACAGGAAGACAAAACTGGGGTAGATGGTATTTTACAAGCCATGTCCCAAGTAAGTTTAAAAGAAAGTGAAATCAAAGAATTGAAGGTAGAAATACAGAAGTTGAGAGAAGAAAATGAAATAAAAAATAAGGAAATAAAAACTTTGCAAACAAGGAATCAAGAATTAAGTGATAATAATAAAGGATTAGCAGCTCATGTGACAGGGCAAGCTGCTATGCAAGGTTGCAAACACATGGTATGGGACCAAATTATAAAAGAAGTTGAAAAACTAAGACCATATCTGGATTACATAAGAGTCAAAGAAAAGGTGGTCAAAGATGCCTTCGAAAGTTGCAGAGCAATCAGGGAGAACTTAAATAAAAATCCAAAAGAAGTAGCCCAAAAAGCAATAACATTTTTAAACAGTCTAACTGAGGCAGACCTGACAGCCATGAATATAACGAACCGAATTTCAGTCATCACATGGGCCAGAAGGATCTTGGGGAAATACTCGCATGTTGAGAATGTTGAAGCTAAAGATGGAGAAATACGGGAAGAAGTAGTAAAGTTCAAAAAGCAATTTGAAAAATTAGTAAACAAAGGATTCCCTGCTTTTTGGAATGAAAAGAATGAATTAATTACTCCTAATGAGTATAAGAGATTGTTGTTTGACATAAGGATGGATCACAGAAAATTCCAGCAGTTGGATCATATGCTTACAGGAAAAATTTTAATGGAGAAAATATCAGAGGATTTTGAAATTTTAAATATGCTAATCTCAACCTGTGGGAATCTTCTTCCTGTTTCTTATGCAGGTCATGTTGAAATGCGAGTCTTGGTAAAAGAAATGACCAACTATGACTTACCCACGGCCGACCAGTGGAATTATGTGGAAAAATATGGAAGGACAAGATATTCTGTCCATTCATAGATGCTTTAAAAACTCTTGCCAAGTGGCGAAAAGATACTTTTATTTTAAATTTGTAATATTATTTGGAGACAGTTATCTATTGCTCAAAGACAGTTATCTTTTAAGTTAAAGTATTTTCAGTTATTAGTTAGAAGAAGCAGTTATGTTAAGCTTCTTCCAAATTTTGTATAAAAACAATGAGAGTCATTGTTGAAAGGGTTGGAAATTTTTTGAGAGACGAATATGTTTTGAAGTCTATCTTTTGATAAATAAAGGCAGTACAGTGAAAATACCTATCTTTTGAGACCAAAGATTCATGTGTTGATCAGTTTTACAGTCTGTTTTCCCCTTTATCTTTATATGTGCATGTTTACCTTCCATGTTTTATCTTCCATTATGTTTTTCTTCTATATTTAAATGAACACTTGAAATAATTCGAGATTCATACTGGTTATGCCTCGTTTTATCGCATTTAAATATTCACTATTTTCTCCAAAGTTGACAATGGATTCATCCCAGTTAGATGCCTGTTGTTGATGGAATGTCATTACTTCTTGCTATACCACCTGAAAAAATCAAATTGACTGTGATATGATTGCTATCTTGCCTCTGTAGAAATTTGTTTGGTATAAATCCCTTACTGGCATATTATATATCTGAAACTTTGACTCCATGCCCAACGTTTCTTGTTTTCCCTTTCAACCAGAAAATCCTTTTGAGAAATTTTGAGAGAACTTATATATATATTTCAGTCCTTGTATATGTATCGTGAGAGAGCCCTCTCTGGTGGAAAAATGGTTGAGTTTTCTACCTAAAGCTTGGTTTGAAATAGGTTACCTTAGGTGTTATTCTTATACAACCGGAATAAAATCTAAGTGCTAACATTTTGGCGCTGTTGCCGGGGACGAGGGTTTCATTTTCCCTGGGTATGAACGACAAAGTTGCAGATTTGATTGTTGATGGTGAACAATGGTCAGATATCAAGCAGGCTGTGCATCTTTCACCTAGCTACTCCATCTTCAAAGAATCCAGTTTTCAGAAATTTCATGGCGACTCCACATTAAAGAAATCCAATTTTGCATTGGTTCACAGGCTAAGTCTCCTCAGTTTTCAAATCAGAATCTACAGTTCCAGCATTTCGAGATGGCCTCATTATTAAGAAGGTATGCTCCTATGAGCAGGTCTCATATTCTCGGGTTTCCGAATCAAATTCCTAAAATAGATTGGCAGTCTTATTTGCCTAAATTCAGAGATGAAAAAAGTGATAATGCTGCTTTACATTTAATCATATTTCATGTACATATACATAAGTTGAATATTAGGTTTCATGAGGACTGTCTTATGAATATGTTCATGGCTTCTTTAGAAGGAAAAGCAAGGGATTGGTATGAAAGTTTAAGACCTGGTAGCTTGTTTTCTTTAAAATATTTTCACATAGCATTTCATGAGCATTATGCAGTAGATTTTCCAGCTTTGTCTTTAGTGGAAGATTGCTGTGATCAATTTGAGGGTTTCATACAGTACCTCGAAAGTATTGACGAAGATCTGGAAGGTATGAATGATGAAGACTTGTCAGAAATATTTTATCATTTTTCTTTGCAAGTCCATGGCCATGATGATCGAGAGGAGTTTGCTGTAGATGAGATCAATAAAGAATTGATAGTAATTTCCCATGATCCCTCTTTGGAAACAAATGATGATTCATCTACTTCTTTATATACAACTGAAAAATGTATTCAGCATCATGATCAATCTGTACAAGAGAAAGAAAACAATAATTGTTTGATTCAGGAAATGCACAGACCACCTCCTCTTTTAACGGAAGAAGAAATAGATCAGCTCCTGCAGAGTCATGCTACGACCCTTGCTTATACAGATTTGCAGTGTTCACATATTCCAGGATATGTAAGTCAATCTTCTTCCATTTTTGGAGATGAAAATCTGACAATCATGATAATTTTATGAAGGAATCCATTTATGATGATGATCTGCCGCAAGGAAATCATCTATTAGACACCAGTTTCTTTCATCAACAAGATAGAGATGTCATATTTAATGATCTTGCAAAATGTTCGTTGTTTGAGGATACTTTAGAATATGGGGTTAATCATTCCTTTCTGGAAAAGAATGTTAAGGAAGAAAGAACATTTCAGCTCTCCCGTCAAATTGCAAATAATCTGAAGGTGCAAATAAAATATATCTTTTTTGATCCTATATTTGAGTATATGGAGAAAATTCTCAATTTCAATTTGCAGCTAGGTTTTTATTTTGAGAATAAAGAGTATCAGTGGTTGCCTATACTGTCATATTTTCTGTTATTGGCTTATTTCGAACACGGCAAAGGAGTTAGATTGTTTGAAAACCTAATGGATTGGCTTCACTGGTGTTTCCGAATTACTTGATTGATGGAAAGTCTTTGATATTCTAAAAGTAGGGTAGGTAGGAGAAATAAGTTTGCCAAGCAAACAGTTTTCAGTATGTGAGTTTTCAGTTTTCTATAGTTAAGAGGTTTTCGGTTACATTTTTGGATGGAGGACTGGTTACAGGATACATGATACGGGTTACAGGTTGTAGTTTTCAGGATTGGGAGCCGCTCAATGGTTAGGCACATGGTCTACGGTGTTCTTTGCTGCCTCGCTGGGAGGACAACATCCCCAGTAGGAGCTAGTTGTTGACACTCCATAAAATTTTGTTCTTAAATGTCTTCTGATGGCGTTAATCATCTTCCGACAACACTGGCGGTGCAAAATAGAACACTTTTCAGGGCGGTAGGTTTCAAACTTGGCCAACAAAAACATCTTTGTCCTTGGGCGTACAAAAGGAGAAAAACTTTATGTTTTCATGAAAAACGTAAGGCCCAAAATCACGAAGAAAGAGGTTTGATATTATAAAGATAAAAGCTAAGAATGGAGATAGGCTTTTTATAATTTTGCCATAATTGGAGGTTTTATGAAGAGGAAAAGCTTCGGTTTTCTATTTTCCAAAAGTTAAGCTTTTTGATATTTGAATTTTTAGCCCAAAAATCAAGTTTTTTTTTAAGAAGGAGACTAAGGATTTATAAAAAATGATATGGCTAAAGAAGTTTTAATTTCCTATAACCAAAGGTTTGTTGTATTTTTATATTGAGCTAAAGTTTCAAATTAAAAAGGAGCAAAAAGAATATTAAACTCCCAACACCGAGGGCTCACCACAGGACCAAGCGCCAAGCCGAGAAGACGACATGTATCCTCCATCAATCTAGCGCCAAGGCTTAAAAACCTCCCATTCCTTTGTTGCTTGGCATAGAGTGAAGGCATTGGGGTATATAAAGAATAAAAGAACATTCCTTTGTTCTGCATGTGGGACAAAACCTCCAGAGTTAAAATAAAAATCGCAGAGTTTTTCCAATGAGAAAATCATTGTCGCGGATGTCGACAGCATCCCACAAGACATAAAAGTTATGACGGGTATGAAGACAAAGTTAGAGCGATTTGGAGATGAATACACTACAAGTTCAATGGTAACGCAGAGTCTGAAAACGTGGTTCAAGAAGCTCTTGATAGAATTATGATAAATAGAACAACGGTTATTGTTGCACATCGTCTGACCACTGTCAGAAATGCTGATATGATTGCTGTGGTCCAGCATGGTTTTATTGTTGAAAAGGGTGCACACTCCCAGCTCATCGTGAACCCTTCTGGGGCATACTCCCAGCTTATACGTCTGCAGGAAGTGCATAAATCAAAAGAACAATATACAAATGATCCTGATCAAATGGAAATTCATTTGCATGATTCCAAGACAATTAGCAGGGTTAGTAGTCGAAAGTCATCTCTTAGACGGTCTATAAGCAATTGATCATCGGCTGTTGGTGGTGGTCATAATTCTGTTTCATTTTCATCTTCCTTGCCTGGTGGATGGACATAGTGCCAATCCCGTTGATTTGGCAGCAAATAAGCTAAAAAATATTAAATTTTCAGTTGTCACGCCAGATACTATGAGATTTATCGCCATTGATCCAAACGCTGCACTCAAAATGACAAATTATAAAATTGCCATGTCCACAAATCAAACACGATATCAGTGCTCGAGTTTTAAGCACCAATTCCTCAAGGGAGATAAATGGCAATTAGTCATTTCGCAGCAACAACTTGCATGGAGAAACGATGAAAAGGACGTGTCTCTTTGGACCTTAAGCTTTGAAATTATAGGGAGGTGTAGTCGTGATTGTGTCCCTATTAATGATGAATGCTGCAGTTGTATCTAAGGTTGCTGTCGCTATTGATAATAATACTGGGAAAATTTCTTCCACCAGTGGGGGTGGGAATGTCCAGGAAAAGGGTAAATTTCCATCAATTTGTTAATACGTTGATAATTGCGGATTCCATTTTCAATGTGATCCAAGCGGAACAGTTTCCAATTGCTACAGATTAATGGCAGCCTCTATTAAAACCACTTCCAACACACCATTGCTAAAGTGTAAGTCAAAATGATCAAGATCGTAGAACATGGAAGATCCATAGTCACTTGCAAACCAGAAAGGAACAAGATGTAGAAGATGAAAGAGAAAGAGATGGTAAAAATCTTTGATCCGAAAGGAAAATAGTAGAAATATTAAAAAAGGAGCAGATTCTTGGTTGATCGACCATTAGAAAGAAGATCAACGGTATTCAATTCATCTCGCACCGTCTACATGCATGCAAGATAACGATGGTTGGTGGATGCGGTAAAAACCACTATCTAACGTGTCCGTTTTTTATGCGTCCGCATATGTAAAAGTTGTATTGCAAACCGCTCCAAAAGCCATGCGGAAACCACCCTTTGCACGTGCAAAAATACCTTTTCCGAAATTTATTTATTAAATTAAATAATGTATTATTTTTATTGGCTCGATGGTTAAAAGGGATGAAGAACGCGATGGAATACATTGGACGGTTAGGGTTTGATACCAACAAAAAATTCAATGTAGCCGTGTCTTTCAAAGCTAAACACACCATCGTGGAGCATTTCAAACATTAATGATAATACAATTTTTCAGGATGCCAAAGAACATGCAAAGCTAGGTTATTGCCTCCGAGTTAAAGATTTTGTGGTTGGTAGGAGAAGCTATAGTTCTGTGAAGTTTTTGGGGAAACTGATGTGAAGCGTCCAGATTTAGAGAATGTTATTCAGTTTAACAAATGCAAAGTTCTAGGGTACATGAATGAAAGCAAAAAGGCACCTGCAGGTCAAGGATGAGGTGGCAAAACACCTAGCAATCAAAAGATAGACAGAAATGAAGAATTTTCAAAGTTTTTTCAACAGCCGAAGATTCTTTGCAGCCATTTCCAATTTTCATGACAAGAGTCTTCCTTGTCAATTATTATTGTAAAACTTTGTTTAAAGATTAGTTTCAAGTTTTAAAGGATTTATTTAAAAGAAAGTTATCTTTAAAACAATACAGTTAGGGTTTGCTTAGAGGGCAAATATTTGTATAAAATATGCATTTGGCAATGTAAACGAGGTTGGATTTTCTGTAAGGAGAGACCCATTTTGGGTGTTTTGAAGGGCTTTCAGAAATTAATAAAGATCTCAGAACTGAGCAGATTTTTCATCAAAGATTCATGTGTTGTTTAAAAATTGCAGTCTGTACCCTTTCCCTTTCTCTACTTGTGCAAGTTTACTTTCTTCGTTATGCCTTTCATTATGTCATTTTCTTCTATGCTTAGATGAACGTTCATATAGATTGAGATTCATGTTTCTATGCCTCGATTTATTCGCTTCTGAGCATCCATTTATTTCTCTAAAATTAGCAGTGGATTCATCTGAAAATTGATGCCCGTTGTTAATGGATTGTCTTTATTTCTTTCCCTATCACCTGCAAAAATCTTATTGACTGTAATAAGACAGCTATCTTGCCCTTGTATGAAAATATTTGTTTGACTGCTGATCCATATTTTTCTGTTTTCTCGACTCCATTGCCCAATGGTATCCTATTCATGTTGATCTAGCCACCTCATTAAAAACCTACAAAGTTTTTGTTATTATAATTTTACAAATTGGCCCTTGAGTTTCATTGACAAATTGCTGTCGTGCTGACATTGGATAGCAGATTTGCTGAGAGAGCCCTCTCTGGCTGAAAGAGGCCAACTTTCAGTCTAAATATTGGTTTGAAATAGGTTACCTCGGGGTTTCTTTGATACAGCCCAAGGAAAATCCGAGTGCTAACAATGTCCATGTTGACGCATCATGCATTTCCTTCGGAATCGTATTAGCTCAGCCAGGGGAAGGAGGTATTGACCACCCTATTGCATTTTCAAGCAGAATACTCTCAACAACAGAGAAGAACTATACTACTACCGAGAGGGAAGGCCTTGCGATGGTATATGCCCTACATAAATTCAGGCATTACTTGCTTGGTCCGCACTTCCTTATGTTCACTGACCATTCTGCATTGAAATACTTGGTCAATAACCCAGTGTTAGGGGGACGCATATGTAGATGGCTGTTGCTATTCTAGGAGTATGAATTTGAGATTATTGTGAAGCTAGGTAGACTGAACTTGGGACCTGATCATCTGTCAAGGATTGAGTCAGGAGAAGAGCTGACGAACAATGAAGATAGTCTGCCTAATGCGTAGTTATTTGCTATACAGGTTGCCGATGATTATTATAGGGATATCATTAATTTTTTAACAATAGGGATGGCACCACGGGATCTATCTGTCAAGCAGAAGAAACAGCTAGTGGTGCACGCTGCAGACTTCACTATAATTGCAAGTCAGTTATACAAACTCGGACCGGATGAAGTCCTGCGCAGATGCGTACTAGATCATGAGAAACCGTTTATTCTAGCAGACGCGCATTCAGGGGTCGCGGGAGGTCACTATGCAGGCAAGACCACTACGCAGAAGATATTACGTGCAGGGCTATGGTGGCCCACGATCCACAAAGATTCCAAAGAATGCTGTAGGAACTGTGATGTTTGTCAGAGGACAGGGAAACCTTCGTGAAGGGATGAGATGCCATTGAATCCGCAGTTGACCTTGTAGGCGTTTGAGAAATGGGCAATCGATTTTGTGGGTCCTATAAATCCACTAGGAAAAAGAACTGGTGCGAGGCATATTATTACTGCTATTGATTACCTCACCAGATGGGCCGAAGCAAAGCCAGTAAAGGACTACAACGCCAGTACTGCTGCACAGTTCATTTTTGAAGACATATTGTCAAGATTTGGCTATCCAAATATTTTGATGATTGACGAAGGTACTCACTTTTTGAACAAGACCATTGAGGCACTTACAGAGGAATTCCACATTCATCATCAGCGCAGTACTCCATATCATCCACATGCGAATGGCACTATTGAGGCTTTCAATAAAATACTGGAAAATGCACTCACTAATGTCTGCAATGTAAATAGAGATGATTGGGATCTGCGCGTCTCCTCTGTGTTATGGGCATACAGGACTACATGAAAGAAATTGATAGGACATACACCTTTTTAGTTGGCTTATGTGCAGGAAGCTATAATGCCAATGGAGTACATTGTCCCTAGTTTAAGGATCGCTACGTTCACAGGGATGGAAGACCATGTAGCACTAGAAGAAAGGCTGCTACACCTCTTTGGGTTGGAGGAAGATCGCTTCATTGTCGGCTTCCACCAACAAGTTCAGAAAAACCGTGAGAAAGCTTGGCATGATCGCCATATAAAGAACAAGTGCTTCTAGGTAGGTGACTTAGTCCTCCTGTATGATAGAAAATTCATGAAGTTTCCTGGTAAATTTAAGATGCATTGGCTTGGTCCATATACTGTGATACATGTTACTAACAATGGTGCAGTCCAGTTAGCCAATTTAGCTGGCGATACTCTACCACCTTTGATAAATGGAAGCAAGCTAAAGCTGTACTATGACAGCCCTACTTTGCAGAATCCTGAATGATAAGCAGAGGAAGAGATTTCCAAGTGTTAGGTACAGTTGAAATTGGACACTGGAAATGTAAAGGAGTCTGTACATGTATGATAAGTAGAACAAAGTGTGTACCGTGTAGCACTACTGAAGCTGCGTGAGAAGAGAAAAAAAAAAAGAGAGAAAGAGAGAAGAAGTAAGAAAAGAAAAAGCAAACCGTGCAGTTGAAAAATAGTAGCACTGCGAAGTAATGGCGCAGTAACGCATATGGATTGCCATGCAACTCGGCGTAGCACTCAGAAAAATAGCCGTTGCATTGCCTTTGAAAGAAAAAAAAATAGCCGTTAGGTGACCGTTGCAAGCAATCGCTTCAGTATTTAACGAAACGATAGCCGTTCTGGACACACTGACGATGGAAGGGACCGAAGGATTCATTCAAATTGGCCAACATACACCTCATTAAATCCTCATCTAGCCGTTGGAAGGCATGGGAGGACTCAGCTGCACCTATAAATAACGCCACATAAGGACTCGCGGGCGATACCAGACACTTAGAACTTTTCATGCCTTCATTCCTTTGTTAGCAATCCTTAGTCATATCTCAGAAACAGCTGCCTACTCTCGCCAGTGAATGTCCAAATCACCAAATAGTGAAGAAGAGTTTACACTTCAAGAAGCAATCTGAATCTTTTGGCATGGGGGAATTGCAGAGTTAATGAAAACCCCTACCAAAAAGACTGTACTCAAACCCAGTCAAGCATCCAAAAGATCACCTCGCCATACTCCAATCATGCAGGACAAAGGGAAAGATGTAACTGCACCACGAAGCAAGATTCTAAAGACGGGCCAGACGATGCAAAGATCATTGGTCTTTCAGAAGGAACCCTTGAAGTTGACACCAGAGTATATATCACCTCGGGCGTTGTATGCCCCAGTATTTAAATTGACCAAGAATGCTAGATATGAAATCCTATTGCCGTAGATTTCAAAACATGTAGAGGTTGCCAAGAACCTACTCAAAAAGATCGCAAACTGTAAGTGGGAAGATTTTGACCTCCTAGGCGTGCAAAAGGAAGAGCCACACGCGCCTAAGTACCCATAGTTCCAACTTGACCAGTACATGTGCTGGAAAAAGGATTCTAAGGGAACATTTAACTTGGTTACCGAAAACTAGCTGACATCGGTAGTGGAGTCCGGATTGCTGAACCTGCTCCGAATACCTCATTTTGATTGTTCATCAAAACTTAATGTAGTGGTTTGCATGATGATGGTGCGAATCCACCAGGGATATCTGTGGCTCGATAGAAATATCGATGTCAACATTGATTTAATCCACCGCATCACAGGGTTAAGCAAGCACGGTAAGTATCCCAAGCAATTCTTCCAGGGGAAGAATAAGGAGAAAGAAGCGGTCAAAAATATGAAGAAAAATCATGCATTGGTGAAAGGGAAAAGAGGTTTTCCCACAGAAGAAATTGAGGACAGAGCATCAAGATTTGTCACCCAGTTGCTTATAGGAAAAATCCTCAGAACAGCTAGGCCTCCGGAGGTTCCTGCGAGCGTAGTACTACTCGGTGCCGCAGTGGCTGAAGGAACCCAATTCAATTGGTGTCAGTATCTTCTTAATGAGTTCTTGGATGAACTCAATGATACCCAGGAGAATGGCGGACAATTCCACTTTACATGGCTGATCATCCTCATCACCTTTTCTGGATGAAAGGAGCCAAAGGACTATGTGGGTGTCATTACAGAAACCAACAATCCTAGAGGGTTCCGTTATGCCAATATCTGGGCAAACATCAACACAGAGCGACAACTGAAGTTTTCTATCAGTATTACACTCAGCTACGCGATGTGATCACCCATACGACCCACATCACAAAGAAGGTATTGTCGAAATACATTTGCATTCTTGATTTTCATGCTGACATGCGATGTATTTTTATTTCACCCAAGGAAAAGATGAAGAAGCCAGAATGGTACGGGGGTAACTACCATATGTATGAGGATGACATTGAAATCCTCATGAAATACTAGCCCGCCGACTTCCGTGTTGAAGTCATGGATGTTGAGATGGACTTTGACGAAGATGAGCCAATCCCGTTGTCATGCCCGATTGTTGAAGAAATAGGAAAGCGGAAAGAGCCTATGACCTCGTAGAAGACGAAGGCGTGAAGAAGATGAAGGACACAAAGACTCAACCTGAGATAGTGCTGAAGGGAGATGACTTTGACATGATAGCAGAAAGGGTCTCAGAACAGATGCAGGAGCTCATGGCTGACAAAGACAAAAAGGACAAGGTCATCCAGGATGACTTGCAAAGACTAGACTCGCACTGCAAGGTCTCATGAAGAAAATGGACGATGTCCATAAAAGCATAACCTTGTCGTGCGACACATCAGCTGAAGGGAGGTCGGTAGGAACCTCGCAGCAAATGCCACCACAGCTAACCATCACGCTACCATCTAAGACCAGGGTTTTCCATTTGGACCCATTGACCATAGCATTACCAATGCCAAAACAGATCATCCTGGTCACAAAGGGCGTCGAGCGGGTAGAGCTCAACTTGGCCAAAATCCCTTTTCCAGGATTACACTTTTTGCAAATGCAGATAGTAGAGGAGATGCATGAACGAACAATAGAGTCGATGAAGTCACAAGCAGAGCTGAATGCAACAAACAAGAAGCTTGAGTTATGCATAGACATGTAGCTGCGTGATGAACAGGACCGCTGGAAACAGTTGGAGATTACCATATCTACTGTTGCCCAAGATATTGAAGGTCTAGAACTCCAGGATGATCCTGCGAAAACAGTTTTGAGGATCGGAGAAAAGATAATATATTTGAAGATGGAGATGCAGGATAGGGACATCCTCCATGAGGCCGAGTTTGGAGCCTTGAAAGAAAAACTGAATACACAGACGCCATTAACTGAGCAGCAGTTAAGAGAGCACGCAGTGAGTGCTGCCGCGCAGAGCATAACAAGTGAGATGGCTAAGTGCCAAGATCTCTTGGAAAAAGTTTCAAGGTCATTCACTGCCCTTGAAGAGGATCAAGGGCTACTACAGGTAAAGACCGCGGTAAAAGAAAAGCAGACCGCACTAGAGAAGTTGGACGTAGAACTCAAGGCTCTACCACCCAGGGAGAGGCTGTCCAGGTATAAGTAAATATCAGGCTTGAAGAAGGAAGTCCAAGAACTAAGTGAAAAAGAGACTAAGATGGATAATCAGTTGCAGCAAATCCTGGAGGATGCCACAGTAGTGTCGCAGCAGATAGAAGACAAGCTGAAGGAACTGCATGACAACCAGGAGCAGGTACAAGGACAGATTGGAGAAGAGATAACTCCAACACTGCTTGAGATAGTACAACAAGTTGAACAAGATACCAGAGAATCATTGGAATAGTTGTTCGGCACCTATAATGAGTTTGCAGCCAAATTAGTTCTGCCGGTCGCAGAGCAGAGCAAGACGACCGAAGCAACAAGTGGCTCGGGGGCGAGCCACATGTAAGTATTAGGGGCATGTTGGGCCCAAGTTGGGACAAATTTTTGGTAACACTATTGATAATCAGGAGTACTTTTGTCTAAGTGTTGAGGATGCTATGAAGTTGTGTGCAGCATCCAAGTTTTGACCATGCTGCGAAGTTGTGCGTAGCATCCGAATTTTGGAAGCACCGCAAAGACCAGCGCTGTGAGGAAGCAGTGCTGCAAAGCAGGCAGGCCACGTGGAGCCAGCAAAGTGGAGTGTTGGACAAGGATCAGGTGCAGGTACCGGGTAGACTAGTAGTGGTCTAATTTTGGAAAGATGCTCTAGGAGTGCCGAGCGGAGGGCATGAGCAAATCAAGAAGGCGGCCAATGCACGAGTTTGTTAAGGGAAGAACAACTCAAGGAAAGCGACGACTTGGCACGCTTGATGGGAGAAACCATTAGAGATGAACGGTTCAGTGAAAGAGACCTATTGGCACGTGTGCGACAGGAAGGCCGATAGCGATAGAGTGAAGATGTGGAGAACCGCCACGATGAAGTAGACGCTACCAGATGCCAACAAGCTAGTTTAGGGAAACTAGCACGGTTTTGTAAACCCTAAGGGTTTTTGGGTTTAGGTCTTCGAAATTGTAAAGACATGACCTTCGGGCATGGTCTATAAAAGAAGACAATTTTGTATGGGATGGGGTTACTCTTTACTTTCTGCTGTTACAATTCTGGATATTGTATTGAAAAATATCTTAAGTCGAGAAGATTGCAAAGGCTCTACAGCTGTGTGCGTAGAGACCTATTTGAGAGGAAGGAGGGTCTGCAGCTGAGTGCGTAGACTAAGAACGGTTGTCCCCATCCCTTTTTAAAGATATATATTACCAACCGTTCTTGTGGATGTAGCTTCCCACCCAGGGCAGTGAACCATGTTAAATATTGCATTGTGCGATTTTGTTTTATGAGTGAATGATTACTTGTGTTTTCTGTAAATGAATGTCTAGATGTCTCTTTGCATGCTGTTAGGAGAGAAATTTGATATACATTTGCCTTCAGAAGAAGTATGGAAATGATATGTTAAGATCTGTATGAATAGATGAATGATGAAGATTTAGTGTTGTGTTTGAAGAACAGTGAATCAATCATTTAGTTAAACACGTTCTTATACACAGTAAAAGAATGCATAACAGTTGAATTGTATAGTCATATATGTTCAAATCGTAACATTCCAGCTTAACGAATGAATGTTAGAAGAATAGCCAGTTAAGTGCCTAAATGAGTGGATGAGGGATATTCATTTCAGTGCCTTAAGCATTTTCAAGGTAGTCGAGTATAAAGTTGAAATGCATAGTGTGCAGTTTCAGTAGAAGCCCTATAGTAGATGAACATAGTGGTGTGGACTGCAGCATTTCCCATCGCTGCGCAGTCCCCCCCCTTCGTAGTGCATACCCCCTGTTGCGCTGCGTGGTACATCTGTCCAAGCAACTCGTCACTTACTCTGGAAACCTGATTCCGAAGTACCCCATAGATACACCTCGGGTGAGACCTCAACTTGCTCGCAGGTTGTTGCCGAAAGGTGTTAAAATTCAATATGCTAAGACAGAAAATAGCAGCATTACATTCCATTTCACAATAATAGCATATACAGGATCACTGAAGAAACAACAAGCACAACATAAACACAAGAGACAGAGATTTATCCTGGGAAACCCTCATGGGGTAGAAAACCCAGCAAAGCTTCCTCAATATAGATGACCAGCAATATACAAAGATGAAACCCTGAGACATGATCTCCTCCTCCACAATAGCAGACCTCTCCTCCACAAGTGCGCTATCCTCAAGTGTGTGAGTGTATCAAATGAGGAACACACCTCCTCTATTTATACACTACTCTGATATGTATTTTACACAAGTACATGTAGGCTCGTATTTAACCATTAGGTTAAATACCCCATTATAACTGACTAGGCTGACCCCCACATGGTGGTTCTAATAACCCTAGTTACCACACCCAACTCGGAGGAATAAACATCTTCGTATTTATAGTATAATCACATCAAAGGTATGGAACATCTCTGGAATAAATAATATACAAATATAATATTCTTTGAAGTTACAATATTTCAACACTCCCCCTTAACGAGAAGGATATTATAACAGTATCTGCATGAGCAAGGAGTCATCAACATCATACATGATACATCTATAAATCATTGGAAGCTTTCTCAACATCATCAGTAACTCAAGCAATTACTGGAACATCTTCAATACTGGAACATCAACATCTTCAGTACTGAGTCTTTATCTTCTGCAGCACTCGAACAACTACAACAACATCAACATCTGGATCCTCACGATCATCAGTATCGTCATCTCACGATCATTAGCATCATCATCACACGATCATCAGCATCGTCATCACACGATCATCAGTATCATCATCTCACGATCATTAGCATCATCATCACACGATCATCAGCATTGTCATCATACGATCATCAGCATCGTCATCATACGATCATTAGCATCGTCATCACACGATCATCAGCATCGTCATCTCACGATCATCAGCATCGTCATCACACGATCATCAGCATCGTCATCTCACGATCATCAGCATCGTCATCACACGATCATCAGTATCGTCATCTCACGATCATTAGCATCGTCATCACACGATCATCAGCATCGTCATCACACGATCATCAGTATCGTCATCACACGATTGTCAGCATCGTCATCAACACAGGTATCCATAACAATACAAGTATCCACATCATTAGTACAAGTATTCATGCCAATACAAGTATACATATCATCAATACAAGTATCCATACTGATACAAGTAATCATGTCATCAATACATGTATCCTACCGATACAAGTAACCACATCATCAATACAAGTATCCATACCGATACAAGTAACCACGTCATCAATACTAGTATCCTACCGATACAAGTAACCACATCATCAATACAAGTATCCTACCGATACAAGTAACCACAACATCAATACAAGTATCCTACCGATACAAGTAACCACATCATCAATACAAGTATCCTACCGATACAAGTAACCACTTCATCAATACAAGTATCCTACCGATACAAGTAACCACATCAAAAATCACTTTCTCGAAGACCATACGTCTACGGATCAATTCAGGGACCTAAGTCCAGGGATGATACAATCCCCACTTCTCGGAGACCATACGTCTACGGATCAATTCAGGGACCGCAGTCCGGGGATGATACAATCCCCACTTCTAGGAGACCTCACGTCTACGGATCAATTCAGGGACCTAAGTTCGGGGATGATACAATCCCCACTTCTCGGAGACCTCACGTCTACGGATCAATTCAGGGACCTAAGTCCGGGGATGATACAATCCCCACTTCTCGGAGACCTCACATCTACAGATCAATTCAGGGACCTAAGTCCGGGGATGATACAATCCCCACTTCTCGGAGACCTCACGTCTACGGATCAATTCAGGGACCTAAGTCCGGGGATGATACAATCCCCACTTCTCGGAGACCTCACGTCTACGGATCAATTCAGGGACCTAAGTTCGGGGATGATACAATCCCCACTTTTCGGAGACCATACGTCTACGGCTCTCTTTAGGACTGAAAGTCCAGGGATGATCCAATCCCCTCAACTGTCCACTAAGGACTTCATTCTCGGAGACCTCACGTCTACGGCTCTCTTTAGGACTGAAAGTCCAGGGATGATCCAATCCCCCCAACTGTCCACTAAGGACTTCATTCTCGGAGACCTCACATCTACGGCTCTCTTTAGGACTGAAAGTCCAGGGATGATCCAATCCCCTCAACTGTCCACTAAGGACTTCATTCTCGGAGACCTCATGTCTATGGCTCTCTTAAGGACTGAAATTCCAGGGATGATCCAATCCCCTCAACTGTCCACTAAGGACTTCATTCTCGGAGACCTCACGTCGACGGCTCTCTTTAGGATTGAAAGTCCAAGGATGATCCAATCCCCTCAACTGTCCACTAAATACTTCATTCTCAGAGACCTCACGTCTACGGATCTATTCAGGGACTGAAGTCCAGGGATGATACAATCCCTACCTGTCCACTAAGGACTTCATTTTCGGAGACCATACGTCTACGGATCTATTCAGGGACCGAAGTCCAGGGATGATACAATCCCTACCTGTCCACTAAGGACTTCATTTTCGGAGACCATACGTCTACGGCTCACTTTAGAACATGTGTTCAAGGATGATACAATCCCCACATGTATTCTCATCAATACAAGTACAAGTATCCTCAACCATACACGTACATTAATCAATACATGTGTCATCAAAAGTATGTATTCTTACCAATACATCTTATCATCAAAAGCATGTATTCTCACCAATACATCTATCATCAAAAGCATGTATTCTTACTAATACATATAACATCAAAAGCATGTATAAGTAAAACTAAGTATTCTAAGTATACGAGTCCTAAATCTAAATATTTCTAAGTATCTAGGTGTAGGGAACAGGTTACCTCATCATCGACCTTGTTGTTCGATGAGACAATCTCATCATCAGTGACTATACTACTCCCCCTTTCGAGGAGGGTCCTTTTGAGCTACACCAAGCTTGTCTCGAAAGTATTCAAATTTCACTCGAGACAGAGGCTTGGTTAGTATGTTGGTAACTTATTCACTCAAGGTAGAGGTTTGGTTAGTACATCGGTAACCTGTTACGAATTCAAACTTTATAGTTCCTTTCTGTGTCATATCTTGTTAGATCCCTATGATATTTGACTTATCATGGAACACTGGATTCTATGTCATCTTGATACAACTCTATTTGTCACATAGGATCACAGTTGGTTCTATCTCTAAGTCAAACAATCCTGAAGCCAAACTTCTTCACAATTAGCAGAGCAAACAACCATATATTCTGCTTGTGCTGAGAGCCACACTAGACTGCTTCCAGCTAAACCACGAGATCATGGCTAATCCTAGACAATAACATCCTCTTGATGTGTTCTTCTTGTCTGATACACTTTCTGCCCAATCAGCATCTGAGTAGCCATCTGAAGTCATGATCTCCAAGATAGCACAGATCAAAGTCTATCGTATCCTTTAGGTGCCTCATCACATGCTTTGCAACTATCAGGTGAAAACATCTAGTTTCCACTAGATACTGACTCAAGGTATTCACAACAAAGCATATATCTAATCTAGTATATGTTAGAAACATCAATGACCCAATTATTTGACTGTACAGAGTTATATCCGCTAACTCTGATGAGTTATCCCCTAACAGCTTCAAGTTGGAATCCATAAGAGTGGCCATTCCAACACCTCAAGTCATATTTCTCATCATACTTTCCCTGGTTGAGAAATATTCCTTCTGAGCCTTGCCATACTTCCAGACCTAGGAAGTAAAGCGTCAATTTGAGATCTTTCATTTTCATTTCTGCATTGAATGATCTTCTGCATATCTATCTGTGCCATCTCTCGTTAGATGGGTCTACTAATATGAGCCTTAATATCATTCGAACTCTGTGGTGAGTTCCTTCTTGCATCCATGTCATTTGTGTATAGAAATCATATTCAACCTTGTAGCAAAGGTTGAGATCCACATTACCCATGGTGATCATTAAGCTTATCAATTTATTATCGATCCTAGGTACCTATACAGAACCTGATTCACACTTCTTCTTTAATTACACCATACTTGGAGCAAACATCTTGTCGTGATTCTCTTCCCCTTTCTAAGAGAATCTTCTAGCCATGAGCCTTCTATATTTTGTTTGATTTGTAAATCTTCTTGTTTGAACATCCACCACTTGTACGGTGTCCATCATTCTTCATGACCTTTCCTACAAATCAAAATTAAGTACATGATTAGTAATACTTCATAATCATCAAATCATATTGACATGATAACCTATTATGCATACAGATATCATTTACATAGTGATGCAACTATTTTGACCAATACTTTGGCACAACACTTTCCCATATCCTGTATGCATACAGTGGCTATCTAGATGCCTTCCATCTCTACCAGAACATACTATCGAGAGTGTGCACAACTCTCAGCATGTCAGCAAGGAGGTTTCATTCTAGACAAGCAACAATGGAATGTTTGTCCAACTTACCAATCATATGCATATTAGTAGTATACTGTTCAATGTTCTATGAATATTTACACTCAGCATGATATATTATAGGAATACAAATATGCATACAACCTATTACAGGCAATATCATTACTATTTCAAATAACAACTCAAATACTTATCTTTTATGTTTGTGTGGCTGCCTCCCGCTTGATCTTCTGTATGTCTTTTGAACTTCTATTCATTCTGTACCACTGTGCATGCTCAAGAGTCATCCTCATGATCTCATACACAAACATACACTCATTAGTATATTCTAAATGCTATCAAAACATTATAGTACTAAATAATCTTGAAAATGTATAGTCATGATTATAGTTAATAAACATTAGTATTCAAGATTTCAGGGAAGTCTTCTTTTACTCATGCATATCATCAATCAAGATAAAATATATAATATGCATAATCCCTTGATTACTAACTTTATGAATAAGCATAACCAATCATTCCAAGTATACTTATATAAGGGATCCTAACACAAGGTAAGATTCATGGGAAACATACCTGGATTAGTATACCTACTTGGTTATGTACAACATACCTAAAAAATCTCTTCAATGATTTAGAGATCCTGAGCTAGAACCTGCATGTCTCATAGGTTAAGCATAATATAACAAAGTCATACATACCTCGTAAGTAGAACAAAGATTATGGATGAGTCTTTGTCTTCATGTTTTCATGGTCATGGAGCCTGATTTGTCTTTTGTGATGTACCTATATCTTGTTAGTAGACAACATCAACCTCACACAACATCATAATGCATTAGTACAATCATAAGTGTCAACACCCTAACCAATGAATATCTTCTATCATGCATTCATAATTTTTTTAAGGTGATACAACAAATCTAAAATCAAGATTGTACTAACCGTAATAACATGAAGACAAACATACCATAAACTTAATCATGAACAAATCTCAAAACATACCTCGATGAGTCATACCTGTCGAGATCGCTTGTAATCTCCTTATGTAAAGCCTTAGCCTCATCTCCCTCTGAAACAGTAACTCCTTCAGTTATGCAGGTGACCAATCCATCTTCTTCTAGGATTAACCCTATCCACTTGATTTACAAGAACTAAACCTGGAGCTGGATATGGGTTTGTCAGAGAAACCCCAAAAATTCAAACTTTGAATTTCAAACTTCCGAAAGGATAGAAATATGCGCCTTGATGAGCTGATCAAACTGATATATTCAGAATTTGAAAACTGCAAAGTTTCACTCCTCAATTTTGCCTTTGAAACTTTCGGATTCACTGGACGTGACCCTGAACTGGGGTTTGGTCAATCCCACTCTTCTTCCCAATCAAAATGTTTGATCCAAAGCTCTAAGCTTCTATTTTTCTGAGGAGCTTCCAGCCATGGTCACAGATTTCAAAAAATTCCCATTTTTACAGAAGCCCTAATTTTCCACTTTTCTTATCAAAGTCCCGAACTAGGGTTTGATCAAGCCCGGCCTTCTGCCCAACCAAAAAATCTGATCTTGGTCTCTAAATTTCTATTTTGATGAGTAGCATTCAGTCGTGGTCTCCGTTTACAAAAATTCCAACTTTCTTCAAAGCCCTAAATTCTGGAAGCCATGAATGAAGGTATTCAAAAATAATTATGTTTTGACAGAAATATGTACCTGATTGTTTCTGGTGTAACTCCAAACTTTTCAATCCACAGGGTCTGAAAAAGTTTTTTGAGATATCCTGACCTGTTATCTTTCCATCCTGACAGGTCTGACCTCAATTGGATTCTCTGAGAGAGAGTTATGTCAAATGTCGCAACGTGACCTGTTTTGGGATAAAACAGAAGAGCGAACTTGTACGGCGTGCCACATGTCACTGTTTGAACTTCGGCCTCTGAAAAACGTTTCTGAGGTATATCGGCCTGTTATCTTTCCATCCTGACAGTTCTGACCTCAATTGGACTCTCTGAGAGAGAGTTATGCCAAGTGTCGCAACATGACCTGTTTATGGGATAATACAGGAGGGAGAACTGGTACGGAGTTCCACGTGTCACTGATTCAACTTCGGCCTCTTAAAACGTTTCCTGAGATAGTACAGACTGTGTACTACCTGTCACTTTTGACGAAATTTCATTTGGAGCTTCCTAGCCCAAGATATGACCTTTTTCCCAAGGTCACCTGATTTTGACTCAGATCTGGAAGAGGCAGAAACCCTATATTGTACAGATCATAAATCACAAAGTACAACTAATTAGAGGTTTTCCTTTGGACACAAGGTACCTGGAGATTTCATCTTCATCCTGTAACAATTTCAGATCCGAAAACTTCTCCAAAACGGATTTATAGCGAAAGTGCTACGATGACTGGTTTTTGTTATGTAAAACCCTAACCTTCAAATTGTCATAAGTAAAGCAAGTGTCTTTAGTGCCATACCTTGTCTTTCTTCAGGTTAGCTCTGATACCATGTTAAAATTCAATATGCTAAGACAGAAAATAGCAGCATTACATTCCATTTCACAATAATAGCATATAAAGGATCACTGAAGAAACAACAAGCACAGCATAAACACAAGAGACAGAGATTTATCCTGGGAAACCCTCATGGGGTAGAAAACCCAGCAAAGCTTCCTCAATATAGATGACCAACAATATACAAAGATGAAACCCTGAGACATGATCTCCTCCTCCACAATAGCAGACCTCTCCTCCACAAGTGCGCTATCCTCAAGTGTGTGAGTGTATCAAATGAGGAACACACCTCCTCTATTTATACACTACTCTGATATGTATTTTACACAAGTACATGTAGGCTCGTATTTAACCATTAGGTTAAATACCCCATTATAACTGACTGGGCCGACCCCCACATGGTGGGTCTAATAACCCTAGTTACCACACCCAACTCGGAGGAATAAACATCTTCGGATTTATAGTATAATCACATCGGAGGTATGGAACATCTCTGGAATAAATAATATACAAATATAATATTCTTTGAAGTTACAATATTTCAACACTCCCCCTTAACGAGAAGGATATTATAACAGTATCTGCACGAGCAAGGAGTCATCAACATCATACATGATACATCTATAAATCATTGGAAGCTTTCTCAACATCATCAGTAACTCAAGCAATTACTGGAACATCTTCAATACTGGAACATCAACATCTTCAGTACTGAGTCTTTATCTTCTGCAGCACTCGAACAACTACAACAACATCAACATCTGGATCCTCACGATCATCAGTATCGTCATCTCACGATCATTAGCATCATCATCACACGATCATCAACATCGTCATCACACGATCATCAGTATCATCATCTCACGATCATTAGCATCGTCATCACACGATCATCAGCATCGTCATCATACGATCATCAGCATCATCATCACACGATCATCAGCATCGTCATCTCACGATCATCAGCATCGTCATCACACGATCATCAGCATCGTCATCTAAGATTAGGGAGTAAAGAGTCCTTGCCTCTTGAGACTTACTTAGGTAACCAACCTTGAGGCTTTCAACGAGCCTCATTGTTGTCACTAGTATTCAAGACATCTTGTGTTTTTGTTTACTTGAAATTCTTTTAGGATCAAACGTAGTGTAGAATCCAATTTTTGCACACAAGCAAAGACCTAAAGACTCTTGTCTTCCCAAGTATGCCCTTCACCTTGCACTTCTTGTGATCTTGGTGTATCAGAAAGGCGTGAGAAGTGTGAAATACCTCCATTTCACACTTTTACTTCATTAGCACTTTGTTTTTGCAAATCACCATTAGCATCTTTTAGGGTTAAAAGCTAAATCTCCATTTGTATTAACTTTATACTCTTCTAGTTAATTTGCAACAATCAATTTGCTTACCTCACATGTGTTTGCATCACTAACACACAATAAGGGACCTAAAATATCTTTCATTCCAAGTATTCTCTTCACCTCGCACTTCTTGTGAACTTGATGAATTAGAAAGGAAGGAAAGTGTGAAATACCCCCCTTACACTCATTAAGTGAATCAAGACCCTTAAAATCAACTTTGTAAATTTCCAACAAACTAAAATCCTCCATAGGAGGTCACAAAACAATATTTTAGTTAGGTAGGATTGATTGGGCTAGGCATCCATTAATGCCCACCAATCTAGTTTCATTAGTGACATTTTTAAACATAGCATTGTTGAATTATAGGGTACTATCAAAATCTTGCTAACAACAAGTGTTAAAATAAAAGTAGGATAAGAAGTGTGTCATGCCCAAGGAGGTAAAAGCCGAGGTATAGTTTCCCTTCCCTCTCCAAAGATCCACTCAACCTTTTGTGAAGGTGACACTATACCGCCCAAGCAAAACCACTTATCCACTGTTGATGCAAGGTATCTTAGTGGCCAAACTTAGGAAATGACTGAGAAATTGTGAGTGCAACTGACTCCTGAAGTCATCTTTTTCCATTGTGAAGTGTTTCCAAGTATACTTGATTGGGACATTGCACCCATTGTCTATAGAACTAGGTCTTAGTTACCTTCACTAGTCAATTGATGTGTGTACCCCATTGTCACCAACAATTGTGCTTTTGGAAGGCCCTATTACATTTTAGAGGAAGGATATTAGGTCTTTTAGGGAATCTATACTTATTTTCTTTTTAAGTACAAGTTCACTAACTCGTAATTAAAAAGAACCTACATGTGGGGACTCTTGCACTAAACCAACTTTGCACATATCACTCACTTGTTGCACCATATTTACATCTGTTGTGGTTGGCATATTTTTGCATTTGCTCAATTGTGTTTAAATCCACTGTTATCTCTCAGATGTTTTCTCTGGCTGTGGGAGAAAGTTTCCAAGGTAACCTCAAACCAAATTTTAGGACTAAAACTAGTCTTTTCAATCCAAAGGGGTCTCCCTTATGAATATCTTTCCCTAAAGGTCACTCAAAAATAGCTCATGCATTCCATAATAATGATCAGATATTTTAATGGTAACAAATTATTATAAATGGTTGAATAATGAGGAAACTTTTGGGCACAGAGTCACTAAAATAATATTTTTTCAATTTGAAGGAAAATGGTGATAAAACACATCAAAACAAAGGCAAGGTACACAATATTTTTTAGTCACTTAGTTTGTCGTGGGATGATGGTAGAAAAGAGAAAAACAAACGATTACATTAGAGCATCAAACCACAGATGAATTCTAATGTAACTTTAGAAGAAAAAATGAAAGCAATTTGACTACATGCATTTGAATCATCAAAGAAGAATTTCAAACCATATATTCTCAATCAAATAACTCACAAGACAATACGTTTGATGGTAAAATTTGAGATAAAGATAACACACACACATGAGAAAAGATCACAGACTTTGAAATATCAACACATGAATCTATGTTCAAGAAATTGTTCAGCACTTCTAGCCTCTACAAATTATATTGGTATAACAAATATAACAATGCACAACAGTTCCTGTCCTTGGGGTCCAACCCCCATTACATTCATGAAATCAAAATTTATACAAAAAGCTCCCAAGAGTAATAACCTAACCAACTTTTTGCTAATAATAGAAACTTATAAAGAAGCTCCTAAATTTTAGGAATGATTGCTCCATTGTCAGCTACATTCATCATGCATTGCTTCGATAATGGACTTGTTCAATTTGGAAGGCTTACGTGGCAACTTGGACAAATAACATAAAGAAACAACAACTACACTTTGAATCAATACATCTGGCTGTTCATCATTGATGTAATATGTACTTAGTTTTTCCATTTTTTTCCACAATTTTCCACTGCTCTTGCCACGTCCCCGGTCACCTTGGTTCGCTTCAGAGGCGATGGGAGACAACCCTTGGATCTACCTGCTAAATTTTTCTTTTCTTTTCTCAAACTATCCAAAGGTTATGCAATTCTGCACCCACATTGATGTACAGTCTGCAATCCACAATCTGTAGGCTGCAATCAGAATTTGGAAGTCGGACCACAAATCACAAGTTCATCAATCACACCTCCGACTTCCGCAATCCACAGTGCGAGAATCAGAAGTCGGAATGCCAATTAACTGCTCCAAGGAAGATCTCCTCCCAAAATTCCACAATCCATAATCCACCTTGCAGGAATCAGAATTCAGGATTCCCAAATGCACAACACCAAAGGAATGTGCCTCTGACATCCGCAACCTGCAATCCACAGTGTAGAAATCAGAAATCAGAGCGCCCAATACAAAGCGCTGAAAACTACATCTCTAAATTCTGCAATCCATAATCCACAATGTGGAAGTTGGACGTTAGAACATCAATTTCGCCATCTTGCTGAATTACCTCTCCGACTTCTACAATCTACAATGTGGAACTTGAAATTCATAACTCCAACTTTTCCAACCCGGGAAAATTACCTCCCCTACTTTCGCAATCCACAATCCACCTTCTATAACTCGGAAGTTGGGACCCCAACTTTACAACTCCGTAAATTTACCTTTCTAAATTCCACAATCCTCAGTCCACATATGGAACTCAGAAGTTGGAACTCCCATTTTACAACCCCATAGTATATGCCCTTTAGACTTCCGTAATCTGCAATCTGCATACGGGTTTGGAAAGTTGGAAGCCCCACTACACAACTTCTCCAGCCCATAACGTCTTCATCCTAAGTCCAATTTGGGAAAATCTGGTATCGTTGGAAAACTCTTGGTGAGCACTATGCAATTGCAGGGTCTTCATCCACACTTGAGAACATTTATATTATCCTTTTTCCACCCCAAAATATGGCCTCCAACCTCATTCATGCCTCTTTACCAACCTGCAAGGAGCTATACTCCTCTCTGCTATATCCTCTCCCCTTCCTCTGATCCAAAGAAGGGTCGTGAACACCACAGGGGGGTGTATATTCTTTCCCCATTGCCATGACTAAAGTATTATGCACCTCATGGCATTGCACTTAGTCCTATTAATCAAAGAACCATTCAAATACTTAGCCCTATTCATCAAGGGATAATTCAAAGGAATTATACCAGTGTCGAAATGAAAATGTGTAGAAGTATAATCAATAAATATAGTTGAAGGAAGAATCATCCACACACAATGTATCATGAAATTATCAAAGCAATAACATGCAAAACATATGTTGGGCACGACCCAAGTTAAGTCATTTTTGGATAAGTTAGTTTTAGAGCTACGGATTTACAGGACAACGTAGCGTTGACAAAGTAAAAGATTTAGCGTTGCGAAGTTCCAGCTCCGCGAAGATCCAACATAGAAGAATTTTGGAAGGAAAACAATATAAGTTCCAGTAAGATTGATCGGTGATATATTTTGAGGAAGATGCTCCAAGATCCCCGGGAGGTGGGTAAGGAGTGGTGAAGAAGGAAAGCGACTGGTCACACGAGCACAGGCAACACTATGTGGACCGTGCGCACAAAACTATTAGAGAAGGAACAACGAGATGAAAGTGACCCATCGGCATGCGCTCAGTAGAGGGGTTGAAAGCGACATGACCACACACAGTCAGGAGATGTTAGAAGCCAGGGACAACATATAAGGGTGGCCACGACAATGAAATTGCTATCATAGCCTAACAGATTTGGTTAGCGAGGTAACCACACCGGTTCTGGTTACTCTAGGGTTTTTGGCCCATATGCATTGTAAAGATGTGACCTAAGGGAACGATCTATAAAAGGGGGAATTTTTGTAAGGGAAAGGGTTGATTTTGGTTAATTCTTTTTTTTTATCTCTATTGAGAGACTGAATATTGTAAAAAGGCTCTGCAGCTGTGTGCGCAGAGACCCACTGAAGAGAGAAACAGGTTCTGTAGCTGAGTGCACAGAGGCCTATTGTAGAGAGAGGAGCCTACAACTGAGTGTGCAGGATAGAACTGTTGAACCCTTCCCAGTAATATAATCAACATTTCCTGTGGATGTAGCTCCCATCCTAGGGGTGAACCACATTAAATCCTGCGTTGTGTGATGAGATTTATGTGAATATGTTCTTGGATTATGATGTTGTATTTGCTTATGCACATGTATTCTTTCATGTTCACGTTATTGTATATATTTATGGAATGTGAATGACAAGATTAAAGTCTAAGTAATCTTGCTCTAAATAATATACACAAGCGGTAAATACTTGTGAAATTATGCATGTTTCATTTCAGAAGACATCCGATGCAGAGTAATCTAAGTAATGTGTATGGATAAAGGAATAAGTTACATAGTTGCACATATCTGAAGAATGCTCTAAATGTCTAAGTGTTCAGCCACACAGTCCCAGGAAGCATGGCTACCTTGCATACTTGGTTTCCTCGTAGCGCGAGTCTTGTAGGGCGCTTCCTGCTAGTCGGAGAGCCACAATAGAAGAATCTTTGCATTGCAAGCCAGTCTGAACCACGCATCACCCGGTTGTGGAAACTTGATTTTGCAACCTCCCCATAACTTTTCCCCAGGTGAGACCTTAGTCTGCTTGCAGAATGTTGCCGAAAGGGCCGGTGAAAAGTGGTTTTGTTGGTTCCCTGAACCGCGCAGAACCTGGTTCAATCTTTAAAAGCTAAAGAACAAGAACATGAGCAAAAAAATGGTTTCGTTGTCGCGCTTGAACTGGTGATGTGTTTAGCATATTGGCATCCTAAGAGGATAGAAATACAGAACTGGGTGGACAATATAGAGAAGGAGTTTGCAAGAAAGGAAAACAAACATCTACGTTTCTTTGACGAAGAATGGTTGCAGAGATATCTATATTCTGATATTTACAAAATTTTCTTCGCAGCCTTGTTGACCAACGCGACCTCGGTCGACAGGGGTTCACCTCACTGTCAACACATACCGCAGTCTCCTTGGGCACCAGCCCAGGCAGGTTTGATCCCACCCAACAACACCTACAGAGCGGATGAGGTCTCACCCGAGGCGTCCATGAAGAGCATACAGAACCATGTTTCCACCAAGGGAGGAGGAGGGTTGTGGCTGCACGAACTAGCTCTATTGTAGTACTTAAACATAAACTTTAAACATTCGACATGGAGTTATAACATATTACTTAATTGCAGCATTGATCATCACAACAACAGTAAGTAGAAATTGCATCAAGAAAATATAACAACATTCATATATCACAACATTGCACAAAGATCATACCAAAACATCATCATTGTATTACTGTCACAGTCATATACGAGAAGCAAAACATAGATCTCCGTATACATCCACCTTCTTATCGCTCACCCCTTATTGTCCCTCTAACACTTACAACTCTCATCTATTTATAGGCCTCTGCCATTATAATGTTTATCCAGTTACTAACGAATTCCTAACCGACACTATGGACAAATGATCCAATATTTAACTGACTCGGTCCAAATTACCCAAAAACCCGCATACCATGGTACAATTGACTCAACATTACATAACATATGGTCCAAGTGACCCAAAACCTACCAACTGCGGTATACTTTAACACAAAATACTCCTTCCATGCCCTCATCTGATGTGTCGCAGCATTAACAGTACTGCGACATTACCTCATTGAACCGTCTGTCAACAGGCCCCCAACACAATCTTGTGGCTCACCCTTGAGCCACGTCAACTGCTGGACATAGTACACGCCGTGGTATTTACTTGGAAGTCTGCATACATCTGTTTGACGTTGCTACAACTGTTCTTACTATCTGGATCATGTGGTGTTGTCCTGCACCTTCTACTACACTAATCAGTGTCTTGCTGTTCTGTAAGTCTTACCCAAAAGTGGGGATCCCCCGACTTGCTGTCATGTACGTATCAAACTCATCCTTGAGTCTCTGTGAATGGTACAAATAGGAAGGAAAAGAGGACGAATAGTACCAAGGTGCAAAATTAGCAGATGACTCTGGCACATCTGTTTCACACCGGCAAACGGCTCCTACTATGGTCGGGGAGCTACTGCCCCAACCACCTCATTGGTAAAAAAGAGCACAATCCTTCGAACAACTACTACGTACTTAAACATGCTAGTCCGACCCTTGGCTCGGTCATACCACAGTG
The DNA here is from genome assembly GCA_027924585.1 of Larix kaempferi. Lineage (NCBI taxonomy): Eukaryota > Viridiplantae > Streptophyta > Pinopsida > Pinales > Pinaceae > Larix > Larix kaempferi. The sequence goes on along the minus strand of BSBM01000798.1, from coordinate 3,900,621 downwards.
TAAATGCACCCGCCGTATCAAGGCGCTCAGGGACACTCATTGTTCGGGCTCACAGGGCCCCTGGGGTGCTGACACAGGAAATGAAGTGAAGCATTTCCATAGCCTCCTTGGAATTCCTCACAAATCAACTAGTAAACTGATCTAACAGCATAACCACGCTATTTCAGAAAGACTTCATTGTAACGAACTATCGTCAGCCTTTGCTACTTATAGCCGAACCATTCTTGGGTCACGACGGTGGGAACGATGCCCCATTGTTTGCGTCCATGAACCCATCGAATGACGCAGTGGGTAGCGATCATGCTGCCACTGAAGATCCCACGTGCCGACATGTGAGCAATCTCCTCACATCCTTCTGATCGTACTGGCCCAGTGTGCCATGTGCAAAACATACTGTTGTCATGTGGTAACCAGGCTAAATCTGGTAAGTGCAATCATGTATAGAGATGATGGCACAGGGTCGCAAGATGTTAGTGGGACAGTAGTCACAACACTGCCATGTGTCTCTAACTACTTCAAACTTGTGGCACAAGCCTCCCTGCTTGTGCATTCCTTCTTCTGTTGGTGCGCCATCAGCCACCAAACAACTTGCAATACACACTCTCTTTTCTCTTACCTTGTTAAACACCTCCACCATCCCATTTGCCTGTGGGTGATAGGGTGTACTCTTCTTATGCTGTATCTGCAACTCCTCTGTCAATGCGCTGATGGTGCGATTAAGAAAGTGGATGCCTTGATCACTCAACAAAATATTAGGATAGCCAAAATGAGTGATAGTGTGATCAAACAAAAATCGAGCAGCCATTGCTGCGTAACAATCAACTACGGGTGCTGCCTCAGCCCATCGGGTCAAATATTCTGTCGTCGTGATGATGTACCGCGCACCTATATGTTTCCCTGGTGGAGTGATCGGCCCAAAAAAATCCACAGCCCATTTTTTGAATGGCTGCAATGTCACTTGAGGTAGTAGCAGCATCTCATCGCATGCAAACGGCTTGCCAGTTCACTGACAAACATCGCAATACCGCGCATAGTCTATCACATCATTATGTAATGTGGGCCACCAAATCCCTACACGCAGTAACTTCCGGGAAGTCGCCCGACTGCCAGAGTGTCCTCCCGCTACTCCACCATGTGCCTTAGCCAATATCTGCGCTTGCTCATGCGGCAAGACAGATCTATGCAATATCTCAACAACGCCCAATTTATACAACTCTCTTGTGATTAACTGAGAGTCAGCAACCTTAACAAACAACTACTTCTTCTAAGTAGTAGTAAAGTCATCGGGCGTGGTGCCGGTCACCAGAAAATGAAGGATGTCATCAAAATGTTGATCAGCGACGGCAACTTTAAATAGTTGGGCATCCAGAAACCCATCTTTGATATTAGTCGGTTCCTCCCCTGTTTCAATCTGTTATAAATGATCTGGTCTAGCATTCAACAGCCCCAGTTTCACAATGACTTCAAAATCAAACTCCTGAAACAAAAGTAGCCAACGGCATATCTTTTCCCCCAACACAGGATTATTGACCAAGTATTTCAATGCAGAATGATCAGTGAACATTTTAAAGTGTCCACCCAAAAAATAATGCCTGACTTTCTGCAGTGTGTAAACCATGGCCATACCTTCTCGTTCCGTGGTAGTGTAATTTCATTCTGCAGAGGACAGCTTCCGACTGGCAAAAGCAATAGGTTATTCAAGGTCTCCTTCTCCAGGATAAGCCAACACAACACCTAATGCAATAGATGGAGCATCAACATGGACATGGAATTCCTTACTCCAGTTCGGAAAGACCAAGATCGGTGCCGACGCCATCTTCACCTTGAGCATTTCGAAGATATCCTGACATTCTGGGCTCCACCGGAATGCCACATCCTTCTTCAACAAATTTTCCATAGGGGTAGTAATCGTAGAATAACCCTTGATAAACTTGCAATAATATCCCGTATGACCCAAAGTCGCTCGCAACTGCTTAATGGTGGTTGCCGGTTGCAACCCTAAAATGAGCGCAATTTTGGCTGGATCAACCAGCAATCCCTGTTTACACACAATATGACCCAGCAATATCCCAAACGGTGCACAAAAAATACATTTCTTCAAGTTCAGCGATATCTGGTGCTGTCGGCATCGCTCAAGCATTAACTGCAGATTGGCCAGATTATCATGAATCAACCCATAAATGGTCCAATCATCCATATATACCTACAAAAATGTATGAATAAAATCTTTGAATGTGGAAACAATGACCTGAGAGAATATCGCAGGTGCATTCTTCAAACCAAATGGCATTACCGTGTACTGAAAGCAACCCCATTCAGTAATGAAAGTTGTCTTATGGCGATCTTCCTTGGCAATGCTAATCTGATGGTAGCTAGAGAATCCATAAGTGAATGAGTACATCTCCTGGCCACCCACTCCTTCAAGTAATTCGTCAGTAAACATGGTCAGAAAAGGGTCATGCAAGCAGACATCGTTCAACTTCCTCAAGTCGACGCAAATGCGCACTTCACCTGTTTTCTTGTCTTGCACCACCGTAGGACTGATCCATTCGGACTCTTCCACAGGTTCAATAATACCAGCATCCAACATGTGATCAAGTTCCACCTTGACCTTTTCCTTATGTCGCGGATTCAGCCGATAAGGTCGATGTCGGATTGGCTTAGCATCTAGTTTTAATGGAATCTTCATCTCTCCTAAATCACCCAGGATGCCCTTTATTTTGGAAAATTCATGGGAAGCACGTCTTGCAACTCATGAAGTAACTTAGTAACCTTACGCATCATCTCATCATCCCAATAATCCCCAACATTAGCAAACTTGGGAGTAGCCTCTGTGCCGATATTCATCTTGAGAAGCTGCAATGGTTGACCGAATAGAGTACTTGGTGCGACAGGTGGTACCACATCGCGAGTCCCTTCAGATTTGGGAATGTTAACATTCCGGGGATCATCATCATCCTCTGGCCCACCGCTGATGTTGAAGCACTCCATGAGAGACTGCATGTGACAATATGTGTACGGGTCGATAGGGTAGGCCGTCGGAACAACCTGAAGTACCACGTCGCGGATGAGCTGTAGAGTGTTATGGACATCAGGGTTGGCATCCGCAAAAGTGAATGTATGAATGAAACAAACTGTCAACTCCCCCCATGTTGTAATTTCTCGCCGCAACTCGGCTACAATGTACCATGAGTGCAACATCTCATCCAAAGTATGGATAAAAGCATGGACCCACTCATCTCTAGGTCGCGCGACCCATAATCGTTGGCATTCCATCACATGATCACTGGGATTAGTCCATCCATCATACTTGCTAATGTGATAAACCTTAGTATCGCCGAACCGAACCATCATCAACCTTCGACACTGTGACCAACCATTAATGGATTTCTTATGTGTCTCCCACCAGTGTGCTGGAGCAGCCTTCAGTGCTTCCTCCAATGCCAGCAATCGCTGTGGTTCTGAGACGCGGTCTTTAAATTCTGTCAAAAATGTGGTTAGGAAAGGAAACCCCTCATAGACAGACAATGTGATCATTTCTGTTGCAACATGACATAAGGATTGCGTAACTAAGCCACATTTTCGGAAAGGTACCTCATGCAATATGTTCTGCCAATGTTCTAAGGCATCATCAGATTCGGAAGACGCAGAGCTCTCACTGCACCACTCCAACTCACCGTGGGCAGTAGGATGAATATAATCTTCAAAAATATTGAATGCATGGTCCCATGTAATGTCCCCATTTTGACCCCCTTTGTATTAAATCGTAAATGATGTAAATATTGTAATTTAATCATGGTGAGGAGCTCAAGGCAAAGGCCCCACCATTGATTTAGCGTTTCATGTATCGGCAATTAAAAATAGATGCCTATGGTTCTTGTGCGAGATGGGCACAATGTAAATAAGACATCATGTAAATACGAATTTTAATGGAAAAACCCCAACTAGCTATGCAATGCAACAAAAGAGATGGGGCATGATTCTCTAAGGAAAAGGGGGGGGGGAATTATCCAAACCCTTGAGCCACTAGGGTCAGCCCATGTGTCAATAAGAAAACCCATGAAACTCTTAACTACCCATTTTGTCCCATGCACCCAATCATTTAATTATTCCAAAGATTGGTTGGGGCAGTTAATGTCTTGGGATTGGAGAAGTATGGCAGTCCGATTTTCGTGCATGGGCAAGCCATCAACCTGGAAATCATATTTTTGGCTTGCTGGGCAAGAAAACCCCCACGAAATGCTGCCTAAGGCAATTCTTCATCCATTACGTTCTTCCTCTCACACAGACAGAGCTCACTGGATTTTATCATCACGTTTTTCACCATAACCCTGCGTTTTTCCATGCCCAGGAACTCGTTTTTGGTGTTGTGCCATAGCTGGGGAAGGAGGGACGCGAATTGGGACCGAGAGAGAGGTCGTTTTTGCCCTTGGGGCATTTTTCTGGAATGGGTTTTGCTCTCCCAGTCGAATTTTCCAAGTGCCCATACGTCCACGTTTTTCTGAAGCTCAGGAAACCCCATCTCATGCATCCCACTGTTGGAAACGTTTTTCTCATGCTCAGTAAGTGTAGTTTTGTTGTTATGAGCATCCTTGTTTGATTTGAACCTATAAGAAAGAAACTGGAATGGTAGTGGACAGAATGGGCTTGATAAACCTAGTGTAGGGAGTAACCTCTCAAGAAGATCAAGAGGGCTGGCTACTTTTCTATGCACACCCTGAGAGCACTAGAAAGGAAGGTATGGCTTGAGGGACTGTGTGGCAGTGAAGAGAGTACTTCCTTGTGATTGGGTGTGTAGGCATTGTGAGTGCCAAGCTGAATAGATCTGGGAGGGGTACCCATAGCTCTGTGGTTGAGCTCACTAGCTTAGCAATTCTTCCCCTTCCATGTCCTAGCAGCCTGATAAACCCAATTGCAGATTGGCTTGGATCATCTTGGTGTATGCTTGGCTATGTGTGAGTCTGCTGTTCCCTAGTTCCTTGTAGAGATCATGCCCAGCTCGGGGTTGGCAGTTGTATCAAGAGGTTGATAAGCACAACTGGCCTATGGTTGGGTGGAACGTTGCAGTTGCATAGCCAGTTGCTTGGGACTACCTTATTGAGATAAGTATTCTCTTGTGTTAAATTTGCAATTATCATTTGATGAATGTTATGAATGTATGTGGATGTGTTAAATGAATTTACTTCCGCTGTGTTTTTAAAAGTTATGCATTCCATATGATCTTGTATATTTCTGCAAGGGTCTTTATTTAATGGCTGTCATAGAAAACTTGAATGAATGTTAGATATCAAACGGGACGTGTTTAATTTCGTTGAGTTTCTATAGCATGCAAATATACATGTCATTGTATCCATAAGTTTATTTAATGGATATGGGGTTAATTGCCCGGATTGAGCACCACGTCCTCTCTATCATGCTGGTATGGTAGGAGGGGACATTACATTCCATCTAGCGGGATCGTCATCTTTTACAGGCTCAACGTATCGGCATCCTTAAGCCGGATCCAATGGGGCTATGACTCTTAAATCGTGATTCTCAAAGATCATCATGCGCTTCTTGAAGTTGATTACAACTCCACTATCCTTAGCCCATCCAATCCCCAAGAGCGTCGGATAAGAGCTTCCTCCCTCAATGACTTCAATGACATCAAAGTCAGCATAAGTCTTCATGCCCTCAATATCAATCGTGAGCCGCAGAACTCGCCCAATGGGTGTTACCTTCGCATGGTTAGGCAATCAGAGCTACACAGGAGACCAGCTCAATGGGGGACTCCCCATCTTCTGCCATGCCTACTTGGTTAAGATGTTAACATCCGAACCAAGGTCAAGAATAACAGATTCAACATCATATTCACCAATATGAATATTCATTCGCATCTCCTTGCCACTCTTCTGTCGCTGTAGGGAGTTTACTGCCAACTCCTGCCGTCTTTTCGTAAATCGCTGCAACCATCCCTCAATCTCAACTAGGGTAGCCAGGTCTCGGGCCAATAACAGACAGCTTTCAAGAAACTTTTGCAATGTCCCCATTGGTGGAGACCGATCAACATCTGATGTAGTATCAAAGATAGGTGGCATATCACAAACAATAGTCTTACCACGGTCTTTCTCCAAGGTGCGACGTGCCTCCAGGAATGTCTCCAGTTTTGTATCAATGTCAAAAGGTACCGTCTTCTTACCAGCCAACCAAATTAGTGGTCACGAGCCATCTTCCCAAGTCATCTTTCCTCCACGAGTGACAACAGCCACTGAAGGATCTTGTGGTCGCAGTTCTACGGAAATGGTCGCAATATTTGCACCCTACATCTTGTTCTGCTGCAAATTCCCCAGTTGATTGACATTTTATTGGAATTCGGTGGTGGTCGCAGGGGATGGTTCTGTACTGGTTGCTGTACTTGATTCTATACTGGTTGCTGTGGATGGGCTTGATTCTGTAGCTGCAGAGTGTTCCCATCCTACCATCGTGCAATCAACTGTGGATAATTCTCAATCGTATGATCATTACCAAAATAGAACGTACACTTATTTTGTAGTAGTGGGCAGTCCCGCTGATAATGCCCCCATACCGCACAGTGGTAACATTGAACAGGTCCATGACCACCTCGGCCTCCTCCTCCATGACCAAATCCGCCACCGCGTCCACCCCTGTATCCTCCTCTGTAGCCACCCTTCTGCTGGCACTGAGGTTGGTTAAACTGTTGCTGCATCGGTGCTTGTGGTATCCCTTGCCCTTGTGGTGCATACTGCGGTTGCTATACATACTGTGTCTATGGGGGAGTCATCTGCATCGGAGTATATTGCGGCATGAACTGCTGCAGTTGCTGTTGTTGTGGTGCAAACTACATCTACGGTTGCGGTAGCGACTGATGTCATGTCCCAAATTTGGCATTGGGTCACAATGGTGTAGCTAGGGTTTTACCCCTAGCTTGTGCAAATGAGCACCTACTAAGGAGAATGGACTCCTTAGTAGCAGTTCAGTAAATGTAAATTATTGAGCTTAAAACAGAAATAGAAACTACTCTAAAACACATACATGAAACATAAAGAACAACATATAAATAATGGTTTGTATTGATATTACCTCCAATGTGGAGGTTGATGAAGCTCTTGCAATGTCCAAGAGGGTTGCTCCAAGCTCCAATGTGCTCCTTCTCTTTCTCCAATGGTGGAAATGGGCCAAAAGAGGCTCTCAAGGTGAAAGTTGTTCATTGGTGAACTAGGGTTCCGAGAGAGATTTTGGCAGAGTAAGGGTATACTTGATTGTGGATGTGAAATAAGGGATCTCCATCACCTATTTATAGTTTTTTGGTGGTGGAGTGCTGACCCATGGTTTTGGGAACCACATGGTTTAGGGCAGCTGTATAGGGTTTTTTCCTCCTTTTCCTCATTATTTTATATTTTTTATTCCCTTTTTAGGGGATTTTTGCTATTTTAGAGGAATTTTAGATATTTTTGGAGGAAAAGGGGGTTTTTTAGCCTTTTTGAGGCTATTTTGATGGTTTTGTGGCCTTTTGGAGGCATTTTAGGCCTTTTGGAGGCTTTTTAGTGGGATTTTTTAGGGTTTTTAAGGGAAATATGATAGGAAAATGGACAAATGAGCCATATAATGTGGTAGATGAGGTAGTGAACACTTTTTGGGTGTTAACAGATTGCCCCCTGATGTGCGAGGGCAGGAGCTCATCGTATGGCCGATGGACATCATAAGTCATGAATGGTTTTCCTGGGGTGTGGAGAGAAGAGAAGAAACAAACTGAAGCCCGGAACAATGATCCTGAACAAATTGCAAGAACTAAAAGTACATAACCTCAATAATGGATGAGGAATCATCTGATCATATGGACGAGGCGGGCATTCCCATGCTCGTATCAAGATATAACATAATAACCATGGGGTCCAAAAAATGGGGACCTGAAATATACATAACCTCATAAACTGAATGAGGAATAATCTCAATAGATGGACGAGGCGGGCATACCCATGCTCGTATCAAGATACATAAACAAAACTGAAAGGCCCGAAAAGGGGGACCTGTAAGATACATAGATAACCATTGTGTACATCATATGTGTCAAGAGGAAACACAAATATGGGACATACTGCTGGGCAGACCATGTGTAAGCTGAAGAACTGATACACTGGAATAATCAACAGTGCTACTGAGTGTGGTACCAAAGGAATGGATGAGCTGCTGGATCAGAGTGACAAGGGGTACACTCATAATGGTACAATGAACTGGAACTGATATGGGGATGAAACTGGGTACTCAAGGAAGCATGTAACTGGATGGCTTCCGAATACGATCGCCAACGCAGCCCAGACATCCACGGGAACATATAACTAGGTGTTCCGAAGTGACTCACCAATGTGCTAGAGTCGGGGGAAATCCAGGGTCTTCGACTAAAAACTGAAGTGATATAACCCTACGCGATTCTCGACAATGCGATCAAGGTGCTGAAGTCGAGCATGTGAGAAACAACCACTCGAAGAGGCAATGATGACTCCTCTCAGAATGATCCATAGGCACTTACCACAGATGGTGATAAGTCCAAGGCGTAGGGACCTCTGGGCCTATCCTCTGGAATAGAGGGGCTGTCGTCGACAGAGGGAGACCTGCAACGATCAAGGCAATGATGTTTCCTTGACAGGAGCGCGAGGTGAAGAACCAAAATGTGATAGTACTGATAGCAGGACTGACAAACTGTGGAGGGACAACTGGGCAAATAGAGTGGGTGGAATCAAACTTCCTTTGTTCAGAGTATGATAATGGGAATGATCTGGCAGCATATGAAACTGACTGAGGGGAAAGGGATCATAGTTGTATTGGATAGGGGAGGGTGATTGGTCTGAGGGAGACTCAAGCTAGTATAAAATGGCAGGATACTGCAGAATACTCTGAACAAAGGTGACCTGATTGGGGGTGCTGCCGAGATGATCGATCGTAGTGCCAGGAGGCACGGGTGGGAACTTCTTCGTGGGTTAAGGAACTAAAAGAAGTGTGTGTAAAATGGCACTGTCGTGTGGATTGAAACGATCGCAGGACAGTTCATGCTCGTGGTTGCTTTCAATTTTAAGGAGTCTGAAAGCGATAAGAAGACTTTGAAGTAATGGAATGGTACTGTCGTGTGGATTTTACGAGCCCAGGATAGTTCGTGCTTGTGGTTGCTTTCAATTTTAGAGAGTCTGAAAGCAAATAAGAAGACTCCAGGGGGTTGCTTTTTCGTAGATTTAGTCTCCAAGGCCCAAAGAAGCATAAAAGGATACAATGAAGAACTCTTCTAGCCGATGTGACTAGAGTATTCCTTTTTCGTAATTAGTCTACCAGGTCCGGAAAAGGGTTAAACTTATACCAGATAGACGCCCTTTCGGGTACTTTAACGATCATGAAAGGAAGCAAGATTGCTCAGCGATCTTTTCATTGTTTTAGGAGTCAGAAAAGAGCTTAACAGAAACTCCCTAAGTGCCTTTTTCGTAAAGGACTTGTCCGGCCCGAAAAAGGGATAAAATTATACCGAACAAAAGGAATGGCCAGGCAAGGAGGAAGTGTTCAATCGAGGAACATGTGTGATGACCCAGAGCAAGGGTGGGGGGGAACACTGATGGGCCTCCTTGCAGGGTGAATGAAATGGTGGCAAAATAACGAAACATTTGCAGTATGACAGGAGTGAATGGCTCATGTACAAAAGTGGAACAATCCGATGGCGGCCGATGTGGCGCGCAAACCGAGGAAGCAAGGTGTTGGGACACAATGTTGAAATTGTACCAGGTGTGAGAGAGAAATGATCTCAAGCATCATCACGGGCTCGAAAAAATGAATCCGGCAGTATAAAGAGTGTCAAAAATGGATAACGATTGATGTGGCATGCAAACCGAGGCGACGAGGGCATTTTGGAAAAATACCCAGAAAATCTGGGGTTGAGAGCGAGAAATGATCTCAAGCATCATCACTGGCTCAGAAAAATGAATCTGATGATATAAAATATGTGAAAAATGGAGAACGGCCGATGTGGCACGCAAACCGAGGCGACTAATGGTGTCTGAAAAATGGGCAAAAAATGACGGGGCAAGAAAAACGCAACGAGGTGACCATAATGACGGTCGCATCGTGCTGATTCCAGTGGTGGAAACGGTGTAAGATGATGGTAAAAAATGTGGAAAACAAAAAGAGAGCAAACTGTACAATGCGGACCAATGAGGCCGCGATTTCATTTATGGGAAAAAATGCTTAAGATACAACCCATTACGGGGGTTGCGCAAAGGATGGCCTTCAGAGTCGGCTAAGATGTATGCCCCCTTGCCGAGACAAGTCTGCACGATGTAGGGGCCTTGCCACATGGATTCAAACTTCCCTTTACCGGTTTTGTCATGGGCTTGGTCATAGGCGAGGACGAGGTCCCCTTCGCAGAAAGTTCGAGGGTGTACGTGTTTGTCGTAACCAGCTTTGGAGCGTTTCTTGGAAGCTTCAATGGTTTGGAGAGCGGCACGATGGTCTTCATCGGCTTGTTCGAGGGATAGCAGACGTTGCTCGAGTGGGGAGGTATCGAGGAGAAGCTCGACGACGATTTGCAAGGCAGGTATCTGACACTCAATGGGGAGAACAGACTCTACGCCGTGAACTAAGTGAAACGGGGTAAAACCAGTGGCGGTCTTGGTGGATGTATGATAAGCCCATAAGGAGGGGAAGAGAATGTGGTGCCAATTGGACTTATGTCGATCAACGGTGCGTTGAAGGATGGCTTTGAGGATTTTATTAATGGCCTCTACTTGGCCGTTCCCTTGGGGGTAGTAAGCAGAGGAGTACTGATGTTCAAATTTGAGGAGGGTGGATAACTCACGCCAAACGAAATCTTCGAAGTGTGAACCATGGTCTGAGACTAACTGTTTAGGAACCCCGAATCGAGTGATAACATGGTTAAAAAAGAAACGGGCAGCTGTGTCAGCGGTACAATTGAAGGTAGGCATGGCCTCGACCCATTTGGTGAAATAATCCACGGCGACAATGATGTACTTGTGGCCATTGGCAGACGAAGGTCTACATTCCATGAAGTCGATGGCCCACTTACAAAAGGGACCAACGGTGACGATTGGGTGTAACAGAGCAGGTGGTGTCCGGGCCTTGGGGGAAAAACGTTGGCAGTTATGGCAATGCTTGACCACAGTGATGCAGTCGGAAAAAAGCGTGGGCCAGAAGTATTCGACACGGATGACCTTTTGGGCAGTGGCCATCCCGGAGAAATGGCCGCCGCAGGCACTGCTATGACAGTCGTTAAGGACGTATTCAACTTCCTCGTGTGTAAGGCAACGACGAAGAACGATGTCAACCCCCCGTCGGTAAAGGACATCACCTAAGAGGAGATATCGAGAGGCTTGGTGACGGATACGACGGTGTTCATTATGGGTGAATTTGGGTCTGAACTTCTGCGTGCGCAGGTATAACAAAATATCACCGTACGATGGGTCATCAGACGAGATAGTGAACAAGTGGTTGTCGGGTAACTCATCGGAGATTTGTGGGGCCGGGAGAAGGGAAGGTAGATCAGTAATGAGCTGGGCAGGTGTAAGGGATTTAGTGCTCTTAGGTGTTCAGAAAGTGAGGTCATATTCCTGGAGGATAATGACCCATTTAGCAACACGACCTTGCAGTAGTCGCCGATTTAGGAGGTAGACCATGGGGTTGGAGTCAGCAATGACTGTGGTATGACTAAGTAAGATATAGTGTCGTAGTTTTTGGACGGAAAAGACCACAGCTAGGGCTAGTCTCTCCTCATATGGGTAACGTAGAGGTGGACCAGACAAGGTCTGGCTAACGTAGTAAATGACATGCTCTTGGTGAGAGACGTCTTCTTGAACCAAGACTCCAGACACAGCGTGCTCGGATGCCGAGACGTAGAGGATGAAGTCCTGAGAGAAATTCGGAGGGGAGATCAAAGGAGCTTGCGTGAGAGATTTCTTGAAGGCTTCGAATGCGGCTTCAGCTTGCGCATCCCAGACAAAGGGTATGTGGGTACGGAGTAGGCACAGGAAATCGTGAACAGTAGTGGCGTAATCAGGGACGAAGCGTCGAAGGAAATTGGATCGCCCCTGCAAACTTTGGAGCTGCCGGAGCGTGCGAGGAGCGGGAAGGTCTAAGATGGCTTGGACCTTCAGGGGATCAATAGTAATTCCTTTCTGAAAACAATGAAACCCAACAATCGGCCTGCCGGAATGCAAAAGACACACTTGTGTGGGTTCAAGCGGATTTGGTATTTGCAACAACGCAGAAAAACTTGCCGAAGGTCGTTAAGGTGGCCTTATCATTTCTGGGAACGAGCTGTAAGGTCATCAAGATAGACTAGTAGGATATGGACCAAGTCGTGAAAGCAATAGGTCATGGCCCGCTGGAAGGTTGCACCAGCATTTTTGAGGCCGAAGGGCATGACACGATAGGAAAAGGTGCCCCATGGGGTAGTAAAGGAAGTTTTGTTCTGGTCCTCCTTACGGATCTGAATCTGGTTGTATCCGGAAAAACCGTCCATGAAAGAGAGGACTTCATGCCTCGCACACGCATCAATGAGCTGGTCAATAAATGGCATGGGGAAGTTGTCTTTGGGACAAGTGCGGTTTAAATCGCGGAAGTCAGTGCATACTCGGATGTTGCCTTGTTTTTTGTTAACGGGGACGGGGTTTGAAACCCATGTGGTATAGGCAATAGGATAAATGAATCCTGCCTTGCGTAGTTTCTCAATCTCTGCTTTGACAGCTGGGAGCTTTGAGGGATGAATGGGGCACTGTTTCTGATGTACGGGGGGTACATCAGGCCATGTGTCGATGTGGTGCTCTATAATGGCAGGGTCAAGACCGGGCATCTCGGTATAGGACCAGGAAAAGACATCACGGAATTCTCTGAAAAGGTTTATGTAGTCCTCAATCTCTTGTTTACTGCAGAATGCTCCTAAAGTGATGAGTTCAGGGGCACGTCCTGGGGCAGCGATATCAACTTGGATTACGGGTGAGATGTTGGCCATGTTACCCTCCTCGAAGGCGTCAGGAGCAGGAATAGGGTCCTTGAACCAGTCGACCTTAGTGGGAAGGAAGTCTTTGGATTCAACCGCAAATTGGGTAGCGGTGCTAGAGGAAGATGCTTCTGGGATGAAGTAGGAACGATGATGCATATCATCCCAGGGATAATCCGGGGCGGTAAGGGCCTTAAGAATCTCCTCATCGGTATGAAAAGTTTGCGTCTTCAAATTGGTGGACGAAGGAGTAGTGGTGGAAGAGATCATATAAATGGTGTTAACCTCTTCTGAAGGGGAAGAGTCTGGGGGGTAGATCTCCTCAATGGTAGGTGGTGCCGTCTCAAGATCCAGATTGTTCATCTCATAGAGAGCCACTCTGTAATCGGGTAGATCGAGACAATGATGTGAGTAATGCCCGTAAACACCGCATATGGCACAGGGGTGGTTGGTAAGTAGGGATTTGTCTTTAGGCTTGGGAGTGGGATTTAGTTCGACAGTTGGGATGTTGGGGTCATCGTCGAGCATCTGCATGTGCTTCTATAATGCTGGTAACTGTGGACACTGATGAGTGGCATGGCCTAACTCATCGCACAACGAGCATTTGGGAGGAGCATGGAACATTGGGGGGTTTTTTACTGTCTTGGGAGGTGGGACAGCAGTGTAAGGTTGTGGAACTCTTCCCCTAGTGGGTTTGGGAGTAGGAGGGGGAGTCGTGGAGGACGAAGGGGTAGAGACACCAGGGGGTGGCTGAGTGGTAGTAGCCATGGGTTGCACCGGTTGGAGGACGATGCTTGGTGTCGGCGGGGGAACGGGAGGTGAAAGGTACCAGACGGGTAATCCCAAGGTTAGCCCAGGGAGGCTAAGGGTAGCCATAACTGGGGCGCTTACTACTCCTAAAGGAGGGACTAGAAAGGGGATTGTATGGATAGGTGTAACACCAATGTTGCTAGGTACCAATGGTGGTTTAGGAAACAAGGGTGGTTGATTATTCGGTGTTTGGTTATCGTGGGATAGGGTACATAAGCCAGACACTTCGGGCGTAGATGATGAGGGAGGAATGGATTGGAAGGTGGAGGTCATCGGTGCATCTGAGTAAACTCCAGGCCCCGTGGAGGAAATGAACGAGGTGGTGGCACGAGAAACAGGTTGTTCAACCATGGGGAGAACATTTTCGGGTGCCGCGGGAGCACTGGGATCATAGTAGGTGAGCTGATCAATCTTGACCACGCATCCCTCATGGGGGAACATCATGGTGCGAAAGACGGAAGAGGCAACCGCCCGCATGGCATACATGTAGCTGCGGCCAAGTAAAAGGTTATAATCCAATTGGGCATTGATTACCTCAATGTCAATGAGTACAGTTTTGCCACCTAACTGGATGGGGACATTGGCTAGGAGGCCTTGGGGCTGAGCCGAACGACCGTCGTAGGCGCGTAATGCAGTGGTGGACTGTTGGAGAGTAGGGGATCCCAACTTCTGCCACATGAATGTAGAAATCACGCATGTGGAGGCACCTTCATCGATGATGCACCGATGGATGACAAGATTCCTAATGGAAACCGAAACTTGGAATGCTAGGGTGGAAGGCAGGCAAGGTTCGGACTGGTCCAAATCAAATGCCATCAAATTCGAATCATTTGGGTCAATCGCCCCAATGGCTAAGAGTAAAGTCTTGCGCTGGGAAGGGCAGTTTTTCAAGACTTATAACGCAGACATGGCTGCGGGGGATTGGGCTAGGTCATCTACAATGTTGTAGTTTGACGCAGCGCGCGCATTAGGGTTATTGTTGATACGGCGAAGTGGGAAACCAGGTGCCTTGGGAGCGCCATATAGTGGAGGTGGAGGTATACGTAATGCCTGATCAGTGGGATGGGCGTGATTGGGTTTATCAGTGGGAGGTGCTTCAGTGGTGGAGCCATATTGGTTCCGACGGGTCTGAAGGTTGACATCAGCAGATGACATCATCAACAGGTGGTGGGTACCTGAGTCAAACATGGGTTGATCAGGAGTGGCATATGTGATCTGTTGTTGTTGGGGTTGCGCGTTGGCTTGAGGGGGAGCCAACGACTGAGTGTTCACGACGCCTTGGGTTGGTAGGGGGTTTTGCAGCACCAAAGGTGGCTGCTGAGGTTGTGGGGGGTTGGGCTGCGTTGGAGGAGATGCATGTCCTTGGCGATGGGCCTCATCAACCCAAAGTTGCCGAGCTCACTCCAAGTGTGGTAAAGCATGTGTGTAATGGCCATAGACCCCACAGAGAGAACAAGGATGGTTCATTCACAAATTAGGGTTTTTAGCCTGCTTGGGCGGGCGATCAGGGTTTTGGTTAGTGGGAGCCACGTTGTTGTTGTCTGGGGGATTATGCTGTTGACCACCTTGGTCGATAGGTTGGTTGTTCCCACAATTACGGCCCTTACCACGGTTTTGTTGGCCCTGGTTGTGTTGGTTGTTCTGGTTGTGCTGCAGATTGTGTTGGGCGTAGACTTGCCCTTGAGCAGCAGGTGGATTCTGAGGTTGCGCAGGTGCGAGAGCAGGCTACGGGGGATGATATGTCGGTGGAGGCTGAGCAGGTGCAGCAACTTGAGGGGGCTGCTGATATGGCTGCAGAGCAGGTTGTGGGTTTGCCGCAGGGGCTACCTGTGGCAGGTAATAAGCGGGTGGGGCTTGTGCAGGAGCAGGAGCTGGAGCAGCCTGCTGGGGGTAGTAGGGATGAGGTGCGACCGGGGGGGCATAAGCGGGAGTCACATGACCGAAGCATTGAGGAGGACATGAGGGTCCATGGGAATGATGGTGATGTGTCATGGGAGCATACAAGTTGGTTGCTCCAGACTATGAGGTAGCCCGTGAAAGGTCGGGGCCAGGGGTAGGACGTGCTATGGAAAATGGTTGGGGATGTGAGGAAACACGACCAATGATGCCGTCTGCAGCGTGGGATGCCCTCGGTGCATCATGATGGGAGGACTCACCGCGAGGGGCGTCAGGTATACTGGTATAAAGGTAACCCGACTGGGCGTAAATGAGGTCGAACTGCTGTGCCTTAAGGATGGCTTCTTCTTCAGACTGGGGTCTTTCAGAAGCTACATCCTTAGCAATGACAGGGAGAAGGGATTTGAGGAACCAATCTAGGAAGATACGGTCATCTAATTTGATCTTGCATAAGCTACGACGTCTACGCCATTCATGAATGTGGTCCGTGATGTGGGTAGCCGTGTTTTGTCTGTAGGATAGGAGGATCTCAACGCCCGCGTCATAGCGGACAGGCAACTGGAAGAACTGCGGGAAGGTCGAGGCAAGGGAAGCAAAGGTGGCATGGGTCCCATGAGGTTGCTCGATATACCACTTGGCTGCAGAGCCAGTGAAGGTGCGTTGTAAGAGATGGAGGCGAACAGAGTCATCCACTATGGAGTTAGAGGAACACCATAAGTGGAAAGACATGATATGGTTTTGTGGGTCCTCACCGGCCTTGCCCTCGAACTTAGGGATGTCAGAGGGGAGTTTGGTAGGCATATGAGGCCATGTAGGATCGTGTCGGATAGGGTCGTTGGTCAATCTGGCCAGGTCAGGTAGTTTGAGGCTAGCCATGAATGGCAAAATGGAAGAAGGATGTGACACAGTAGTGGGTTGGACCACGTTAGGGCCAATGCCCCCTGGTGGAGGGACAGGATTTGGGATGGTGCCCCCAAGTGGGGGAACGAAGGTGGTGGAGGATGGTCCGGCACCACCATGGGTAGTGTGAGCCACTGATGTAGTGGGGATAGGTATTCCCGCTGCGGGAATAGGTACCGTGAGGGGAACGGTAGATGAGGGCCCCATGGAGGGCATACCCAAAACATGGGTAGTAATTGGTGTAGTGGTGGATGTGCCACCAATGGTCCCTAAAACAAAAGGAGTGGAAGTCGTGCCAGACATGGGGCTAGTAGGGGCAGTGTAAATAGGGTTCTCAGACTCTTCGTCAGAATCGAAGGTAAAGTAGGGAGCGTCAATATCTGGTGAGGGAGTCCTATGTCGTTGACGAGTGGAGTCAAGTGACAAGGCTCTAGATCTGTGATGAGTGGTATCAATGGATGATGATCAGAATCTATGACGGGTGGTGTCAAGTGAACTGTGCTGTGGGGGCTCGCCCCTGAGGCACCGAGAATGTCTCGGGGACTCAATGGTGACAGATGGTGTCAAATCTCTGTGGGTTGAGGTGAGTAGAAAAAAAGCTCAAAAAAGCCTAATGCAACCGAGTGTGCAGAAGGAGAGCTAAAAAACAAGGCACTCAGGCCAACAACCAACTCAAAACACCCTCTGCAACAGCTGTGCTACAATGGGTGGAGTATCAACAAAGATGGTCAGAATACCAACAAGCAGCAGGTTTCCTAAGAATAAAAAATGGTGGAATCACTAGACCAAAGGGAGGTAAAGGAGCATGCAAACACCTAACTAAAAGTATTCTGTCTCAACTAGACATATCCTCTGCAAGGTGATGAAATCCAAGTCAGACAATATGAATAGGAAATCCAAGTGGCTATGATATCCCCCTACCGGGAGGGACACCGGGTAGTCAATCCTAGAAGAATGGAAACTAAGATACCTCGTTCATGACACATCCAGAAAGGTGAATCTTTCGTTTAGTCCGTTTACCGCAATATCCCTATACATGGATATCCCACGAACCGCGAAAGGTAGCCCTTCGGTTACTGAATGGAGTGCGGTACTCCACTCAGGCCTCCGGAACCAGTCTCCCGATTTCAACCCTCCTAAGGGAGAGTCCCTCTGATAAACTGGTCGTGACCGTGCCAAAAAGTACTAGGGGATTTTGGTTCCCTATTTGGACAACAACTATGTCTCAAGTGTAAGTGACCGAGGGGTGTTATTGGAAGCCTATCCCCCCGACCCTACCTAACTAAAAAGATTCTTTTGTGTTCCCCAAGTGGGGTTAGAATATTGGTTGAGTTAGGTACTTTTTAAGGCTCAGTTGAATTATGTGACAGAGTGTGTGCTCGTGAGGTGATGAACCCAAAATAGAAGTGCCACAAGGGGGGCAACTTCTAACTATCAATAATACTGAAATTGAAACTTTAACTTGCAAAATTTTCTGAATTAAAAATACTGAAATTTTTAAAAAGATTCTGTAAAGGGAACATAAATTATGTTGCAGAAAGGCTGTAAGGGAGTGGGGCTGCAGGTAGGACAGAGGGCTGTTCAGATGCAGAAAATATTGCAGCAAAAGGGGCTGGGCTCAAATTAGGGAAAAAATGCAGAAATTAGACCGCGGGTCTGTGGCGAATCAGTATAGGTGGACCGCGGGTTTGAGGGAAACAGACGCGGTCAGCTCGCGGATTTTCGGCCAACAGAAGCAGTCGGGACGCAGGAAACAGGAAAAACGACGCAGTCGGGTCGGGGCAAAAAGGCTAACAGACGCAGTTGGGACGCCGGAAAGGGGCTGAAAGCCGCAGTCGGGACACGAGAAAATGGCCGACGAGCGCAGTCAGATCGTAGAAAACAGGCTGATTAGCCGCGGTCGGATCGCAGGTACCAGACTTGAATCCACCGACAGGGCGTCGGAAACAGTCTGAGAGCCGCAGTCGGGTCGCAGGTAAAGGCCTGAAAGACGCGGTCGGGACGCGACTGCAGTGGGAAAAAACGCGGTGTACGGCAGCTGAAAGGGACAGCCGAAAGGAAATTTTTTTTTTAAACAGAAACCAGAAATTCAATCCCCAGTGGAGTTGCCAAAACTATAGCTAGGGTTTTACCCCTAGCTTGTGCAAATGAGCACCTACTAAGGAGAATGGACTCCTTAGTAGCAGTTCAGTAAATGTAAATTATTGAGCTTAAAACAGAAATAGAAACTACTCTAAAATACATACATGAAACATAAAGAATAACATATAAATAATGGTTTGTTTTGATATTACCTCCAATGTGGAGGTTGATGAAGCTCTTGCAATGTCCAAGAGGGTTGCTCCAAGCTCCAATGTGCTCCTTCTCTTTCTCCAATGGTGGAAATGGGCCAAAAGAGGCTCTCAAGGTGAAAGTTGTTCAATGGTGAACTAGGGTTTCGAGAGAGATTTTGGCAAAGTAAGGGTATACTTGATTGTGGATGTGAAATAAGGGATCTCCATCACCTATTTATAGTTTTTTGGTGGTGGAGTGCTGACCCATGGTTTCTGGAACCACATGGTTTAGGGCAGTTGTATAGGGTTTTTTCCTCCTTTTCCTCCTTTTCCTCATTATTTTATATTTTTTATTCCCTTTTTAGGGGATTTTTGCTATTTTAGAGGAATTTTAGATATTTTTGGAGGAAAAGGGGGTTTTTTAGCCTTTTTGAGGCTATTTTGATGGTTTTGTGGCCTTTTGGAGGATTTTTAGTGGGATTTTTAGGGTTTTTAAGGGAAATATGGTAGGAAAATGGACAAATGAGCCATATAATGTGGTAGATGAGGTAGTGAACACTTTTTGGGTGTTAACAAATGGCCTAATCACATTGTCCCTATTCATTAGAGTTTGTCAAATTGATGCTAAAGGTCAAATAATTGCCAAGGAAGAAAATTACTAGTTTCCTAGGTTTGGGGTGGAAGCTTTGGGATTTGGAATAATGGGGATAATAAATGATGTTTGAACATTAGAATGGCATAAATATTTAATAAATGAGCTAAATAAATATATACAAGTGAAAATCAAAGTGGCATTTGATCATGAAGACACATGGAGGAAGTGGGACCCACATATGGCTAGATTTCCCCATTACATTTGGCATCATTCTCTCACCAATTCGAAATCAAGGTGAATGGTAACATACTTGGGGGATTCCAAAAGGTATTATTCATGGAATGAATCATCCAAGGTCGAAATATAGAGGAAGAGTAACTCCCATGGAAGAGGAAGAGGCAATTTGGAGCTAGTGAGACACTTGGGCTAGATTCCCTAGCTCTATGACAACAATGATGAAGATGCTATGACACCTATGACACAAATCAGACCTGAAGGATGACATATGACATATATGACATGTTAAGGCTAAAAATAGACTCCAATAGGGCGCTCAAGGGTGTTAGGGCAGCTAAGATGCTTCCACATGTGATTTGGTGGAAGTGGGAGACTAGGAATTATTGTACAAGTGGCGTTCTTTGGAATCTCTTCCCAACTTGAGTTGGCATGAGTTTCTTGGGAAGAATTCGACCCATGGAGAACATTAGAACTTTATAAATTTCAATAAAAAAGAGTTAAACCAGCTTTTGATCATTTTTAGAATTTGCAATTGCATTTGTGAAGAGGGAGAGCTAGTGGATGACTAGTTTCTTGCCTTGGCCAATTTTCGAGGGTGAAAGATTCCCATCCAAGTTGGTAATTGGAAAGGACACTCAGAAATTTCATTTGGAGCTTTAATGGAGTCTTTATTTTCAGGTTTAACCTACATGGCATCTCATGGTTTCTTCTATTGCAGCTCACTCCTTCAACCATTTCCAGTTTTGATGGCATATTCTTGATCCTTGAGGTAGGGAGTTTTTGGTGAGCTATTGTACTCTTTGGGGGATATTTTAATGCCCAATTTATTTTTTAATATGAATTAAATACTCTTTTCTTCATCTCCAAAAAGTTTCAGGTCGAAATTCCAAGTAGAAATGTATAAATCTCAATTTTAATGAAGGAACAATGCCATTTCCCCACTACCTTGTTGTGAATCAATGTAATGCTGATGATTTCGAATGAATGGATTATTATATGATATATTTGTGATAAATATACTGCCATGGATGTCTTATACAAGTTTCATGTACTGTACTTGAGCATTTGAAGCATTTTTACTCAGTTTAGTTGTATTGGGAGATGAAATAGTGCCATTTCCCCAAGGGTCGAATTGGGGATTTTTACAGTTGAATGGGAGTGGGTGAGAAAAGTTGTAATAATCCATTAATGGTCCATATGAGACTTTAATAACATAATTAAAAACTTACATACCTCTTTTCATAAATTTGAGTGGGTTTGGAGGCATTTGGGAAGCCATTTTCAGTACTTACCCCACGGGGATTTGAACCCCAAATTACTAGTAAAATTGCATAATTGGTCCAGAATCTTAAGAGGGTTTGCAGAGGCCTTTTGGTGGCCATATTTCATCCATAAACATCATATACAAGTTATAATATCATTCATACACCTTCCTTGAATATTTGAAGGCATTTGGAGTCAATTTGGGACCTAGAGACCAATACTAGTCAAAGGGAAATCACTAGTAAAGTTACCTACATTGATCAGAATTGAAAGAGGATTTGCAGAAGTATTTTAAAGGTCCAAAGGAATACTTGAAACACATATTTATGTTCTAATATCATTCATATAACTTCTCAGAATATTTGGGATCATTTGGGGCGAATTTGGGACCTAGAGATCAAAACTAGTCAAAGGTCAAACTAGGGAAAAAAGTGAAAAATTGCCATTTTAATAAAATTCCTAAGAAGGGACATAACAGTGGTATCAGAGCATGGTCCTTGCACTTATGGATTAGGTACATAAATTCAAGAATAATTAGCATCCATGTCTTACTATTATGATGAATCCTATGAGTACAATTCTTATGAGGAATATGCATATGCTTATGGGCAATATGAAGCAGAATGTGAATGGTATGAGGAAGAGGTGCCATCATGCAACACTTCATACAATTTTAAGAGAAATGAAGATTATTCTTATGACTTTAGATTTGATGAATATGAGTGTGTCACACCAACCAAGGATAATTCTATGAGCGAGTTCAAAAGATGGAGAGAAAAATATAAAACCTTGCCCCAACAATATAAAAAATATCAAGAATATTTTGCTTTGAGCAAAAATACACAAAAGGACATGTCTTTTGAGTACTATGCTGAACATGTTTTTGAAAATAGGCCCAAAAATGAAGATGTGGAGTTAGTGAAGAAAGGTTTATGCCCTTCTTGTAAAAACCCTTGGAGCGAGTATCATATATGTGTGCATGAAATGATGTCCTCCTTGAGGAGAGCTTTTGAGATTTATTCAAGATGAGATTCCAAATATACTGATCCTAAGGAAAACAAGGGGCAAAATGCATCAGCTTGCTTGAAGGAGAAAAATGAAGAGACATCACAAGAGCATGAAGAAGATTCTATTGAAAATATGGAAGATCATTTCGAGACACCTTCTAGCTTAGACATGAACCAAAGAGCATCTACTGATGGATGCTTAAACTATGAAGGAGTACCTACTGATGGGTGCGCACACCTCTATGTTGGTGACATAGAGATCACTTTTGAAAGTGTTGCTGCAAGCCCAAGTTCCATTAAGCATGATAATGAAGACCTTGTAGCAGTTGAAGAAGAACCAGGATCAACTTCCCCATCACCACTTGAGCTTGATGAAGTTGGTCCAAGCAAAAATGAAGAAGATGAGGAGGTTCATTTGCAAGAGCCTCATTTTCTTGAAGGGACCTTAAAGATGAATGAAAAGAAGATACAAGAGTCCCTCAAAATTATCCATGACACTCAAGCATTGGTGTCAAATTCTTGTTGGAGAGCTACTTCATTGGAGGAAACATCCTTCATTGAAGACATGGAGAAGATTCAAAGAGCAATGTGCCACATCAAAGGTAATTTCATGTCTTTGCTTTTTTATAGAAACCATTTTTTTGAGCTTAATGAATTGTTACATGATGCGTACTTGAAGAATAATGAGGATATTCATAAGCTCACAATTCAAAATGAGCAACTTCTTGAAAAGTTGCAAGATGTTTTTCCTCCTATGTTTCAGATTGTCAAATGGTAGATTGTTTGAAGGATTCTCATGACATGGTGGATCATGAGAAATGTGGAAATTTGAATGTGATTAATGTGTTTGAAGATGAACTTGAAGATATCGAAACACTTGATGTGGTGGAAGAGGAACTTGAATTGTCTCTTGATGGAGGTTATGCAATTTTTAAGGAAGAGCATGATTCCTCTACATTGGAACCAATCTATGACAAATGTTTCACACTTTTGAAGGAGTTGCATGATACTACCCATATGGATCCTTCCCATGATGAAACTTATGCACTTTTTTATCATTTGGGTAAGTTAGTTCATTATCCTACATCCTACAATTCCATGTTTTGCAGCATTAGTCTCAATGAAGTATGGGTGAAAGGGTTCTTTTTGATGGTGCCACATGAGGAGTATGAAACTCCTAGATTTAACTTTTATGATGACATGGTTGGAGCACATTCTTATTCACATTTGCAGCAGCTTCCTTTGTTACTTTATGATGATACACATCTACATGAATGCACCTATGATATGAATTTGAGTCACTTGAAGACTCATGGTTTTTCTTGCTCAACACTTGATTCATTTGATGTTGGAGGAACTTCATCCAACACCTGGGTGAATAGATTTATGATTGGAGAAAAATTTTGTTGCAAGAAAAATATTTTGTTATATCTTTATGACTCTCACATTCAGGGATGTATGGGTGAGACTTCTTTGAGTCATTTGAAGTCTCCTTGTTTTTTCTGCTCATTATTTGGTTCAGATTTTAGTGGAGATTCTTTATTCACTTCTTGGATGAAAGAATACATGGTTGAATATTTTGATGCATATCACATCCTTTTGGAGCAGCATTATAGGACATGGGATCCTCACCTATGTCATTGGAGCAGATTCGATTGGTCACTTGAAGCTTGTATGCACTTGGAAAATGGTGGTCTACTTGCTTGGAGGTATAAGCACTTTCATGACTCTTTGATGAAGCATATCCTTGATGTACATTTTCATTATGTTGTTATGTACTTTGATGATATATATTTGGTACTCATGATGTTTGGAAGGATGCATACAAGAAAATGGGATCCAGGAATCCTCTTAACTAATGGTGTGGGTTGGAGAGCACTCTTAATTATTGGGGTGCAATATAAGCAATGGGACTCTGGAATAATTTTTATCTCATTGGTTTCGAATTTTTTTGGGAAACAAGTAGTATGGGAGATGGATTTCCCACTTAATAAATTGATTTTTATCAAAGTAGTGCAGCAGCAAGCATGGTGGTTCCTCTCTAAAATCTTCATGGAAACTCAAAGACTCAAGGTTGGGCAATTCAATAGCAACTTCAAAGAATTATACAGAAAGCAGGTTCTTCAACACCCATGTTTAAAATTGCTTGAGGACAAGCAATATTGGGAAGGGAGGATTTTTCATGTCCCAAATTTGGCATTGGGTCACAATGGCCTAATCACATTGGCCCTATTCATTAGAGTTTGTCAAATTGATGCTAAAAGTCAAATAATTGCCAAGGAGGAAAATTACTAGTTTCCTAGGTTTGGGGTGGAAGCTTTGGGATTTGGAATAATGGGGATAATAAATGATGTTTGAACATTAAAATGGCATAAATATTTAATAAAGGAGCTAAATAAATATATACAAGTGAAAATCAAAGTGGCATTTGATCATGAAGACACATGGAGGAAGTGGGACCCACATATGGCTAGATTTCCCCACTACATTTGGAATCATTCTCTCACCAATTCGAATTCAAGGTGAATGGTAACATAATTGGGGGAGTCCAAAAGGTATTATTCATGGCATGAATCCTCCAAGGTCTAAATATAGAGGAAGAGTAACTCCCATGGAAGAGGAAGAGGCAATTTGGAGCTAGTGAGACACTTGGGCTAGATTCCCTAGCTCTATGACAACAGTGATGAAGATGCTATGACACCTATGACACAAATCAGACCTGAAGGCTGACATATGAAATATATGACATGTCATGGCTAAAAATAGACTCCAAGAGGGCGCTCAAGGGTGTTAGGGCAGCTAAGATGCTTCCACATGTGATTTGGTGGAAGTGGGAGACTAGGAATTGTTGTACAAGTGGCGTTCTTTGGAATCTCTTCCCAACTTGAGTTGGCATGAGTTTCTTGGAAGGAATTAGACCCATGGAGAACATTAGAACTTTATAAATGTCAATAAAAAATATTTAAACAAACTTTTGATCATTTGTAGAATTTGCAATTGCATTTGTGAAGAGGGAGAGCTAGTGGATGACTAGTTTCTTGCCTTGGCCAATTTCGAGGGTGAAAGATTCCCATCCAAGTTGGTAATTGGAAAGGTCACTCAGACCTTTCATTTGGAGCTTTAATGGATTCTTTATTTTCAGGTGTAATCTACAGGGAAGCTCATGGTTTCTTCTATTGCAGCTCACTCCTTCAACCATTTCCAGTTTTGATGGCATATTCTTGATCCTTGAGGGAGGGCATTTTTGGTGAGCTATTGTACTCTTTGGGGGAGATTTTAATGCCCCATTTATTTTTTAATATGAAGTAAATACTCTTTTATTCATCTCCAGAAATTTTCAGGTCGAAATTCCAAGTAGAAATGTATAAATCTCAATTTTAATGAAGGAACAATGGCATTTCCCCACTACCTTGTTGTGAATCAATGTAATGCTAATTATTTCGAATGAATGGATTATTATATGATATATTTGTGATAAATATACTGCCATGGATTTCTTATACAAGTTTCATGTACTGTACTTGAGCATTTGAAGCATTTTTACTCAGTTTAGTTGTATTGGGAGGTGAAATAGTGCCATTTCCCCAAGCGTCGAATTGGGGATTTTTGCAGTTGAATGGGAGAGGGTGAGAACAGTTGTAATAATCCATTAATAGTGCATATGAGACTTTAATAACCTAATTAACACCTTACATACCTCTTTTCATAAATTTGAGTGGGTTTGGAGGCATTTGGGAAGCCATTTTCAGTACTTACCCCATGGGGATTTTAACCCCAAATTTCTAGTAAAATTGCATAATTGGTCCAGAATCTTAAGAGAGTTTTCAGAGGCCTTTTGGTGGCCATATTTCATCCATAAACATCATATTCAAGTTCTAATATCATTCAAACACCTTCCTTGAATATTTGAAGGCATTTGGAGTCAATTTGAGACCTAGAGACCAATACTTGTCAAAGGGAAATCACTAGTAAAGTTACCTACATTGATCAGAATTGAAAGAGGATTTACAGAAGTATTTTAAAGGTCCAAAGGCATCCCTGAAACACATATTTATGTTCTAATATCATTCATATAACTTCTCATAAGATTTGGGATCATTTGGTGCTGGGGTTTGGTCCTGACTCTATCCTGGGTGTAGCCTGGTTGTCCCTGTTAGGACTGTGAGGTCACTTCGTCCTGTGTGGTATTTCTTCATGGTTTTTTGGTTTGATCACAGCAGGACCTTCTCCTGTCCTCTGCCTCTTCTCCTCTCAAAACCTTTCTCCTCCTCTTGTAATACCACTTTCTTCCTCGGCTTCACTCAGAGTCTCCTCATGGTCTGCACCCATCTACTCCTTACCGTTCCATGTATCATTCCCCAACAGTTGCGGTACCTATGGCCTCCACCCACCAGGCTGTTTACTGATAAAGATGCATTTTCAATATACCCTTTTCGCAGATTAGCATCTTAATCGACAATTGGAGTGACAGCAGAAACCTTCCCCTTGGTCCGCGGAAGAAGTATCTTTCAGCTTCACTATAGGATTTCTGCATGTCAACCACAAATTCAATGATGTATCCTTCCAAGATGCTATCAAGCCAAACTTTGACAACCCGCAATGCCTTATTATCAACTTCCTGTAGCTCCTGAATCAACTCTGGGGTCCAAGCCGTCCGCTCAACACCCTAGAAGTTCCTTTTCTGGAAGGTCAGCTTTTACAACCACTCGTACAGAATGATCGAGAATTCACAAAAAAACCATGTGTGCGGACCGTCATGAATATACCTTCACAGCTAGTGATCTACTATCAATCGCGTGTTCCGACTTTCTTCTTCAGCAAGCTCCCGCAACTTCTAATCAAACTAGCTCTGTATCTCTGACTTCGTTGGGTGCCACAACATGACCTGCTTTGACTCTGCACACAGTCCCGGCAATGGAAGCATTTGTTGACCAACGCAACCTCAGTCGATAGGGGTTCACCTCACTATCAACATATACTGCAGTCTCCCTGTGCACCGGCCTGGGCAGGTTTGAGCCCGCCCAGCAACACCCGCAGAGCGAATGAGGTCTCACCTGAGGTGTCCAGGAAGAGCAGACGAAACCATGTTTCCGCCGAGGGAGGAGGAGAGTTGTGGCTGCATGGACTAGCTCTATTGCAGTACTTAAACAAAAACTTTAAGAATTCGACATGGAGTTATAACATATTACTTAATCACAACATTGATCATCACAGCAACAGTAAGCAGACATTTCGTCAAGAAAATATAACAACATTCATACAATACAACATTGCACAAAGATCATAATAAAACATCATCATTGTATTACTATCACAGTCATATACGAGAATCAAAACATAGATCTCCGTATACATCCACCTTCTTATCACTTGCCCCTTATTGTCCCTCTAAAACTTACAACTCTCATCTATTTATAGGACTATGCCATTACAATGTTTTTCCACTTACTAACGACTTCCTAATCGACACTATGGACAAATGACCCAATATTTAACTGACTCGGTCCAAATGACCCAAAAACCCGCATACCGCGGTACAATTGACTCAACATTACATAACATATGGTCCAAGTGACCCAAAACCCGCCAACTGCGGTATACTTTAACACAAAATACTCCTTCCATGCCCTCATCCGATGTGTGGCACCGTTGGCAGTACTGCGACATTTCCTCTTCGAACCGCTCGCCAACAGGCCCCCAACACAATATTGTGGCTCGCCCTCGAGCCATGTCAACTGCTGGACATAGTACACACCGTGGTCTTTACTTGGAAGTCTGAATATGGCTGTTCGATGTTGTTGCAACTATTCTTGTTGTCTAAATCATGTGGTGTTGTCCTGCGCTTTCTGCTACACTGATCAGCATCTTGTTGTTCTGTAAGTCTTACCCGAAAGTGGGGATCCCCTGACTTGCTGTCATGTACGTCTCAAACTCATCCTCGAGTCTTTGTGAATGGTACAGACAGGAAGGAAAAGAGGACGAATAGTACCAAGGTGCGAAATTAGCAGATGACTCTGGCACATTTATTTCACACCGGCAAACGACTCCTACTATGGTCAGGGAGATACCGCCCCAACCACCTCATTGGTCAAAAAGAGAAAAATCCTTCGGACAACTACTGCGTACTTAAACATGTTGGTCCAGCCCTTGGATCAGTCACACCATAGTGTAAATGCACCCACTATATCAAGGCGCTTAGGGACACTCGTTGTTCAGGCCCGCAGGGCTCCTAGGGTGCTACCACAGGAAATGAAGTGAAGCATTTCCACAGCCTCCTTGGAATTCCTCACAACTCAACTCGCAAACCGATCTAATAGCATAACCATGCTATTTCGGAAAGAATTCTTTGTAACGAAATATTGTTGGCATCTGCTACTTATAGCTGGACCATTCTCGGGTCACGATGGTGGGAATGATGCCCCATTATCTATGTGCGTGAATCCATCGACTGACGCAGCGGGTGGTGACCATGCTACCACCGAAGATCCCATGTGTCGACATGTGAGCAATCTCCTCACATCCTTCTAATCATACCGGCCTAGCGTGCCATGTGCAAAACATACCGTCGTCATTTGGTAACCAGGCTGAATCTGGCAGGCGTAATCATGTATAGGGATGATGGCACAGGGTCGCAAGATGTTAGCGGGACAGTAGTCACAACACTGCCCCGTACCCCCAAATCCTCCATAATTATCACAAAATCCTGCATTAAATCAACCAAATACACCTTCGATCCTGGTTGCAACGCTATCATGTGTCTCCGACTGCTTCAAATTTGTGGCACAAGCCTCCCTGCTTACGCATTCCTTCTTTTGTTGGTGCGCCATCGGCCACCAAACAACCTGCAATACACACTCTCTTTTCTCTTTTTTTTCCCCGATGCGACTCAGGCATCGCATTGTTCCAAGCCCGATCGATAAGGCTTCAACCTGTGACCATTTACCAGTTTGGGGAGCATCGCCCCATCCAACTGCTGCAACTGAACTACTCCTCCTGAAGTAATACTACTGATGCGATATGGACCCAGCCAATGCATTTGCAATTTTCCTAGATGTTTCATAAACTTGCTGTCGTACAATAGCACCAAGTCACCTTGCTGAAACTATTTACTTTTGATGTGGCGATCATGCCATGCCTTCTGGCGATCCTTCTCCACCCCTTGGTGAAAGCCAGAGATAAATCGATCCTCTTCCAGCTGCACCAATTGCGCTAGACATTCATCTAATGTTGCGACATCATCAATACCTGTAACAACCACAATTCGTAGACTCGGAACAATGTACTCCATTGGCATAATCGCTTCCTTCCCATATACCAGCTTAAAAGGTGTCTGACCATTTAGCCTTTTACATGTGGTGCGATAGGCCCACAACACTGCTGGGATTTTCAGATCCCAGTCATCACGGTTTGCATTGCACGCCTTTGTCAGCGCATGCTCCAATACCTTGTTAAACGCCTCCACCGTCTCATTCACCTATGGGTGATAGGGTTTACTCTTCTTATGCTGTATCTGCAACTCCTCTGTCAATGCGCTGATGGTGCGATTAAGAAAGTGTCTACCTTGATCACTCAAAAAAATCTTAGGACAGCCTAAATGAGTGATAATGTGATCAAACAAATATCGATCAGCCATTGCTGCAGAACAATCAACTATGGGTGCTGCCTCGACCCATCGGGTCAAATATTCTATCACCGTGATGATGTACCACACACCCATAAGTTTCCCTGGTCGAGTGATCGGCCTGACAAAATCCACAACCCATTTTTCGAATGGTTGCAATGTCACTTGAGGTAGTAGTGGCATCTCATCGCGTCTGGACGGCTTTCCAGGTTGCTGAACAACATCGCAAGACCACGCATAGTATGTCGCATCATTATGTAATGTGGGCCACCAAATCCCTGCACGCAGTACCTTCCGGCTAGTCTCCCGATCGCCAGAGTGTCCTCCCGCTACTCCACCATGTGCCTCAGCCAATATTTGAACTTGCTCATGCGACAAGACACATCTGTGCAATATCTCATCATCGCCCAATTTATAGAACTCTCCTGCGATTAGCTGAGGACAGCAGAGGACAACTTTCGACTAGAAAAAGCAATAGGATGATCAAGGTCGCCTTCTCCAGGTTGAGACAACACAACACCTAATGCAATCGATGAAGCATCAACATGGACATGGAATTCCTTACTCCAATCTGGAAAGACCAAGATTGGTGCTGATGCCATCTTCGCCTTGAGCATTTTGAAGCTATCCTGACATTCTGGGCTCCACTGGAATGCCGTGTCCTTCTTCAACAACTTTTCCATAGGGGAAGTAATCACAGTATAACCCCTGATAAACTTGCGATAATATCTCGTATGACCCAAATTCGCTCGCAACTGCCTACCGATGGTTGGTGGTTGCAACCCTAAAATGAGCGCAATTTTGGCTGGATCAACCAGCAATCCTTGTTTACACACAATATGACCCAACAATATCCCAAATGGTGCACAAAAAATACATTTCTTCAAGTTCAACGATATCTAGTGCTATTGGCATCGCTCAAGCATTAACTACAGATTGGCCAGATGATCACGAATCAA
This sequence comes from Larix kaempferi, assembly GCA_027924585.1. Lineage (NCBI taxonomy): Eukaryota > Viridiplantae > Streptophyta > Pinopsida > Pinales > Pinaceae > Larix > Larix kaempferi. The sequence continues at coordinate 3,870,072 of BSBM01000798.1, read as the reverse complement.
CCCATAAATGGTCCAATCATCCATATATACCTACAAAAACTTCTGAATAAAATATTTGAATGTGGCAACAACGACCTGAGAGAATATCGTGTTAAATTTTCAGAATTTACTTCAATCTGATCTAGGATCTTAACTGAGAGAACAACATGTACAGCATATCTACAGCATATCAATCATGGAGACAATAATGCAAGCACACAAGAGACACAAAGATTTACTTGGGGAAAACCATAAAGGTGAAAAACCCCAATAACTTCCTCAGAGATAGATAGAGCAATGATACAACCAACCAAGAGAGATAGCCATAACCTAGCAGCAGATCCTCCTCATCCATAAGTGCGCCACTCCTCCTTGAGTGCATGTGTGAGAAGTGAGTGAGCAAATAGAGTGCCTCCCGCACTCTATTTATACTTGACTTGACTTGCCTTTTTACCTAACTCATGTAGGCTCGAACTTAACCACATAATATAATGCTGACTGGGCCGACCCCCAATAGGGTGGTCTAATAACCCTTTGACCCACATGGCCGACCCCCAATAGGGTGGTCTAATAACCCTTTGACCCACATGACTTATACAGGGCCGACCCCAACAAGCTGGTCTAATAACCCATCAAGTATAAGTTACGACACTTACAATATAAATGACGACACTTCCGTATAGAGGAATAATACCATCTCTATAAGAATACAATATACATATATGTGAAATACATTCCGAAGTTACATATACATCAACACTCCCTCTTAACTAGGAAGGTAATTCTCAGCACAGTTCTTCTAGCACAAGTCATCTTCTCTGGATCATCGTCACTGGATAATCGTCATCGAGTCATCATCATTGTCACTGCTGCTTGCTATCTCAATCAATCTCTGAATCTACTCGTCATAGGAAGTTCTACAGAGCCAGTCCTTTTTCATACTGGATGTAGGCCCACCACCTGCAGGTCTTCATCATCACTAGCCATACTGTGGAATCCTCAGGACTTATTACGTGCGTCACAAAACCTTGAAAGAGCATCCCAGGCTGTTACGAGCACACGGCTCTACCTATAGGATCTCCCAGGAGCACATTACATGTGACCCAACACAAAACCTGGCTGAAGCATCCCAGGCTGTTACGAGCATGCGGCTCTACCTGTCGGATCTCCCAGGAGCACATTACATGTGATCTCACCACAAAACTTGGCTGAAGCATCCCAGGCTATTACGAGTACACAGATATACCTGTCGGATCTCCCAGGAGCACATTACATGTGGTCCACCACAAAACCTGGCTGAAGCATCTGAGGCCTTTTCATCCTGTCCAGATCTCCCAGGAGCAAATTACATGTGGTCATGGCAAAACCTTGCAAGAGCATCCCAGGACTGATTACGGGCACATAGCCCAACCTATTGGATCTCCCAGGGAACCGAATTACATGCCATAGGACAAAACCTTGAAAGAGCATCTGCCAAATATCCCAGGGCACAAATTACATGCCATAGGCAAAACCTCGAAAGGACTATCTGCAGATCTCCTAGGGCACAAATTATATGTCCTCCCAAGTGTTGGCGGATATTTCTACCCTATAGTTAGGAAACTAAACTATCAACTTGGTTGGGGTGACAGGTAAGTGCATTAATGTTATTACAGAGGCATTTACAAAAGAAATAGGTTGTAGATTTAGAGAACACACCTTTTTACTGGAGTTTTATCCTAGCCTTGACTCGATCCCATGTCCAGTTTCCAAATCTACTTTTCCTTCAACAAACCTGCAACAACAATACCTTCCTCAAACATTTTGGGCAACATATAAAGCATGAAATAAACAAAAACTATGTTTAATATTCAGCATTGACCAAAATAAATCCAACTTAAAATGCCATTTCATAATACATTCAGATTGGAACAAGGAAACACTTCAACCTTTATTTGTCAAAATTAGAATGCAGTACAAATATACCTGATAATGAAGCAGGCTCCTGCAACTAGATTCTGGGCTCTGGCTCTGCTCTGGTTTGAATGTCTTCTGTAACAACTTCTCCAATGTCCATAAAGTTTCTCCATTAACTCATCCTCTAGCTTCTCTAGCAATCATTTGTTGTAACCTTGCTCCTTTAACCTTCTTGGTATTTATAGGTTCAAAGAAGCAGTTCAGGTCGATGGAGGAGGTTAGGGAAGTTAAGAAACTACCATCAACTAATCCTCCCTCGATGGATTAATATATTTTTTAATCATCTTTTAAGATATACGCGACTATTACTCAGTGGAGTAGCATATAGGGCGCTGACCCTATTGTTTAACAACTAGCGCTCATTCAGTTTTAAATGTCGAGCGCTACTTTGATAAGAAGGAGTAGCATATATATTGATATGGGCGCTACTATTATACACTGGAGTCACGTATGGGCGCTAGTCTACTTAAGTGGAGTAGCGCTCATACCTCAAAATGATATTTTGTATGTTTTCCAGTATTTTCAGGAAATAGGATGAGTTGTCATATGGTCCAAGGTCAACATGCTCCTCCATCCAAGTTGTCCTTTTGTGTGATCAGCAGCTCAGGGTGATCACGGACGGAGAGGTGCAATTTTGACCTATAATAGATGCCCCCTAATGTGTGAGGTCAGAGGGAAAACGATGGCCGAAATACATTACAATCCAAAGCCAGAGGAGGAGCACAGAACCGCAGAACAAGTCGCAAGAAACCTGCAACAAAGATCAAGGTCAGTGAGCAATTACATTGTTGACATCGTATAGATGTGTAATGTGATACAACATGATCTCCGATATGTTGAGATATTGTAACTTCAAAGAATATTATATTTGTACTTTATTATTCCGGAGATGTTTCATTCCTCCGTGAAGATCTTATTGTATATCCGGAGATGTTTATTCCTCCGTCGGAATGTGGTAACTCGGGTTATTAGACTTCCCTAGTGGGGGTCGTGTATATGTTATGTGGGTCAAAGGGTTATTAGACCACCCTAGAGGGGTCGGCCCAATCAGTTGTAGTGGGGTATTTAACCCATTGGTTAAATACGAGCCTACGTGTACCTGTGTAAAATACATGTCAGTGTAGTGTATAAATAGAGGAGGTGTGTTCCTCATTTGACACACACACTCACTTGAGGATAGCGCACTTGTGGAGGAGAGGTCTGCTATTGTGGAGGAGGAGATCATGTCTCAGGGTTTCATCTTTTTATATTGCTGGTCATCTATATTGAGGAATCTTTGCTGGGTTTTCTACCCCATGAGGGTTTCCCAGGATAAATCTCTGTCTCTTGTGTTTATGCTATGCTTGTTGTTTCTTCAGTGATCCTGTATATGCTATTATTGAGAAATGGAATGTAATTCTGCTATTTTATGTCTTAGCATATTTAATCTTAACATGGTATCAGAGCTAACTTGAAGGAAGACAAGGTATGGCACTTACGACACTTGCTTTACTTACGACAATTTGAAGGTTAGGGTTTTACATAGAAAAAACCAGTCATCGTGGCACTTTCGCTATAAATCCATTTTGGCGAAGTTTCAGGGTCTGAAAAGTTTACAGGTCGAAGATAACATCCCCAGGTACCTTGTGTCCAAAGGGCATCCTCAGATTCGTTGTACTTTGTGAGTTATGATCAGTACAAGTTAGGGTTTCTGCCTCTTCCAGATCTCAGTCAAAATCAGGTGACCTTGGAAAAAAGGTCATAACTTGGGATAGGAAGCTCCAAATGAAATTTTGTAAAAAGTGACAGGTAGTACACAGACTTTACTATCTCAGAAAATGTTTTCAGAGGCCGAAGGTGAACCAGTGACACGTGGCACGCCCTACAAGTTTGATCGCTTGTTTTATCCCATAAATAGGTCACATTGCGACACTTGGCATAACTCTCTCTCAGAGAATCCAATTGAGGTCTGACCTATCAGGATGGAAAGATAACAGGTCAAGCTATCTCAAAAAAAAATTTCGGAGGCCGAAGTTCAAACAGTGACACGTGGCATTCTGTACAAGTCAGCTTTCCTGTTTTATCCCATAAACAGGTCATGTTGCGACACTTGGCATATCTCTCTCTCAGAAAACCCAATTGAGGTCAGACCTATCAGGATGGAAAGATGACAGGTCAGGATACTGAAAAACAAGGGTTTCAGACCCTATGGAGCAAAAATTTCAGAGTTATAGCAGAAACAATCAGGTGCATATTTCTGTCAAAACAGAATTATTTTTTGGAGCACCTTTATTCATGGCTTCCAGAATTTAGGGTTTCGGAGAAAGTTAGAATTTTTGGAATCGGAGTCCACGGCTGAATGCTACTCAGGAAAATCGAAATTTAGAGACCAAGATCGAATTTTTTGGTTGGGTGGAAGACCGGGCTTGATCAAACCCTAGTTCAGGATTTTGATCGGAAAGATGGAAAATTAGGGCTTCAACAAAAGTTGGAATTTTTGAAGTCTGTAAACACGGCTGGAAGCTCATAAGAAAAATAAGAGTTTAGAGCCTTGGATCAAACCTTTTGTTTGGGAATAAGGGTGGGCTTCATCAAACCCTAGTTCGGGATCCTGTCCAGAAGATCCAGAAGTTTCAAAGGCAATTTGAGGGGTCAAATTTTGGAAATTCCAAAATTGAAGTATGCTAGTTTGATCAGCTCAGCAAGACATATTCTTTCATCCATTCAGAAGTATGAAAGTCAAAGATTGAATTTTTAGGGTTTCTCTAGCAAACCCTAATCAAGCTCCAGATCAAGTTTCAGGGGGAGTTGAGGCTAAGGCCTTACATAAGAAGACTACAAGAAGTCTCGACAGGTATGACTTAAGGAGGCTCAGGTATGTCTTGAAATCTAATTTTTGATTAAGTTCAAGACGTGTTTGTCTTCATATTATTTATTAGTACAATCTTGATTAATGTTAGAATTGTCTTATCACCCTAGTAACAGTATGAATGCATGTGATGATCAAAGACATTCATTTATTAGGGCTATATGATTGTACTAATGCATTATGATGTTTTGTGAGGTTGATGTTGTCTGCTAACAAGATACAGGTACATCAAAAAAGACAAATCAGGTTCCATGACCATGAAAACATGAAGACAAAGACTCATCCATAATATTTGTTATACTTATGAGGTATGTATGACTTTGTTATATTATGCTTAACCTATGAGACATGCAGGTTCTAGCTCAGGATCTCTAAATCATTGAAGAGATTGTTTAGGTATGTTGTACATAACTAAGTAGGTATACTAATCCAGGTATGTTTCCCATGAATCTTACCTTGTGTTAGGATCCCTTATGTAAGTATACTTGGTATGATTGGTTATGCTTATTCATAAAGTTAGTAATCAAGGGATTATGCATATTATGTCTTTTATCTTGATTGATGATATGCATGAGTAAAAGAAGACTTCCCTGAAATCTTGAATACTAATGTTTATTAACTATAATCATGACTATACATTTTCAAGATTATTTAGAACTATAATGTTTTGATAACATTTAGAACATACTAATGGGTGTATGTTTGTGTATGAGATCATGAGGATGACACTTGAACATGCACAGTGGTACAGAATGAATAGAATTTCAAAAGACATACAGAAGATCAAGCGGGAGGCAACCACACAAACATAAAAGATAAGTATTTGAGTTGTTATTTGAAATAGTAAATGATATTGCCTGTAATAGGTTGTATGCATATTTGTATTCTTAGAATATATGATGCTGAGTGTAAACATTCATAGAGCATTGAATAGTATACTACTAATATGCATATGATTGGTAAGTTGGACAAACATTCCATTGTTTCTTGTCTAGAATGAAACCTCTTTGCTGACATGCTGAGAGCTGTGCACACTCTCGATAGTATGTTCTGGTAGAGATGGAAGGCATCTAGATAGCCACTGTATGCATACAGGATATGGGAAAGTGTTGTGCCAAAGTATTGGTCAAAATAGTTGCATAACTATGTAAATGATATCTGTATGCATAATAGGTTATCATGTCAATATGATTTGATGATTATGAAGTATTACTAATCATGTACTTAATTTTGATTTGTAGGAAAGATCATGATGAATGATGAACACTGAACAAGCGATGGATGTTAAAAAAAAAAAAAAAAAAGGATTTTCAAATCAAACACACTATAGAAGGCTTGTGGCTAGAAGATTCTCTTAGAAAGAAGAAGAGAATCATGATGAGATGTTTGCTCCAAGTGGCTAGATAAGACCATTCGCTTAATGGTGTAATTAAAGAAGAAGTGTGAATCAGGTTTTGTATGAGTTCCCAGGATCGATAGTAATTGATGAGAATACATGTGAGGATTGCATCATCCTTGGACTTTCAGTCCTAAAGAGAGCCGTAGACGTAAGGTCTCCGAGAATGAAGTCCTTGGTGGACTTGAGGGGATTGGATCATCCCTGGACTTTCAGTCCTAAAGAGAGCCGTAGACGTGAGGTCTCCGAGAATGAAGTCCTTGGTGGACTTGAGGGGATTGGATCATCCCTGGACTTTCAGTCCTAAAGAGAGCCGTAGACATAAGGTCTCCGAGAATGAATTCCTCGGTGGACTTGAGGGGATTGGATCATCCCTGGACTTTCAGTCCTAAAGAGAGCCGTAGACGTGAGGTCTCCGAGAATGAAGTCCTTGGTGGACTTGAGGGGATTGGATCATCCCTGGACTTTCAGTCCTAAAGAGAGCCATAGACGTAAGGTCTCTGAGAATGAATTCCTCGGTGGACTTGAGGGGATTGGATCATCCCTGGACTTTCAGTCCGAAAGAGAGCCGTAGACGTATGTCTTCGTGAATGAAGTTCTTGGTGAACATGTGAGGGGATTGGATCATCCCTGGACTTCAGTCCGAAAGAAGAGCCGTAGACATATGTCTTCGTGAATGAAGTTCTTGGTGAACATGTGAGGGGATTGGATCATCCCTCGACTTCAGTCCGAAAGAAGAGCCGTAGACATATGTCTTCGAGAATGAAGTCCTTGATGGACGGTTGAGGATTAAGTCATCCTTGGACGTAGGTCCTAAATGCACGGTGGAGGATTAAGTCATCCTTGGACGTGGTCCTAAATGTACGGTGGAGGATTAAGTCATCCTTGGACGTGGTCCTAAATGTACGGTGGAGGATTAAGTCATCCTTGGACGTGGTCCTAAATGTACGGTGGAGGATTAAGTCATCCTTGGACGTGGTCCTAAATGTACGGTGGAGGATTAAGTCATCCTTGGACGTGGTCCTAAATGTACGGTGGAGGATTAAGTCATCCTTGGACGTGGTCCTAAATGTACGGTGGAGGATTAAGTCATCCTTGGACGTGGTCCTAAATGTACGGTGGAGGATTAAGTCATCCTTGGACGTGGTCCTAAATGTACGGTGGAGGATTAAGTCATCCTTGGACGTGGTCCTAAATGTACGGTGGAGGATTAAGTCATCCTTGGACGTGGTCCTAAATGTACGGTTGTGGATTAAATCATCCTTGGACAGTAAATCCAGTAATTCCGAAAGGAAGGATAGTCCTAAATGAATTGAGTGGATTAAATCATCCTTGGACAGTAAATCCAGTAATTCTGAAAGGAAGGATAGTCCTAAATGAATTGAGTGGATTAAATAATCCTTGGACAGTAAATCCAGTAATTCCGAAAGGAAGGATAGTCCTAAATGAATTGAGTGGATTAAATCATCCTTGGAAAGTAAATCCAGTAATTCTGAAAGGAAGGATAGTCCTAAATGAATTGAGTGGATTAAATCATCCTTGGACAGTAAATCCAGTAATTCTGAAAGGAAGGATAGTCCTAAATGAATTGAGTGGATTAAATCATCCTTGGACAGTAAATCCAGTAATTCTGAAAGGAAGGATAGTCCTAAATGAATTGAGTGTATTAAATCATCCTTGGACAGTAAATCCAGTAATTCCGAAAGGAAGGATAGTCCTAAATGAATTGAGTGGATTAAATCATCCTTGGACAGTAAATCCAGTAATTCCGAAAGGAAGGATAGTCCTAAATGAATTGAGTGGATTAAATCATCCTTGGACAGTAAATCCAGTAATTCCAAAAGGAAGGATAGTCCTAAATGAGATTGAGAGGACTAATCATCCTAATTGGGATTGCCTCATCCCTAGACATGGTGAGATGTCTTAAAGTGATAAGGACTAATCATCCTATAAATAGATTGGGATTGCCTCATCCCTAGACATGGTGAGATGTCTTAAAGTGATAAGGACTGATCATCCTGTAAATAGATTGGGATTGCCTTGTCCCTAGACATGGTAAGATGTCTTAAAGTGATAAGGACTAATCATCCTGTAAATAGATTGGGATTGCCTCATCCCTAGACATGGTGAGGTGTCTTAAAGTGATAAGGATTGATCATCCTGTAAGTTGATCTGGATTGCATCATCCATAGACATGAGAGTTGTCTTAAACCGAGAGGGACTGATCATCCCGTAAGCGGATCAGGGTTGTATCATCCTTGGAACTATGTCCTAAAGTGAGAGGGATTGATCATCCCGTAATTGGATCTTGTGTGTTGCAAGGTATGCTGCTATTGTGTATACTTGTATTGATGATATGTATACTTGTATTGATGAGGATACTTGTATTGATGATATGTATACTTGTATTGATGAGGATACTTGTATTGATGATATGTATACTTGTATTGATGAGGATACTTGTATTGATGATGTGTATACTTGTATTGATGAGGATACTTGTATTGATGATGTTGCTGATCGTGATGATCTAGATGATGATGCTGCTGATCATGTGATGATGATGTTGATGATCATGTGATGACGATGCTAATGATCGTGTGATGACGATGCTGATGATCGTGTGATGACGATGTTGATGATCATGTGATGACGATGCTGTTGATCGTGTGATGATGATGCTGATGATCGTGTGATGACGATGCTGATGATCGTGTGATGACGATGTTGATGATCGTGAGATGACAATGCTGATGATCGTGAGATGACGATGCTGATGATCGTGTGATGACGATGCTGATGATCGTGAGATGACGATGCTGATGATCGTGTGATGACGATAATCGTGAGGATCCAGATGATGATATTGTTGTAGCTGTTCAAGTGCTACAGAAGATAAAGACTCAATACTGAAGATGTCGATGTTCCAGTATTGAAGATGTTCCAGTAACTGCTTGAGTTACTGATGATGTTGAGAAAGCTTCCAATGATTTATAGATGTATCATGTATGATGTTGATGACTCCTTGCTCCTGCAGATGTTGTTATAATATCCTTCTCGTTAAAGGGGAGTGTTGAGATATTGTAACTTCAAAGAATATTATATTTGTACTTTATTATTCCGGAGATGTTTCATTCCTCCGTGAAGATCTTATTGTATATCCGGAGATGTTTATTGCTCCGTCGGAATGTGGTAACTCGGGTTATTAGACTTCCCTAGTGGGGGTCGGCCCTGTATATGTTATGTGGGTCAAAGGGTTATTAGACCACCCTAGAGGGGTCGGCCCAATCAGTTGTAGTGGGGTATTTAACCCATTTGTTAAATACGAGCCTACATGTACCTGTGTAAAATACATGTCAGTGTAGTGTATAAATAGAGGAGGTGTGTTCCTCATTTGACACACACACTCACTTGAGGATAGCGCACTTGTGGAGGAGAGGTCTGCTATTGTGGAGGAGGAGATCATGTCTCAGGGTTTCATCTTTGTATATTGCTGGTCATCTATATTGAGGAAGCTTTGCTGGGTTTTCTACCCCATGAGGGTTTCCCAGGATAAATCTCTGTCTCTTGTGTTTATGCTATGCTTGTTGTTTCTTCAGTGATCCTGTATATGCTATTATTGAGAAATGGAATGTAATGCTGCTATTTTATGTCTTAGCATATTGAATCTTAACACGATACATAACAAGGAGATGTATATAAAAGCATGGCCACTTGAAATACAAGCGTGGATCCATGTCAAACTAAGAGATCATAGCCATAACAACACACTGGATCTATGTCTCATGGAGAGCTGTATATAAGTGAGGCTCAGTCTTGCGCAACTTGGGTGATAACAAAATGAGGTAATGTCATCAAAAAATCCCAAGGTCTTCATCCCACAACAACCCTAAGGTACAAACCCGAACCATGTGAATAGATGAGCTGACAGTCGAACATGGAGGGCATCGTCTGATTACCGGTCATTGATGTATAGCGTTAACAAACGCGAGGACTACCACCGATAATGATGATGGGGTCCAAGGTACCAAGTACGATTCGTCAAATGTGAATAGATGGACTTGGAGTTGAACACTTGGGAATCCTGTCGAATAAGAGACATTGATGTATTCTCATCATTCAACAGCAAGGAAAATTGCCACTGGTGACTGCAATCTCCAAGGTACTAACCGAAACTCTAAACTTCAATCCCAGAATAATGATTTGATGTCGATGGGAAGAAGTCCGTTGGAAGGGAGGCCTTAAGGCATCCTCCATCATCCAACTCGAGGAACACTCAATTGGTAAGAGCTGATATGGAATAATATGCGACAATACTGACACTAGGAAGGCCGACACATGAGGTCAAGGTAAACTACAGAATGGCCGACACAGGGTATATCCTTGAACAGTGAGCACGACACAAAGTGACTTAGGCAGTGTCTGACATAATGGGGTAAATAAGTCTAAAATGTAAGAGACATTAACAGACCCTCCATATGGTTGGAAGAATAACCAACCGGGGGAGTGAATAACTCGGAGGAAAGGTTCACCCTGATGCCAAAAACTAAACCCAACCGACAAGATAGACTCAAGTAGGTGTTGTGTTCAAGGATAGGACTTGACTGAAACTGCCTTCGACAATGAAGATATGATATGTTTTCCCGTTCCTTATTCTTTTTAGATAAAAGAATACCCTTCTTGTGGATTTAATGAGTCCAAGAAAGAATGAAAACTCAATAGGTCCAACCATGTAAATAGTTTAATGAGCCCATGGGAGGAAGACTCAGTGCCTTCTTCATAATTTAAAGAGTTCGAAGAAGAGATAGAAGATTACTCTATATGTACTGATCTCTGGATTTTAGTATTGAGCCGAGATCTGTTCTTGCTCGCCGGTGTTTTCAATTTTAAGGAGTCTGAAAAACTTAAACAATAACTCCATATATCTGCTCGTGGATTTTAGTATCGAGCCCAAGCAGATTAATGCTCGTCGGTGTTTTCCTGTTTATAGAGTCTGAAAAACTTAAACAATCCTCTTTACACCTATCCGTGGATTTTATATCGAGCCCGGATTGGTCTATGCTCGGCGGTGTTTTCTTGTTTATAGAGTTGAAAAACTTAAACAGTCCTCTACTTACCCTCTCGTAGATTTCACATTGAGCCCGAGTAGGTGAATGCTCGCTTGGGATTTTCATATTTAGAGAGTCTGAAAACCCTAAAGAGAGACTCCAGAAGGTCCTTTTTCGTATAGTTAGTCTCCTCCCCCGAAAAAGTATAAAACAATGAAAGGAGAACTCTTCTAGCGCATACAGGAGTATACCTAGAGTATACCTCTTTCGTAGTTAATCCATTGAGGCCCGGAAAAGGGGTAATTCTATACCTGAGTGGATGAGCCTTCGAATACTTTAACGAGCTCGAAGAGGACAAGTCTGCTCGGCAATCTTGTTTAGGTTTAAATAGTCCAAACAAGAGCTTAAAATGACTTAAGGGCCAGCTTCTAGGATCGTAGCTTCATGTCCTGCCAAAACTAGGTCTTCAACAAAATATTAGTCGATGTCGCAAAAATCTTAAATGATATATGAATTTAGAATGTTTAGCTAACTGACAAGGTTTATCATTAAGAAATTTGGGCTTAGGAGACGAATCCGACAACAATTGAGTGAAGATTGAACTTGGATCAGTGTTATACCTTATTTTGTGTTTCAATTGATTAATTAGGGTTTTTGAAAGTGTTTGAAACTATGGAAAATTAAAAATTATGGGTAAAAATCAAAATCCAATTTTATATATAATTTTATTGTTAAAAAATCAATTTTCATTTTGTGTTGTAGGGCAAACATTGGGCACCATTTCACGAATTTCAAATCTCCACCGTGATCGAACGGAGCATCCAATCGCCAAACTGCTTCCACCAAGTAAGTAGAAATCAACCAAACTTGCATTTCAATGGTTTATTTTTAAAATTTTGAGCAAAACAAGGCCCGAAACGCGATGCTCATAAGGGTTTAAGCGCGGGTGCTACTGTGTATACACAACAGTAGCGTACGAAGGCAATGGGTGCTACTTTGCTCAAACAGAGTAGCGCCTACACGCTACTGTGTAGTATACACAGTAGCGTACATACTTGCAAAGCCATTTTAAAGCGCCGAGACTCAAAATTTTTGGGGTTTTTGTGCAGGATGGTCTTACAATGGAGGGAAAGGGAGCATGAAGACATGGATAGACTAGCCATGCAAGACCCGGCTACCCTCCATGCACTTCGTAGATGCGGTTTGTTGAAATTTTATCGAACCGTAAACATGCGGGCACTAAACAAGCTGTTTCGGAGATTGATTCAGTATTGGGATGTCGATACTAATACCTTCATCATCCGGGGGCAAACTCTTGAGCTTACCGTTGAGGATATATACTTTATTACCGGTCTCTCAAGGAGAGGAGACGTAATCAATCTAAAAGGGACATCGCGCTTGGGTGCACGATCAGTGCAAGAATATGTAAATACATACTGTGTTGCCGGAGTAGAAAAATCGGGAAGCCAAATCCTAATTTCAACTATTGATGGTCTCCCGCTGAAAGTGAGAGTGAGCATGATCAACCGGGTATCCGGTAGTGCATCACAACACTTAGCTTCTAGGCATTCAATGCATGTCGGTGTACAGTGCTTGCATGGCCATGTTTATGATTGGAGTACTAGCTTGTTGGCAAATATGAAGTATCAATTGACAAGTTGCAAATCCGGCACAATGAAGAATTTTGGGTACGGGAGTATCTTGTGTACTTTCTTCTTCGAGAGGATGCCTGCTATTAGCTTGGGGATGCCTCTACCACAAGTTAACCCCCGTGAGCCTAGACTAGGCCGTTGGGGAGAGTCACTATTGTTACCACACTGATGACTTCTGGGGGTGGTGGGAGAGGCAGGTGCCTGCGTTTGAGCAGTTTCCCTATGCTGGATTCGATTTCTGTCACGATCCAGAGCTGGTGCTTCTGCCAGGTGGAGCCTGGGGAGATATTGGTATGTTTACTTTTGAGAATTTATTTAATTTTTTCAAACTTTTCAAGTATTTGATTTTTATGAAATGAGTTTGGAGTTCTAATCAAGTATCAAATGCAGATGTTGGACCTGTTCGTCTCGAGGGCCATCCTACCATCTATGTGAGGCCAGTTGATATCACCGCAGCCGAAGCTATGTTGGGAACCTTGGAGAGAAAAATGAGTCGGTTGACTCATGAGATTCCTGCATGCCGCATGGACCAGATACCCGTTGACATGCAGGAAGATGTTGTTGGGGTGCCCCCAGCATGGCGCAGATTGCTGCGGAGGATTGCTAGACTAGTGATATGCTACCGCAATGCGGTAGATGATGAGGAGGTTCCTCCTTCTCCATAGGAGAAGAAAAACATTATATGTATATATTTTTGAGGCTACCATGCCCAGCTTTTGTACTTTTATGACTTGACTTGAGAGACTCATGACTCAAAACTCATATTTTTTGATACGGTACCAGTTATATATACAGTATCAGTTATTTACATGTGTATGTGTTTTAAATTTTATGTGTGGAATGTTGTTTACAATGTATAATGCAAATGCCAGTCTAACACATAGTTCGCTAATGAATCAACTAAATTGTTTAAATTTCTTGGAATGTGTTCATATCTGATATAATGAAAATGTCTTTCCAAAAATCTAACTCGTAGAAATTGACGTAGCAATCCTGGATCTCTGATCCGATAGACACCTGTTAACTGAAATACAATTAGTTGTGAGTCAAGCCTTACCTCCAGGTATGAAATGCCATGACTGAGGGCATCTCAGAGAAGTTCTATAACTGTACTGTATTCAGCCACATTGTTCGTGGTAGGTCCCAAACAAACCCCCCCCGAAGAGACAAGTTGGTCAGCGGGTGAATAAATGACCCAAGCTGCTGCAGCCAATTGACAGGTGTGGCGACTGGCGCCATCAGCAAATCCTAGGAAATATGCGGTTGACATATGGTACACGAAACGAGAAACACACATAAGATCTCCTAACGAGCATAACAAAACTTACTATACAAAAATATACAGCTATGTTACAAGAAAAAGTACTTCAACCTAGGCGTAGTACTTCTTCAGGTAGGGTCAATGCCTGGATCCTCATTTGGAGGCTGGGCAAAGGTGTTATGGAATTTACGGAAAAGATTAGTATACAGAATGATTTCATCGAGATAACATCCCGTTTCAAAGAAAATGTTTCCGTTGACCCCAGTGAAAATGTTCACCAACGAGGTATGTACTCTATTTGCTTCAACAATGGCAACTTGTGAAGGAGTGAGACCAGTATTCTCATCGGGTGGTGAACAAAATTCACCTCTCTCTAATAAGTGAAGAAAAGGAAACAAGAAAGACACGCGATTTATATGTTCACGAGGATGGTCCGGGTCATTCAAAGCTTCTAACATTTCCTCATCAGACGGTAAAGTAATTCCTGAACTGTCGAGAGAATGAATTGGGTCAGGTGTCTGAGTAGTGGCACAATCCATGTTTGACTCTACAGACACTGACGGAGTCAATATATCTTCTGTTGTAGTTTGATAAGAATCTAAGTGGGTGACTTCGACAACAGGGGTAGGCACTAAGGGGTTTGTATTGGTTGAGGGAAACTCAGAATCAGTTGTTAAACTGGTCATGGATGTTTCAGATGATGAACATCCCTCAGTACCAACAAATAAAGTAGGAGTGAGTAGGTCAAAAGTGCCAATTAGTGATCCAAAGAGTCCTGCTCCTAAACTCTCGCTAACTAGGGTGGTTTGATCAATCATAGGAACCGTGGTTTCCGTAGAAGTCTGGTGTTTTCCTTGAGTGAAAGAAAGTTGATCGACTGTAACGATCTTACCTTCAAATGGGAACATGACCACTCGAAAAATTGCCGATGCTATAGCTTGCATGGCATAAGTCCAACTACTGCCCAATAACATGTTGTAATCGAGTGGAGCGTCCAGAACTTCAATCTCAACAGCAACTGTCTTACTGGCCAAAGTGACATTAAATGATGGCAAAAATCCATGTGGACGGAAAGTTCTGCCATCAAATGCAGTAAGCATTGTGTTGGAAGGGACTAACTCAGGAGAACCTAGAGCTTTCCAACAGGAAATCGACATTACGCAAGTCGACGCTCCCTCATCTACCACAGCTCGTCTGATGGTCATTGGACCATGAACGACCTCAATCTGGAGGGCAACGTGATATGGCAACCGGTATTTGACATCAGTCATGTCAAATCGCGCAGACATGTTGGAGGACTCCATACTCCCAATAGCTGCCAGAAGTGCATTTCGTTGCAATGGACAACTCTGCAAGACTTCTAGAGTAGACATGGCACAAGGGGTTTGGGCTAGATCTTCAACCACATTGTAGTTGGAAGCAGCCCGTGTGTTGGGATTGTGCGATGCCCTCTTCAAGACACCTTTCGGAATCTTGGGAATAGGGTCCATAGGTATGTGGAATGGAGTGGAGGATTCAGCAATCTCCTTATCCTTTCTCTGTGTTTCCGGGGTATAGTTCTTAGCTCTGGTTTGCAAAAGTGCATATGAGTTGACCATATTTATGAATGTTTGATCCACCGAAGCGTGCGAAGTGCCCCCAGTTTTGGAGGTGCCAGAAGTTGAGCCTTGCCCTTTAGGAAATGGATCTTTCAAGATGGCAGGCTTCTTCTCTCTTAAGAGCTTCTGGGCTTCTTCTAGTAGAGGGCATTGATGAGTAAGGTGGTTTTGTTTGCAAAGTTTACAAGGGAACCTAACCTTCTTCTCTTCTTTGTTGCCCTCTTAGGCATTATCTTTTTTGGGCTTTTGTTGGTTCCCCTCCCCTTTCTTGCCCTTCTTTTTGTTGTTGGGCTGCCAAGGGCCCTTTTGATTGTTCTGAACCTGATTAACAGATTCAGAAGTAGAAGGAGAGGTTGTGACGGAAGCAATGTCTACAGTCGAATGTTTGACAGTTAAGGCTTGGACCTGTTTGGTCAGTGCTTCGAAGGCTGCAGAGTTAACTGAACCCACTATGCCGTCAGCATGTGGTCCAGGTTTGGGTCTACTTAGATCAGTGTTTGATCTCGGTGCGTCCGGTATAATCTCGTACAGTAAACCAGATTGTGCGTATACCAGGTCTAACTGTTGAGTCCTTAAGATGGCTTCTTCTTCATTGGAAACTGCAGATGTCGCTACTTCCTTAGAAATATAAGGAAGGAATGATTTCAAGTACAACTCAAGTAGGAACTCTGGAGGGATATTGGCCTTTATGAGACTCTTCCGTCTTCGCCACTCCTGAATGTGGTCAGATAGGTGAGTGGCTTTGTTTTGTCTAAAAGTAGACAAAAGTTTTGTTCTGGCATCATACCGAACAGGAAGCTGGAAATGGTTCAAAAAGACGGTTGCTAGATCCCCAAAACTAGAGAAAGTAGCCGCAGGTAACTCGATGTACCATTTGGCCGTGGGACCAGTTAAGGTCCTTTGAAACAATCTCAATCTGATGGAATCTTCGTTCAACAAATTTGAAGAACACCACAAGTGAAATGTAGTGACATGGTCACCAGGATCTTCACCAGCTTTGCCTTCGAATTTGGGAATATCCGAAGGTAATTTGGTGGGAACTGATGGCCATGTGGTGTTATGACACACAGGATCATTTGTCAGTTTCGAAAGGTCTGGCAAATTCAAAGTTGCCAGAAAAGGTAGACGAGGCCGGTAAGATGAAGCTTGATAAGGGAAACCACCCATCATTTGTCCCATGAATTGTTGGTAGGGGTTGCCCCCAGCCATTTGGTGATAAGGGTTGCCCCCGGCCATGTGTTGATAGGAGTTGCCACCTACCAACTGTTGATAGGGGTTACCCCCAGTTAACTGTTGGTAGGGGTTACCCCCAGGTATTTGTTGGTAGGGGTTGCCCCCTGCCAGTTGTTGTTGTTGTGAGAAAGAATTATTAAAATTTCCCCACCCATACGAGAGCGGATTAGTGCTTTGCTGGTTCATCCATTGTGGCTGGGTGTTAGCCCCGCCATATTGCTGGTTGAAGATGTTGCCTCCTCCCCCTGAAAATAAGGAAAAAGTAACATTATTTGCAGGCATGCTACCCTGATTCAAGTTAGGGCCTACAAAGTTGTTGAAACCAGTAGAAGCTGATGTGGACGGTGCAGTCATGGTACCCATGACTGGCATGTTTACAGAAACACTTGGTCCTACCACAGGTGTGGAAACCCAAGTACTAGGGATATGATATAACGGTTGCGAAGTAGAAGGTGTTGCACAGTTGGCCATACTGCTAGGTCCAATAGTAGACGTAGGAATAAATGCCATTGTTGTAAAACTAGGAATTCCTAATGTACTAGTGTTGAAATTGAAAGATGGAGTAGGCACAGATGTGGTTTTTGCCTGACTAGATGTAGCAGTAAAAGAAGGGTTAACTGTGCTAGTATTCATACCTAAAGTGGGAGTTTGGGGACCCCCTGGTTCACCTCCTGTGTTAGACATCAGATGATCGGGAAACAAAAGATCTGCACTGAAAAGGGGCTGCTGGAAACCAACAGGTGACAGAAGTGGAATTCTAGTATTAGTTAAGGGAGGATTGAAAGGAGTGCTATACTCCGCGGAAGTAAGATCTTCCACCTCAACAGTACTAAAATGTTGTTGATCTGTGGTACCTGGTGGTGGTTCCTCAGGAATCTCAATTTCAAGGTTTTCTGTTATAAGTATTTCTTCAAGCAATTCTATTTCAGAGGTAATTTCTGAAGAAATACTGGGGTTTACCCGCTGTCTTCTAGCTGGTTGTATAGGTACTATTCTAACAGGTGGAAGGTTCTGAATCCTTCTCGATCTACAGAGTTGTTAATTCTCCGTGATTATAAATATAAAATAACAGCCTAGAACCTAGTGGCCACTATGACTAGGGGGCAAACAGCACACCAACTAAAAAAAATTCCTAAGTATACAAACCAGTCAAACAAAGGTGCCTTCCGGAGAAGAGTCTGGGATGATTAGGGCCCAGAACAGATCAACGAAGGAAGAAAGACAGTTACCCGGGGTCCACAATACAATGACTAAGGGTGCAAACGCTGGAATCACCCAACCACCCTCCCAAAGACCTGCACGGGGTTTCCTCCCACGTCTGTCTTAGGTACAGCAGATATATCCTCTGTTGTCACCTGTGTAAGAACCTAGAAGTCTGATACTATGGATACCACAACACCGAAAATTCCTGGGGGAACAGTCACCAGTCGAATCAGAAAGCGTGGGCAGGGTAGCTAAGCCCGAAACTCGAAAGAGTCCCCAATACGCAATCCGATCCTGGCGTATGCTCGAACAGCAAGTAGGAGGAGTATTCCCACAAACTGATCTCGCAATGACCTACTGCATATGCTCCCAAGCAAATTTTGAGTGATGTGGGTTTGCCTATGATAGTCTCACTACGATTGTTGCGCAATGTGTGATCTTGGGTGGTTTAAGGTGATTTAAACCCAAGACCCTAACAAAAACTAGTTGGTGTAGTGTACCCTACAAAAGAAAAGATTTCTAGTTCATTTTATTAACAAATTTTAGGGGCTTTTATTACGCAAAAAGGATAGTGAGTGTGTGAGCGTGGTTATAACAAGAAAACAAAAATGCAAATATAATTCAATCTTTCCTACAACAAAACTTTTTTTATTTTTATTTTTTCATCTACTTCTTTTTCAAAACTGAAAATCTAAGCAAACTTACTTACAATTTTTTTTTTTTTTTGTTTTCTTTTTTAAATTATACAAAATATACTAAGCTATTTTGCATTGACAAAAGACAAGTTCTATTTTAACTTTAAGTACCAAATTTTTTTGCTTTTTCAATAATCGAAAAAGAACTATGCAAAAAATGGAAAGCCAAATAAAAACTTTTTTATGCAAATTGTGGAAGTATGGCAAACATTCTTAGGCCTATAGCTATCGAAACCTAGCTCGAGAAAGACTTGATCTACAGGTTTTTTACTAAGAAAAAGCCTATAAACTTGGACACCAAGTGGGAGAAAACAAAGGAGAGAACACCCAAGGACTGACCTAACGTGTTTAACCCTAGCAAGACCACAAAGCCAAGTACAAGTAGACAAGCAGGCTGCCCTACTAACACGAAGAAACTGAGAGGTGAAACTAGCCTACAGCTGTTTAAAAAGCACTTGTGACTAGCAGAAGACAAGAAGTTCTGGAAGAAATGAAACCTGACCAAAAAGAAGACACCCTAGAAGCTCTACCAAAGACCAAACCCTAAACAAAGGACGGGGGTAGTAGAGAGCAGACAACTTCACCACAAACAACAGACATAGGAGTGTACAGGTTTGTAAATGGGCAAAAAGCAGTCAGGGTCTGAAAAAAGTGAAAGTGTTCGTCACCAAACACCACTGAGTCTTCCAAAAAAGTCAATAAAAGGTCTCAACAATTCCAAAGGTCAAAAAATGGTTTAAAAGATGGAAAAAACTTTAAGGAGAGGTTCTATGACTTGAACAACAATTAAAAACCTTATGCAATCATCAAAGGGATCCTACAGCATAGTCAGCAAATCACCACAGGGCTAAAACACAAGCAAACCAAAAATTGGCTGCTTCAGGAAATGTACTCTACTGTCTAGTAGAGCAACTCGCGCCCATGCCAAAATGGGCGCTACTGTATATACAGAACAGTAGCATATGGGCGCTACTGTGCATATATCAGAGTAGCGCTCATATTTCAAAAGCTTGGAAACTGACTTTGGAAGGTATAAAAGCTGATGAAAGCAGGCAAGATAAAAACAAGGGATACCTAAAAAGGTTCTTAACACATCGAAGAAATCAAAATAAACTGAGAAGACACCCAAAAACAAGGTTTCCTAAAGCCAAAAACTCTATATCCCCAGTATGGTCGCCAGTCTGTTGGCGGATATTTCTACCCTATAGTCAGGAAACTAAACTATCAACTTGGTTGGGGTGACAGGTAAGTGCATTAATGTTATTACAGAGGCATTTACAAAAGAAATAGGTTGTAGATTTAGAGAACACACCTTTTTACTAGAGTTTGATCCTAGCCTTGACTCGATCCCGTGTCCAGTTTCCAAATCTACTTTTCCTTCAACAAACCTGCAACAACAATACCTTCCTCAAACATTTTGGGCAACATATAAAGCATGAAATAAACAAAAACTATGTTTAATATTCAGCATTGACCAAAATAAATCCAACTTAAAATGCCATTTCATAATACATTCAGATTGGAACAAGGAAACACTTCAACCTTTATTTGTCAAAATTAGAATGCAGTACAAATATACCTGATAATGAAGTAGGCTCCTGCAACTAGATTCTGGGCTCTGGCTCTGCTCTGGTTTGAATGTCTTCTGTAACAACTTCTCCAATGTCCTAAAGTTTCTCCATTAACTCATCCTCTAGCTGCTCTAGCAATCATTTGTTGTAACCTTGCTCCTTTAACCTTCTTGGTATTTATAGGTTCAAAGAAGCAGTTCAGGTCGATGGAGGAGGTTAGGGAAGTTAAGAAACTACCATCAACTAATCCTCCTCGATGGATTAATATATTTTTTAATCATCTTTTAAGATATACGCAACTATTACTCAGTGGAGTAGCGTATAGGGTGCTACCCTATTGTTTAACAACTAGCGCTCATTCAGTTTTAAATGTCGAGCGCTACTTTGATAAGAAGGAGTAGCATATATATTGATATGGGCGCTACTATTATACACTGGAGTCACGTATGGGCGCTAGTCTATTTAAGTGGAGTAGCGCTCATACCTCAAAATGATATTTTGTATGTTTTCCAGTATTTTCAGGAAATAGGATGAGTTGTCATATGGTCCAAGGTCAACATGCTCCTCCATCCAAGTTGTCCTTTTGTGTGATCAACAGCTCAGGGTGATCACGGACGGAGAGGTGCAATTTTGACCTATAACACCAAGCAAAACCTCGAAAGATCATTTTCCAGATGTCCCAGGGCACCGAATTACATGCCATAGGCAAAACCTCGAAAGACCATTTGCAAATCTCCCAGGGCACAAATTACATGCTTATCTGCAAAACCTGTTCCATGGTCACAGAGTATCAAACTGATACTCATGATACATCATCCTGATGTATCCATGATCATCCTGATCATCATCACTGCAACGGCCTACTGCATGTCATTTGGAGCAACATCCTGAAGCTTGTCATCTATGATCATCCTGATCATCACTGCAACATCCTGCTGCATGTCATCTGGAGCAACATCCTGAAGCTCGTCATCTATGATCATCCTGATCATCACTGCAACATCCTGCTGCATGTCATCTGGAGCAACATCCTGAAGCTTGTCATCTATGATCATCCTGATCATCACTACAACAACCTGCTGCAGGTCATCATATCTGATCCACCTGATCATCAATGCATCTACTTGATGCATACCAAGTATCTACCTGATACATATCATCATACATGATTCTCCTGATGATCAATGTATCCACCTGATACAAATACATGATACATATCACCATACATGATCCACCTGATCATACAATGTATCCACCTGATACATATACAGATACATGGTCCAAGCATCCAACATACATACATACATAAAATGATCCAACTGATCATATCTAGCATCCACATGATGCGTACATACATACATAAAAATGATCCAACTGATCATATCCAGCATCCAACATGATGCGTACATACATACATAAAAATGATCCAACTGATCATATCCAGCATCCAACATGATACGTACATACATACATAAAATGATCCAACTGATCATATCCAAGCAGAAACCAGAACATCATCCTGATGCTCATCATCCAGCGCTTACATCCACAGCCATGTGAAGGACCCTCCTTCCAACATGCTTGGAATGGCATCAGCAAATGTGTCCATCACTTCTACCTCGAAGTGTCCTCAATCTGAAGAACGCCAAGCCTCTCTCTGAAGTACTCGAACTTCACTCTGGCTAGTGTTAACACCCAAAAAGTGTTCACTACCTCATCTACCACATTATATGGCTCATTTGTCCATTTTCCTACCATAAATCCCAAAAAATCCCATTTAAAAGCCTCCAAAAGGCCTAAAATGCCTCCAAAAGGCCACAAAAACATCAAAATAGCCTCAAAAAGGCTAAAAAACCCCCTTTTCCTCCAAAAATAGCAAAAATCCCCTAAAAAGGGAATAAAAAATATAAAATAATGAGGAAAAGGAGGAAAAAACCCTATACAGCTGCCCAAAACCATGTGTTTCCCAAAACCATGGGTCAGCACTCCACCACCAAAAAACTATAAATAGGTGATGGAGATCCCTTATTCCATATCCACAATCACAAGCACCCTTACTCTGCCAAAATCTCTCTCGAAACCCTAGTTCACCATTGAACTACTTTAACCTTGAGAGCCACTTTTGGCCCATTCCCACCATTGGAGAAGGAGAAGGAGCATATTGAAGCTTGGAGCATCCTCTTGGACATTGCAAAGGGCTTCATCAAACCTTCACATTGAAGGTAATATCAATACAAAAAGCCATTATTTAAATTTGTTGTTTATGTTTCATGCATGTTTTAGAAGTAATTTAATTTCTGTTTTAGCTTAATTATTTACATTTACTGAACTGCTACTAAGGATTCCATTCTCCTTAGTAGGTGCTCATTTGCACAAGCTAGGGGTAAAACCCTAGCTACAGTTTTGGCGACTCCCCTAGATTTTGAATTTCTGGTTTCCGTTTATAATTTTTTCCCTTTCGGCTGTCCCTTTCAGCCGCCGCATACCGCATTTTTTCCATCTGCAGTCGCGTCCCGACCGCGTCTTTCAGGTCTTTACCTGCGACCCGACCGCGGCTCTCAGACTGTTTCCGGCGCCCTGCCGGCGGATTCAAGTCTGTTACCTGCGATCCGACCGTGGCTAATCAGCCTGTTTGCTGCGATCTGACTGTGCCTGTCGGCCATTTTCCCGCGTCCCGACCGCGGCTTTCAGCCCCGTTCCGGCGTCCCGACCGCGTCTGTCAGCCTCTTTGCCGCGACCCGACTGCGTCTTTTTCCCTATTTCCTGCGTCCCGACCGCATCTATTGGTCCGAAAGCCGCGATCTGACCGCGTCTGTTTCCCTCAAACCCGCGGTCTGCCTGTTCCGATTCGCCACCGACCCGCGGTCTGACCTCTGCACTTTTTGAGCCCAGCCCCTTTTGCTGCAATATTTTCTGCATTTGAACAGCCCTCTGTCCTACCTGCAGCCTCACTCCCTTATAGCCTTTCTGCAACACAATTTTTGTTCCCTTTACATAACTCTTTTAAAATTTCAGTATTTTTAATTCAGAAAATTTTGCAAGTGAAAGTTTCAATTTCAGTATTATTGATAGTTGGAAGTTGCCCCCCTTGTGGCACTTCTATTTTGGGTTCATCACCTCACGAGCACACACTCTGTCACATAAATCAAGTGAGCCTTAAAAAGTACCTAACTGAACCAACATTCTAACCCCACTTGGGGAACACAAAAGAATCATTGTAGTTAGGTAGGATCGGGGGGATAGGCTTCCAATAACACCCCTCGGTTACTTTCACTTGAGACATAGTTGTTGTCCAAATAGGGAACCAAAATCCCCTAGTACTTTTTGGCACGGTCACGACCAGTTTATCAGAGGGCCTCTCCCTTAGGAGGGTTGAAGTCGGGAGACTGGTTCCGGAGGCCTGAGTGGAATACCGCACTCCATTCAGTAACCAAAGGGCTACCTTTCACGGTTCGCGGGATATCCCTGTATAGGGGTATTGCGGTCAACGGACTAAACGGCAGATTCACCTTTCTGGACGTGTCATGAACGGGGTATCTTAGTTGCCATTCTTCTAGGATTGACTACCCGGTGTCCCTCCCGGTAGGGGGATATCATAGCCACTTGGCTTTCCTACTCATATTGTCTGACTTGGATTTCATCACCTTGCAAAGGATATGTTTAGTTGAGTCAGAATACTTTTAGTTAGGTGTTTGCATGCTCCTTTACCTCCGTTTGGTCTAGTGAGTCCACCATTTTTTATTTTTAGGAAACCTGCTGCTTGTTGGTATTTTGACCATCTTTGTTGACACTCCACCTATTGTAGCACAGCTGTTGCAGTGGGTGTTTTGAGTTAGTTGTTGGCCTGAGTGCCTTGTTTTTTAGCTCTCTTTCTGCACACTCGATTGCATTAGGCCTTTTTGAGCTGTTTTTACACTCACCTCAACCCACAGAGATTTGACACCATCCGTCACCATTGAGTCCTCGAGACATTCTCGGCGCCTCAGGGGCGAGCCCCCACAGCACGGTTCTCTTGACACCACCCGTCATAGATTCCGATCATCATCCGTTGATACCACCCATCACAGATCTAGAGCCTTGTCACTTGACTCCACTCGTCAGCGACGTAGGTCTCCATCACCAGATATTGACGCTCCTTACTTTACCTCGGATTCTGACGAAGACTCTGAGAACCCTATTTACACTGCCCCTACTAGCCCCATGGCTGGCACAAATTCCACTCCTTTTGTTATAGGGACCATTGGTGGCACATCCACCACTACACCAGTTACTACACCTGTTTTGGGTATGCCCTCCATGGGACCCTCATCTACCGTTCCCCTCATGGTACCTATTCCCGCTGCGGGAATCCCTATCCTCACTACATCAGTGGCTCACACTACCCATGGTGGTGCTGGACCATCCTCCACCACCTTAGTTCCCCCACTAGGGGGCACCCTCCCAAATCCTGTCCCTCCACTTGGGGGCATTGGCCCCAACTTGGTCCAATCCACTACTGTGTCACATCCTCCTTCCAGTTTGCCATTCATGGCTAGCCTTAACCTACCTGACCTGGCCAGATTGACCAATGATCCTATTCGACATGACCCTACGTGGCCTCATATGCCTACCAAGCTCCCCTCTGACATCCCTAAGTTCGAGGGCAAGGCCGGTGAGGACCCACAAAACCATATCATGTCTTTCCACCTATGGTGTTCCTCTAACTCCATAGTGGATGACTCTGTTCGCCTCCGTCTCTTACAGCGCACCTTCACTGGCTCTACAGCCAAGTGGTATATCGAGCAACCTCATGGGACCCATGCCACCTTTGCTTCCCTTGCCTCGACCTTCCTGCAGTTCTTCCAGTTGCCTGTCCGCTACGACGCGGGCGTTGAGATCCTCCTATCCTGTAGACAAAACACGGCCACCCATATCACGGACCACATCCATGAGTGGCGTCAACGCCGTAGCTTATGCAAGATCAAACTAGACGACCGTATCTTCCTAGATTGGTTCCTCAAGACCCTTCTTCCTGTTATCGCTAAGGATGTAGCTTCAGAAAGACCCCAGTCTGAAGAAGAGGCCATCCTTAAGGCACAGCAGTTTGACCTCATTTACGCCCAGTCGGGTTACCTTTATACCATTATACCTGACGCCCCTCGTGGCGAGTCCTCCCAGCATGATGCGCCGGGGGCATCCCACGCTGTAGACGGTATCATTGGCCGTGTTTCTTCGCATCCCCAACCATTTTCCATAGCACGTCCTACCCCTGGCCCCGACCTTTCACGGGCTACCTCCCAGTCTGGAGAAACCAACTCGTATGCTCCCATGACACATCACCACCACCATGGACCCTCATGTCCTCCTCAGTGTTTCGGTCATGCGACTCCCGCTTATGCCCCCCCCGTCGCACCTCAGTCTTACTACCATCAGTAGGCTGCCTCAGCTCCTGCGCCTTCACAAGCCCAACCCGCTTATTATCCGCCACAGGCAGCACCTGCGGCAAACCCACAACCTGCTCCGCAGCCATATCAGCGACCCCCTCAAGTTGCTGCACCTGCTCAGCCTCCACCTGCATATCATCCATCGCAGACTGCTCCCGCACCTGCGCAACCTCAGAATCCACCTGCTGCCCAAGGGCAAGTTTACGCTCAACAAAACCCGCAGCAAAACCAAAACAACCAACGTAACCAGGGTCAACAGAACCGCGGTAAAGGCCGTAATCGGGGGAACAACCAACCTGCAGACCAAGCTGGGCAACCGGCGAATCCCCCCGACAATAATAATGTCGCCCCTGTTAACCAAAACCCTGATCGCCCGCCCAAGCAGGCTAAAAACCCTAATCTGCGAACAAACCACCCTTGTTCTATTTGCGGGGTCTATGGCCACTACACACATACTTGCCCACATTTAGAGCGAGCTCGGCAACTCTGGGTTGACGATGCCCATCGCCAAGGGCATGCGGCTCCTCAAGCACCGCCCAACCCCCCACAACCTCAGCAGCAACCTTTGGTGCTGCAAAACCCCTTACCAACCCAAGGCGTGGTGAACACTCAGCCGTTGGCCCCTCAAGCTAACACGCAACCCCAACAACAACATATCACATACGCCGCTCCTGATCAACCCATGTTTGACTCAGGTACCCATCACTTGTTGATGATGTCTTCCAATGATGTCAACCTACAGACCCGTCGGAACCAATATGGCTCCACCTCTGAAGCCCTTCCCACTGATAAAATCGCTAACGCTCATTCCACTCATCAAGCGTTACGTATCCCTCCCCCGCCGGTCGATGGCGCTCCCAAAGCAGCTCGTTTCCCACTTCGCCGTATCAACAACAACCCCAATGCGTGTGCTGTGTCAAACTACAACATTGTAGACGACCTAGCCCAATCTCCCGCAGCCATGTCTGCATTAGAAGTCTTGAAGAACTGCCCTTCCCAGCGCAAGACTTTACTCTCCGCCATTGGGGGGATTGACCCAAATGATTCGAATTTGATGGCATTTGATTTAGACCAGTCTGAACCACGCCTACCTTCCAGCTTAGCATTCCAAGTTACTGTCTCCGTTAGGAATCTTGTCATCCATCGATGCATCATCGATGAGGGTGCCTCCACATGCGTTATGTCTACATTCGTATGGCAGAAGTTGGGATCCCCTACACTCCAGCAGTCAACCACTGCATTACGCGCCTACGACGGACGTTCGGCTCAGCCCCAAGGTCTCCTAACCAATGTCCCTATCCAGTTAGGTGGTAAAACCGTCCTCATCGATATCGAGGTCATCAATGCCCAGCTTAATTACAACCTCTTACTTGGTCGCAGCTACATGTATGCTATGCGGGCGGTCGCTTCCTCGGTCTTTCATACCATGATGTTCCCCCATGATGGACGCATGGTCAAGATTGACCAACTTACTTTCTATGATCCCAGCGCTCCCGCGGCACCTGAAAATGTTCTCCCCATGGTTGAACAACCTGTTTCTTGTGCCACCACCTCGTTTGTTTACTCTACGGGGCCTGGAGTCTACTCAGACGCGCCGATGAGTTCCACCTTTCAATCTATTCCGCCTCCATCATCCCACACGGAAGTGTCTGACTTATGTACCTTATCCCACGATAATAAACCCCCTAATAATCAACCACCCTTGTTGCCTAAACCACCATTGGTACCTAGCCACATTGGTGTTACACCGATCCATACCATCCCCTTTCTAGTCCCTCCATCGGGAGTAGTAAGCGCCCCGGTTATGGCTACCCTTAGCCTCCCGGGGTTAACCTTGGGATTACTCGTCTGGTACCTTTCGCCTCCCGTTCGCCCGCCGACACTGGATGTCGTCCTCCAACCGGTGCAACCCATGGCTACTACCACTCAACCACCCCCCGGCGTCTCTACCCCTTCGTCCTCCACAACTCCCCCTCCTCCTCCCAAATCCACTGGGGGCAGAGGGCCACAACCTTACACTGTTGTACCACCTCCCAAGACAGTCAAAAACCCTCCAGTATTTCGTGCTCCTCCCAAATGCTCATTGTGCGACGAGTTGGGACATGCGACCCACCAATTCCCACAGTTACCAGCATTGCAGAAGCATATGCAGATGCTCGACGATGACCCCAACATCCCAACTGTCGAACTAAACCCCACTCCCAAGCCTAAAGATAAGTCCCTACGCACTAACCACCCCTGTGCCATATGCGGTATTTACGGGCATTACTCCCATCATTGTCCCGATCTCCCGGATTACAGAGCAGCTCTCTATGAGATGAACAATCTGGATCTTGAGACGGCACCACCCACCATTGAGGAAATCTACCCCCCGGTTTCTCCCCCTTCTGGAAAGGTTAATATCATCTATATGATCTCTTCAAACACTACCCCCTCATCAACTGATTTGACGACGCAAACTTTCCGTACCGGTGAGGAGATTCTTGAGGCCCTTACCGCTCCAGATTATCCCTGGCATGATATGCACCACCATTCCTATTTCATCCCAGAAGAATCCTCCTCTAGCACAGCTACCCAATTCACGGTTGAGTCCAAAGACTTCCTCCCCACCAAGATCGACTGGTTCAAGGACCCTATTCCTGCTCCTGACGCCTTCGAGGAGGGTAACATGGCTAATATCTCACCCATCATCCACATAGATATCTCTGACCCCCCTGGCGTCAATGAATGCATTGCCTTAGGAGCATTCTACAGTAAACAAGAGATTGAGGACTACATAAACCTTTTCAGAGAATTCCGTGATGTCTTTGCCTGGTCTTATACTGAAATTCCTGGTCTTGACCCCACCATTATCGAACACCACATTGACACATGGCCTGATGTACCCCCCGTCCATCAGAAACAGTGTCCTATTCCTCCCTCAAAGTTCCCAAGATGTGCCTCTGAACTCATCAATTTAGGAGCCTCCTGCAGCGAGCAGGAGATTGCGGATTACACACAACTCTTCCACGAGTTCCGTGATATCTTCACCTCCCCCCTCGAACAGGGGGCATACATCTTAGCTGACTCCAAAGGCCATCCTTTGCGCAACCCCCGTAATGGGTTGTATCTTAAGCGTTATTTCCCATAAATGACACCGCGGCCCCATTGGTCCGCATTGTACAGTTTGCTTCCTTTTTTGTTTTACACATATTTTCCACCACTGGAATCAGCACGACGAGACCGTCATGATGGTCACCTCGTTGCATTATTTTTACACCGTCATTTTTTGCCCATTTTTCAGACGCCACTAGTCACCTCGGTTTACGTGCCACATCGGCCGTTCTCCATTTTTCACGTATTTTATATCATCGGATTCATTTTTCCGAGCTGGTGTTGACGCTTGAGATCATTTCTCGCTCTCACCCCCCAATTTTTTGGGTAGTTTTTCAGACGCCACTAGTCACTTTGGTTTGCGTGCCACATCGGCCGCTCTCCATTTTTTGCATGTTTTATATCACCGGATTCATTTTTCCGAACTCGTGATGATGCTTGAGATCATTTCTCGCTCTCACTTGGTACAATTTCCACATTGTGTCCCGACACCTTGTTGCCTCGGTTTGCGTGCCACATCGGCCGCTATCGGATTGTTCCACTTTTGTACATGAGCCATTCACTCCTGTCATACTGCAAATGTCTCGTTATTTTGCCACCATCTCATCCACCCCGCAAGGAGGCCCACCAGTGTTCCCCACTGCCCTCGCTCTTGATCATCATTACTGATCCTCGATTGAACACTTCCTCCTTGCCCGGCCATTCCTTTCGTTTGGTATAATTTTATCCCTTTTTCGGGCTGGACAACTCCTTTACGAAAAAGGCACTTAGGGAGTTTCCGTTAAGCTCTTTTCTGACTCCTAAAAGAATGAAAAGATCGCCGAGCAATCTTGCTTCCTTTCATGCTCGCTAAAGTACCTGAAAGGGCGTCTATCTGGTATAAGTTTAACCCTTTTCCGGACCTGGTAGACTAATTACGAAAAAGGAATACTCTAGTCACACCGGCTAGAAGAGTTCTTCATTGCATCCTTTTATGCTTCTTTGGGCCTTGGAGACTAAATCTACGAAAAAGCAACCCCCTGGAGTCTTCTTACTTGCTTTTAGACTCTCTAAAATTGAAAGCAACCACGAGCATGCACTGTCCTGGGCTCGGAAAATCCACACGACAGTACCATTCCATCATTTCAGAGTCTTCTTATCGCTTCCAGACTCCTTAAAATTGAAAGCAACCACGAGCATGAACTGTCCTGGGCTCGCAAAATCCACATGACAGTATCATTTCACACACACTTCTTCTCGTTCCTTAACCCATGGAGAAGTCCCCTCCTGTGCCTCCTGGCACTTTGATCAATCATCTCGGCAGCACCCCCAATCAGGTCGCCTTTGTTCAGAGTATTTTGCAGTCTCCTGCCATTGTACCCCAGCTTGAGTCTCCCTCAGCCCAGTAACCTTCCCAGATCCCATACAGCTATGATCCCTTTCCCCTTATCCAGTTTCATATGCTGCCAGATCATCCCCATTATCATACTCTGAACAAAGGAAGTTTGAGTTCACCCACTCTACTTTCCCAGTTGTCCCCCCACAGTTTTGTCTGTCCTGCCATCAGTACTATCACATTTCGGTCCTGTACCTCGCACTCCTGTCAAGGAAACATCATTGCCTTGATAGTTGCAGGTCTCCCTCTGTCGACGACAGCTCCTCTATTCCAGAGGATAGGCCCAGAGGTCCCTACGCCTTGGACTTATCACCATCTGTGGTAAGTGCCTACGGATCATTCTGAGAGGAGTCATCATTGCCTCTTCGAGTGATTGTTCCTCACATGCTCGACTTCAGCACCTTGATCGCATCGTTGAGGATCGCGTAGGATTATATCCCATCAGTTTCTAGTCGAAGACCCCGGATTTCCCTTGACTCTAGCACATTGGTGAGTCACTTTGGAACGACCAGTTATATGTTCCTGTGGATGTCCGGGCTGCGTTGGCGTTTGTATTCGGAAGCCATCCAGTTACATGCTTCCTTGAGTACCCAGTTTCAGTCTCAGATCAGTTCCAGTTCAGTGTACCATTGCGAGTGTACCCCTTGTCACTCTGATCCAGCAGCTCATTAGCCCCTTTGGTACCACATTCAGTAGCACTGTTGATTATTCCAGTGTATCAGTTTTTCAGCTCAGACATGGTCCGCCCAGCAGTATGTCCCAGATTTTGTGTCCCATCTGGACTCTTATGATGTACACAGTGGCTATGTATCTTTCAGGTCCCTCTTTTCGGGCCTCACAGTTTTTTATGTATCTTGATACGAGCATGGGTATGCCCGCCTCGTCCACATATTGAGATTATTCCTCAGTCAGTATTTGAGGTCATGTATATTTCCGGTCCCCATTTTTTGGACCCCATTGTTATTGTTATGTTATCTCCTGATACGAGCATGGGAATGCCCGCCTCGTCCATATGATCAGATGATTCCTCATCCATTATTGAGGTTATGTACTTTTAGTTCTTGCAGTTGTTCGGGATCATTGTTCCGGGCTTCAGTTTGTTTCTTCTCTTCTCTCCACACCCCAGGAAACCCATGCATGACTTATGATGTCCATCGGCCATACGATGACCTCCTGCCCTCGCACATCAGGGGGCAATCTGTTAACACCCAAAAAGTGTTCACTACCTCATCTACCACATTATATGGCTCATTTGTCCATTTTCCTACCATAAATCCTAAAAAATCTCATTTAAAAGCCTCCAAAAGGCCTAAAATGCCTCCAAAAGGCCACAAAACCATCAAAATAGCCTCAAAAAGGCTAAAAAAACCCCCTTTTCCTCCAAAAATAGCAAAAATCCCCTAAAAAGGGAATAAAAAATATAAAATAATGAGGAAAAGGAGGAAAAAACCCTATACAGCTGCCCAAAACCATGTGTTTCCCAAAACCATGGGTCAGCACTCCACCACCAAAAAACTATAAATAGGTGATGGAGATCCCTTATTCCATATCCACAATCACAAGCACCCTTACTCTGCCAAAATCTCTCTCGAAACCCTAGTTCACCATTGAACTACTTTCACCTTGAGAGCCACTTTTGGCCCATTCCCACCATTGGAGAAGGAGAAGGAGCATATTGAAGCTTGGAGCATCCTCTTGGACATTGCAAAGGGCTTCATCAAACCTTCACATTGAAGGTAATATCAATACAAAAAGCCATTATTTAAATTTGTTGTTTATGTTTCATGCATGTTTTAGAAGTAATTTAATTTCTGTTTTAGCTTAATTATTTACATTTACTGAACTGCTACTAAGGAGTCCATTCTCCTTAGTAGGTGCTCATTTGCACAAGCTAGGGGTAAAACCCTAGCTACAGCTAGTGGCTTCGTCAGCACATCTGCAATCTGCTCATTCGTCGCAACATACAGAAGCTTCACAGCTCCTCTCTGCACCATATCCCTGATATAGTGATATTTGATCTCTATGTGTTTCGACCTGTCATGAAACACTGGGTTCTCGGACAACTTCACACAACACTGGTTATCACAGAAGATACCAGTAGCCTCCAACGGGAGATCAAATAACTCAGACAGTAGCTTCCGTAGCCATACTGCCTCACAACTAGCTGAACAGGCTGCAACATACTTTGCCTCAGCTGTACTCAGTGCTACGCAGGACTGCTTCCTGCTAAACCAAGAGATCACACCTGATCCCATACTGAAGCAACACCCAAATGTGCTCTTCCTATCTGCAGCACTGCCAGCCCAATCTGAATCAACATAACCCTGCAGGTTGAACTTTTGATTCGCCTCATACCTGAGCCCATAATCCACTATACCCTTCAAGTACCTCAGAACATGCTTTACAGCAACCAGGTGAACACTCCTCGGATCCGTCAGGAACTAGCTTAATGTGTTCACAGCAAAGCAAATGTCTGGTCCTGTGTTCGTCAGGTACATCAAGGACCCAATCATCTGACGATACATAGAGGCATCAACTGGCTCAGATGAAGCATCACATAGAAGCTTCATATTTGATGCCATAGAAGTGGCCATGGCCTTGTAGTCCATCATCCCGAACCTCTTCAGGATCTCTACTGCATACTTCCCTTGTCCAAGGAAGATTCCATCACTCTGCCACACCTCCATGCCAAAAACAAATAGTGCATGAACCCCAAGTTCTTCATCTCGAACTCAGCAGTAAGCTTCCGCTGCATGTCGGCAATCAATATATCTTCACCTGTAACAAACAGGTTATCCGCATACAACTATTCAAGAAAGCTGTCTTGAAATCCATCTAGTGTATCTTCTATTTCATCACTTTCATATTTCTCTATGCTGCTATCTGCAGCATGCTTGATCTTGATAGATCCATATGGAATTCATAACAAACTTTCCTTCAGGTATTGGGACTACATCCCAAACATCATTCTTCATGATCGACGGATCATGGCATTCCATTTCTTCATCCCAGATCCTGGGAACTTCAATATCTTCAATAGATATCTTTGTTGCTGGAACAAATGTTGTAGTCCTTTTGTAGGTGAAGATATACGGTCTTTCCTACAAAACAGGTTAAATTGCATGATTAGAAACATCTCATAATTTTCAGAACAAATTATTACGCATAAAGAAATATGTCATACAGTCATGCAATTATCTTAGCCAATGCTTCAATACAACATTTATCCATATTCCGTAACTTTCTAGATGCCTTCCAATCTCTACCAGAACATTGTTCAGAGTGTGCACAACCCCCAACATGTCAGCAAAGAGGTTTCATTCTAGATAAGTAGCAATGGAATGTTGTACAGTGCCATAGGCCACTTACCCAAGTATATTAGTAATATACTGTTCATCAATGCAACTATTCTAATATGCACAATACATATCCTAAGTCTAGGAACATGAGCATATACATCATTGAACAATTTTATTTAAACAAACAAATATGCAAGAAATTAAAATACTTATCTTTGTTTGTTTGTTGGGTGGACTCCCTCTGAGTCTTTGCTTCCTTACAGGAGCTGCTGGAGTCCTAATCTAAAGTAGCTTCTTCTACACCTTTCTGTTGTGAAAAGATGGTCAACTCCCTCTGAATATCTGCATCTTTACAGAAACTACTGAAGTGTGTTCCTTTGCTTTCTTGTAGGAACAACTGGAGTGTGCTCCCTCTTGATCTTTGCTTCCTGGATTACGTGTTCTTGAACTCATATTCATCCTTGGTTCCTATGCATGCTTATTAGTATCATGATTTTGTTATCCTTGTGATCTCATATAAAATCATACATTCATTAGTATACTATTAAAACACAATAATCTCAAGCATGTATAGACATGATCATTTCAAATAGAAATAATAAGCATTATCATTCAAGGTTTATGTAGGATTCTTATGGTTAGTCAAATCATAAGAAGCATAACATGTCTAAACCTGTAATTACTCAAACCTATGACTCTTCAGGTTAGTTGAATCATCAATCAAGATAAGAGATATAATATGCATAACACCTGTGATTATTCGAACCTATACCTTCATGATTCTTCTGGTTAGTCATATCATCAATTATGGTAAGAAATATAATATGCATACAACCATGACTTATTCAAACCTATGACTTCATGAATAATCATTATCAAACAACACAACAGTATAAGATCCTAACACAAGGTAGGATTCTATATTGATATAGGAAAAACATACCTGGATTAGCATGCTAGCTATTTATGTCTAACATACTCACATGATGTCTTCTTGTTCTTCTTCAATGACTTGTGCTAGTAACCTGCATATCTCACAGGTTAGCCATTATAAAACCAAGTTATACATACCTCGTAAATGGATCTTCTATGAGATCCATTACAATGGATGAGTCTCTATCCTCATGTCATCATGATCATATGTTCTTGAAATGGAACATGATTTGTCTTTCTTGGTGTACCTTTCATGTTAGTAGACAACATAAACCTCATACAACACCATAATGCATTAGTACAATTATAAGTGTCAACACCCTAACCAATGAATATCTTCTATCATGCATTCATAATTTTTTTAAGGTGATACGACAAATCTAAAATCAAGATTGTACTAACCGTAATAACATGAAGACAAACATACCATAAACTTAATCAAGAACAAATCTCAAAACATACCTCGATGAGTCATACCTGTCGAGATTTCTTGTAATCTCCTTATGTAAAGCCTTAGCCTTATCTCCCTCTAAAACAGGAACTCCTTCACTTATGCAGGCGACCAATCCATCTTCTTCTAGGATTAACCCTATCCACTTGATTTGCAAGAACTGGACCTGGAGCTAGATATGGGTTTGTCAGAGAAACCCCAAAAATTCAAACTTTGAATTTCAAACTTCCGAAAGGATAGAAATATGCGCCTTGATGAGCTGATCAAACTGGTATATTTAGAATTTGAAAACTGCAAAGTTTCACTCCTCAATTTTGCCTTTGAAACTTTTGGATTCACTAGACGTGACCCTGAAATGGGGTTTGATGAAGCCCACTCTTTTACCCCATCAAAAGGTTTGATCCAAATCTCTAAGCTTCTATTTTTCTGAGGAGCTTCCAGCCGTGGTCACAGATTGCAAAAATTTCCATTTTTACAGAAGCCCTAATTTTCCATTTTTCTGATCAAAGTCCCGAACTAGGGTTTGATCAAGCCCGGAATTTTGCCCAACCAAAAATTATGATCTTGGTATCTAAATTTATATTTTGATGAGTAGCATCCAGCCGTGCTCTCTGATTACAAAAAATCCAACTTTTTCCAAAGCCCTAAATTCCGGAAGCCATGAATGAAGGTACTAAAAAATCATTTTGTTTTGACAGAAATATGTACCTTATTGTTTCTGGTGTAACTCCAAAATCTTCGATCCACAGGGTCTGAAAAAGTTTCCTAAGATAGCCTGATCTATTATCTTTCCATCCTAATAGGTCTGACCTCAATTGGATTCTCTGAGAGAGAGTTATGCCAAATGTCGCAACGTGACTTGTTTTGGGATAATACAGGAGAGCGAACTTGTATGCCGTGCCACGTGTCACTGTTTCAACTTCGGCCTCTGAAAAAGCTTCCTGAGATAGCTCGGCCTGTTACCTTTCCATCTTGATAGGTCTGACCTCAATTGGACTCTCTGAGAGAGAGTTATTCCAAATGTCGCAACGTGACCTGTTTATGGGATAATATAGGAGAGCGCACTTGTACGGAGTGCCACGTGTCACTGGTTCAACTTCGGCCTCTAAACATGTTTTCTTAGATAGTACATTCTGTGTACTACCTGTCACTTTTCATGAAATTTCATTTGGAGCTTCCTAGCCCAATTTATGACCTTTTTCCCAAGGTCACCTGATTTTGACTCAGATCTGGAAGAGGCAGAAACCCTATATTGTACAGATCATAAATCACAAAGTACAACTAATTAGAGGTTGTCCTTTGGACACAAGGTACCTGGAGATTTACTCTTCGTCCTGTAACAATTTCAGATCCGAAAACTTCGCCAAAACGGATTTATAGCGAAAGTTCTATGATGACTGGTTTTTGCTATATCAAGCCCTAGCATCGTAAGTGCAACAAGTGTCATACGTGCCATATCATGCCTTCTTTTAGGCTAGCTCTGATACCATGTTAAATTTTCAGAATTTACTTCAATTTGATCTAGGATCTTAACTGAGAGAACAACATGTACAACATATCTACAGCATATCAATCATGGAGACAATAATGCAATCACACAAGAGACACAAAGATTTACTTGGGGAAAACCATAAAGGTGAAAAACCCCAATAACTTCCTCAAAGATAGATAGAGAAATGATACAAACAACCAAGAGAGATAGCCATAACCTAGCAGCAGATCCTGCTCATCCATAAGTGTGCCACTCCTCCTTGAGTGCATGTGTGAGAAGTGAGTGAGCAAATAGAGTGCCTCCCACACTCTATTTATACTTGACTTGACTTGCATTTTTACCTAACTCATGTAGGCTCGAACTTAACCACATAATATAATGCTGACTGGGCCGACCCCCAATAGGGTGGTCTAATAACCCTTTGACCCACATGGCTGACCCCCAATAGGGTGGTCTAATATCCCTTTGACCCACATGACTTATATAGGGCCAACCCCAACAAGCTGGTCTAATAACCCATCAAGTATAAGTTACGACACTTACAATATAAATGACGACACTTTCGTATAGAGGAATAATACCATCTCTATAGGAATACAATATACATATATGTGAAATACATTCCGAAGTTACATATACATCAACATATCGCAGGTGCATTCTTCAAACCGAACGGCATTACCATGTACTAAAAGCAAACCCATTCTGTAACGAAAGTTGTCTTATGGCGATATTCCTTAGCAATGCAAATATGATGGTAGCCAGAGAATCCATAAGTGAATGAGTACATCTCCTGGCCACCCACTCTTTCAAGTACTTCATTAGTAAACGGGGTCAGAAAAAGGTCATGCAACCAGGCATCGTTCAACTTCCGCAAGTCGACGCAAATGCACACTTCACTTGTTTTCTTGTCCTGCACCACCATAGGACTGATCCATTCAGACTCTTCCACAGGTTCAATAATACTAGCATCCAACATGCGATCATGTTCCGCCATGACCTTTTCCTTATGTTGCGGATTCAGCCGATAAGGTCACTGTCGGACTGGCTTAGCATCTAGTTTTAATGGAATCTTCATCTCTCCTAAATCACCCAGGATGCCCTTAATTTTGGAAAACTTCATGGGAAGCATGTATTGAAACTCATGAAGTAACTTAGTAACCTTACTCATCATCTGATCATCCCAATAATCCCCAACATTAGCAAACTTGGGAGTAGCCTCTGTGCCGATATTCATCTTGCGAAGCTGCAATGGTTGACCGAATGGAGTACTTGGTGCAACAAGCGGTACCACATCGCAAGTCCCTTTAGATTCAAGAATGTTAACATTATGGGGATCATCATCATCCTCGGGCCCACCATTGATGTTGAAGCACTCCATGAGAGACTGCATCTAACAATATGTGTGCAGGTCGATAGGGTAGGCTGTCAGAACAACCTGAAGTACCACATCGCAGATGAGCTATAGGGCATTATTAACATCAGGGTTGGCATCCGCAAAAGTGAACGTATGAGTGAAATAGACCGTCAACTCCCCCCATGTTGTAATTTCTCGCCGCAACTCGGCTGCAGTGTACCATGAGCGCGACATCTCATCCAAAGTATGGATAAAATCATGGACCCACTCATCTC
Source organism: Larix kaempferi (assembly GCA_027924585.1). Lineage (NCBI taxonomy): Eukaryota > Viridiplantae > Streptophyta > Pinopsida > Pinales > Pinaceae > Larix > Larix kaempferi. Next base: position 3,831,934 of record BSBM01000798.1, on the reverse strand, counting down.
TGGGTTGCGCGACCCATAATCGTTGGCATTCCATCACATGATCACTGGGATTAGTCTGGCCATCATACTTGCCAGTGTGATAAACCTTAGTATCTCTGAATTGAACCATCATCAACCTTCAACACTGTGACCAACCATTAATGGATTTCTTATGTGTCTCCCACCAGTGTGCTGGAGCAGCCTTCAATGTTTCCTCCAATGCCAGCAATCGTTGTGGTTCTGAGACGCGGTCTTCAAATTTTGTCAAAAAGGTGGTTAGGCCAGGCAACCCCTCATAGACAGGTAATGTGATCATTTATGTCACAACACGACATAAGGATTGCGTAACTAAGCCACATTTTCATAATGGTACCTCATGCAATCTGTTCTGCCAATGTTCTAAGGCATCATCAGAGTCGAAAGACGGAGAGCTCTTGCTACACCACTCCAACTCACCATGGGAAGTAGGATGAATATAATCTTCAGAAATATTGAATGCATGGTCCCATCTAGTGGGATCATCATCTTTTATAGGCTCAACGTATCGACGTCCTTCAGCCGGATCCAACGGGGCTATTACTCTGAAATCATGATTCTCAAAGGTCATCATGCGCTTCTTGAAGTTGATTACAGCTCCACTATCATTAGCCCATCCAATCCCAAAGAGCACCGGATAAGAGCTTCCTCCTGTTGTAGAAATTTCTCCCTACGGATAGGTAGAAACTCTCTTAGGATAAAGCAGGATGTACTGACTCTATACTAAGACAAAAAAGAAACAAATGCTACCTTGAATCCCTAGATCTAACAAACGTCTCAAGATTAAAATGCTAGAAAGAGTAGAAGAAGTTTAACTAACCTTCTATCCAAACGCTTGTCCTTGTAGTTGCTCCAATCTCCAAGTCCTCACAAGTAAACCTGTTAACAATGGAACCAAAACACAAGCATGTACTATTCTCTAGCAATCTGAAAACATGAGTTAGGATCTAAATCTATGAGAGATACAAATCATATCATTAAAACAAGATTAACACAAATGATTTGGGAAAACAAGACAAGTTATTCCATTACGACTTGAAGATTACTTACAAAGGGTGCTTGATGCCCAAGCCAATCCTCCAACTCCAAGTGTCTTCTCCTCTAGCTATCTCCACAATGCTGCAATATCATAGGTTTGATGCCCCAAAAGTCCTCCCTTTGGCTCATGGAAAGCTTCTCTCTTATAGCACATGGGAAGGCTAACCAACAAGAGAGAAATGTGGATCTATGGAGGGTTTAGTGGATCAGGCCAGCTAAACAAAGAAGGAGTTAGGATCGAACCAAAGGTAGTAATCCCAACAAAATCTCCTCGAAGGTCGAAATCCCAAAATCCAAGGCAAAAAGGCTAATTTCAGACTACCGCGCCCCTATAACTGAGCATAACGCGGTAGTACCGCGCCCCAGAGAAGGAGCAACGCGCGGTAGTGCTAACTACCGCGCCCTTGTAGATGTGCAAGGAGCGGCAGTGCTCACAAACAGGGCTAAGTTGGGCTGGTAGATGGCAGAAAAAGGTTTTGCTTTCAGTATTCAGTCAATGGTTTTCACTCTGGATGTTCAGATGATCTTTAAGGGAAATTATCGTTTAGGTCGCTAGTACAAGGATGCGACATTAATGCATAATGTGTAATATTGAGGTATAACAGATGCCCCCTAAAGTGTGAGGTCAGAAGAGACTGATGGCTGAAAGACTTTACAAATATGGTTCGGAGATAGCATCGAGGGGAGCAACAAGGAGCTGAAAAATAGAAACAAAAATGTCAGATATACCACCGAGGCGGGCATTCCCATGCTCGGAAACAAATGACTCAAAGCATGGCTGCCGACCAATACATTGCAGATCCATGAGTACTGAGATGATATAGACTGTAGACAAATCATGGCTACTATGAACAAGCGTAGATCCATGAGACAGTAATGACACAGCCACGACCAATACAAAAGTGGATCTGTGTGACAATACAGAGGAAATCTCCATTGCAACCTGGACGTAATCAAAATACAAAAGGGTGTCCAGGGTCTTCTACCCGATCACAAACGATACGAATCTAGCCATGTGATTACAAGGTGTTGAAGTCGAACATGGTAGAAACCATTTGATTACCGGTCAATGATGTGAACCGTTAACAAATGCGAGGGAAATCACCAATAATGACAATGATCCCCAAGGTATCTATAGTACATCTCAACGAAATGCGAATAAAGGAGTTGATGTCGAGCATCCGAGAGATCATTCAATCAGAGGTCATTGATGAAAACCTACTGTTGAATACGAGGAAACCTGCCATTGAGGCATGCAGGTACCAAGGTACTAATGGTTGACTCCTAAGCCTAATTCCTGGATAGTGATTTGGTGTCGACAGGAATAGACTCGTCGAAGGTGGGCCATGATGTTTCCCACATCATCGACACGAAATCAGAACGAGAGATAGTATGGACCGATGAAACAATGGAATATGTACTGACACAAAGGGAAGGTTTGACATGAAGCGGAGGTGGACTCAAGGTAATAACCCTTTGAACATATAACGGCATGAAACAGAGCTTGGCAGCAGGGATTACTTGAACAGACAGAACCACAGGAAGTGTGAGCAATAATGAGGATGCATGATCATAATGATGACACTATCAGCAAGACTGACTACCCAAAATAGACAAGGTGAGGATGCATGCCATGTTCAAAGGTGATGACTCACAAGCTGCCAACAAGGTAAACTTGACTCATTTTCCCATTTTCCCCCGACATGATGGACGAGTACCTCTTTGTTTTTAACGAGCTTGAGGAGGATAACAGATGCTCGATATAGCTCATCTCATAGATGAGTCCAATCTCACATGTTTTTCGAACCTGAGAAAGGAGGGGTTCGTCCCAAAGTGGGTCCTTCGATGTTTGATTTTACGAGTCCAAGGAAGGAAAACTCAGCAGTTTTTCATGTTTAGAGAGTCTGAAAATAACTAAAGAAGACTCCAACGGTCCTTTTTCGTAAAGTTAGCCTCATCGCCCGAAAAAGGGTAAAACCACGCGGGAGAGGACTCTTCCAGTCATGATTGGCTGGAATATACCTTTCTCGTAAATAGTCTAGACGGGCCGAAAAAGGGGTAACCTATCACCGAATAGACGACCTTTCAAATACTTTTACAAGTGTGAAAGAGTCAAGATCACTTGGCAATCTTTTCAATTTTAGGGAGTCTGAAAAGAGCTTAACTATGGACTCCATGTACAACTTTGTCATGGTTGATGACCGAGTACGACAAAGGAAAAGTAAACTCGGCACAGTTCCTTTTCCGTAAATAGTCTAGCGAGGCCGGATAAAGTGATAAACCTATACTCGTTAGACACACCTTTTTACTCCAATTTGTTTAACGAGCACGATAATGGTATCAAAAGCACTCGGAATCTTTTTCATGTTTGGATCCAGAGCACGAAAAAGGAAAAAGTAAGCTCAAACCACTTTTCATGTTTTAACCAGAGCACGAAAAAGTGAAAAGTAAGATCAAACACCATCTTACTGTTTTTAACGAGCTCGAAGATAGGTTGGAAGAATGCTCATGATGTCTGCTTCATTTTTTAACGAGCTTGTAACAGAAAATGAACTATGCTCAGGGTAATTTTCATGGTTTAATGAGCTCAAAACCTAAAAAAGGAAAGTATGCTGGAAAATGTTCCCAATGGTGAACTTCTTCCCGTCATGAGATCCAAAGGTTGGTACATGCCCCCCAGCATGATTGCTAGAAGTAAGTGACTTAGCTCCAACGTGGTGTGGAGAGGTGATCGAGTTGACTTCAATGTAACTTCCAGAGGTTGAAGACATGCCCCCAAGCTTCATTTCATTCGCCTAAGGTATAGGCGAGTAAAAAGAAGGTTCAGGTACTAAGTCTACGAGGAGACTCGTCTCAAAGGGAAAGGATATGTTTCATTTTTTAACGAGCTTGACACAGGAGTAGAACTTTGCTCAGACTACTGGTTTCATTTTTTAATGAGCTTGAAGCCAAAGGTAAACTCTGCTCACAGTTAAGGCCCATTGATGGGTTCCCTCCCAACATGATGACCAGAGGTTGGTAAATGCCCCTAGCATGATTGCTAATGGCTAAACATGCTCCCCAAGCTTCGTTTCGTCTGACTACTCTTCTTCCTTACCCAAAAATCCTGGCTACTAATCCGAATGTGTTCACCAGGGGGGTAGGGAGAACCAAGACTTAGTGACCTAGGCAGATGAAAAGAAGGTTCAAATCCTAACTCTAGCGAGAGACTCGAACAAATGGAAGGGAGATCTATTTCATTTTTACACAAGCTTGAAATAGATAATAACAATGCTTGAAAGGGTCCTTTTTATTTTTTAATGAGCTTAAAACAGAAAGAAATTATGCTCGAAGGTAGTTTCATTTTTACGCAAGCTTGAAACTGAACGTAAACTATGCTTGGGATTTGGTTTCGTTTTTACACAAGCTTAAAACCAAAAGTAAACTGTGCTTGAGGGTAGTTTCATTTTTACGTAAGCTTGAAACCGAACGTAAACTATGCTTGGGATTGGTTTCGTTTTTACGCAAGCTCAAAACCAACGGTAAACTGTGCTTGAGGGTCGGTTTCATTTTTTAACGAGCTTGAAACAAAGAATAAACTATGCTCGTGGGAATCTATTTCATTTTTTAACGAGCTTGACATAGAAAGGGAACTATGCTCATAGTGATGGTTGGTTTCATTTTTACACAAGCTTAAAACCAAGAGTAAACTATGCTTGGGATGATGGTTGGTTTCATTTTTACACAAGCTTAAAACCAAAGGTAAACTATGCTTGAGAAAATGGTTTCATTTTTTAACGAGCTTGACACCAGAATAGAACTTTGCTCCAACGTCCCCCCTCCTAGGGGGAAGAAACCACTAAAACATGTGGAACATTTAGGGAAGTCTGGTGACTAGGAGTCATGCGATGAGTGGGCGTCACAAAGGAAAGCTGATCGATGGTCACAATATTCCCATGATGGGGAAAATACATCACTCGAAAGAGTGAGGACACTACAGCCTTCATGGCATGGACGTAATCGCGTCCAAGGAGTAGATTAAAATCTAAGGGACATTGGATGACCATGACTTCAATACAGACAGTTTTCCCTCCCAAAGTGATAGGTAACTGAGGAAGGGACCCTAAAGGTCCAGTAGGCCTTCTATTGAAAGCCAGTATCTGGTCAGTGACGGGCACAAGCCGAGGAGAACCTAAGGCTTGCCAAGCAGTTGAGGATAGAATACTAACAGAAGCTCCTTCATCAACTATCGTACGAAAAATTTCTTTATCGGAAACTCCTACAGATATCTGAAAAGGAACGCTCGAAGGAAGACGAGATTCTGTTAGACCATTCCAATCAAAGGAAATAACCTCAGTACTTGGAGGGGGTCTCACGGAAATGGACAGGGTTTCCCCTTGCCGAGGACATTCTGAACCGATAAGGAAAACATCAGTGGTTTCCAATTCACTCTCTCTTGGAAGATAAGAATGAGACGAAGATTGTGTCAAGGTGACTGCTTCAGTATGGACTTTCTCCAATGGAAGAGCGGGATCGAGTGGGGATGACAGCGACTCAATCACTTCACTCTCGGAAGGGAGAGTGGGATCAATTGCAGTTGAAACTAAATTGATCACTTGGTCAACCAGCGGGGGGTCGAGGGACAGTTTACCATGGTCTGTTGGAGGTACCAGTTGAGAACTAGTAATATCTTCCAACCACCGCGAGGCTTCATCCATGCTCGGACAAAGGAAAGTACGGTGCATACCCTTGCATATCAAACAAGGATATAGGACTTTACCCTTACGACCCTTCACCAAGGGGTCACTGGTTGAGGGGGTGCTATCGACATGATGGTCAGAGGTTGACGATACGATTGGTTTGGGGTTTTTAGACCACACTTCTGACACACGGGAAAGATCAGGACAATCCTTGAGAAGGTGATCACCCTTACAAAGTTTGCAAGGGAACTTGGGCTTATGGGGTGTTTTCGTAGAATGAGTGCCATTAGGGGCAACTGGTTTACGCTTGGTCTCTTCTTTATCCTTCTTCTTCTTAACTTTCCTTTTCTTCTTCTTCTTATCCACCTGATTACTAACACTATTGCTTTGGTCAGGCGAGGAAGAAGGAACGGAAGAAGATTCATCCGACGAAGAAGGGGAAGGATTAGTTTGGGATGAACTCTCTCGTGGTGGAGAGTTAACATTCGAAACATTGGGTGCAATCGGAATTACCGGATTGAATAACCATACCGGTAATCCTATGGTTAATCCAGGAAGATTTAACGTGGCAATAAAGGGAGGACCAATATCTCCAACTGGAGGAAAAGTAAAAGGTACCCCTTGAAAAGGGGTCTCCAGATTGGTAGTCCCAGAAGGAGCATGGGCGCATGGAGGTGGATTCTCCATGGAACAAAACTAAGTGATGTGGACAAAGTCTTGTTAAAAAGAACTCAAAAACCCTCAGGCAACCGAGCGTGCAAAAGGGGAGCTAGGAAAAGACAAGGCTCACAGGCCAAAAGAGCAAGCTCAAAAAACTATACTGAGGCCGCTGCCAAAGTAAGCGAGCTGTACAACAAAACGGCCAGAATGCCAACAAGTAGCCCTACAAAGAAAAAGACCCTCTACAAGATAACAAGCAAAACCTCTTAACTAAGAGCTGGAGACCTCAACAAATTGTATCCTTCGCAAGGTGATGAAATCCAAGTCGAACAATACAACATGAGAGACCGATATAAGAAGGATATCCCTCTACCGAAAGGGATCCTGGGTAAAAGAGCCCTAGTAGAATAGATACTAAGCTACCTCGTTCATGACACGTCGGAAAAGGTTTTGGGCACTTCAGCCTTCCGAAGAAGACAGCGATCGATGTTGCCTTAGGGCTAAGTGGAGTGCGGTATTCCACAGAGTCCGTCCGGTTCTCAATCTCGCGGCCGTTTAACCCCTGAAAGTTGGAAACAGTCAGGAGGCCCCTCCACAAACTAGCTGTGACCGTGTCAATAAGTACTAGAGGATTTTAGTTCCCTAAAGACAACGACTATGTCTCAGATGAAAATGACAAGGGGGAATTATTTTGATGCCTATCCCCGGTGTCCTACCTAACTACCAAATTCTTTTGATTTCCTCAAGTGAGGTTAGAGTTGGTTTAATTAGGGAGATTAATTTTAGAGGCTGTCTTACACAATCGGGTTATGGAAGTGCAACTTGATGGTGTTATGACGACTCAAACCATGCAAATGAAGATGAATCGAAATGAGCCTTTCTCTTCGATGAACACTAGCTAAAGTAAGGAAGAATTCTTTCTGTTCCCAATATGCACAACCCAATGCACATGCAATTTTATTTCTTTTCAAAATGATAGAAAGAAGTAAAACATGTACCCAAAACTAACCCAAAGTAATGAAAAATTTCTTCATATGAACACCAAACGTAATAATTCTAATTCATTTCTTATCTTTTTACACTTGAAAAAGACACATCCAAGCTACGGAAAGAAAGATTCTACAAATGCTTCCAATCAAATGCAAGACAAAGAGAAGAATCTAATGATATTGTCTAACTCAAATGCACATAAATATGAAACAAGCATTCCTTCTTCTCATGAATGTAAGACCAAGAATGTCAAATGATTAAATTAAAGCAAGAAGAATATCTATGTGTTTCAATTTCATGAATATGGTAAAAGAACGACAAAATCAAGCTTCTTTTTGAACTAAAGTGGAGGCAAGGAATCAATCTTTTCAAACAATCATTAGATAGGATGCAAAGGAAATAAGATGCCAAGCAATCCAATCATGCCAAAACACACCAAACCAAAAATGATCTCAAAACCTTAATATGGGTCAAAACGACTAAAGGATGCTCGCTTAAAAATGCAAGCAAAACACTAGTATTGATTCAAAGGGCCAACATGGATCCAAATCTCGAAAAGACCCAAAAATAACCAAACAAACCAAATAAACACACTTTCCAGGAACTGCCGCGGGCCCGTGGGCCACCTGGGAGCGGTACTGCAAGACTACCGCGCTGTAGACAGTGCTTGAAGGGCGGTACTGCAAGACTACCGCGCTCTGGAAGTGGTGAAGGCGCGGTACTGCAAGACTACCGCGCTCTGGAAGTGGTGAAGGCGCGGTACTACCGCTCTGTAGGCAGTTACGGGGGCGCGGCACTGTGTGAACAGGGAAAGAGGCAGAAATTTGAGAAAAGATCTTGACTTTTCAAGGGTTCGCCAACCCAGAGGACTTACTGATCTGTAACAGGAGTCTAATGCAGAGAGCAGGGAAGTGAATGAAGGTGAAAGAACCCAATTCTTACAATCAATGAGTGAAATTGAAAGCAAACTTCGCAAGCAAAGAAAATGGATTCAAACTCCCCACTGTGGTCGCCAGTTTTTGTTGTAGAAATTTCTCCCTACGGATAGGTAGAAACTCTCTTAGGATAAAGCAGGATGTACTGACTCTATACTAAGACAAAAAAGAAACAAATGCTACCTTGAATCCCTAGATCTAACAAACGTCTCAAGATTAAAATGCTAGAAAGAGTAGAAGAAGTTTAACTAACCTTCTATCCAAACGCTTGTCCTTGTAGTTGCTCCAATCTCCAAGTCCTCACAAGTAAACCTGTTAACAATGGAACCAAAACACAAGCATGTACTATTCTCTAGCAATCTGAAAACATGAGTTAGGATCTAAATCTATGAGAGATACAAATCATATCATTAAAACAAGATTAACACAAATGATTTGGGAAAACAAGACAAGTTATTCCATTACGACTTGAAGATTACTTACAAAGGGTGCTTGATGCCCAAGCCAATCCTCCAACTCCAAGTGTCTTCTCCTCTAGCTATCTCCACAATGCTGCAAGATCATAGGTTTGATGCCCCAAAAGTCCTCCCTTTGGCTCATGGAAAGCTTCTCTCTTATAGCACATGGGAAGGCTAACCAACAAGAGAGAAATGTGGATCTATGGAGGGTTTAGTGGATCAGGCCAGCTAAACAAAGAAGGAGTTAGGATCGAACCAAAGGTAGTAATCCCAACAAAATCTCCTCGAAGGTCGAAATCCCAAAATCCAAGGCAAAAAGGCTAATTTCAGACTACCGCGCCCCTATAACTGAGCATAACGCGATAGTACCGCGCCCCAGAGAAGGAGCAACGCGCGGTAGTGCTAACTACCGCGCCCTTGTAGATGTGCAAGGAGCGGCAGTGCTCACAAACAGGGCTAAGTTGGGCTGGTAGATGGCAGAAAAAGGTTTTGCTTTCAGTATTCAGTCAATGGTTTTCACTCTGGATGTTCAGATGATCTTTAAGGGAAATTATCGTTTAGGTCGCTAGTACAAGGATGCGACATTAATGCATAATGTGTAATATTGAGGTATAACACCTCCCTCAATGACTTAAATGACATCGAAGTCAGCATAAGTCTTCATGCCCTCAATATCAATCGTGAGCCGCGAAACTCACCCAATGGGTGTTACCTTCGCATGGTTAGCCAACCGGAGCTACACATGAGATCAGCTCAATGGGGGACTCCCCATCTTCTGCCATGCCTGCTTGGTTAAGATGTTAACATCCAAACCAAGGTCAAGAATAACAGAGTCAACATCATATTCACCAATCTGAATATTCATTCGCATATCCTTGCCAGTCTTTCGTCACTGTAGGGAGTTTACTGTCGACTCCTGCTGTCCTTTTGCAAATCGCTGCAACCATCCCTCAATCTCAACCAGGGAAACCGGGTCTCGAGCCAATAACATAAAACTTTCAAGAAACTTTTGCAATTTCCCCGGTGGTGGTGGACGATCAACATCTGATGTAGTATCGAAGATAGGTGGCATATCGCAAACAACAGTCTTACTGCGGTCTTTCTCCAAGGTGTGACGTGCCTCCAGGAATGTCTCCTACTCCATATCAATGTCAAAAGGTACCATCTTCTGACCAGCCAACCGAACCAGTGGTCGTGAACCATCTTCCCCAGTTGTCTTCCTTCATGAGTGACAACAGCCACTGAAGCATCTTGTGGTCGTGGTTTTGCCAAAATGGTCGCAATATTTGCACCCTGCATCTGGTTCTGCTGTAGATTCCCTGGTTGATTGACATTTTGATTGGCATTCAGTGGTGGTCGTGGGGGCTGGTTCTGTACTGGTTGTTGTACCTGATTCTGTACTGGTTTCTATGGCTAGGCCTTATTCTGTAGCTACGGAGTGTTCCCATCTTGCCATCGTGCAATCAACTGTGGACAATTCTCAACCATATGATCATTACCAAAACAGAACGTACACTGATTCTGTAGTAGTGGGTAGTCACGCTGATAATTCCCCCATACCACATAGTGGTAACATTGAACAGGTCCACAAACACCTTGGCCTCCTCCTCCATGACCAAATCCACCACCGCGTCCGCCCCTGTATCCTCCTTGGTAACCACCCTGGTGCTGGTATTGAGGTTGGTTAAACTGTTGTTGCATCAGTGCTAGTGGTATCCCTTGCCCTTGTGGTGCATACTGCGGTTATTGTACATACTATGGCTATGGGGGAGTCATCTGCATCAGATAATATTGCGGCATGAACTGCTGCGGTTGCTATTGCTGTGGTGCAAACTACATCTGCGGTTGCGGTAGCGGCTGAGCTACCTGTGGTTGTAGTTGTGGTTGTTGCACGGTGCGCTGATCGTCCTTGACATAGAATGCATCACACATTCTCTCCTGTAGCAACCCATATGCACGTCAATCCTTGTCATCATGACCCAGCAACTTGCAAAATGTGTGAGAAAGATTTTGCGGGGTTGTGACCATTTTCTGCATATACAGGGAATTATCGTGACTATGCCCAAACACCTGACAAATGCGACACCACAGCATACTGCCACCATTCAACGGGTTTGGTGCTTCTGACACCAAATAATTATGGAAATCTGGGCAATTATCCTTCGTATGCCCTTCTCCTCGGCATCACGTACACCATACTTCATCGCGCTATACCTTGTTCTTCTTCAAATCCTCGAACTGTATAGTCAGGTTAGCGAGATGTGTCTGTATCTGCGACATCCCAGCTGCATTATCTCCAATTGGTGATGCCTCCAATCGCATTGCAATCTCTGGAGCTTCGCTAGGCGTCGATATGTTTTGCTGCATCAGTGGCAGCCGAATGTGGGGTAGGAGTGCCGCAATGAACCATTCTTTATGTTGGATGACGCTCATATCGAAACTAACCTTTGCCATCAGCATCTTGATGTTAATTTTTCAGAATTGACTTCAATCTGATCTAGGATCTTAACTGAGAGAACAACATGTACAACATATCTACAACATATCAATCATGAACACAATAATGCAAGCACACAAGAGACACAGAGTTTACTTGGGGAAAACCATAAAAGTGAAAAACCCCAATAACTTCCTCATAGATAGATAGAGCAATGATACAACCCAAGCATAAGAGATAGACATCTCCTAGCAGCAACTTCTCCTCCTCCACAAATGCGCCACTCTACCAAGAGTGTGTGAGAATAGAATGATGAAATAGAGTGCCTCCCACACTCTATTTATACTTGACTTGACTTACCTAATAACCTTTACTAGGTCGGCCTTAACTTAACCACATAGCATAATGCTGACTGGGCCGACACCCAATAGGGTGGTCTAATAACCCTTTGACCCACATGGCCGACCCCCAATAGGGTGGTCTAATAACCCTTCGACCCACATGACTTATACAGGGCCGATCCCAACAAGGTGGTCTAATAACCCATCAAGTATAAGTTACAACACTTACAATATAAATGACGACACTTCCGTATAGAGGAATAATAACATCTCTATAGGAATACAAACACTTCCGTATAGAGGAATAATACCATCGCTATAGGAGTACAATATACATATATGAAATACATGGGTGAAATACATTCCGAAGTTACATATACATCAACACTCCCTCTTAACTAGGAAGGTATTTCTCGACATAGGTCTTCTAGCACAAGTCTTCTTCTCTTGATCATCGTCACTGGATAATCATCATCGAGTCATCATCATCGTCACTGCTACTGCTATCTCAATCAATATCTGAATCTACTCGTCATAGGAAGTTCTACAGAGCCAGTCCTTTTTCATATTGGATGTAAGCCCACCACCTGCAGGTCTTCATCATCAATGGCCATACTGTGGATCTCAAGACTGATTACGTGTGTCAACAAAACCTAGCGTAGACTATAGGTTCTTTTACATGTTGACCTTCACAAAACCTACTCAGAGCATCCCAGGATGTTACGAGCACACTGCTCTACTTGTCTATGCTACTTGCACAACCTATCCATGGCCATAGAGTATCAAACCGATACTCACCATACATCATCCTGATGTACATCATCACATGATCAACCTGATCATCATCATAGCATCAACCTGATGCATACCATCTGGAGCAACATCCTGAAGCTCATCATCTGTGATCATCCTAATTAAACAATATATCCAACTGATGCATACAAAGTATCTACCTGATACATATAATCATACATGATCTACCTGATCATACAATGCATCCACCTGATCATACAATGCATCCACCTGATATACATAATGCATCCAATTGATACATACATAAGTACATGATCTACCTGATCATACAAGTATCCACCTGATACATATACAAATCCATGATCTACCTGATGATATCCAGCATCCAACATGATGCATACAAACATAAATGATCCAACTGATCATATCCAGCATCCAACATGATGCATACAAACATAAATGATCCAAGTGATCATATTCAACATCCAACATGATGCATACAAATACAGAGCAATAACTGGAGCATCGTCTTGTTGCTCATCATCCAGTGCTTACATCCACAGCCATGTGAAGGATCCTCCTTCCAATATGCTTGGAATGGCTTTAGCAGATGTGTCCATCACTTCTTCCTCGAAGTGTTGTCGATCTGAAGAACACCAAGCATCTCTCTGAAGTACTCGAACTTCACTCTTGCTAGTGGTTTCGTCAGTACATCTGCTACCTCCTCATCTGTCGCAACAGACAGGAGCTTTACTGCTCCTCTATGCACCATATCCCTGATATAGTGATATTTGATCTCAATGTGTTTCGACCTATTGTGGAACATTGGATTCTCAGACAGCTTCACACACAACTCTGGTTGTCACAAAAGATAATAGTATCCTTCAACGGGAGATCAAATAATCTGGAGCCATACTGCCACACAACTAGCCGAATAGGCTACAATATACTCTGCCTCGGCTATACACAGTGCTACGCAGGACTGCTTCCTGCTAAACCAAGAGATCACACCTGATCCCATACTGAAGCAACACCCAAAAGTGCTCTTCCTATCTGCAGCACTGCCTGCCCAATCTGAATCAACATAATCTTGTAGGTTAAACTTTTGATTCGCATCATACTTGAGCCCATAATCAACCGTACCCTTCAGGTACCTCAGAATATGCTTTATAACAACTAGGTGAACATCTCTCGGGTCCGTCGGGAACTGGCTCAATGTGTTCACCGCAAAGCAAATATCTAGTCTCGTGTTTGTCAGGTACATAGAGAACCCAATCATCTGACGATACATCGTGACATCAACCGGATCAGATGAAGCATCACACATAAGCTTCAGGTTCGATGCCATAGGTGTGGCCATAGCCTTGCAGTCCATCATCCCGAACCTCTTCAGGATCTCTACTACATACATCCCTTGTCCAAGGAAGATTCCATCTACACTCTGCCACACCTCCATGCCAAAAACAAATAGTGCCTCATCCCCAAGTTCTTCAACTCGAAATTGGCAGCAAGCTTCCGCTGCATGTCAGCAATCAATCTATCTTCACTTATAATAAATAGGTCATCCATATACAAAATTAGTATCATTGGATTGCCTTCCTCAACCTTGTAGTAAAGGTTGGAATCCGCTTTACTCTTGGTAAAGCCCAAACTGGATAGAAAGCTGTCTATCCTACCATACCAGGTTCTGCACATATATGACTCCCTGTCATGTGTCTTGGAACCAAGTGGCTACTCCACATACACTTCTTATTCAACTACACCATTCAAGAAAGCTGTCTTGAAATCCATCTGGTGTATCTTTCATTTCATCACTGCAGCTAGAGCAAGTACGGATCTAATGGAAGTGTATCTGGATATAGGAGCAAAAGTCTCTATGCTACCACCTGCAGCATGCTTGATCTTGTAGATCCTCTTGGAAGTCACTACAGACTCCCCTTTAGGTCTTGGGACTGCATCCCAAACATCTTCATGATCGACTGGTACTCCTCGATCATGGCATTCTTCCCAGATCCTAGGAACTTCAATATCTTCAATATTTTCAATAGATAACTTTGTTCTTGAACAAATGTTGTAGTCCTTCTTTTGTAGGTGATGGTATATGCTCTTTCCTACACAACAACTTAAATTGCATGATTAGTAAACATCTCATAGTTTTCAGAACAAATTCTTACACATAAAGAAATATGTCATACAGTCATGCAATTATCTTAGCCAATGCTTCAATACAACATTTATCCATATCCCGTAACTTTCTAGATGCCTTCCAATCTCTACCAGAACATTGTTAAGAGTGTGCACAACTCCCAACATGTTAGCAAAGAGGTTTCATTCTAGATAAGTAGCAATGGAATGTTGTATAGTGCCATAGGCCACTTACCCATGTATATTAGTAGTATATTGTTCATCAATGCAACTATTATAATATGCATAATACACAACCTAATTCTAGGAACATGAGTATATACATTATTGAACAGTATTATTTAAACAATAAAATATGCAAGGAATGATAATTCAAATACTTATCTTTGTTTGTTTGTTGGGTTGACTCCCGCTCAGTCTTTGGTTCTTTTCTGCAACTCCATTCTGATGTGAGAAGTGGTCAACTCCCTCTGAATATCTGCATCCTTGCAGAAACTACTGAAGTGTGCTCCTTCTTGATCTTTGCTTCCTTGTAGGAACAACTGGAGTGTGCTCGCTCTTTATCTTTGCTTCCTGGATTACCTGTCCTAGAACTTTTATCCATCGTTAATCACTATGCATGCTTATTAGTATCATCATTGTGTTATCCTCGAGGTCTCATACATAATCACACATTTATTAGTATAATCTTAATACACAATAATCCTAAACATGTATAGTCATGATCATTTCAAACACAGATAATAAACATTAGTATTTAACGTTTCAGGGAAGTCTTCTTTTACTCATGCATATTCTTATTTGATCATAGGACTCTTCTAGTTAGTTAAATCATCAATCAAGATAAGAGACATAATATGCATAAACCCTTGATTACTTACATTTCTAACTTTATGAATAAGCATAACCAATCATTCCAAGTATACTTATATAAGGGATCCTAACACAAGGTAGGATTCTAACTTGATATAGGAAAAACATACCTGGATTGGTATGTTAGCTAGTTATGTCTAACATACCCACATGATGTTTTCTTGTTCTCTTCAATGACTTGTGCTAGTAACCTGCATATCTCATAGGTTAACCATTATAGAACCAAGTTATACATATCTCGTAAATAGATCTTCTAAGTGATCCATGACAATTGATGAATCTTTGTCTTCATGTCATCATGATCATATGTTCTTGAACTAGAACATGATTTGTCTTTTTTGGTGTACCTTTCATGTTAGCGGACAACATAAACCTCATACAACACCATAATGCATTAGTACAATCATAAGTGTCAACACCCTAATCAATGAATATCTTCTATCATGCATTCATAATTTTATTAAGGTGATACGACAAGTCTAAATTTAATCAAGATTGTACTAACCGTAATAACATGAAGACAAACATACCATAAACTTAATCATGAACAAATCTCAAAACATACCTGGATAAGTCATACCTGTCGAGATTGCTAGTAATCTTCTTATGTAAGGCCTTAGCCTCATCTCCCTCTAAAATAAGAACTTCTTCACTTATGCAGGTGACCAATCCATTCTCTTCTAGGATTAACCCAATCCACTTGATTTATAGGAACTGGATCTGGAGTTGGATTAGGGTTTGTCAGAGAAACCCTAAAAATTCAAACTTTGAATTTCAAACTTCTGAAAGTATAGAAATATGCGCCTTGATGAGATGATCAAGTTGGTATACTCATAATTTGAAAACTGCAAAGTTTCACCCCTCAAATTTGCCTTTGAAACTTCTAGATTCACTAGACATGACCTCGAACTAGGGTTTGACAAAGCCCACCCTTATACCCAATCAAAAGGTTCGATCCAAAGCTCTAAGATTCTATTTTTCTGAGGAGCTTCCATTCGTGGTCACAGATTTAAAAAATTTCCATTTTTGCAGAAGCCCTAATTTTCCACTTTTCCGATCAAAGTCCCGAACTAGGGTTTGATCAAGCCCGACCTTCTTCCCAACCAAAAATTCTAATCTTGGTCTCTAAATTTCTATTTTGATGAGTAGCATTCATTCGTAGTCTTCGATTACAAAAATTCCAACTTTCTCCAAAACCCTAAATTTTGGAAGCCATGAATGAAGGTGCTAAAAAATAATTCTGTTTTGACATAAATATGTACCTGATTGTTTCTAGCATAACTCCAAATTTTTTGATCCATAGGGTATGAAAAGTTTTTTGTGATAGCCCGACCTGTCATCTTTCCAACCCCATAGGTATGACTTCAAATGGATTCTCTGAGAGAGATTTATGCCAAGTGTCGCAACGTGACCGGTTTATGGGATAAAACATGAGAGCTAACTTGTACGGTGTGCCATGTGTGTCATGTCCCAAATTTAGTATTGGGTCAAAATGGCCTAATCACATTGGCCCTATTCATTAGAGTTTTTCAAATTGATGCTAAAGGTCAAATAATTGCCAAGGAGGAAAATTACTAGTTTCCTAGGTTTAGGGTGGAAGCTTTGGGATTTGGAATAATGGGGATAATAAATGATGTTTGAACATTAGAATGGCATAAATATTTAATAAAGGAGATAAATAAATATATACAAGTGAAAATCAAAGTGGCATTTCATCATGAAGACACATGGAGGAAGTGGGACCCACATATGGCTAGATTTCCCCACTACACTTGGCATCATTCTCTCACCAATTCGAATTCAAGGTGAATGGTAACATACTTGGGGGAGTCCAAAAGGTATGATTCATTGCATTACTCATCCAAGGTCGAAATATAGAGGAAGAGTAACTCCCATGGAAGAGGAAGAGGCAATTTGGAGCTAGTGAGACACTTGGGCTAGATTCCCTAGCTCTATGACAACAATGATGAAGATGCTATGACACCTATGACACAAATCAGACCTGAAGGCTGACATATGACATATATGACATTTCAGGGCTAAAAATAGACTCCAAGAGGGCGCTCAAGGGTGTTAGGGCAGCTAAGATGCTTCCACATGTGATTTGGTGGAAGTGGGAGACTAGGAATTGTTGTACAAGTGGCGTTCTTTGGAATCTCTTCCCAACTTGAGTTGGCATGAGTCTCTTGGAAGGAATTCGACCCATGGAGGACATTAGAAGTTTATAAATGTCAATAACAAAGAATGAAACCAGCTTTTGATCATTTGTAGAATTTGCAATTGCATTTGTGAAGAGGGAGAGCTAGTGGATGACTAGTTTCTTGCCTTAGCCAATTTCGAGGGTGAAAGATTCCCATCCAAGTTGGCAATTGGAAAGGCCATTCAGACCTTTCATTTGGAGCTTTAATGGAGTCTTTATTTTCAGGTGTAATCTACAGGGCATCTCATGGTTTCTTCTATTGCAGCTCACTCCTTCAACCATTTCCAGTTTTGATGGCATATTCTTGATCCTTGAGGGAGGGCATTTTTGGTGAGCTATTGTACTCTTTGGGGGAGCTTCTAATGCCCCATTTCTTTTTTAATATGAATTAAATACTATTTTATTCATCTACAGAAAGTTTTAGGTCTAAATTCCAAGTAGAAATGTATAAATCTCATTTTTAATGGAAGAACAATGCCATTTCCCCACTACCTTGTTGTGAACCAATGTATTGATGATGATTTCGAATGAATGGATGATTATATGATGCATTTGTGATTAATGGACTGCCATGGATGTATTTTACAAGTTTCATGTACTGTACTTGAGCATTTGAAGTATTTTTACTCAGTTTAATTGCATTGGGAGAAGAAATAGTGCCATTTCCCCAAGGGTCGAATTGGTGATTTTTGCAGTTGAATGGGAGAGGGTGAGAAAAGTTGTAATAAACCATTAATGGTGCATATGAGACCTTAATAACATAATTAACACATTACATACCTCTGTTCATAAATTTGAGTGGGTTTGGAGGCATTTGGGAAGCCGTTTTCAGTACTTAACTTAGGGGGATTTGAACCCCAAATTACTAGTAAAATTGCATACTTGGTCCAGAATCTTAAGAGAGTTTGCAGAGGTCTTTTGGTGGCCATATTTTATCCCTGAACATCATATTCAATTCCTAATATCATTCATACACCTTCCTTGAAGATTTGAAGGCATTTGGAGTCAATTTGAGACCTAGAGACCAATACTAGTCAAAGGGAAATCACTAGTAAAGTTACCTACATTGACCAGAATTGAAAGAGTATTTGCAGAAGTGTTTTAAAGGTACAAAGGCATCCCTATAAAACATATTTATGTTCTAATATCATTCATATACCTTCTCAGAATATTTGGGATCATTTGGGGCAAATTTGGGACCTAGAGATCGAAACTAGTCAAAGGTCGAACCAAGGAAAAAAGTGGAAAATTCCAATTTTAATAAAATTCCTAACAAGGGACATTACAGTGGTATCAGAGCATGGTCCTTGCACCTGTGTATTAGGTACATACATTCAAGAATAATTGTCAGCCATGTCTTACTATTATTATGAATCCTATGAGTACAATTCTTATGATGAATATGCAGATGCTTATGAGCAATATGAAGCAGAATGTGAATGGTATGAGGAAAAGGTGCCATCATGCAACACTTCTTACAATTTCAAGAGAAATGAAGATTATTCTTATGACTTTAAATCTGATGAATATGAATGTGTCACACCAACCAAGAATAATTCTATGAGTGAGTTCCAAAGATGGAGAGAAAATTATAAAACCTTGCCCCAGCAATATCAAAAATATCAAGAATATCTTGCTTCAAGAAAAAATACACAAAATACCATGTCTTCTGAGTACTATGCTGAACATGTTTTTGAAAATAGGCCCAAAAATGAAGATGTGGAGTTAGTGAAGAAAGGTTTATGCCCTTCTTGTAAGAACCCTTGGAGCGAGTATCATATATGTGTGCATGAAATGATGTCTTCTTTGATGAGAGCTTTTGAGATTTATTCAAGAAGGGATTCCAAATATACCGATCCTAAGGAAAACAAGGGGAAAAATTAATCAGCTTGCTTGAAGGAGAAAAATGAAGAGACATCACAAGAGCATGAAAAAGATTCTATTGAAAATATGGAAGATCATTTCGAGACACCTTCTAGCTTAGACATGAACCAAAGAGCATCTATTGATGGATGCTTAAACTATGAAGGAGTACCTATTGATGGGTGCTCACACCTCTATGTTGGTGACATAGAGATCACTTTTGAAAGTGTTGCTGCAAGCCCAAGTTCCATTAAGCATAATAATGAAGACCTTGTAGCAGTTGAAGAAGAACCAAGATCAACTTCCCCATCACCACTTGAGCTTCATGAAGTTGGTCCAAGCAAAAATGAAGAAGATGAGGAGGTTCATTTGCAAGAGCCTCATTTTCTTGAAGGGTCCTTAAAGATGAATGAAAAGAAGATCCAAGAGTCCCTCAACATTCTCCATGAGACTCAAGCATTGGTGTCAAATTCTTGTTGGAGAGCTACTTCATTGGAGGAAACATCCTTCCTTGAAGATATGGAGAAGATTCAAAGAGCAATGTGCCACATCAAAGGTAATTTCATGTCTTTGCTTTTTGATAGAAACCATTTGTTTGAGCTTAATGAATTGTTACATGATGCATACTTGAAGAATAATGAGGATATTCATAAGCTCACAATTCAAAATGAGCAACTTCTTGAAAAGTTGCAAGATACTTGTTTTTCCTCCTATGTTTCATATTGTCAATGGTAGATTGTTTGGAGGATTCTCATGACATGGTGGATCATGAGAAATGTGAAAATTTGAATGTTCTTGATGTGTTTGGAGATGAACTTGAAGAGATCCAAACACTTGATGTGGTGGAAGAAGAATTTGAATTGCCTCTTGATGAAGGTTGTGCAATTTTTAAAGAAGAGCATGATTCATCTACATTGGAACCAAACTATGACAAAGAGTTCACACTTTTGAAGGAGCTGCATGATACTACCCATATGGATCCTCCCCATGATGAAACTTCTGTACTTTTTGATCATTTGGGTGATTTGGTTCATTCTCCTACATCCTACAATTCCATGTTTTGCAACATTAGTCTCAATGAAGTATGGGTGAAAGGGTTTTTTTTGATGGTGCCACATGAGGAGTATGATATGGTTGGAGCACATTCTTATTAACATTTGCAGCAGCATACTTTATTACTTTATGATGATGCACATCTACATGGATGCACCTATGATATGCATTTGAGTCACTTGAAGACTCATGGTTTTTCTTGCTCAACACTTGATTCATTTGATGTTGGAGGAACTTCATCCAACACTTGGGTGAATAGATTTATGATTGGAGAACATTTTTGTTGGAATCCACATACTTTGTTATATCTTTATGATAATCACATTCAGGGATGTATGGGTGAGGCTTCTTTGAGTCATTTGAAGTCTCCTTGTTTTTTCTGCTCATTATTTGGTTCAGATTTTAGTGGAGATTCTTCATTCACTTCTTGGATGAAAGAATACATGGCTGAATATTTTGATGCATATCACATCCTTTTGGAGCAGATTTATAGGACATGGGATCCTCACCTATGTCATTGGAGCAGATTTGATTGGTCACTTGAAGCTTGTATGCACTTGGAAAACGGTGGTCTACTTGCTTGGAGGTATAAGCACTTTCATGATTCTTTGATGAAGCACCTCCTTGATATTAATTTTCATTATGTAGTTATGTACTTTGATGATATATATTTTGTACTCATGATGTTTGGAAGAATGCATACAAGAAAATGGGATCCAGGAATCCTCTTATATGATGGTATGGGTTGGAGAGCACTCTTAATTGTTCGGGTGCAATACAAGCAATGGGACCCTGGAATAATTTTTATCTCATTGGTTTCAAATTTTTTGGGGAAACAAGCAGTATGGGAGATGGATTTCCCCACTTAATAAAGTGATTTTTATCAGAGTAGTGCAGCAGCAAGAATGTTGGTTCCTCTCTAAAATCTTCATGGAAACTCAAAGACTCAAGGTTGGGCAATTCAATGGCAACTTCAAAGAATTATACAGAAAGCAGGTTCTTCAACACCCATGTTTAAAATTGCTTGAGGACAAGCAATATTGGGAAGGGAGGATTTGTCATGTCCCAAATTTGGTATTGGGTCAAAATGGCCTAATCACATTGGCCCTATTCATTAGAGTTTTTCAAATTGATGCTAAAGGTCAAATAATTGCCAAGGAGGAAAATTACTAGTTTCCTAGGTTTAGGGTGGAAGCTTTGGGATTTGGAATAATGGGGATAATAAATGATGTTTGAACATTAGAATGGAATAAATATTTAATAAAGGAGATAAATAAATATATACAAGTGAAAATCAAAGTGGCATTTCATCATGAAGACACATGGAGGAAGTGGGACCCACATATGGCTAGATTTCCCCACTACACTTGGCATCATTCTCTCACCAATTCGAATTCAAGGTGAATGGTAACATACTTGGGGGAGTCCAAAAGGTATTATTCATTGCATTACTCATCCAAGGTCGAAATATAGAGGAAGAGTAACTCCCATGGAAGAGGAAGAGGCAATTTGGAGCTAGTGAGACACTTGGGCTAGATTCCCTAGCTCTATGACAACAATGATGAAGATGCTATGACACCTATGACACAAATCAGACCTGAAGGCTGACATATGACATATATGACATGTCAGGGCTAAAAATAGACTCCAAGAGGGTGCTCAAGGGTGTTAGGGCAGCTAAGATGCTTCCACATGTGATTTGGTGGAAGTGGGAGACTAGGAATTGTTGTACAAGTGGCGTTCTTTGGAATCTCTTCCCAACTTCAGTTGGCATGAGTCTCTTGGAAGGAATTCGACCCATGGAGGACATTAGAAGTTTATAAATGTCAATAACAAAGAATGAAACCAGCTTTTGATCATTTGTAGAATTTGCAATTGCATTTGTGAAGAGGGAGAGCTAGTGGATGACTAGTTTCTTGCCTTAGCCAATTTCGAGGGTGAAAGATTCCCATCCAAGTTGGCAATTGGAAAGGCCATTCAGACCTTTCATTTGGAGCTTTAATGGAGTCTTTATTTGCAGGTGTAAGCTACAGTGCATCTCATGGTTTCTTCTATTGCAGCTCACTCCTTCAACCATTTCCAGTTTTGATGGCATATTCTTGATCCTTGAGGGAGGGCGTTTTTGGTGAGATATTGTACTCTTTGGGGGAGCTTCTAATGCCCCATTTATTTTGTAATATGAAGTAAATACTCTGTTCTTCATCTCCAGAAATTTTCAGGTCGAAATTCCAAGTAGAAATGTATAAATCTCATTTTTAATGGAAGAACAATGCCATTTCCCCACTACCTTGTTGTGAACCAATGTATTGATGATGATTTCGAATGAATGGATGATTCTATGATGCATTTGTGATTAATGGACTGCCATGGATGTATTTTACAAGTTTCATGTACTGTACTTGAGCATTTGAAGTATTTTTACTCAGTTTAATTGCATTGGGAGAAGAAATAGTGTCATTTCCCCAAGGGTCGAATTGGTGATTTTTGCAGTTGAATGGGAGAGGGTGAGAACAGTTGTAATAAACCATTAATGGTGCATATGAGACCTTAATAACATACTTAACACATTACATACCTCTGTTCATAAATTTGAGTGGGTTTGGAGACATTTGGGAAGCCGTTTTCAGTACTTAACTTAGGGGGATTTGAACCCCAAATTACTAGTAAAATTGCATACTTGGTCCAGAATCTTAAGAGAGTTTGCAGAGGTCTTTTGGTGGCCATATGTTATCCCTGAACATCATATTCAATTCCTAATATCATTCATACACCTTCCTTGAATATTTGAAGGCATTTGGAGTCAATTTGAGACCTAGAGACCAATACTAGTCAAAGGGAAATCACTAGTAAAGTTACCTACATTGACCAGAATTGAAAGAGTATTTGCAGAAGTGTTTTAAAGGTACAAAGGCATCCCTAAAACACATATTTATGTTCTAAAATCATTCATATACCTTCTCAGAAGATTTGGGATCATTTGGGGCAAATTTGGGACTTAGAGATCGAAACTAGTCAAAGGTCGAACCAAGGAAAAAAGTGGAAAATTGCAATTTTAATAAAATTCCTAACAAGGGACATTACAATGTGTCACTAGTTCAGTTTCAGACTCTGAAAACGTTACTTGAGAAATTACAGTCCGTGCACTACCTGTCACTTTTTATGAAATTTAATTTGGAGCTTCTTAGCCCAAGTTATGACCTTTCTTCCAAGGTCACCTGTTTATGACTGAGATCTAGAAGAGGCAGAAACCCTATATTGTACAGATCATAAATCACAAAGTACAACGAATTAGAGGTTTTCCTTTGGACACAAGGTACATGGGGATCTTAGCTTCACCCTGTATGATTTTTCATACCCTAAAACCTCACTGAAATTTATTTATAGCGAAATTTCTACGATGACTGGTTTTTGCTATATCAAGCCCTAGCTTCACAATTGCAACAAGTGTCATACATGCCATAGCATGCCTTCTTTCAAGCTAGCTCTGATACCATGTTAATTTTTTAGAATTTACTTCAATCTGATCTAGGATCTTAAATGAGAGAACAACATGTACAGCATATCTACATCATATCAATCAAGAACACAATAATGCAAGCACACCAGAGACACAGAGTTTACTTGGGGAAAACCATAAAGGTGAAAAACCTTAATAACTTCCTTAGAGATAGATAGAGCAATGATACAACCCAAGCATAAGAGATAGACATCTCCTAGCAGCAGTGTCTCCTCCTCCACAAGTGTGCCACTCTCCCAAGAGTGTGTGTGAGAATAGAATGATAAAATAGAGTGCCTCCCGCACTCTATTTATACTTGACTTGACTTGCCTAATAACCTTTACTAGGTCGGCCTTAACTTAACCACATAACATAATGCTGACTGGGCCGACACCCAATAGGGTGGTCTAATAACCCTTTGACCCACATGGATGACCCCCAATAGGGTGGCCTAATGACCCTTCGACCCACATGACTTATACAGGGACGACCCCAACAAGGTGGTCTAATAACCCATCAAGTATAAGTTACGACACTTACAATATAAATGATGACACTTCCGTATAGAGGAATAATAACATCTTTATAGGAATACAAACACTTTTGTATAGAGGAATAATACCATCTCTATAGGAGTACAATATACATATATGAAATACATGGGTGAAATACATTCCGAAGTTACATATACATCAACACTTGAATCGCTGGTCGAAATCCCATACCGTCTCATTGGGATACTGCTTAATTTCCTTCAATTCAGTAATATATTGAGCCTCCAACTTAGGCCTTCTAAATTCGGCAATGAGCCCATCCCGAATCTCATTCAGCAACTTCTCTGGGGCTCCCGTAGAGACTAGAATAAACTTCATGAACCAATCTAATGCACAACCTCTCAGAGTCGTGGCTAACGGTCCTTTCTTAGCATCGACATCAGTGTACTGTTTCATGGTCCAGACCGCTTCACACAAAAACCAATATTGTTCTGGGTTGTCGGTCGTAATTTCGTGGAACAACGATAAGTTAGCATCATCACCTGCCATTTTGGGCTTCCTTCCTCCTGTCACTGTGCTACTACCAATTAACTTCTGCGGAATTGATGAACTTGGCGGTGTCAAAGTGGTATTTCTTGTTGTTTGTAAGTCAGTGAGCGGAGGTGTGGGTACGTTGGTGCCGGGGTTTGGTCCTGCCTCTATCCTGGGCATAGCCTGGCCGTTCCTTGTCAGAATTGTGAGGTCGCTTCATCTCGTGTGGTCTTCCTTCGTGGTTTTGCGGTTCGATCATAGAAGGAACTTCTCCTGTCCTCTGCCTATTCTCCTGTCGAAACCTCGCTCCTCCTCTTGTAAGACCACTTTCTTCCTCGACTTCGCTCATAGTCTCTTCATGGTCTGCACCCATCTACCCCTTACCGTTCCATGTATCATTCCCCAATAGTTGCGGTACCCACGACCTCCGCCCACCAGGCTGTTTACTGATCAAGATGCATTTTCAATATAACCTTTTCGCAGATTAGCATCTTAATCGACAGTTGGAGCAACAATAGAAACCTTCCCCTTTCTCCACGGAAGAAGTATCTCTCAGCTTCACTATAGGATTTCTGCATGTCGACTGCAAATTCAGTGATGTATCCTTCCAAGATGCTATCGAACCAAACTTCGATAGCCTGTGATTCCTTATTATCGACTTCCTGCAGCTCCTGAATCAACTCTGGGGTCCAAGCCATTGGCTCACCACCCTGGAAGTTCCTCTTCTGGAAGGTTAGCTTTGATAACCACTCATACAGAATGACCGGGAATTCACAAAAAAAGTATTTCTGCGGACCGTCGTGAATATACCTTCCCAGCCAGTGATCTACTATCAGTCACGTGTTCTGGCTTTCTTCTTCAGCAAAATTCCACAACTTCAGATCAAACCAGCTCTGTATCTCCAGCTTCATCGGGTGCCACAACATGACCTCCTTTCACTCTACACACGGTCTTGGCAATGGAACCATTTGTTGACCAATGCGACCTCGGTTGACAGGGGTTCACCTCATTGTCAACATATACTGCATTCTCCCTGGGCACCAGCCCGGGCAGGTTTGAGCCCACCTAGCAACACCCACAGAGCGGATGAGGTCTCACCTGAGGCATCCAGGAAGAGCAGACGGAACCATGTTTCTGCCGAGGGAGGAGGAGAGTTGTGGTTGCACGGACTAGCTCTATTGCAGTACTTAAACAGAAACTTTAAACATTCGACATGGAGTTATAACATATTACTTAATCGTAGCATTGATCATCACAGCAATAGTAAGCAAACATTGCATCAAGAAAATATAACAACATTTATATATCGCAACATTGCACAAAGATCGTACCAAAACATCATCATTGTAATACTGTCATAGTCATATACCAGAAGCAAAACACAGATATCCGTATACATCCACCTTCTTATCACTCGCCCCTTATTGTCCCTCTAACACTTACATCTCTCATCTATTTATAGGCCTCTGCCATTACAATGTTTGTCCACTTACTAATGACTTCCTAACCAACACTATGGACAAATGACCCAATGTTTAACTGAGTCGGTCCAAATGACCCAAAAACCCACATACCGTGGTACAATTGACTCAACATTACATAACATATGGTCCAAGTGACCCAAAACCCACCTACTGCGGTATACTTTAACACAAAATACTCCTTCCGCGCCATCATCCGATGTGTCGTAACGTCGACAGTACTGCGACAATTCCTCATCGAACTGCTTGCCAACAAGCCTTCAACAACGATCTATACGAGTGGTTGTTGAGACTAGCAGAACATAAAACTTGCTATCATGGAGAAGAACCTACAACTTGAACTCCAAAACTGATTCATGTTGAAATATTGTTACTTCAAAGAATATTATATTTGTACTTTATTATTTTGGAGATGTGTCATTCCTCGGTGAAGATCTTATTGTATATCCGAAGATGTTTATTCCTCTGTCGGAATGTGGTAACTTGGGTTATTAGACTTCCCTAGTGGGGGTCGGCCCTGTATGTGTTATGTGGGTCAAAGGTTTGTTAGAACACCCTAGAGGAGTCGGCCCAGTCAGTTGTAGTGGGGTGTTTAACCCAGTGGTAAAGTTGGGGCCGACCTAGTTAATATAAAGTACAAGTCGGAGATGTGTATAAATAGAGGAGGTGAGTTCCTCATTATGCACACACTTCCCTCACTCAGAATGTAGCACACTTGTGGAGGAGAGGTCTGCTATGGTGGAGGAGGAGATCATGTCTTTGGTTTGCATCTTTGTATATTGCTGGTCATCTATATTGAGGAAGCTTTGCTGGGTTTTCTACCCCATGAGGGTTTCCCAGAATAAATCTGTGTCTCTTGTGTTTATGTTGTGCTTATTGTTTCTTCAGTGATCCTGTATATGCTATTATTGTGAAATGGAATGTAATGCTGCTATTTTCTGTCTTAGCATATTAAGTCTTAACATGGTATCAGAGCTAACCTGAAGGAAGGCAATGTATGGCACTTACGACACTTGTTTTACTTATGACAATTTGAAGGTTAGGGTTTTATACAAAAAAAACCAGTCATTGTGGAACTTTCGCTATAAATCCATTTTGGAGAAGGTTTAGGATCGAAAAACTTTACAGGTCGTAGATAACATCCCCAAGTACCTTGTGTCCAAAGGAAACCCTCACATTCACTTTACTTTGTGAGTTATGATCAGTACAAGTTAGGGTTTCTGCCTCTTCCAGATCTCAGTCAAAATCAGGTGACCTAGGAAAAAAGGTCATAACTTGGGCTAGGAAGCTCCAAATGAAATTGTGTAAAAAGTGACAGGTAGTACACAGACTATACTATCTTAGGAAAATTGTTCAAAGGCCGAAGTTGAACCAGTGACACGTGGAACGCCGTACAAGTTCGCTCTCCTGTTTTATCCCATAAACAAGTCACGTTGAGACACTTGGCATAACTCTCTATCAAAAAATCCAATTGAGTTCAGACCTATCAAGATGGAAAGATGACAGATCAGGATACTATAGAAAAAGTTTTCAGACCTTTTGGATCGAAAAGTTCAGAGTTACAGTGGAAACAATCAGGTACATATTTCTGTCAAAACAAAATTATTTTTGGAGCACCTTCATTGATGGATTCCAGAATTTAGGGTTTCGAAGAAAGTTAGAATTTTTGGAATCGGAGTCCACAGCTGAATGCTACTCAGGAAAATCGAATTTTTTGGTTGGGTAGAAGACCGGGCTTGATCAAAACCCAGTTCGGGATTTTGATCGGAAAGATGGAAAATTAGGGCTTCAACAAAAGTTGGAATTTTTGAAGTCTGTGACCATGGCTGGAAGCCCCTCAGAAAAATAAGAGTTTAGAGCCTTGGATTTTTTATACAGAAATCTTCCACCCTATGAGCATTAGCATTCTTTGGCTTGTAGGATCCATTTCAGTGACTCAGATCCATTTTCATCCTTCAGTGATACTAGTTTATCCTATTTTTGTTCCTACCCGCCTGTTGCATCACTATAGCATGCGTACCCGCGAGTTGCATCCCTATAGCTCGCGAGTATCAAGTAAAAGGGTAAAAACCACTATTTTATTACTTTTTATCCCAAAAAGCGGTCATTGGGTGGCCTTTGGCTCTCCATCTGCTTGAGTAACATCTTGATGAGTCCTTTCACCTACCTTTGAGAGGACTATATATTGAGCACATATGGCTTATGGACGGGAGGAGGAAGAGAATAGTAAAGGCATTCTAGTGGATATTTGCCCTATCTTGAGACTACACTCATTGATCCTTGAAGTTGTGAACCAGTTATGTTCACCTTCCAAACTCCTTTCTAGTTTGAGTTTTCCATTCATGGAGGATTGAAGTGGTGGAGGCACAAGTGGATTGATCTAGATTTTGGTTCAGATTCGTTGCCGGAAAGAGGTCATATCACTTTGTACTTCTTCTTCTTCATTAATAGAAATACTCATGTTCTCGTCCATTCATGGTGTGACTGTCATTTATTATACATTGGGTTGCATTTGCTTATGATGTTATGGACCATTGTTATTGATGATGTTAATGCTATTTATATATCACATGTACTTGTTAGATATTTGTTGTCAAGACTAATTTGCAGATTACAAGTGCTTGGACATGCGCGGATTGAAAGCTCCAACAGGGATCTACATCAAACGTTGGATCGAGGTTGGTTACATTTCTCCATTGTTTTAACATTGTCGTTTATAATAGCATTGTTTTGAGAATTGAGTAGATTTCTGGCAGTCATCTGTCTGTTGTGGTATTCCCAAGCCATAGTGAGTTTTCTCCATTACAGAAATGGCGACTCCACTGGGGAAAACATCCATGTTTGGGAAATTTTTTGAGCATTAGTCCATATTTAGAGTTGTTGTTTATCGAAGCTCTGTGTCACTGATTGGCCGTTAAGATACACTATAGAAAACTTGCTTTTTCTGAGCCTTTGGACACTCTGTTTGACCATTTGTTGTTTCTCACCCGCGGGCTAGCTTAGTTCTGCCCGCGTACACCCGCCTCTGTTTACACTACTACTCGCGGGTACCCGTAGGTATTCCTTCGACAGTAGCGTGTAACTCCGAGTTTTGTTGGTTTATGGCTATTGGTTGTTGTTGGGTGAGTTTGGTTGATTCCTGAGTCTTTGTTGGCCTCTTTCTTGACTGTTTCATGCCTTGGTTGTGACCAAATCTCTTCGTTTCTCTTGGTTGAGCCTTCTTGGTTTTTCACCATCTTTGGTTTTAACCTCTTGGTTTCCTCCTTTTGAGCTCTTCCTTTTGGCTGAGTCTTGCTGTTTAGGATCTGCTGGGTTGTCTTAGTGATCTTCTCGGCACTTCAGTGACTGAATAGTAGGATTTTGCTTGCATTTTTTCATTCCATATATATTGAAAAAATACAAAAATATTCATTTAGTTTTTGCATTTTCCTTTCTGTTTATAAGAGAAAATACAAAAATATTTTATTTCCATGTACTGCATTTTGCATTGAGTGCTTGTTGCCTTCATTTTAGGTTTTGCTTGTGCATTGAAAAGATAAAAGTTTGCATATTTATTTTAGAATTGTTGGTTGATTTTGCATATTAGTGACATTGTTTTATTGGATAGTTGAGTCTAGGATTGGATGATGGTGCATATTATTGAGTCTACACATCACTAGTTTCACGACCATATCCCTTGAGTAATCACAACCACTAAAATTAACGCTTAATCATAAAATTGATTAGACTTATTTTATTTATAGGGTACACCAACTAGCATAGGTTTAGAGTCTTGGAATAGATCATTGTGAGTTAACAATCCAAGACTACTGAACGAAACATTAGGTGTCTGACCAGGGAGTGGAGGAATCCATGGTATATATCGGTGTTGTTAGGAAAGCTCTACTCAAACCAGAGTTAAGCACGAGGTCATAGGAGGTTGGTTGAGGAGATATCCCTCTAATACTGGCTGAATGTGGGAGATATATCCAGGATTTGTTCATATCTAGGGGTACCGGAGGTTCGTCCTCTTGTGCTTCGGGCTTAGCTACCCTGCCCATACGACGGGTTCTACCTGCGACTGTTCCCCTGAGCATTGGTTATATTGCAGTAGACATAGTTTCCTTACCTAGGTATCGCACAGGGTACTTGCAGTGTTTATGTTGTTTATGTTGTTTATGTCCTGAGTCAGATAGGGATTGGACAGCACAGTTGTGTTCGTTCAGTGGACTTGACCCTGTCGACATAGTGAAGCCTGGGTGTCTCTATAACTGATTCTGTTACCTCTGGCTATAGTTTGGGAGTCTCAAGCCTCTCCTAGG
Organism: Larix kaempferi; assembly: GCA_027924585.1. NCBI lineage: Eukaryota > Viridiplantae > Streptophyta > Pinopsida > Pinales > Pinaceae > Larix > Larix kaempferi. The sequence goes on along the minus strand of BSBM01000798.1, from coordinate 3,801,190 downwards.
AGAGACATACTAGCTCTAGTGTAGGGAGCTCATTTAGCCACTCTGTTTGTCTGCTCTTGGCTATAGATTCTCTAGGTGTGTGCTTTTGATTTACTATTTTTTGATCGATAGTTGGCCTTTAGGAGACGCTGTGTCTCTCTCTGGAGAGAACGTGGTGCTGAGCCCTACACTCCACCGGTCCCATTGTTTGGCTGGTTTAAAGCCAGCTTTGGTTACACAACGCATTACTAGAGGACGCCGGAGGGCTCCCTCTAAGTCTTCAGATTCTTACACGACTTACGTTGAGGATTACATGGCTACACATCCTGATATCGGGCAAGACCTTTCTACTCCTTCGGGTAGAGTTGAACACATTTCTGATCCCCAAACTCCTCATGAGGATTAGGGAGGTGATCCACCTGCGACTCAACCTGGTTCTATTTGGCCTAATCCACTTGACCAGGATCCGTTTGATCCATTTGATCCTTCAAATATGGATAATTATCTTTACGGGATGCCTGACTTACCCGAGGAGGAAGAATAGGACGAGCCTTTCATTGCTTCGTTTCCACGCAATTATAGATATAGGAGGCCTGAGACTCATGATGATTCTATCCCTTTGGTCAACCCCACTGCACTCTCTTTTGGTATGCCTAGTCACAATATTGTTGAACCTTCCACTATGGTTGGTACTCATGCTGGCACTAGTCAAAGTGTTATCCATACTATACCCACTCAGGACACTACCCTAGCTGGGGGCACTACGTTATCCACCCACTCACATAGTATGGGGACTGGTCCGATTCCTAACCATGCTAATGTTGGAACGCGACCACCTCCTAGGAATACTCAAACTCGTCAGAATGCTGTCCGAAACATGACTCGCCATCCACCACCTAGTACACATGTTGATACTCGTCAACCTAGGACCACTTTTGCACATGATACCGTTCCTCCCAACCACAGGGGTGGACACTTACCACATGCTTTTGTGTCCACTACTGCTGCTAGTAATTGTAATGTACGGGGTGGGAATATTTCCTATCCACATGGACATCACATCATCAACCCTTCTACTGGTCACACCCATATTGGACCTGGGAATACTTCTCATGCTTATGGTCATCACACGACTGCTCAAGCTAATCCTAATATTGGGGGTGGGAACATACCATACCATTACGGTCAATACAACATGGTTCCCACTATGAATAGTACATACATGCCCCATACCCATGGTGGAAACCCTTACTACAACACAGTCAGTGCTGGCCACCAATATCACCCAGCACCCCAATATGGTGCTCAAAATGCACATATACCTGCTTACTCTCAAATGGGTCAGGAAGGGGGAGGTTATCCATCTTATGGCCATGGGAAAGATTATGGGCCGTCAGGTCCTCAGTATCAGCAGTTTAACCCTCATGGTCAAGCTTTTGGTCCATCGTACAACACAGTTCCATTCAATCAACCTTTTATTGGAGCTTATAATCAAGCTTTCTAGCTGCAGCTCCCATTCCTTGCACGCTTCAATCTCCCGTATCTTTCGAAGCTCACGAATGATCCGGTGTGTCATGACCCTACTTGGCCCCCAGTCCCTACCAAGCTCCCTTCAGAAATTCCAAAGTTTGAGGGGAAAGGTGGTGAGGACCCGGGAGATCATGTCACGACATTTCACCTTTGGTGCTCCTCCAACTCTTTGAATCATGATTCCATTCGATTACGCCTATTTCAACGCACCCTCACGGGGGCAGCCATGAAATGGTATGTGGAGTTGCCTGGAAACACCTATAGGGGTTTCAACGATATTTCTTTGGCTTTCTTAGACCATTTCCAGTTGCTGATTCGTTATGATACTGGTACTGAATTGTTGTCCACCTTCCATCAGAATAAGGCCACACATATTTTTGACCACGTTCAAGAGTGGCATCGGTGGAAGAGATTAGTGAAAGCCAACATTCCTCTAGAGTTTCTGTTGGAATGGTTCCTCAAGTATTTACTTCCATATATTGCCAAGGATGTTTCGATGTCCGACATTATGACTGAGGAGCAAGCTATCTTGAAAGTCCAGCAGTGAGATCTTCTTTATTCTCAGTCTGGCATTTTGTATGACATTATTCCTGACACACCGAGAACAAGACATGAGCCCACGTCAGTTCTGGGACCACATGCCAATGGCATCGTGGGGTCCGCATGCACTCGCCCTGTAGACTTGGTAGCTAATCAAATGCAAAATTTGTCTCTAAACCAGTCTGCACTCGGACAGGTTCACACCTTGTCCGCTTCCACTCCGTTGTCTGATGTACACAATGTGCAATCAATGAAACCATTGGGTAACCAGCAACCTGGTGGTAAGAAAAAGAGGAGAAATAATTGTAGGGGTGGAAACAATGGAGGTAACAATAATATAAATCATAATACTCCTCGTAAAGAGAATTCCAACCCTCCTCGGGAAGGCGGTAATGCTGGTGAGGATCGTAAACCTAGGCGTAAGGTGAAATTCCCTTGCAAGCTTTGTGGGGAGGATCATCTTACTCACTTATGTCCTCGTATTGAAGAAGCATCGAAGCATTTGGCACATAGCCCAACTGTGTTGAAGGATCCCCTACCTCATCACCAAAACATGGCTTTACATGCTCCAACTATTGGTTATGGTACTAATGAAATGACAACGTCTTCTTCCAATACCAGTGGTTACGGATGCGTGAATATGGTTCAGTCAGAGGTTTGTGATGCTACTCGTCAACGTGATTATGGTGCACCACAAACAAATTTGGGGAATGAGCCTCCCCCTCCTCCTGATAATTCCTTGCATATTGAGAAGCCTTCTATTATGCCATGGATACCGAAAGATGTTCTCAAGCGCTCTACGCATAATACTAATGCTCGAGCCGCCTAGAACTACTCCATCGTAGAAGATTTGGGCCAAACTCCGTGTGCCATGTCGGCTCTTGAAGTTTTGCAAGCCTGTCCTTCTCGGAAGCATACCCTTTTGAGTGCGTTAGGAGTTCAGGATGGGGGAAGTCATAGTGTTATCAAGTTTGATACTACTGATGTCCAACCTTGCTTGCCTTACCACGTGGCTTTCAAATCCAGGTGGTTTGCCTTAAGAGCTTCATCAAACGTACTATGGTTGATGAAGGTGATTCCGCGTCAGTAATGTCATTGACTTGTTGGAAGGCTCTTGGCTCTCCTCCCCTGCTCACGTCTAGAACTACACTCACTGCATTCGACGGTAGATCTTTTACGTTGCATGGAATTATTCCTTCCCTTGTTTCCTCCTTGGGAGGTAAGTCCGTGCCTATTGATGTCGAAGTGGTTGATGCACCCATCGACTACAACCTTTTACTGGGTTAGAACTGGATGTACACTATGAAGGATGTCACGTCTACTGTATTTCGAGTTATTTTCTTTCCCCATGAAGGCAAGATTGTGATGATCGATCAGCTGGATTATGTTGGCACTCCTTCCACAGCATCTACGGGATCAGTAGTCCCACAATTTTCTGATTCTCAGTCGGCAACTGGGAACATAGGTGTTGGAATGTACCCCTCGTTGATGGGAAATTTTAACAATTCTGCACCTGTGAATTTTATTGGAACCATTTCCGACAGTGCGCCTCCTCCTTCGAATAGTATGCCATTCCGGACTTCCTATTGTGGTGATCCATGGATTTTGCCATCCGCGGATTCTATGTTTGGAGATATTGTGCACGTTGGGATGCCTTTTCCTTTATTTTTAGCGGAGCTCACTTACGATCACATCCAACAAACCAATGCGGATCCGGATCTCTCTTCTCCCCAGACAGTTGAAGAAGATCCCGTTACGCTGCTAGTTTGGGAAGCCAACTCATCTTGCTCTCACAATTGCGTCGATGATACTTTTCCATTTGATGAAGCTATCCTGGAAGCCATGTGTGGTAGTGAGAGGCCTTGGGAAGATATGAATCATCGATCTTATTTCCTTACCAACCTTGAGCTCATTGAGCAGGAGGACTTTAGGATGACTCTAGCTGAGATGGTTGGCCGCCCTGTGGCTCTTTTGCAGTCGCATGATGTTTTCTTGGAGGGAAATATGGCCAATATTTCCCCAACCACTTTGATCAACATCTCTCGCACTCCCAGAAAGATTGAGAATGTTTACGTCGGTGACGATTGCACTCCTGAGGAGATTGCAATTTACACTGATTTGTTTACTGAACTCCGGGAAGCTTTCGCCTAGTCATATGAGGAGATGCTAGGAATAGACCCCCACATTGTCGAACAGGAGATTAAAACGTATCCCGATGTTAAACTGGTTCGACAATGCTTACGTGCTGTGAACCCTAAGAAGGCAACTAATATTAAGGCAGAGGTGGAGAAACTGCTCAAAGCTGGTTTCATCTACCCCGTTCCTCTTACCGAATGGGTGTCAAATCTCATTCTTGTGGATAAGAAGTAGGGAACGATCCATGTATGCACTGATTTTAGAGATTTGAACCATGCATGTCCGAAAGACAACTTCCCCACACCATTCATTGATCAAATATTGAATGCTTGTGCGGGAAGTGATATTTTTTCATTCATGGACGGATTCTTGGGTTATAATCAGATTCAAATCAAACCCACGGACCAACATAAAACGACATTTATTTATCCATGGGAAACTTTTGCATACCAGAAAATGCCCTTCGGCCTCAAGAATGCCGGAGCTACTTTTCAGCGAGCAATGACCTATGCATTTCACGATCTTAAGAAGATTATGGAAGTTTTCTTGGCTGATCTTGCTGGCCATTCTCGCAAGAGAGTGGACCACCCCAAGCACCTCCGTATGATTCTCGAATGATGTATCCACTAAAAAATTTGATTGAATCCGAACAAATGCATCTTCGCTGTTAGGATTGGTCGCCTTCTAGGATTCATAGTTTCGAAAGAGGGTATTAGAGTCGATCCTCTCAAAGTTGAGGCAATACTTTAGTTTCCTCCTCCGCGTAATCTGTTTCAACTTTAGAGCCTCCAAGGGAGAGATACTTTTCTGCGTTGGTTCATAGTTGACTATGCCATTCTTACTAAAGGTTTCGCATGCCTATTGAAGAAAGACACACCTTTTATCTGGGATGAGCGAGCCCAGCAGTCTTTCGACGCCCTTAAGAAAGCTTTGGTATCAACCCCCATGCTTTGTCCACCGGACTTTACACGAGATTTCATTCTTTATGTGGTCGCGTCTCAAGAGACTATTGGCATGGTCTTGGTTCAGGTAGATGATGCACTTGTCGAGCATGTTATCTATTATCTAGCCAAAATTTAGTAGACGCTGAACTAAGGTACACCCACGTAGAAAAGCTGGCACTTGCGACTGTTCACGCAGTCCAGCGGTTACGACATTACATTGTGCTTCGAACAACCACTGTTGTAGCTCATATCAATCCATTTCAGTTCATGCTATCACGATGCCTTATTGGGGGTAAGTATAATAAATGGATTGTGATCCTTCAGGAATTTGATCTCGAGTTTGCTTCTGCAAAGTCGGTGAAATCATTAGTGTTCGCTGATCTTATGTCGGACCTTCCACGGCTTGATGAGGAAGTGATTCATGAAGATTCCTTTGTGGATGAACACCTATTTCTTATCTTGACCGAGGACCCTTGGTATGGGGATATCATTAGATATCTCCAAACTTTGAAGTTTCCTCCGCATTATTCACGAGACGAGCAACGACGTGTGAGACATCACGCTAAATATTATACTATTGTCGGTGACACTTTGTATTGTCGAGGAAAGGATTCCATTCTCTGTCATTGTTTGACTCACGAACAAGCGGAATGGGTACTTAATGATTTCCATGCGGGGGTGTGTGGCGGTCACTTATCCGGGCTTGCTACAGCCCAGTGTATTATGAGAGCAGGTTATTTTTGGTCTACTATATTTAAAGATTGTATTAACGCTGTGAAGAGATGTCACCCTTGCCAGGTGTTTTCTTGGAACATACACTCGCATCCAATGCCCCTCCATCCGGTCGTCACAGTCGGTCCCTTCACTAAGTGGGGGGTAGATTTCATGGATTGCAAACTAGCTTCGGCTAGGGGGCATCATCATATTATTGTGGCCGTGGATTATTTTTCCAAATGGGCTGAGGCCATGCCTATCGTTAAAGCCGATGGTGCTACTGCAGCCCATTTCGTGTTCAACCAGATTATCACTCAATTCGGTATCCCAAAAGAGATTGTCACTGACCATGGCAGTCACTTTCAAAATAAGATGATGGAGGATTTGTCTCTTAAGCTTGGGTTTCATTAGGAACACTCGTCTTCCTACTATCCTCAAGCGAATGGTCAGGTTGAAGCAGTCAATAAGTCTTTGAAGACCATTCTCCAACAAACCATCCAACAAAGCAAGACCAATTGGCATATCATGTTATATCCTGCTTTGTGGGCTTATCGAACCGCAGTTAAGACTGCCACCGGGTTCTCACCGTTCTAGTTAGTTAATGGTGTGGAGTCACTTTTACTGATTGAATGCGAGATTCCTTCGCTCAATCTAGCCATAGAGATCCTCCCTGATACGATGGAGATTGAGCAACATTTAGTACACCTTGAGCAACTTGACGAGCACCGTCGAAATGTCGATGTGGCCATTGATGTTAACAAGCGTCATGTCAAGGTTCAATATGATAGGTCTATCCATCCCCGACAATATGCTAAAGGTGACTTGGTACTCTTGTATGACCAGGCTAAAGAACCCCTGGGGGTAGGAAAGTTCAATCCCATGTGGCACAGTCCTTACGTTGTGAGACGTGTCCTGGAAAAAGGAGCTTATGAGTTAGAGGATTACGAGGGAGTTGTCTTGAAGGAGCCTAGAAATGGGCTCTACCTCAAGCAGTATTATGCTTGAACCTCTGGTTCAGGATGATACTTTTGTACACTATTGTATAGTTTTTCTGTACATAGTCTAGGTTTCATTTTTGGTTGTCGGGTCTGCTGATTAGCCTCTGTTTGATTGACAGATGTCAGTGGGATGTCCTACATTCTTAGGTTTCATGGATGGTGCTAGTCGACATACGCAGAAGATTGCTTTTGCTGCCTGGGTTATCTTTTCACCTGACCATCTAGTTGTGTCCTCAAGAGGTGCTTGTCTCAGTCCTACATCGAACAATGTGGCTGAGTATAGTGTCGTTGTTAAGCTACTTCGAGATGCCATTTCACATGAAATCCAGTCTATATAAGTCCGCCTGGATTCACAACTACTGTGTCTCAACTGAATGGGCAGTACCATGTACGAGACCCTACATTACTACGGATATTCCTTAAGGTATGACTCTTGGAGAGACATTTTGTTTCCATTACATATATTCACATTCCAAGAAGTCATAATTATATATCTGATGCATACGCTAACTATGTATTAGATTGGCATTTGTCACATTCATCATGAAGCACATAAATACAAAGACATTCATACATTTGTACCATACACACATATAGTAGAACCAAGAACCAAAGTTGTATATATATATAAATATGTCCAAAAATGGTAGTGTCATACAAGACTGGAGCCCATAGCCCTCAAAAATATACATACCGGTACAAAAAATGATGAGACCCTAGGATATCTACTCCCTCCGATAGTACTGTACTGCGTTAGCTGCACCTACTCACCAGGAACACCCACCACTTGGCGCTGCATAGCCTCCGGTAGTCGGGATACCTCTATCAGTGGTACTAGGGAAACCATCCATGATATGTTGCACCACAACGTCTGTAGTGTGCGCCCTGCTGCAGCATTTGCTGCCACCTCATCTCTACCCCGACGACCATGTCTCGGGAAGCCCTCGGGTCTCACTGGGCCTTTGTCTGTGAGCAAACAATCACCCATTAGCACATGATATTACCACCAAAAATATTTTTTGCATTCTAACTATCATAAAAAAATCCATAAAAATTTAAAAACACAAAACCAAAAGAGTACTCATCGATGTCTCTGAACGCTGTACCTGGTGGGAGTGGCATGTCACAGTCCTGTGTGAAGTTTATCCCCGCATAGGGGTAGTCCTCGATAGCAATCACCTGCCGGTTCCACCAGTGGAAGAACTCCTCAGTATATGGTGACGCCAGACAGCCACCACCCTGTCGTGTCAGTATCTCAGCCCATTGGGTCAGGGTTGGATCTCGAAAACTGTGAGGAGGGACATCTACCCTCGGGCTATGTCCCGACATCCTCTCAAAGAAGAAACTACAGAGGATGCTACCATACCCAAATTTTTGGGCCTTCCCCTCTTTGCATTCCGTCAGTTGTGTCTTCATAGACACTAGCAGAGTAGTACACCAATCGAATATAGTAGGCTGCAAGCATTGTGATGCATAGAATATCACTGGTCTGGATGCCCGATGTAGTTCTTTGGATCCCGTGATCCACACCAGAGTTGCCACTATGATCTTTGTGCTCAAGTCTGTTATGAGATTGACTAGAACCTAAATTCCCACTGGTCATGTGTTGACGGGACAGTACCGTACTATGTAGTCTTGCACAGTGATCCCACCACCCACGGTCCGTGATCGAAGACTAGCCACTTACCCTCTACGAGACAAACCGGTAATGAAATAGATATCCTCTACTTCCAGTGTCAGTGTTTACCCATTGAGGATGAAGTGTTGAGCATCCACATCCCAGTAGTTGATCAAATCATGGAGTAGTAGGTTTTGGGTCCTTAAGCCCCCGAGACTCCAGTATTTATATAAGCCACATGCTTGCAGTGCTTGTTGTGCTTGCAAATAATTGCACATGGCCTCATCTACCTGGTCATGCTCTCTCTCCCTCCACTCTAGAACCATCCTGGAGTGCAAAGCAAGAGATTTTTAGTCATTTTCATGCTTAAAAACTTCTTCACAGCCTTACCCACGAGCTATATTATAGACAGGTGTGGGTAGACGCAGGCAGTCAGTTTTTTGACTGTGCGTTTGATGCCCTACCTGCAACCTACATACTTACAGCCCACAAGTAGCGCCGAAGCCATTTAGGGCTTGGCCAAAAAAAATAACCCACTAACCAAAATTGAAATAAAAGCACTTAAATGAAAGGTATGGCAGTGACAACTAACCTGCTCCAAACGGTTCGCTGAACGGTTGCTCGTAGCTCCCACGATCGATGCTTGAAATTTCAGGTGCAAACTTACCACTCAACTCCAAAATGGTGAATAGTGCAAATGAATTGAAAATTATTAAATTTTGTTACTATTTATAATTTTCTGGACCCACTTTTCTATAGTTTTGTCCATTTTGGGCCGTTATGAACTAATATCGTGTCATGGAGTAATGTTTTTTCAACAGATTTCCTTGGCAAGAGTTGTTCCGATTCATTTCACACCTACGAAAGGTATGTTTCACACCTGGAATATAGGTTAGATGCCATTTCCACATGCATTATGCATTTGACCTGTTGACCATTTTCATAAACCCTAGGTGCGACCCCACTTCGTGACTGACACGGAACCTTCACACTATTATAGAAGTGTCGTCATGTGGCGGTAGGGCTTTCCCAAACATGGGTACCCTAGTTAGAACCCCCTTATGCATTTTGGTGCCCATGTCGTTGTTTTTCCTCAGGATTGGGAGTCCTCTGTATTCATGCCATGATGTTGCGATAAAGACTCATACTCTACTTTGTCTTATGCTGGCCATCTCCCTTAAGGACTCCCCTAAGTTATATCATGTTGTGATTGCATTGCATCATCCTGCTTGCTGCTTGAGCCTTGTGTCAGCTCCCGCTTTCTCAATTGTTAGCCTGGTGCCTGAGCACTTTCCCTGTCGAGCCCTGCAGAGCTTATATATTTTCCCTTCACAATTTGATGACCCTTTTGACCTCGAGGGAACACACCCCTGAGTGTCCACATCATGCACGCACTTCCTTGCATTGAGCATAGGTATGTTCCACTTCTTGGGACTAGTCTGCTAGCTATTTGACACTCGTTCCATCACTTGTACTATAAGCAATTTTATTCTTTTTCAATCTTTTCCCAAATATGAAAAAGACAAAAAAAATCAAATATTCCAAAAAGCCGGATGGGATTATGGTCATTGTTTATTGTTGGCAGCTGTTGCGTAGCCTTTGAACAGAGCATTCATTCCACTCCATACATTATGAGTCGGGACTATAGTTGGGCCTTAGGAGCTATACTTGTTTCTCAGTTTTCTCCACTGATTGGTTAAGCTTCCAGTCATTATGGAGCCCTCTGTAATGCCTCCTGCATTGCACAGTTTATGTCGAGTTTATGCTACCTGAGTCTATCCATTTGCTCATGCTCTTGTTCAAAGGAAGTCCTAAAACCAGTGTTGGCCACTCCTCAGATATCTTGACTATTGCATGTCGGCCATCCTTATTGAGTTAGTCCGTTTCACCTGATATCTTCCAAATCTTTCAGCATTGCTGATACCTCATGCTGGTTGATGGGGGATGCCTTAATGCCCTCCTTCTAGCGAGTCTCATTCCGTTGACCTTAACTCATTTATTCCGATACTTGAGGCTTAGAGTTCGGTTGAGTACCTTGAGGCTTGTAGTCATTAGTGGCAGGTTCTATCACCATCGATAGTTTTGGGAGTACATCAATGTCCCCTGATCGATGGATTCATCCTAGTGTTCGACTTCAACCCATTTATTCACACTCTAATGATTGTGCTCTGTGCCTTGATGCCCATTTTCATTATCGGTGGGTCATCTTGCATCTGTTAACGGTATACATCAACGACCGATAATCAAACGATGTCTCATCAGGTTCTGACCCCAACTCCTTTATTCACTTGATGGGAATTGCACTGTCAAAGACTTGTGTAGAAGACCCCAGGCGATTGTGGCATTCAGTATGCTACATATGACTTTGACTTTACATCTGAGATATCACCTCTTAGATTTCAGCAGTTTGTACCTCCAATTTGCACCAGTTGTCTTCTTTTCAGCAGAAGACCATATCTTACTGTAGAGGGATCATGGCTATGATCACTTATGACATGTATCTACTTATGTACTACCTATTCATGGCCATTGTATCAGATTGTTGTACTATACCGACATGTATTCAGAGATACTATTGTATTATGACGAGTGATCCGTTCTTTCCACTTGTGTCTCCATCACTCCACTTCTGAGTTTTATAATGTATTTCGGCCATCGTAGCACATTTCAGTCTCTGACCTCACACATTAGGGGGCATCTGTTATACATAAATCTTCCATCCTGTGAGCAACAACATTCTTTGGCTTGTAGGATCCATTTCAGTGACTCAGATCCATTTTCATCCTTCAGTGATACTAGTTTATCCTATTTTTGTTCCTACCCACATGTTGCATCACTATAGCATGCGTACCCGCGAGTTGCATCCCTATAGCCCGCGGGTATCAAGTAAAATGGTAAAAACCACTATTTTATTACTTTTTACTCCCAAAAAGCGGTCATTGGGTGACCTTTGGCTCTCCATCTACCCGAGTAACGTCTCGATGAGTCCTTTCACCTACCTTTGAGAGGACTATATATTGAGCACATATGGCTTATGGACGGGAGGAGGAAGAGAATAGTAAAGGCACTCTAGTGGATTTTTTCTCTATCTTGAGTCTGCACTCATTGATCCTTGTAGTTGTGAACCAGTTATGTTCACCTTCCAAACTCCTTTCTAGTTTGAGTTTGCCATTCATGGAGGATTGAAGTGGTGGATGCACAAGTGGATTGATCTAGATCTTGGTTCAGATTGGTTGTCGGCAAGAGGTCGTATCACTTTGTACTTCTTCTTGTTCATTAATAGAAACACTCATGTTCTTGTCTATTCATGGTGTGAATGTCATTTATTATACATTGGGTTGCATTTGCTTATGATATTATGGACCATTGTTATTGATGATGTTAATGTTATTTATATATCACATGCACTTGTTAGATATTTGCTGTCAACACTAACTTGCATATTACAAGTGCTTGGATGTGCGCGGATTGAAATCTCCAATGGGGATCTACATCAAACATTGGATTGAGGTTGGTTACATTTCTCCATTGTTTTAACATTGTCATTTATAATAGCATTGTTTTGAGAATTGAGTAGATTTCTGTAGTCATCTGTCTGTTGTGGTATTCCCAAGCCATAGTGAGTTTTCTCCAATACAGGATCGAACCTTTTGATTGGGCAGAAGGGTGGGCTTCATCAAACCCTAGTTCGGGATCCTATCCAGAAGATCCAAAAGTTTTGAAGGAAATTTTGAGGGGTCAAATTTTTGGAGATTTCAAAATTGAAGTGTGCTAGTTTGATCAGCTCAGCAAGACACATCCTTCCATCCATTCAGAAGTGTGAAAGTCAAAGATTGAATTTTTAGGGTTTCTCTAACAAACCCTAATCAAGCTCCAGATCAAGTTTCAAGGGAAGTTGAGGCTAAGGCCTTACATAGGAAGACTACAAGAAGTCTCAATAGGTATGACTTAAGGAGGTTCACGTATGTCTTGAAATTTGATTCCTGATTAAGTTCATAATATGTTTGTCTTCATATTATTTATTAGTACAATCTTGATTAATGTTAGAATTGTCTTATCACCCTAGTAACAGTATGAATGCATGTGAATGATAGAATACATTCATTGATTAGGGCTATATGATTGTACTAATGAACTGTGGTGTTGTATGAGGTTGATGTTGTCTGCTAACAAGATACAGGTACATCACGAAAGACAAATCAAGTTCCATGACCATGACAACATGAAGACAAAGACTCATCCATAATATTTGTTCTACTTACGAGGTATGTATGTAGCTAGGGTTTTACCCCTAGATTGTGCAAATGAGCACCTACTAAGGAGAATGGACTCCTTAGTAGCAGTTCAGTAAATGGAAATAATTAAGCTAAAACGGAAATAGAACCTACTCTAAAACATGTGCATGAAAAATAAACAACAATTTGTAAACAAGGGTTTTGTATTGATATTACCTTCAATGTGAAGGTTGATGAAGCTCCTTGCAATGTCCAAGAGGGTTGCTCCAAGCTCCAATGTGCTCCTTCTCTTTCTCCAATGGTGGAAATGGGCCAAAAGGGGCTCTCAAGGTGAAAGTAGTTCAATGGTGAACTAGGGTTTTGAGAGAGATTTTGGCAGAGTAAGGGTATACTTGATTGTGGATGTGAAATAAGGGATCTCCATCACCTATTTATAGTTTTTTGGTGGTGGAGTGCTGACCCATGGTTTTAGGAAACACATGGTTTAGGGCAGCTGTATAGGGTTTTTTCCTCCTTTTCCTCATTATTTTATATTTTTTATTCCCTTTTTAGGGGGTTTTTGCTATTTTAGAGGAATTTTGGATATTTTTGGAGGAAAAGGGGGTTTTTTAGCCTTTTTGAGGCTATTTTAAGGGTTTTGTGGCCTTTTGGAGGCATTTTAGGCCTTTTGGAGGCTTTTTAGTGAGATTTTTTGGGTTTTTAAGGGAAATATGGTAGGAAAATAGACAAATGAGCCATGTAATGTGGTAGATGAGGTAGTGAACACTTTTTGGGTGTTAACAGATTGCCCCCTGATGTGCGAGGGAAGGAGCTCATCGTATGGCCGATGGACATCATAAGTCATGAATGGTTTTCCTGGGGTGTGGAGAGAAGAGAAGAAACAAACTGAAGCCCGGAACAACGATCCCGAACAACTGCAAGAACTAAAAGTACATAACCTCAATAATGGATGAGGACTCATCTGATCATATGGACGAGGCGGGCATTCCCATGCTCGTATCAGGATATAACATAACAATAACAATGGGGTCTGAAAAATGGGGACCTGAAATATACATGACCTCAAATAATGACTGAGGAATAATCTCAATATATGGATGAGGCGGGCATACCCATGCTCGTATCAAGATACATAAAAAGAACTGTAAGGCCCGAAAAGGGGGACCTATAAATACATAGATAACCACTGTGTACATCATAAGTGTCCAGAGGGGACACAAAATCTGGGACATACTGCTGGGATGATCATGTGTGGACTGAAGAACTGGTGCACTGGAACATCAACAGTGCTGCTGACTGGGGGTACCAGAGGAACTGATGAGCTGCTGGATCATAATGACTGGGAGCAGAAACTTCGGTGGTACACTGAGCTGGAACTGATACACTAGAAAAATCAACAGTGCTACTGAGTGTGGTACCAAAGGAACTGATGAGCTGCTGGCTTAGAGTGACAAGGGGTACACTCGCAATGGTACACTGAACTGGAACTGATCTGGGTACTCAAGGAAGCATATAACTGGATGGCTTCCGAATACAATTGCCAACGCATCCCGGACATCCACGGGAACATATAACTGGGTGTTCCGAAGTGACTCACCAATGTGCTAGAGTCGGGGGAAATCTAGGGTCTTCGACTAAAAACTGATGGGATATAATCCTACGCGATCCTCAACGATGCGATCAAGGTGCTGAAGTCGAGCATGTGAGGAACAACCACTCGGAGAGGCAATGATGTCTCCTCTCAAAATGATCCATAGGCACTTACCAAAGATGGTGATAAGTCCAAGGCGTAGGGACCTCTGGGCCTATCCTATGGAATGGAGGAGCTATCGTCGACAGAGGGAGACCTACAACTATCAAGGCAATGATGTTTCCTTAACAGGAGCGCGAGGTGAAGAACTGAAATGTTATAGTACTGATGGCAGGACTGACAAACTATGGAGGGACAACTGGGCAAGTAGAGTGGGTGGACTCAAACTTTCGTTGTTCAGAGTATGATAATGGGGATGATCTGGCAGCATATGAAACTGACTGAGGGGGATCATAGCTGTATTGGATATAAGAGGGTGACTGGTCTGAGGGAGACTCAAACTGGTATAAAATGGCAGGAGACTGCAGAATACTCTGAACAAAGGTGACCTGATTGGGGGTACTGCCGAGATGATCGATCATAGTGCCAGGAGGCACGGGAGGAGACTTCTTCATGGGTTAAGGAACTAGAAGAAGTGTGTGTAAAATGGTACTGTCGTGTGGATTTTACGAGCCCAGGACATTTCATGCTCGTGGTTGCTTTCAATTTTAAGGAGTCTGAAAGCGATAAGGAGACTCTGAAGTAATGGAATGGTACTGTCGTGTGGATTTAACGAGCCCAGGACAGTTCATGCTCGTGGTTGCTTTCAATTTTAGAGAGTCTAAAAGAAAATAAGAAGACTCCAGGGGGTTTCTTTTTCGTAGATTTAGTCTCCAAGGCCCAAAGAAGCATAAAAGGATGCAATGAAGAACTCTTCTAGCCGGTGTGACTAGAGTATTCCTTTTTTGTAATTAGTCTACCAGGTCTGGAAAAGGGTTAAACTTATACCAGATAGATGCCCTTTCAGGTACTTTAATGAGCATGAAAGGAAGCAAGATTGCTCGGCGATCTTTTTATTCTTTTTAGGAGTCAGAAAAGAGCTTAACGGAAACTCCCTAAGTGCCTTTTTCGTAAAGGACTTGTCTAGGAAGATACGGTCGTCTAGTTTGATCTTGCATAAGCTACAGCGTCTACGCTACTCATGAATGTGGTCCGTAATATGGGTAGCTGTGTTTTGTCTGCAGGATAGGAGGATCTCAACGCCTGCGTCATAGCGGACAGGCAATTGGAAGAACTGCAGGAAGGTCGAGGCAAGGGAAGCAAAGGTGGCATGGGTCCCATGAGGTTGCTCGATATACCACTTGGCTGCAGAGCCAGTGAAGGTGCGCTGTAAGAGGCGGAGGCGAACAGAGTCGTCCACTATGGAGTTGGAGGAACACCATAGGTGGAAAGACATGATATGGTTTTGTGGGTCCTCACCGGCCTTGCCCTCGAACTTAGGGATATCAGAGGGGAGCTTGGTAGGCATATGAGGCCACTTAGGGTCGTGTCGAATAGGATCGTTGGTCAATCTGGCTAGGTCAGGTAGATTGAGGCTAGCCATGAATGGAAAACTGGAAGAAGGATGTGACACAGTAGTGGGTTGGACCAAGTTGGGGCCAATGCCCCCAAGTGGAGGGACAGGATTGAGAATGTTGCCCCCAAGTGGGGGAACTAGGGTAGTATAGGATGGGCCTGCGCCACCATGGGTGGTGTGAGTCACTGGTGGAGTGGAGGGATGTATGCCAGCTACGGGAATGGGAATGGTGACCGGGATGGTGGATGTGGCCCCCATCGAGGGCATTCCCAAAGCAAGTGTGGTAACTGGTGTAGTGGTGGATGTGCCACCAATGGTCCCTACAACGAAAGGAGTGGAAGTCATGCCAGCCATGGGGCTAGTAGGGGAAGTGTAAATAGGGTTCTGAGACTCTTCGTCAGAATCGGAGGTAAAGTAGGGAGCGTCAATATCTGGTGATGGAGTTCTATGTCGCTGACGAGTGGATTCAAGTGACAAGGCTCTAGATCTGTGATGAGTGGTATCAACGGATGATGATCGGAATCTATGACGGGTGGTGTCAAGAGGACCGTGCTGTGGGGGCTCGCCCTTGAGGCACCGAGAATGTCTCGGGGACTCAATGGTGACAGATGGTGTCAAATCTATATGGGTTGAGGTGAGTAGAAAAATAGCTCAAAAAAGCCTAATGCAACCGAGTGTGCAGAAGGAGAGCTAAAAAACAAGGCACTCAGGCCAAAAACCAACTCAAAACACCCACTGCAACAGCTGTGCTACAATAGGTGGAGTATCAACAAAGATGGTCAGAATACCAACAAGCAGCAGGTTTCCTAAAAATAAAAAATGGTGGACTCACTAGACCAAAGGGAGGTAAGGGAGCATGCAGACACCTAACTAAAAGTATTCTGACTCAACTAAACATATCCTCTACAAGGTGATGAAATCCAAGTCAGACAATATGAGTAGAAAAGCCAAGTGGCTATGATATCCCCCTACCGGGAGGGACACCGAGTAGTCAATCCTAGAAGAATGGCAACTAAGATACCCCGTTCATGACACGTCCAGAAAGGTGAATCTGCCGTTTAGTTCGTTTACCGCAATACCCCTATACAGGGATATCCCACGAACCGCGAAAGGTAGCCCTTCGGTTACTGAATGGAGTGTGGTATTCCACTCAGGCCTCCGGAACCAGTTTCCCGACTTCAACCCTCCTAAGGGAGAGGCCCTCTGATAAACTGGTCGTGACCGTGCCAAAAAGTACTAGGGGATTTTGGTTCCCTATTTGGACAACAACTATGTCTCAAGTGTAAGTGACCGAGGGGTGTTATTGGAAGCCTATCCCCCCGACCCTACCTAACTACAAAGATTCTTTTGTGTTCCCCAAGTGGGGTTAAAATGTTGGTTTAGTTAGGTACTTTTTAAGGCTCACTTGAATTATGTGATAGAGTGTGTGCTCGTGAGGTTATGAACCCAAAATAGAAGTGCCACAAGGGGGGGCAACTTCTTAACTATCAATAATGCTGGAATTGAAACTTTAACTTGCAAAATTTTCTGAATTAAAAATACTGAAATTTTAAAAAGATTCTGTAAAGGGAATAGAAATTATGTTGCAGAAAGGATGTAAGGAAGTGGGGCTGCAGGTAGGACAGAGGGCTGTTCAGATGCAGATAATATTGCAACAAAAGGGGCTGGGCTCAAATTAGGAAAAATGCAGAAATCAGAGCGCGGGTCTCTGGCGAATTTGAACAGGCAGACCGCGGGTTTGAAGGAAACAGACGCGGTCAGGTCACGGTTTTTGGGCCAACAGAGGCAGTCGGGACGCAGGAAACAGGAAAAAAGACATAGTCAGGTCGCGGCAAAAAGGCTAACAGACGCAGTCGAAACGCAGGAAAGGGGATGAAAGCCGCAGTCGAGACGCGGGAAAATGGCCGACAGGCGCAGTCAGATCGCAGCAAACAGGTTGATTAGCCACGGTCGGATCGCAAGTAACAGACTTGAATCCGCCGGCAGGGCGTCGAAAACAGTCTGAGAGCCGCAGTCGGGTCACAGGTAAAGGCCTGAAAGACACGGTCGGGACGCAACTGTAGAGGGAAAAAACGCGGTGTACGGCGGCCGAAAGGGACAACCGAAAGGAAATTTTATTTTTTTTGTTTAAAACGGATACCAGAAATTCAAAATCTAGGGGAGTCACCAAAACTGTAGCTAGGATTTTACCCCTAGCTTGTGCAAATGAGCACCTACTAAGGAGAATGGACTCATTAGTAGCAGTTCAGTAAATGGAAATAATTAAGCTAAAACAGAAATAGAACCTACTCTAAAACATGTGCATGAAAAATAAACAACAATTTGTAAACAAGGGTTTTGTATTGATATTACCTTCAATGTGAAGGTTGATGAAGCTCCTTGCAATGTCCAAGAGGGTTGCTCCAAGCTCCAATGTGCTCCTTCTCTTTCTCCAATGGTGGAAATGGGCCAAAAGGGGCTCTCAAGGTGAAAGTAGTTCAATGGTGAACTAGGGTTTCGAGAGAGATTTTGGCAGAGTAAGGGTATACTTGATTGTGGATGTGAAATAAGGGATCTCCATCACCTATTTATAGTTTTTTGGTGGTGGAGTGCTGACCCATGGTTTTAGGAAACACATGGTTTAGGGCAGCTGTATAGGGTTTTTTCCTCCTTTTCCTCATTATTTTATATTTTTTATTCCCTTTTTAGGGGGTTTTTGCTATTTTTAGAGGAATTTTGGATATTTTTGGAGGAAAAATGGGTTTTTTAGCCTTTTTGAGGCTATTTTAAGGGTTTTGTGGCCTTTTGGAGGCATTTTAGGCCTTTTGGAGGCTTTTTAGTGAGAGTTTTTGGGTTTTTAAGGGAAATATGGTAGGAAAATGGACAAATGAGCCATGTAATGTGGTAGATGAGGTAGTGAACACTTTTTGGGTGTTAACAATGTATGACTTTGTTATATTATGCTTAACCTATGAGATATGCAGGTTCTAGCACAGGATCTCTAAATCATTGAAGAGAACAAAGAAGATATTGTTTAGGTATGTTAGACATAACTAAGCAGGTATACTAATCCAAGTATGTTTTCCTATATTAAGTTAGAATCTTACCTTTGTTAGGATCCCTTATATAAGTATACTTGGTATGATTGGTTATGCTTATTCATAAAGCTAGTAATCAAGGGTTTATGCATATTATGTCTCTTATCTTGATTGATGATTTAACTAACCAGAAGAGTCCTATGGTCAAACAAGAATATGCATGAGTAAAAGAAGACTTTCCTGAAACCTTGAATACTAATGTTTATTATCTATGATCATGACTATACATATTCAAGATTATTTAGAATTATAATGTTTTGATAATATTGAGAATATACTAATGAATGTATGTTTGTGTATGAGATCATGAGGATGACACTAGTGCACACTTGAGCATGCACAGTGGTACATAATGAATAGAAGTTCAAAATACATATAGAAGATCAAGCGAGAGACAACCACACAAACATAAAAGATAAGTATTTGAGTTGTTATTTGAAATAGTTAATGATATTGCTTGTAATAGTTGTATACATATTTGTATTCCTAGAATATATCATGCTGAGTGTAAACATTCATATAGCATTGAATAGTATACTACTAATATGCATATGATCGGTAAATTGGACAAACATTCCATTTTTGCTTGTGTAGAATGAAACCTCTTTGCTGACATGCTGAGAGTTGTGAACACTCTTGATAGTATGTTCTGGTAGAGATGGAAGGCATCTAGATAGCCACTGTATGCATACAGGATATGGAAAAGTGTCGTGCCAAAGTATTGGTCAACATAGTTGCATAAATATGTAAATGATATTTGTATGCATAATAGGTTATTATGTCAACATGATCTCATGATTATGAAGTATTACTAATCATGTACTTAATTTTGATTTGTAGGAAAGATCATGAAGAATGATCAACACCGAACAAGTGATGGATGTTCAACAAGAAGATTTACAAATCAAACAAAATATAGAAGGCTCGTGGCTAGAAGATTCTCTTAGAAAGAGGAAGAGAATCATGATGAGATGTTTGCTCCAAGTGGCTAGATAAGACCATTCTCTTAATGGTGTAATTAAAGAAGAAGTGTGAATCAAGTTCTGTATGGGTACCCAGGATCGATAGTCAACTGATGAGCTTAATGATCACCATGGGTGATGTGGATCTCAACCTTTGCTACAAGGTTGAATATGGTTTCTATACACAGATGACATGGATGCAAGAAGGAACTCACCACAGAGTTCAACTGATATTGAGGCTCATATCAGTAGACCCATCTGACGAGAGATGGCACAGATAGATGGCTACAGAAATGAAAAATGAAAGATCTCAGATTGATGCATTACTTCCTAGGTCTGGAAGTATGGCAAGGCTCAGAAGGAATCTTTCTCAACCAGGGAAAGTATGCCGAGAAATCTTGAGAAGAATTGACATGTTGGAATGTGAAGCCATGGCCACTCTCATGGGCTCCGACTTGAAGCTATTAGCGAATGACTCATCAGAGTTAGTGTATATAACTCTGTACAGACAAATTATTGGGTCATTGATGTATCTAACAAATACTAGGTCAGATATATGCTTTGCTGTGAACACCTTGAGTTAGTATCTAGTGGAAACTAGATGTGTTCACCTGATAGTTGCAAAGCATGTGATGAGGTACCTAAAGGATACGATAGACTTTGATCTATGCTATCTTGGAGATCATGACTTCAGATGGCTACACAGATGTTGATTGGGAATAAAGTGTATCAGACAGGAAGAACACATCGAGATGATGTTATTGTCTGGGATCAGCCACGATCTCGTGGTTTAGCTGGAAGCAGTCTAGTGTGGCTTTCAGCACAAGCGAAATATATGGCTGGTTGCTTTGCTAGTTGTGAAGCAATATGGCTTCTGGATTGTTTGACTTGGAGATAGACCCAACTGTGATCCTATGTGACAAAGAGAGTTGTATCAAGATGGCAGAGAATCCAGTGTTCCATGATATGGCGCAGAAAGGAACTATAAAGTTTGAATTTGTAACAAGTTGCCGATGTAATAACCAAACCTCTACCTCAAGTGAACAAGTTACTGATGTACTAACCAAACCTCTACCTCAAGTAAAGTTTGAGTATTTTTTGAGACAAGTTTGGTAGGACCCTCCTCGAGAGGGGGAGTGATGTGGTCACTTATGATGAGATTGCCTGCATCAACAGTGAGGTTGATGATGTGGATACCTATATTGATGATGCCGACAGAGAGTTTGGTGGATGTTCCTTAGACAGGGTCTATGTTGACAAGGGGATTGCATCATCCTTGAACACATGTTCTAAATTGATCCATAGACATATGTCTCCGAGAATGAAGTCCTTAGTGGACAAGTGGGGATTTTATCGTCCCTAGAATTAGGTCCCTTGAATTGATCCGTAGACGTATGGTCTCTGAGAATGAAGTCCTTGATGTACATGAGTGAGGATTAAGTCATCCTTGGACATATTCCTAAATGTACGGAGTGAGGATTAAGTCATCCTTGGACATAGTCCTAAATGTACGGGAAGAGGATTAAGTCATCCTTGGACATAGTCCTAAATGTACGGAGTGAGGATTAAGTCATCCTTGGACATAGTCCTAAATGTATGGGAAGAGGATTAAGTCATCCTTGGACATAGTCCTAAATGTACGGGAGTGAGGATTAAGTCATCCTTGGACATAGTCCTAAATGTATGGGAACAGGATTAAGTCATCCTTGGACATAGTCCTAAATATACGGGAAGAGGATTAAGTCATCCTTGGACATAGTCCTAAATGTATGGGAGTGAGGATTATGTCATCCTTGGACATAGTCCTAAATGTATGGGAAGAGGATTAAGTCATCCTTGGACATAGTCCTAAATGTACGGTGGGGATTACATCATCCTTGGACATAGTCCTAAATGTATGGTGTGGATTAAATCATCCTTGGACATAGTCCTAAATGAATGGTGTGGATTAAATCATCCTTGGACATAGTCCTAAATGAATGGTGTGGATTAATCATCCTTGGACCGTAAATCCCGTAATTATGAAAGGAAGGATAGTCTTAAACATGATTGTGATAAGATTGATCCCGTAATTCCGAAAGGAAGGATCATGTGTATTGCAGAGTATGATGCTATTTTGTATACTTGACTGATGAGGATACTTGTATTGATGAGGATACTTGTATTGATATTGATGATATGTATTGATGAGGATGCTTGTATGTATACTTGTATTGATGATATGTATACTTGTATTGATGAGGATACTTGTATTGATGATGTGTATACTTGTATTGGTGTGGATACTAATACTGATGATCTAGATGATGATGCTGCTGATTGTGATGGTATAGATGACGATGCTGCTGATCGTGATGGTATAGATGATGATGCTGCTGATTATGATGGTCTAGATGACGATGCTGCTGATCGTGATGGTCTAGATGACGATGTTGTTGATCATGATGGTCTAGATGACAATGTTGCTGATCGTGATGGTCTAGATGACGATGCTGTTGATCGTGATGATCTATATGATGATGTTGCTGATCGTGATGGTATAGATAACGATGTTGTTGATCATGATGGTCTAGATGACGATGATGATGATCGTGTGATGTCGATGGTGATGATCGTGTGATGATGATGCTGATGATCATGTGATGACGATGCTGATGATCGTGTGATGACGATGCTGATGATTGTGTGATGACGATACTGATGATCGTGTGATGATGATGTTGATGATCGTGAGGATCCAGATGTTGATGTTACTGTAGCTGTTCGAGTGCTGCAGAAGATAAAGACTCAATACTAAAGATGTTGATGTTTGAGTATTGAAGATGTTCCAATAACTGCTTGAGTTACTAATGATGTTGAGAAAGCTTCCAATGATTTATAGATGTATCGTGTATGATGTCTATGACTCCTTGCTCGTGCATATGTTGTTATAATATCCTTCTCGTTAAGGGGGAGTGTTGAAATATTGTAACTTCAAAGAATATTATATTTGTACTTTATTATTCTGGAGATGTTTCATTTCGCCGTGAAGATCTTATTGTATATCCAGAGATGTTTATTCCTCCATCGAAATGTGGTAACTTGGGTTATTAGACTTCCCTAGTGGGGGTCAGCCCTGTATGTGTTATGTGGGTCAAAGGGTTGTTAGACCACCCTAAAGGGGTCATCCCAGTCAGTTGTAGTGGGGTGTTTAACCCAGTGGTGAAGTTGGGGCCGACCTAGTTAATATAAAGTACAAGTCGGAGATGTGTATAAATAGAGGAGGTGAGTTCCTCAATATACACACACTTCCCTCACTCAGAATGTAGCGCACTTGTGGAGGAGGGGTTTGCTATGGTGGAGGAGTAGATCATGTCTTTGGTTTGCATCTTTGTATATTGTTGGTCATCTATATTGAGGAAGCTTTGCTGGGTTTTCTACCCCATGAGGGTTTCCCAGGATAAATCTGTGTCTCTTGTGTTTATGCTATGCTTGTTGTTTCTTTAGTGATCCTGTATATGCTATTATTGTGAAATGGAATGTAATGCTGCTATTTTCTGTCTTAGCATATTAAATATTAACAATTCAGAGGCTTAAAGCGGTGGAAATCCCAATATCAAGAGCAGTAGACTTATGGCTAGACAACATACTAGAAGGCTACATCACAGAATTTGTTGTGGATATGTTGAAGTGTTACAGTGCAGCAGAGGCTGATTTATTTAAAGGATTTAGAGGTAAGTACCTAAACAATCTCAATCTATACATTAAAATGTTGTTAGCAGAGAAAGGTGTCTTAAGAATGCAATAATATCCCTAGAAGCTTTAAGTTTGTAATGTTAGGTAATTTAGACAGTGATACCGAGGAAAAAATTCACACGTTAAGAAGTGGTAAAAGATTCAAGTCTAGTATTGAGAAGAGGACTAAGGAACCTGAACTTAACATCTCTATAGGAACTGAGTTACAAGTTGAGACTGATATCCAGACAGAATCTACAGTACCTACCTATCATCCCATCACTCTGCTGAATCCTCCACTTGAAAATACTGCTAATCCATAGAACAACAGTAGTAATAACACCGCATGAGCAAGTACTCAGGACATTCTAAGTAGTAGTATCCCTAACACATCACAGAACACTGCGCCTCCGAGAAGGAGAATGAAAAATGATATCAAGCTACTGATATTCAAAGGAATAGGTCTAGAAGACCTTGAGCAACATTTGTTTATTTTTGAAGCCGTTTGGAACGCTAAACAAGTCCATGACGACACTGCTAAGCAAGCACAGCTAGTCACAACATTCAGGGACAGAGCCTTGAATTGGTTTATGAAATATTCTGTTGGACAGAATAGGACCCTAGTGGATATTAAGGCTGCCCTCCTAAGAGAATTTAAAAAACCTAAGTCTGAATCACAATGTATCACAAAGATCAAAGAGATTAAGCAGAAAACAACTAAGTCAGTATGGAAATTTGACCAGAAGTTCAAAGCATTGTTAGATCAAGTGAGCTTTGACATAGCACCGCAAAAACACCAAGAGTAGTTCATAGCTGCATTGTTTCCACACATCAGACTGCCATTGATGCAACAGAAAGTTGTGTCGTAGATAGAGGCCCTAGATATTGCAATGAAACTAAAGGAT
This sequence comes from Larix kaempferi, assembly GCA_027924585.1. Classification (NCBI taxonomy): domain Eukaryota; kingdom Viridiplantae; phylum Streptophyta; class Pinopsida; order Pinales; family Pinaceae; genus Larix; species Larix kaempferi. Next base: position 3,776,692 of record BSBM01000798.1, on the reverse strand, counting down.
TCACCAGTATGAGAGACCAGCACAGGAATGGTTCAGATACAGAACCAACTAGCAAACTTGACGTTACAATTACAAGACATTAAGAAAGGGAAAGAAATTAGAGATGAAGTCTAGTGTACAAAGTGTAAAGGGGAAGGGAAACTGAAAGAGCATTGTCTAGTATTTAAAGATTACCTTGATAGTGGAGAACCAAATCGACTGAATCAGTAGCAAGGACCATGGTGTGAAATTTTTCGATGTAGAGGACATCACCCAAAATATTTCTACTTAATTCAAAAGTATGTGTGAACACCCAAGAACTTATACTGCACATTCTATAAATTAGTTGGCCATGATGATTCCAACTGTAGATCTTATGAACTAATTATGGAAAGAGAGCATGATGTTTACCGAGTTCAAGAAGAAAAGATGCATAATAATGATAATGCATAGTATGATCAAGCGCATACAGAGGACATGGTGGATTTTGAGGAAGAGGTCAGATAGTATGTCATAACGGCTCTCAGCCGTGACATCTTTCCAGAGACTGCACAAATGCTTGTACAACTTGTAAATATTGTAAGTCTTTTGATAATGTCATTGAGAAATGCCCTGTTCTGCAAGCGAAAATGCAGGAAATAAGGCAAGAGGGACAAAATCCGAATGTACAGATGAACGCAACAGAAAAGTGGAATATAGATTACAACATTCATGCTGTCATGCGGAGTGGAGCTACGACCGGTGTAGATCAAAGAGTGGATGCTTTGACTTCTGAGAATCATCAGGCTAAGAAAAAGCCTATTGAAGGGACTTGGATAAGGAAAGCAATGGAAAAAAACACCTGTTTTCAAGCTGAACAAACAAAAAGAAGTATTTGTGGAAGCAAGGGAAACTTTTAAAGAACCAACACCTGTAAATCCAAGAATCCAGTTGCGAAGTGAAACCGCAGCTGTGAAAGATATGCTAGCCTCATATGATCGATCACGCACTACAAAAGACCCGATGAGTCCTATTGTTATAGAGCTGCATGAATATGTTAAATTATGAGAATGCCTTAGCATATTTACAGAGCCTGCTGAGTAATTACGAGCAGCGCAGTATAGTAAATGAAGCACACAGAGTGGCTCATCAGATCAAGATCCATAAAAGAACTGGAAGAGAGATGATACTGAATGCACAAATCAAATATTTTGAAATGGATGAAATCATCCTTGACTTATGCTCAAGAAGTGAATGTCTTAACCAAGCAGACATGGGAACAAATGGGGAAGCCAAAATTATCATGGTCACCAATACAGTTGAGGTTATCCAATCAACAGAAGGTTATCTAATGTCCTTTTTGACATTGATGCAGTGCGAAGTAGAGCAAAATTCGAAGTGATTGAGATCGTAGATGATAGCCAACCTTATCTTGCACTATTGGGGATAGATTGGGTCATGGATAACCTTGCAATCATCAACTTGAAAAAGAAATAGATGATATTTGAAGGAAAAGACATCAAGGTCATCACACCATTAGACCCTGCACAAGGACCCAAATACATTGAACCTATCAGATAAGAATGTCGAGCTCAAGATCTGGATCATATTTACAAGATGATAGTGAATAAAGTAGACTATGTCAACCCAACCGATGATGGAACATTGAGTTGGCACTGTGACAGCTCTTGCATATCAGATTCATATGCCGGATTGGAGAACTGACAAAGCAGAATGCATGAAGTGTCAGCAAGAAGATGTGCGCAGCTAACAAGATCACTGCACTGGATTGGAACAAAGGTAAGCCCAATCCCTACTTTTGATGGCTTGACATACATCCATACATTTTTCAAGAATATCTTATAGCAGTTTCAGATGAACATAAGATAGCAGCATTGGATACATCACTGCACACTACACCTTCCAGATGGTGGGCCATGCATAAGCAGAATCTGACCACATAGGAATAGTGTAAGCTTATGATGGAAATCATATTTCTGCAAGAAACTGAGTTGGTTAAAGTGAAATTTAATGGACAAACTGATCCAAGGGATCACATAGACAATTGCAAGAAAGCATGGATAAATAGACCTCAGACAGAATGGGTTCATCTGTTTGTACACACACTAGAGAAGATTACAAAGAACTAGTATACATATGCAGAACTTCGCAGAGGAATAACAAATTGGTCTATCATGACAGTGAAATTCCAAAGAACTTTCAGCTTCGAAGATGATTGTCCAAGCATAAATGAGGCTTTACATATTATCAAAGAGAAGATATTCAAAGACATACATATACATGTTTATCAGCAACCAGAATGGGAAAAACAGATAGAGCATACCCTGGAATGTTATAACTTCACCTTATATGAAGATGGAGAGGAAGAAGGAGATGAGGATCCGCGCGATATTGACATACCTGAATAAGAGGGAGTGAGCAATGTAGAGGGACCTCCATTAGAAATTCCATATCTAAGCAGCCTTGTCAAAACAATAAAAGTTAACATTAGCAACACTGAAGAACCAAAGTTTGCATCTATTGGGGATTACTAGGATGAATAAACTATCATGCAGATCGCAAAACTCCTGCATGAGTATAAGGATTTGTTTCCAACAAATTTCTCCAAAATGAAAGGCATTTTGGGAAACTTTGGAGTCATGAGGATACCTCTCAATCCAGATGCGAATCCTATTAAGCAGAGACCTTATCGACTGAATCCCAGATACAAGGAAAGAGTGAAGACAGAGCTCGATAAGATGCTTGATGCAGGAATCATTGAGCCTGTAGAAGAATCAAAATGGATAAGCCCTATGGTTATCTAGGATAAGAAAACAAAAGGGGTAACCAGAGTCTGCGTAGACCTCAGGAAGCTCAATGATGCCTTGCTACATGACCCATTTCCTACTCCATTTACAGATGAAGTAGTAGACAATGTTGGAGGAAATGAGGCCTACTCCTTCACTGATGGATTCTTTGGATACCATTAGATCATAATTGACTCAACAGATAGACATACAACTACATTTTCTACTGAACGGGGATCATTCCAATACACAGTTATGCCATTTGGTTTGAAGAATTCATCTGCTATATTTTCAAGAGTTGTTGTTGCTGCATTCAAGGATTTTATCCATAAGTTCCTAGAAGTATACTTTCATGATTGGACTGTATTTGGTTTACTAAAGAACCATTATGAAAACCTCAGAATGATTTTATCAAAGTGTAGACAACATCAAATCTTGTTAAACTTGAAGAAATGTATTTTCTGTGTACCCTATGGTATCCTACTAGGTCACATTGTGTGTAAGCAAGGTCTAGTGGTGGATCCTATGAAGATCGCAGTCATTGTGAATCTACCAGCACCAAATTCAGTAAAGAAACTTTGCACTACACTAGGACATATAGGATACTACAGAAAGTTCATCAAGGGTTATGCCCAGATAACCGCACCAATGGAGAAACTTCTGAAGAAAGAAGTGAAGTTCATATGGACCGAAGACTGCTAGAAAGGATTGGATACATTAAAAGAGAAAATGGTCACTGGCCGATTCTCATTTTTCTAGATTGGAATAAACCATTTCACGTACATGTCGATGCTTCATCTATAGCGTTGGGCATTATGCTCGCTCAACTAGGTGAAGGAGGCATTGATCACCCTATTGCATTTTCAAGCAGAAAGCCTTCTTCAAAAGAAAAGAATTACACCACCATATAAAGAGAAGGTTTAGCTATGGCATACGCACTGCAAAAGGTCAAACACTATTTGCTAGGTGTGCACTTATGCTTGTACACTGACCATTCAGCTTTGAAGTACTTAGTTAACAAGCCAATGTTAGGGGGAAGAATATGCAGATGGTTGCTACTCTTTTAGGAGTATGACTTTGAAATTATTGTTAATATAGGGAGACTGAACCTAGGACCTAACCATCTATCTAGAATTAAGTCAGGCAAAGAACCTATGAACCTGGAAGACAATTTACCTGACGCGCAGTTATTTTCCATCCAGATCACAGATGATTATTACAAAGACATTGTAGAATTCTTGACTACAGGGTTGGCACCTATAGAATTTACTACACAGCAAAAGAAGCAGTTAGTAGTAAAAGCAACAGAATTCATCATCATCGCAAGATAGCTATACAAGTTAGGACTGTATGAAGTGTTGCGCAGATGTGTGCTAGAACATGAAAATCCATTTATATTGGCTGAGGCACATTCAGGTGTGTTTGGAGGTCACTACGCAGGAAGATCTACTACGCAGAAAATATTAAGAGCAGGATTATGGTGGCCTACACTCCACAAAGACTCAAAGGAACATTATAGAAGTTGTGATGTGTTCCAAAGCACTGAAAAACCATCGCAGAAAGATGAAATGCCATTAAGATCACAATTGACTTTACAAGCCTTTGATAAATGGGCTATTGATTTTGTGGGACTGATTAACCCACCAGGGAAGTGAACTGGTGTAAGATATATTATCACCGCTACAGACTACCTGACCATATGGGCATAAGCTAAACCAGTAAAGGACTGTAGTGCAGTTCATCTTTGAGAATATCCTTACCAGATTTGGATGCCCAAAAATCCTAATGACTGATCAAGGAACTCACTTCCTGAACAAAAAATTGAAGCACTAACTAAAGAATTTAAGATATATCATCAGAAGAGTACACCATACCATCCACAAGCTAATTGAACTATCGAAGCATTTAACAAAGTCCTGGAAAATGCACTAACCAAAGTATGTAACACAAACATAGACGATTGGGATCTATGCATACCAATTGTATTATGGGAATATAGGAAAACTTGTAAGAAACTGACAGGCCATACACCTTTTAGGTTGGCCTATGGACATGAAGTTGTGATTCCAATGGAGTATATAGTACTAAGCTAAAGAATTGTTGCGTTCACAGACATGGCAGATGAAGAGACATTGCAAGAAAGACTACTACACTTGGTTGGCTTGGAGGAAGATCGCTTCATTGCGGGATTTCACCAGCAAGAGCAGAAAGACAGAGAAAAAGCATGGCATGATCGCCACATCAAGCACAAGTCTTTTCAGGTAGGAGACCTTGTCCTTCTCTATGATAGTAAATTCATGAAGTTTCCTGGAAAATTTAAAATGCATTGGCTAGGGCCATATATTGTTATGCATGTTACTAATGGTGGCACAATTCAATTAGCCACATTGATGGGAGAAAACCTACTAGGTCTAATTAATGGAAGTAGACTAAAACCCTACAGGGATAGTCCTACTTTGCTAAGCCCTCAGTGATCATAAGAGAAAAGAATTCTAAGTATCAAGTACAGTTGAAATTGGGCACTAGAAATTGAACAGAGTCTGTACACAGTTTTGGTCCGATATGAGAAGTCTGATGAAAAGGATGCATCTACCATGCAGTTCTAGTAGAGAGTGAAGCTGCGTAGAACAAGCCAGAGAAAAAGTAGAAGCATGTAGTTGCGAAGCTCAAAATGCAGTTGCATAGATCAAATGAAACAGGATGGATGCAAAGTTCAGTAAGAATAAATATAACACTGCGTAGTTAACCATGCCGGGAGTGGTGACAACCCTTCCGCGCAATTCGATGCAACACACCAATATAGTTGTTAGAGTCGAAAAGTGACCATTATACATTGTTTTGGAAACTACATGTTTCAACATTTAAGGAGGAATCACCCATTGAAGGTGTAGTTAAGGAAGGTGTTAACACCCAAAAAGTGTTCACTACCTCATCTACCACATTATATGGCTCATTTGTCCATTTTCCTACCATATTTCCCTTAAAATCCCAAAAAATCCCATTAAAAAGCCTCCAAAAGGCCTAAAATGCCTCCAAAAGGCCACAAAACCATCAAAATAGCCTTAAAAAAGGCTAAAAAACCCCCTTTTTCCTCTAAAAATAGCAAAAACCCCTAAAAAAGGAAGAAAAAATATAAAATAATGAGGAAAAGGAGGGAAAAACCCTATACAGCTGCACAAAACCATGTGTTTCCCAAAACCATGGGTCAGCACTCCACCACCAAAAAACTATAAATAGGTGATGGAGATCCATTATTCCATATCCACAATCACAAGCACCCTTACTCTGCCAAAATCTCTCTCGAAACCCTAGTTCACCATTGAACTACTTTCACCTTGAGAGCCACTTTTGGCCCATTCCCACCATTGGAGAAGGAGAAGGAGCATATTGAAGCTTGGAGCATCCTCTCGGACATTGCAAAGGGCTTCATCAAACCTTCACATTGAAGGAAATATCAATACAAAAAAGCCATTCTTTAAATTTGATGTTTATGTTTCATGCATGTTTTAGAAGTAATTTAATTTCTGTTTTAACTTAATTATTTAGATTTACTGAACTGCTACTAAGGAGTCCATTCTCCTTAGTAGGTGCTCATTTGCACAAGCTAGGGGTAAAAACCTAGCTACAGTTTTGGCGACTCCCCTAGATTTTGAATTTCTGGTTTCATTTTTAATTTTTTCTTTTCGGCTGTCCTTTTCGGCCGCCGCATACCGCATCTTTTCCCTCTGCAGTCGTGTCCCGACCGCGCCTTTCAGGCCTTTACCTGCGATCCGACCGTGGCTCTCAGACTGCTTCCGACGCCCTGCCGGCGGATTCAAGTCTGTTACCTGCGATCCGACCGTGGCTAATCAGCCTGTTTGCCACGATCTGACTGCGCCTGTCGGCCATTTTCCCGCGTCCCGACTGCGGCTATCTGCCTCTTTCGGGCGTCCCGACTGCATCTGTTAGCCCTTTTGTCGCGACCCGACTGCATCTTTTTCCCTATTTTCAGCGTCCCGACTGCGTCTGTTGGCCCGAAAGCCGTGACCTGACCGCCACTGTTGCCCTCAAACCCGCGGTCTGCCTATTCTGTTTTGCCACAGACCCGCGGTCTGATTTCTGCATTTTTCCTGTTTTGAGCCCAGCCCCTTTTGCTGCAATATTTTCTGCATCTGAACAGCCCCCTGTCCTACCTGCAGCTCACTTCCTTACAGCCTTTCTGCAACATAATTTTTGTTCCCTTTACAGAATCTTTTTAAAATTTCAGTATTTTTAATTCAGAAAATTTTGCAAGTTAAAAGTTTCAATTTCAGCATTATTGATAGTTAGAAGTTGCCCCCCTTGTGGCACTTCTATTTTGGGTTCATCACCTCACGAGCACACACTCTGTCACATAAATCAAGTGAGCCTTAAAAAGTACCTAATTGAACCAACATTCTAACCCCACTTGGGGAACACAAAAGAATCATTGTAGTTAGGTAGGATCGGGGGGATAGGCTTCCAATAACACCCCTCGGTTATTTCACTTGAGACATAGTTGTTGTCCAAATAGGGAACCAAAATCCCCTAGTACTTTTTGGCACGGTCACGACCAGTTTATCAGAGGGCCTCTCCCTTAGGAGGGTTGAAGTCGGGAGACTGGTTCCGGAGGCCTGAGTGGAATACCGCACTCCATTCAGTAACCGAAGGGCTACCTTTCGCGGTTCACGGGATATCCCTGTATAGGGGTATTGCGGTCAACGAACTAAACGGTAGATTCACCTTTCTGGACATGTCATGAACGGGGTATCTTAGTTTCCATTCTTCTAGGATTGACTACCCGGTGTCCCTCCTGGTAGGGGGATATCATAGCCACTTGGATTTCCTACTCATAATGTCTGACTTGGATTTCATCACCTTGCAGAGGATATGTTTAGTTGAGTCAGAATACTTTTAGTTAGGTGTTTGCATGCTCCTTTACCTCCCTTTGGTCTAGTGAGTCCACCATTTTTTCATTTTCTAGGAAACCTGCTGCTTGTTGGTATTCTGACCATCTTTGTTGCCACTCCACCTATTGTAGCACAGCTATTGCAGTGGGTGTTTTGAGTTGGTTGTTGGCCTGAGTGCCTTATTTTTTAGCTCTCCTTCTGCACACTCGGTTGCATTAGGTCTTTTTGAGCTGTTTTTATACTCACCTCAACCCATAGAGATTAGACACCATCTGTCACCATTGAGTCCCCGAGACATTCTCGGCGCCTCAGGGGCGAGCCCCCACAGCATGGTTCTCTTGACACCACACGTCATAGATTCCGATCATTATCCGTTGATACCACTCATCACAGATCTAGAGCCTTGTCACTTGACTCCACTCGTCAGCGACGTAGGACTCCGTCACCACATAGTGACGCCCCTTACTTTACCTCCGATTCTGACGAAGAGTCTGAGAACCCTATATACACGGCCCCTACTAGCCCTATGGCTAGCACGACTTCCACTCCGTTTGTTATAGGGACCATTGGTGGCACATCCACCACTACACCAGTTACTACACCTGTTTTGGATATGCCCTCCATGGGACCCTCATCTACCGTACCCCTCATGGTACCTATTCCCGCAACGGGAATACCTATCCCCACTACATCAGTGGCTCACACTACCTATGGTGGTGCTGGACCATCCTCCACTACCTCAGTTCCCCCACTTGGGGGCACCACCCCAAATCTTGTCCCTCCACTTGGGGGCATTGGCCCCAACTTGGTCCAACCCACTACTGTGTCACATCCTTCTTCCAGTTTGCCGTTCATGGCTAGCCTCAACCTACCTGACCTGGCCAGATTGACCAACGACCCTATTCGACACGACCCTACGTGGCCTCATATGCCCACCAAGCTCCCCTCTGACATCCCTAAGTTCGAGGGAAAGGCCGGTGAGGACCCACAAAACCATATCATGTCTTTCCACCTATGCTGTTCCTCTAACTCCATAGTGGATGACTCTGTTCGCCTCTGTCTCTTACAGCGCACCTTCACTGGCTCTGCAGCCAAATGGTATATCGAGCAACCACATGGGACCCACGCCACCTTTGCTTCCCTCGCCTCGACCTTCCTGCAGTTTTTCCAGCTGTCTGTCCGCTATGACGCGGGCGTTGAGATCCTCCTATCCTGCAGACAAAACACGGCTACCCATATCACGGACCACATCCATGAGTGGCGTCGACGCCGTAGCTTATGCAAGATCAAACTAGACGACCGTATCTTCCTAGATTGGTTCCTCAAATCCCTTCTCCCTGTTATTGCTAAGGATGTGGCATCAGACAGACCCCAGTCTGAAGAAGAGGCCATCCTTAAGGCCCAACAGTTCGACCTCATTTACGCTCAGTCGGGTTACCTTTATACCATTATACCTGACGCCCCTCGCGGCGAGTCCTCCCAGCATGATGCGCCGGGGGCATCCCACGCTGCAGGCGGTATCATTGGTTGTGTTTCCTCGCATCCCCAACCATTTTCTATTGCACGACCTACCCCTGGCCCCGACCTGTCGCGGGCTACCTCACAGTCTGGAGCAACCACCTCGTATGCTCCCATGACACATCACCATGGACCCTCGTGTCCACCTCAGTGCTTCGGTTATGCGACTCCTGCTTATGCTCCCCCAGTCGCACCTCAGCCTTACTACCATCAGTAGGCTGCCCCAGCTCCTGCGCCTTCACAAGCCCAACCCGCTTACTATCCGCCACAGGAAGCCCCTGCGGCACACCCACAACCCGCTCCGCAGCCATATCAGCAACCCTCTCAGGTTGCTGCACCTGCTTAGCCTCAACCTGCATATCATCCACCGCAGCCTGCTCCAGCACCTGCGCAACCTCAAAATCCACCTGCTTCCCAAGGGCAAGTTTACGCCCAACAAAACCCGCAGCAAAACCAGAACAACCAACGCAACCAGGGCCAATAGAACCGCGGCAAGGGCCGTAATCGTGGGAACAACCAACCTACAAACCAAGCTAGTCAACCGGCTAATCCCCCCGACAACAACAACGCGGCCCTCGCTAATCAAAACCCTGATTGCCCACATAAGCAGGCTAAAAACCCCAATTTGTGAACAAACCATCCTTGTTCTATCTGCGGGGTCTATGGCCACTACACACATACTTGCCCACATTTGGAGCGAGCTCGACAACTCTGGGTTGATGATGCCCATCGCCAAGGGCATGCGGCTCCTCAAGCACCGCCCAACCCCCCACAACCTCAGCAGCAACCTTTGGTGCTACAAAACCCCTTACCAACCCAAGGCGTGGTGAACACTCAGCCGTTGGCCCCTCAAGCTAACGCGCAACCCCAACAACAACAGATCACATACGCCGCTCCTGATCAACCCATGTTTGACTCAGGTACCCATCACTTGTTGATGATGTCTTCCAATGATGTCAACCTACAGACCCGTCGGAACCAATATGGCTCCACCTCTGAAGCCCTTCCCACTGATAAAATCGCTAACGCTCATCCCACTGATCAAGCGTTACGTATCCCTCCCCCGCCGGTCGATGGCGCTCCCAAAGCAGCTCGTTTCCCACTTCGCCATATCAACAACAACCCCAATGCGCGTGCTGCGTCAAACTACAGCATTGTAGACGACGTAGCCCAATCTCCCGCAGCCATGTTTGCGTTAGAAGTCTTGAAGACCTGCCCTTCCCAGTGCAAGACTTTACTTTTCGCCATTGGGGGGATTGACCCAAATGATTCGAATTTGATGGCATTTGATTTAGACCAGTCTGAACCATGCCTACCTTCCAGCTTAGCATTCCAAGTTACTGTCTCCGTTAGGAATCTTGTCATCCATCGATGCATCATCGATGAAGGTGCCTCCACATGCGTCATGTCTACGCTCGTGTGGAAGAAGTTGGGATCCCCTACACTCCAGCAGTCAACCACTGCGTTATGCGCCTACGACGGACGTTCGGCTCAGCCCCAAGGTCTCCTAGCCAATGTCCCTGTCCAGTTAGGTGGTAAAACCGTCCTCATCGATATCAAGGTCATCAATGCCCAACTTGATTACAACCTCTTACTCGGTCGCAGCTACATGTATGCTATGCGGGCGGTCGCTTCCTCGGTGTTTCGTACCATGATGTTCCCCCATGATGGACGCGTGGTCAAGATTGACCAACTTACTTACTATGATCCCAGCGCTCCCGCGGCACCTGAAAATGTTCTCCCCATGGTTGAACAACCTGTTTCTCGTGCCACCACCTCGTTTATTTCCTCTTCGGGACCTGGAGTCTACTCAGACACGCCGATGACTTCCACCTTCCAATCTATTCCGCCTCCCTCGGCCCCCACGGACATGTCTGACTTATGTACCTTGTCCCACGACAACCAACCACCTAACAATCAACCACCCTTGTTGCCTAAACCTCCATTGGTACCTAGCCACATTGGTGTTACACCTATCCATACGATCCCCTTCCTAGTCCCTCCATCAGGAGTAGTAAGCGCCGCGGTCATGGCTACCCTTAGCCTCCCTGGGTTAACTTTGGGATTACCTGTGTGGTATCTTTCACCTCCCATTCGCCCGCCGACACCAGACGTCGTCCTCCAACCGGTGCAACCCATGGCTACTACCACTCAGCCACCTCCCGGTGTCTCTACCCCTTCGTCCTCCATGACTCCCCCTCCTCCTCCCAAACCCACTGGGGGCAGAGGTCCATAACCTTACACTGCTGTCCCACCTCCCAAGACAGTCAAAAACCCTCCAGTGTTTCGTGCTCCTCCCAAATGCTCGCTGTGTGACGAGTTGGGCCATGCCACTCACCAATGCCCTCAGTTACCAGCCCTACAGAAACACATGCAGATGCTCGACGATGACCCTAACATCCCAGTTGTCGAACTCAACCCCACTCCCAAGCTTAAAGATAAGTCCCTACGTACCAACCACTCCTGCGCCATATGCGGTGTTTACGGGAATTACTCCCATCATTGTCCTGATCTCCTGGATTACAGAGCGGCTCTATATGAGATGAACAGTCTGGATCTTGAGACGGCACCACCTACCATTGAGGAGATCTACCCCCCAGACTCTTCACCTTCTGGAGAGATTAATACCATCTATATGATTTCTTCCACCACTCCCCCCTCGTCAATCGATTTGACGACGCAAAATTTCCGTACCGATGAGGAGATTCTTGAGGCCCTTACTGCCCTGGATTATCCCTGGGATGATATGCATCATCGTTCCTACTTCATCCCAGAAGCATCCTCCTCTAGCTCCGCTACCCAATACGCGGTTGAATCCAAAGACTTCCTCCCCACGAAGGTCGACTGGTTCAAGGACCCTATTCCTGCTCCTGATGCCTTCGAAGAGGGTAACATGGCCAATATCTCACCCGTCATCCAAGTTGATGTCGCTGCCCCAGGACGTGCCCCTGAACTCATCACTTTAGGGGCATTCTGCAGTAAACAAGAGATTGAGGACTACATAAACCTTTTCAGAGAATTCCGTGATGTCTTTGCCTGGTCCTATACCGAAATGCCTGGTCTTGACCCCGCAATTATAGAGCACCACATTGACACATGGCCTGATGTACCCCCCGTTCGTCAGAAACAGCGCCCCATTCATCCCTCAAAGCTCCCAGCTGTCAAGGCTGAGATTGAGAAACTGCGCAAGGCAGGGTTCATCTATCCTATTGCCTATACAACTTGGGTTTCAAACCCTGTTCCCATTAACAAAAAACAAGGCACCATTCGAGTATGCACTGACTTCCACGATTTAAACCGCGCTTGTCCCAAGGACAATTTCCCCATGCCATTTATTGACCAGCTCATCGATGCGTGTGCGGGGCACGAAGTCCTCTCCTTCATGGATGGTTTTTCCGGATACAACTAGATTCAGATCCGTAAGGAAGACCAGTACAAAACTGCCTTTACTACCCCATGGGGCACCTTTGCCTATCGCGTCATGCCTTTCGGCCTCAAAAATGCTGGTGCCACTTTCCAGCGGGCCATGACCTATTGCTTTCACGACTTGGTCCATATCCTGTTAGTCTACCTTGATGACCTTACCGCTCGTTCCCGGAAACGATCAGACCACCTTAACGACCTTCGGCAAGTTTTTCTGCGTTATCGCAAATACCAAATCCGCTTGAACCCACACAAGTGTGTCTTTTTCGTTCCGGCAGGCCGGTTGTTAGGTTTCATTGTTTCCTAGAAAGGAATTACTGTTGACCCTCTAAAAGTCCAAGCCATCTTAGACCTTCCTTCTCCTCGCACGCTCCGACAACTCCAAAGTCTGCAGGGGCGATCCAACTTCCTTCGACGCTTCGTTCCTGATTACGCCACTACCGTTCACGGTTTCTTGCGCCTGCTCCGTACCCACATACCCTTCGTCTGGGATGAGCAAGCAGAAGCTGCATTCGAAGCCCTCAAGAAGGCTCTCACACAAGCCCCTCTGATCTCCCCTCCGGATTTCTCCTAGGACTTCATCCTATACGTCTCGGCCTCCGAGCATGCCGTGTCCGGAGTCTTGGTTCAAGAAGACGCTTCTCACCAGGAACACGTCATTTACTACGTCAGCCAGACCTTGTCTGGTCCACCCCTCCGTTACCCATATGAGGAGAGACTTGCCCTCGCCGTAGTCTTTTCCGTACAAAAATTGCGACACTATATCTTAATGAGTCATACCACCGTCGTTGCCGACTCTAACCCCATGGTATATCTTCTAAACTGGCGACTACTGCAAGGTCGTGTTGCTAAATGGGTCATTATCCTCCAAGAATATGACCTTACCTTCAAAACACCTAAGAGCACTAAAGCCCTCGCGCTTGCCCAGCTCATTACTGATCTCCCTTCCCTTCTCCCAGCCAAACCAATCTCTGATGAGTTACCCGACAATCACCTGTTCACTATCTCGTCCGATGACCCATGGTACGGTGATATCTTGTTATACCTGCGCACGCAGAAGTTCAGACCCAAAGTTACCCGTAATGGACGCCGTCGCATCCGTCACCAGGCCTCTCGATATCTCCTCTTAGGCGATGTCCTTTACCGGCGCGGAGTTGACACAATTCTTCGTCGTTGCCTTACACACGAGGAAGCTGAACACGTCCTTAATGACTGTCATAGCGGTGCCTGCGGAGGCCATTTCTCAGGGATGGCCACTGCCCAAAAGGTCGTCTGCGCCGGATACTTCTGGCCCACACTTTTCACCGACTGCATCACTGCGGTCAAACATTGCCATAACTGCCAACTTTTTGCCCCCAAGGCCCGGACACCTCCTGCTCCGTTACACCCAGTCGTCACCGTTGGTCCCTTTTGTAAGTGGGCCATAGACTTCATGGAATGTAGACCCCAGTCTGCCAACGGCCACAAATATATTGTTGTCGATGTTGATTACTTCACTAAATGGGCGGAAGCCATGCCTACCTTCAATTGTACCGCCGACACTGCTGCCCGCTTCTTTTTCAACCATGTCATCGCTCGATTTGGGGTTCCTAAGCAGTTAGTCTCTGACCATGGTTCACACTTCGAAGATGCCGTCTGGCGTGAGCTATCCACCCTCCTTAAGTATGAACACCAATTTTCCTCTGCTTACTACCCCCAAGGGAACGGCCAAGTAGAGGCCATCAATAAAATCCTCAAAACCATCCTCCAATGAACGGTTGACAAGCATAAGTCCAATTGGCACCACATGTTGTTCCCTGCCTTGTGGGCTTACCGCACCTCCACTAAGACCGCCACTGGTTTTACACCATTTCATCTAGTTCACGGTGTAGAGTCTGTCCTCCCCATCGAGTGTCAGATTCCTGCCTTACAGATCGCCGTTGAGCTTCTCCCTGACACCTCCCCCATCGAGCAGCGTTTGCTACAACTTGAACAAGCCGATGAAGACCGTCGGGCCACTCTCCAGAACATCGAAGCTGCCAAAAACCGCTCCAAAGCCGGTTATGATAAACATGTTCACCCTCGAACTTTCCACGAAGAGGACCTCGTCCTCGCCTATGACCAAGCCCATGACAAAACCGGTAAAGGGAAGTTTGAATCTATGTGGCAAGGCCCTTACGTCGTGCAGACCTGCCTCGGCAAGGGGGCATACATCTTAGCTGACTCCGAAGGCCGTCCTTTGCGCAACCCTCGTAATGGGTTGTATCTCAAGCATTTTTACCCATAAAAGAAACCCGCGGCCTCATTGGTCTGCGTTGTACAGTACTTTTGTTTTGTTTTTGTCATTTTTTCGAACCGTTTCCACCACTGGAATCAGCACGACGAGACCGTCATGATGGTCACTTCGTTGCATTATTTTTACGTCGTCACTTTTTACCCATTTTTTTTCAGACGCCACTAGTCGCCTCGGTTTGCGTGCCACATCGGCCGTTATCCATTTTTCACATGTTTTATATCATCGGATTCATTTTTCTGAGCTGGTGATGATGCTTGAGATCATTTTTCGCTCTCACCTCCATATTTTTTGGGCATTTTTCCAAAATGCCCCCGTCACCTCGGTTTGCGTGCCACATCGGCCGTTACCCATTTTTGACATCCTTTGTATCGCCGGATTCATTTTTCCGAGCTCGTGATGATGCTTGAGACCATTTCTCACTCTCACTTGGTACAATTTTAACATTGTGTCCCAAACACCTTGTTGCCTCGGTTTGCGCACCACATCGGCCACCATCGGATTGTTCCACACTTTTACATGAGCCATTCACTCCTGTCATACTGCAAATGTCTCGTTATTTTGCCACCATTTCATTTACCCCGCAAGGAGGCCCACCAGTGTTCCCCCCAACCCTCGTTCTTGGTCATCATTACTGATCCTTGATTGAACACTTCCTCCTTGCCTGGCCATTCCTTTTGTTCGGTATAATTTTATCCCTTTTTCGGACCGGACAACTCCTTTACGAAAAAGGCACTTAGGGAGTTTCCGTTAAGCTCTTTTCTGACTCCTAAAAGAATGAAAAGATCGCCGAGCAATCTTGCTTCCTTTCATGCTCGTTAAAGTACCTGAAAGGGCGTCTATCTGGTATAAGTTTAACCCTTTTCCGGACCTGGTAGACTAATTACGAAAAAGGAATACTCTAGTCACACCGGCTAGAAGAGTTCTTCATTGCATCCTTTTATGCTTCTTTGGGCCTTGGAGACTAAATCTACGAAAAAGCAACCCCCTGGAGTCTTCTTACTTGCTTTCAGACTCTCTAAAATTGAAAGCAACCACGAGCATGCACTGTCCTGGGCTCGTAAAATCCACACGGCAGTACCATTCCATCACTTCAGAGTCTTCTTATCGCTTTCAGACTCCTTAAAATTGAAAGCCACCACGAGCATGAACTGTCCTGGGCTCGTAAAATCCACACGACAGTACCATTTTACACACACTTCTTCTAGTTCCTTAACCCATGAAGAAGTACCCTCCTGTGCCTCTTGGCACTATGATCGATCATCTTGGCAGCACCCCCAATCAGGTCGCCTTTGTTCAGAGTATTCTGCAGTCTCCTGCCATTTTACACCAGCTTGAGTCTCCCTCAGCCAGTTATCCTCCCAGATCCATTACAGCTATGATCCCTTTCCCCCCAGTCAGTTTCATATGCTGCCAGATCATTCCCATTATCATACTCTGAACAAAGGAAGTTTGAGTCCACCCACTCTACTTGCCCAGTTATCACCCCCAGTTTGTCAGTCCTGCCATCAGTACTATCACATTTCGGTTCTCCACCTCGCGCTCCTGTCAAGGAAACATTATTGCCTTGATAGTTGCAGGTCTCCCTCTGTCGACGACAGCTCCTCTATTCCAGAGGATAGGCCTAGAGGTCCCTACGCCTTGGACTTATCACCATCTGTGGTAAGTGCCTACGGATCATTCTGAGAGGAGTCATCATTGCCTCTCCGAGTGGTTGTTCCTCACATGCTCGACTTCAGCACCTTGATCGCATCGTTGAGGATCGCGTAGGATTATATCCCATCAGTTTTTAGTCGAAGACCCCGGATTTCCCCCGACTCTAGCACATTGGTGAGTCACTTCGGAACGACCAGTTATATGTTCCCGTGGATGTCCGGGCTGCGTTGGTGTTTGTATTCGGAAGCCATCCAGTTACATGCTTCCTTGAGTACCCAGTTTCAGTCCCAGATCAATCCCAGTTCAGTGTACCATTGCGAGTGTACCCCTTGTCACTCTGATCTAGCAGCTCATTAGTTCCTTTGGTACCACATTCAGTAGCACTGTTGATTGTTCCAGTGTATCAGCTCTTCAGCACAGACATGGTCAGCCCAGCAGTATGTCCCAGATTTGTGTCCCCTCTGGACCCTTATGATGTACACAGTGGATCTCTATGTATCTTACAGGTCCCCCTTTTCGGGCCCCACAGTTCTGTTTATGTATCTTGATACGAGCATGGGTATGCCCGCCTCGTCCATATATTGAGATTATTCCTCAGTCAGTATTTGAGGTCATGTATATTTCAGGTCCCCGTTTTTTTGGACCCCATTGTTATTGTTATGTTATATCCTGATACGAGCATGGGAATGCCCGCCTCGTCCATATGATCAGATGATTCCTCATCCATTATTGAGGTTATGTACTTTTAGTTCTTGCAGTTGTTCGGGATCGTTGTTCCGGGCTTCAGTTTGTTTCTTCTCTTCTCTCCACATCCCAGGAAAACCATTCATGACTTATGATGTCCATCGGCCATACGATGAGCTCCTGCCCTCGCACATCAGGGGGCAATCTGTTAACACCCAAAAAGTGTTCACTACCTCATCTACCACATTATATGGCTCATTTGTCCATTTTCCTACCATATTTCCCTTAAAATCCCAAAAAATCCCATTAAAAAGCCTCCAAAAGGCCACAAAACCATCAAAATAGCCTAAAAAAGGGCTAAAAAAACCCCCTTTTTCCTCTAAAAATAGCAAAAACCCCTAAAAAAGGAAGAAAAAATATAAAATAATGAGGAAAAGGAGGCAAAAACCCTATACAGCTGCACAAAACCATGTGTTTCCCAAAACCATGGGTCAGCACTCCACCA
The DNA here is from genome assembly GCA_027924585.1 of Larix kaempferi. NCBI lineage: Eukaryota > Viridiplantae > Streptophyta > Pinopsida > Pinales > Pinaceae > Larix > Larix kaempferi. The sequence goes on along the minus strand of BSBM01000798.1, from coordinate 3,758,962 downwards.
CCAAAAAACTATAAATAGGTGATGGAGATCCATTATTCCTTATCCACAATCACAAGCACCCTTACTCTGCCAAAATCTCTCTCGAAACCCTAGTTCACCATTGAACTACTTTCACCTTGAGAGCCACTTTTGGCCCATTCCCACCATTGGAGAAGGAGAAGGAGCATATTGAAGCTTGGAGCATCCTCTTGGACACTGCAAAGGGCTTCATCAAACCTTCACATTGAAGGTAATATCAATACAAAAAGCTATCTTTTAAATTTGTTGTTTATGTTTCATGCATGTTCTAGAAGTAATTTAATTTATGTTTTAACTTAATTATTTACATTTACTGAACTGCTACTAAGGAGTCCATTCTCCTTAGTAGGTGCTCATTTGCACAAGCTAGGGGTAAAACCCTAGCCACAGAAGGAAAGTACACGGATACTGCTGATATTTGGCAGAGCGATCATATATTTTAATGCTAATCTAACCATTAAGGGGCACGAATAAGGCCTCCAAAACCTATAAATACCACAGTTTGCACAGTGATTCGGTTAACACGATTTTCCAGCATGAGTATTAGAAATAATTCATAGACCTTCTCAAGTTTCAGAGTCACATTGTAAGTGAATGTCTAAAGAGTCCACTCTAGAAGAAGTGCTGCATGGAGTCAAACAAACGGGGATTGCAGGGTTGATGAGAACCCCTACCAAGAAGGTCGTTCTAGAAAAAGTCCAGGGATCACGTCATTCACCACGTCATCCTGCAGCAATGCAACACAAGGGTAAGGAACCTGCAGTTGCGATAGCGAAATTGAAAATGATGGGATCCAAGATACCAGAAGCTCCACCGGGAGGAAAAGAGATGCCCATATACTTAACACCAAAGTATCTCTCTCCACAAGCATCGAATGCACCATCCATAAAACTTTCCAGAAACACGCGATTGGAGATATCGCTTCCGTCGATGTCCGGTCATGTCAAACGAAAAGAAACATTTTGGGGAAAAATCCCATTTTGTAAGTTTGAAGATCAAGATTTACTGCAATAGCTCAAGGATCCTGATGACCCAAAATACCCTCAGTTTCAACTAGATAGGTACATGTGCCGAAAAATGGACGTAAAGAACAACCCACTACTGGTAGCGTAGAGTTGGCTTTCCGAAATCATGGAATCAGGACATCTGAACCTGCTGCGTATTCCACACTTCAACAGAAGTCCCGAACTCATTGTGGTTGTGCACACATTGATATCGCGCACTCACCAAGGCTACCTATGGCCAGACAAGAATGTTGATCTCAACATAGACCTGATGTTATGTGGAATTCTGCCCTACGGATAAGCCAAAACTCCCTTAGGCTAAAGTAGGATCTAACTAACTCTAGGCTAAGAACAGACAAAACAAATGCAACCTTGAATCCCTAGATCTAACAAACATCTCAGAATTAAAATGCTGAAGAAAATAGAAAGGAGTTTAACTGACCTTGTATCCAAACGCTTGTCTTTGATATTTGCTCCAAGCTCCAAGTAAACCTGTTAACAATAGAACCAAAACACAAGCATGTACTATTCTCTAACAATCTGAAAACATGAGTTAGAATCTAAATCTATGAAAGATACAAATCACATGATCAAAACAAGATCAACACAAATGATTTGGGAAAACAAGACAAGTTATTCCATTACAACTTGAAGATTACTTACAAAGGGTGCTTGATGCCCAAGCCAATCCTCCAACTCCAAGTGTCTTCTCCTCTTAGCTATCTCCACAATGCTGCAAGACCATAAGTTTGGTGCTCTCAAGAGTCCTCCTCTTTCCAATGGCATGCCTCTCTTTTATAGTGAATGGTGAGGTTAACCAACAAGAGAGATAGGTGGATCTAAGGAGGGATAAGTGGATCAGGGTTTCTAATCGAAGGAGGTGAGTTGGGATCGAATCAAGGAACCTAATCTTCCATCATCTTCGAAAATCCAAGATCCCATAAGTCAAGGGAAAAAACTATTAAAAGGGTGCCGCGCTTTGCAAATGATACAGAGCGCGGCACTGTGCCGCGTTTTGTCAAGCTGGCAGAGCGCGGTAGTGTATGGAAATAAAGTCCAAGGTGGGTCAAAACTTGGCAGGGTGGATTTACCTTCAAGGTTGACTCATCATCTGTCTCTTCTGGATGGTTCAAAGCAGTAGGGAAAGTGTCGTCGAAATGTGTTGTGATGGGGATGCGACACCGTGAAATATAGAGGTATAACAGATGCCCCCTAAAGTGTGAGGTCAGAAGGGACTGATGGCCGAAAGACTTTACGAATAAAATGTGCAGAGATAGCATCGAGGAGAGCGACACGGAGCTGAAATGGAAACAAAGTGTTAGATATACCACCGAGGCGGGCATTCCCATGCTCGGAAACAAATGACTCAAAACATGGCTGCCGACCAATACATTGCAGATCCATGAGTACTGAGATAATGTAAACTGTGGACAGATCATGGCTACTATGAACAATCGTAGATCCATGAGACAGTAATGACACAGCCACGACCAATACAATAAGTGGATCTGTGTGACAATACAAGAGACATCTCCATCGCAGCCTGGACGCAGTCAAGATACAGAGATGCACCCAGGGTCTTCTACCCGATCGCATAAAGATACGAATCTAACCATGTGATTACAAGATGTTGAAGTCGAACATGGAAGAAACCATTTGATTACCGGTCAATGATGTGGACCGTTAACAAATGCGAGGGAGATCACCAATAATGACAATGATTCCCAAGGTATCAATAGTACATCTCAACGAAATGCGAATAAATGAGTTGATGTCGAGCATTCGAGAGATTGCTTGATCAGAGGTCAATGATGTGAACCTGCTGTCAAACACGAGGAAACCTGCCATTGAGGCATGCAGGTACCAAGGTACTAATGGTTGATTTCTAAGTCCAATTACTGGATAGTGATTTGGTGTCGACAGGAATAGACTCGTCGAAGGTGGGCAATGATAATTCCCACATCATCGACACGAAATCGGCACATAGGATAGGATGAGGAAGTAATGGAATATGTACTGACACAGCGGAGGCCTGACACAGTGAATGACTCGATACAATGCAACCCTTTGAACATATAACGGCATGTAACAAGACTTAGCAGCAGGGATTATTGATAAATAGAGGATAGACACCGGATGAGTGGACTCGTGGCCAGGGAGACGACCCATAATGATGACTATGACTCAATGAAAGACGGATACCCCAAATATAGACAAGAGATGGACACATGCCATGTTCAAAGGTAACGACTGACAAGCTACCATAGATAAACTTGACTTGTTCCCCCATATTTCCCCGACATGATGGACGAGTACCTCTTTCTTGTTTTACGAGCTCGAAGAGGATAACAGATGCTCGGTGTAGCTCATCTTGTGGATGAGTCCAATCTCACATATTTTACGAACCTGAGAAAGGAGGGGTTCGTCCCAAAGTGGGTCCTTCGATGTTAATATTTTAACGAGTCCAAGGAAGGAAAACTCGGTAGTTTTTCATATTTAGAGAGCCTGAAAAACTTAAAGGAAGCTCCATAATGTACTTTTTCGTAAAATTTAGTCTCTCGATCCCAAAAAAGTGTAAAACGATTCCCGAGAGAACTCTCCCAGCCGAGATTGACTGAGGTATACCTTTCTCGTAAATAGTCTAGACGGGCCGAAAAAGGGGTAACCTATCACCGAATAGACGACCTTTCAAATACTTTTACAAGTGTGAAAGAGTCAAGATCACTTGGCAATCTTTTCAATTTTAAGGAGTCTGAAAAGAGCTTAACTATGGACTCCTATGGTCTTTTTCGTAAAAATTAATTATTCTGGCCCGAAAAAAGAATAAAATACAACCAGGATAATACTTTCCTCATCGTTTAACGAGCATGAGTAAAGCTGACCGTACTCGACACCGTTTACTTGCGTTTGACAAGCACGACACAGGTGTGAAAGCGCTTGGAATCTTTTTCAAGTTTTAAATCCAGAGCACGAAAAAGATAAAGTGGGCTCAATATGAAGGTCAAACTACGAACAAATACCAGTATGAATGCATCCCATTTTTACCGCAGATCCTGTCAATAAATGCTCAAAAATCGGGCATTAGTAATATGAATAAGGGTTTATTAATTTTGAAATAGTAATCAATTAATTAAAAAATGTGAAAAAATGCTATATAAAGCATGGTAAAAATAGAAATTACTATTCATTTGTGATTTTTACCCAAAGAAGACATTTTTACCCATTTTGGAGCAAAATTTCAAGGATCGATACCGAGAGTTCTGGGAGACCATTTCGACCGCCGTCTGTGCCAGGTAAGAGTGCTTGAACTCCTCTTTCATTTCATGCAAGAAATTTTCACTTTTACCAGGGAAAAATTAATTTTTTGGCAAGCCCTTTTGGCAAGAATCGCCTGCCGTACTGCCGCGTGGGGCCTCTATCGTGAAACGCGGCACTGTTCAACAGTGCCGCGCTGTAACTCCAAAAGGAGGCGCGGCACTGTGGACTGCCGCGCGGCATGGTGTCCTCCAGGCGCGGCACGTGCGAAAATTGAGTTCAAAAAATCAATTTTTCCTCAAATTTTTGCTGGAAGCAAGTTGTTAAATAGCCACTAATTACTTTGTTTGCCTTTTTGCAGGGATTTGCAACTTGTTTGAGGCAAAATGGTGAGTTGGAAAGAGAGGGAACATGAAACGGATGATTTTAGGGCCGAAAATCACTTACCCACCGTGACCGCATTGAGAGAATGTGGTTTGCTAAAGTTTTTCAAGACTAAAGGGATCCGCCAACAACCCAAACTAGTTACTCACCTCATTCAATTGTGGGATCCTGATATCGAAGCTTTCCGAGTAGGAGAGCACGTGCTTGAAATTCAACTTGAAGACATCTACTTCCTCACGGGCCTCTCGAAAAGAGGGGCCCGGCCGAATCTTACCGAGTACAGTGCTTCAGACTCAAGCACGGATGATTTAATTGCTCGATATTGTCAGGTGGGTTCGAGTAAGAAGAGTGGGAAAGTGGCCATAAAAGAGGTCACAAATCTTCCTTTCAAAACTTTGCTATTCACTATTACACGTGCAGCAGGAAGCGTGAGCCCACATCAGGAAACCCGCACACAGGTAAATCTCGCAGCAGAGTGCATGGGAGGAACGGTCTTCAACTGGTGTGATGCAGTGCTGTCCCATATGAAGGAACAGGTGCACAAATGTAGAACTGGGAAAAATACCCAGTTTGGCTATGGGAGTATCTTGGTCACTTTCTTCCTGGCAAGGGTGCCATTACTGCGTCCGCAGATATCTATGCATCCTCGCCCACCTACTGAGCCATGGATGGCTCGATGGAGCGACTATGCCGGGCGCCTTGGAGGGCCTCAGCGGCTAGCTTTTGGAGAGGATTTCTTCTCTTGGCTAGAGGAGCAGATAATCATGATCGACGACTATCCCTATTCAGGGGTAGATTTCCGCGAGGATATTGACTTGGCTTTGCCAGAAGATGATGACTGGGACAACTCTGGTATGACCTTCATGGATATGTATTTTTTCTTTTTGAATATTTAATTTTTAATGCTTTTTTAGAATGTGTAAAAGACTTCTAATGTATATTCGTATGCATGTTGCAGATCGTGGACCACAACGACCAGCTGGATATTCACCACTACGTCGTGGCGGTGTAGATCGTCAAGCTGATCCTGTCGAAGAAGAAGATGAGGATGAGGCAGGAGGTGTCCGGGACATTGAGAGGAACCTGCAGGGATTGACTCATGGTATCCCTGCTATGCGGATGGATGATGTCCCTCACCCCCTCCAGCGTCATACTGTAGGTGTACCTGGTCGTATCAGTCGACTTCTTCGCAAGGTGGTTCGAGCTGTGATGTGTTACCACCAGCGGCGGGAGGAGTCCGATGAGGGACGTGATAGGTCTCCTAGGTCTCCATAGATGGTCTTTAGATCTTTTTGCGGCATGTACACGATATGTAGGCTTTGAGGGCCAATTTTTGTATATGGGATTTAATCCCCAATTTTGTCTTTGACACAAACTTTATGTATTTTGGAAAAAACACTTTTATATACAGTGATATGGACCCATTTATGATCTAAATATTTACAATGACTTGTGCATTTTAATTTTTTATGATGTGTTTATGTATGGGCAAGATGCCAATCCAAAATGTAATTAGCCAATGAATCGGCAATACAATTGAATTCTCTCGGTATGTGTTGATATGTAATAAAATCAAATGACCGTTCCAAGAGGCGTACTCTTCGAAATAAACGAAGTAATGTAGGATCGCGAACTGTGTAAACACGGTTTAGATGAGAAACCACGAGTTGGGAATCTAAAAAGACCGATAAGGAGTCAATCCCGAGTGAGGCAACCTCAGTTAAGAGACCAATGACTGCATGGTACTCTGCGATATTATTGGTTGCGGGACCTAAACAAATGGCTCCTGAAGAAATTAACTCGCCAGTGGGGGAATAGATCACCCATGCTGCGGAAGCGAGATTCCGGGTATGTCGGCTTGCACCGTCAGCGAATCCAAAGTAGGTAGACATCTGCGCATAAAAGCACGAGTCAAAGTAAGAGTAGATACATAAGATCCACGCGCACACTAAAAATAAAGCAAAAAGCAAACTAAATACATTATGTACAAGAAGTAACCCGCGTGGGGTAACCTCATGCGTAGAAACGCTTGAGGTATAGCCCGTTGCGGGGCCGTGCCAATGGCGTACCATCACAGTCGACTAGTTCATAGGCTCCTTTTTCTAAGACACGTTTTATGATGAAGGGGCCGTACCACATAGATTCAAGCTTGCCTTTTCCAAGTTTGTCATGCATCTGATCATATGTAAGTACAAGGTCACCTTCATTAAAGATCCGAGGTTGAACGGATTTGTCATATTGAGCTTTGACGCGTTTTTTGTGAGCTTCATTAGCCAAAGCGGCGTCGCGGCGGGTTTCATCTAGCTTGGCTAGGTATAGAAACCGTTCTTCTTCGGAAGTAGTGTGTGGAAGTAGCTCTATGGCTATCTTGAGTGATGGAATTTCACATTCAATCGGGAGAATGGCTTCCAGGCCGTACACCAATTGAAATGGTGTAAACCCAGTAGCACTTTTCACTGAGGTTCGGTATGCCCACAGTGCTGAGAACAGAGCTGAGTGCCAATTGGATTTTTGGGTACCCACAATGCGCTGAATCATTCGTTTTAGGACCTTATTGATGGCTTCAACTTGGCCATTGGCTTGTGGGTAATACGGAGTTGAGTTTTCGTGGCGAAAACCCAGTTTGGCACTTAGTTCTTCGATCATATGATTCCTAAAATGGGAACCATGGTCAGTCACAATAGACTGTGGGACACCGAATCTAGCTATGATATGATTGAATATGAACTGTGCTGCTGTTTTGCCGTCTTCAGCATACGTAGGCATCGCTTCAGCCCATTTTGTAAAATAGTCCACAGCTACTATGACATAGCTATGCCCCCCGGCTGAAGTGGGCTTACAGTGCATAAAATCAATGCCCCATTTGGAGAAGGGGCCGACGGCAATAACAGGATGGAGTGGAGCAGGATGTGAGCGTGTTTTGTGATGAAAGAATTGACATGGCGGACACTTCTTGACTGTTTCAATGCAGTCTTTGAAAATCGAAGGCCAGAAGTATCCCGCTCGCAATATTTTCTGGGCCGTAGCCATCCCAGAGAGATGACCACCACATGCGCCAGCATGGCAGTCATTGAGAACGCGTTCCGCCTCATCTAAGGTCAAACAGCGTCGAAGGACAGTGTCGACACCACGCCGATACAAAGTATCGTTCACTATAAGGTAGTATTTTGCGTGATGTCTGATACGTCGTCGTTCATCGCGGTTGAGGTCGGGACGGAAGCGTTGGGTTTGGAGATATAAGAGAATATCCCCATACCACGGATCAGACGTGCTAATGAGGAACAATGATTCGTCGGGAAGAGAATCAATGGGCTCGGATTGCTCAGTAGCACGGGGCAAGTGACAAATTAACTCAGCGAAGACCAGAGATTTCTTAGACTTGGCTTTGACGAATTCCAAGTCAAACTCTTGAAGGATGACAATCCAACGGGAGTACTTGCCCCCAAGCACTTGTCGTGTGAGGATGTAGTACATTGGATTGAAATCGGCGATAACGGTGGTCCGGCGGAGTAAGATGTAGTGACGGAATCTTTGGACAGCAAACACTGTTGCCAGAGCCAGCTTTTCAACATGTGAGTAGCGAGTTTCAGAGTCGAGAAGACTCTTGCTGAGGTAGTACACCACATGTTCTATGCCGTTGTGATCTTCCAGGACTAACACCATACCAATGGTGGAAATCGAGGCTGCGAGATAAAGGATATAGTCCTGTGTGTAATTGGGGGGTTGAATCACAGGATCTTTAGTTAAGGCTGCCTTTAAATTGTCAAAGGAGCGTTGGGCTTCATCATCCCATATGAAGGGAACATTCTTCTTGAGAAGCCGCATGTAGCCTTTTGTTATCTCAGACAGATTACAGATAAAACGGCGTAGAAAGTTTGCATGCCCTTGCAAACATTGAAGTTCTGGAATATTAGTAGGTGAAGGCAGGGCTATGATAGCTGCTACCTTTGCGGGATCTAGACGTATCCCGTCTTTGGAGACTATGAAGCCCAACAGTTTTCCGGCTTCTACACAGAAGACGCACTTATGCGGGTTCAAACGTATATTGTAGCGCCGGCACCTTTCGAAAATGGCACTCAAGTGATCTGGATGTTCTTCCCGAGTTCGAGAATGAGCGGGAAGGTCATCGAGATATGGCTCTACGATATGTTTGATGTCATGGAATGCGTAGGACATCGCCCGTTGGAAAGTTGCCCCGGCATTTTTGAGGCCAAAAGGTAACTTCCGATATGCAAAGATCCCCCAAGGGCAGATAAAGGTCGTTTTGTGCTGGTCGGCTGGGAGGATATCGATCTGATTATAGCCAGAAAAGCCATCCATAAATGAAAAGATAACACTTCCGGCACAGTTATCGATGATCTGGTCGATAAACGGAGTTGGGTAGTTGTCTTTGGGACAAGCTTTGTTCAAATCACGGTAATCAACACAGACTCTAATCGTTCCCTGTTTCTTGGCTACAGGGACGATGTTGGATACCCATTCTGTCAATGGGACAGGATAGATAAAACCAGCACGCAAAAGTTTTTCAACTTCTGCTTTAATGGCGGCTGCCTTACGAGGATGAACGGGTCGAAGCTTTTGCCGAACAGGTCGGGCGCCAGGGAAAGTTGGAATTTCGTGGACTACAATCGATGGGTCGATTCCTGGCATCTCTTCATAACTCCAAGCGAAAACATCGCGGAAAGTTTTAAAGTAGGCATTATAGAACTCCGTCTCAAGAGGAGTACATGTTTTGCCAATGTGTACGTTTTCCACGATACCAGGCTTTACTGAAATATCAATGGGAGTGGTTGCCATAAGATTGGCCAAGTTGCCTTCAGAAAATACTTCGTCGAGGGAAGTGGGGAACTTGGTTTGAACCATCCCAAGTGAAGCACTGGATTTGGTGTCAGGCTCGAGTGACTGGATGGTGGGGAATGAAGATCGATGATGAAAATCTCCCCATGGTGGCTCATTACCGCACATAACCTCTATGATTGATTCGTCAGTAGGAAAAATCAAGTTGAGAGGATCAAACAATGGTGGGCGTGTATGAGTTTCAGTCGAGAGCTGTGCCACTGTGTGATCAGTAGAACAGTCGACCCAATCTGTGGCTGATTGGATCGCGTCATAAGATGCAAGGTTTCTGTTCAAAGACATGGAATTGCCATAGCCTTGGATCTGAGTAGGACTCGGGATCACCCATGAATCATCAGACGGGGTGACATGTGACGAAATCATGTTGACTGGTTGAAGATGGGTTCCCAGCTCTGGAAAAACTCCAATGAGGGATGAATCCTTCATGAGACCAACACCTATGTCTTGGAACCGGTACCGAGGTTGATCCAATAACGGAACGGTATTGGCGGAGTTCGGATGGGAGTCTGGGATACAGTAATCCAATTGATCAATAGTGACAATTTTCCCTTCATGAGGAAATTGTACAATCCGGAAGACTGTAGATGCAATGGCAGTCATGGCATAGAACCAGTTCCGACCGAGTAGGAGGTTGTAATCCAAAGGTGCATCTACGACTTCGATGTGTACGGATACTGTTTTGCCCCCCAGTTCAACATCGATTGAGGGGATGAGTCCGTATGGTTGAAAACCATGTCCATCAAACGCTCTAAGAGTAGTGGGAGAAGTTGTGACCTCAGGCGAGCCGAGAGCTCTCCAGCAGTTCAAAGACATAATTGACGTGGAAGCACCCTCATCTAACACTGTGCGGTGGATAACATTTCCACGGATTTTCGTATGCACCTGGAAGGCTAACTGGTGAGAAAGCCTAGGTTTAGCGTGCTCCAAGTTAAACATGATGGAGTTTGAAGTATCTGGGTCCAATGCCCCCAGTGCTGAAAGTAGGGTTCTACGCTGCGTGGGGCAGTGTTGGAGAACCTCGAGAGTTGACATAGCGCAAGGTGCTTGAGCCAAATCTTCAACAATGTTGTAGTTTTGGGCAGCTCGCGCATTCGGATTGAATGTCGCCTTTCGTATGGTGCCCTTAGGTGGGCGTAGCACTGTGTCCATAAGTGGTCTCTCGATATGGAGGTGACCATTAGGGGGGGGAATAGGAATCGGATCTTCAACAGGAGACTTGCCTTTGGCTGTCTCCGATTGTTTGGTTGAACTTGGAGGATTGTCATATGTCTTTGAACGAGTGGTGATATTAATCTCCTCATTACTTGTCATTAGGATCTCGCGGTTTGTGGACGTCTCTCCACGGGAAGGATTGGTCGGGTTGCCCCCTTGTGGGGATTCTTGGGCAACCATTTGCTGTTGCTGTTGGGGGAAAGGGTCAGTTAGCACTGCCGGTCTAGAGGATCCTTTAACGAACTTATGGACCTCGTCCTTGTAGGGACAGTCACGCGTATAATGATCATCTTGACAAATCAAGCAGGGAAACTTAGCTTTCCGACGTGGTTTTTGATCATTCTGGGTAGGTTGTGGTTTGGAGTTCTCCTGCTGGTTCTTTTTAGGTTTACCACGATTGTTTTTCTTCTTTCCCCCGGAGGGTTGTGATGTAGATTGGACCGCATTCACTTCGGAGGAGACAGCAGGAGAAGTGGAAGTTTTTGAAGCGACCTGGGTAAAAGCGGGGGAAGCAGAAGCTTGTTGCCCCGTCGAGTTGGTAGCAGGCTGAGCCTTAACTGAACCAACGATACCATCAATGGGTGGTTCAGTAGTAGGCTTTGTAGGATCAGTGTGAATGCGGGAAGCATGTGGAAGAAGTTCGTGTAAAGTACCGGATTGAGTATATACTAAATCCATGTATTGTGCTGCCGAGATGGCTTGTTCTTCTGTAACAGGTCCGCGCATAGCAATATCTCTGGCTATGGGAGGCAAAAAGGATTTTGTAAACCAATCAGCAAGTAGCTGATCTGGAATAGGTGCCTTTATTAGCCTACGGCGTCTTCGCCACTCATGGATGTGATCCGAGATGTGTGTAGAAGTGGTTTGACGCAGTGAAGTTAGCAGTTCTGTTCCAGTCTCATATCGGATGGGAAGCTGGAAATGTGTCAGAAACTGCATAGCCAAAGTGTTGAAATCACGAAAAGAGTGTTGTGGCAGCTCGATGTACCATTTTGCTGCCGTTCCGGTAAGCGTACGTTGGAAGAGCCGAAGTCGGATGGAATCATCCATTAAGGAGTTTGATGAACACCAAAGATGGAAGGTCATCACGTGGTTCTTGGGGTCTTCCCCGGGCTTAGCATCGAACTTGGGAATGTCCGATGGTAGTTTGGCTGGGATAGGTGGCCAGTGAGGTTCATGCCATATAGGATCGTTAATAAGCCTCGACAAATCAGGTAGATCAAGTGTGGCCAAGAAGGGAAGCTGACGGTTGGTCTGCGGGTATGAGTAATAACCATGTGGTGCAGGGAACCCTGGAGGGCCTTGCATAGCATGCTGCTGTGTGTTATACCCATATGTGTTTCCCGCGGGATACTGCTGGAAGTTCTGCGGATAATAAGCCATCTGGTTAACCGGTTGATTGTAAGCAACTGGTTGGTAAGTGTTCTGCTGAGTGGGTATAGTACCCTGAGGCTGTTGATGCCCAGGATTGGTTGCTATTCCTTGTTGGGGAAAAGTTCCTTGGAATTGTTGTGTTCCAGGGATGTTGCCACCATACTGTGTAAGTGGAGGATTTCCCATAGCAGGGTTGGGGAGTGGCTGCGACGGTGGTGTCCATGGAATGCTCGTTCCTGCTTGAGGAACGAGTGGAAATTGAAGTGACGGGTTCCAAGGAGTTGTGGCAGCTGAAGGGTAAGGGAAGCCAGAATTCAAGTTGGGGGAAATATGAGATTGCCCCCCAGCTTGGTTCCAGTTTCCGAAAAGTGAGTACCCCCCACTCTGTGGGATTTGATGATCCCAAGAAGGAAGCATACCTGACAGGGGTGGTTGAGAGTAAGGCCCGGTGGGAACACCGGAATAAGGTTGCCCATTGCCAGGTGGATTGTACATACCAAACTGAGTAGAAACTGCTGGTTGGGAAACTTGTTGGAGCGAGCCAATAGGTTGTCCGCCAGCAGTTAGGTTGGATGGCCCTATGTGAGGAGGCTGTAGACTAGGAACTAGGTTCCCAGCAAAAGGTTGTCCTCCGACTGGTTGGGTTGATGGCCCACCAGTTGGAGGTTGTTGACTAACAATGGGGTTCCCAACAAAAGGTTGCCCCCCAGCTGGTTGGGTTGATGGCCCACCAGGGAGGGTTTGTAAGTTGGAGTTAGGGACCATTGCAGTCGGTTGTCCACCTCCTGAAATAGTATAAATGGTGGCTGAAGGTGATCCTCCGGTCGAAACGGAAGATCCAGCAGTATGACTAGGTGTTCTTCCGCCGCTAGCTAAATATGATAGCATGGATTGGCCAACGGCGCCAAAAGTACCGATTAGCGGAGGCGGTCGTCCGTATTGGACAGGTGAGGACGGAGAAAAAACTGGGTTATCCCTCATAGAGTGTGCACCAAACATTGGTGATGACAGCAAATGTGGGGAATTTAGCCCAGGAGTATCAGCGTCGTCCATCACGTGTTCAATAATAGGAGGACCATCGAGAACTGGGTCCGAGTTCATATCCTGAAAAAGATTTTGGGGATCCGGCAGGAACCTAGGTGTAGTAAAGTCCGAAGGTCCTGAGCCGTCTGCAAAGGAATGATGAAATTCTGTGCTAGACAGAACGTTGGGATCCCTATAGTCAGAAGGACGAGAAACAGGGGGGTATCTAGACGCTGTCGAAAGCATTTGCTCTGTGTTGCGTCTAAATTGTGCCGATGCTAACGGAGAGTTCGCTAGGCTAACCATACTAGACTGGATGGAAGCCATAATTTCGTGTCCCGGTGGGATGTTGGGTAGATGAAAAGTGCGAGGTACGTTGCTAGAAGAACTTGTCTCCTGAGGATGAACACTGGGTGACGTAGTAATAACAGACAGAAGTTCCGTCTGGGAAGTAATGAAGCCATAATCAGGTTCAAAAGGTGTGTCAGGTAGACGAGTATCTTCAACGATCTCAACGTAGCCGCCTGGGACTGAAATTAGGCCAGGTATGTCCTGGTCGGATCCTTCCGTGGTGCCAATAGATCCGTCTATATAATCGTGGAAAGTGTCTGATGGACGGGAAGTGTTGGCCTTCGGTAGAAGGATGACCTCTGGTCTAGTACTCTGGGTCGTGCTAGGTTCGGCTGCTGTAACTGTGCCCACTGTTATAGATAAATCTGGGATGACAGTGGGTGAGGTGACAGTGGAAGCCTCAGACATGCTAGTGGTCATAGAAGCTGCAATGGATTCTGAGACTGTGCTGTGTGTGGCAGTTACAGGCGTAACTGAAGATGTTGTACGTATCGGCGGTGGGATGTTGCCTCGACCAGCACCGCGGCCAGGAGGAGCAGGAATGCGTGATGCAGGCGGACCAGAAGTCCGTGGCGGTGGTGGTGGTGGAGGGCTTAGGCCCTGTTGTCTTCGTGATCTTCTTTGTTGATCTGACATGATGACAGGAAAATGAAAATCGGGGGCAGTACTGTAAACAAAGAACTCAAAAACTCTAATGCAGCCGAGTGTGCAAAAGAGGAGCTAGAAAAAGCAAGGCTCACAGGCCAAAAAAGCAAGCTCTAAAATCTATACTGAGACCGGTGTCTCAATAAGCGAGCTGATCAACAAAAATGGCCAGAATGCCAACAAGCAGTCCCTACAAAGAAAAAATGACCCTCTACAAAGATGAGACGCCAAGCAAACTCCTAACTAAGAGCTGGAGACCTCAACAGGCTGTATCCTTCGCAAGGTGATGAAATCCAAGTCGAACAATACAACATGAGAGACCGATATAAGCAGGATATCCCTCTACCGAAAGGGATCCTGGGTAAAAGAGCCCTAGTAGAATAGATACTAAGCCACCTCGTTCATGACACGTCGGAAAAGGTTTTGGGCACTTCAGCCTTCCGAAGAAGACAGCGATCGATGTTTCCTTAGGGCTAAGTGGAGTGCGGTATTCCACAGAGTCCGTCCGGTTCTCAATCTCGCGGCCGTTTAACCCCTGAACAGTTAGAAACAGTCAGGAGGCCCCTCCACAAACTAGCTGTGACCGTGTCAATAAGTACTAGAGGATTTTAGTTCCCTAAAGACAACGACTATGTCTCAGATGAAAATGACAAGGGGGAATTATTTTGATGCCTATCCCCGGTGTCCTACCTAACTACCAAATTCTTTTGATTTCCTCAAGTGAGGTTAAAGTTGGTTTAATTAGGGTGATTAATTTTAGTGGCTGTCTTTACTCAATCGGGTAGTGGACGTGAGACTTGATGGTGTTATGACGACTCAAACCATGCAAATGAGAATGAATCATAAACAAGCCTTTGTCTTCGATGAAATCTAGCTAAGGTAAAGATAGAGGTTCTTCGATCCAATATGCATAACGACTTTCACAAGCAATCAAGTAAAAGATTTTTCTTTTCTTTTCGATTTATAAACCAAGCCAAGCTGAAGTAAACACGCTTTTCAATGTACTGATTTTACAATCTACAATGCTTCTATGCTGAGAATTTTTATGGCAAAATTAATGGTTCATTTCTCTATGCAAAATGCCACTAGACTTTTTCAAATTAAACAACAAATTTGCTCTCAACCAATGATCTTTTTAATTTACTGAAAATGATAATGACAATATGACTGTAAAACTACAGTGTTCAGTAACAGAAGACAGTGGTGTTGAGTTGGTTGTGGGGAAAAGCCAAGTCAAATGCAATCAAATTGAAAAATGACCAATATGTCAAAAGTGCCACTTAATTCAATCAATCAATCAAGCTCACAAACCAAGTAATAAGCAGACCAAACAGACTGGAAATTAACCAGGATGCTAACAGGCAACAGTAAAGACTATCTGAGGCAGGGAGAAACTCAGGAAACCAAGCAAAAATTAAAAAAAAAAAAAATTATCTACTTGCAGACAATACCGCGGGCTATAGACTGCCTGAAGCGCTGCACTGTGTAACTGTCGCGCTGGTATGAATGCCTAGGACGCGGCACTGTGTAAATGTCGCGCTGGAAGTGGTTAAGAGGGCGCGGCACTGTGGCAAGAGGGAAAAAAAACGCAACTGGAAAAGAAAAAATCAAGTTTTCAGGGTTGTTGCTAACCCAGGGGACTCAGTAATTAAACAGGGAGATAAATCCTGCGAGGAGGGGTGAATAAGGGTCAAAAAAGACCAAAATTCAAGGTGGTTTGAAGTGCAACAAAAGACTGATAATTCAAAGATAATTGGCTGTGAATTTGAACCAATCAAGCAGTAATCAAACCCAGCGGAGTCGCCATTCTTGTTATGTGGAATTCTGCCCTACGGATAAGCCAAAACTCCCTTAGGCTAAAGTAGGATCTAACTAACTCTAGGCTAAGAACAGACAAAACAAATGCAACCTTGAATCCCTAGATCTAACAAACATCTCAGAATTAAAATGCTGAAGAAAATAGAAAGGAGTTTAACTGACCTTGTATCCAAACGCTTGTCTTTGATATTTGCTCCAAGCTCCAAGTAAACCTGTTAACAATAGAACCAAAACACAAGCATGTACTATTCTCTAACAATCTGAAAACATGAGTTAGAATCTAAATCTATGAAAGATACAAATCACATGATCAAAACAAGATCAACACAAATGATTTGGGAAAACAAGACAAGTTATTCCATTACAACTTGAAGATTACTTACAAAGGGTGCTTGATGCCCAAGCCAATCCTCCAACTCCAAGTGTCTTCTCCTCTTAGCTATCTCCACAATGCTGCAAGACCATAAGTTTGGTGCTCTCAAGAGTCCTCCTCTTTCCAATGGCATGCCTCTCTTTTATAGTGAATGGTGAGGTTAACCAACAAGAGAGATAGGTGGATCTAAGGAGGGATAAGTGGATCAGGGTTTCTAATCGAAGGAGGTGAGTTGGGATCGAATCAAGGAACCTAATCTTCCATCATCTTCGAAAATCCAAGATCCCATAAGTCAAGGGCAAAAACTATTAAAAGGGTGCCGCGCTTTGCAAATGATACAGAGCGCGGCACTGTGCCGCGTTTTGTCAAGCTGGCAGAGCGCGGTAGTGTATGGAAATAAAGTCCAAGGTGGGTCAAAACTTGGCAGGGTGGATTTACCTTCAAGGTTGACTCATCATCTGTCTCTTCTGGATGGTTCAAAGCAGTAGGGAAAGTGTCGTCGAAATGTGTTGTGATGGGGATGCGACACCGTGAAATATAGAGGTATAACACCTGATCCATAGGATCATGGGACTAAGTAAGCGAGGTGAAGACCCTCATGAGTTCTTTGTGGGAAAAAAATAAGACAAAGAGGTTGTTGCGCAGATGAAGGAGGAATTCAACATCACAAAAGGAAAATGAGGTTTCATCATAGACGGGTTACAAGATGATGCCACACGGTTTGTATTGCAGCTTCTCGGATGAAAAGTCTTACGAAAGGCCAGATCAGCAGAAGTGCCAGCCGGAGTAGTTCACCTCGCTGCGAAGACATCCCAGGGAGTAAGATTTAACTAGTCTAAGTATTTGTTGAACGAGTTCCTATGAAGAACCTGCAATAATTAAATAATGCAAATACATGAGATATCAGAAATAACAGAACTTAGAATCACTTTTATATTGATCACGGGCCACTTTGAGGGGGCAACCTCCTTTGGGCAAGCTCAATATAATTAACTTCACGGTGCCTTCATAGGCCTCAACACACACTTATATACTAAGTCTAGGTGCCAATACCATGGGTCAATACCATGTGTCAATACAAACCATGGGCCAATACAAAATATAGATCAACAATTATTACGGGTCAAAACCATGGGCCAATACACACCATGGATCAACAAAACTATGGGCGACTTACAAAGCATATGCGCCAACAACAATAACACAAACTATGGATCAACAAATACTATGGGACAACTTACAAAGCATATGCGTCCAACAATAATATACTAACAAAGTAAAGACATGGGTTCCTAACATCCCCTCTCCCTTAGAAAAAGCTTTGTCCTCAAAGCTTTAGATGTGGAAATTGATGCAGAATCTGAAGGAGTGGGTCCCCTGTAGCATCCTCAGGTTGCATTTTGGGCCACTGACGCCTTTTGATTTTCAGGGAGGATTGCATGGAAGGTTGTAGACGAAGAAGAACCATATCAATGATGTGAAAAGTGCGCACAAAATAGTGCTGATTGGCTTGTTGTTTCAGTCGAATTCTTGCCATGTGAAGATTGTCCTTCAAAATGAGAAGAAGCTGATCATGGTTTCGAAGAATTGAGTCAATTTCCTGAACTGGGGAGATGCTGAAGGTGTATGGAAGAAGAACTGGCAGTGCCTTTCCAGAGACTGCTTCATATGGTGTCCTTTTAGATGTGGTACTATACCACTAGAGCGCTTCCAGGAAATCCATAGAAATATTTGTCCAAATCTGTGTAGGGATGGGTAAGGGTTCGAGTAGTCCTGAAAGGAGGGTCATTTCACCCTTGTTGACCTAGAAAGTATCACAGTCAAACACCATCCATTGAATTGTTATTTTCAATCCCTACCAAAAGAAGTTACATTGTTCTTGGTCATACGTTTTGAGGAACCCAGAGTGCCCTGCTGATGAAGAAGCATGGAGTTCATAGAAGAGATAGCCCCATTGAACATATTGCAACCAATTTGGAACAAGCAGAGAAATAGCTGTAAGAGAAACTAGGTCATCAAATGTGCGAGAAGGAGCATTTGGCACCATATTGTCCTTACCCTTCTGGTAAGTGGTTGCATAGTCATAACCTATGAGTTGGAGAACCCATTTTAGGTGTGTTGGGGAGGAGACCCGTTGTTCCAGGAAAGTTCCCAGACTCTAGAGATCAGTCTTGATGCAGAAATAATTCCCCAATAGGGATGGCTGCCACTTCTGTACTGCATGCAAAATAGCCATCATGTCCTGCTGAGATGTAGATGCACCAAATGCTTACCGGAAAGGTCTTGTGAAGGCGGCAAGCCCACTGGTGCAACAAAGACAACTACATATCTATCCAAGGAAGTAGTGGAGACCATTAGTGGGTTCATCTGAAGGGAATGGAGCTGAGCAATGACACCATGTGAATTCTTCTTAAGGATCTTTTCCAAGCGATGTGAACTGATGATGCAAAGAGACCCTAGTTGTAATCCCATAAATTTGTGTTGTGTCCCATTGACTGAAAACCGCATCCAAAGTTCATCAAAATCCCATAAGATGGGGCCAAGTGTGCGTAACCATTGAACACCCAAAACCACATCACATCCTCCTAAGGACAAGGAAAGCATGTTAGAGCGTAGGTTATAATCTTCCATAGAGATACGCACATTGTGACACTTCCCCTTGCAAGGTAAGGTGCCCCCATTGGCAACCATCACTTCAAAGTTGGAACAAGGATGGACAAAACAATCAGCCTGTTTGGCAATCCGAGGGTCAATGAAGTTATGAGTGTTAACATAATCAATGAGTATGGTAAGAGGGAGATTCTTGAAGTATCCCTTGACCCGCATTGTTTGTGGGGTGGTGACGCCAGTTACAACATGGAGAGAGATCTCGGGTGGGTCGTCTTGAGATGGGGTGTCAACAGGCAGGTGTTGAATGTCGACCTGAACATCTACTATATCTTGAGCTTCTTCACCAAGTTCTGAGGCAGGCGGAGAATCCACATCCAAGAGATAGAGCTTTTGTTGAACACATCTATGTCCCCGAGTGAATTTCTCATCACAATTATAACAAAGCCCTTTTTCTTGGTGTGCCTGCATCGCTATTTTAGACAAATGCTTGAAAGGAGTTGTTCGAGGAGCAGGTGTGATGGGAGGTCGTTGGGAAGCCATATTTCTGAAGGGAACAAAGGTGGGTTTGGAGCAATGTTGAGCTGAGATCTTGTCCTCTGCCAACTTTGCAAACCCTAGGACTTCCATCATTGTGTTGGGACAGAACATTTTGACCTCTGAGCGGATTTCATCCTTGAGACCACTGATAAAACAACTCCTGTAGAATTCATCAGACAATCCTTCTGTGTCATTGGCTAGTTTCTCAAATTTCGTCTGATACTCTCTCACTATGCCAGTTTGGTGAAGTTTAGTGAGTGCTCCTGTGAAGTTGTCAAAATCACTAGGACCAAATCATGACAAAAGGAGTTGGCAAAAAGCTGTCCAGTTTGGCTCGGGATGAGCTTTGATGTACCAATGGTACTGTTGAAGAGCTTCCTGTTCCAAATGAAAGGATGCAAGTGGAACTTTCTGGACATCAAAAGTATTATGCAGACTGAAATATTGTTCTGCTCAGTATATCCATCTAGTCGGATCAGTACCATTGAAGTGAGGAAAATCAAGCTTCAGCCCATGAAAATTGCTAGAAGAAGAGAACCCAGTGGCTGCAAAAGATTCTGGCTGTCGGTTATTGTTCATGCCTGAATGCTGAAGAGAGAGGCTGAAAAATTTTTCATCCAGATCTTGGAGTTTGGTTTGGATGGCTGCAAGTGCTTCTTGCATTGTTTTTGCTCCTGTGCGAGTGACAACCATAACCAGGATTTTTTTTTTGTGGGGGGGGGGAATGGATAGAAAAACACAAACACAAGCTTATTTAGTAAGGGGAAATTTGGATTTGGGAAAAACTTGGAGGGGTAATTGGGGTTTAACTAGGTTTTCGACACTTTTTGAGGGACAGGGAAGCAAAAAATGGGGATTTCAGAAGCGGGAAATCTATGGTAAAATTTGAAGGCAATCGGGTGAAAATTGAAGAAGTTATGGCAAACCCTAAAAATAGACAAATGTGGGATTTTGGGTCTTGGGAAGTGGGATTTGGGATAGGGTCTTTAGGAATGAAATATATAGAATGGGATTGCAGGGATGTCAGTGAAGTTTCAGGAAAAACAGAGTTGAAACAAGGGAGATATGGTCGAAAAAACAACATTTTATGCTCATTTTTTTCTTTTTTTCTTTTCAGAAATGGTTCGGCAACAACGGCACAGAAGGGATCCGCAACAGATGGATCTGCAATGGTACAGAAGGGATCGAAAATGGCTGGAGCTGAAACGACAACTGGATCTGGAATGACTTTCAGAATAGATCTGAAATGGCTGGATCTGGAGCGGAAGTGATCAGCAACAGTTTAGATGAAAATAGATATGGACCCCAGGTATGTACGGCTTCCTAACAATTTAGGTGTTTCACTTGGCCACCAATGCTGTCTGATGGCTTGTGTATTGGGGCAGTACCCCTCACTCCATGACTCAGGTAAAACTGATAACCATTTTTCCACAAATGACAACTCTTGGTTTATCTCACGGGTGGGAACTAGTCAATCAGGTAGGGGTCGTTGCCCTTTTTGCTGGCAGGTCCTCTCAATGGACCAGCTACTTTGGGGTTCCTGTGGTACTCCTCACAATGATTTTTAGGGATTATTCCCAAGTACTTCCCAAAGTTAAGCGGATAGGGAGTATTCCCAAATCCGAAGCTACAACAGATGTGAAAAAAAAAAATTCACAGAAATTCCACCCAACGAGCCCAAGAAAGTGCTCTGATACCAGATGTGAAGAACCTGCAATAATTAATTAATGCAAATACACGAGATATCAGAAATAATAGAACTCAGAATCACTTTTATATTGATCACAGGCCACTTCGAGGGGGAAACCTCCTTTGAGCAAGCTCAATACAATTAACTTCACGGTGCCTTCATAGGCCTCAACACACACTTATATACTAAGTCTAGGTGCCAATACCATGGGTCAATACCATGTGTCAATACAAACCATGGGCCAATACAAAATATAGATCAACAATTATTACGGGTCAAAACCATGGGCCAATACAAACCATGGATCAACAAAACTATGGGCGACTTACAAAGCATATGCGCCAACAACAATAACACAAAATATGGATCAACAAATACTACGGGATGACTTACAAAGCATATGCGTCCAACAACAATATACTAACAATGTAAAGACATGGGTTCCTAACAGTTCCTGGATGATGTCCGAGAAACTCAAGTCAATGGAACCACATTTCACTATAGTTGGATAATGGTGCTAATCGCCTTTGTAGGATGGAAGGAACCAAAGCATTACGACGGTCTCACCTCTTTCTTCCAAGATTATCGAGGACCCAGATACGCAAATCTGAAGCGGGGACCGACAATGCGCCTCAAACGAAGTACTATTCACATGTTACGAACAGTTGTGTGATGTTATCATTCACACACCATGCATCTCAAAGGAGGTAACAACAAAATATATGCACACTCTGAATTTTAAATTTGATATGCATTTTATTTATATCTCACCAAAGGTACAAAAGAAGAATCCAGAGTGGTTCCCAGGACACTATTAGCTTGATGAAGCTGGTATTGACCTGATCATGGAGGAGTGGTTAGACGAATGGATGTTCAAAGGGCCGATGGTCATTGAAACAGACTTAGAATAAAGTACTCTAACCGCGATAAAGATCAGGGAAGAATCCGGTGATGAACAACAAAAAGAAGCCGGCAAAACTCAAACTACACCAGGAGGAAAAAGGAAGGAGCCAAAAAGCTCGGTAGATGAGAAAGGGTCAAAAAAGAAGCTAAAAGCCACAAAGCTCCCATCGGAAGCACAGTTGCATGATGATGATTATGAGATCATCGCGACTAGGGTCGGCGCACATCTAGAAGATGCGCTCTCCCTAAAAGACAACAAAAATGAGGAGATTCAAGCTAGTCTACAAGAAAATCTCACCACCTTGCAGGGCATAGTGGTGAAGATCAAACAAGTCTAGTGAGACTTGGCTCGAGAATCTGATTTAGAAGATCAAGTTACACAACTGAGGAAAAGAAAAAACCCTTAGCTCTAACCATGGCACTGTGACCATGCCTCGTCCGCATGGACCCGCTAAGCGTAATTTTTCCAAGCGATGCATCAACTGAAGCCACGAAGAACCTAGAGCATGTGGATATTGATTTTGTGTTGTTACCACTGGAAGGTCTACATAATATGCACTTGCAGGTTGTGGAGGAAATCCACGATAGAGAAATGGTGACTTCGAGCCAACACCGAGATCTAGAAGCAAACTATAAAAAGTTGCAAGAAGAAAGTGCGCAAAGCCTAAGGAACTTGAAAATGTACATGAGCAGCGCCCAAGAATAGAGGAGATCGTTTCTTCGATTTGCACAGAGATACCAGAGTGTGACGAGCAGCTAGAAATCGAAGATACCATCATTAAGATCGACTCTCTAGTAAGTGATCTTAATGTTGAAATGACCGAAGTGGAGATAGAAAACAAAGAAATGATTGCCAGCATGGAAGCACAGAACCTCCTTAAGACACCACCAGATCAAATAGAAATTAGAGCAGTAGAAGTGAAAGTTATCACAGAAAATATATCCAGCGAAATAGCTAAGTTCCAGAACTTGCTGGATAAAGCAACCAGAGTATGTACTGCGCTACAAGAGGACCCTAAGCTCCTGCAGGTCCAAAACAACTTATAGGAAACACAAGCAGAGTTAGATTCTCTAAATGCGGAGATGAAGACCCTACCAACGAGAGAGATACTCCGACAATTTGCGGAAGTCAAGGAACTAAAGAGGGAACTCCATGTTTTGAGAGAAAGGGAGGCTAACACCTTAGAAAAGTCATAGTCCCCACAGGAAGAAGCTCTTGCCATCTCACAAGAGATTGAAGAGAAACTGCAGGAACTCCACACATCGAAGACAAAAGTACAAAAACACGGTAAGGAAGACCTAACACCAGATGTGTTGGAAACTGTCAAGGAAGTTGAGCAAGAAGCTAAGGACACAGTTGCGAAGCTAAGCACAACTTATCAAGAATTCACTCTGAAGGTAGCTCAGCAAGGAGAAGTGCAAGCCACTGAGCCTACTGAAAGTGCCTTGGGGATGAGCCACATGTAAGTGTTAGGGGCCTATTGGGCGCGGCCCAAGTTAAGTCATTTTTGGATAATTCAGTTTTAGAGATGGAAGTTACAGCGTAGCGCAGTGTTGACAAAGTAAAAGTTACAGTGCTGCGAAGATTCAATGGTGCAAAGTTCCAACTCCACGAAGATCCAGCATGGAAGAATTTTGGAAGGAAAACGATATAAGTTCCGGTAAGATCGATCGGTGATATATTTTGAGGAAGATGCTCCAAGATTCTTGGGAGGTGGGTAAGGAGTGGCAAAGAAGGAAATCGACTGGTCACACAAGCACAGGAAGCACTAAGTGGACTGGACGCACAAAACCATTAGAGAAGGAACAACGAGATGAAAGCGACCCATCGACATGCACTCAGCAGAGGGGTTGAAAGCGATGTGACCACACGTAGTCAAGAGATGTCAGAATCCAAGGACAGTGCAGAAGGGTGGCCACGACGATGAAGTCACTATCATAGCCTAACAGATTTGGTTAGCGGGGGTAACCACACCAGTTTTGGTTACTCTAGGGTTTTTGGCCCATATGCATTGTAAAGACGTGACCTAAGGGCACAATCTATAAAAGGGAGAATTTTTGTAAGGGAAAGGATTGATTTTGGTTAATGTTTTTTGTTGATCTCTGTTGAGAGACTGAATATTGTAAAAAGGCTTTGCAGTTGTGTGCGCAGAGACCCACTGAAGAGAGAAACGGGTTCTGCAGCTGAGTGCACAGAGGCTTATTGTAGAGAGAGGAGCGTGCACCTGAGTGCGCAAGTTGGAACTGTTGAATCCTTCCCAATAATATAATCAACAGTTCATGTGTACGTAGCTCCCATCCTGGGCGTGAACCATGTTAAATCATATGTTGTGTGATGAGATTTATGTGAATATGTTCTTGGCTTATGATGTTGTATTTGCTTATGCACTTCTATTCTTTCATGTTCGCATTATTGTCTATATTTATGGAATGTGAATGACAAGATTAAAGTCTAAGTAATCTTTCTCTAAATCAGATATACAATCTGTAAATACTTGTGAATGTATGCATGTTTCATTTCAGAAGACATCAGATGTAGATTAATCTAAGTAATGTGTATAGATAAAGGAATAAGTTACATAGTTGCACATATCTGACGAATTATCTAAATGTCTAAGTGTCCAGCCGTGCAATCTTAGGTAGCATAGCTACCTTTCATACTCGATTTCCCCATAGCACACGTCCTATAGTGCATTGCTCACTAGTCGGAGAGCTGCAAGAGAAGAATATTCATTTTGCAAGCCAGTCCAAACCGTGCATCACCTGGTTGTGGAAACTTGATTCCGCAACCTCCCCATAACTTTGACTCAAGTGAGACCTCAGCCTACTTGCAGACTGTTGCCGAAGGGTCAGTGAAAAGGGGTTTTGTTGGTTCCCTGAACTGCACAGAACCTAGGTCAATCTTGAAAAGCTAAAGAACAAGAACATGAGCCAACAAAATAATTAAACATAATGCATAGGCATTCATCCCTATTACTCAGTTGGATTGATCTGTACATTATGACATCACAAACACATGTGCACAGATGTAAAATGGCATGATTCAAGGCACAAGGAACACTTATCGTTTTATTGAAATCCCCAAGCAAACTGGCTATGGACTCCAACGTTCCAACCCAACCATAGGTCTCTCCCCAGCCTGTATTATTTCATCACTCAGAGACCACCCCTGAGTTGGGGCTATGTATCCACTGAGTACCACTGATTTTCACTGACAACCTTGGATTCTCAGTCATTTAGGTCATCTAGCACACAGCTGGTTTATCAAGCAAGTGGGAGACATGTAAGGAGTTTTCTAGGTCAATGAGTGTTGGGCCTGGCCCAAGTGGGGCATTTTTTAGCAAGTCATATTTTGGAACTACGAAGCTAAGCGCAGTTTAGCTGAAGGCATTTTTTTGACAGGACATTTTTGGAATGTTGCAAAGTTGAGTGCAGCGTAGCATCGGAAGAGCTATGAAGTACGTTGTTGTGAGGAGACATCGCTACGATGAGACCTATCTACGGAGATCTGTAAAGGCAGAAGGTTGGATGGAAGATGGCATGTATTCCGGTTAGGCTATCGATGGTCTATTTTTGGTAAAGATGTTCCATGATTACCAAGTGGCAGGTACGGAGTAAAGTGGAGGAAAGCGATTGGTCAGACATGTAAAGAACCACTACCTGAACCGGTTGCATAGGGCTGTTAGAGGAAGAACTACTCGGTGAAAGCAACCTGTTGGTGTGCACGCGACATGGAGGCTAATAGTGATGTGAGCATGTGCTGAGGGTGGCCACAACAGAATATTTGCTACCAAAAACTAGCAAGTCCGGTTAGCTGAAAACCGCGACAGGTTTGTAAACCTTAGGGTTTTTGCCTACAGATTGTAAAGACATGACCTACGGGCATAATCTATAAATAAGGAATATGTTGTAAGGGAAAGGGTTGTTGTTGTGTTTTTTATTCTCTATTGTTGATTAGTATTGAGATATCTTCTGTTGAAGGACCATTTTGTAAAGGCTCTGCAAGTTGTGTGCGCAAAGGCCTATTGAGAAAGAAGAGAATCTACAGTTGAGTGCACAGACTGGAACTGTTGTACCCTTCCCAAAGACTAATACAACATCAGTTCCTGTGGACGTAGCTCCCATCACGGGGGTGAACCATGTTAAATCTTGTGCAGTGTGATTGTTTATGTGTTTGCACTTGTCAATTGTTTACAATGAATGGTTGAATTCTCATTTATTAGTTGATATGTTCATTCTTTTATATGTATTCGCCATGGGAATGAGATGGGAATAATATGTTAAGTATCACATGTATGGATGAATGTTGAATGCACAGTATTTATGAGTTAACGAATGCTTAATTCATTTAGATAAGCACTTAAGTTGGAGAGTTCGCGCCATGCGACTCCCTTGAAGCACAACACCGGATGTGTGTAGAGTAGTCTACTTTGTCCCGTTGCATAATTCATAAGACTAAATAATCTAAGGAAGTAGACGAATGAATAAAGCACTAGGTAAGGTGATCAATAGTGGTTAAGTCCGAATACGAAGCATATAATCCAGTTGTCCTATCCTGTTGATTGAATCCTACTCGAACCGCGTAGTCCTTGGATGCGCTGGTTGTGCAAGCATCTTATCTTGTAGGAGTGTTGACCGCAACAAAGGCTATCGTCGCATAGTCTTCAGTCCGTAGCACGATCCCTGCAGTGCATTGTGCAGTAGTCCGTCTGAACAACTCATCACGTAGCTATGGAAACCTGATTTCGTGTCTCCCCCATAGCTCCACCTCGGGTGAGACCTCAATCTCTTCACAGGTTGTTTCCGAAAGGGTCGGTGAAAAGGGGTTTTGTTGGTTCCCTGAACCGCGAAGAACTTGGGTCTTTATCGAAAACCTCGAGACAGTTCCATAAGCCAACAAATGGTTCCGTTTCCGCGCTAAGAATCTGTGATGAGTTGAAGCTATGGTGTGTGATGAAGAAGAAGCTCTGCTGGGTATTGACGTTTGGCATCCAGAAAAGAAAGAAATCTGGGCTTGGTGTGACAAGAGAGAAAGAGATTTCGCAAGGAAAGAAAATAAGCACCCACATCTCTCTGACGTCTAGTGGTGGAACAAGTAACTCTGGAAAGATGTTCACGAAATATTTTGGGCATCTTTTGGAAATGAGCTACACAAGTGGTTTTCCAGGCTCGCAGAGCGCAGAAATGGTACCCCATGAGACGTACCGACCGAGTGGACACTAGAGCTTATTGAAAGGCTCAAAGTAGTCGATAGTCCATTCGCACGAGCAATCAACTTCTAGGTTGATAGTACACTACAGAGCTTCATGACGAAGTTCGCTGTGGACATGCTAAAGTCCTACAGTGTAGCCGAAAGAGAGTTATTCAAGGGATTCAGAGGTACGTATCTAAACAACCTCAATTTATACATTAAAATTCTTTTAGCTGAGAAAGACGTTTTTAGAATGCAGTGAAATTTTTTAATTTGTAATGGTGAATAGCATTTATAGTGAGTCTAAAGAAGAGACACATAATTTGAGGAGTGGAAAAAGATATAAATATACTCCTAAGAAGACTTCCACTGAGCATGGACTCCACGTAGATATTGATTCACAATCCAAACCTGATAGCCAAACCGCACCTCCATCTTCTACCTATCAGCCTATTACTCCGCATAAACCCCCAGTTGTGAATATCCCTAGTAATCAGAACATTCCAGACCAGAACGTTTCGCACAATACCACGTTTATTTTTTCCATGCAGAACCTTACACCACCTAGAAGAAGCATGACTGATGATATTAAACTGTCGATATTCAAGGGGACGGGTCGAGAGGACCCTGAGAAACATTGGTTTCTATGTGAAGCCATATGGAATGTTAAACAAGTCCAGGATGATGCTATGAAGAGAGCGCAACTCATTACCACATTTAGAGAAAGAGCCTTGAATTGGTTCATGAAATATTCTGGTGGACAACAGAGAACCTTAGTGGAGATTAAGGATGCACTATTGAGTGAGTTCAAGAAACCGAAGTCGGAATCCCAATGTATCACAGAGCTAAAGGAAATCAAGCATAAACCTAATGAGACAATCTGGGAATTTGACTAGAAATTTAAGAAGCTGTTGGACCAAGTAAGTTTCGTCATAACACCACAACAGCACCAAGAATGGTTTATAGCAGCGTTGTTTCCCCATATCAGATTGTCGTTGATGCAACAGAAAGTGGCTTCGCAGGAAGAAGCCTTGGAGATCACGATGAAGTTAGAAGCTTCAGCTATTGGAGAAACTGGCACTGGGATGTCTCAGATTTAGACCCAGTTGGCCACCCTGACACTACAACTACAGGATATAAAGAAAGGAAAGCAAGAGATACAAGAAGTCTAGTGTACAGGTTGTAAGGGGGAAGGACACACTAAGAATCATTGTCCTTTATTTCAAGAATTCCTTAACATGGGTGCACCAAACCCATTAAATCATAACCAAGGGCCATGGTGCGAGATCTGTAGAACTAGAGGACACAGGCCAGAGGACTGCTACTTAATACAGAAATATGTAAGGACACCTAAAAACCTATATTGTAATTTCTGTAAGTCAGTTGGACATGATGAGTCCAACTGCTGTGCATATGAAATCATGTTGGAAAGAAAGAAATACATCGAGCATATGTATGGAGGAGTATACAGAGTCCAAGAAGAGACTCTGCAAAAACAAGATAATGTGCATCATGATCAGGGAGCATACAGAGGCCACGGAGGATACTGCAGGAGAAGAAGGAATGCTGGCCCGGCGCAAGGACGAGGTTGAGGTCAAGTAATCTGTTATAACTGTGGCCAACCAAGTCACATGTCCAGATATTGTACCAACCCATGCACTAAATGTAGTTATTGTAAATCGTTTGATCATGTTATTGAATACTGCCCAGTGTTAGAGGAAGAAATGCAGAAATGGAAG
The DNA here is from genome assembly GCA_027924585.1 of Larix kaempferi. Taxonomy (NCBI): domain Eukaryota; kingdom Viridiplantae; phylum Streptophyta; class Pinopsida; order Pinales; family Pinaceae; genus Larix; species Larix kaempferi. Next base: position 3,729,978 of record BSBM01000798.1, on the reverse strand, counting down.
TGGAAAGATGCATCGAACCCAAACATTCAGTTGATCGTAGTAGAGAAGAGACTTGCAGATCCAAGTATCAATGTAGTGACTCGAAGTGGTGCTACGACAGGGAGATATAGAGGAACAAAATCTTTGACTTCTGGAGACTTTAACATGAAGCAGACCCCTCTTGAGAGAATATGGATAAGAAAAGCTACTGGGAAAGCACCTGCTTTCAACTTGGAGAAAAATAGAGAAGTCTTTGAAGAAGCACGAGACATCTTCAAACAGTCAGCACTCAAGTCTCCAAGAATCCCGTTGTGTAGTGAAACACCACATATAGAATATATGTCGGCTGCTTATGACAAAACGAGCGCCGCAACAGAGACAAGAACCTTTGTTGCACAGTTCCTAAGGAGTTGCATGAAATTACTGAAAATCGCAGACGCTATAGCGGAGTTACAAAAATTGTTAAACCAGTATGAGCCACAAAGTGAGATGGAGACTACCGATAGCCCAGTTCACCAGATCAAGAAACACAAAAGATCAGGCCAAGAAAAATAGATTGAGTGCACAGATAGGAGACTATGAAATGTATGAGATCATCCTTGATCTGGGATCTGAAGTAAATGTCTTAATTAAACAGACATGGCAAAAAATGGGGAGACCAAAGCTATTATGGTCACTGTTGGCTTGGTTTTGCAACCAAGCTTGTGCAATGGGCACCTATCAACAATGTGATAGCAGTTTCAATATAGAAAGCAAAAACGATTATGAATTAAATCTAAATCTAAACTAACATGTGCATATAAAAAATAAATATAAAAGTGATTCATAGAAAGAACAATAAATAAAAGAATGTTTTGTATTATCATACCTCAAATGGTGAGGATTTGTGGTGTTGAGTAGCTCCAAGGGTGAGATGCTTCAGGCTCTAATGGTCTCTTCTCCAAGATGCTGAAAATGGCCAAAAGTCTCAGGAGAGATTTTGACAGCGTGAGGATAGGATGATGGATGGATGGAAAGTGAGGAGCCCCTACCACCTTTTTATAGTTTTTGGTGGTGGGGAATACCATTATGGTTTTGAGGAAACCAATAGTATTGACCAATATGGTTTAGGTACCTTTTTCCCTCTTTTTTCCTTTTTTGAATATTTTTATTCCCTTTTAATATTTTTAGGAATTCTGGACCCTTTTTTAGGGTTTTTTATGTTTTTTGAGGAAAAATATATCTTTTGAGGGGGGAAATGGTGTATTATGGTCTTTTGGTGACCTTTTGATGGCTTTAGAGGCTCAAATGGTGGAAAAGTGGACAAATGGGTCATGTGAATAAGGAAATGAGCTAGTGAGCACTTTTTGGGTGTTAACAGATTGCCCCCTGATGTGTGAGGGCAGGAGCTCATCATATGGCCGATAGACATCATAGTTCTTCTGTCTTTTTCCTGGGGTTTGGGGAAGAGAAGAGACCGGTTGGAGACTGGATCAACGACCCCTTGGAAGCTGCAAAAACAAAAAATATTACATGGCCTCAATATAAATGAGGAATAATCTCTGATAATGGATGAGGCAGGCATACCCATGCTCATATCAAAACATATACATAACAATTAGTCCCAAGAAGGAGGACCTAAATAATACATAAAAAATCTACTGGTACATCATAATGGTCCAAAGGGGACACTATTTTGGGATGTACTCATGATCATAACATGACTGATCTCAATAACTAATACACTGGAATAAAGCGACAACCGTTCTGAACAAGGTCTCAGAAGGGTTGATGAACTGCTGAAACTGAAGGTGTCCAACATCTGTAGGGACTCAATGAATGTGAGTCATCTTTGAGAAGTACATGTAACTGTATACTCGAGGGAGTATAAAACTGGGGTACATATGAATACTCTCGCCATGCGCAACCCAGATATCTATAGGAAAATGTAACTGGTTGTTTTCATAAGTAGACTCTCAAATGTGGAAGAGTCAGGTGGTATTCGGGGTCTTCAACAAATAACTGAAAATACCAATACCCTGTGCGAGTCTCAATGATGCGATCAAGGTGTTGAAATCGAGCATGTGAGAAACAACCATTTGGAGAGGCACTGAGGACTCTTCTCGAAATGATTCGTAGGCACTCATCATAAATGGTGATGAGTTCAAGGCATAGGGACCTCTAGGTCTATCCTCTGGAATAAATTTGGTTAGCGTCGACAGAGGGAGACCAGCAACTAACAAGGCAATGATGTTTCCTTGATAGGAGCACGAGGTGTAGAACTGAAGTGTGGTAGTACTGATGGTAGGACTGACATACTGTGGGGATGGGAAATAACTGGGGTCGTAGAGTGGGTGGAATCAAACTTCCTTTATTCAGAGCATGATGACATGGTTGACCTAGCAGCGTAGGAAACTGACTTGTAGGTGCGGGGATCATAGCTTTAAGGACTGAAGGGTATGTATTGTAGACTGGAGTGACTCTAGGGGGGACAAGCTGACGGATGTTGTAGAGGGCCTCTCAGGTGACATACTGCAGAATACTCTGAACAAAGGTGACCAAAATGGGGAAGCTACCATATGAGTAGACATGATCTGTTGTGGTGCTGAGAAGCACCATTGAGTCCTTCTTCGTAATTTTAATGAGCTCCAAGAAGGGATAAAAGTGTGCTCTGAAATGGGACTGTCATGTGGATTTTGTGAGCCCAGGACTATTCGTGCTCATGGGTTCTTTCATTTTTAAGGAGTCTAAAAATGATAAGAAGACTCTGTAGTGGTGGTGGAGTACCATCCTATGGATTTATACGAGCCTAGGATGGTGTTTTCTCATGGTCGCTTTCATGTTTAGAGAGTCTGAAAGCAGCAAATGGACTCCATTGGTTGTCATTTTCGTAAGTTAGTCTCCAAGGCCTGAAAAAACATAAAATAATGCAAATGGAGAACTCTTCTAGCCGATGTTACTAGAGTATTCCTTTTTCGTAATTAGTCGACAAGGTCCGGAAAAGGGGTAAACTTATACCAAGTAGACGCCCTTTCAGATACGTTTAGAGAGCATGAAAGGAAGCAAGGTTGGTCGGCGATCTTTTCATTGTTTTAGGAGTCAGAAAAGATCTTAACAGAAACTCCCTAAGTGCCTTTTTCGTAAAAGGAATTGTTGGGCCCGAAAAAGGGGTAAAACTATACCGAACAAAAAGGTATTGATGAGAGCGAGAAATGGTCTCGAGCATCGTCATGAGTGCAAAAAACTAAATCTGGTGACATAAAGATTGTCAAAAATGGGCAATGGCCGATGTGGCATGCAAACCGAGGCAACGAGGGGGCATGGAAAAAATGCCCAAAAAATCTAGAGGTGAGAGCGAGAAATCATCTCAAGCATCATCACGAGCGTGGAAAATTGAATCCGGTGGTATAAGATTCATAAAAAAGGATGAAGGTCAATGTGGCACGTAAACCAAGGCAACGAGGGGGCATGTGAAAGATGCTCGAAAAATATGGTGGTGAGAGCGAGAAATGATCTCAAGCATCATCACAAGTTCAGAAAAATGAATCCAATGGTATAAAATTTTCCAATAAACTGAAAACATCCGTGGTGGCAAGCAATTCAAGGTGGCATGGGGCATGCAAAAAAAATGCCCGAAAGTGTTTGGTGAGAGCGAGAAATGATCTCAAGCATCATCATGGGCACGGAAATATGAATCCTACGGTGCAAATGGTGCGAAAAACAAAGGTCATAAGGACTTCAGAATGGTCAAAGCAAATAACTAGGTTAAAAAATGACTACAAATAAAGGTGATCCCACCAAGCCAAGGATGCAGTGGTGGGGAGAAATGATGACCCGCGGGGGGAGAATACTAGGTGTATCAAATCAAATCGAATATACAAGTGATATGTGACCTCAAAAAATGGTTTAGATCGCGCATGTGAAAAATTCAGCAGGGTTAATGACCTGCCCCCATGCTATGTGCATGGGGTTTGTGATTGTGGATCACATATGTGTTGGTTTGAACAATGGGATCATTGGAATACTGAGATAGATGTGATGGGGAAGATTTAAAATGATTGATCATGCCCCCTATCCCAGGGTCGAGGTAATCTATTATGCCCCCTAACTCAGAGGTGTCAATGTTGTGTAGATGTTGTCTCAGAGAAGGATCAATGGGGCATTGGGCAACCACTAGCGGGGGGGTATACCATGAGGTTGTAGGCCGTGGTGGCATACTGAAGTGATGATATGATGATGGGGGATTCCCCTTGTGGGGTGGATGCCCCCAGTATCTTCAACGAGAATCACGATGATGATGAGTAGGAAAGGTTTTAGGCCTGCCCCCATGTTGTGGACATGTGGTTTCGTCGTCAATTTTAAAGGGTTGAACATGTGTGTCAAAGGGATCAATGGAAGGGGCCGATAGGATAGAGGGGTATCCAGTGGAAACTGTGTAAATGGTGTTAATTTCTTTCGAGGAGGAAGATGGTGGGGGATGAATTTTCTCAATGGTAGGAGCGGATGTTTCTAGATTGACATTATTCAGTTCGTATAGAGCTGCTCTATAATCTAGGAGATCAGGGCATTGATGTGAGTAATGGTTGTAGATGTCGTATACCGCACAAGGGTGGTTGGTGCGCAACAATTTATCGTGAGGCTGAGGGGACAATTCTAGTTTGAAAACTGGGATGTTAGTGTCATCATCCAACATTTGCATGTGTTCTTGAAGTGTTGGTAATTGTGGACATAGATGGGTGGCATGGCCAATATCATCACACAAGGAGCACTTAGGGATTACATGGGTTGGGGGATTCTTAGCTAATTTGGGTGTCACTAGGGGGGTGCGAGTTGTGGGTGCAGTGTTGTAGGTTGGTGGACCTCTGCCCCCAGTGTTGCGGGATTGAGGGGGGACATAACTAGATGTTGATGTAGTGTCCCCCGTTGGAATTGATCGGTTTTGGGGGTTTGAACGACCAGGTGGTGGGCGATTTTGGTGGTTTGGTATGCCAGGTGGTGGATGGTTTGACATATTCATGGGTTGTACTGGTTGTAGGACAATAGTCGAAGTTGGTGGGGGAGTTGGGGCAGGTAAGTACCATACTAGTAATCCTAATGTTAAACGTGGGAGGTTGAGTGTAGCCATTACTGGCGTGCTGATGGCGCCTAAAGGGGCAAATAAAAATGGGATAGTATGAATTGGTGTGGCTCCTACGTGAGTTGGCACTGAGTGTGGTTGCGGGAGTAAAGGGGGCTGTTGATTTGGTACCTGTGTGTTATGCGAGAGGGTGCACAAATCAGATATCTCGGTTATATTCAAAGGGGGTGGGATGGATTGGAATGTGGAAGTCATAGGTGATTCCAAGTATAATCCAGGTCTGACTATGGAGATGAACGATGTAGTTGCATTCTAAACTGGTTGTTCAATCATAGGGAGAACATTTTTAGGTGCAGCGGGGGTGTATTGGTTTTGACGCATTTGGAGATTCATGTCGGATGATGACATCATAAAAAGATGATGAGTACTTGAATCCATTGATTGGTTTGTGTGTGCAGCGTATGTGATTTGCTGTTGTGGTGCCGTGGTTCCTTGAGGAGGATCCAACGTATGAGTGTTCACCATTTCTTGTGTGGGAAAAGGATTCTGCAGCACCATGGGTTGTGGTTGAGGAGGTGGCACTGGTTGTGCCACGTGCCCTTGGCGTTGGGTGTCATTAGACCATAGTTGGCGTGCTCGCTCTAAATGGGGGCAAGTGTGTGTGTGATGGCCGTATACCCCGCATATGGAACATGGGTGGTTTGTTCATAAATTGGAGTTCTTATCCTATTTCGGTGGTCGATCAAGGTTTTGGTTAGCGGGGGCAGCGTTGTTGTTGTTTGGAGGATAAGTCTGAGTGACTGGAGGTTGTGGCAAAGCAAGCACTGCCTGTGGTGGGTAATAAGCTGCTGGGGCTTGTGAGTGAACAGGAGCATGTGTGTCCTGCTGATGGTAATACATAGGGGGTGCAACCAGAGGTGGATAGGCTGAAGGTGCGTGACCATAACACTATGGTGGACATGAGGGTCCATGAGTGTGGTGGGGGTGGGCCATGGGAGCATACGAAGTTGTAGCTTCAAAGTGAGATGAAGCCCTAGAAAGGTCTAGGGCGTTGTTTGTACTCATCATGGTAAAAGGTTTGTTTTGCACCATAACCTGGCCGATAATACCGTCGGTGGCATGGGATGCCCCCGACTTGTCATGGCGGGATGGATCGCCGCACGGGGCATCTGGTAAAATGGTGTATAGATATCCAGACTGGGCATATATGAGGTCGAAATCCTGGGCTTTTAAGATAGCTTCTTCTTCTGAATGGGGTCGTTCGGAAGCTACATCTTTGGCTATGAGGGGTAGGAGTAATTTGAGAAACCAGTCCAAAAATATACGGTCGTCCAGTTTTATCTTGCAAAGGCTATGGCATTTGCGCCACTCATGGATATGGTCTGTGATGTGGGTAGTTGGGTTTTGTCTACAAGACAACAGTATTTCAACTTTTGCATCATAGCGTATAGGTAGCTGAAAAAAATGAAGGAAAGTGGAGGCGAGGGATGTAAATGTATGGTGGGTCCCATGTGGTTGCTCAATGTACCACTTGGCTGTAGAGCCAGTGAACGTTCGTTGCAACAATCTTAGTCTAATGGAGTCATCCACTATGGAGTTAGATGAACACCATAAGTGAAATGACATTATGTGGTTTTGGGGATCTTCCCCAGGTTTTCCTTCAAACTTGGGGATGTACGACGGAAGCTTTGTAGGCATGGGTGGCCATGTAGGGTTGTGCCTGATAGGATTGTTGGTTAACCTAGCTAGGTCTGGTAAGTTCAGACTAGCCATGTATGGTAAACTAGCAGATGGGTGTGGCGTAGTGACTGGGACATAACTGTTAATGGTGGCATTATGTAGTTGTCCAGTGGCCCCTAAGGGTATGCTAGGTATTGAAGGTATGTGTCCTCCACCTGATGTGGTGTTGGAAAGACCAGCGCTCCCAAGTGCAACATGGGTTGCAGAGGGGTTAGGATTAGTGCCAGGAATTCCTGGGATCTGGGTTGTGGTAATGAGAAGGGGTGTGATCCCTATGTTGGGCATACCCATAATAGGTGGTGGTCCTGTGTTGGGAATACCTAAAGGTGGAGTAGCCCCTATATTAGGCATGCCTAAAGGGGTTGTTGTTACCATGGGTGGCACAGTAGTAGTAGGGTTTGTCGATGTATCTCCAATAGCACTGGTGAAAAGGGGGTCGTATTGTGATCCAGCCATGGGGTTGGTTGGTGATATTTCAGTAGGGTGTTCGGATTCAGCCTCGGAATCAGATGCGAAGTGAGGAGTGTCAGAATTGGATGACTGTGTTCTATGCCGATGATGTGTTGAGTCAAGGGATAAGGCTCTACGTCTATGACATGTAGATTCAAGTGTACCGAGCTGAGGAGGTTCACCCTGAAGATGGTAGGATCGTCTTAAATTCTCAATGGTGAGAAATACATTAAAATTTCAGTGGAAGGTGGTGATGTAAAAAACTCAAAACCCTAGTGCAACATTGAGTGCAAGAGGGGAGTGAAAAAATAATGGCTCTCAGGCCAACAACCAACCTCAAAAGCACTTATTATAACAGTTGTGCTATAATAAGTGGAGAGATCCAACAAAGTGGTCAGAATACCAAAAATCAAACAGTTCCTAGAAAAAAGTGGTGCTCACTAGACCAAAGGTGGGTATTGTATCATGCAAACACCTAACTAGAAGTATTGTGAGTCAACAAACGATATCCTCTGCAAGGTGATGAAATCCAAGTCATACAATATAGAGTGTTGAATCAACGGCTAGATATCCCTGTACCAAGAGGGACACCGGGTAGACAATCCTAAAGAATGGAAACTAGGATACCCCGTTCATGACACGTTTGGTTTGGTGAATCTGCAGTTTGGTTCTATCACCGCTGTACCCCCATACGGGTGTATACCAAGAACTTCGAAAGGTATCCTTCGGTTACTGAATGGATTGTGGTATTCCACTCAGGCTTCTGGAACCAGTCTGGCTAATTCAACCCTCCTAAGGGAGAGGCCTTCCCGATAAATTGGTTGATAACCGTGTCAAAATTATAAGGGATTTTGGTACCATAAAGGACAACCACTATGTCTCAAATGTAAATAATTGAGGGGTGTTATTGGAACACCTATCCCCTCAATCCTACCTCACTACAAGATTCTTTTAAGTGCTCCCCAAGTGGGGTTAAAAAGTTGGTTGAGTTAAGGTAGATTTTAAGGCTCAGTTTAAATAATGTGGCAGAGTGGGTGCAAGTGTGATTATTAAACTGAAATTGATTTGCCTCTCGTGGGTGATTGATTACAAATGAAAAATAAGACTTGTCCAGTTTGCAAAAAATAAAGGCGCTTTTGAAATGTAAATGCTTGAAAAAAACTATTCAAAAATAATGGATCTTTGAAATAATTTAAAGGGAAGCAAATAACATAAATACTTCAAGAAATAAATGGATCTCTTAGAGAATTGCTTGGGAAAACTGTTGAGCAAATAAACAGTAAAACCTATGATCTAAATAGAATGCAGAAAATCGTTCTTTCAATTACTGAAAAATTTTAAAAAGATTTTTTAATGGAGCATATATAAATAGAAAAAGATTTAATATGGCTGTAAAAATGCAGAAAACATAATGCCGTAAAATAGGCTAAATGGGAAAAAAATACAGCAAACATTTTTCTAAAAGATTGGTCGAATTCAAAATAACAGCATCGCGGGTTTTGGGGCAACAACTGTGATGTGCAGCGCGGGTTTCGGCCACGCAGTTGCGATGTGCAGCGCGAAAAATGGCTGCGAAGCCGCGATGTGTAGCGCGGGTTTCGATCGCCCAGTCGCAATGTGCAACACAGAAAATGGTTGCGAAGTCACAATGTACAACACGTAAAATGGCCATGAAGCCATGGCGTGCCGCGCGGAAAAAGGCCGCGAGGTCGCGATGAGCCGTGTGACTTTCAGGTGAAAAGCTGCGAGGCGAAAGCCGAAAAATGGACGCCGAAAAATGAAGCCAAAACTGGAAATTTCAGGCTGTTAATGGCAACAGAAAGGGCCAAGATCTAGAACGGCAATGGATCTGCTGTCTAGGATGGCATATCTATGAATTAAAATGATTAAAGCTAACAAAAACTAAGATCTAAACCGAAAAACCAAAATCTAAGAATTCGAAGCCAGTGGAGTCACCAAAAACTGTTGGCTTGGTTGTGCAACCAAGCTTGTGCAATGGGCACCTATCAACAATGTGATAGCAGTTTCAATATAGAAAGCAAAAACGATTATGAATTAAATCTAAATCTAAACTAACATGTGCATACAACAAATAAATCTAAAAATGATTCATAGAAAGAACAGGAAATAAAAGAATGTTTTGTATTATCATACCTCAAATGGTGAGGATTTGTGGTGTTGAGCAGCTCCAAGGGTGAGATGCTCTAGGCTCCAATGGTCTCTTCTCCATGATGCTGAAAATGGCCAAAAGTCTCAGGAGAGATTTTGACAGCGTGAGGATAGGATGATGGATGGATGGAAAGTGAGGGTTTTTTATGTTTTTTGAGGAAAAATATATATCTTTTGAGGGGAAAAAGGGTGTATTATGGTATTTTGGTGACCTTTTGATGGCTTTAGAGGCTCAAATGGTGGAAAAGTGGACAAATGGGTCATGCGAAGAAGGAAATGAGCTAGTGAGCACTTTTTAGGTGTTAACAGTCACCTATACAGTTGAGAATGGCCAACCAGGATAAAGTCATACCTTTTGGAAGGTTAGCCAACGTTATTGTTGACATTGATGGAGTGCAAAGTCATGCAGACTTCGAGGTTATCGAGATTGTGGATCATAGCCAGCCTTATCCTGCACTATTGGGAATTGACTGGGCTATGGATAACCTCGCCATCATAAACTTGAAAACAAAGAAGATGATCTTCGAAGGAAAGCATCTCAGGGTCATTGCACCATTGGACCCTTCAGATGGAGATAGATACAGTGAACCGATTCAGGAAGAATCCAGAGCTCAAGACTTGGACCACCTTTACAAGATGATGGTGAACCAGGAAGACTATATTAATCCTATTGTGGATAGAACACTCATCTGGAGATGCGACAGCTCTTGCATCTCAGACTTTGATAAGGGATTGGAGAACTAGCAAAGTTGTATGCATGAAGTATTTTGGAGGAGATGTGTGCGGGTTACAAAGTCACTGCGCTGGATTGGAAAGGAGGTAAGCCCAATTCCCACCTATGATGGTTTATATAATGTTTATTCCTTTATCGAAGAATATACTGTAGAAATTGCAGATCAACATCGCTTAACAACACTAGACATGGCACTGCACGAGACACCTGCCAGATGGTGGGATGCACATAAGCAGAGACTGACCACATGGGATCAGTGCATAATCAAGATGCAGATCATATTTGCTGACAAGAGTTGGGTCTAGGAAATGCCCCTTTTTGGCCATCCTCATTACATCATTTTGTCCTGATTACATCCTATTTTCACAAGCTATATCTATGCCTTTTCTCTAGATCAACCAATAATACTGATAGGTATAATTTGTTATTTCTTTATTTGTTTTATGCCTAAGATTGTTAAGGTTCTGGATCCTAGTCCTTGATTTATGCTAATCTGTGTGATTTCATTTAGTCAAGGTCTAAAGCGCAGGTGTATTAGCCAAATGGCGCTAGCTGTTACTCTTCAAAGCGCAATTCCTCATAACTCCAAGGGACAACGCATTCCTCCACGAGAATCTGTAATAGGCCTCCACTAAAACAAAACCCAGCTGTAATAGACAGGTCGCATTCATGCTTGCTAAATCCATTGATCCATTGATTACTGGAGTAACAGCTCCTTCATGAGTAACAGACTTGTTTAATACAGTTGTAACAGTTAGCTGTAACTCCACAGCATGAAGATCAAAGATATTCATTGCTGCATGATTTTAGTGGAGCGTGATCTGTATTTTCAATGTATAAATATGAGAAGACTCTTGTAGCCTAGAGTTGGACAATTACCATTTTGCATAAGTTGTAATAGAGCACTGAGACTGTCAATTTCCATCATTAATATAAGAGCAGAGTTCTTCATTTCATTGTCTTAATTTGTTATGATTCTCAGCATCTCTATTAGAAGGCCAGGGCCCCCCTTCTCACAGAGATAGTTAGCTTAAGTAGGTAGATTAATTTAGCTTTATTTATATTGTATGGTGTGGAATCATTGTAGATGTTACTGTTAGC